>OV702280.1:356027910-357277910 GCA_916181665.1 Avena sativa | reverse complement strand
ATCCGGTAAAGGTGATATGCATGATCTCATGGTCGAAGGAATTAGGTTACTATGTATCAGAAAGCATATAGCAATTGAACTATTGAAATGACTTGATCTTTATGCTATGCTTATCTATAGGAGTATGTCCACCATATCATTCTCCTAACGATATGATCCTGTTGTTAATAACATCTCTATGTTCATGATCAGGAAACCATGATCATATATTAACCAACAAGCTAGTTTAACAAGAGGCTTTACTAGGGACTCTTATTTTAGTTTACAAATCACACAAGTATTAATGTTTCCGGTTAATACAATTATAGCATGGTATGTAAACATTTATCATAAGTGTGAAGATATGATAATAACCACTTTATTATTGCCTCTTGGGCATATCTCCAACACGAGGGTACTAGAGGGTTATAGTGATTCAAATTGGATATCTGATGCTGATGAGATAAAGGCCACGAGTGGATATGTTTTCACACTTGGTGGTGGCGCTGTTTCTTGGAAGTCTTGCAAGCAGACCATCTTAACGAGGTCAACTATGGAAGCAAAACTCACAGCACTAGACACGGCCACTGTTGAAGCAGAGTGGCTTCGTGAACTCTTGATGGACTTACCTGTGGTTGAAAAACCTATACCCGCAATTCCAATGAACTGTGATAATCAAACTGTGATTATTAAGGTGAACAGTTCTAAGGATAATATGAAGTCCTCAAGACATGTGAAGAGGAGACTGAAATCTGTCAGGAAAATGAGAAACTCCGGAGTTATTGCATTGGACTATATCCAAACATCTAAAAACTTGGCAGATCCCTTCACAAAGGGTCTATCACGCAACGTGATAGAAAATGCATCAAAGGAGATGGGTATGAGACCCACAATTTGAGCTTTCCATAGTGGTAAACCATTCTATGTGATCGGAGATCCCGTGAATTAGAATTGGGAAACAAGCTGTTGGTTAGCTGAGAGGAAAGTATCCCTACTTTAATAAACACCACTCCATAAAGATGCAATACTTTCCTATTCTGCATGGCAGGTTGATTTATTATCTTAATGTGTTCTAAGTGGCTTATCCTAAGCAAAGATGTTGTCCTGCAGAACATTTTTTGAAGAACACACCTATATGAGTCTGACTGTTAAAACGTCGCAGTCTATGAGAGTGGGGTGCTCTCTAATAAACTCATGAAAGGTCATGGAGTATGACGTATAAGCTCCACCCGCGGGGAAGTCCCACGGTAGCCCAGTACCGGTCAAGACTTCGTGTGAAGCTAGATTGCAGCAAACTTGCAGTTCAAGGCATAGTCCACTGTATAAGTTGCAACCTAGTGTAGCATAGAATTCTAGGTGGAAGTTCAACTTAACAGTCTCCACTATAGTACCGGTATATAAACAGTGTTTTGGAACCAAAGGCAGATTACATGTGCCTCTGGGATCTGGTGGGGGATTGTTGGAATTTTGGCCCAAAATGTCTAGCCCATTTTCTATTTAAATAATTCCTGAAAATCCTAGAGGCCCATGTGGCCCATTCATGCAAGACAAGAGGTGGGACACATGTTTAGTCCCACATTGCTAGTTGAGTGGAAGTTGGACCAGCTTATAAGGTGAGCTCTTCTACCACTTGGTAAAAGGATGAGAAGGAGAAGGAGAGAGTTCCACACGCGCGCTCCTCCTCCTCCTCCTCGCTCGTCTCGCCACGCCACGCCTCGCCTCGCCTCGCCTCGCCTCGTCACGTCACGTCACGACGCGCGCGCGCGCCGCGGGTTGCGGGTTGCGGGTTGCGGGAATCTCGCCGAGCCGAGCTTTATTTTGCCACGCATGAATGGTATATGAACAGATATACGAAGGTGAAACGATTTGCTTTGAATGGACGTTTAATACGAAGGTGAAACGTTTGCTTTGAATGGACGTTTAATACGAGTTAAATGCGCCTGTTCGTTTCATCTTCTGCACCGTCTGCCTTCTCCTCTGCGCCTATAAGAGAGAGAGAGGTCGTGCCTCCTCTCAGTTGCGCTGTTACACATCCCTTGCCTCGAGTTCCAGAGCACTGCGCTACTTTCATCTTCCCCATCCCGTCTTGCGGCGTGCACCGCGAGCCGGGACAGTAGGCCTCCGAGACCCCGCTGCTTCGAGTCCTGTACGGGAGAAGGGCGATAAGGTTTTTGGGGAGCGCTATCAGCGCGACTACTGGCTTCGTCGCGGACTCCCTCACAGATAGCGACGTCTTCCCCGACGAGGACTTCTTCCCCGACATCAGCACCCTCTTCCTCGACGACATGGCCAATGACGGTTCCAACGCCGGCGGTTCTACTTCTGCTACTGCCGTGTACATCTTCTGTCTCAATCTTGTTCTGATTCTATCCAGAGTTTTATGCCTTGCAGTTTGTTTGGCTATATGCCTTATTTTGTATTCGCTATTAAACATGATTAGTATATTACCTATTATTCTAGTTATGTTTTATCTAGCGTTTATTATAGATAATTCGCTTGGTAAATTGCTCTATTTCTCAACATGCTTCCTGTTAATACGCAGCGTGTGTGACGAATGCGTGGAGAGTGACAGTGGAGTTTTCAGAAGAAGAAAACCAGGCAGGAGTACCAGTATTACTCTGTCTATGAGACCTGAATGGAACTTAAAAATCTCCCAACTACACCGTAGAATGAGACCAAAGCGCATCCGACTCTACAATCCAAAACCAGCTTTGCATTGCATGTGCAGTGGATAGGAAAACGACGGGCGTCGCAACAGCCGAGTCCAGTACAGTAGGCCCGTGCCGTGTTCTAGATGCATATACTGTATATCTCATCAAGAAACAATGGCAGCCGTCGGTGTCATCCTTTTCTGGCCGTGGTCGTGTCGCGCACGCCGGATCCAGCCCGAGCCGCCATCCGTGACAAAGCGCCGCGCCGGTGGGGCGGTAGCTGGACGATAACATAGATATTTACGCACTCCATCATCCACCGCGACGGCGGCTCGCATAACCAAGTCCAAAATCCCCAAAGCAAAAAGGACACAAGTTTGTTCGCATCGCACACGTTGACGTGCAGGCATGCATGGGAGTGGTGTAAGCGTGTCAATATGCCTATGCGTCCCAGCTAAGATGGCAAAAGAGGCATGAGATGTCATCCATGACATGTACGCGGTAAAATCCCGCGCCAACACTGTTAACACTCGCATCGCCCTCGCCAACGCCGCCAAGGGCAACAAGATGATAACAGAGTACATCGTCACCATGAAGACCCTCTAGAATGACATGGTCACCGCCGACAAGCCACTTGATATTGAAGACACGGTGACCTACATCCTTGTCAGCCTCGACTACCACTACGACGGCCTCGTTGCAGCAATCGGCACCAGAGTTTAACCCATCTCGGTGAGTGAGTTATACTCATAGCTCATGTTTTATGAAAGGCGCTAGGTTCTTCGCCAATGTATCCTGTAGAGCTTGGCCAACGCGGTCGTTGAAAGTGTAAGATGGTTAACCTAGAGGGGGGTGAATAGGTTTCTACAAAATTCTTTATAATCTTTTGCAAGTTTTAGGCTTTGCGGAATATAAGTAAGCCTAAATGCAAACTAGGTGAGGCAACCTAGAAGATGTACAAGGTACTTCAAGCTCGAAGGCTATCACAAGATAAACAACACAAGTAAGAGGTCGGTTAAGGAATAACCGAAGCACGCGGAGACGAAGATGTATTCCCGTGTTCACCACTTTTGGGAAGGGGGCTACGTCAGATTGGAGAGGTGTGAGGTTCCACGAAGGATTCCTCACGCGCCACAAAGGCTCACCTTCTTATCCGAGCCTATCCCACGAAGGAATAGCTCACTTACTCGTGGTAGACTTTAAGGTAGTTTCCGAACCCTCACAAACTTTCCACGGAGCAAATCACAAGCCGAATGCCTCCGGGCGACCCTAGCCGCCTAGGGTTTCCCACAAACCCAAGAGTAACAAGCTAACTCGATGAACTCAAGGGGGAATGAACTTTGGCTTGGTGGAAACGTAGATCGGGGCCTCCTCTTTCTTTCTACCAAAGGGATTTGGATTTGGTTGGGTAGAATGGGAGATCCTCAAGCTTTTGTGTTTCAACAATGGAGGAGAGAGAGAGAGCTTCAAGAAATGAAATGTTAGCTCAAATGCCCTAACCTCATAGTGGAGAATAAAGGGGTATATATAGTGTGAGGGGAAAAAGAGCCGTTTGGAGGTTACTGCGACAGAATCGGCAATAAGTCCGGTCGGACCGAGTTGCTTGCCGGAATTTCTGGCGACAGCTCCGGTCGACCGGACCCCACGTCGGAATTTTCGGCGGCGACCGGAATTCCCGGTGAACAACCGAAAAGCTGTTCTGAAAGCCATATCGGTGTGCACCGGGAATTTCCGGTGGCGACCGGAAATTCCGGCGACAGCACCGGTGCTGCCGACGCTTTTGCCGATTTCGCAGTAACTTCTTTAGACTCATTTTTCAAGGCAGATTTCTCTCTTTCTTCGGACGGGTGTGTGTGGGTGGATGATGAGAGGCTTATATGGTGTAGAACAACCCCAAAGAGCACATCGAGATCACCCCTCTTAATAGTGCGGTGTTTCCTAATTGACTCAAGAGTAAATAAGAGAGAATAATAAACAATGACACCGGCTCTCCATAGAGAAACGAATGGGGGGGTCACCCATCACCTATCACCAACAACCTGCGGATTCTCACCTGTAGAGAGCTAATAGAAACATTAGTCCATCCTCTAGCTCTGATGTCATAGTTAATCAAAATATTAGATAAGGGCTATTTTCCCTTTCAATCTCCCCCTTTTTGGTTAACGATGACAAACTGAGCTAGAGTCAAAGAAAGGATATTATGATACGATTAGATCTAGCACATAATTGAAGCACATAGTGATAGGAAATTCAAGTACAATAAGAGAACTGCAAGGTTGTCCAAACACACACACAAATGGTTCGAAAGAGCAAATAAAAGTACAAGCCCATGAGAGACAAACGAGCAAAGAGGGGCTTGTGCAAGAGGCAAATCATGAAAGAAGCGAATCTACTCTTTCTCCCCCTTTGGCATCGAGACCAAAAAGGAAGAAACGAGCGGAGAGACCGATCTAGCCACCGAAGTTGTCCTCATCGTCATCATCATAGGCCTCTTCCTCCTCTTCTTCTTCATCGTCACCCTCCTCTTCGTCCTCGCCCTCACCATCATCATCATCATCATCATCCCATGTAGTTGTAGCACGGCACTGAGAGGAGCTGGAAGTAGCAAACCCGGGGAACATAGATGGATCAAAGCCCCGAAACATGTCCTCATCCAGCGGAGGCTTCTCAAAGTTGACATAGGGGACAGGAGCTAGAGCATTTCCCAAATCGGGCACTGGTCGACCACGCTCTGCCAAGAAAGCATTGTGCTGCCTCTTGTTCTCCTGACTGAGCTCTAGACTACGGTGGGCAACATCATAGGAGGAGAGACACATATCCCATAGGCTGTTGAAGAATCGGGCAAGACCCTTCTTGCGAGGAAGAGCACGGGGAAGGTCCCTACGAGAGCGCGAGCCACTAGCAGACAGAGGATCATGAGCATGCTTGGTCCGGCGCTCAGATGGCAACATTTGGGGGAGCTCCACATGAGATCCCCGACGAGGTAAGGTGAAATCCTCCATATCTTCACGCGGACCCTTGGGGAGAGCAGCAGGAACGATGGCATTAATCAGGCGCTGAACATACTGACAGAAATTGGGAGTCATGCGCTTCTCAATGGACCGTTGAATCTCATTGTAGATGAAGTCACACACATTGATCTTCTGGAGACGACGAGGCTCTCAATAGTACAGCAGATTCTTGTGGTGACCGCGGACATCACCAGCATCACCAGCCTTGCTCACAAGATTGTAGCGGAAGAACCGAGCAAGCACCATGTAGTAGTATTACATCCCGGACAAGCTGGGAGGCTGATGGCTGGGATCACTGGGATAGCAGAAGAGGAGTTGGTTGTCACTGAATGCCTTTTCAGAATGAATGTAGAAGCCAGAGACACTGTTAGGAGGGTAACCCAGGGCATGGCAGAAAGCTTCAAAAGAAGCCGAGTATGGCTTGGTGCCGATCATCCAAGTGACAGTGCGAGCATCATCAGTGTGAAAGTAAGCTGTGCAGAAGAAATGGCGAATGATATCGGGCATGATCTTGACCTTGATGGTAGCAATAGCAAAGACATCCATCTGCTTCAGGGCCACATCCACATGCTCGAAATCGGAGGAGAGGTAATGAGCATAGTGGTACTCATTGAGATACTTGGGAGGAACAAAGAAACCCCGCCGCATATGAGTTGGCTCGTTGTAAAAGTCATCCCAGAAGCACCTCTGAGTGTCAGTCCAGAACATCTTGTCAGCACCTTGGTAAGTGCAGTTGGTAAAGCGGTACGGATTCTGCCTCCTCAAGTCCCGCCATTGATTCACAGTGATATCCGAGACAGTATTGTAGTTGGGAGGAACTTCTTCTTCAGTAGGACCGAGATTGGACTTGCATTTCGAAGCATACCTTCCAGCCGAGGCTTTCTTCTTCTGGCCACTAGCAGAACCAGAACCCCCTGTGAGAGCAGCTTTCTCTAGCTGAAGCTGAGTGAGGCGGGGAGGAGGAGCAGGAGGCCGTTGAATAGTGAGCTTCCTCTTTTTGCTGATGTCGGGCTCAAAGTCGCTGTGTTCAGACTCTGCACAAGAAGCACACAAGAACGGAAGGCAAAGAAGAACAAATGAGTGTATATGCCATAGAGGAGTGCACAAGAACACATAAGGACGGTTGGGCAAGCGCATGGACAGAGAGACAGGCGAAAGAAAAAAAATTCGGCGCCAGGTCCGGCAGAACCGGCCATGTCGCCGGAATTATAGGTGACGGGTCCGGCGGACCGAAGGCTCGACCAGAAATTCCGGCGAGCAGGTCGGTCGAACGGAACTGTGACCGGAAATTCCGGCGGCAGAGTTGGCGACCGGGCCTAGGATCGAAAATTTTGGGCAAGCGACCGTGAAACTAGCCATGACTTAGTACTTGCACAAACAACATTACGTGGGGGAAAAAGGGTGAAACTAGGGTGATGTGAGCCGAGTTACTCTACTGGGGGATAGAGAGAACTAAGGGAGCATAAGACAGGAAGGCTAGGGTTTCACCATAAACAACAAACAAAAACACGAGAAAGGAGAGGGGAAAGAGCAAAGATACCATGGGATGGAGAAGACGAAGCCATGCCCCCTCCCTTGCCAAGGATAGGCACGAAGAAAGCACCACACAAGAAACTGGGGAAGCACTCCCCGATCTCCCAATGCGTGCAAGGAGAGAGCAAAACCTTCGGTGAAAAGACTTGTAGAGGCCCGATCTACAACTTGGTGGAGTGGGGAGGGTTTTGGGTGGAGGGAAGGGCCTATGGGGGTGGGGAAGCTTGAGGCGGCGTCCATGGAGGAGGGAGGGGCGTGGGGAAGAAAGAAAGGAAGAGGAAGGAACTACCCCACGCGCGGGCTTTAAATACCCACTCCAAAAAAAGATTTCGACAATAAGTCTGGTCCGACCGGTTCCTACGCCGGAAATTCCGGCGAGAGAATCAGTGAACCGACCTGGTGACCGGAAATACCGGTGAGGACCAAAATTTTCGGCAGCGAACCGAAAAAATGTACTGTAAGGGTTTTCGGTTGGCTGCCGGGAATTTCAGCGGCCACCGGAAATTTCGGTCCCCAGGCCGGCGAGCCGGAAATTTTGCCGAAAAAATTCAGAAAGCTACGAAAGAGTGTATTTGATGATTTGGAGAGGAAAAATTGTGAGGAATCATATGAGCATATACACAAGAGTCAAATGAATACCAGAGAGAGCATTGTCCACAAGGCAAGGTCATAAAAACAAATAAAAAACGAAGAGCGACCATGGACAAAGGATTTAGCTTGAAGCCACAATGTATCCAATACACAAAACCGACCATTTGGCGGAGGATTTCTCCCCCTATGTTTAAGCACACATGTCATGGTGCCTCAAAGATAGATGCTTGGACCCATATCATGACACGAGATCAATTTATGTTGCACACATAGGTAAGCATCAAACCAAGATATGGTAAAATGACCATCCCTACATGTCCTGCACAACTAAGCTACATAGCATGTTAAGAGCAAGAATATAGTGCAAGAAGCAAATCAATCCAAGTTTTGGGGATCTAGGATACTGAGTTCTCGCCTCAACATGACAAACCGGGCTTCATCCAAAGGCTTCGTGAAGATATCGGCCAATTGGAACATTGTACCCACATGAGTGAGGTTGATATCACCATGTGCGACATGGTCACGCAGGAAGTGGTGGCGAATGTCAATATGTTTGGTGTGGCAATGTTGGACGGGGTTGTTGGCGATCTTTATTGCGCTGTCATTGTCACATAGAAGAGGCACCATACCAAGAGACACACCATAGTATTTCAAGGTTTGCCTCATCCATAACAATTGAGCACAACAAGATGCCGCGGATATGTATTCGGCTTCGGCGGTGGATAGGGCTGTGGAGTTTTGTTTCTTGGAAGACCAACTCACCAACAACCTGCCAATGAATTGGCAAGCCCCGGAGGTTGATTTCCGGTCAACCTCATCACCTGCCCAATCGGCATCCGAATAGCCAACAAGCTCAAAGGTTGACCCCTTTGGATACCAAAGCCCGAGAGTAGGAGTGAGAACAAGGTACCTAAAAATCCGTTTGACGGCCATCAAGTGGCACTCCTTGGGAGCGGATTGAAAACGAGCACACATTCCAACACTTAACATGATATCCGGCCTAGAAGCACAAAGGTAGAGCAAGGAACCAATCATAGAACGATATACCTTTTGATCCACGTCCTTCTCACCTATTCCAAGGCCAAGTTGACCATTTAGTGGCATGGGTGTCTTCATGGGATTAGCCTTTGCCATCTCGAACTTATTGAGCATATCCTTAATGTACTTCTCTTGAGAGATGAAAGTGCCATGAGGAAGTTGCTTTATGATGAAGCCTAGAAAGAACTTCAACTCCCCCATCATGGACATCCTAAATTTCATAGTCATCAACTCGGCAAAATCTTTGTTATGAGATTCGTTAGTTCCACCAAAGATAATATCATCAACATATATTTGAACAATAAATAAGCCACCCCCTTTAACCCGTTTGGTGAAAATGGTGGAATCAACCTTACCCACGCTAAACCCATCCATGAGTAGAAAATCCCTAAGGTGCTCATACCAAGCACGAGGAGCTTGCTTTAGTCCGTAGAGAGCCTTATGGAGTAGATACACATGGTTGGGATAGCGTGTGTTTTCGAAACCCGGGGGTTGAGCTACATATGCAACCTCTTTCAAGGGACCATTAAGAAATGCACTTTTCACATCCATTTGATAAAGCTTGAAGTTATGGAAAGATGCATAAGCAAGCAAGAGACGAATAGCTTCAAGACGAGCAATGGGCGCAAAGGTGTCCTCATAGTCAATACCTTCTATTCGGGCATACCCTTGAGCCACTAACCTTGCTTTGTTTCTTGTGACGACCCCGTTATCATCTTGCTTGTTCTTGAACACCCACTTGGTCCCAATGATATTGATGCGATGATCTTTAGGCCTCTCCACTAGAGACCATACTTCATTGCGGGTGAAACACTCGAGTTCTTATTGCATGGCAATGACCCAATCCGGATCCTCCAAAGCCTCATGAAACTTAAGGGGCTCAAAGTTGGACACAAAAGCATGATGCCCACAAAAGGTTGTGAGGTTCTTCTTCCTAGCACGAGTCTTGATCCCTCTCGATATGCTTCCAAGGATATTGTTGACTTGAAGACCACTTGCAATGGAGGCGGCCTTAATCTTCCGAATTGTGCCTTCATGATCAACAAATTCATCTTTTGAGGGACCTTGATCATTGACACCATCTTGAGCTTGGCCTTGAGATGGACATTGATCTTCTACTTGGTCTTGCTCAAAGGTTTGAGGGCTTGGTTCTTGTTCTTCGGTTTGCAAGGCATCATGAGTGAGATGTTGATCTTGTGATGCATTTGATGGCTCAACTTGGGTAGAGCTCGGCTCTTCTTGAGTTGAGCTTGATTCTCCCCCATCATCTTGTTGAACATGAATGCGAGACTCGGTAGGCAAGATGTGCCCAATACCCATCAACTTGATGACTTGAGAAGAATCACCATCTCCTACATCACGAGAAGAAACTTGCCCCTCATGGGGACCATTAGTATCCAAAAACTCCACGTCACAAGATACTTCAACACAACCATTAGTCTTGTTGTAGTATCTATAGGCATGAGAGTTTTCTACATAACCAACAAAAATACCCTCTATAGTTCTAGATTCGAATTTACCGAGCTTTTCCTTTTTGTTCTTGACGAGACACTTGCATCCAAAGACACGGAAGTAGTTGACATTGGGCTTCTTACTTGTGAGAATATCATATGGAGTCATGTCAAAGGGAGCACGGAGGAAGAGCCGGTTCGTGTAGTGGACCGCGATAGCAATAGCTTCTCCCCAAAAATTGTGAGGGGACTTGAATTCACTCGACATTGTGCTTGCCATCTCAATGATTGTCTGGTTCTTCCTTTCAACAACACCATTTTGTTGAGGGGTATAAGGAGATGAGAATTCATGCTTGATCCCCTCATCTTCAACAAATTCTTGCATGGTGTAGTTCTTGAACTCGGTGCCGTTGTCGGTTCTAATAGTCTTGATCTCCACTCCATGAGTGTGTTGAGCTTGCTTGGCGAAGATCACGAATTCCTTGAAAGTCTCATCCTTCGTCTTGAGAAGAAAGACCCAAGTATACCTTGAGTAATCATCAACAATGACAAGACCATATATTCTTCCACCAAGAGAGTCATATGTCGAAGGCCCGAAGAGATCCAGATGGAGCAGTTCCAAGGGTCTTAACGTGGCCACCTTGGTAACGGAAGGATGATGCTTTCCAATTTGCTTCCCTGAAATGCAAGCACTACACACACGATCTTTCTCAAAGGAGATACCGGTTAGTCCAAGAATATGTTCACCCTTTAGGAGAAGATTGAGATTTCTCATGTTGACATGGCCTAGGCGACGATGCCAAAGCCATCCCTTGTCAGCCTTGGCCATTAGACATGTAGGAAGAGATTGGCTCTCTTTCGAGAGGTCGACCACATAAAGGTCATCTTCCACGTGTCCAATGAGAACCAAGCTGAGATCATCACCCCTAAAGACCTTCACAAAAGTTCTAGAGAAATAGGAGTCATAGCCGGCATCCGCGAGATGTTTAATAGAAAGCAAGTTGTAACCAAGGTTTCAACATGTAGGATGGTCTCAAGAGTCAAAACCTTGGAAATTACCAACTTACCATAACCAAGAACCTTTCCTTTTGAGTTATCTCCAAAAGTGATGCTTGACGTTGAGTTGACATCGTGAATGAATTGGTCAAGCCCACTCCTACCTCCGGTCATGTGATTGGTGCATCCACTATCAAACACCCATTTTGATCCACCGGAGGCATAACCCTACAAAATCAATTCTTTGATTTAGGAACCCATTGAGTAATGGGTCCCCTAGCATTAGCAACAAGATCCTTAGGTACCCAAATTGAGTACCACCTATAAGCATAACCATTTCGAGGGCCAGCATATTTGGCATATACATTTCCTTGAGTGCCCTTACATAGCACATAGGAAGGATTAGACTTTCCCGCATACTTGTGATTGGGATTGCCCCTCATGGCTCCCCCATTCACCACATTCCTTTTGACCCGGTCAACCACCTTGTCACCTTCCTTCACAAAGGTTATCTTCTTTGGTGGAATGGCATTGCTCGTGTTGTTCTTTGGATCAAAACCACACCTTCCTTGGAAACTCTCGTCTTTTGACGGGATAAAATCTCATCTAGGATCTTTCCCTTGGAGGTAGGTGCACGACGCTATTTCTCAAGTTGCTCTTTCAACTTCTTATTTTACTCAATGAGGTGAGCTTGATCAAAGGTAGAGTTAGAGGTACAAGAATCATTTTCAACTATAATTGGATCCTTCAATGTACCAAGAGCTTTCTCATAGGACACCCGAAGTTGATCATGGTTCTCTCCAAGTTTTATGAGCTCACGCTTGACAAGCAAACTAGCCTTCTCAAGGTGCTCAAGTGAAATGGATCGTATGGGCACCTAGAGGGGGGTGAATAGGTACTAACCAATATTTAATACTTTTTCAGTTTTAGGCTTGACACAAAGTGAATTCTCTAGATATGCAACTACGAGAATTTCCCTATATGAAACCCTAACTACTAAGCACGTAAAAAGAGGAGCGAGGAAACCCTAGTGGAGCACGCGGAGACACGGGGATTTGTTTTACTGCAGTTCCTTCCTTGTTAAGGGAAGTACATTTGCGTTGGAGGGGTCGGCGGTTCTAAGACCACCACGCCACAATAGGCCTCACCCTATTCTCCGATGGATCTCGCCTTTTACAACACTATCGGGGCACACACCCACAACCGAATTGGGGGCTCCCGAGATGACAAGCTGCCACAAGAACAAGGTTATCAATATAAACAAAAACAAGGATCTAGGTATTTGCAAGAAATACTAGATCGGGGGTTCTCCAAATGAATGGAGAGGAGATGAAGCGCTTGATTGTTGATGATGAAGATCGAGTTCTCCTCCTTCGATTCCCCAAGGGATGGGGCCTTTGGGTGGATCTAGGTGGAGCTCTCTTGGATGAAGCTTTCAGATCTGATCTGGTATTTTTCGAATGAATCAAGAGTTCTGGCAGGAGGGGGAAGGCTGGCTTAAATACCCCCTCCCCAGATCTAGCCGTTGCACAACTTTGGGGGCGAATTATCCGCCCCCCACTTGGGGCGGATTATCCGCCCCTGGGAAAACTCCGCCCCAAGGGATGATTCTCCGGGGAAAACTCCGCCCCCTCTCTGGGGCTGGCGCCTGCGAAACTTGGTGAAGATCTTGGGGGGCGGATAATCCGGCCCCCCTGAGGGGCGGATAATCCGGCCCCCCTGAGGGGCGGATTATCCGGCCAGACCGGAAAGTCTGGCCAACACTCCGCCCCCTCTCTGGGGCTTGCGCCTTGGCGATGAGCAGGGGGTGGACTATCTGGCCCCCGCTAGGGGCGGATTATCCGGCGGGGCCGGAAAATCCGGCCAAAACTCCGCCCCCCTTCTGGGGCTTGCGCCTGCTTGGGAAGAGGGAGGGGCGGATTATCCGCCCCCCAAAAGCAGAATCCTTTTCCCCTTTTTCTCATAGAAGCTACAACACTTCAACACACATTAAATAATCCTTGATATTGTTATCTAACACACAAAACACTAGGGATTATAAAATGTTCTTTCATCAAGGTCCTTGGTAAGAGAAGCATGAGCAACTTCAAGCTCTTTCTTTGAGGCATCAAGCTCTTGGGACAATGAGTTAGCCTTATCAATAGTGTCCATGTATTTTGCTTTATCAATTTCAAAGATTTCAATTTGTAGTTTACGAAAATAATTGGTATTCTTTTCCTCACAAAGCTCTTGCTCAAGAAGATTGAATCTTTGTTTCTCATCATCAATATGAGATTCCAAGATATCAATGGCCTCATAGCGTGAGAAGTTCCATTAATTGCTTGACTCTAGCACGAGCAATGGGAGGAAGAGACTTCATGTTAGCATACATTTCTTTTATATATTGTTTACCAAATTCATCATTATCACTATCACTATCATGGTCACTCTCAAGATCATCCAAGACACTAGATAGGGATGGAGGAGAGACAATTACCTTGGAGCTTCTTGCCATAAGACAAGAACCGGTGATCTTGGGAATATGAGAACTCTCGATGTAGTCCTTAGAGTAGTCGTAGGTGAGAGGTGAACCGGGTTCGACATATGCCAAACCGGTCACACCCACCACTTTCTCCTTATCCCCACACTCCACGTCGGACTCGTCCTTGGAGCTCCTTGCCATGAGGCAAGTGACAGTGACCTTGGTTAGGAGAGTCGTCGGTGTAGTCCTTGGTGTAGTCATAGGTGAAGAGAGACCCGGGTTTGGCAAAGGCCAAACCGGCCACTCCAACCACCTTCTCTTCATCATCTTCCTCATTGTCGGATATGTATTCTTGGCCTAGGAAGCCCTTACCATCACGCCTATTGTTCCTCTGGTATCTTTCATTGATGGGGTTGGGCTTCAATCTTGGTTTGGCACCTTCTTCATACTTAGGCTTGTCAAGCCTCTTCTCATAAGGACACTTGTCGGCAAAATGGGTTGCCTCATCACAATTGTAGCACGTCCTCTTCTTCTCACTTGATCCCATTGAGCTTCTCCTTCTTCGGAACTTCATGTTCTTGGTGAAGAGAGCAAGTTGAGAGAGCATATCATCAACTTCATCAACATCGCTATCTTCATCACTAGCAACATCTTCTTGCACTTGCTTGGCCTTTAAAGCTAGAGACTGGGAAGACCCGATAGCACGGTTGATCTCCTTGATCTTTTGACCTTCATCCGCCAAGTTATCCGTGGCAACTAGATAAGAGACTAGATCATCAGGAGTGAATTGATTAGCTATATTAAGGAGTTGAAAGTTCAAGGCAAGCTTCTTGTCGGTGACCGCGATCATGGAGACAATCTTGGACTTGATAAGTTCATCATTCAAATTGAATCCATCATCATACTTCTCACACCCTAGGCCACCAATCTTCACGTGGAGGGCAACGAGTCTCTTGTATGCTTCAGCGATAGTCTCACCATCATGGTTCATGAACATGTTCATCTCAGACTTGGCAGCTTCATACTTGGATTTTTGGATAAGAGAGGTTCCCTCTTGGAGAATTACAATCCTATTCCAAAGATCCTTTGCGGTGGGGATGTCGCTGACTTGATCATGGAGAGTGCGGTGAATGGCACCCCTTATCTTGTCACAAGCCGTTGCATTTAGTTGGTGGTCGTAGTACTCTCCCGGGGTGAGGTTGTTGGGATCATGAGGGTGGAAACCGGTGCATACAATCTCCCAAAGCTCAACACTGCAGCTGCGAAGATGAGATTCCATAGAAGCTTTCCAATGAGAGAAATGAGTTCCATCATAATGAGGTGCAGGACCCGAACCATTAATATGAGGCATGATGTTCTTTTGCTTAGGATAAACATAAGGGAATTGATTATGGGGCGTGGAAGTTTTTGACGAGCCGCCCTCATGAGCGGACTCGGCATCCTTATCCTTCTCAGTGTCCATTGGTCTCCCTTGAGGTACTACCAATGGATTACCAAGAAAAGCCCCATCGCCAATGGCCTTAAGTTGTCCTTCTAGGTAACTCATTCAAACAAGGAGATTGGAATCCGCCTTGGCCTTTTCAAGGGCACCCTTGGCTAAGATTTCACGAAGCTCCTTGACCGAATAAGTTTTTTCCTCCTCATCATCGGAGAAAACCATCTTTTCTCTTAGGCGGTAAAGCCCTTAAAAGAGCCCTTCGCTCTGATACCAATTGAAAGTGTAAGATGGTTAACCTAGAGGGGGTGAATAGGTTTCTACAAAATTCTTTATAATCTTTTTCAAGTTTTAGGCTTTGCGGAATATAAGTGAGCCTAAATGCAAACTAGGTGAGGCAACCTAGAAGATGTACAAGGTACTTCAATCTCGAAGGCTATCACAAGGTAAACAACACAAGTAAGAGGTCGGTTAAGGAATAACCGAAGCACGCGGAGACGAAGATGTATTCCCGTGTTCACCACCTTTGAGAAGGGGGCTACGTCACGTTGGAGAGGTGTGACGTTCCACGGAGGATTCCTCACGCGCCACAAATGCTCACCTTCTTCTCCGAGCCTATCCCATGAAGGAATAGCTCACTTACTCGTGGTCGACTTTAAGGTAGTCTCCAAACCCTCACAAACTTTCCACGGAGCAAATCACAAGCCGAATGCCTCCGGGCGACCCTAGCCGCCTAGGGTTTCCCACAAACCCAAGAGTAACGAGCTAACTCGATGAACTCAAGGGGGAATGAACTTTGGCTTGGTGAAAATGTAGATCGGGACCTCCTCTTTCTTTCTACCAAAGGGATTTGGATTTGGTTGGGTAGAATGGGAGATCCTCAAGCTTTTGTGTTTCAACAATGGAGGAGAGAGAGAGCTTCAAGAAATGAAATGTTAGCTCAAATGCCCTAACCTCACAGTGGAGAAGAAAGGGGTATAGATAGTGTGAGGGGGAAAAAGGGCCGTTTGGAGTTTACTGCGACAGAACCGGCAATAAGTCCGGTCAGACCGAGTTGCTCGCCGGAATTTCCGGCGACAGCTCCGGTCGACCGGACCCCACGCCGGAATTTTTGGCGGCGACCGGAATTCCCGACGAACAACCGAAAATCTGTTCTGAAAGCCATATCGGTGTGCACCGGGAATTTCCGGTCGCCACCGGAAATTCCAGCGACAGCACCGGCGCCGCCGGCGCTTTTGCCGATTTCGCAGTAACTTATTTAGACTCATTTTTCAAGGCAGATTTCTCTCTTTCTTCGGACAGGTATGTGTGGGTGGATGATGAGAGGCTTATATGGTGTAGAACATCCCCAAAGATCACATCGAGATCACCCCTCTTAATAGTGCGGTGTTTCCTAATTGACTCAAGGTAAATAAGAGAGAATAATAAACAATGACACCAGTTCTCCATAGAGAAACGAATGGGGGGGTCACCCATCACCTATCACCACCAACCTGCGGTTTCTCACCTGTAGAGAGCTAATAGAAACATTATTCCATCCTCTAGCTCTGATGTCATAGTTAATCAAAATATTAGATAAGGGCTATTTGCCCTTTCCGTCATGCACGAATGACATGGCCGCTTTGGTGGTTGTTGCAGTGGTGATCGCAGCGGCTTCTGACATGGTTACAACCACAGTAGTCACAACTCTAATGGATGAGGCCAACACAATGTGGGTGGAGGATAAAAGGATTGTACGGGCACCTATACAGAGTGAATAGGTGCTATTTTAAATTTTAATTGTTTTTCAATTTAGGCTTGATGCAAAAGGTAAATTGTCTATATATGCAACTAAGGTGAATTTACCTATATGGCAAGATAGCTACGAACAACTACACCGACAACAAGAAACAAGTAAAGGCGATAAAGGATAGAAGTAACGGAAGGTGAAGCATGCGGAGATACAAGGTATGATTCTCGTAGTTCTTTTTCCTTTTGAGGGAAAGTACGTCTATGTTGGAGGGGTGTGGGTGATACCTAGCGCCACGAGAGGCAACACCCTATTATCCTAGGAACCCCTCCACGAGAGGCCTGGTTCACTTCTCCACTATCGCTATCCTTCAAGGCAAAAATCAAAGCCTATACAACAAGCTTGCGGCACACTTCCACAACTGAATTGGAGGCTCCCAATATCACCACAAGTTGTCACAACACAAGGACAACCTTATAAGTATGACAGCATCACCTAGGGTTTCCAAAGGAAACACTGGACACAAATCCCTCAAGTGAATAAGGGGGAAAATCAAATCGCTTTCATGAGGATGTAGATCTAGGTATTCTCCTTTGATTCTCCAAAGATCGACAGCTTTGAGTGGCTGGAGGAGGATATCTAGCAATTTTAGTGGCTAAACATTAGGGTTCTTGAGCTCGAGAACGAGCAGCTTGGGGGTGAAGAAGTGGAGGGGTATTTATAGCCCCTCCCAAAATATAGCCGTTGCACACTGGTTGGGGCAGATTATCCGCCTCTAGCGGGGGAGGATTATCCGACCTAGACAATAACCTGGCCCCTCCTCAAATATCCGACCAATGATCCAGGAAATAATTCGCCCTCTATTCGAAGAGCCGCGCACCTCACCGCGAAAACGTTCTTAGCCAATTTGGGGGATATTTAGAATAGTCCGGTCCAAAGATGGATTTCGGGCTTATTACATTACATGCTCTTTTTTACTTTGCATTTTTGGGGATCGATGCTGACAAGAGTTTGTCAAATATGATGCATGCATCACTTAACACATGATTAGATCATCACTAGTAGTGTTGTCTAACATAAACATAAAGGACCAGAAAATGTTCTTTCAATCTTTTCCTTTTTAGTATTAGATGACAACACTAGGATTTGCATTAAAGCACGAAAAGGGCATAGTACAATGTTTCCAAAGGATGGAGAAACTCCCCCTTCATGTGTGCATATAACTAATTTGCATTGGAATACAAATACACAACATATAGGTTCAATGCTCCCCTAGAGATTTTATATAAGAAACATTTGCAAAGGTAGGATATAGCTAATACAAACATTTGCACAAGATATGAGACAGTAATAAATAAGTTGAGACTTGAGTTAGAGATCATACCATACATAATAATACCGTCTCAACCATATAGAATACTGAAATCCATATGTCTCACATAGCCATATTTTAAGAACATAGTTTTCAATCCATACGAACAACAAATAAATTCAACACTAATTTAAATTGACACAATCGCTCAAGATAAACGAATAAGAGACAAATAAGCTTGTGCACGACCTGTGCAAATCCCCACGGAGATTTCTAATAGAACTGCTTCTCCCTCTTTGGTATCGAAACGCCACAAAGGAAAAAGAGTGATGCTACGCGTCCCTGGAAGATCACCCGGAGTACTAACACTCCCTAGAAGCATTATCAGTCGTCTCCTCATCTTCGGTGGCATCCGCCTATGGAGGGGAACACTACGCTGGAGCATCATAGAGGTGCTTCTCCATATCAATCCAATTGACCTACGAGGTATCCACCTACTGTATGCAATGGGAGGTGTGGGCTTGCGAGGAGGGCATGTCGCACCCCTGACATGGTGAAGGATAAGCTGCTGATTGTAGGCAACGTCGTAGCGCTCACTGTATGTATGAGACTACTCCTTGTGAATATCTATCTTCATGCATAGGATATTTGGCTCAAACCAATTGAGCTTCTTCACCTCCCTGGCAATGGAGGGAGTATGAAACTTCCTCACACGAGTGTTGTTGCTAGCATGGGCATATCGCATGAAAGAACCGGAGGCAGCTGAAGCGGTGGTTACCTTTTTCTTCTTGACATAAGGTTTCTTCACTTTGTGTTGATCACAATCATCACTCAAATCTTCTTCATCAAGAGTGTTTTTGATGAGAAACATGATACAAGGAGCATATGGAATATATATGACAACATAGCGTCATATATCTCACTGAAGATAAAGTCCATCACATCCAAAGTGAAATTATGGTAGGGGTCTTCATTTTTTGCACACTCATATGCAAGATAGAGGAAGTTTGCCAGCGAAGAGCGAATAGCATCATTTTTGCCACCACTTGGAGCAATATTCTCATAGAAGAGGCGCACAAGCTGATCATAAAGTGGTAGAGGAGCGCTGGTGAAACCAATAACACCATCAAGGCCAGAGAGTTCTGAAAGCTTCATCTTCTCAGCATGGCCCTAAGTATGAATGCGATGACCAATAGGATTAGGGACATCAAATTAATATACCCAACACCTCAGAAAACTTGAAGAAATCGGAGGAGAGCGCCTCTTGTGCGCCCCAGCAAGGTCGCCGTTCTTCGAGGAAGATCCGCTGATGGAGGGGAGCGTTGCCTGACAAACACTCGATTCATCATCTAGCTTTTGTCGCTCCTCAAGCTGGACTTGCATCGCATGTTGACGCATGAACTCCTTTTGAAGGAGACAATGGTAACCCATCAGCACTTCGCGTGACGAGTCTTCTGGTAGGAGGGTTCCCATTATGGATTGTTTGATCAGGTTCCACTCGTCATCTATGAGGTGAACCTGGGGACGTTCTTCAACACCGCTACATTTGACATTGTCGCGGTCAGCGTTGTTCCCGTTCCCGGGGTTTTCTTGGGTGCCATATCCAGCATTGGTATTGATGACAACACACATGTAGTGGTTGGCGTAGTCGTTGCTTCCGTAGCTCTCCAAATTGGAGCCAAAGGTGTTATCTTCTGCCAGTGAGTAATACATATCGGAGTCGCATCTATTGTTGTTGTCCGTGTCGCAGGTCGATGAAGTGGTGTTGAGCTCACTGAGGGTGACATTCGAAGGTGGGATCCACAAGGTAGGTGCAATTGATGGTGGTGTTGTCTACTCCAAGACCAAATGGATCTGGTTTCGAAGGCGAAGGGTGCCGATCTTGTCGATCTAGAAGCGCAGATCGTCGATTGCCATATTCGCTCCATCGTCGAGGGAGTCGAAGGCTGGGTGTGTGGCTGGCGAGTGGATGGTGAAGTCGAAGGAGCCGAAGGAGATTCGTTCCTCTGATGCCGATGAATCATAGATTGCCGGTGATGGGGCCGCCGAAGTTGCAACATCAGCGCGCAGGCTTTCCATGGACGGCGCCAATTGACATGGGGTGATCATGTCAATGCCTATGGTTATGGACTTGGTTTTTGAGGAAGAGCGGCACACTGGAGACTTTGTCGGCTAACAAACAAGTACGCGGGGACACGAGGTTTACCCAGGTTCAGGTCCCCGGAGGGAAAATCTTACTCTTGCTTGTGCGTTCTTGATTAATGGAGGAACCGAAGGTTACAATGGTGTCGAGATGATGGCTAGGGTTGCGCAGATTGAATCTGACGGTGTATGAGCGAGAGATTGGATACCCTCCTCGCTACTCTCTCCTGGACTTTATATGGGGAGACAAGGTCTTAGGATGTATCCAAATCCGTTACAAGTTTGAGGACTAACCCTTTAATTTTCCTATCTAGTCTTTATCGTATCCGCCAAGGAGTCGAATTCTTCATGAGCTTGGCTTCACCCGAATCGTCATGGGCTTCACCGTCAGCAGCGGATTGTTGCGTGGGTCTCCCGCTAGGCTAGACCATATAGGCCAATCATAGGTACTCGTAGGACATACCTATGTCACCTCCCACCGGCAAGGGACCGTGATCCACTACACCTCCAAGGCCGTCGGAGAAGGGACGGACCGGTGGCTGCGCCGACGGGGGGGGGGGGGAGGAACCCTAGATGGGTTTTGCCACTGTCTTTGGAGAACTTTTCTTGATATGTTGTGGTGTGGTTCTAGATTGGTGATGAGGATGGAGATGATGGGCCAAACGAGGAGGTTAACTGAAGCTTCCATGATTAGGTTGAAATATTGGTGCCATGAGGACCATGGGCGACGTTGTGCCTTTGAGGTTGCTGCTTATTGTTTGTTGCTCGCTCGATTCTACCATGTGCCTATTCAGGATGATGACGCCTTGTATTTTGCTTTCTCTTTTCCCTACAAACATTAGGTTTGTGCGATGTTGTGAGGGTTTTACTTTTCAGCCAAACTACTACGTAGCAAAGAGACTCTTATGTCATTGTTTCATTATCTCTCTGATAGTGGAACCCGTCCCTGTTATTAGGGGCTTACGGAAAACATATTTATTATCATATTCCTTTTACCAACGAAATATAACAAAAATCAGAAACTCCTATCCACTCACTGATATCTGTTTTAACACTAAAACTATAAAATTGCATATTTGTTTTAGCATTGCATATTTATTTTAACTCCTATCTACTTATGATACTAGCATTATGGCTAGTCTGAAGTTGGCTAACTTGCATGTCTAAGTGGAATCTGACATGTTTTTGTGTTCGTTCAAAAAAAAAGACATGTTTTTGTGACGTTGGACGCTTGAGAAACATGGGACTTAATGATTACAGTTTAGACAAACATTATCATATCATTACTGTTTAACCCGGCTTTTCTAGCGTGTATACTAAATCAAGTGTGTGTTTATGCCGTTTGTTTACTGTTTATGATTCGTGCTCCCAAGTTTCATCAAATTTCATATTCTTTATAAATCTATGTCTAATTTATACACAATGAAACTGATTAAAACAGTACACTTGATATAGCGCATGCTAGAATCACATTTCTCCATTACTGCTCGCAAGTTAATTATCCAGTACTAATAGGCGCTAATGGTAGTACCAGTGTCACTAGTGCTCTGTATCTTAAATTGTTTTACTACACGAGAGAAAACGTTCAGGTGAGTCACCAATTCACCCGGGTCAATAAAAAAGAAGTCACGAATTCACGATCGGAAGACGCAGCGACTACTTCTTGTTTGTTTATTCACCTCCCACCAGAGAGGCCGGAGACGGCGGAGACGTCGCCGGACACGGGGCTGGCGTCTGTGGTGACCGTGGAAGGGAACGACATGGCGAAGGAGTCGAACCCGTCGTTCTGCATCAGCGCGAGCGTGGTGTAGCTCAGGAACGTCGGGACGACCTCCGGCATGGGCACCTCGCCCTCGAGGTACTGCGTCACCTGCCGCATCCCGGGCCGCAAGTCGGGCAGCGGGTGCGCGCACATGAGCCCCAGCTTGATCGCCAGCCGCGCCTCGTCGGCGTCGTACTTGCCGCACAGCCGCGGGTCCACCGTGTCGAGCGCAGCGCGCCGCCGCTCGTGCTCCTGCACCCAGTCCAGCAGCACGTTCTGCTCGTCGGGAGCGAAGCTGCCCAGCGGGCGCCGCCCGCAGGTCACCTCCAGCACGAACACGCCGAACGCGAACACGTCGGTCACCGGCGTCGCCTTGCCCGTGCGCACCAGCTCCGGGGCCAGGTACCCCATCGTGCCCACGACGTGCGTCGTCTGCGGGTCCACGCCGTGGTCGTAGAGCCTGGCGAGGCCGAAGTCGCCGAGGCGGCCGTTCATGTCGGCGTCCAGGAGCACGTTGCTGGCCTTGATGTCACGGTGGATGACGATCTTGTCCCAGTCCTCGTGGAGGTACAGCAGGCCGGACGCGACGCCCCTGATGATCTGGAACCTCTGCCCCCAGTCCAGCACGGGCCTGGTCTTGTCGTGCAGGTATTTGTCGAGGCTGCCGTTGGGCATGCAGTCGTAGACCAGGAGCAGCTCCCCCTGCCGGCGGCAGTATCCGAGCAGCTGCACTAGGTTCCTGTGGCGGAGGTGGCCGAGGCTGACGACCTCGGCGATGAACTCCTTCATCCCCTGCTTCGAGTCGTGCGACACCCGCTTCACGGCGATCTCGAGATTGGTCTTGGGGAGCACGCCCTTGTACACCCTGCCGAAGCCGCCGGTGCCGAGCAGCTGCCTGTTCTTGAACCCCTTGGTGGCCCTGTAGAGCTGCCTGTAGGAGAACCGGTGCGGGCCGAACTCGACCTCCCAGTCCTCGCGCACCTCCGCGTACCTCACCCGCGTCCGCACGAACAGGAAGAAGGCGATGGCCAGCGCGAAGACGAAGGCCGCGGTGGCGATCGGGAGCACGATCTCCAGCACCTTGGACCTGGGCTTGGGCCCGAACCGCGGCAGCGCCGGGAGCTTCGAGGCGTCCAGCGGCGGCGCGGCGCCGTTCAGCGCGAAGCTCCAGCCGAGAACGTAGTGACGCGTGTAGATGACGCCCGTGGCCGCCGAGAACCCGACGTACGCCGTTTCGGTCACGACCGCCGAGAGATTCACCGGCGCGGAGATGAGCGGCTTCCTGGGCCTGGGCACGTCGAGCGGCGCCATGGCGACGTCGAGCACGGTGGTGGCGCCGTCGTAGTCCACCCACACCTGCATGGGCTGGCGGCTGATGAGGCTGAGGTTGTTGAAGACCCCCGTGGCGTCGTCGTAGTACCCGGCGGAGTGGTTCTGCACGGACTTCATGCTGTTGACGTCGACGCCGACGTGGTTGCTGTTCATGTCCTGGAACTCCGGGTTGAGCATGGTGTCGAGCTCCACGGCGAAGATCTCGTTGTCGGCCTTGCCGTTGTCGGTGACGTTGAGGATGCCGAGGTACTGGCCGGCGTTGAAGGTGGAGAGCCTGGTGCTGGGCGCCACCACGAAGGCCATGCCGTTGTCGCTCAGCACGGTGAAGTTGGAGACGATGGCGAAGACGAACGCGACGGAGAAGGACTGGACGGTGCCGTTCCGCATCCGGACCGGCGTCGGGTGGAACGCGTGCCCGGCCGCCTGGCTCGTGCCGTTGCTCAGCACCAGCAGGCCGTTCGAGGCGACGGCGGCCATGCCTTCCAGGGCGAGGTTGGCGCCGGAGAAGTCGTTGTAGGTGAACTGGTCGTCGTCCGCGGCCAGCACGGCCGTACGGTGAAAGCCATCTGTGCCGAGGAGGGCCAGGAGCAGGATTGGGAGGAGGAGGAGGAAGCGGCGAGAACCCATCGCGCTTGCTTGCCGCGTCCGTTGCGCCTCGTCTCTCTTGTGCAGAGTAGCTCAAGCCCGTGGTGGTTTGTAGTGTAGTGTGACTACAGTATGTCGTGTGAACGATGCGATCCCGTTTTGGCGATCGCGGGACGCATTGACTGGAACGAACAGCGAGTCTTCGTTCAAAATCTGCTGCTTGAGTTGAGTGCGGATCAAGATGGTGTTGCTAACGTGTGGGTGGAGGTAGGGCCATTCGGAGCTGTCCAACAGCACTTGGGTTAGGGCCACGTACGTACGGCCGCCATTATACATCGACGAGCCCTCATTAGTCAACAAAGTCTGAAAGGAATTTCAGACAAAAATATCTAAATCTTCGGTGGTTGAGGAAATTCTGACAGGGCGTGAGTGGTTTGGGACAAGTGGTATATCACTTTTAGACTACTAGACTAACTCAAAACTAAGTGGGATAAGTGGGATAAGCTAGATTTGACATATCCCGCTTATCTTACTTATCTCACCTAAATTCAAGTTAGTTTAGTAGTCTAAAAGTAATATCCCACTTGTCCCAAATATCTCACTCCTGCATACAGCAACACCACTGTAACCACACACTGACATACAGGTATTAGGCAGCTGCTAATGGTGTGCGCTCAATTGACTTCGTGTCTAACAGAATTTCCTAGCTACTCGTGTCAGGGTCAGTTAAGGTTTCGCAGAAATGGAGCCCATATGAACCGCAGAGAGTCAAAAGAAATGGCGTATTAAAACATCGAAGCAGATAGCTACAGATCTCTTTGGTGACATATCAAAAACAGATTTCGTCGATTTTCAACAACCATTGCGGGGAAAATGAGGCGAGTGGATCGGTCAAAAGAGTGAACTACACGCGCCCCCACAGCGCACGGCCGGGCGGGGAGAGAGCGCCCACCGAGGAGGAAAGGAAGGTTCCCACGAACACGCCGCAAAGGCTAAGCCCTACGGCCACGGCCTGTGTGCGCCGGCGCCGGGACGGCGGGCGGGTGGCCAACCCTAGTTATTATTGCGTGCTGGCGCGGCGTCCCACCGGTCGCGTCCTTCTCGACGGGAAAATTTGTCCGCCGCGAGACGGAAAACGGGGCCGGAATCGTTGACGCGGTGACGCTGTGCTGACCTCTGACTGACCCTTCTGGATGGGTAAGGACAAGGCTGGACAAGGCCATGAATGGCATATCATCCGCGTCTAGCTGATCAGCATCACGGCTCGCGGAAGAAGACGCGTCCACACATGTGCCATCGCTGTACCATACGGCCTCACGGTGATTAGGCGCCCAAAGATTGGAATTTTGCTTTACTCCTCTCGCTGTCACGGCCTCACCATCCCACCAGGATCTACTACCTTGACGCTTACACCTGGTCAACTTCACACTACTTTTTGCACGTAGAAAAATATTAGATAGAGGATATCTTAATCAGACACCAGGGACGGGATCAGTAGTAGCAGTGACTGACGCTATAGAGGACGGCCACGCCACTCGGCGTTCGCTTCATCAGTTCACCACTGTCTGCAGAGTCCGACCGATGCTGCTTCCCCACCACCAATCCATGGCGCCGTTCCTTCTCCTGCTCCTCTCCCTCTACCTAGGCGGCCTCCGCCCGGCGGCGTCGGCGGACGAGCAGTTCGTCTTCGACGGCTTCACCGGCGCGAACCTGACCATGGACGGCATGGCCACGGTGACCCCGAACGGGCTCCTCCAGCTCAGCAACGCCACCACCCAGCTCAAGGGCCACGCCTTCTTCCCGACGCCGCTGCAGTTCCACACGGCGCCCAACAGCACGGCCATGCGCTCCTTCTCCACGGCCTTCGTCATCGGCATCATCGGCGCCTACGAGCAGCTCAGCAGCCACGGCATGGCCTTCGTCATCTCCAAGACCGGCAACTTCACCTCCGCGCTGCCCGGCCAGTTCCTGGGCCTCGTCGGCTCCGCCAACAACGGCAACGCCACCAACCACCTCTTCGCCGTCGAGTTCGACACCATCCTAAACTCCGAGTTCAACGACATGAGCGGCAACCACGTCGGCATCGACGTCGACGGGCTCAACTCCGTCGACGCCGACAACGCCGGCTACTACGACGACGACGACGGCGGCAACGGCGCGTTCAGGAACATGAGCCTCGTGGACCGCAAGCCCATGCAGGTGTGGGTGGACTTCGACGGCCAGACCATGCAGGTCAATGTCACCATGGCGCCCCTGCAGGTGGCCAGGCCCAAAAGGCCCCTGCTCTCCACCACCGTCAACCTCTCCTCCGTCATCGACGGCACCGCCTACGTCGGCTTCTCCTCGTCCAGCGGCATCCTCTACTGCCGCCACTACGTCCTCGGCTGGAGCTTCAGGATGAACGGTGCCGCCCCGGCGCTCAACATCTCCTCGCTGCCCTCGATGCCGGTCACGTTCCCCAAGCCGCGGTCCAAGACTCTGGAGATCGTGCTGCCGATAGCGTCCGCGCTGCTCGTCTTCGCGGTGGCCGCCGCCGTGTTCATGTTCTTGCGGAGGCGGCGCATGTTCGCGGAGCTCAAGGAGGACTGGGAGGTCACGTTCGGCCCGCACAGGTTCTCGTACAAGGACCTCTTCCACGCCACCGACGGGTTCAGCGACAGGCGGCTGCTGGGGATCGGCGGGTTCGGGAGGGTGTACCGCGGCTCGCTCCCCAAGTCCAAGTCGGCGGAGATCGCGGTGAAGAAGGTGGCCCACGGGTCGAGGCAGGGCATGAGGGAGTTCGTGGCCGAGGTGGTGACTATCGGCCGGCTCCGGCACCGCAACCTCGTGCAGCTGCTGGGCTACTGCCGGCGCAAGGGCGAGCTCCTGCTGGTGTACGACTACATGCCCAACGGCAGCCTCGACAAGCACCTGTACGACCAGCAGAAGATGGCCCTGAGCTGGGGGCAGAGGTTCCGGATCATCAGGGGCGTCGCGTCGGGGATGCTGTACCTCCACGAGGACTGGGAGCGGGTGGTGGTGCACCGCGACATCAAGGCCAGCAACGTGCTGCTCGACGCGGACATGAACGCCCGCCTGGGGGACTTCGGCCTGGCGCGGCTCTACGACCACGGCACCGACCCGCACACCACGCACGTCGTGGGCACCATGGGGTACCTCGCTCCGGAGCTCGGGCACACGGGGAAGGCCTCCAAGGCGTCCGACGTGTTCGCGTTCGGGGCGTTCATGCTGGAGGTGGCGTGCGGGCGGAAGCCAGTGGTGCAGGACGCGCGCGACAACCACCTGGTGCTGGTGGACTGGGTGCTCGACCAGTGGCGCGCCGGCACGGTCACCGGCGCCGTCGACCCGCGCCTGGGAGGCGACTTCGTGGAGCACGAGGCGAGCTTGGTGCTCAGGCTGGGCCTGCTGTGCTCGCACCCGCTGCCCGGCGCGCGGCCGACCACGAGGCAGGTCGTGCAGTACCTGGACGGCGACCTGACGCTGCCGGAGCTGTCGCCGACGTACCAGAGCTTCAACATGCTGGCGCTCATGCAGGACCAGGGGTTCGACCCATACGTCATGTCCTACCCGATGACGTCCATCACCGCCGGCACCATGTCTCAGATCTCCGACCTCTCAGGAGGGAGATGAGCCGCTGTTGTCTAACTAGTAATGTTGTGTATGTTCAGTCTGAACTGGGAGCGTCTTTTGTTTAGCGTAGACTGATAACCTGAATGTAAAGTGTTGTGCAGTCGTGTTCAGCATGGTTTCATGTTCAGATGAGAGATTTGAACCTTTGATCTACCGCTGCTAGCCTGCTAAAATTTCCCTCAAAAAAATTTCCAAATGTAAACCATGATGCTGATGGCCACCAAATCTGTAACTAGAGTTGAGTCTGCATATTTCGTTTATGCTCACCAGTTCACCCCAAGAGGCTCATTTTTACCTTAGTAGAGATCCTGGCGTTCCCTAAATTACTAGGCTGTTTCATAGATTCGGTGTAGTTTTATTACCCATGGCATGTGACAGAGAACTCACTACACAAGTTCCAAACGTAATGAACATATTTTAACTTTGATAAAATGAACATCTGTCAGGCTTAATTGTCGCTTACTGCACCAGTTTCTAATGAACTGGATGAGAATTGGATAACAGGGTTTGTTTACTGAGAAAGTTATGTTTTTTTTCTTAACAAAAGGAGGCTATGTGTTTTGATGAAAATATTACTCGGTAACATTGTTTGGGCGTCTAGAAGACTGGCAACCAGAGCCAATAATTGATCCGTTGCAGCAATTATCTGAGTGAGATATATTATAACAAGTACTTTCAGAAGAAATACCCTGTGATGTAGTAGTAGTACTATGATATCTCTGATGTCACGGGTGATGCAGATTTTGTGCTTCCAGAGTCCATAACGCAAAAGGAAGTTTCGATCCCCACCCTTGGTGCTGTCAGAGAGACAACAGCAAACGTCAGGCCAATTGTACTTGAAAAGCGGCCAGAACATATTTAAAAGGGCACTTCAAACAATATTAGTAACAAATTTAGTTTGGGGGGCACACAATTAATTGCATACATAATATTGCATGGGATTAAATCAACAAACAAAACCAAGACTGAGGCTCAAAATGCTTGTGAATTCTACGCAATTAGAAATACCAGCAAATCATGGTTATGCATCCACATGATTGGAACGCGCGTAGAAATATTACTAAAAAAGGGTGTTTACCATATGAAAAAAAACATAGAAAGTATCTCGAAGAGGTTAGGGTCAGTAAAATTTCCTACAACTATAATCAACTAAGAAATACATATGGATTACAATCCACTAAAAAAAGCCCCAAGGCATTTGAAACATGGACATGAATCCTAGTGCCAATTACTACAATCACGGAGTACTTGAACTTTCGAAATTACATGGTTTCCACAGATAATACATGACACGGCCTTTTGGCCATCAGGATCAGCAGGAGAACTCAAATATAGAGTAAAGGAATGGTATCTAATTAATTTGAAGCATCTATTTATCTTTTCTCAGAAAACAATATTGCATCTCAAAACGCTTCAAGATTCCTCTCAGTCTAAATCAATAGCCTTTTCTCTCACAATTCTATAAGAACACGCAGCACAACTGTAACCAGCCAGATAAGGAATCAGTGTCCTCGGTCAATCCTGATCCGATACCGGCACAAGTGCAAAAACCGTAATTTTACACCTCCTATTGTTTGGTGAAATGATGAATTTGTCCAAAACTGGTTCAAAAACCTCCAGAAAAATATCCGTGGACCGAGGCAGGGATCCAAGCAGAAGCTGTCAAAAAACATGAAATTAGAAAAATAAGAATTGAAAAACACGCTAATAATTTAAGGGGCCAATAGAACTTATGAAACAATGCAAGGCCAAATGAAGTGCAAGGGACATTGATCAAATCTGGAGCTAGAATACCAAGATTATAGTCCATTTTTTCAGATAAGGGTTGCCCATCGCGACAGGGGTCACAGTCCACGATACCAATGTCAGAGTCATGAAAACTACTGCTTATCAATTTATCGGCAAAACCTTAACTGTCAGTTCTGGAACATTTTTTACAAAGTTGCAACTTGGACGTTCCAAATGGTGTTATCTAACAGCACCTTCACACTCTAGAAAGACTGTCTAATTTCACATGGTCCAGGAAACCACAACACACAACACACAAACACGGCAGCACACACAAGCGAGCAGCAAGTTGCAACTTACAATCATGCACTGGTTCCCACTTACTCCACTCCAATCTATACACCATTACATACTGGTAAATACCAGCTACAGTGCCAATGGAAGAGAACCATGCAAGTGAAAATGGGAAAGTGCAGGTTTTGAAATACTGGTTATTGAACATGAATTTCTTGAGCACATTATCAAATTTGCAGGAGAGAACATCAAAGACAACACAAAATTATATAATTGCATTAGCTCTACTAAAAGCATTCTTTCATTCCATATTACGAGTTGCTAACTAGCACTGATGTAGTATATGAAATAGATACCTGGGTCACATGAGACTTTAGCAAAATTCAGTTGTATTCATTTCCAGTTTGAAACAACAAGATTGTAGTAATCTTCTTCATTGTAAAGTCTCCTGAAAACGTGAGAAGAATAAGCGATAAGATAGCTGCCAATTAAGGAATGAATGTAATACAAATGAGGAAGATTACAAGAAACCACAAAATTGCAAAATCTTGTAGGTTTTGTGTTCATCTGTCCAAACTCATAGCCTACTCCTTCTGGGTCCCATTGGAAATATGTCATAGTATGATAAAACCAACTAATCTATCTCCAGCTGGATAAAGCCTGAGGTGTCAGATGACCTCTCAACTGGAAATATTATCAGTACAAAGAAGCTTTTCCATCTATATTTGGTAGGTCAAACTTTGCTGAAAAAAACTATTATGCCTCTCCCCTAAGCCAAATATTGCAGCATTGCTTATGTAATTGACATCACTTGGGCTCCTTTGATTAATAGGATAGGAAAAGTGCAGTAATAAGAAAGATGTAGGATTGGATGTCATTTCTACTTAAATCCTATGGGAAGAGGAACTCTGTTTGATTGCATGCAAAAAAAAAAATCATGAGGTGTGACCTAATGTCTTTTTTCCTATGAAATTTACACTACAAGATTCCTATAGGATTTGGGATATGATCCTATGAATCAAACAGCTTGTGTCATTGTGTAGGAAAATTTCCATAGGATCCAAATCCTACACAATTCCTATGACAATCCTATGAATCAAAGGAGCCCTAAAAAATTATAATTATAACCTGATCATTATGTGAAAGTACTTCCAAACCAGAGTGTAACAAAACTATTTTTGTGTGACCAAATGACACGAATGGCGCAACGAATTAGGCCCATATGTAGATCAATTTTTGAGGGAAAGGTGCCACCCCCCATCCATACACACCTCAGCACGGCCATCACTACCATCCCGCTGTAGGGTTAATGGGTCCGTTCCAAGAGGACCAACAACATAAATTTAGGCAGTATTATCCATGGTAGCATACAAGGGCAATGCATCTCCAAATATGGTGCTATGTGAGCTCATGATTTGCAAAAATAAAAGAACCTTGGTTTCACTTACGCTACATCTGCTGATGAACTGCACTTTATCACACCTTTCCCTTCAGCGAGTTCAAGGTTAGTATAGCGCGTTATTATTTCTCTTAACGTTGTCTTTGTGCTCTTCACATCATTATCCCACAAAATAGTCTGTCAAATGAACTAAGATGTAAAGATATATCGAGCCCACAAGTAAAACAAGACAGTTTAACTTTCTATGCTTGGAGCAACGGTTAAATACCTTCCTCACGTACTCTCTTTTGTAATCCTCCCAAGGTATTTTGCCTTTGGCACTGAAAATGGAGGCATTCCACAAGGCACCTCTAGCAGCCATTACAGATGCAGCACCTAGTAGTTACGTAATCAAGATACAGACCCATTGTTAGAAACAACAATATGCTGGTGCACTCCAACTCACCAAGGATATCTGTGGGGTTTCAAGAAACTATGATTATGCATGCTTGTTTGTGAAAATATTTAATAATTTAATTTTCCAGAAACTCAGGTGTTTTTAGCCATTTGGCGCTCTGAAAAGATATAGTACTATGGCAATCACAGTACATTGAGAATTTTTCGTTTGGCTACAAGTGAAGTAAATGCAAATATTGATAACTGGCAAGCGTAAGACCAAGACTAGTGAGAGTGAAGCTGACAATCATTTATGTATTTCTCTTTGATGTACTCTACCAAAAAAAGAAAACTAATAATAAGAGCATAAAATATGAATTGAACATACAAACCTGTAGCATCTTTGATTCTCTTAAAATCTTCATACTCAAATACATCCCCATTAGCTATAACTGGAATTGACAGTGCGGACACAACATCAGCTATCTCATCCCACTTGGCCGGATCTCTTGGCCTGTCTTTGATCGTTCTGCATTTTTTTAAAGGCCGGCCAGGAAACTAATTACTTTACAAACGATCCTAGGACCCATGCAAAACGGAAGATGATATATGCACCAAATCATATTTCATTTTATTACTGCAAAAAACCAAACCTAATGAAATACAAAGTACTTCCACAAGGTAGTTAATGCAAAGTTCGGATGTTGAAAAAGAACCCTGTGGGACAAAACTCGGAGCAGGCCCGTGAACTTTCAATGTATTTAAGTTATGTAATTTGGGTATTACAAATCTAACAAGCCGAGTTCTAATGCATATGGATATAATTTTCACCAGGATTCGCAATCTTGGGTGTTAAATTTAGTTGATGCCATTAAAAGTATGGATGATAAATTGTGCATCTCCAAGAAAAATAAGACTCAGAAGTACAATTATATGTTCTTACCTTCCATGGACAGCCAGAGCTGGAACACCAGCTTTCTCAATCCGGCGCGCCAACTCCACAGTGTCTTGACGTTTGCTCAGAAGGCGGATTTTACATGTCACTGGTGTGTTCAAGTTCCTCCGCAATGTGGTCAAAATCTATATGGGATAAATTGCATAGCCTCAATAAGCACAGTAAAATGCATGATATGAAAGTATGAGAACAAATAAGACCATGTAGGCACGTACATCATATATAAGCTCAGGTTTGGTGAGTAATGCAGCACCCATTCCTCCGCTGATAGAAAAAGCCTTTGGACAACCCATGTTGATATCTATAGCAGCAACATCATTACACCTGGTGAGGATGAAAAAGTATGATTGAAGAGAAGATGCAAATCAACATATGTTCAGAAATCTAATTCAATGAATTGACCATATGATCATACAAAACATTTTAGTTAGTGCCCTTTTTTCCCAATAACACAGACACACAGTGCACTTCAAGTTATTTTCTGTTAAAAAAATACGAAATAAGGCTTACACAATCTCAGCAGCTTTAAGTGCTCTCACGGCATCTGATGTGCCCATTTGAAAGACAACCCTGTCTCTTTCTTGTGGGCATGTTCGAAAAACTGCACTACCAGTCCCTCTCTCCAAAAAATCAGTAGTCCCAAGAGATTCTGACCAATGAAGAACACCATAATTAGAATGAATGAAACCATACCACACAAATTTTGGAGAACACAGGGACAAATAAACAAGATTCAGTGGCGTTAAGTTAACGTTAAATTCGTTCCTTTTATCTTCAATACACAAAAATATCCAAGAATCATCTGAAATAAATGCTTGCAGTCACCAACTTCAAATCCAACATTACTGGAGTAAAGCTATCAACAATACTATAATATATGCAAAACCACAGTTTATGCGCAGAACATAACCATCGATGACGCAGACATTAGGGGTGCAAATCAGTGACCCTTAGGTAACCTCTAACTCTCTTTAGTTCAATCAAATGAAGTTAATTTTCAAAAAGCACAACACTTCTAAAAATTAGTTCATTTGATTGAACTAGACAGCGTCAGAGGGTACCCTAGGGTCCAGAATTTGCATCTAGGCAGACATAGTTGTGAGGTTATAATAAACTGTCAAACTTAAATTGAACAACAATACCATTTGTAACACGTTGACAGTGCACAAACTTATGATCTATTATTTCTTCTCCGTATGTAATATCAGCACCATATTCAGCAGCCAATAGCCTAAGCGGCAGAGCACCCTGCAGAAGTCATTCACAGAGTTAAGGTAGGTACAAGATACAACTATGTAAGGATATTGAGGGAGATCCAATACAGCTATGTGATAAGAAGTCAAGGATATTGTCTAGAAATAACTGTGAATTGGGGGGTGGGGAAGATGACTACTATGTATTCAGGTAATCCAGCATCAGGTAACTAAGAACCATACAAAGAGCTAGATCAGTTTCTCAATAGGGATAGCGTGATGTTTATTCAATTGTGGAATAAAGATAACCGTATATAAAACCATTTATCGCTATGACTCTGACCCGAAAGCTGCATCCAATAGAAACCCTGATTTCCAATTAGAGATCACCCAGGCGTCGCCCATCGAGCAACGCGCAGAGAAGACGAGCTACTGATTCACCCCGCCCGCACTAAAGGTTCCAACGCTAGATTCGGGTTCGAAACTAGGAACCGGTGCTACGGGGACTGAAATTCGATTCCTAAGCTCCCAACTCATGTGGACGCTGCTGCGAATCGGGGTGGGAGGGTTTGGAGGAGTAATTACCGCGCGGACCATGGGCGCGAGCACCAGCTTGTTGCGGTACTCCATCTCTTGCTTCGCGTCTCCGCGGCTGCTCCGCCTCTGACTCTCCCCTGAAATTTTGGAGGACGAGGGTCTTCCGCTTCGAGTGCCGCGGAGAACAGAAGACGACGGTGGCGGCGACCCCACTGTTCCGTGCAAGAACAGAGAACTGCGTCGTCTCCAGACCGGATCCCCTCGAACGTGCAATGGGTCGGGCCGCTGGAAAGCCCAATTCTTCTTTTCTTAGCTGGGTTGGGCTGAGGCGATTATAAAACGAGTCCTTGTTGTTTCTTATTCTTTATTTCCAAACTGCATGAAGTTTTTAGCCATTTCAATTACCTTTCTAATGGTTCCAATGATTTGCAAGAGTTCTAAAACAAATTAACAGGAAATTACATGATTTTTATAAAAAAGGCACATGATCAGAATGCCATGTCCTCTTGATCCTAAATGTTTGGAACACTACATGATTAGCACCAAAAAAATGTTTGACACATCACAAGAAAACAAAAGAATTGTAGGAAAATGTTGGAGGATGAAAATTTGCCCTGAAAACATACTACTATTAATAAAGGGGTCCACACTGAAAATTGCTAGAAGAACTATCATTTTAACAAATGTGTAAGAAAATTTTCAAAGTAAAAAAAAGGTATTCAATGTCCAATTTTTAAGTAACTAAAATTTACATAAAAATCATTGACCAAGAATACCAAAAATTATAATTTTATTGAGTCATAAGGAATGTGTATCTTATGTAGTCTGCGGAAGTGGATCATACCCATACATTCATGGTCTTCAAACATCATCACAGACATTTTTAAATGCATAACATAGACATAATTAAAAATATTATATAAATACTATTCAAAGTGGCCTGGTAGGTGGATCTCTCGGACACCCTCATGTGAATGGTTTTATCATATGTGAGCCTCCCCAAACTCAAAATATACTAATAAATTGACATAATAAGATGTGGTTTGATTTGGAAGGACGGCCATGGGGAGCAACCAAATCCTTGGTCATTACTATCTTCAATTCATAATAAGTGTTACAATTTTAAATTAACCCCGGTTCAAAACTACGACACTTAGTATAGATCAAAGGTACTATATTGTAAATTTAGAAACACTGTGCTGCCCCATGGACCTTGTGGAGGGTTGCGAACAAATACTAGTTTGACCATTCTTGATCTTCACATTTGGTGGACTTGGGTGGGTTATTTCTCTTGTTCTATGAGAAGGATTGTTCCAGGATGGCACTTCGATACATCCGGAGGTTCCGAGAAGACTTTTTTTTTGGAATAAATAGTTAATGATTGGGATCACAATGAATTTACACTAGAATTATCTTATGATTATGGTACAATGGAAATAACAACATAGAGGATAAATGAGTGAGTTTTGTTTAATCATATTTTTCTCATAGGGAAATTCACCTAAGCGTTGACTCGATCAAACTTTTTCATGCTCACACGGTGGTGAATGGTAAATACTTGGTAGGATCTACTTACAAGTTTTAGTTCCATGACATCATGGGCCATTTTGGCGCTTCTAAGATTTGGAGAACTCTGGAGGAGCCTAGATGCAAAATCAGCACCGAAAGAATTCTTGTTTGGGGACATGATCATGTCCATACTCGGTGACTATGAGATGTTGTATTTGAGACCCATGAACACCTTGCTACAATATTCCTCTACTCCTTAGTTTATCGACAACTACTTTCTTTTGGCAAGCAATCGACCTAAATTGTTTTCTCGACATTTGTTCACTCAATGAGTGTTGGAACGGGAAAATCAAGGACCGATATGGATGGATCACAGTATGAGAGGTTTATGGCCTCTTTGATTCATAACAATAGTGGAGGAAAAACATAGGAATACAATTATTATTTGTTTGGTGAGAGTATTCATTTGCCTGGTTCATAACTAGTCATGCATAGATAAAAATCTAAGGATCAAAGTACTCCATAATTTCGTGGAATTATTTTGAATCAAAGAAACCCAACATTCCTATCTATAGAGAACAAGGAAAACACGAAAAGTTGATAATGACTCAATGCGTTTCTTTTAACCTCGATTTGATTTGGTTTTAAGGTTTATTGTGTTTTTCCCATTTCTATTGATCAATCACCCAATTTTTGCATAATTACTGTGTTTTCACAATCCTCCATTTTGCACGCAATCGTGTCATATTCTTCTTTTTATCCATTTCGATGTTTTAGAATCCTGTTTATCCAAATGGCCTTTAGAGGAGTCATGCTTTAGGTTCTTCGGATGTTTGGCTTGAGCACAGTCGCTGGATTTCCAAGAGAAACAACAGAGGTGTTGCAGGTGAGTAGGTGACTAAACATCGATGGACTCAAGCACACTCCGTTGTGGATTTAGGCCACACTTGGTTGGCTGGAAATTAGCCTCAAACCTCTGATTTAGTCTGACCCGAACCGTTTTGGCCCAAACTTAGTATTAGGCACTTGGTTTACTAAGGGCTTGTTTGATTCATAGGAATTGCATAGGAATTGTGTAGGATTTGAATCCTATAGGAATTTTTCCTATGTTAGGGCTTGTTTGATTCACAGGGTAGGAAAAATGGAGGGATAGGTGTAGGGGTTCGTAGCATGGAAAACAAAAATTTTCTATCGCATACAAACAAACAAGCCAAGATCTATCTACTAGATTGTAGCAACGAGTCGATGGAATAACTTACCCTCGAAGATTCCAAAGTGTTTAACGAGAGCGGATTCTCGTGGGTGATGTAGTCGTACTCTTCCCGATCTCAAGATCGTGTAGACGATCCTTCCGGCGCTGCGTTCCGGCAGCGCTCCCGCAGTCGGTCACACGTTCGGTACTCGATGAAGACCTTCCTCTCCCTTGTTCCAGCAGGCAGCGGAGGTTGTAGCACTCTCCTCGCGATTCCGGCAGCACAACGGCGTGGTACCGGAAGTAGAGGGGAGATCCCGCAGGGCTTCGCCTTAAGCCGGAGCGAGTATGGTGGAGTATGAGAGAGGGCTATTAGTGGTCTAGGGATTAGACACACCAATTAGAAGGCTCTAAACCGAAGGCTAGGGCAATTAGAAGCTCTAAACCAAAACGGCTCTAAACCGGAGATTAGAGGATAGGAACTTGTGTGTCTAGAGGAGGAGGCCCTGCCCCTCCTCTTATAGGTGGGAGGCGCGGCCAAGGGGAGGGGAGTCCCTCCCCAAGTCGGCCTTGGTTGGCGCGACGGCTTGGAGAGGAGACTCCTCCCCCAAGTCGGTTCCAACCACCTCTTGCTTGTTTCCCACAGTTTCCTGTTTTAGCCGTTTGACTTTCAAACTGGACATTTGACTTTTCTGTTTTAGGATTCAATTTAATCCTTTATTTGGAACAGCAAGAACACTTAGTACATGATGCAATCATTCCAATATTTAATGACACATTCATGTACCCCTCCCCCCTCCCGGAGTGCCGGACATTCCGGAACCTTCTAGAACATTCACCGGAATCATTTCCGAACTCCGAAACGGGACTTTCCTTATATGAATCTTATTCTCCGGACCATTCCGGATCACCTCGTGATATCCCGGATCCCATCCGAGACTCCGAACAACATTCGGTCTCTTTCTCATAATACCATAACTACTCAAAACAACGTCGAATCCTTAAGTTTGTCTCCCTACGGTTCGTGAATTATGCGGACATGATCGAGACACTTCTCCGAACAATAACCAATAGAGGAATCTGGAAATTCATATGGCTCCCACATATTTCTACGATTACTTTGCGATCGAATGAACCACTTACATACGATACCAATTTCCCTTTGTCTCACGATAGTTTACTTATCCGAGGTTATGATCGTCGGTATCTCTGCATACCTAGTTAAACCTCGTTACTGATAAGTACTCTTTTCTCGTTCCCGTGATATGTGATCCCTTATGAGCCAGTCACATGCTTGCAAGCTAATTGGATGACATTTCACCGAGAGGGCCCAGAGTATATCTATCCGTCATATGGATGGACAAATCCCACTCTTGATCCATGTGTCTCAACCAATACTTTCCGAACACTCAATGCCACCTTTATAGCCACCCAGTTACGGTGTGGTGTTTGATGTCATCAAAGCATCCATCCGGTAAAGGTGATATGCATGATCTCATGGTCGAAGGAATTAGGTTACTATGTATCAGAAAGCATATAGCAATTGAACTATTGAAATGACTTGATCTTTATGCTATGCTTATCTATAGGAGTATGTCCACCATATCATTCTCCTAACGATATGATCTTGTTGTTGATAACATCTCAATGTTCATGATAGGGAAACCACAATCATTAATCAACCAACAAGCTAGTGAAGTATAGAGGCTATACTAGGGACTTCAAATTAAGTTTACAAATCACACAAGTATCAATGTTTCCTTGTTAATACTATTATAGCATGAATGCAAACATTTATCATAAACACAAAGATATAATAATAACTACATTTATTATTGCCTCTAGGGCATATCTCCAACAGTCTCCCACTTGCACTAGAGTCATCTAATCTAGATTACATGGTAATATACCGAACACCCATGGCAGTTTGGTGTTGGTCATGTTTTGCCCTCGGGAGAGGTTTAGTCAACGGATCCGCCACATTCAGATCTGTGTGTACTTTGCAAATCTTTATATCCCCATCCTGGATATGTTCTCGAATAGCGTGAAAACGTAACTTGATATGCTTCAGCTTCTTGTGTGACCTTGGTTCTTGCGCATTGGCTATGGCGCCCATGTTATCACAGTAGATAGACATTGGGTCCAGCGCACTAGGAACCACACCCAGCTCTGTAATGAACTCTTTCATCCATATCGCTTCTTGTGAAGCCTCCGAAGTAGCCATGTATTCCGATTCAGTTGAAGATCTCGCCACAACGCTTTGCTTTGCACTCCTCCAGCTAACTGCTGCACCATTCAAAATAAATATGTATCCAGATTGTGATTTAGAATCATCTGGATCGGTGTTCCAACTAGCATCGGTGTAACCATTAACAACGAGCTGTTCATCACCTCCATAAGAAAGAACCATATCCTTAGTTCTTCTCAAGTACTTAAGGATGTTTTTGACCGCTGTCCAATGATCCACTCCTGGATCACTTTGATATCTGCTAGTTAAACTAACAGCATATGCAATGTCGGGTCTAGTACATAGCATGGCATACATTAGAGATCCTATGGCTGAGGCATAGGGAGTCTTACTCATCCTTTCTCTATCTTCTGCCGATGTCGGACTTTGAGTTTTACTCAAAATCGTATTGGGCAACATGGGCAAGAACCCTTTCTTGCTATCTTCCATTCCAGACCTCTTTAGAACTTTGTCCAAATATGTACTCTGTGACAATGATATTTGGCGTTTCGATCTATCTCTATAAATCTTTATGCCTAATATATAAGCTGCTTCGCCAAGATCCTTCATTGAAAAACTATTATTCAAATATTCTTTGACACTATTAAGAAGGTCTACATCATTCCCAATCAACAATATGTCATCCACATATAGTATTAAGAATGCTACAGAGCTCCCACTCACTTTCTTGTAAATACAAGCTTCTCCATAAGTTTGTATAAAACCAAAACTTTTGATTACCTTATCAAAACGTTGATTCCAACTTCGGGATGCTTGCTTCAATCCATAGATGGACCGTTGAAGTTTGCATACCTTGTTAGCATCTTTAGGATCGACAAAACCTTTGGGTTGCATCATATACAACTCTTCATCAATATCTCCATTGAGGAATGCTGTTTTGACATCCATCTGCCATATCTCATAATCATAATATGCAGCGATTGCTAACATAATCCTCACAGACTTTAGCTTCGCTACCGGTGAGAAAGTCTCATCGTAGTCAACTCCTTGAATTTGTCGAAACCCTTTTGCGACAAGTCGAGCTTTATAGACAGTAACATTACCATCAGCATGTGTTTTCTTCTTGAAAATACATTTGTTCTCGACAGCCTTCCGGCCATCCGGTAAGTCCACCAAAGTCCATACTTGGTTTTCGTACATGGATCCAATCTCGGATTTCATGGCTTCTTGCCATTTATTGGAATCTGGGCTCATCATCGCTTCCTCATATGTCTCGGGGTCATCGGTGTTATCCACCAACATGACACTCATAACGGGATCATACCAATCTGGAGTGGTACGAGTTCTCGTTGACCTCCGAGGCTCTGTAGCAACTTCAACCGAAGTTTCATGATCACCATCATTAGCTTCCTCTCTTATTGGTGCAGGCACCACAGGAACTTCTTCCGGTGTTGCGCTACTCGCAATTTCGAGAGAAGGTTCGACAACCTCGTCGAGTTCTACTTTCCTTCCAGTCACTTCTTTCGAGAGAAATTCCTTCTCTAGAAAGGATCCATTCTTGGCAACGAAGACTTTGCCTTCGGATCTATGATAGAAGGTATACCCAATAGTTTCCTTCGGGTATCCTATGAAGACGCATTTTTCCGCTTTGGGTTCAAGCCTGTCCGGCTGTAACTTCTTTACATAGGCTTCGCATCCCCAAACTTTAAGGAACGACAATTTAGGTTTCTTCCCAAACCATAATTCATACGGTGTCGTTTCAACGGATTTAGATGGTGCCCTATTTAAAGTGAATGCGGCTGTTTCTAATGCATAACCCCAAAATGATAGCGGTAAATCTGTAAGTGACATCATAGAACGAACCATATCTAGGAGAGTTCGATTACGACGTTCGGACACACCATTATGCTGTGGTGTTCCCGGCGGTGTCAATTGTGAAAGTATTCCGCATTTCTTCAAATGCTCGCCAAACTCGTAACTTAGATATTCACCTCCACGATCAGAACGTAGAAATTTAATCTTCTTGTTACGTTGATTCTCTACCTCACTTTGAAACTCCTTAAACTTCTCGAAAGTTTCGGACTTATGTTTCATGAAATAGATATACCCATATCTACTCAAGTCATCCGTGAAGGTAAGAACATAACGATAACCACCGCGCGATGCTACACTCATTGGACCACACACATCGGTATGTATGATTTCCAACAATTCCGTAGCTCGCTCCATCATACCAGAAAATGGAGTCTTAGTCATTTTTCCCATCAGACATGCTTCGCATCTTTCAAGTGATTCAAAATCAAGTGATTCAAGAAGTCCATCGGAATGGAGTTTCTTCATACGCTTCACTCCAATGTGACCAAGACGACAGTGCCACATATAGGTCAAATTATCGCTTGATTTCAAACGTTTAGCCTCAATGTTGTTGATATGTGTATTTCCACTATCGAGATTCAATAAGAATAGACCATCTATCAAAGGTGCATGTGCATAAAACATATTACTCATATAAATCGAACAACCATTATTCTCTGACTTAAACAAGTAACCGTCTCGCAATAAACAAGATCCCGATATAATGTTCATGCTCAACGCAGGCACCAAATAACAATTATTTAAGTATAAAACTAATCCCGATGGTAGATGAAGGGGTAGCGTGCCGACCGCGATCACATCAACCTTTGATCCGTTTCCCACGCGCATCGTCACCTCGTTCTTCGCTAGCTTCCGTTTATTCTGCAGCACCTGTTTCGAGTTACAAATATGAGCAACCGAACCAGTATCAAATACCCAGGCACTACTACGAGTACTAGTGAGATACACATCAATAACATGTATATCAGATATATCTTTCTTCTTGATGTTGCCGTTCTTCAAATCCGCCAAGTACTTTGGGCAATTCCGCTTCCAGTGACCTTCTCCCTTGCAGTAAAAGCACTCAGTATCAGGCTTAGGTCCAGCCTTGGTCTTCTTCGCCGGCGTGGTAACTTTCTTACCACCCTTCTTGAAGTGTCCCTTTTGCTTAGACTTGCCTTTCTTGAATTTGGTGGTCTTATTGACCAACAACACTTGGTGCTCTTTCTTGATCTCCACTTCTGCAGATTTCAACATGGCAAAGAGTTCTAGCAACGTCTTGTTCATGTTCTGCATGTTGTAGTTCATCACAAAGTTCTTGTAACTTGGTGGTAGTGATTGGAGGACACGGTAAATCCCCAAAGCATTAGGAATCACTATACCCAAGCTTTGAAGTTTGTTTGCGTGCCCAGACATCTTAAGCACATGCTCACTGACGGAGCTGCCCTCTTCCATCTTGCAGTTAAAGAACTTTTCAGAAGCCTCATAGCTTTCAATTGCCGCATGAGTCTCAAAAATCAATTTGAGATCCTCGACAATATCATATGGGTCTGAATCCTCAAACCTTTTCTGAAGCTCCGATTCCAAACCATACAAGATAGCACACTGAACTATGGAGTACTGATTCTTCCGAGCGAGGTAAACATTCTTTACTTCATCGGGAGCATCATCTGCAGGTGGGTCACCCAGCGGTGCATCCAGCACATAGGTCAAATTACCAGCTGTGAGGACAATCCTCAAATTGCGGAACCAATCCGCGAAGTTGCTTCCATTGTTTTTCAACTTTTCTTTCTCTAGGAACGCATTAAAATTGATGGTAGGGGCTTCCATTGATCTACAACATATTTGCAATAGTTTAGACTAAGTTTATGACAAATTGAGTTCAAGTTAATAATGAAATTAAACTAGGTGAACTCCCACTCAAAACAACATCCCTCACATTGTTTTAGTGATCACACGAACCAAATCCACTACATCAACACCGATCATCACGAGAGTTGATATAGTTTCAATGGCGAACAATCATCATGTTCATCATATCTACTATATGATTCATGCTTTACCTTTCGGTGATCCGTGTTCCGAGACCATGTCTGTACATGCTAGGCTCGTCAAGATCAAACCTTAGTTTCCGCATGAGCAAATCTGGCTTGCTCACGTTGTATACACTTGCAGAATCTAACACACCCGATCATCACGTGGTGCTTCGAAACAACAAGCTTTAGCAACGGTGCTAACTAAGGGTGAACACTTTATGACTTAAAATTGATGTGCATGAGGGATCATCTTATAATGCTACCGTCGTCTACTAAGCAATACAAGATGCATAAAGGATTAACATCACATGCAATTCAATATATATGTGATATGATATGGCCTTTCTTCTTCGTGCTTTCGATCTCTATCTTCAACCACGAACATGATCTCCATCATCACCGGCATTGCATCAAGGTCAATGACGCTTCTCCATGGTTGTCGTCCACCGGCTTCAACTATTACAACTACTTTGAATAGACACGCGGGTCTTAACATAAATTAAAGACAACCATATGGCTCCTGCCGGTTGCCAACTTACAATAAGGAACATTGCATACATCAAATATAATCACAATCATGGCCATATCACATCACTGCACACCCCTGCAAAACAAAGTTAGACGCCTCTACTTTCTTTGCATATTTTACGTGGTTTGGGGCTTTCAATAAGTGTCGTTCTAACTTACGAACATGGACCACAACATTGATACTAGTATTGTTAATCACCCGTTGTAAATTGGATCTTAACTATGCTAGGAGAAACAGGCACCCGCAAAGCCACTTATGCAATACAAGTTGCATGTCAAGCGTCGAGCAAGTCTCATGAACGATGTCATGTAAGGTTAGCCCAGGCCGCTTCATCCCAACATACCGCAAGATGCAAAGTACACAAGAAGCAATTGACAATAAAAGCATCAACGCCCACAATGACCATTGTGTTCTACTCGTGCAACAGATCTACATATAGACACGGCTCTGATACCACTGTAGGGGTTCGTAGCATGGAAAACAAAAATTTTCTATCGCATACAAACAAACAAGCCAAGATCTATCTACTATATTGTAGCAACGAGTCGATGGAATAACTTACCCTCGAAGATTCCAAAGTGTTTAACGAGAGCGGATTCTCGTGGGTGATGTAGTCGTACTCTTCCCGATCTCAAGATCGTGTAGACGATCCTTCCGGCGCTGCGTTCCGGCAGCGCTCCCGCAGTCGGTCACACGTTCGGTACTCGATGAAGACCTTCCTCTCCCTTGTTCCAGCAGGCAGCGGAGGTTGTAGCACTCTCCTCGCGATTCCGGCAGCACAACGGCGTGGTACCGGAAGTAGAGGGGAGATCCCGCAGGGCTTCGCCTTAAGCCGGAGCGAGTATGGTGGAGTATGAGAGAGGGCTATTGGTGGTCTAGGGATTAGACACACCAATTAGAAGGCTCTAAACCGAAGGCTAGGGCAATTAGAAGCTCTAAACCAAAACGGCTCTAAACCGGAGATTAGAGGATAGGAACTTGTGTGTCTAGAGGAGGAGGCCCTGCCCCTCCTCTTATAGGTGGGAGGCGCGGCCAAGGGGAGGGGAGTCCCTCCCCAAGTCGGCCTTGGTTGGCGCGCCGGCTTGGAGAGGAGACTCCTCCCCCAAGTCGGTTCCAACCACCTCTTGCTTATTTCCCACAGTTTCCTGTTTTAGCCGTTTGACTTTCAAACTGGACATTTGACTTTTCTGTTTTAGGATTCAATTTAATCCTTTATTTGGAACAGCAAGAACACTTAGTACATGATGCAATCATTCCAATATTTAATGACACATTCATGTACCCCTCCCCCCTCCCGGAGTGCCGGACATTCCGGAACCTTCTAGAACATTCACCGGAATCATTTCTGAACTCCGAAACGGGACTTTCCTTATATGAATCTTATTCTCCGGACCATTCCGGATCACCTCGTGATATCCCGGATCCCATCCGAGACTCCGAACAACATTCGGTCTCTTTCTCATAATACCATAACTACTCAAAACAACGTCGAATCCTTAAGTGTGTCTCCCTACGGTTCGTGAATTATGCGGACATGATCGAGACACTTCTCCGAACAATAACCAATAGAGGAATCTAGAAATTCATATGGCTCCCACATATTTCTACGATTACTTTGCGATCGAATGAACCACTTACATACGATACCAATTTCCCTTTGTCTCACGATAGTTTACTAATCCGAGGTTATGATCGTCGGTATCTCTGCATACCTAGTTCAACCTCGTTACTGATAAGTACTCTTTTCTCGTTCCCGTGATATGTGATCCCTTGTGAGCCAGTCACATGCTTGCAAGCTAATTGGATGACGTTTCACCGAGAGGGCCCAGAGTATATCTATCCGTCATATGGATGGACAAATCTCACTCTTGATCCATGTGTCTCAACCAATACTTTCCGAACACTCAATGCCACCTTTATAGCCACCCAGTTACGGTGTGGTGTTTGATGTCATCAAAGCATCCATCCGGTAAAGGTGATATGCATGATCTCATGGTCGAAGGAATTAGGTTACTATGTATCAGAAAGCATATAGCAATTGAACTATTGAAATGACTTGATCTTTATGCTATGCTTATCTATAGGAGTATGTCCACCATATCATTCTCCTAACGATATGATCTTGTTGTTGATAACATCTCAATGTTCATGATAGAGAAACCACAATCATTAATCAACCAACAAGCTAGTGAAGTATAGAGGCTATACTAGGGACTTCAAATTAAGTTTACAAATCACACAAGTATCAATGTTTCCTTGTTAATACTATTATAGCATGAATGCAAACATTTATCATAAACACAAAGATATAATAATAATTACATTTATTATTGCCTCTAGGGCATATCTCCAACAATAGGAAAAATGAAGGATTGGTGTGGCATGTCCCATTGAACCCTATGAAAATGAGAACCATGGGAATTGGCATAAGAGGGCGTTTGATGGCAATGTAGGAAAGCCATAGGAATTTGGTTGAAGTTTGAGTGGTCAAATAAGTAGCCTTACTCACAAAGTTAGCCATAGGATTTTTTCCAAGAGCTTAGACCTAATGGAAATTTTCCTATGAAATAGACTAGGCAAAGGTCCATAGGAAATAATCCCATGGGTTCTATTCCTATGAATCAAACGATGGTGGTAGGAAAAAATCCATAGGAACTCAATCCTATGAGAATCCTATGAAAATCCTACAAATCAAACAAGCCCCTTAGGGCTTGTTTGATTCAAAGGAATTGTGTAGGATTTTTGTAGGATTTGGATCCTTAGGAATTTTTCCTATAACTGCTGTTTGATTCAAAGGATTACAATCCTTAGGAAATCCTTCAAAGGATTCCTTTGCACTCTATTTTGAAGGAAAATTTCCATCCACTCCAACCTCTTTGTACAATTCCTTTGATTTTCCTGTGCAATCAAACACAACTTGATCTAAAATCCTATAGTTACATAATCCTATAGGATTCAAGTGGACATGCCACTTCAATCCTATGGTTTTCCTATTCCTATGTTTTGTGAATCCTATGAATCAAACAAGCCCTTATTGTTTGATTCATAGGAACACATCCTATAGGAATTAATCCTATAGGAATCTTGTAGTGCAATTCCTATAGGAAAGAAACATTAGATCATACCTCATGGAAAAATTCCTTTGCTACATCAAACAAAATTCTTATTCTCATAGGATTCAAGTTAGCATGACATCTTAATCCTATGTTTTTTTCTATTCCTATACTTTTCCTATCCTATGAATCAAACAAGCCCTAAATATTTACAACTCCAAGTCATTTATGGCCCGTAAAAATTAGGCACCTTTGGCGGTCCGTTTTATTTCCTCCGTGCACGTCCAAATCCCTCTGTGGAAATATCGGAGCAGGAAAACAAACTGGACTTTCAAATGGGGCCTTAGGTAATCAAAATACACTCCAGGTAATAAAGAAACATAGGGTTTATACTTGGCAAACATTTTTTTTGGACGATGAACTTGGTGAAATACGAGTGTTCCATGTGTTAAGAAAACACATGAGTACAGATGACCGCCCAAAATATACAACCACACACCTAACCAATAGTATTTCATTGCCCAAGACACATGCAGGACCAGCTCGCACATCTCGCAGCACATGCTGTTGTTTCTACGGTCAACCGGCCTCATGCTACGCTTCTCTTGGGGTCACACTGACTGTAGATCGGAAAACGGTGCGACCCCATGCAGTGCAGCTGGCCATCTTATTAGTAGCACCTACGGCACAACACAACAACACACACCTCTCTCCCCCCCGAACACTCTGCTCAGCTGCTAGCTCGCGCACGGCGCATCCATACAGACACGCAGAGCCCACCTTCCTCTTCTCCCGGGAGGCAAACCCCACACCACTCCCCCACTCCACTCTCGCATCTCTCTTCTTAGCAATGGGGAGGGACACCGGCGGCGGCGCCCTGCAGCTACTGGCAATGCTCCTTCTCCTGCTAGCGTCCGAGCTCGCCACCTTCAGCTGCGGCCACAGGATCCCCAGAGCAGACGTCGCGTCATGGAAGCTCGGGCCGACGCCGACTCCGCCGACGGGAGGCGCGCCGTCCTCGACGGCAGCGGCGGCGACCGGGCCCGGCGACGCGGAGGAGCTGGACGACTCCAAGAGGCTGGTCCCGCGCGGCCCCAACCCGCTGCACAACTAGCGCGCGCACACAGGTTCTTCTCCGCCTCAATTTTTCTCGCGCAGAAGAACACCACCAGTGAGTGCTCAGTAGTCAGTAGTGCCCGGCACAATCACATTCGCTGCTCGCATGTGATTGTATCCGGCACTGAGCATGCGAGTGCTGAGCAGCGATGTAACTGTAATTAGCTAGTAGTAGCACATTAGAGCTGATCGATCTGGAGTCTGAAATCTGAATCCGAGACAAGAGTGTAATTACATGTACCCCTATCTTGTACTACCACTTCCTCCTCCCTGTTATTCCGTTCTTCGTCGACCCAAGATCTGAGATACAGCAGGAACAATGATTGATCGACTCGGCCGGGAGCTCCGCAATCTGTTGCTGCGAGAGCTCGGGACGGTCAATGGCGCTGTGTCTGTGTGTGCTTGATTTCCGGGGGTGCTTAGGGTCATTTCACGTTGGCCAGCAAAGGGACAAGCGAGCCACGACAAGCTGGACCTTTGTCGCGCCTCGCCTAAAATAAGATGGATCCTTTACTAGCCTTTTTGTTCGCTTATGCGCGTGATCACATCAATGAGAGCCTGCTTGTTGTTATCTTACCCATCACATGCAAGAACCGTCGCATGGGATATAAAATTGTTGGCAGGTTACGCTAGTCTCTCGATTCGACAAGAAATAGGGAGGCGAGATTTTGGCAGCGTAGCGCAGCTGGAAGGTCAAATTAAGAACAACCGGCCGCATTCATCGGCGCTCTGCAGTTTGAGTCAGTGTACATTAAGGCATAATCTACTCTCATCGTAGAAAAAGATGTCAGGAGAACATGCGTGGGTCATTGGTGCTGATTACCACAGGGACTTTCGAGTTTGTCTATGTCAAATGTCAAAATATGGTGTATATTGGCTTTGTCCTAAATCAAAAATTTAAGTTCGATCAATAAAAAATGAATACATCATGGAAGTACGCTTGGTGGTGAATCTAATAATGTTGGTTGGTATTATGGATGATGGTAATTTTTGTTAAAGTTTGCAAAGCTTAACTTAGGACAAACTATTATGCATTCTCTTTTGACATGGAGGCGGTGCCGGACTTAGGATTTATCAAAAGGGTGTGCCATACCAAAGTTTTGACATGCATTTTGATAAAATCACTTACTAATTTAGTACTAAATAATTGTAAAACTTGCTATCTAATCTGGTATACAAGACATAAAAACACATGCTTTAAAAACCTTAAGTTAAAAAGTTACATAAAGTACCATACATGTAGTTTACACACCATACTAATAGTTTGAAATATGCACTAAAGAATCTTACAATACTACTTGTTTGGCTTATCTTGCCTACGCTTCCGACATGGAAGTCTCAATTATATCATCCTCATATATTTCGAACAAAATATCCTGCACAATATATGTAACTGGAAATCATCCAAGATAACATTACCCGTCTTATTTTTTAACTTATTTTTGCTGAAGTCATTGCAGAAAACACCCTTTCATCACTTGTGTCACCCCCGGTAGAAGCATTACTAATTTGAGAAACAACATTATCAAGTGCAATTCAAGTTTAGAAACTTATTGCCCGAGATATCATTAGGATAGAACTAAGCTAGTCTATGTACATTGTGTGCATAAAAATTAATCTGGAAAGTTACATAAAGTGCCATACAATAGTTTACGCAACATACTAATAGTTCATAATATGCATTAAGGAATCTTATAACACTACTTGTTTGGCTTATCTGGCCTACTCTTCCTTAAGGACACGAAAGTCTCGAAGAAAACGTTCCCCTCAATATATGTAACTAGGAAATCATCCATAGAATATTGCTCATCTTATTTTATTAATTTTATTTTTACCGAAGTCATGGCAAAAAAATACCCTTCATCACTTGCATCACCACCGGTAGAAGCATCGCCAATTTAAGAAGCAAGTAAACCATATAAATCAATTATGAAGTTGCAATTCAAGTTTAGAAAATAATTGCCAGAGATATCATTAGGATATAACTTAGCTAGTCTACACATATTTTGTGCATCAAAAGAAAGAGATGAGTTTAAGGATTGAAGACCGGCATATTAACCTCATCAAATTGATTATCAAGTTCTCAAATAATTCTATCAACGACATCAATATATATTTCTCATCTTATGTGGCCATCACTTCTTTGTTCTCGGGCAGGAGCATAACTTCATGAGTTTCCTCAAGGCGCATAATTACCATCCATAGCAGAAACTTCAACATCATGCTTATCACAAAACAATACCCTCCCAAGGAATTAAACTTAGAAATTAGACACCATTTGTTGCATATCCTCTTTCAAATTAACAAGTGTGATTGCATTAAGAGTATCTTGCTCCCATCTTTGCAAACACTCGGATGTTTCATTTGTATATCCAATAATAAGTGTGCAAAGAAAAAACTACGAAATTCCAACTGCCCGAGACACATAATGTATTTTTGTCCAATCATAATTATATGCAGTATAATCTAAAAATGTTACCATCTCAAGGATTGGTCGGTATGTCATGAATTATGGAAAGCATAACAATGACGTTGTACACAATTTTGTAATGAGAGCCACACCGTGTGTCACCAAGCCTAGAAAAAAACATCTCTTGATTTAATTCACTCCCAATTTCAAGTTTACTACAATCAAGTGCATTCCTAATATTATCAAGCCTAGCATTTTGAAGCATGCCATGTTTCTTACAAGAAACTTCATCAATATTCAACAAGAGAGATGGTTGATCAAAAGAAGTCAGACAATCAGTATTTCCCTTGACAATGACTAAAGTGGAAGTGCATCTATGCATGGCACTCATATGCAAAATGCTCAAATCATAGCTCATAGATGGTGATGTCTCTCTAAGTAAATAAAGAATATATACAAATTTGTGGGTCCCTGCATATGGCGGTGTGCCAATATGTACTTCCCACGAACTACAACATTGTATGGCGTCCAAGTTGGCTCCCCTGCTAGCTATCCACTGGCGCAATGGCGTATGGATGGATCGAGCACCTAACTAAGTTGAACAAATCGCCGGAGTGTGACCAATGTGATCTCCTCGCTGCTGAGTTGTTGTCGTCTCATTATGTTTTTACTATTATGCACCGCCTAGGCCCCAAGGTATTCCATGGCCCACTCAACATATCTAGTGGATCCTCCCCTGCATGGAGCGAGCACGTTAGATTACTACTAGAGGATTTAGTCATCAATTCCCAAAGGTATATTAAGTACACATCATTTGTGAGAAGAATTTAGTTGAACTTACGAAAGGTCGTCCCATGTCGCTCACCTAGGAGCCCTCGCGTGATGGAAACCCTATCAACCGCCACAACCCTTTTCGCCTACCAACTTTCTCTCCCGCTCTCCACGCGATGGAGGAAATCACTAGTTAAAGCCCCGGTCCGTGATGGTGATAGGTGGGGCGTTGTTGGGATCTCTCAGAGGGGAAAATTATGCACCTTCCTAGTTGGTGTGCCACACATTGCAGGACTATGTGATGGCGGGCCTCAAGAGACTAGAGGAGTCCCTGGGCTGTGTTACGAGGGGAGCTGAGTGCTTGTGTGCGCTGCACATTGGATGCTCTCCATGGTGTGGCAATTTGCTCCTAGTGGCATGTGGTTTGTCTCTGTGCTTTCAGATGGAATTTCATACCATGGTACTGACATAGTTTCTGGAGAAGTGTTGTTCTATCTTAGAGAATCTCTAAGCAGAGCCTCTAAAAACCTTTAAGGTCTCAAGGAAAAAATATGAGGCCCAATAGGGATCCTAAACATACCATTAAATTATGGTGGACCCTAAAATTTCCATGTCCAACCCCTTGCTCCAAGGACAAAGTAAGGGGTCTTAGACCATTTTACTATGGGAGGACATTTCAGCGCCTCTCCTACACTTGTCGCCGTGCCCAAATCCCCTCTTCATTCATCGATGATGGACTCAGATGCTCCTTATACCACTGTCTCCCTTCTCCTCCTTCATCGTCCATCGAGCGCCCTCTTCCTCCTCCTCCTGCTCTACCACCACCTCATATCCCCACTTCATCCGTCGTTGTCTGCTCCTCTTGATGTCTACGCACTTCTATTCTTGTAGACAGTTGTTGGGCCTCCAAGTGCAGAGGTTTGTAGAACAGCAACAAGTTTCCCTTAAGTGGATTACCCAAGGTTTATCGAACTCAGGGAGGAAGTGGTCAAAGGTATTCCCTCTCAAGCAACCCTGCAATCAAGATACAAGAAGTCTCTTTTGTCCCCAACACACCCAATACACTTGTCAGGTGTATAGGTGCACTAGTTCGGCGAAGAGATAGTGAAATACAAGTGGTAATGGTGCCAGAAAAGAGCTTCTGACTTGTTGTTGACATGGGATAACGGTGCCAGAAAAGATTTTGATGGAGCTTGACGTGGAGGTAAAGACTAAAGGCAAAAGGAAGGAAGCAAACAAACATGCAACAGATCTAGATGCAAACGATGTTTCAATGCTTAGAAACAAGGCCTAGGGATCATACTTTCACTAGTGAACACTCTCATATAAATATCCTCTCTTCATGATACCACTCTTAACTACTCTCCGGTTGGACACTCTAATCCATGGTAGGGCTATAACAGCACACCTCAAAGTCCGCCTTCCCCAATCTAGATAACCCCACACTGTCACCTTGAGCGCTAGATGGTTCCAACAAACACCACAATTTCATAGAGACATCCAACTCCAAATATAACTCATAACAAATATTCAATCTAGACACAGTGCCACACACGGTATGCCCTCTGTCACTTTCACACACGTGGGGAAAAGTATAGATCTATTAAAGCACAAAGAGTATTTATGTAGACTCAAGCCTAAGTGCCACCATGGCATGCACGCTGTCACTTTCACACACATGGTGAGAGCAGAGATCTAATGAAGCACTTGAGTAGCAAGGTAGATCTACTTGATTACAAAGCTCATGACCACAACAAGATCATGCATAGAGAGAGAGATGAACACATAGCTACCGGTAGAGCCCTTAGCCTCGAGGAAGAACTACTCCCTCCTCATCATGGGAATCAACAACGGTGATGAAGATGGTGGTGGAGATCGATGGAGATGGCTCCGGGGAAAATTCTCCGTCCTGGCAGGGTGCCAGAACAGAGACTTTCTGTCCCCCGAATCTCCCCTTCGGTGGCGGCGGCGCAGCGAAACATTTTTTGAAAGTATGATCGATTATTTAGGGCTTTCTCCCGGTGGCTTATTATAGGCGAAGGAGGCAAGGTCGATGGGCAACCAGGGGCCCCACACCCTGCCTAGGCGCGGGCCCACCCCTGTTCGCGCCTAGGGGGGTTTGGCCGCTTTGGTTCGCTTCTCCATCTCGTCTTCTGGATTCGTGTCCCCCACGGTAAAATATTGACTTTGGCTTTTGTACCATCCAATTCCGAGAATATTGATTTTATGCCTTCTGGAACCAAAAACAGCAGAAAACAGGCAAGTGACACTGTGGCATCTCGTTAATAGGTTAGTACCAGAAAGTGTATAAAAATACCTCAAAGTGTGGACAAAGCAAAGTAGATACTAAACAATCATGGAACATAAAAAATATAGATACGTTTCCGACATATCAAGCATCCCCAAGCTTAACTCCTGCTCATCCTCGAGTAGGTAAGTGATAAAAAGAATGATTTTTCAGGTGACATGCACCATCAAAACCAAGATCAAACCATTCAAGCATTGAAAGCTGGGATCAAAGAACTCTAAACATGAGCATGAAAGATGGAGTTCTAACAGTAAGACAAAGTAACTATGCATGCAACATGAAAGGCTACAAACAAAGAAAATGAATAGCATGCATTGAAAAACGTTTGTTTGTTTCACATATAGAAAACATGGCATAGTGGCAATCAGCTTGTTCCTCATAGAGTAGCAAATAGATGCATATGACACCTTCAAAGTTCATAAGAGTGACTAGAAACAAATAGCACAAGAACAAGTAATATCACAATATGCATCAATTAGTAAGTTTTGGGACACTGCACATAGAACTAAGAATGGCAACTATGCTCTCTTAATGGTGCCTAAAGGTAGACGGTGGAGGCTCAATATAATAGTGGAAGAAAGGCCCTTCATAAAGGGAAGCAGGGATTTCAAGTTTCAAAAAGAGCTTCCAAAAATTATGGTACTTGTTAGCTTTCAGCCCTCATTGCCCCTATCATAAGCATCTTGAAGTTATTAAGGTTAAAGTGAACAAACTATGGAGTATATGCTTGACAAAGTATAAGTTGGCAATCTCAAGTCCCTTGAATACGAGGGACACACCTCATGCTACTCAACTTCAGTCACCTGTAATTTCTTGTCATTGTAAGTACATGCATATCATAGATAACCGCCAGCGGGGTACCCCTTGCACATGGTACAGGAGTTATCCCATAAACAAAATGACAAGGCAAGTAGACAATGAGCATCTCAGCGATCTTTTTATTTACTACGTGCATAGCTTTTTATTGAGGATGCTTCACAAATATCTCATTATGGTGATGCTTCAAGTTTCCACCATGATTAGGCATGGCTTAGGCTAGCGGCCCAGGCGTTTCTCTAACACAAAATACAAACTCCATGGACTTACAAGTTCCCTCTTTATTTCACACCGGTGACATCCATAGACAAAAGAGCATGATATCAACTGAGTACAAAGTACAAGTGCAATGCTGAAAGCGTTCCCCGTGACAGCTGATGACCCATAAGTATAGGGGGTGTATCGTAGTACTTTCGATAAATAGGAGTGTCGTTCCCAACGAGGAGCAGAAGGTGTTGAATAGTGGTATGGAGCAGGAAATCCCTGTGAATACTTAGCAAATGGATTTTTAGTGGTTTTCTAACAAGGTAACAAAACAAAGAGCAAGTAACAAAGGTAACGAACAAACGGAGCAAGTGGCCCAATCCTTTCTTAGCAAAGGACAAGCCGGTGGAAATACTTATAAGGACCAAACGTTCTCGAGGACACATGGGAATTTTGTCAAGTGCTTTCGCTTCAAATAGCTAAGTACTCTTATTTGGTGTTCGTAAGTGTTGTGTCGGTGAACCTATGCTAACATACCGCCCTTCCTAGGACTAATACATACTTGTGATTAAACCCCCTACATACATCCGTAACTACAGGAAAGTAATTAAGATATAAATCTAACCACAACCTTAAACTCTGAGATCCTACACTCCCTTGTGCAAAGGTGTCCTAACGGGGGTTCAAGTTTTTGTCAATCCGGCAACCCCGCAATTAGTAGCCAAATACACAATGCACTCTCCTAGGCCCATAAATGGTGAAGTGTCATGTAGTCGACGTTCACATGACACCACTAGAAGAATAGCACCATAACTTAAATACTAAACCATTGAATAATAACTCAACACAGATTCACTACTAACAACATGACTTCTCCCATGTCCTCAAGAACACAACGAACTACTCACAAGACATCATATGGATCAAGATCAAAGATGATATGGTAATGGATAACAATCTGAACATAAACAATAATCCAATGGGTCCACTCACAAGCATCAACTACAATAGTAATTAACACTAGGAAAGTTTCCCCTAAGAACTAAAGCAATATCCAACACAATTGTTACAGCGAGACGGAGTGGTGATGATGGTGCTGGTGGAGATGGCGGTGTGGATGACGATGATGATCCCGATGAAGCCTAGCTTGATGATGGTGTTGATGGCAACGGTATACCCTCTCCGAGAAGGAATTACCCTGGCAGAAATCTGTCTACCAGAGAGATCTTTCTCTCTTGGTGTTTTCCGCCCCCTAAGGCGGCAGAAATCTATCTATGGTCGCCCCTCAGAGGCTTAGGGTTCCGAAGGGAAGATATAGGCAAAGGGGGAGAGTCGGAGGCCGGGCAGGTGGGCCGCACCTGCCCTAGGTGCGGCCTTAGGTGGGCCCGCGCCTAGGGGGTGTGGGCCCCCATGCGCCCCCCCCCTTCGCTCCTCCTTCTGGCTTCCTTCGTCCTCTGGTAAAATAATATGTTTCCATATTTTTCTGGTATTTTTCCGATCTTCACGAAATTGCACCGAAACGCCTTCTTTTCCATTAGAATCCAGACTCCGGTAGTCCATCCTCCAAGAATCATCCAACATGCATAAACAGATGAAAAGCCATAATTAATACCTCATAATAAGACAAATATCAATGAATAGAGGTAAATTATGATATAGAATGGTGATGCAAATTGGGCGTATCAACTCCCCCAAGCTTAGACTTCGCTTGTCCCCAAGCGAAAACTGAGCTCAGTAAACATGTCAACAGGTTTATGGAGTGAAGTGTCGATAAAAGAATACGAACAAGAAGCATCACACTTACCATTGCACAACTCATAGAAGAAAGCAACTCACCATTATATAACTTAGCTTGCAACCAAGTACAACAGTCACAATAGAGATGCATAAAGATAAATCATAATTGGAATTGGCAAACTTGTTCTTGGTCAGAGAACACCTGGCAAACAGTTTCACAAAAAGCTTTTTGTAGAAGTTTCAAAACAGGAGCATTCTTTGCTCAAAAAGGTTTTTCATAAGTGAAAGCTTTCAAAGTAATACTCAATAGATAAGAGTTTTGTGCAAACAAGGAAGATAAAGAACATGATTGAATAAATCACCATATGAATGCTTGAAACACAACAACTCAAATGCTTGCTGGAGATAGAGAGTAAGTAGGTTTACTGACTCAAACTTGGAAGTGGAAGAAAGGCCCTTCATAGAGGGAAGCACGAATTACAAGTCATAAAGAGCTTCCAAAAGATTATGGTACTTACTAGCTTTGAGCCCTCATTGCCCCTATTATAAGCATCTTGAGATGATTAAGGTTAAAGTGAAAAAGATGGAGTATATGCTTGACGAAATATAAGTTGGCAATCTCATGTCCCTTGAATATGAGGGCCACTCCTCATGCTACATCAACTTTGGGCCCAGACAAGTTCTTGTCATTGTAAGTACTTGCATATCATTGAGAACCACCAACGAGGTACCCCTTGCACATGGTACATGAGCTTTCCCATAACCAAAATGACAAGGAAAGTAGACAATGAGCATCTCAGCAATCTTTTTATTTACTATGTGTATAGTTTTTTATTGAGGATGCTTCACAGAATGCTCACTATGGTGGTGCTGCAAGTTTCCACCATGATTATGTAGGGGTTTGTAGCATGGAAAACAAAAAAATTCTACCGCATGCAAACAAACAAGCCAAGATCTATCTACTAGATTGTAGCAACGAGTCGATAGAGGAACTCACACTCGAAGATTCCAAAGCGGTTAATGAGAGCAGATTCTCGTGGGTGATGTAGTCATACTCTTGCCGATCTCAAGATCGCGTAGACGATCCTTCCGGCGCTACGTTCCGCCAGCGCTTCCACAATCGGTCACACGTTTGGTACTCAATGAAGACCTTCCTCTCCCTTGTTCCAGCAGGTAGCGGAGGTTGTAGCACTCTCCTCGCGATTCCGGCAGCACGACGGCGTGGTGTCGGAAGTAGAGGGGAGATCTCGTAGGGCTTCGCCTTAAGCCGGAGCGAGTATGGTGGACTATGAGAGAGGCCTTGGTGATCTAGGGTTTATAGGCACCAAGGAGGGAGCTTGGCCGGTGGCTAGGGCTTGGGGAAGCCCCAACTCGGCGGGTTGGAGGAACCCTAGGAGGCGGCGGCGACTTGGAGGAGGCCGGTGGCTAGGGCTAGGGTTTTGGGTGGTGTTGGGTGTAGGGAAGAGGGGCAGCCCTGCCCCACCTTATATAGGTGGGAGGGCGCGGCTTGGGAGAAGGGAGTCCTCCCCCAAGTCGGCCTCCTTGGCCGGCGGGTGTAGGGAGAGGAACTCCTCCCCAAGTAGGTTTCCTACTCTCCCTCCACCAAGCAAACTTGCCGTTTGACTTTTTCAAATTGGCGTTTGACTTTCAAACTAGGATTTGATTTCTTCCTTTATTTTCCCCAGCCATGTGACCTAGTACATGATGCAACCATTCTACATCGTCATGACACATTCATGTACCCTTCCCCTCCGGAGTGCCGGACCTTCCGGACCCTTCTAGAACATTCCCGGTGAAAACATCGGAATCATTCCCCAACTCCGAAACAGGACTTTCCTTATATGAATCTTATTCTCTGGACCATTTCGGATCTCCTCGTGATATCCCGAATCCCATCCGAGACTCCGAACAACATTCGGTCTCTTACTCATCATTCCATAACTACTCAACAACATCGAATCCTTAAGTGTGTCTCCCTATGGTTCGTAAATTATGCGGACATGATCGATACTCCTCTCCGATCAATAAACAATAGAGGAATCTGGAAATTCATATGGCTCCCACATATTTCTACGATTACTTTGCGATCGAATGAACCACTTACATATGATACCAATTTCCCTTTGTCTCACGATAGTTTACTTATCCGAGGTTTTGATTGTCGGTATCTCTGCATACCTAGTTCAACCTCGTTACTGATAAGTACTCTTTTCTCGTTCCCGTGATATGTGATCCCTTATGAGCCAGTCACATGCTTGCAAGCTAATTGGATGAGATTCCACCGAGAGGGCCCAGAGTATATCTATCCGTCATATGGATGGACAAATCCCACTCTTGATCCATGTGTCTCAACCCATACTTTCCAAACACTCAATGCCATCTTTATAGCCACCCAGTTACGGTGTGGTGTTTGATGTCATCAAAGCATCCTTCCGGTGATGGTGATAAGCATGATCTCATGGTCGAAGGAATTAGGTTACCATGTATCAGAAAGCTTATAGCAATTGAACTATTAAAATGACTTGATCTTTATGCTACGCTTATCTATAGGAGTATGTCCATCATATCATTCTCCTAATGATATGACCTTGTTATTAACAACATATCAAATGTTCATGATCAAGAAACCATGATCATCTATTAATCAACAAGCTAGTATTATAAAGAGGCTTTACTAGGGACTCTAATTTAGTTTACAAATCACACAAGTATTAATGTTTGTGGTTAATACTGTTATAGCATGAATGTAAACATTTATCATAAACACAAAGATATAATAATAACTACATTTATTATTGCATCTAGGGCATATCTCCAACAGTCTCCCACTTGCACTAGAGTCAACTAATCTAGATTACATGGTAATATACCGAACACCCATGGCAGTTTGGTGTTGGTCATGTTTGCCCTCGAGAGAGGTTTAGTCAACGGATCCGCCACATTAAGATCTGTGTGTACTTTGCAAATCTTTATGTCACCATCTTGGACATGTTCTCGAATAGCGTGAAAACGTAGCTTGATGTGCTTCAGCTTCTTGTGTGACCTTGGTTCTTGCGCATTGGCTATGGCGCCCATGTTATCACAGTAGATAGACATTGGGTCCAGCGCACTTGGAACCACACCGAGCTTTGTAATGAACTCCTTCATCCATATCGCTTCTTGTGAAGCCTTCGAAGCAGCTATGTATTCCGATTCAGTTGAAGATCTCGCCACAACGCTTTTCTTTGCACTCCTCCAGCTAACCGCTGCACCATTCAAAGTAAATACGTATCCAGATTGAGATTTAGAATCATCCGGATCGGTGTTCCAACTAGCATCGGTGTAACCATTAACAACGAGTTGTTCATCACCTCCATAAGGAAGAACCATATCCTTAGTTCTTCTCAAGTACTTAAGGATGTTTTTGACCGCTGTCCAATGATCCACTCCTGGATCACTTTGATATCTGCTAGTCAAACTAACAGCATATGCAATGTCGGGTCTAGTACATAGCATGGCATACATTAGAGATCCTATGGCTGAGGCATAGGGAGTCTTACTCATCCTTTCTCTATCTTCTGCCGTTGCAGGACTTTGAGTTTTACTCAAGGTCGTATTGGGCAACATGGGCAAGAACCCTTTCTTGCTATCTTCCATTCCAAACCTCTTCAGAACTTTGTCCAAATATGTACTTTGTGACAATGATATTAGGCGTCTTGATCTATCTCTATAAATCTTTATGCCTAATATGTAAGCTGCTTCGCCAAGATCTTTCATTGAAAAACTATTATTCAAATACTCCTTGACACTATTAAGAAGGTCTAAATCATTCCCAATCAACAATATGTCATCTACATATAGTATTAGGAATGCTACAGAGCTCCCACTCACTTTCTTGTAAATACAAGCTTCTCCATAAGTTTGTATAAAACCAAATCTTTTGATTACCTTATCAAAACGTTGATTCCAACTTCAGGATGCTTGCTTCAATCCATATATGGACCGTTGAAGTTTGCATACCTTGTTAGCATCTTTAGGATCGACAAAACCTTTGGGTTGCATCATATACAACTCTTCATCAATGTCTCCATTGAGGAACGCTGTTGTGACATCCATCTGCCATATCTAATAATCATAATATGCAGCGATTGCTAACATAATCCTCACAGACTTTAGCTTCGCTACTGGTGAGAAAGTCTCATCGTAGTCAACTCCTTGAATTTGTCAAAACCCCTTTGCGACAAGTCGAGCTTTATAGGCAGTAACATTACCATCAACATCTGTTTTCTTCTTGAAAATCCATTTGTTCTCGACAGCCTTCCGGCCATCCGGTAAGTCCACCAAAGTCCATACTTGGTTTTCGTACATGGATCCAATCTCGGATTTCATGGCTTCTTGCCATTTATTGGAATCTGGGCTCATCATCGCTTCCTCATATGTCGCAGGGTCATCGTGTAGGGGTTCGTAGCATGGAAAACAAAAAAATTTCTATCGCATACAAACAAACAAGCCAAGATCTATCTACTAGATTGTAGCAACGAGTCGATGGAATATCTTACCCTCGAAGATTCCAAAGCGTTTAACGAGAGCGGATTCTCGTGGGTGATGTAGTCGTACTCTTCCCGATCTCAAGATCGTGTAGATGATCCTTCCGGCGATGCGTTCCGGCAGCGCTCCTGCAGTCGGTCACACGTTCGGTACTCGACGAAGACCTTCCTCTCCCTTGTTCCAGCAGGCAGCGGAGGTTGTAGCACTCTCCTCGCAATTCCGGCAGCACAACGGCGTGGTACCGGAAGTAGAGGGGAGATCCCGCAGGGCTTCGCCTTAAGCCGGAGCGAGTATGGTGGATTATGAGAGAGGGATATTAGTGGTCTAGAGATTTAGACACACCAATTAGAAGGCTCTAAACCGCATGCTAAAGCAATTAGAAGCTCTAAACCAAACGGCTCTAAACCTGAGATTAGAGGTGGAAACTTGTGTGTCTCAAGGAGGAGCCCTGCCCCTCCTTTTATGGGTGGAGGGGCCTTGGCGCGCCAGGGGAGGGAGGGAGTCCCTCCCCAACTCGGCCTAGGGCTGGGCGCCGGCCTGGAGGAGTTGGACTCCTCCTCCAAGTTGGTTCCAACTCCTCTTGCTTGTTTCCCACAGTTTCCTGTTTCCCACAGTTTCCTGTTTTAGCCGTTTGACTTTCAAACTGGCAATTTGACTTTCATGTTTTTGGAACTGCAAGAACACTTAGTACATGATGCAATCATTCAATGACACACTCATGTACCCTCCCCCCCCCCCCGGAGTGCCGGACAATCCGGAACCTTCTAGAACATTCCCGATGAAAACACCGGAATCATTCCCGAACTCCGAAACGGGACTTTCCTTATATGAATCTTATTCTCCGAACCATTCCGGATCACCTCGTGATATCCCGGATCCCATCCGAGACTCCGAACAACATTCGGTCTCTTTCTCATAATACCATAACTACTCAAAACAACGTCGAATCCTTAAGTGTGTCTCCCTACGGTTCGTGAATTATGCGGACATGATCGAGACACTTCTCCGAACAATAACCAATAGAGGAATCAGGAAATTCATATGGCTCCCACATATTTCTACGATTACTTTGCGATCGAATGAACCACTTACATACGATACCAATTTCCCTTTGTCTCACGATATGTTACTTATCCGAGGTTATGATCGTCGGTATCTCTGCATACCTAGTTCAACCTTGTTACTGATAAGTACTCTTTTCTCGTTCCCGTGATATGTGATCCCTTGTGAGCCAGTCACATGCTTGCAAGCTAATTGGATGACATTTCACCGAGAGGGCCCAGAGAATATCTATCCGTCATCTGGATGGACAAATCCCACTCTTGATCCATGTGTCTCAACCAATACTTTCCGAACACTCAATGCCACCTTTATAGCCACCCAGTTACGGTGTGGTGTTTGATGTCATCAAAGCATCCATCCGGTAAAGGTGATATGCATGATCTCATGGTCGAAGGAATTAGGTTACTATGTATCAGAAAGCATATAGCAATTGAACTATTGAAATGACTTGATCTTTATGCTACGCTTATCTATAGGAGTATGTCCACCATATCATTCTCCTAACGATATGATCTTGTTGTTGATAACATCTCAATGTTCATGATAGGGAAACCACAATCATTTATCAACCAACAAGCTAGTGAGGTATAGAGGCTATACTAGGGACTTCAAATTAAGTTTACAAATCACACAAGTATTAATGTTTCCCTGTTAATACTATTATAGCATGAATGTAAACATTTATCATAAACACAAAGATATAATAATAACTATATTTATTATTGCCTCTAGGGCATATCTCCAACAGTCTCCCACTTGCACTAGAGTCATCTAATCTAGATTACATGGTAATATACCGAACACCCATGGCAGTTTGGTGTTGGTCATGTTTTGCCCTCGGGAGAGGTTTAGTCAACGGATCCGCCACATTCAGACCTGTGTGTACTTTGCAAATCTTTATATCCCCATCCTGGATATGTTCTCGAATAGCGTGAAAACGTAGCTTGATATGGTTCAGCTTCTTGTGTGACCTTGGTTCTTGCGCATTGGCTATGGCGCCCATGTTATCACAGTAGATAGACATTGGGTCCAGCGCACTAGGAACCACACCCAGCTCTGTAATGAACTCTTTCATCCATATCGCTTCTTGTGAAGCCTCCGAAGCAGCCATGTATTCCGATTCAGTTGAAGATCTCGCCACAACGCTTTGCTTTGCACTCCTCCAGCTAACTGCTGCACCATTCAAAATAAATACGTATCCAGATTGTGATTTAGAATCATCCGGATCGGTGTTCCAACTAGCATCGGTGTAACCATTAACAACGAGCTGTTCATCACCTCCATAAGAAAGAACCATATCCTTAGTTCTTCTCAAGTACTTAAGGATGTTTTTGACCGCTGTCCAATGATCCACTCCTGGATCACTTTGATATCTGCTAGTTAGACTAACAGCATATGCGATGTCGGGTCTAGTACATAGCATGGCATACATTAGAGATCCTATGGCTGATGCATAGGGAGTCTTACTCATCCTTTCTCTATCTTCTGCCGATGTTGGACTTTGAGTTTTACTCAAGGTCGTATTGGGCAACATGGGCAAGAACCCTTTCTTGCTTTCTTCCATTCCAAACTTCGTTAGAACTTTGTCCAAATATATACTCTGTGACAATGATATTTGGCGTTTCGATCTATCTCTATAAATCTTTATGCCTAATATGTAAGCTGCTTCGCCAAGATCCTTCATTGAAAAACTATTATTCAAATATTCCTTGACACTATTAAGAAGGTCTACATCATTCCCAATCAACAATATGTCATCCACATACAGTATTAAGAATGCTACAGAGCTCCCACTCACTTTCTTGTAAATACAAGCTTCTCCATAAGTTTGTATAAAACCAAAACTTTTGATTACCTTATCAAAACGTTGATTCCAACTTCGGGATTCTTGCTTCAATCCATAGATGGACCGTTGAAGTTTGCATACCTTGTTAGCATCTTTAGGATCGACAAAACCTTTGGGTTGCATCATATACAACTCTTCATCAATATCTCCATTGAGGAATGTTGTTTTGACATCCATCTGCCATATCTCATAATCATAATATGCAGCGATTGCTAACATAATCCTCACAGACTTTAGCTTCGCTACCGGTGAGAAAGTCTCATCGTAGTCAACTCCTTGAATTTGTCGAAACCCTTTTGCGACAAGTCGAGCTTTATAGACAGTAACATTACCATCAGCATCTGTTTTCTTCTTGAAAATCCATTTGTTCTCGACAGCCTTTCGGCCATCCGGTAAGTCCACCAAAGTCCATACTTGGTTTTCGTACATGGATCCAATCTCGGATTTCATGGCTTCTTGCCATTTATTGGAATCTGGGCTCATCATCGCTTCCTCATATGTCTCGGGGTCATCGGTGTTGTCCACCAACATGACACTCATAACGGAATCATACCAATCTGGAGTGATACGAGTTCTCGTTGACCTCCGAGGCTCTGTAGCAACTTCAACCAAAGTTTCATGATCACCATCATTAGCTCCCTCTCTAATTGGTACAGGCACCACAGGAACTTCTTCCGGTGCTGCGCTACTCGCAATTTCGAGAGAAGGTTCGACAACCTCGTCGAGTTCTACTTTCCTTCTAGTCACTTCTTTCGAGAGAAATTCCTTCTCTAGAAAGGATCCATTCTTGGCAACGAAGATTTTGCCTTCGGATCTATGATAGAAGGTATACCCAATAGTTTCCTTCGGGTATCCTATGAAGACGCATTTTTCCGCTTTGGGTTCAAGCTTGTCCGGCTGTAACTTCTTTACATAGGCTTCGCATCCCCAAACTTTAAGGAACGACAATTTAGGTTTCTTCCCAAACCATAATTCATACGGTGTCGTTTCAACGGATTTAGATGGTGCCCTATTTAAAGTGAATGCGGCTGTTTCTAATGCATAACCCCAAAATGATAGCGGTAAATCTGTAAGTGACATCATAGAACGAACCATATCTAAGAGAGTTCGATTACGACGTTCGGACACACCATTACGCTGTGGTGTTCCCGGCGGTGTCAATTGTGAAAGTATTCCGCACTTCTTTAAATGCTCGCCAAACTCGTAACTTAGATATTCACCTCCACGATCAGAACGTAGAAACTTAATCTTCTTGTTACGTTGATTCTCTACCTCACTTTGAAACTCCTTAAACTTCTCGAAAGTTTCGGACTTATGTTTCATGAAATAGATATACCCATATCTACTCAAATCATCCGTGAAGGTAAGAACATAACGATAACCACCGCGCGATTCTACACTCATTGGACCACACACATCGGTATGTATAATTTCCAATAAGTCCGTAGCTCGCTCCATCATACCAGAAAATGGAGTCTTAGTCATTTTTCCCATCAGACATGCTTCGCATCTTTCAAGTGATTCAAAATCAAGTGATTCAAGAAGTCCATCGGAATGGAGTTTCTTCATACGCTTCACTCCAATGTGACCAAGACGACAGTGCCACATATAGGTCGAATTATCGCTTGATTTCAAACGTTTAGCCTCAATGTTGTTGATATGTGTATTTCCACTATCGAGATTCAATAAGAATAGACCATCTATCAAAGGTGCATGTGCATAAAACATATTACTCATATAAATCGAACAACCATTATTCTCTGATTTAAACAAGTAACCGTCTCGCAATAAACAAGATCCTGATATAATGTTCATGCTCAACACAGGCACTAAATAACAATTATTTAAGTATAAAACTAATCCCGATGGTAGATGAAGGGGTAGCGTGCCGACCGCGATCACATCAACCTTTGATCCGTTTCCCACGGGCATCGTCACCTCGTTCTTCGCTAGCTTCCGTTTATTCTGCAACACCTGTTTCGAGTTACAAATATGAGCAACCGAACCAGTATCAAATACCCAGGCACTACTACGAGTACTAGTGAGATACACATCAATAACATGTATATCAGATATACCTTTCTTCTTGATGTTGCCGTTCTTCAAATCCGCCAAGTACTTTGGGCAATTCCGCTTCCAGTGACCTTCTCCCTTGCAGTAAAAGCACTCAGTATCAGGCTTAGGTCCAGCCTTGGTCTTCTTCGCCGGCGTGGTAACTTTCTTACCACCCTTCTTGAAGTGTCCCTTTTGCTTAGACTTGCCTTTCTTGAATTTGGTGGTCTTATTGACTAACAACACTTGGTGCTCTTTCTTAATCTCCACTTCTGCAGATTTTAACATGGCAAAGAGTTCTGGCAACGTCTTGTTCATGTTCTGCATGTTGTAGTTCATCACAAAGTTCTTGTAACTTGGTGGTAGTGATTGGAGGACACGGTAAATCCCCAAAGCATTAGGAATCACAATACCCAAGCTTTGAAGTTTGTTTGCGTGCCCAGACATCTTAAGCACATGCTCACTGACGGAGCTGCCCTCTTCCATCTTGCAGTTAAAGAACTTTTCAGAAGCTTCATAACTTTCAATTGCCGCATGAGTCTCAAAAATCAATTTTAGATCCTCGACAATATCATATGGGTCTGAATCCTCAAACCTTTTCTGAAGCTCCGATTCCAAACCATACAAGATAGCACACTGAACTATGGAGTACTGATTCTTCCGAGCGAGGTAAACATTTTTAACTTCATCGGGAGCATCATCTGCAGGTCGGTCACCCAGCGGTGCATCCAGCACATAGGTCAAATTACCAGCTGTGAGGACAATCCTCAAATTGCGGAACCAATCCGCGAAGTTGCTTCCATTGTTTTTCAACTTTTCTTTCTCTAGGAACGCATTAAAATTGATGGTAGGGGCTGCCATTGATCTACAACATATTTGCAATAGTTTAGACTAAGTTTATGACAAATTGAGTTCAAATTAATAATGAAATTAAACTAGGTGAACTCCCACTCAAAACAATATCCCTCACATTGTTTTAGTGATCACACGAACCAAATCCACCATATCAACACCGATCATCACGAGAGTTGACATAGTTTCAATGGCGAACAATCGACATGTTCATCATATCTACTATATGATTCATGCTTTACCTTTCGGTGATCCGTGTTCCGAGACCATGTATGTACATGCTAGGCTCGTCAAGATCAAACCTTAGTTTCTGCATGAGCAAATCTGGCTTGCTCACGTTGTATACACTTGCAGAATCTAACACACCCGATCATCACGTGGTGCTTCGAAACAACAAGCTTTAGCAACGGTGCTAACTAAGGGTGAACACTTTATGATTTGAAATTGATGTGCATGAGGGATCATCTTATAATGCTACCGTCGTCTACTAAGCAATACAAGATGCATAAAGGATTAACATCACATGCAATTCAATATATATGTGATATGATATGGCCTTTCTTCTTTGTGCTTCCGATCTCCATCTTCAAGCACGAACATGATCTCCATCATCATCGGCATTGCATCAAGGTCGATGACGCTTCTCCATGGTTGTCGTCCACCGTCTTCAACTATTACAACTACTTTGAATAGACACGTGGATCTTAACATAAATTAAAGACAACCATATGGCTCCTGCCGGTTGCCAACTTACAATAAGGAACATTGCATACATCAAATATAATCACAATCATGGCCATATCACATCACTGCACACCCCTGCAAAACAAAGTTAGACGCCTCTACTTTCTTTGCATATTTTACGTGGTTTGGGGCTTTCAATAAGTGTCGTTCTAACTTACGAACAAGAACCACAACATTGATACTAGCATTGTTGATCACCCGTTGTAAATTGGATCTTAACTATGCTAGGAGAAACAGGCACCCGCAAAGCCACTTATGCAATACAAGTTGCATGTCAAGCGTGGAGCAAGTCTCATGAACGATGTCATGTAAGGTTAGCCCGGGCCGCTTCATCCCAACATACCGCAAGATGCAAAGTACACAAGAAGTAATCGACAATAAAAGCATCAACGCCCACAATGACCATTGTGTTCTACTCGTGCAACAGATCTACATATAGACACGGCTCTGATACCACTGTAGGGGTTCGTAGCATGGAAAACAAAAATTTTCTATCGCATACAAACAAACAAGCCAAGATCTATCTACTAGATTGTAGCAACGAGTCGATGGAATATCTTACCCTCGAAGATTCCAAAGCGTTTAACGAGAGCGGATTCTCGTGGGTGATGTAGTCGTACTCTTCCCGATCTCAAGATCGTGTAGACGATCCTTCCGGCGCTGCGTTCCGGCAGCGCTCCCGCAGTCGGTCACAGTTCGGTACTCGACGAAGACCTTCCTCTCCCTTGTTCCAGCAGGCAGCGGAGGTTGTAGCACTCTCCTCGCGATTCCGGCAGCACAACGGCGTGGTACCGGAAGTAGAGGGTAGATCCCGCAGGGCTTCGCCTTAAGCCGGAGCGAGTATGGTGGATTATGAGAGAGGGCTATTAGTGGTCTAGAGATTTAGACACACCAATTAGAAGGCTCTAAACCGCAGGCTAAAGCAATTAGAAGCTCTAAACCAAACGGCTCTAAACCTGAGATTAGAGGTGGAAACTTGTGTGTCTCAAGGAGGAGCCCTGCCCCTCCTTTTATGGGTGGAGGGGCCTTGGCGCGCCAGGGGAGGGAGGGAGTCCCTCCCCAACTCGGCCTAGGGCTGGGCGCCGGCCTGGAGGAGTTGGACTCCTCCTCCAAGTTGGTTCCAACTCCTCTTGCTTGTTTCCCACAGTTTCCTGTTTCCCACAGTTTCCTGTTTTAGCCGTTTGACTTTCAAACTGGCAATTTGACTTTCATGTTTTTGGAACAGCAAGAACACTTAGTACATGATGCAATCATTCAATGACACACTCATGTACCCTCCCCCCCCGGAGTGCCGGACAACCCGGAACCTTCTAGAACATTCCCGATGAAAACACCGGAATCATTCCCGAACTCCGAAACGGGACTTTCCTTATACGAATCTTATTCTCCGGACCATTCCGGATCACCTCGTGATATCCCGGATCCCATCCGAGACTCCGAACAACATTCGGTCTCTTTCTCATAATACCATAACTACTCAAAACAACGTCGAATCCTTAAGTGTGTCTCCCTACGGTTCGTGAATTATGCGGACATGATCGAGACACTTCTCCGAACAATAACCAATAGAGGAATCTGGAAATTCATATGGCTCCCACATATTTCTATGATTACTTTGCGATCGAATGAACCACTTACATACGATACCAATTTCCCTTTGTCTCATGATATGTTACTTATCCGAGGTTATGATCGTCGGTATCTCTGCATACCTAGTTCAACCTTGTTACTGATAAGTACTCTTTTCTCGTTCCCGTGATATGTGATCCCTTGTGAGCCAGTCACATGCTTGCAAGCTAATTGGATGACATTTCATCGAGAGGGCCCAGAGAATATCTATCCGTCATCTGGATGGACAAATCCCACTCTTGATCCATGTGTCTCAACCAATACTTTCCGAACACTCAATGCCACCTTTATAGCCACCCAGTTACGGTGTGGTGTTTGATGTCATCAAAGCATCCATCCGGTAAAGGTGATATGCATGATCTCATGGTCGAAGGAATTAGGTTACTATGTATCAGAAAGCATATAGCAATTGAACTATTGAAATGACTTGATCTTTATGCTACGCTTATCTATAGGAGTATGTCCACCATATCATTCTCCTAACGATATGATCTTGTTGTTGATAACATCTCAATGTTCATGATAGGGAAACCACAATCATTTATCAACCAACAAGCTAGTGAGGTATAGAGGCTATACTAGGGACTTCAAATTAAGTTTACAAATCACACAAGTATTAATGTTTCCCTGTTAATACTATTATAGCATGAATGTAAACATTTATCATAAACACAAAGATATAATAATAACTATATTTATTATTGCCTCTAGGGCATATATCCAACACATCGGTGTTGTCCACCAACATGACACTCATAACGGGATCATACCAATCAGGAGTGGTACGAGTTCTCGTTGACCTGCGAGGTTCTGTAGTAACTTCAACCGAAGTTTCATGATCATCATCATTAGCTTCCTCTCTTATTGGTGTAGGCGCCACTGGAACTACTTACGGTGCTACGCTACTCGCAAGTTCGAGAGAAGGTTCGACAACCTCGTCGAGTTCTACTTTCCTTCCAGTCACTTCTTTCGAGAGAAATTCTTTCTCTAGAAACGATCCATTCTTAGCAACGAAGATTTTGCCCTCGGATCTATGATAGAAGGTATACCCAATAGTTTCCTTTGGGTATCCTATGGAGACGCATTTTTCCGCTTTGGGTTCAAGCTTGTCCGGTTGTAACTTCTTCACATAGGCTTCGCAACCCCAAACTTTAAGGAACGACAATTTAGGTTTCTTCCCAAACCCTAATTCATACGGTGTCGTTTCGACGGATTTAGATGTTGCCCTATTTAAAGTGAATGCGCCTGTTTCTAATGCATAACCCCAAAACGATAGCGGTAAATCTGTAAGTGACATCATAGAACGAACCATATCTAAGAGAGTTCGATTACGACGTTCGGACACACCATTACGTTGTAGTGTTCCCGGCGGTGTCAATTGTGAAAGTATTCCACATTTCTTCAAATGCTCGCCAAACTCGTAACTTAGATATTCACCTCCATGATCAGAACATAGAAATTTAATCTTCTTGTTACGTTGATTCTCTACCTCACTTTGAAATTCCTTAAACTTCTCGAAAGTTTCGGACTTATGTTTCATGAAATAGATATACCCATATCTACTCAAGTCATCCATGAAGGTAAGAACATAACGATAACCACCGCGCGATGCTACACTCATTGGATCACACACATCGGTATGTATGATTTCCAACAAATCCGTAGCTCGCTCCATCATACCAGGAAATGGAGTCTTAGTCATTTTACCCATCATACATGCTTCGCATCTTTCAAGTGATTCGAAATCAAGTGATTCAAGAAGTCCATCGGAATGGAGTTTCTTCATACGCTTCACTCCAATGTGACCAAGACGACAGTGCCACATATAGGTCGAGTTATCGCTCAATTTCAAATGTTTAGCTTCAATGTTATTAATATGTGCATTTCCACTATCGAGATTCAATAAGAATAGACCATCTATCAAAGGTGCATGTGCATAAAACATATTACTCATATAAATCGAACAACCATTATTCTCGGACTTAAACAAGTAACCGTCTCGCAATAAACATGATCCCGATATAATGTTCATGCTCAACACAGGCACTAAATAACAATTATTTAAGTATAAAACTAATCCCGATGGTAGATGAAGGGGTAGCGTGCCGACCGCGATCACATCAACCTTTGATCCGTTTCCCACGGGCATCGTCACCTCGTTCTTCGCTAGCTTCCGTTTATTCTGCAACACCTGTTTCGAGTTACAAATATGAGCAACCGAACCAGTATCAAATACCCAGGCACTACTACGAGTACTAGTGAGATACACATCAATAACATGTATATCAGATATACCTTTCTTCTTGATGTTGCCGTTCTTCAAATCCGCCAAGTACTTTGGGCAATTCCGCTTCCAGTGACCTTCTCCCTTGCAGTAAAAGCACTCAGTATCAGGCTTAGGTCCGCCTTGGTCTTCTTCGCCGGTGCGGCAACTTTCTTACCGCCCTTCTTGAAGTTTCCCTTTTGCTTAGACTTGCCTTCTTTGAATTTGGTGGTCTTATTGACCAACAACACTTGATGCTCTTTCTTGATCTCCACTTCTGCAGATTTCAACATGGAGAAGAGTTCTGGCAACGTCTTGTTCATGTTTTGCATATTGTAGTTCATAACAAAGTTCTTGTAACTTGGTGGCAGTGATTGGAGGACACGGTAAATCCCCAAAGCATTAGGAATCACTATACCCAAGCTTTGGAGTTTGTTTGCGTGCCCAGACATCTTAAGCACATGCTCACTGACGGAGCTTCCCTCTTCCATCTTGTAGTTAAAGAACTTTTCAGAAGCCTCATAACTCTCAACTGCCGCGTGAGCCTCAAATATCATTTTGAGTTCACGGGCAATATCATGTGGGTCATGGTTCTCAAACCTTTTCTGAAGCTCCGATTCCAAACCATACAAGATAGCACACCGAACTGTGGAGTACTGATTCTTCCGAGTGAGGTAAACATTCTTTACTTCATCGGTAGCATCAACTGCAGGCGGGTCACCCAGCGGTGCATCCAGCACATAGGTCAAATTACCAGCATTGAGGACAATCCTCAAATTGCGGAACCAATCCGCAAAGTTGCTTCCATTATTTTTCAACCTTTCTTTCTCTAGGAATGCATTAAAATTGATGGTAGGGGCCGCCATTGATCTACAACATATTTGCAATAGTTTAGACTAAGTTTATGACAAATTGAGTTCTAATTAATAGTTAAATTAATCTAGGTGAACTCCCACTCAAAACAACATCCCTCACATTGTTTTTGTGATCACACAAACCAAATCCACCACATCAAAACCGATCATCACGAGAGTTGATGTAGCTTCAATGGCGAACAATCGACATGTTCATCATATCTACTATATGACTCATGCTTTACCTTTCGGTGATCCGTGTTCCGAGACCATGTCTGTACATGCTAGGCTCGTCAAGATCAAACCTTAGCTTCCGCATGAGCAAATCTGGCTTGCTCACGTTGTATACACTCGCAGAATCTAACACACCCAATCATCACGTGGTGCTTCGAAACAACGAGCTTTAGCAACGGTGCTTACTAAGGATGAACACTTTAAAACTTGAAATTTATGTGCTTGAGGGATCATCTTATAAAGCTACCATCGTTAACTAAGCAATACAAGATGCATAAAGGATTAACATCACATGCAATTCATAATATGTGATATGATATGGCCTTTCTTCTTGTGCTTCCGATCTCCATCTTCAAGCACGAACATGATCTCCATCATCACCGGTATAGCGTCAAGGTCAATGACGCCGTTTCATGGTTGTCGTCCACCAGCTCCAACTATTACAACTACTTTGAATAGACACGCGGGTCTTAACCGAATTTAAAGACAACCATATGGATCCTCCCGGTTGCCAACTTACAATAAGGAACATTGCATGCATCAAATATAATCACAATCATGGCCATATCACATCACAACACACCCCTGCAAAACAAAGTTAGACGCCTCTAATTTCTTTGCATATTTTACGTGGTTTGGGGCTTTCAATAAGTGCCGCTCTAACTTATGAACAAGAACCACAACGTTGATTTTTGAACTATCAAGTGCCCGTTGTAAATTGGATCTATACTATGATGGGAGAGACAGGCACCCGCAAAGCCACTTATGCACTACAAGTTGCATGTTGAGCGTGGAGCAAGTCTCATGAACGATGTCATGTAAGGTTAGCCCGGTCCGCTTCATCCCATCATACCGCAAGATGCAAAGTACACAAGAAGCAATTGATAATAAAAGCACCACCGCCCACAATGACCATTGTGTTCTACTCGTGCAACAGATCTACATATAGACACGGCTCTGATATCACTGTAGGGGTTCGTAGCATGGAAAAAAAAAATTCTACCGCATGCAAACAAACAAGCCAAGATCTATCTACTAGATTGTATCAACGAGTCAATAGAGGAACTCACCCTCGAAGATTCCAAAGCGGTTAACGAGAGCAGATTCTCGTGGGTGATGTAGTCGAACTCTTGCCGATCTCAAGATCGCGTAGACGATCCTTCCGGTGCCGCGTTCCGGCAGCGCTTCCGCAGTCGGTCACACGTTCGGTACTCGATGAAGACCTTCCTCTCCCTTGTTCCAGCAGGCAGCGGAGGTTGTAGCACTCTCCTCGCGATTCCGGCAACACGACGGCATGGTGTCGGAAGTAGAGGGGAGATCTCGCAGGGCTTCGCCTTAAGCCAGAGCGAGTATGGTGGACTATGAGAGAGGCCTTGGTGATCTAGGGTTTAGAGGCACCAAGGGGGGAGCTTGGCCGGCGGATAGGGCTTGGGGAAGCCCCAACTTGGCGGGTTGGAGGAACCCTAGGAGGCGGCGGCGACTTGGAGGAGGCCGGCGGCTAGGGCTAGGGTTTTGGGTGGTGTTGGGTGTAGGGAAGAGGGGCAGCCATGCCCCTCCTTATATAGGTGGGAGGGCGCGGCTTGGGAGGAGGGAGTCCTCCCCCAAGTCGGCCTCCTTGGCCGGCGGGTGGAGGGAGAGGAACTCCTCCCCAAGTAGGTTTCCTATTCTCCCTCCACCAAACAAACTTGCCGTTTGACTTTTTCAAATTGGCCTTTGACTTTCAAACTAGGATTTGATTTCTTCCTTTATTTTGCCCAGCCATGTGACCTAGTACATGATGCAACCATTCCACATTGTCATGACACATTCATGTACCCTTCCCCTCCGGAGTGTCGGACCTTCCGGACCCTTCTAGAACATTCCCGGTGAAAGCATCGGAATCATTGCCCAACTCCAAAACAGGACTTTCGATATATGAATCTTATTCTCCGGACCATTTCGGATCTCCTCGTGATATCCTGGATCCCATCCGAGACTCCGAACAACATTCGGTCTCTTACTCATCATTCCATAACTACTCAACAACATCGAATCCTTAAGTGTGTCTCCCTACGGTTCATGAATTATGCGGACATGATCGAGACTCCTCTCCGATCAATAACCAATAGAGGAATATGGAAATTCATATGGCTCCCACATATTTCTACGATTACTTTGCAACCGAATGAACCACTTACATACGATACCAATTTCCCTTTGTCTCACGATAGTTTACTTATCCGAGGTTTTGATCGTCGGTATCTCTGCATACCTAGTTCAACCTCGTTACTGATAAGTACTATTTTCTCGTTCCCGTGATATGTGATCCCTTGTGATCCAGTCACATGCTTGCAAGCTAATTGGATGACATTCCATCGAGAGGGCCCAAAGTATATCCATCCGTCATATGGATGGACAAATCCCACTCTTGATCCATGTGTCTCAACCCATACTTTCCGAACACTCAATGCCATCTTTATATCCACCCAGTTACGGCGTGGTGTTTGATGTCATCAAAGCATCCTTCTGGTGATGGTGATAAGCATGATCTCATGGTCGAAGGAATTAGGCTACTATGTATCAAAAAGCTTATAGCAATTGAACTATTAAAATGACTTGATCTTTATGCTACGCTTATCTATAGGAGTATGTCCATCATATCATTCTCCTAATGATATGACCTTGTTATTAACAACATCTCAAATGTGCATGATCAAGAAACCATGATCATCTATTAATCAACAAGCTAGTATTATAAAGAGGCTTTACTAGGGACTCTAATTTAGTTTACAAATCACACAAGTATTAATGTTTCTGGTTAATACTGTTATAGCATGAATGTAAACATTTATCATAAACACAAAGATATAACAATAACTACATTTATTATTGCCTCTAGGGCATATCTCCAACAGTCTCCCACTTGCACTAGATAACCCCACACTGTCACCTTGAGCGCTAGATGGTTTCAACAAACACCACAATTTCATAGAGACATCCAACTCCAAATATAACTCATAACAAATATTCAATCTAGCCAAAGTGCCACACACGGTATGCCCGCTGTCACTTTCACACATGTGGGGAAAAGCATAGATCTATTAAAGCACAAAGAGTATTTATGTAGACTCAAGCCTAAGTGCCACCATGGCGTGCACGCTGTCACTTTCACACACATGGGGAGAGTAGAGATCTAATGAAGCACTTGAGTAGCAAGGTAGATCTACTTGATTACAAAGCTCATGACCACAACAAGATCATGCATAGAGAGAGATATGAACACATAGCTATCGGTAGCCCTTAGCCTCAAGGAAGAACTACTCCCTCCTCATCATGGGAATCAACAATGGTGATGAATATGGTGGTGGAGATCGATGGAGATGGCTCCGGGGGCAATTCCCCCGTCCCGACAGGGTGCCGGAATAGAGACTTTTTGTCCCCCGAATCTCCCCTTCGGTGGCGGCGGCGCAGAAGAACTTTTTCTGGAAGTATGATCGATTATTTAGGGTTTTCTCCCCGGTGGCTTTTTATAGGCGAAGGAGGCAAGGTTGTTGGGCAACCAGGGGACCCACACCCTGCCTAGGCGCGTGCCCACCTCTGGTCGCGCCTAGGGGGGTGGCCGCCCTGGTTCGCTTCTCCATCTCGTCTTCTGGATTCGTGTCCCCCACGGTAAAATATTGACTTTCGCTTTTGTCCCGTCCAATTCCGAGAATATTGATTTTCTGCCTTTCTAGAACCAAAAACAAAAGAAAACATGCAACTGACACTGTGGCATCTTGTTAATAGGTTAGTACCATAAAGTGTATAAAATACCTCAAAGTGTGGATAAAGCAAAGCAAAGTAGATACTAAACAAGCATGGAACATCAAATACTATAGATACGTTTCCGACGTATCAAGCATCCCATGCCATCCTCTCTAGTCCTCCTTATTGGTATATTCCTATGTCGCTCACCACCTGCTCCTCCTACCACCCTGCTTGTTGTTTCCTTCCTCCTATTGCTCCGTCCTTCACAGGAATAGTCGCATCTGCCCTGGCGCCACGGTCTTCTCCACCCCGACACGATGACTAGCTTTGGTCGAAGCCACCTCATCACCAATGCCCCTCCTCTCCACCGCGCACTAGAGGACACAGGGAAGTAGAGTCGTTGGCAGGATGCTGTGAGTAGATATAATAAGAAAGAATCGTATGTGTTAGTTTAAATGGAAAAACTAGGCGCTGAATTTTATGGGTTGGGTTGGAATTGGATGCATTTTGAAGTGATCGAGTAGTAAGGCCAGCACCTAAAATTTGTAAGGGCATGTTTGATTCAAAGGATTTCAAAGAAATTCTATAGGATTCCATGAGTTTTTCCTATAGAGTCCATTGTTTCAAAGGAATAAATCCTACAAAATTTTATGCATTGCTTTCCTACACTACAATCCTATAGGATTTCTAACAAGAGGTGAGACCTCTTAGAAAAATTCCTATGTGTCTATCACAACTATGACATGTACCAACTCTATAGAAATTTCATGTGTTTTCGTGCGCTGCAATCAAACAACTTATTTTATCGATTCCTACATTTTCATTCCTGTAGGATTCCAAGTGTCATGCCATTATTTTATTGATTTTTTTCTATTCACATGTTAGGGGCTACAAATCCTTTGAAGCAAACAAGTCCTGAAGGGATCTTTGTTAGGGGCTAGTGCTAGAGGTATTATTAGGTTCACAACAACCTCTACCTTGACATGGTACTATTCTAGATCTGGTGTTAGAGGCGACACGGTCCTAAGAATCTTTGGCTCAAATGCCACATCCCACATATCACGCGTGTGTGATCATTCTGTTGCCAAGTCACACATCCATGGAAGGGGCGCGTCCTCACCTAGGTGTGCATGCACCTTTCGAGTTTGTGTCCTATTGTGATTTATAAAAGCCATATGTCCGGGAGACTCCTGTGTGATGGTGCTCCTTACGACACTGAGTACTCGACTTTGGGGTACGGGGCTAAAAACCCATGTCTAGCCTTAATTGGTTGGACCCAGCAATGGCCGACATATGTGTTGGTTCCTTGTTGAGACATGTCTTCATTGGATCTGGCAATGGTGACACATGGACTGTGAACCCCCCCAGCTCCCCTCCTCTCTGAAGGTTTTTCTTCAGATATCCATTTGCTAACATTGTTATTGTTGTGAAGCCTCGAGACCTCGCTTGTCATCTATAAAAACGAAGAGAGCACCACTTTTGCTTTGGTCCCCCTCCCCCTTCCCCCTTGTTTTCAAACTTTGTCAAACAAAAACTCGATACCAATTGTTTAGAGGACAGTACGAAGCCACCCGAAGTCCGTATAGTCCTCTTAGACGCATACTCACCGTACACGTTGTTAGACATGTAATATGTGTCCGTGTACAATATGGTGTAGTACACCAATTGTACAAGGACAAGACTTGTATTAGCTACGGTAGGGGCTTTTCCTACCCAATATAACACGTACCAGATCCCTCTAACGAGGGCATCGTTCCTCCCAGAATTTCCACATGGTATCAGGCCCCTCCCTTCCCTCCTAGCCGCCACCGGTGCCCTCTGCCCTGCCGCCGCTACAACCTCCCGATCGCATGATCGATACAACCAGGATTTCCCTCAACGACACCTCTCTCATTTCCCCAAAACAATTCTCTCGTTTCTCCTCTGACGAGGTTTAATCTCGTCAATGCCCATTGTTATGGACTTGGGTTTTGGAGAAGACGGGGATGCTGGAGATCGTGGCACGGTTAACAGACAAGCAACCAGGGGACACGAGATTTACCCAGGTTCAGGCCCCCGGAGGGAAAACCCTACTCCTGCTTGTCTGCTCTTGATTACGGCGAAACCGAAGGTTACAGGGTGCGCAGATTTGATCTGGCGTGGATGCGTGTGCGAAAGTATGAGTCGAGAGATCTAGGACGTGCCCTCCTGGCCTTTATATAGACTTAGGCAGGTCCCGGGCATAGTCCTAGTCGGTTACAAGTTCTAGGGTTTTACCCCTTCGAATTTCCTATCTCCGCTAGTCTTGCACTCCAAGGATCCGAAGGCGTCATGGGCCTTGGCCACCCGAAAATCTTCATGGGCCAGTGTATATCTACTGTGGGCCTTCCTTGGGCTGGACCAGGTATGCTGAAGTCACGTACCCGTAGGGTATAACCATGTCAGTAGCCCCCGAGTGTTCAGTCGAATTGTAGATTCGGTTGAGGACTCTTCCATCCTTCGGGTGCAGTTATATATTAATAGTATATGTGTGTAGGGATCGTTGATGCGTGTGCCTGACTCACCCGACGGATCAGGGTCAGTTAACTGTCTTAGGACGAAACGACATGATCTTCTTCAGGTTCGGGTCCCTCAACCCGGACTTGGAACATGTGCCGGCGTAATTCGACTCAGGCCGCGGAGGACTTACAGGAGTGGAATTCCAGTGGTTTTAATCGGTGTACCCAACGCGTCCGTCGGGATTTTCATCGTACCTGCTGGTACGGATTCATACTAGCAGAGCGCAGTCAGGTGCGTTGCCAGGCCATCAGATGATATCCGCAGGTCTTTTCTTTGCATCGCAGACGCAACATCTGAACATTTATCACCTCGGAGGTGCTTCGGGTGGCCAAGGAGATTGTCACTCACTTAGCGTTTTGTTGGGGCAAAGTTGCCAAAAAAGTTTTTGCGTGCGGATCCGGAAGATCGCAGTCGAAGATTTCATAGGGTGCGCGACCAGCGCTCCCTATGGGAGTAGCCCCCAAGTGTCTGTTCAAGTTGTAGACTCGAACGGAGACTTTAGTTCAAGCGTTGTTTTAGTCGTTAAGTCCGAAGGACTCGAAAATTTTCGGATGCTTAAATCCATCCTCCCTATGGGAGTAGCCCCCGAGTCCGTAGTGGAGTCGTAGACTCGACGTAGGACTCAGAGAAGTAATTTTGTCCTCATTTGTCTGTCGGGTGCGCGGCCAGCGCTCCTGATAGGAGTAGCCCCCGAGTATTTAGTCGAATCGTAGATTCGAGTGAGTACTCTTAGCTGTGGAGCCGAAGTTGGTGCTAGTATAGCTTTTGATGACGTCAGTGCTGACGATTGATGACCTCAAGCGTCTGCTACGCCAGAGATGACTTGACTGGACGAAGCGTGGGTCCCACTTTCTGACTTTGAATTGACCAGTCACGCGCGGCGTGGAGATGATTACGGCGTCTCCTCGATTTCCGCGCGTAGTGGACGGCGTGGTAACGACGGTTCGTTGTGGTGTTGACACGTGTACGGCCAGATCTACCGTTGGCGTTAGGTCTTCTCGATGGACAGCCAGCATGCGTTGTCTTCGCTGTTATAATCCTTGGTGAAATCGTGGTTTGTTTTTCACCGCACCAGTTCATCTGTTCACTGCCTCCTTGTTCTTGAGCGATTATTGCTGCACGCTGAGCTTTCCCTTCACATTTCCATCGTTCTTTCTGCGTTGGCATCGCCACCACCGCCGTAGCGCCATGGGGAAAACAAAGAAGTCCTCATCTGCGGTTGGGACCAGCGCCGCCGGAGGCAAGAAGGGCACCGCCGCTGCTCGCATCACCAATGGTGGCTGGCGGCGATCAGAGACGCGGGAGAGCGATCTCCGCAAACTGCGCGAGCGGGGCCTGATCCCGCAGGATACGACGGCCGTCAAACTCCCCGGCAATGAGGTAATCCGCCGTCCCCCATCTGGGTACCGGGTTATGTTTCTCGCCTTCGTCTTGCGTGGGTTTTCGTACCCAGTCCATGACTTCCTTCGTGGACTGCTCTTCTTCTATGGGGTTCAGTTGCATCATCTGTCTCCCAATTCTCTTCTCCACATTGCTTGTTTTACCACTTTTTGCGAGTGCTGGCTTGGCATTGAGCCGCACTTTGGCCTCTTTCGGAAGCTCTATTCCGTGAAGAGGCAATCTGGTTCGGATGGTGTGTATCCCATTGGGGGTTTCATCATCTCCCTCAGTCCCAATCTTCAATTCTTTTCCTTTTCCATGTCCGAATCTATCCAGTACTGGCGGAGGCGGTGGTTTTATATCCGTGACCCCATAGTGCCCGGGCAAGATTTTGGTCTTGTTCCCTTTGACCCCTCCCAAATGATTGAGAAGAAAAGGTCTTGGAAAAACCAAATCTTAGACGGTGAGGTGGCGGAGATAGAGGCCCTGTATCGTCGGGTGGAGGATCTCCAACTGATTCCTGAGAAAGAGGTAAACAGTGTGGACATCATCCGAACGTTTCTTGAGCGTCGGGTGCAGCCTCTCCAAGCGAGGGCGCACCCGATGTTTATTTATTCTGGGCGCCGTGAACCGACGAGGGTTTCGAGCGAGAAAATCTTCGAGGTGGAACTTGACAAGGCTCTTCGCGCGCTGTTGAAGTTCAAGGCCGACAAAAAAATCACGTGGAAGTCGCTGACTCCTCCCTTTTCTTCGGCGTTGGTCGTACCGAAGGTGTAGATTTGCGCACGTAGTGCTCCCCCTTTGTTTTTGTCGGCTGTGTATTTGTTTCCTTTGTTTGCTAACAAAGTTCCTTCTCATCTTGCAGAGCTTCAAAGTGCCGGGCATGGTACCACCGTTGCCCGAAAGGTATCCGAATGCCCCGGATAATGAAGTGGTGGATTCCGTGTCCGAGCTACCGTCAGCGCGATCTCCAGCGGAGGATGCCGACGAGTCGAGTGAGGACCATTCGCGCAAGCGATCACGGAGCTCCAGCGAGTCTTCGGATGCCTCGACTCCTCCGACTCCCAGAAATCCTCTAGGCCTTGAGCGTCATGATGATGTTCATGGGGGTTCTTCCTCTCCCCTTCCTGCCATTCCTGTGCGGGCTGTCGCGCCGCACCCGCCAGCAAAGCGGAAGAAGGAAGAAAAGAAGGAGGAGAAGAAGGAAGAGAAGAAAGAGGAGAAGAGGGCCCGAAGGGCTTCTCCCATCTTCGACCTGAGCGCATTGGGCTCGTAAGTTTTCTTGTTGTACTGTTACCCTTTTCCCTTGATGGTGTTTGCACCTGTGTTGATTGGCTTCGTATGCAGGCAATCCTCCGACGTCTCTAGTGATGGTGGGCGGGAGATGATGGGGGAGTCGAACATTGCGTCGCCTCCTCCTCAGACGGTGGCGACTTCGGGTGACGCCGCTCCAGTTCCTCCTGTGCGGGAGGGGCTGGTGGTTGCGCCTCAGAATTTCGCAGGCGGGCCTTCGGCGTCGCCATCGGAGCATGTAAGTTTTTCTACTTCATGTCACGGGGGGAGCCCCTGAGTGTCTTCGTGTGCTGATGTTGTTTTTGCTTCTTTGTGTTGGGCGTAGCCCCCAAGTCCTGTTCTTAATGCTATTGCCTTTTTCTGCAGCCTTTTGTCCAAGAGGCCAAGCGGCTGGTGGAGGAGCGCTTGACGCTGGAGGCGAAGCTGCGGCAGCTCCAAGGTATCCGTCTGCCTTTTAGTACCTCTCTTGTTTATCCTGGTCCTGTTCTTTGACGCTTGCTTGTCTTAAATGTAGAGGAGCATAACGACTCTCTCCATGAGGTCGACACTCTTAAAAAGAGCCTTGGCCAATCGGAGCAGAAAGTCGAAGCCGCCGCTGGTGCGAAAGAGCGCCTTGAGCTGGAGCTGACGAAGGCAGCCGAAGCGAAGGAGCGTCTGCAGCAGGAGGCCGCAGATCGTGAGGAGCAGCTGGCCACCGTTGTGGCTGCTCGTGAAAGAGGGGTGGCGTCGAAGATCATGGCTGCTGCCAAGGCTATTTCGGGTGAGTACTAATTTTTCCACTTGTTTTTGTTTCTACGAGTCTTTTTCGATGCTGCCTTTCTTCAGGCTTTTCTTCATTTTTGTCTCAGATGCCGCAGGCATCGAGTTCGACCGCGGTGCTCTGGAGCACGACAGTGCTCTAGATGATGCCACTGTGGCGGTCGAAGACCGCTGCGGCACCGTCGTCAACTCCCTTGCCAAGGCGTAAGAGGTCCTTGGTCGCTTCTACCAGGAGCTCTTCCCGAAGGGCGCATCCCTTGAAGATGTGGATGCCCTGGCAGAGGCTCTGTCAGCCGAAGCGCCTGCGGCGTACAAGCGCAAGCAGAAGGGCATCGGCGCGTCCGTCGGGCTGGCGATGGCCATGGTGGCTGGGGCGGAGCTGGACTTGCCCCAAATCACTTCTCGGATGCCGACGGCTGCGGATGGATCCGAGGTAGCCTTCGCTGCCTACTCCGCTCGCTGCAGACGATATTGGCCCAAGCTCATTGACTTGCTGTCTGAGTACGCACTGCGGCAGCAGGGCGAGGCCAAAGCTAGGCAGTCTGGCTCTGAGGCGACTCAGTGTCCTGCACCTTAGGCATAGTAGACGTAGGGTAGTATGTAGTCTACTTTTGTTGTAAATATCTTTTGTAGTACCATCCTTGTGCCACGTAGTGGCCTGATATATTTAATGAATTCCTCCGAGTTGTTCTCTATTCTTGGCTGAAATGTTTGTGTGCCTTCTTTTTTTCTGTTGCTTATAGGTTCCTTCGGGTGCTGACCCAGTTGACCCCTCATCCGCAAGGCCCTTGCGACCATCGTTGGATGACTCCTCACAGCTCGCTTTCCTTCGAGATCGCGTGCGCAGCTTGGAGAGGGAATTGCTCGGGTTGCGTGGTCGCGCTGACGTTTGGAAATCCAAGGCAGATCGTGGTGCAGCCAGAGAGGAGTACTTGATGGCGGAGCTGGGTCGCCTGTCCGAGCAGCTGCAATGTAAGTTGCTCCTTGTTGCGGGCTGTAGCTCAGTTCTTCGGGTGAGCCTGCTAGACTTATTCTTGTTTTGTGCGATTGTCGCAGGCGCCAATATTGCTCCGAGGGAAGTAAAGGAGCGTGTCGCTGTTCGGGTCAATTGCTTGACTCAACAGGACATGGAGGCCGGCGGCTTCTTCTGGATGGACCGCGATCGCGCCATGGTTTTGGCGACGGTGCAGGATCGTGTTTATCAAGTTTTGCGGGTGCTCCGCCAGGTGCAGACATCACTATCCTCGGTGTTGCACGTCATGTTTCCTTTGTATGCCGTGCCGACGACCCTTGCAGGTCTTCTGTCAAAGTTTCGGAGTGCCAGCAATGTCAAGGAGCTGGTGCGGCAGCAGCTCGTGGCAGGAGTGAAGGCTGCCTTGTCTCTTGTGAGGGTGCACCGCCCTGACGTAGATTTGGCTGCTGTGGCATCTGGGCCGCCTCTTCGACCGGATGGTGGCGAGTGGAACATGCATCCGCATTACGCGGCTGTAAGGCAGTATGCCGAACAGATTGTAGATTTGTTTGAGCAGCGTGCTCAGGTTATTCTTCAGAATAGGTAGGACCTGAAAATGAACAGATAGATGTAAAATTTGTATATTTCGGCTGGGCGTATTTGTGCCCTTTGTTGTAAAAGTTTTCTTGTTTGTGAGCATGCAGTGCTCTGATTGAGTACGTGTCCTTTTCGTTTGCCTGACGTGGTCAACTACTCAGGTGTACACGTTTGGTCCTCAGTCGATGAAATCGTGAGGTGGGGGGAGCCCCCGAGTGCGTTTGTAGCATGTAGTAAAGTTGCAGAAAAATAGTCAACCGAAGGTTGGGGGCGAGACACTTAGCTTTATTTATATCGTAATGGAGGAGGTACATGGTTCGGCTGAGTAGCCTTGGCTGAAAGCCTTATTGAAAGTAAAAGGGGGTAGGTTGCTACGGGTAGAATCTTCGCAGGTGCGAGATGTTCCATGGGTTGGATTATGCGACTCCAGACTCCACGTTCTTGAGGCGATAGGCGCCACCTGGGATGACTTCGGTGATGACATAGGGTCCTTCCCATGGTGACTCGAATTTATTCGGTCGCTTTTGCTTGAGCCGTAAGACGAGGTATCCTTCGACGAAGGACCTTGGGCACAGTCGACAGCTGTGGTAGTTGCGGAGACTTTGCTGGTACACCGCTGATCCAGCTGCTGCTATATCCCGTGCTTCGTCGAGTGTGTCGACGGCATCTTCGAGTGCAGCCGTGGATTCGGCTTCGCTGTAAGCGACGACTCGTGGAGCCTGGTGGCGTACTTCGGCTGGTAGCACGGCCTCAGCTCCGTGCACCATGAAGAATGGTGTGTAGCCGGTGGAGCTGTTTGGCGTAGTCCGTAAGCTCCACAGGACAAACGGTAGCTCTTTCGTCCAGTTTCCAGCTTTGTGCTCGAGTGAGCTCATGAGGCGCTTCTTGATGCCGACGCTGATTAGGCCGTTGGCCTTTTCCACTTGCCCGTTTGTTTGCGGGTGTGCCACTGAGGCATACGTGATATTGATCCCGAGGCCTTCGCAGAAGTCCTGGAATTCTTCGGAGATGAAGTTCGATCCGTTGTCGGTGATGATGCTGTGCGGTACGCCGAACCTGTAGACAATGGATTCGAAGAATTTGACGGCGGTTTTGCCCTTCTGGTTGGTGACTGGCATGGCCTCGATCCACTTGGTGAATTTGTCGACTGCGACCAGGAGGAAGACGTGTCCCCCTTTCGAGGATTTTGGCAGTTTGCCGATCATGTCGAGGCCCCATTGAGAAAAAGGCCAAGCTATGGGTATGGGTCTAAGTTCGGACCCAGGTGCGTGCGGTTTGTCGGCGAACCGTTGGCACCCGTTGCATCTTCGGACGATGTCCTTCGCGTCGCTCATGGCCGTTGGCCAGTAGAATCCTGCTCGCAGAGCTTTGGCGACAAGGGAGCGGCTGCCTGTGTGGTGGCCGCATCTGCCCTCGTGAATGTCTTGGAGTATGGCTTTGCCGTCGTCGATGGTGACGCACCGTTGTAGTACACCCGTGATGCTGCGTTTGTACAATTCGCCGTTGATGATGGTGAAGGCTTTTGACCGGCGAGATATGCGCCGGGCATCTGTCGGGCTGTCGGGCAATTCTCCGTTTATCAGGAACTGAAGGTATGGGCGTGTCCAGGTTTCTTCGACTGCCATGACCTGCATCAGGCTGACCATAGCGACCTCTGTGTCCAGTTTCTCGGGTCCTTCTTGTCCTTCGGGTAGCGTAGCCCCCGAGTGTTCTGCTTCTTCGGGTGACCCTTTGGGGAACTTCCGCTTGATGGATGGCACGCAGATTTGTTCGAGGAACACACCTGGTGGCACCTTTGCGCAAGTGGAGCCGATGTTGGCGAGTCTATCGGCTTCCTCGTTGCTTTCTCTTCCGACGTGCCGAAGTTCGCAGCCATCGAATTCTCCTTCGAGTGCGTTGTATAGCGCGCGGTACGCGATCATGTTTTCGGCGTGTGCGTCACACTCATTCATCGTCTGCTGTACGACAAGGTTGGAGTCACCGTAGATGACCAGGCGCGTTGCGCCGCATATTTTTGCCATCTTCATGCCATGGATGAGGGCTTCGTATTCGGCCTCGTTGTTGGAGGCTCTGAATTTCATCCGAAGAACGTACTTCATCTTGTCATCTTTCGGGGAGGTCAGTATGACTCCTGCCCCTGCTCCGGCTTCGCGCTTGGAGCCGTCGAAATGCATTGTCCAGGACTGCGACATGTCTGGGTGTCAGGCAGCTGCAGCTCCATTCAGTGCACCAGGAAGTCCGGAAGGACTTGAGATTTGATTGCGTGTCGCTTCTCGTAGACGATGTCCAAGGGTGATAGTTCAATGCCCCACAGGGCCACGCGTCCTGTGGCCTCTAGGTTATTCAGGATGCTGTTCAGGGGTGCCTCGTTGACGACCATTACCTGATGCTCCTGGAAGTAGTGGCTCAGTCGTCGAGCCGTCATGAACACGCCGTAGGCTAGCTTCTGGTAGTGCGGGTACCGCTGTTTTGTTGGAGTGAGTACCTCGCTGAGGTAGTAAATTGGGCGCTGGACCCCGTGGGTCTTGCCTTCTTCGGGTCGTTCGACCACGAGTACGGTGCTGACCACCTGGTGTGTGGCTGCTATGTACAGCAGCAGGGGCTCGCGCTCCTTTGGCGTGACCAAAACGGGCGAGGTGGAGAGGAGCCGCTTGAGGCTTTCGAATGCGTCGTTGGCTTCTGGTGTCCATTCGAACTTGTCTGCCTTGCGCAGCAGCTGGTAGAATGGTAGGGCCTTCTCGCCCATGCGGCTGATGAACCTGCTTAGTGCCGCTACTCTTCCTGCGAGTTGCTGAACGCCCTTGAGGTTTTTCGGCTTCTCCATTGTCATGATGGCTTTGATTTTCTTCGGGTTCGCCTCGATCCCTCGTTGAGAGATGAAGTACCCGAGTAGCTGACCCGAGGGGACGCCAAAGGCGCACTTTTCTGGATTGAGCTTGATCCTGTAGCGATCAAGGTTGTCAAACGTCTCGCAGAGATCGTCGATAAGTGTCCTTGCCTCCTTTGTTTTTATTACTATGTCGTCAACATAGACTTGGACGTTGCGACCGATCTGGTCCTTGAGGCAGGCCTGCATGCATCGCCGGTACGTGGCACCCGCGTTCTTTAGCCCGAAGGGCATTGTGTTGTAGCAGTATACTCCGAACGGTGTGATGAACGCCGTTTTGTCTTGATCTTTGACCTTGAGTCGAATCTGGTTATAGCCTGAGTAGGCGTCGAGGAAGGAGAGTTTCTCACAACCTGCAGTCGAATCAATGATCTGGTCGATCCGAGGAAGAGGGAAGTGGTCCTTTGGGCAGTGTTTGTTTAGTGACGTGAAGTCTACGCACATCCGCAGGATGTCCGTGTCCTTTTTCGGGACCATCACCGTGTTTGCCAGCCACTCGCTTTCTTTGATTTCCCTGATGAAGTCTGCAGCGAGCAGTCTATTGATTTCCTTGTCGGTAGCTTCGGCTCGTGGCTCTGACAGTCTTCGGATGGACTGCTTGACTGGCTTGGTGTCTGGAAAGACATTGAGTGAGTGCTCGGCGAATTCCCTGGGAACTCCTGGCATGTCCGCAGGACACCAGGCGAAGATTTCCCAGCGCTCACGGAGGAATTCGACGAGCGCGCCTTCCTATGCGGTGCTGAGGTCATTGGCGATCAGCGCCGTCTTGGAGGCGTCCGTCGGATCGACCTGCACTTTCTTGGTGTTGATGGTGGAGTCGAAGGACATGTCAGGTGCGTTTTGCCTTGTGACTGGGGGTAGCCCATTGTCCGTCACCTCGCGGAGCCTTACAAGCTCGTCTTGCATGCCGAAAGACTGGGAGATTTTGTTAAAATCCCTGTCGCATTGGTCCGATCGGGTGAAGCTCCCGTGGACTGTGATGACGCCCCTTGGTCCTGGCATCTTGAGTAGTAGGTATGCGTAGTGTGGGACGGCCAGAAATCTTGCGAATGCTACACGCCCCAGGATGGCGTGGTATTGCGACGGCCAGTCCACCACTTCGAATTCGAGGCGCTCCTGCCGAAAGTTGTCCGGCTTCCCGAAGATGACGTCGAGCCCTATGTTGCCCAGGGGGAATATGCCCTTCCCTGGGACAATGCCGTGGAACGTTGTGTCTGATTGTTCCAGGCTGCATTGCGGGATCCGCATAGCCGCTAGAGTGCTTGCGAACATTAGGTTGATGCTGCTGCCGCCGTCCATGAAGACGCGACTCATCTCGAAGCCTCCGATCTACGCCTCCAGCACCAGGGCAGCATGACCTGGGCGAGGGATCTGGCAAGGGTGATCCGCGCGAGTGAATGTGATGCAGGACTCCGATCCGCTGAGGTACTCAGGGATTGCGGGTGGAGTTGCCACGACCAAGTTGATTTGTCGGGTGATTTTCTTATGCACCCTGTTTGTGGGGCGTCCCTTCTGGATCATATTTAGTGCTCCTTTTGGTGGGGGGTATGGGACCCCGACGTTGTTTTGCGCTGGTGCGACTGGTTGATTTGGGCCTCCAATAGGCGGCGGTGGAGGAGCTCCGTGTGCTATTTCACCTGGCGCACGTGCGTTTCCGAACGAAGGAATTGGAGCTTGTTGCCTCATCTGCACCATGCCTTCGCTGAGTTTCTGGAACTCGCGGCAGTCCTTGAGCATGTGGCTGGCTTTCTTTTTGCCATCCTGTTTGTCGATGTAGAAGTGGATGGTGCATGGACCCGAAAGTTTGTCGAATGCTGAGGGTCCGTTGTCGCGGTCGCGGCGTTGCCACGACTGCGTTGGTCGTCCGTTGTCGCGGAAGTTTCCGCTGCGGTATCCTCCGCTGTTGCGGCTGTTATCGTTACGGCGGTCGGCGTAGCCGGCCGCGACCATGTCGGGTCCGTCGCGGTCCTCGTACACGCGCGATCTCCTCTTGCTGCGGCGTTCGCGTCTTCGGCCGTAGTCGTCCTCTTCATCTGATTGCGCGCGCTGGATGCAATCTTCGCCGTCTGCCCAACTGTTGGCGATTTCCATGAGGTGGTCGAGTGTCTTGGGCTTTACACGCCCAAGTTCCTCCTTGAAGTCTGGGCGCTTGACACCGTCCCTGAAGGCGTCGATGGCCCGCTCTTCGGAGATGTGTGCTGCGGAGTTCTTGGTTGTAGACCATCGTAGTATATACGAGCGAATAGATTCACCCGTTCTCTGAGTGCAGGCTCGCAATTCTTCGATTGAGGCGGGCCTCTTGCTGGTGCCTTTGAAATTTCGGATGAAGCTGTAAGCGAGCTCCTCCCAGCTTCGGATGGATCCTGATGATAGGCTGCTAAGCCAGACCCGCGCCGCGCCTGTCAGCTGCAGCTGAAGGCATTGCATGGCGGTTTCTTTGTTGCCTCCGTGAAGCTTGACGGATGACAGATGGTCACTGAGCCAGGACTTTGGATCTTGCGTGCTGTTAAACTTCGGAGTATCCGAAGGAAGCTTGAAGTTGCGTGGCATCTGTGTTCGCCGAACGGATCTGCTGAAGCATCGAGCTCCGCAGAGTTCTCCTTCGTCTTCATCCATCTCAGATTCGGACGAGCATGCGCGTTTAGCGCGTGCTTTGTCGATCTTGCACTGTGTAAGCTTGTCTCTGGCATCGTAGTCGCGTTTATGGCGGTGCGAGCTCTTCTTCCTTCGAGGAAGATCGTGCTCCTCTTCCTCTTCGGATGAGGGCGTGGGGCTCTGGTCGCGCCTGGACGGAGCTTTCTTCTTCGGCTCCACAGGAGCGTCTTCGTGGAGCGCAGCTCCGATTAGTCCTAGTCCGGTAAGTGCGGACCTATGCATGGCCCTTTTCGGGTCCCCTTCCGGAGGTGGGTGAGCCGCGAGATACGCAGTGGCTGCCATGATCGCAGCTTGTGGCGTCTTCGGGATGATGTTGCCGTCGGCATCCATATCCATGAATGATGTGTGGAGAGTTCGGGTCACATCACGCCGCTCCTTGGGATCCATGTTTTCCACCCGAGAGCGGTGCTTATTTCCCTGGTTTCCGTTTGTGCTAGAGCCGGGTGCGATGGCGGAGAGCGCAGCTCGTCGCGCGCTGGACTCGGAGGCTGCTTGCTTGCGTTTGTCGAGCGTCTCCTGCATCTTGACTTGTTTCTTGTGCTCCTCGATGAGGAGGTAGTGGTATGCCATTAATAAGTCACGTGAGGCGTCTGCAGGTAAGACGATGTCGCCTGCGACGGCACGGCGAGCCTGAACCCATCCTTCTTTGCTAAGTTGGATGACGTGGCCGTTGCTTTCCCTGTTGGGTGGGGGGACTGGCTTCTTCTGTTTTCGCCGTTTTCGCCGTTTCGATTGGGCGGCGGGTTAGGCGTTTCCTCGTCGGTTTGGATGACTGCGGCGCACAGATAGCGCTTGCAGATTGGTCGGCTGCTGCCGCAGCTTTCGGATCCGGAACCGTAGGTCCCTTCATCCGAAGATGGATCGCACAGATCGGAGTTGCAGCTGCTGCTTCTATAGAACTCATCTGTTGATGGTGACGTGCGTAGCATGGGGTGTGGAGCCCATGAAGCGGGCCTGATTGACGGCACGGGCACCCGCTCAGGGAGGCGGAGGGTGCCAATTTGTCCCACCTGGAAGCAGAAGCTCCCGAACAAAATTTCGAGTCCGTCGCCTACGGGCTCGAAATCCTTCATGGTGGCCGGCAAGTGGGCGGTGAAGTCGAAAGAGCCGAAGAGGAGGTGATTCTCCGTCGCCGCGGAGTTGTAGATCGATCGGGTCGGAACCGTCACGACCGCACAATCAGCAGCCCCAATTCCCACAGACGACGCCAATTGACGAGGTTTAATCTCGTCAATGCCCATTGTTATGGACTTGGGTTTTGGAGAAGATGGGGATGCTGGAGATCGTGGCACGGTTAACAGAGAAGCAACCAGGGGACACGAGATTTACCCAGGTTCAGGCCCCCGGAGGGAAAACCCTACTCCTGCTTGTCTGCTCTTGATTACGGCGAAACCGAAGGTTACAGGGTGCGCAGATTCGATCTGGCGTGGATGCGTGTGCGAAAGTATGAGTCGAGAGATCTAGGACGTGCCCTCCTGGCATTTATATAGACTTAGGCAGGTCCCGGGCATAGTCCTAGTCGGTTACAAGTTCTAGGGTTTTACCCCTTCGAATTTCCTATCTCCGCTAGTTTTGCACTCCAAGGATCCGAAGGCGTCATGGGCCTTGGCCACCCGAAAATCTTCATGGGCCAGTGTATATCTACTGTGGGCCTTCCTTGGGCTGGACCAGGTATGTTGAAGTCACGTACCCGTAGGGTATAACCATGTCATCCTCCCTCCAAGGATCCATGTAAAACCCTAGTCGCTCCTTGTTCGGTTTCTCTGTAATCGATCTGATGCGACCTCGTCGAGATCCACCGCGGCCGGTTCCTCCTCCATCAGCACGCCGCCCGCGACCAAGCTCACCCGGGATAACTTCCTGTACCGGCAGGCGTAGGTTCTCCCCACTCTCCGTGGTGCAAGAGTTTGGGTCTCCTTGAGGGATCTGACTCGGCTCCGCCAGAAACCATTGAAGCCGAAGATGCTGATCACAAGAAGGTCACAAATCCAAACCCCAATTATGATATATGGATCACCAAGGATCAACATGTCTTGAGCTTTCTTGTGAATTATCTTTCTAAGGATGTTCTTCCCCAAGTTTTTGGCCTCTCTCTCATGCTGCTGAAGTCTAGCATGCCCTTAAGGAACTCTACTCCTCTCAGTCCCAGTCTAGGGTTTCTACCCTGCGTGGTGCCCTCACAAACACCAAGAAACTTGATATGACAGCACAACAATACATCTCAAAGATGAAGGGCTTCGCCTCTAAACTTTTATGCTGCTGGAAAGCCTGTTGATGATGATGAACTCAAGGGCTATATGTTGAATGGCTTGGATGGCACCTTTAACCCTCTTGTTGCTGCTATCAACGATGTGCCATCTACATCTCTTAGTGATATGTGCTCTCAGCTTTTGGCTGCTGAAAACCGTGACAATATGCTTCAATCTACAGGACAGGCGCCTGGTTCGTTCACCTCGTCAGTCAATGCGGCTACGCATCTTCCAAACCCATCTTATGGGGGAGGACCTACTCGACCACCAATGCCATCTCCGTATTATTCTTACCAGCAGTCACCGACACCACAATATGCTCTACCGCCTCCATCCTATGCTCCACAATATGATCCTGCCTATCCTACACCACCATATCAGCCGCCTCCACCATATGCGCCACAACCACCATATACATCTCTCTACACACCATATCAGCCTTCGCTACTGCCCTACCCTACACCTCCGCCTCCCTACCATCCCCCACAACAACCGCCTACATATCGTCCTCCGCAGCAGCCGCCCCAGGCTCCTCGTCAGGATCAGCAGCGGACTCAGGGGCGTCGTCCGAAGGGGGGCGTAAGGACCATGGTTGTGTGGCGACCCCATGGCAGGATGGTGTCTATTGTCAAATTTGCAAAAAATAAGGACATTCTGCTAATGAGTGTTGGTGGCGTTTTGGCGATGACGACGATGATGACACAACCAAGGAGAATAAGGGTGCATATGGTGTTGACTGAAATTGGGTCATAGATACTAGAGCTACCAACCACACCACATGGCAACTCAACAAACTTCAGATTCATGAAACCTACAATGAGCGTGATCAAGTTCACAATGCTAGTGGACAAGGTATGGACATTGCTAACATTGGTCATTCAGTTTTGCACACCCTGCAATGTTCTCTCAAACTTAAATATCCTTCATGTTCCTGATGCATCTATGATCTTGCTTTCTCCACATAAAATTACTCTAGACAACAATGCCTATATTGAAATTCACCCATTCTTTTTCTTGATCAAGGATAAGGTCACGCATCAAATCATGTTTAGAGGTCCTTGTGAAGGTGGTCTCTATCCCCTTGTTCCAGTTTCCATGGGGTCATCTTCCAAGCATGCATTTGTCACCATCAAGCCGTCATCCTCTACGTGGCATCGTCGTCTAGGGCATCCGTTATATTTTATTGTTCAACAAGTTCTTAGGAAGAATAATTTGTCATACACTCCAGAAATAAATTCTTACATATGTGATCCATGCAAACAGGCCAAGAGTCACCAGCTTCCCTATCCTGTTTCCACTAGTGTTTCTGCTGTTCCTTTGGAATAAGTATTCTCTGATGTATGGGGTCCAGCTCCTCTCTCTGTAGGCAAACATGCATATTATGTAAGCTTCATTGATGATTTTAGCAAGTATACTTGGATCTATTTGCTTAAGAAAAGTTCTGATGTTTATCAAGTTTTTCTTGATTTCCAACAATATGTTGAACGCCAATTTGATAGGAAAATTCTCACCATGCAAACTGATTGGGGTGGTGAGTATGAAAAGCTCAATAGCTTATTTCAACGTGTAGGCATTGTTCATCATGTATCATGTCCTCATGCTCATCAATAAAACGGTTTTGCTGAACATAAACATCGTCATATTGTTGAAGTAGGCCTTGCCTTGCTTGCTCATGCTTCCATGCCTCTTAAATATTGGGATGATGCTTTTATCATAGCCACATATCTCATAAACTTGTTGCCTACCAAAGTTTTAAATCATGAAACTCCGGTTGAGAAACTTCCGCAAGTTAAACCCAATTATGAGCCTCTCCGTGTTTTTTTGTTCTGCTTGTTGGCCCAATCTTCGCCCATATAACAAACACAAACCGTCTTTCCGTTCCAAACGGTGCGTTTTTCTCGGCTATAGTTTTCGTCACAAAGGAGTCAAGTGTTTAGACACCACCACCGGTCGTGTTTATATCTCTCGCGATGTTGTCTTTGATAAAAACATTTTTCTGTTTGCTTCATTACATCCTAATGCTGATTGTCGTCTCCGTGAAGAAATCCCAGGGCATGGTATTCTCGTCTGAGCTCAAAGTTATGTACTCTGGGGTTTCTTCCATCCAAAGCTGACACATCCTTGTTCCTATTCACCAAGGAAGGTATCACCATGTTCCTTCTCATATATGTTGATGACATTATTGTGGCAAGTTCTTCAGACTCTGCTATATCACCCCTGTTACACCATCTTCAGTCAGATTTTGCTCTCAAAGATCTTGGACATGTTCATTATTTCTTAGGTCTTGAGGCTCATAGGCAGTCCAATGGTATTCTACTAAATCAGGAAAAGTATGCTACTGATATCATCAAGCATGTAGGCATGAGTCATTGTGCTCCTTGTACTACGCCCCTTTCGGTGAATGACAAGCTTTCGTTGCATGAAGGGACATTGCTAGGACCTAAAGACAACACTCAGTACAGGAGCATTGTTGGAGCTCTTTAGTATCTTACTTTGACACGACCTGACTTATGTTTTTTTGTTAATAAGGTCTGTCAGTATCTTCATGCTCCTACTACAGCTCATTGGACTCCAGTCAAGAGGATTCTGAGGTATATTCAGGGTACAAAACAGATTGGCATTACTTTTTAGTCGTCCTCCTCCACACTTCTCAGTGCATACTCTGATGCCGACTGGGCAGGTGATCTTGATGATAGACGCTCTACAGGAGGTTTTGCTATATTTTTTGGTCCTAATCTCATATCATGGAGTGCTAGAAAACATGCTATGGTCTCTCGCTCCAGCACTAAGGCTGAATACAAGGCAATAGCAAATGCTACTGCTGAACTTATCAGGGTTGAAGCTCTTGTTTGTGAGCTTGGTGTCACACTAAAGGAAAAACCGTGCTTATGGTGTGATAATCTTGGTGCTACATATCTGTCTGCCAACCCACTTTTTCATGCTCGCACCAAACATATTAAGATTGACTACTTCTTTGTTCGAAAACGAGTTGCTTCTAAGCAACTTAATGTCAGGTTTATCTCCAGCAAGGATCAGATTGTTGATGGTTTTACAAAGACCTTATGTTCTAAACAGCTAGATGAGTTTAAGTGTAATCTCAACCTCTCCTAGGTTTCGATAAGGGGGGGGGGGTGTTAGACATGTAATATGTGTCCGTGTACAATATGGTGTAGTACAGCAATTGTACAAGGACATGACTTGTATTAGCCACGGTAGGGGCTTTTCCTACCCAATATAACACATACCCGATCCCTCTAACGAGGGCATCATTCCTCCCAGAATTTCCACACACGTATACTTATGTGCCCACGAAAGACGAAAATCGGAAGTTATATAACATCAATAACAAAAATTTAAAATCTGACATGCAAAGACGTAGATCCGATAATGGGAGGTGGGATCAGTCGGCCGGAACATGGATTATAGCCAGTTCAACCGAGTACACATATACGAAGATATACGTGGTCTCGATATGAGTTACGACGGGTAGGAATGCAGCTTATGTTTTGTGAGGTGGAGAGGGGGGGGGGGACACCTCAGAGAGCACAGAGGAGCTACTTCTGCAGTTGTGTTGCATAAGATAAGGCCCGTCGGTATGACAAATCAGTTTAGTGACCATTAAAGAAAACCGTTCCTCCATAGTAGTGCATACAAATGACAAACAACATTATTACAAATTTAATACTGGAAAATGGTCCAATTAATATGAAGAGGTTGCAGCTATCCATAACAGGGGTTGCAGGAGACTTGTCACACCCTTCTTCTCTAGAAGATGATTTGCCTCTAGCCACCAAAGTTTTCCTCAGGTAAATGCTAATCACGAGCCTCCTGTGAAAAGAATGAACGTTTGGTCAAAATGTGAATCTTGAGATCGGAAGAAACATTTTCGTCGAAGCATAAATATTTAACATCAGGAGAAGGGACAGCTAGTTCATTTTCCTGGCAATGAGAAGCATTAAGCGACAGAAAAGAGGACCGAGATGCACACCAACACAAAAGAGGTGGAGTATATTTAATTAGTGGCTAGAGAAAAAATGGTACTCCCTCCAACCTATATTACTTTCTCCGACCCATATTACTAGACACCAATTTGTCTAGATTTGGATGAATCTAGACATTATTTAGTATATAGGTTCATCCAAATTTAGACAAATCCAAGTCAATTAATATGGATCGGAGGGAGTAGTTGATTTGAATATGTCAAGATACGGTACTAAAACTTGACTAGATACATTCGTATCTAGATGAACCTAATCAACTAATATGAGTTGGAGGGAACACGTAAAAGAATTAAAATCACACCAGCTTATAACATGAAGGTAACAGGCATATACAGTTTGTAATTTGTAAATATAGGCACAGACGGGAACACGTGTACCCAAAATGCCAGACAGCATCGAGTGGAGGAAAACGGAGCGGGTAATTTTCGAATATGAAGGTGAGACAGTTACCTCCGGTGTGAACGTCAGACCAATTTTGATTTCTCCACGATACTCTTCGTCTTTGACAACATTGTAAACAGTTGGTGGTATGTTTCCTTCACTATAAACTGCATCCAAAGGGATCCTGCCAGCATAAGCTACTCAGTTAGAGCGAACGGCGAAATTATAATCTGCAAACATTCAGATTTGCATCCCAAGAGGCCGCCACACGAACCGAAATGCAAACTGCGAGAATTTCAGCACTGATTTCGTCAATCGAGATTTGAGATGCTACTTTGATGTAAGATCTTCCAGCCCCACAAATAAGTCAATATAGGAACACTTTGGGTTCGCCGCATCTTCAGAAATCGAAACTGGCAAAGGATGAAGAAATAGCTAGCTCGGGACGGCTCAAATTAGCCTATGACTTACGTTGCTTCACCAACAATGTCATCATCCGTGCCAGCATCATTGTCCAGGAGCTTGATGATGAGATTGTCTGCGTTTTCAGAGACTGTGAACACGAAGGTCTCGTTCCATTCAGGGTCACTTCCTTTGCCTGCATGAGCCGTATAGATTCAAGTTACTACTAACAATTGACAGGGAAGTCAACAGAAAACATGCGCATGTGCGTCGAGATGCTTGACGCTACTCGTTAATAGGAATGTCTTGATGGATCCCACTTTTGTTAGAGAAGGTTTAACTGTTCATATCAGCGAAGACGACGTGGGAAAATAACACGTGTTAACTAGCTAGTGTGATTTTAGCGCTTTTTGAATAGATCTGTGCCTGCCTACTACTATGATGTTTAGATTTTCTGCTGCTGTTGTTGTTAGTCTGCATAAATTGCTGACATGGCGGAATTTTGCACTGAATAGGTTCTTTCTATGAGAACGCCAAGGCTGCTAGTGCTAATTCAGCACAGAGGAATTTGTTTTAGGAACAGTCAAGTTTCAAAATGCTGAGTGTGATCGTTCTACAATTGGCTGTTCAGATCGATCCTATTTTGCACAGTACTAATGAACGTACATACGCGTTGAGCGATAGTATTGAGGAGGTACATAATTCGATCAGGAAACCATCTAAAAGCAAAGCTAAACAAACGAAGACAATTTTACCTGAAGCGACGCTGCTCTTCTGCTCCTGCGAGGTGCATACCAGAACCGCGTATGGGTCCATGTTGCCTGCAGGAAACGATCTGTCAGCAAGAATCGATCCCACCTTTTCAACAGCAGCGAGAGCGAAAACACAAGCAGCTCCGAAATTGCGCCGATTTGGCTGATCAAGAGGGAAAGGGGAAATCGCAGCAGAATTCGAAGGGGGAAAGGGGAAAGGGGGAGGTAGCTTACAGAGATAATCGGTGTTCTCGAGCCCCTTGGCTCCGACGAGCAGCACCTCAAGCATCCCCTGCGCCATCTTCTTCGTTCCTCCCTCGCCTGATCTGACTGATCTCGCCTTTCCTCTACTGCTCTCAAGTTCTCGAACAGGAGCTGTTCTCAGTAGTCAGTACGGCTCCACACGACTAACCGAGGCGATCGCGAGATCCAAACCGAGCCCGGGGAGCTGTTGTATGTATAGGCGTTGAAAAATGGAAACACTCGCATGCGTCTTCCTCAAGCGATCGCATCAGATTCACATGGAGGCGGTAGCGTGGGTAGGGCTCCTCTAGGCAACTTGCGTCAAGCAGGACAAGTCAATGCGCCGCGCGCCCATGAGGGATGTTGGCGATTTCACGCGCGAGTGCCGACTGGATGATTCGAGGAAATAGCGCAACCCCATCAATTTTCCCATATATGTATATGTGAACAGGCGGATCCACATGCTTGGGGGTGCGCAGCACACCGGGTAAACACGAAATCCTTAAAAAAAATTACCATGTTTTGTTTTTTGGAATATTTTTTTACCCATAGAGCAACTATAACAGATCTCGTAAAGCTGAAACTGTAAAAACGAGTATACAGGGCGCTGAGATACATGTTTATGGTTTTGCTGCGTGAGTTCGTGAAAAACGAGAATGGTACCGCAAATTGATCAAATTTTAGCAATTTCAACATCGAATGGTTAGTAAGACACATAGATGCAATAGTCAATAGTTTTTGCATCACATTGTTCCTATTACGAAAACAAATACTTACCACCTAGTCTCCTTTTTTTCAAGCTTCTTCTCGATCACGGATATCCAAGATCTCCTCACCATCTGCAACATCGTCCTCTTTTTCCTCTTCCTCTTCTTCTTCCTCATCCTCTAGGTCCTATCCATTTTCGTCGCCGTCAAGATGTGAGTTGTCAATATCATACTCGTAACCATCTGGTGGGGCGGTGTCAATTTCCACCAAGTTCGAATTGAGCATCTCGACATACGAAATAGGAACATCTTGCGAGTCAATTCTACAAGTATGGACAACATATCGGCAAGCGGAAAGGGAGTAAATTCACAAATTAGCACGTAGGAAAGGGGGAAATTCATACCTAGCCGAGGCGTCCGTGGCGGGACGGAGCTTGCGGGCCCTGGCAGTTGGCTCCCATGCGATTGCGCTTCTACAAGGCCACAGTTCGAATCAACCCGTAGATGTGCGAGCTGCCGCTACATCAACCAGAGTCAGGCGAGGTAGGGCAGCGGAGAATGACTTTGTCGTTGTTTTCTTCATGGGTGCGGGAGCGAGTGGGATAGGTTTGGGACTTCGCCACCTACACATCCACTAGCAGGTGCTCGGTGGGGTGCATAGCAGCGTTAGGATGTTGTAGCAGCGCGGGGTGCCGGCGGAACGAGTAGATTGGCGACGGCGTGAAAGTAAATATGCGAGAGCTGAAATGTCCCTTGCGCCAATAGCCTGACCAAAATACAGGTAGGGCTCGATACGTTTGTGAAAGCTAGGAAAATCACGAGGAGTCTTTGGTTTTCTACGAAGTAATTATTCTACTATTGATCAATAATCATAGTGGAATCAAGGGTACAAACTCAAAATGGGGTTCGTGAAGATATGAATCAATCGGTCACTATGCGTAGCATTAACTCGTATTGGTTTCTGGCCATGAAACTTGTGTGCTTTTGAAGTTGTCTAGCTTCTATGTTTGTCTTCCCTATGCCAGTTTTGTTTTATTTTTTCCGTATCATATTCTTGTTTTCTTAGATGTGATTTTTTTATTGCTATTTTTATCTTTTCCAGCACTTCTCTATGAATAGGATGGAACTCCGCATCGGCTTGCACTAAGACATGAGGACTTTGGTGCCTCAGTTCTGTGCATATTGAAAAACATGACATACTACCAACACTTTGTTCATGGAAGGAAATTATTCGATTAGAAGAAACTATCTTTTGAAACTCAAAGTTTATTTTCTATCTAGGAATTTGGGTCACAAATAGGCGTTGTTGGCTTCCATGTAGCTAGACTGTCAAAGTAAGCCAATAGTCCTTTTGGGCCTAATTATGTTGGACCTAGTTGAGCGTCATGTTCTGTAAATTGTATTTTCTTATAAAGATAATATATTAATATCATAAATATACCAATTATATCTAGCATTTGCAACACCGAAATGTTCTAAAGACACTACAGATGCGCGTAGCGCTATTACAAAAAAAAAAGATAGACAAAACACCACGCCACGATGATTAAGGCATTGTAGCTGCAACACAAACCATCACCAAGACAGCACCTAGGTCCCCGCTCAGAATAATACATTCAACAAGGTCATTGCCCGGCACCACCAATTAAAGACAGGTCTTAGATTTTCACCCTGGAGTAAGTCCACCCTCTCAAAATAATGTCTTTAACATGGCCATTAGCGGAACAACCAATTAAAGTCAGACTTAGATTTTCACTCTGAAAGATAAGACTATGTACTTCTCCTGCGATGCCGCCCTCGCTTGCCAATTTCGTTGCTACAAGGCAATAACTACAAAGCAAGGTCCTCATCACCATGAAAGACACAACACGCCCATGACTAGCCTCAGACCTCAGCCGCATGACATTCTCCGTCACCGTCTCCTTCATGGAAATTGAAACCGACATTTCCCATGATGGCAAGAGACAGGAGCTCCGTGTCACTCCCTTCTGAAGCCACATGGCTAGAAATATGGGAATACGCGACCGAATCTCATTTGATCCAGCAATCTGTAGGCAACTTGTGCGCATGGAGATCGCCGATGGAGCCTTCCATAACTCGTCACCGGCTAAAATAATGAGTCGGCATCAAGCAGACCACCATCCTGGCATGAAAAGATCCCTAGGACCTCTGCTTTTATTTGGCCCACTGACATGTCGACATTGTGCAAACAGGTCGAAGACGCCGAGGACAGAGCAGTCGCGACTTGCCCGCACATGCCAAGCCCAGATTGGGCCCCGACCAAGTCACGCCTCCACCGCTAGCGAGCAATTCGGCGGCAGTGGCAGCAAGGAGGATCTCAAACTGGGAGGCTTTTTGGTGGAGGACAAGCCGCCCTCGGAGTCGCCTGCACAGACGACCTGGGAGGCAATTTCCTTTCTATTTTATGTTTTGCAAATTGCATGGTTGCTTGGGTTGCCTTGTATTCATACAAGAGTATAAATCGTAAGTTTGGTGTTTGCTTGTTTGTGTGAGAGATTTGAGCTCCCGTGATGCAAGTCTTTTTAACATTGTGAACTTGTCTCGTATTTTTGTGTACACCATCAGACTTGGAACTAACTCATTATCTCTTCATCTATGATCCTCGAGATTATAAACATCCAACACTGAAGTTCCGTGGAACGACGAGACGACGCCAATGGTCAAGTGTATTTTGAAAATAACTTCAAAACCAATTTCAAGAATGGAATCTCCACGTCAAAGTAGATCGTTTTCGTGTGGAGATCATCATGAACTGTTGGACTGAAAAAGAAGAATATTAAGAGAGAATATCCGAAAGAGGCAGAGCAAAGACATCCATATAACATACACACGCGAGCGAAGGAGACGAAGCGAAAGAACGTGAGGCTCTCTCCTCCCTCTACCCCTCCCACCCTTGCGATACGGAGGAACCCAAATATTCCGCCGCCAGCCGCTGCCAGAGGGCGCAGCGGGGTGAAGCCTGGTCGGCGTCAGCGTCGACGAGGTCTTCTCCCTGCATGGTGGGCTGGCTGCGGACCCACACCTATAGGTCAGAAACTGTCTCTTCCGCTGGGAGGCAGGGTGGTGGGTGGTGGAGCGCGCCTAGTTCCCTGCGCGGCAAGGGCCATGGGTGATAGAGGTGTGGGACGGCGGTGGCCTGGGCTCTACATGGCGGCAGGACGACCGCGGTGACTTAACGGCGGTGGCTCGGGAAGTGGCGGCATGGGTGCATGCGATAGTGAGGCGGCAGCGGGTGTCATGGTCGTGGCTGGCCAAGCATGCTTGGCACAGATCTAGGACCATCCGAGCCCGATCTAGGCTCTGCGGGCCCGTTCGGTGCATTCGGTTTCTTTCATGCAGGATGGAGGCTGAAACCTTGGCGCTACAGCGCAGTGGCGGAGCTAGTTGGGCCTGATCTTGCTGGATCTAAGGCCTCACCGGCACCGCTACTGCGTTCGATCAGCGACCGCCTATGGTAGTGGATGATCCGATCTCCTCCCATTGGCAGCGGCTACCGCCCACGCAGGCCTGGTTTTGTCGCCAGCTTACCTTGTTTGCATCGATGGTTTCGCGATGTCTTGCTGACATGAGCTCGAGGTGTTGGACGCAGGGGTGTAGGGCTTTGTAGCATGGAAAACAAAAAAATTCTACCGCATGCACACAAACAAGCCAAGATCTATCTACTAGATTGTAGCAACTGAAGGGAATATGCCCTGAGAGGCAATAATAAAGTGTTTATTATGTATATTCCAAGTATATGATAGATGTTTATTTTGCATGCTATAATTGTATTAATACGGAAACGTTAATACATGTGTGTTTAATAAACAAACAGAAAGTTCCTAGTTATGCCTCTCTCATAAACTAGCTCGTTGATTAACAAGATGATCAAGGTTTCCTGATCATGGACATTGGATGTTGTTAATAACGGGATCACAACATTAGTGTAATGGTGTGACGAACATTCATCCGAAGTATAGCATTACGATCAAAGTCATTGTGTTTATATTGCTATAACAACTTACGAAGTGATCCTAATCCTTAGACCATGAGATCATGTCAATCACTAACACCGGAAGAGTTTTTTGATAACATCAAACGTCACACCGTAACAGGGTGATTATAAAGATGGATTCAGAACTAATAAAGTGTTATGTTGAGGCTCATGGATCGAGAGTGGAATTTGTTCATCCCGATGACGGATAGATATACTCTGGGCCCTCTCGGTGATATCACATTGATTAGCTTGCAAGCAAGTGATTTGATCACTAGAATGTTATATCACAGGAACGAGAAAAGAGTGCATGTCGGTAACGAGATCAAACTAGGTATGGAGATACCGATGATCGAATCTCGGACATGTAATATATCATGAAACAAAGGGGTTAAGATACTAGCGTAAAAGGTTCTGACGATCACAAGAAAGTCATCGTTGAATGTGTGGGAGTCAGTATGGGTCTCCAGATCCCGCTTCTGATTATTGATCCGAGAGGGGTCTCGATCATGTCCGCATTATTCACGAACCGTAGGGTGACACACTTAAGAGACACCGACATCCAATTGGAGCAAATGTTTCATGCCGAAAGAATGAACAAGCGCAGGAATTTATTTCACTAGATACCGAAACAGGTTTTTGGGTGAAATTGCATAAAGTGGTTATGCATGTGAAATAGAATTCTAGCAAGGGGTTATTTGTGAATGTTTGTCATTAAAGTAATTGACAAAATTATGAATAAAAATAAAAGAGTTTTATTTAATGAGAGTTTGCATTAAATTTGGTGGAAATTTAATGGGAATTTGAGTGGACTTTTGAGTGGAGGGAATTTAAAGGAGATTTGTGAGTGGAGTGTCCACCCACATGAAGAGGGGAGGGCAAGGGGGCAGCCCCATGCGCCGGCCACCCCCTTGGGGTTCCCCCCTCCTCCTATAAAAGGAGCCCCCCTCCTCACTTGTCTCTCACACCTCCTCGTGAAGGATCTCTCTCCCCCTCTAGAATTTATCCCCCATGGTCTCGGACTAGCGAGATACATGTTCCCGGTGGCTATTCGGCAAGAAAGAGTTGTGCTTCCACTGCATCGCTGGAGCGAGGAGGCAAAGGTTGCTCGGTGCCTCGAACGTGTGTGCGAGCACGGATGCGCTGCTGATTTGCGGCGCTAGGACTTCCTCTCGATCTTGAGATCGGCAAGAGATCGTCTACATCAACCACGAGTTGAACTCGTTAAGCTTTGTCGGTCTTCAAGGGTATGTTCTCTACGGATATACATCCACCCGTTGTTTGTATCTAGTAGATAGATCTTGGTATATAGTTCACATCGTAGGAAATTTTTTGTTTTCTATGCTGCGAACCCTACAGTGGTATCAGAGCCGGATCTATGCGTAGATACTTTACACGGGTAGTACACATATGAGTATGTGGGCGATGATGATCATGTTGTTGCTCCTTTGTTGTAATTTTGGATATTGGTGGCATAGTGGGATGAAGCGTCCCGGACAAACTTTACATGTCCTCGCACATGAGACCTGTTCCACGCTTGACATGCAACTAGTTTGCATAAGTGGCTAGCGGGTGTCTGTCTCTCCTACTATAGTCAATATCTATTTTGCAAGCGAGTTGTCAACAATTTGATTATCCTCGTTGTGGTTCATGTTCGTAGGTAAGAACGGTTCTATCTCGAAAGCCCTAAGCCACGTAAAACTTGCAATGGATAAATTAGAGGCGTCTAGTTTAGATTGTTGCTAGGCTAGTGTTATGATATGGTAGTGTTGTAAGTAGAAGTATGAGATGATACTCTTACAACACACATAGCGTGTAAAATCCATAGACCTTGGATTTACACATATAGGTATGATAGTGATCATACCACGATGCACATGATAGAGATCATCTGCGGGAACCATATCATTTCACTAATAAACATATGATGTTTGATAGCATCTTATATTGCTTGTTTAGCGCTTTGTTAGCATAATAAGATGATCCCTCATTTAAATATCAAGATAAGAATGTGTTCTTCCTTTAGTATGCACCGATTATGTTTTCGTCGCTCCAAGACATCACGTGATGATCGGGTGTTCTTGGATCCACGACCATATTTCGGGTGTAAAACAGTTACACACGCGAATACTAAGGTTCTAACTTGGCGAGCCTAGCATGTACAGACATGGCCTCAGAACACAGACCGAAAGGTTAAGCATGAGTCATATAGTTGATATGATGCCCATTTGATGCTCGCCTTTGAAGCTATACTGACTCACGTGATGATCGGACTTGGTGTAGTGGATTTGGTTCATGTAATCACCAAAAAGGCACGAGGGATGTCGTTTTTGAGTGGGAGTTCATTCGTAATATAGATTAGTTGAACTCAATCTATCATACACTTAGTCTAAACTTTACAAATTCTGTTGTAGATGGCACCACCTGCTTTTAATTTCAATGTGTTCATGGAGAAAGAGAATCTAGCAACGAACGGTAGCAACTTTACCGAATGGGCCATGAATTTGAGGATTCTCCTCTCTGCTGCACAAAAGCAATATGTGCTAGAAGCGCCGTTAGGCCCCCCACCTTTAGATGATGCCCCTGACGAGGAGAAGAATGTCTATCAGACTCGTCAGGAGGACCACAACTTAGTTCATTGCGGCATATTGTATGGGATAGATCCAGAACTTCGAAAGCGTTTCGAAAACGGCAATGCATTTGATACAATGGGTGAGTTGAAAATGATTTTCGACACACATGCTGCTGTAGAGAGCTACAACGCTTCAAAAAAGTTCTTTAGCTGCATGATGGAAGAGCACAGCTCCGTTAGTGAGCATGTACTCAAGATGTCGGGTTACGCCGATAAGCTTGTGTCCTTGGGAATATCGATTCCCATTGACTTAGGCATCCATCGTGTTCTGCAGTCCCTGCCACCTAGCTATAAGAGCTTCGTGATGAACTATAATATGCAAGGCATGAAGAAGTCTCTCCCCGAGCTTCTGTCAATGCTTAAAACTGTAGAAGTGGAGATCAAAAAGGAACATCAAGTGTTGATGATCAATAGGAACACTGGTTTCAAGAAAGACAAGAAGGTAAAACGGAAGGGAAGTAAGGGCGACAAGCCGGTTGCCGTGCCTGAAAAGAAACCCCGAGTTGGACCTAAGTCTGATTCCGAGTGCTACTATTGTAAGGGGACTGGCCACTGGAAGCGCAACTGCCCCAAGTATCTGGCAGACAAGAAGGCCGGCAAGGCAAACAAAGGTATATATGATATACATGTTATTGATGTGTACTTGACTAGTGCTCGCAGTAGCACCTGGGTATTTGATACCGGTTCAGTTGCTAATATTTGTAACTCGAATCAGGGGCTGCGGAACAAGCGACCGCTAGCAAGGGGTGAGGTCAAGATGCGTGTCGGCAATGGATCAAGCGTTGATGTGATCGCCGTCGGAACGCTGCCTCTCCACTTGCCGTCGGGATTAGTTATAAACTTGAATAAATGTTATCTGGTGCCTGCACTGAGCATGAACATTGTATCTGGATCGTGTTTGATGCGAAGTGGTTATTCATTTAAATCCGAGAACAATGGTTGTTCCATTTATATGAATGAAATCTTTTATGGTCATGCACTGATGATGAATGGTTTATTTCTATTAGATCTCGATGATAATGTTACACATATTCATAATGTTGATGCTAAAAGGATTAAACTTAATGATGATATATCCGCATATATGTGGCACTGCCGTCTAGGTCATATTGGCGTTAAACGCATGAAGAAGCTCCATTCGAATGGACTTTTGGAATCACTTGATTATGAATCATTTGATACATGTGAGCCATGCCTTATGGGCAAGATGACTAGAACGCCGTTTTCCGGTTCAATGGAACGGGCGACAGATTTATTGGAAATCATACATTCTGATGTATGTGGTCCAATGAGTGTGTCGGCGCGAGGTGGATATCGTTATTTTGTTACTTTCACGGATGATTTGAGTAGATACGGTTATATCTACTTGATGAAACACAAGTCTGAAACCTTTGAAAAGTTCAAGGAATTTCAGAATGAAGTGGAAAATCATCGTAATAGAAAGATCAAATTTCTACGGTCCGACCGTGGAGGTGAGTATCTAAGTTACGAGTTTAGCACTCACATGAAAGAGTGTGAAATTGTTTCACAACTCACACCTGCCGGAACACCACAGCGAAATGGTGTGTCGGAACGTCGTAATCGTACTTTATTAGATATGGTTCGATCTATGATGTCTCTGACGGACTTACCGTTGTCATTTTGGGGTTATGCACTAGAAACTGCTGCATTCACTTTAAATCGGGCACCATCTAAATCCGTTGAAAAGACACCGTATGAATTGTGGTTTGGAAACAAACCTAAGCTGTCATTTCTTAAAGTTTGGGGATGCGATGTTTATGTGAAGAAACTTCAACCGGATAAACTCGAACCCAAAGCGGAAAAATGCGTCTTCATAGGATACCCTAAAGAAACTATTGGGTATTCCTTCTATCACAGATCCGAGGGCAAGGTTTTTGTTGCCAAGAATGGATCCTTTCTAGAGAAAGAGTTTCTCGCGAAAGGTGTGAGTAGTCGGAAGGTAGAACTCGAAGAGGTTGTGGAACCTTCTCTTCAAAGTATGGCGAGTAGCGCAGCGCCGGAAGTTGTTCCGGAGTTGGCTCCACCTGTTGAAGAGGGAACTAATGATAATGATCATGAAACTCCAAAAGAGAGTACTACCGAACCTCGCAGGTCAAACAGGACGCGTGCAGCTCCCGAGCTGTACGGAAATCCTGTCATGAATTTCATGGTTGATGAAAATGATGACCCTGCGACGTATGAAGAAGAGATGATGAGCCCGGATTCCAACAAATGGTTAGAAGCCATGAAATCCGAGATGGAATCCATGTATGAAAATCAAGTTTGGAACTTGGTGGAATTACCTCACGACCGAAAGGCCGTGGAGAACAAATGGATTTTCAAAAGGAAAACTGATACTGATGGTAATGTGACCGTCTATAAAGCTCGACTTGTCGCAAAGGGGTTTCGACAAATTCAAGGAGTTGACTACGATGAGACTTTCTCTCCCGTAGCGATGCTAAAGTCAGTTAGGATTATGTTAGCAATTGCTGCATATTTCGATTATGAGATATGGCAGATGGATGTCAAAACCGCGTTTCTCAATGGTAATATTGAAGAAGAGTTGTATATGATACAACCAAAGGGTTTTGTCGATCCTAAGGATGCTAACAAGGTGTGCAAGCTTCAGCGATTCATCTATGGATTGAAGCAAGCATCACGAAGTTGGAATCTCCGCTTTGATGAGGTGATCAAAGAGTTTGGATTTGTCCAAACTTATGGAGAAGCTTGTATTTACAAGAAAGTGAGTGGGAGCAATGTGGCATTTCTGATATTATATGTGGATGACATATTATTGATCGGAAATGATATAGATCTTTTAAACAGTGTTAAAAGTTATCTAAACAGCAAATTTTCAATGAAGGACCTAGGTGAAGCGTCATACATATTAGGCATAAAGATCTATAGAGATAGATCTAGGCGCCTAATAGGGCTATCGCAAAGTACATACCTTGATAAGATTTTAAAGAAGTTTAAAATGGACGGAAGTAAGAAGGGGTTCTTACCTATGTTGCAAGGCAAGACATTGAGTAAGACTCAAAGTCCGGCTTCGGCGGAAGAAAGAGAGATAATGGACAAAGTCCCCTATGCTTCAGCCATAGGCTCTATAATGTACGCCATGCTATGTACAAGACCGGATGTGGCACATGCTATTAGTTTGACTAGTAGGTACCAATCGGATCCAGGTTCGGAACACTGGATAACGGTCAAGAATATCCTTAAGTACTTACGAAGAACTAAGGATATGTTTCTTGTATACGGAGGTGAAGAAGAGCTCGTCGCTAAGTGTTATGTCGACGCTAGCTTTGACACCGATCCGGATGACTCTAAGTCTCATTCCGGATACGTATTTCTCATGAATGGCGGAGCGGTTAGTTGGAGGAGCTCCAAACAACCTGTGGTAGCGGGATCAACAACGGAGGCCGAATATGTTGCTGCTTCAGAAGCGGCTCAGGAAGCAGTTTGGATGAAGGAGTTCATATCCGAACTAGGAGTGGTGGCAAACGCGTTGGACCCAATGGTGATCTATTGTGACAACAATGGTGCCATTTCCAATGCCAAAGAGCCAAGGTCTCACAAGCATTCCAAGCATATTAAGCGCCGGTTTCACTCCATCCGCGAGCATGTCAAGGATGGAGATATAAAGATTTGTAAAGTACATACGGATCTCAATGTAGCAGATCCGTTGACTAAAACTCTCCCTAGAGCAAAACATGATCAACACCAGAACTCAATGGGTGTTAGATTTATCACTATGTAACTAGATTATTGTCTCTAGTGCAAGTGGGAGACTGAAGGGAATATGCCCTGAGAGGCAATAATAAAGTGTTTATTATGTATATTCCAAGTATATGATAGATGTTTATTTTGCATGCTATAATTGTATTAATACGGAAACGTTAATACATGTGTGTTTAATAAACAAATAGAAAGTTCCTAGTTATGCCTCTCTCATAAACTAGCTCGTTGATTAACAAGATGATCAAGGTTTCCTGATCATGGACATTGGATGTTGTTAATAACGGGATCACAACATTAGTGTAATGGTGTGATGAACATTCATCCGAAGTATAGCATTACGATCAAAGTCATTGTGTTTATATTGCTATAACAACTTACGAAGTGATCCTAATCCTTAGACCATGAGATCATGTCAATCACTAACACCGAAAGAGTTTCTTGATAACATCAAACGTCACACCGTAACAGGGTGATTATAAAGATGGATTCAGAACTAATAAAGTGTTATGTTGAGGCTCATGGATCGAGAGTGGAATTTGTTCATCCCGATGACGGATAGATATACTCTGGGCCCTCTCGGTGATATCACATTGATTAGCTTGCAAGCAAGTGATTTGATCACTAGAATGTTATATCACAGGAACGAGAAAAGAGTGCATGTCGGTAACGAGATCAAACTAGGTATGGAGATACCGATGATCGAATCTCGGACATGTAATATATCGTGAAACAAAGGGGTTAAGATACTAGCGTAAAAGGTTCCGACGATCACAAGAAAGTCATCGTTGAATGTGTGGGAGTCAGTATGGGTCTCCAGATCCCGCTTCTGATTATTGATCCGAGAGGGGTCTCGATCATGTCCGCATTATTCACGAACCGTAGGGTGACACACTTAAGAGACACCGACATCCAATTGGAGCAAATGTTTCATGCCGAAAGAATGAACAAGCGCAGGAATTTATTTCACTAGATACCGAAACAGGTTTTCAGGTGAAATTGCATAAAGTGGTTATGCATGTGAAATAGAATTCTAGCAAGGGGTTATTTGTGAATGTTTGTCATTAAAGTAATTGACAAAATTCTGAATAAAAATAAAAGAGTTTTATTTAATGAGAGTTTGCATTAAATTTGGTGGAAATTTAATGGGAATTTGAGTGGACTTTTGAGTGGACGGAATTTAAAGGAGATTTGTGAGTGGAGTGTCCACCCACATGAAGAGGGGAGGGCAAGGGGGCAGCCCCATGCGCCGGCCACCCCCTTGGGGTTCCCCCCTCCTCCTATAAAAGGAGCCCCCCTCCTCACTTGTCTCTCACACCTCCTCGTGAAGGATCTCTCTCCCCCTCTAGAATTTATCCCCCATGGTCTCGGACTAGCGAGATACATGTTCCCGGTGGCTATTCGGCAAGAAAGAGTTGTGCTTCCGCTGCATCGCTGGAGTGAGGAGGCGGAGGTTGCTCGGTGCCTCGAACGTGTGTGCGAGCACGGATGCGCTGCTGATTTGCGGCGCTAGGACTTCCTCTCGATCTTGAGATCGGCAAGAGATCGTCTACATCAACCACGAGTTGAACTCGTTAAGCTTTGTCGGTCTTCAAGGGTATGTTCTCTACGGATATACATCCGCCCGTTGTTTGTATCTAGTAGATAGATCTTGGTATATAGTTCACATCGTAGGAAAATTTTTGTTTTCTATGCTGCGAACCCTACAGCAACGAGTCGATATAAGCACTCACCCTCGAAGATTCCAAAGCGGTTAACGAGAGCAGATTCTCGTGGTTGATGTAGTCGTACACTTGCCGATCACAAGATCGCGTAGACGATCCTTCCGGCGCTGCGTTCCGGCAGCGCTTCCGTAGTCGGTCACAAGTTCGGTACTCGATGAAGACCTTCCTATCCCTTGTTCCAGCAGGTAGCGGAGGTTGTAGTTCTCCCCTCGTGATTTCGGCAGCACGACGGAGTGGTGTCGGAAGTAGAGGAAAGATCCCGCAGGGCTTCGCCTAAGCCGGTGCGTGTTATAGTGGATCTAGGGTTTCCCGGTGATCTAGGGTTTAGAAGACCGAGAGGAGGAGGAGGTGTCGGCGGCGGCGGCGCGGGTGTGGGGAGGGCTTGGCTCTTGTGTGTTTGGGGCAGCCCTCCCCCTTTATTTATGAGAGGGGTGGCAGCCTTTGGAGGGGTGGGTTTGAATCCAAACCCAAACCCAAGTTGGATTAAGAAAAGGACTTGTTCCTTCTTCCACTAGGAAACCATTGTTCCAGTTTGACTTTTCAAACTCCCGTTTGACTTTCAATTTAGAGCTTTAATTCTCTCTTACAAATGCACACACCAAGTGACCTAGGATATGATCTAATCATTCCATTTACCCATGACACATTCATGGTCCATTCCCCTTCCGGTTCGGTGAACCTTCTAGAACCTCTCTGATGAAAACATCGGAATCTTTCCCGAACTCCGGAATCGGACTTTCCTTATATGAATCTTATACTCCGGACCATTCCGGATCTCCTTGTGATATCCCGGATCTCATCCGAGACTCCGAACAACATTCGGTATGCCTACTAATATTCCATATCTACTAAACAACATCGAATCCTTAAGTGTGTCTCCCTACGGTTCGTGAATTATACGGACATGACCGAGACACTTCTCCGATCAATAACCAATAGAGGAATCTGGAAATTCATATGGCTTCCACATATTTCTATGATTACTTTGTGATCGAATGAACCACTTACATATGATACCAATTTCCCTTTGTCTCACGATAGTTTACTTATCCGAGGTTTTGATCGTCGGTATCTCTGCATACCTAGTTCAACCTCGTTACTGATAAGTACTCTTTTCTCGTTCCCGTGATATGTGATCCCTTGTGAGCCAATCACATGCTTGCAAGCCAATTGGATGACATTCCACCGAGAGGGCCCAGAGTATATCTATCTGTCATATGGATGGACAATTTCCACTCTTGATCCATGTGCCTCAACACATACTTTTCGAACACTCAATGCCACCTTTATAGCCACCCAGTTATGGTGTGGTGTTTGATGTCATCAAAGCATCCTTCCGGTGATGGTGATTAGCATGATCTCATGGTCGAAGGAATTAGGTTACTAGGTATATAAAAGCTTATAGCAAACGAACTATTGAAATGACTTGATCTTAATGCTACGCTTATCTATAGGAGTATGTCCATCATACCATTCTCCTAATGATATGATCTTGTTGTTAACATCTCAATGTTCATGATTGGGAAACCACGATCGTGTATTAACCAACAAGTTAGTATTACAAAGAGGCTTTACTAGGGACTCTAATTTAGTTTACAAATCACACAAGTATTAATGTTTCCGGTTAATACTATTATAGCATGAATGTAAATATTTATCATAAACACAAATATATAATAATAACCAATTTTATTATTGCCTTTAGGGCATATCTCCAACAAGGGGTGGCGGCCCTAGAAGGTGGACTACACGGGCGACTCTCTGGCGAGCGACGTAGCGGTGGTGGTGGTCGTGTTCTTAGGTCATTTGGATGACGAGGAGCAGGCGGCGAGAGCTCCTAGTGTTGGCGGCGTTATCGAGGTTTGAGTGTGGGCAGAGGTTTTTCCGGACGAAAGCTCAGCGTCTCGACGCCAACGATGGTGATGACCGAGGGTGTCGTAACCCCTCGTAACCCCCTTGGGGGCGCCGTTGTGGTTACCTTCGTGGGGCTAGGACTTCGGGTAAAAACCCTTGACCTTGCGGCCTCGACGACGGTGGCGGATACATCGTTGCCCTCTTGGGGGGCGTAGTCGTGGAGCTCCCGATCATCCTTGATTTTGTTTCGATGGCTTCGGTGACAAGTCTTGGCCTTTTTATTTTATTTTATTTTGTTTATTCATGATCTGCTAAGAGGGTTTTCTCGTCACCTTATATCTGATCAGCTGTGTATGCCTTTGTTTATAAAGCGAGATGAAAGACTGTTTCAAGAAGGTTTAGACAAACAAGAAACAATACGGAGTTAAAACAACTCTTGACCCCTTGAGTCATAATTTGTTGAAACAAAAATATATACAAAAGGAGAGTTGTGTGGAATAATGAGATGTCACTAATGTCAAAGACCATGTGTGATAATTTTTCAAACTTAATAAAAAAATTGAAAACAAACACAAAATTGGAGAGTTACAACTAATGAAACTTGAAATCGATTCCGGGAATGGAATCACATCCTCGATGTGTATCTTTCTACATAGAGCTCGTCATGAAACAAAACACCGTCGAGTAGATCATGTGAGATGAGTAGAAAAACACGGTACAATGAGCATAACTAGTCTCATGCATTCTTACTTACGAGCCTCCATCCCGAGCGAGATCCACCTCACTAATGGAGCGCCCTTGTGTGCAGATGAACGGGGCTAAGCGATCTGCTGAAGCTATGGGATGTCAAAATGCATATAGGGGAGCGTTCCACCTTAGAGGGAAGCAATCGCGAAAGCGGTGGTCGAAGAAGCGGAAGCAAAAATATTCGCTTGAGTAACGAAAACATTGGTGAGAATCCAATGCCCCGAAAATCTAAGGTTTTTACCGCAAGGTTCGTCCACGAATGAAATCAGGCCAAAAGGGTAGAAGATGGACAAAAGTCAACATCCTCTCGAGTGAGACTACCGGTGAAGAAAATATTGGCCTCTGAGCAGATCTAGGCATTAAAAACTTGGACCAGTCGTCCCGGCCCAGCATGGCCTAATCTGAAAAAGCCGACAGGCCGGAGCTGGACTAGAGATCTGTGGCCCGTTGGAAGCTTGGACCAGGCTTGGGCCAAGAAAAAGGCAATTTTAAGAAAGACCCGGCCCAATTGTTCGATGGATTTTGTGCAACCCGAGCCAGGCCTAGGCCAAAATTTTAGTCCCGATAGTTGGGTCGGGTCGAGCTTGGGTTTTATCTGTTGGGTTTTCATCGGCAAGCCGGTCCGGCTCGGAAAATGCCCAGGTAAGCCTCCAAGGTCTCCCAAATGTAACCAAGCATCCAATCTTAGCATGTTCACTAAGATGTCAAGTTTGATCCTGTCAAAATCCCCTTCTGGTTCATTTGCCAAATTCTAGTTCTAATTTTAAGTTTTAAATTAGAATTTGGCAAATGAATTAGAACCGTGACTTCTACCGAATCCCACTGACACCCTAATCTGTCGCTGGGTGGACGTGTGCAACCAGACACTTCCCGGAGTATGGAGCGTGAAGTGTGTGCGTCGGTGTGGCATGGACGCGTTGCGATGTGTCATGGCTCGTCCATAACTCCATTCCCTGTTAAAACTCTGAGACTGTCGGTGGAGCATCTCGGCTGTGTAGATCAGGCAGGCCCGCATGGTCATGATAACATTTGCAGCAGGTGCAGAGTGGTTCCCTCCTTCGACACTGTGCTAGTTCTACAAGTGGGAGGATGTGGAAAGAGCTTCTCTATGGTTATTCGACGGCGCTCTGAATTACCTTTTCGCTCTGAAAACCCTTAACGTGCGAAACCGAGCACTGCAAACACTCTATTTCGCCTGCAGAAGATACCGTCAGTTATCTTATCAGGACGGAGGGCCGTGATCAACCAAACCTGCCATGAAATGAAATGCTGCTTGGCCTGACCGCGCAACGAAGCAATCTTTGCCACCAAACAGGTCAAACATGATTGTGTAACATGTGCTGCTCTCTATCCGTCAGTCACATAATAAGCTCGGAGCTTTCAAAATGAGCTTCGATTTACGCTACATGTCGCTGTCATCCTCCGATTTGCAGTAAGCCTGCAGAAAGCAAACATCTGGGGACAACATCAGAGCCTCACTCGAGTGAACGTCCTTTTACCAACCAGTGACGGTAACATGGGAGGGAAAAGGCGCAGATAGCAACTGAACGTCTGAACCCTCGGGCACGAGACCGTCGAGACGGAGAACAAAATGATTTCCATATACCTTTACAAAAAAAGATCTGCTCGATACACCACTTGGCAACCGACCATTCACATGGCAACAAACAAACCACGCACTAAACAAATCATCCAGGATCTATCAGGCTTTGTTAAAACTTAAAAGTCGGATCAGATTCCTGAAATTTGGAGCCACAGACTTGAGATTTGCACCACAAGAGGACATCCAGTTAGCTGCTCCAGGTCTCGATGAACTGAAGAAAAAAATACAATTAGAAACTCAGTTCCCGAAGACTCTTTGTTCCCTCGGCTTCTCATAAGTAGTACAAATATACTGCAAACACTTCACAAAATATACCCTTCATTATTTTCTTATAGTGTTATATAGAGTTCGTACATCCAATAAATCCTGACCGAAAATGAATGAATCAACAAAAGAAAAAAAAAAGAACAGCTGTACAACAACAACCCATCCCTGCATCTGAGACGGCATCATCTTATCTCAGCAACCGTCCTCCCCAAACTCTCCCCACAAAACCTTGACATCCATCACCAACGTACGTATGGGCCCAGGTGTCTATACCGATAGGGCCACTCCAACAAGGCCATAAAACTATCCGCGTGGGCCCGCGCCGGGCCATCCTCCTCTGTGAGGCCACGAGGGCCGGCGTGCGCGTGTCACTCCACTGCGCCCACACAGACACCGACACCGACGATGGCGACGCCGCAACCAGGCCGAGTCGCGGCCAGTGATCCCAACGAGAACGATTGATTACTCCAGCGACGCGGGCCGCGCATTGTCAGGCGACTGCGGCGAGGAGGTCGTCGCGGGCGCCGCGGCGGCGGAGCAGGTCGTAGGGCGCCCAGAGCGCGTCCAGCGGGCAAGGCCTGCCGGCGTCGAGCCGCAGCCACGGCTTCCCCTTGCCGCTCCAGTGCAGCAGGCTGACGGGCCCCGGGTGCAGCTCGCGGCACTGCCCCGCCACGTTGTCGCCGCCGAGCCCGTGCTGGTTCCACCTGTGCTGCACGGCCTTCACGTCGCCGGCGAACACCAGCAGGAACGGCGGGAGCGAGCCCAGCTCGTATATCCTCGCCTCCTGCTTCTGCACGTCCATCCAGTACTCGAGCTTCTGCGTGTAGTCGCCCGCCCGCCACCGGTCCAGGTCGATGACCATGACCCCGGTGTTGAAGTAGCAGGGCGCGCGCGAGCGGTTGGCGAAGACGGAGGAGTACTCCGGGTGGCGCCAGAAGGCGTCGGTGAAGTAGGAGGTGAAGTTGGCGTTGCAGTACTCGGGGGCGGCCAGCGCGGCGTTGGGGCCGAGGTCGGTGGCCCAGAGGCGCGCGACGTCGTCGACGACGAGGAGGTCGGAGTCGAGGTAGAGGACGCGGGAGACGGCGCGCGGGAGGATGTCGGCGAGGTAGATGCGCGCGTAGTTGAGGGGCTGGTCGAGCGCGCGGCGGACCGAGGAGGAGATCTTGCCGCGGACGAGGCGGGCGTCGAAGCGGTGGACGGTGGCGGGGAGCGTGGGGAAGGCCTCGGCCAGCGCGGCGCGGAGCCTGGCGAGGCGGCGCGCGGGGGAGGCCGAGGAGGCGACGAAGTGGAAGGCGATGGACTCCGGGCAGGCGGCGTGGCGGAGCACGGAGAGCACCCCCGCGAGGGAGCCCCGCAGGTAGGTGCCGTCGAGCGTCATGGCGATGTGGATCGTGGGCGCGCCCGCGCACCCCGCGCCGTTGCGGAACGCCGGGGCCTCCCGGAACTCCGGCAGTTCCGCGCCAACCGCGGCCAAGGCGGCGAAGAGGAGGAGCGCGGCGGCGGCGAGGAGGCGCATTGCGGAGTGGGGGGATAGATGGGAGTGTACTTTCGATTATTCCCCTCCCATCCGAGAGAGAGGGGGTGGGAGGTAAAAGAATCCGGGGAATGGAATTTCGATGGGCACGGCACCGTCGGCACGGGGGTGGGGGGAGATGAGATGCAGAGTTATGAGGCGGAGACGGCGGAGGGGGGGACAGCCTGGAAAGAGGGCGACGTGTGAGGTTTCCGGCGTGTTTTTTCGGGGTTCTCGTTGGGATTTTTGAGTTCTCCCGGACGTTGGGCTGTTGGTTGGTCGGTTATTTTGTTTCGAGGCAGACGAGACGGCCCTAGCCCGCAGGCCTCCCACGGCTAAAAGCTTGGGACTCTGCGGAACGGACGGCCTCTCTCTTTGCGTGCGCTCTTTTTACGTGGTAGCCGTTAGCCGGCTAGGCCCAGAGACCCTGCTGATTTGGTTGAACGCGCCAGTGGGCTACAGCCACAAAGGCCCGCCGGACTTGTTCTGTTTGTCAGAGTTTCATCTTGCACATAAGATTTGTTGCGTCTCAAAAGTAATAAAAGTTATAAATAAGTCGTCAGACCAACCATCTAGCGACGACTACATACATTAGCATGAGTCTAAGTCGCGTCTCCGTCCTCGCCCATCCATCCAAAGCCGTGTAAAGTTTGTCATGTTAGAGTTTGTTGTAATAGACGGACGAAAAGTCGTCGTGCTAAAGGCTCAAAGGGCAAGCGCAACAGGACATCAACCATACGAACGGATCCAAGAGATCCGACGGACAAACGAATCCACGTGTCCTCCGTCGATGTTAGACGCACCACCAATAGAACATAGATGACCTTATTCTGACTTGAGGACATAATCGCCGCCTCAACATCCGAAGAAGATACTGAAAACAGTCTAAACAAGACACGAAGACCTTTCGCCGGCGAGGGACCATGGTCCACCACGCCTCAAAAGTTCTAAAGTCCTAAACCCTAAGACCGCCGAAGGCAAGACGGATTTGTGGCGTCGTCGGGGAGGGGGGGATCCTACGTGGGTTTTAGCCGCCTCCTTGGAGCGCTTCTTTCTCCTCTCTTGTACCGGTTCGGTGTACGCAAAGAAGATTGAAACATAAGATTTGTTGCGCGGTAAGCAGCCGTGGATTATCTACAAATACAGTTTGCTAGGAAGTTATGGGCATATGAGGCGCGATGATCTTGTACGACCTCATCTTTTTCACATGCTCACTCGTGTAGTGCTGGATACGAAATACTATCAACGTTTTTCAGAATCTCACCGTTCTTCCAATGAATTAAGCCCCAAACAATTTTTACTAGCGCGTGCTTATAAGGATCCCCGGTTGTTGGTTGTCTTCCTTCCATGACCTCATTGGCTGTGGGGTGGTGGGGGGGGGGGGGGGGGGGATTGTAGTCTATCTACTAATTTCTTCCCAGGTAGGTTCGTCTGTACCCAGATTTTCCGTCCGCTTTTTACTTGACGCTTTTGCCCCTGGTTGTTTGAGGGTATTACATTGCCTGCCACCGCAGAGTCGTGCCTTGGCCTGTTCGTGCGCTCGTCCGTCCCCGTGTCGGCATCTCCTCGACCAGGACGTCTCCTAGGCGGCGCCGCCATGGCGCCTGGCGGCGGAAGGCGCGATGGGGAGGAAGGAGGGTCGCAAGGCAGGAGGGAGAGGCGGCCGCTGGCGAGAGGAGCTTGGGGCTGCGCAGTCAGAGAGGAGGCGGTCAGGGACGGAACCGACGAGGTGAGGCGGGGATCCAGAGGAGGAGGGCGGCAGCGCCATGGGAGCTTGGCTGCCGGAGGAGAGGGGGACCCAAGGCGGCGGGGAAGAGAGGATCAGCGGAGGAGGTTGCTCAGGTTGGTGGAGACGGCCGCGTCTGGGCGGTCAAGCAGGAGGCCGGACCTCCCTGTGATCCTGCAGATGTTGTGACCATGATGGATCACAACAGGAGACAAGGGGCCTCCGCCGCGCCTGGCTATGCAGAGAACAATATTGTGTTTTGGTTGTGAATTATTGTGACAGCCATTGCTCGGGCCAGATCTTCAACTGATGAGTTGGTGCTCGAAATCCAACCAATGTAATGGGATGGAGCGTGGATTTGTGCTTCCGATTTGCAGATTTGATAGATTATGCAACAAATTGCTGTCCAATTTAAGAATTGGGGTAGTTTTAGAGACTGCAGAAAAGAGTTGGGGAATAAGATTGGGCAAGCTTGTGGAAGAGGATACGCACACGTGTACATATGTGAATGAATTCTTCTGTTTCTAAGGAGCTTGGGGCTGCACAGTCAGAGAGGAGGCGGTCAGGGACGGAACCGACGAGGTGAGGCGGGGATCCAGAGGAGGAGGGCGGCAGCGCCATGGGAGCTTGGCTGCCGGAGGAGAGGGGGACCCAAGGCGGCGGGGAAGAGAGGATCAGCGGAGGAGGTTGCTCAGGTTGGTGGAGACGGCCGCGTCTGGGCGGTCAAGCAGGAGGCCGGACCTCCCTGTGATCCTGCAGATGTTGTGACCAGGATGGATCACAACAGGAGACAAGGGGCCTCCGCCACGCCTGGCTATGCAGAGAACAATATTGTGTTTTGATTGTGAATTATTGTGACAGCCATTGCTCGGGCCAGATCTTCAACTGATAAGTTGGTGCTCGAAATCCAACCAATGTAATGGGATGGAGCGTGGATTTGTGCTTCCGATTTGCAGATTTGATAGATTATGCAACAAATTGCTGTCCAATTTAAGAATTGGGGTAGTTTTAGAGACTGCAGAAAAGAGTTGGGGAATAAGATTGGGCAAGCCTGTGGAAGAGGATACGCACACGTGTACATATGGGAATGAATTCTTCTGTTTCTAATTTCTATGTGCATGCTTCATCCTTTCTAATTTCTAGCAAAACTAAATCCGAACGCATGCACAGCTAACAAACCTTCAAAAAGAAACATAGGATACAAGGGATTTTAGAAGGTTCAAAATAATTCATAAACGATATGAGTGTTAGGACACTACATTTAATAGACCATACAAACAACCTACGATGTAATCAATTTTTATACACTCCGGGCGAAAGGAATTTATGAGTTATGGGGTCAAAGATATTTAAGAACAAAAAAATGTCTAAATCCATGTCAAAAATATGTGCAAATGAAATTGAGTATCAGAGCGAGGTCACCGAGACGGTGACACCCCTTGATCGGAAAAAATTTAATGACCGTGGCATCGCACGGGGTAGGTTCGTCTACCAGGATTTCCGTCCGCTTTTTTCTGGACGGTTTTGCCCCTGCTGTTTTAGAGTATTTACCCTCCCTGCCACCAGTGGTTGGTTCCTCTCCTCCGTTCCTCGCCTCTTGCTCGTCTCCTCGCGACCCAAGCCGTCGTCCTGCTGTCGGCCCTGTTGGAACTAGCCCGATCTAGCGTCGTAGTCCGCCGTCCTAGACGCGAGCTTGCGGCGAGCCCCACTCGTCGGCACGACCCAGGCCGTCACCCTGCTCGTCTCCCTTCCTCGACGCGATCTTGCGCTCCGCCCCGGTAGTCGGCCCTGCCCCACCTCGCCCGTCTGAAGGTCCGTGGGAGCCAGGCCGCCTCCCCTGCTCCAAGAGACTCCTGTGCCCCTCCGCACCGCAGAATACGCCCCTAGCCTCCATCTGCTACAGGGAGGCGGCCGATTTGGTGGAAAGCACTAGCGGTGAGAAGGGAAGCGGAGCACTGACGGCGATCAGGGAGCGACGACAGGTGCAAGGACGTGGCCTGGAACCTTGTCGAGGGAGTATGCCAAGGATTCGTGGCAGGATTCCAGAAGTTGCCGCTGGGAGTCGATATGGCGGCGGTGGATTTGTCAGTATCGCCATACGATGCCGTTTCTTGATGAAATAGCTAATTTTTTTAGTTTTTCTAGGTGCCAAATCAAGCAATTGAAATATCAAGAAGAGAAAAGGATCAGACACTCGCCAAACTTTCTCTAGCTGAGAGGATCTTAGCATATGGGAAGCGCTCATTGCAGAAGCTCGAGGATAACAATTCAAGACCGAGCAGAGGTACGGACGAAGCATCGCGATAGTCAGCACCATCTACAGGAGGCGTAGATGGGGCTGTCTGCAAGACGGAGAGGAATGGCCGTCAGCGGAGGAGCTCGAGGGAGGCGCGGCCTCATGTTCTTCGTGTGCGTGCTCAGCATAGAGTGGGAGGGCTCCAGATTGAGGGGGATCGGTAGAGAGTTCATTCCGTGCTGGGAGATGATGTTCTAGGGAGGAAGGTGGCGTTGGCCGGTTCAGTTTAGAAGATTCAGGAGGATGGGCTGGTTTTCTCGGGTATTTACGGAAGACATGCAGTTCGGCTAACCCGGCAAGCTTCTCCTACTCTACAGTATTCCTCCTCTGTCAACTTCAAATCTCCGAGATTAATCCCAAGGTATTGCTATTATGGATCTTTACGTTTGTTGCATGGCAGCAGGAAGTTAGCCAACGCTTGGCGACAAAAGCAGTTTCAGGGCTCAAAGAGGCTCAAGACAACAAGCACTACGACGAAGATGTAAATCCAAGAAATCACGCTAAAAAATTGTAACAAGTTCAGTGCCGACTATAATCTTGAAATAACACTAGCCTGAACTGCTGGACAAAACATTTATTCATCGTGCAAATATGCTACAATGTGACATGAATTTGTGATCAAAAGCAAAACTGTTTCCATTGCAGTTAGTTTCAGAATAAGTCAGACCGTGTACATACCAACATGTATGCAAGGTTAGTTTTAGAATAAGTCAGATCGTGTACATACAAACATGTATGCAAGCATTGTGCATGAGCCAAAAGCCAGGGGACACAAGATCACGATACTTCGACAACTGGTTTTTCCTTACGGCAAAGAATGTGAATCACGCATGCTATGGTTGTGTGAGGAATTAAGATGCCATGCTTGCTTGCAGATCGTGTGTGAACGCAGCGATTCTACCTGGTGGTGGGTGTCCTGGGCTTATCCAACGGCCAATAGTACTTCATGATTCGTGCTAGTCAGTTTTACAACAACAACCTGGACGTAGTACAGAATCCACCCCTATAGAGCCGAAAGTGGACATGTACACTACGTTTTTGTCCCGCACCCACCAGGCCACCACCGCTCTACCCTCTCCGTCTCGTCTCCCTCTTCCTCCACCTCCCGGCTCCCGCACACACCACACCCCACTCCGTCGAGGCATGCTACTGAATCCCGGTCGAGGCGTGGCGGCCAGGATCCTCTCCCCTGCCCGGTGATGGGCTGACGACCTTCTCCGCCCGTCGATGCGGCTCGTGGCCTCCTCTGCCCGGAGATGCGACTGGCGGCGCCATGGATCTGCGAGGGACGACAGAGTGGAGGCTTTCTCTTCAGGCTACGACGACCACTCTGAGGATTCTTTCCCTCCTCCGATCTGGGCTTGGAGGGCAGGTATCTGGGCTTATAGGGCCTAGATCCATGGCCACCCCTAGATGCGGTGGTTCCCCCTTTTTTTTGGAAGAATACTCTTATTTCTGTATGGAGATTCGTTTTTTGTTTTGTGTTCTTGAAGAAAATCATGTACATGCAAATTGGATCCGAAGAAGTTTGTTCACTTCTGTTGGATACTTGGATTGTTGTATCTAAAGAAAGTTTGATCCGAATTTTTTGTTGGTTCGTGCTTGGTACTGACATGGATTGAAGTCACTCACAACAATTTTCTGTTATTAGTTCATTTCATGCCTGTCGTACCATAGAGGCGTTGTTCTGCTGAAAGGACCGTCCGACTAAAAATAGAGGTAAAGTAGGGTCGTTATTGCAATATGGCTAACCGTTTGCACGAATCTCAAACCTGGATTGGACGTCCTGGATAAGCCCGTGACACCTTCATATATGTAGAGTTTGATTTTCGATCGTGTGTGAGAAACATGGAACAAAGAGAAAACGAGAGATCCAGAGCGATGTTGTTTTTATGATCTCGTGGACAGGCGAATGCGTTGGAGTTTGTTGTTGTAAAGTTTAAGTTTATAATTTTATTACTATTTTGCGCATATAGAATAATATTCTAGAGAGTCCAATAAAACGCAAAGAGAAATATAGATTGAAAGTTTGGATAGGCTCTCCAAGGAAAGATTACAAACGCAAAGGGGCCTAAACAGAGTAATGGCAGAGCATGCTCGCTGCATGCATAGCACAACATGAGTAATGTCCTTGTAATGGAGCAATCAGTTTGTCAAATATTCGCACCATCGACCAATAGGAATCATCCGTAGTAATGCATGGGCATCCGTCCTTCTTTTGGACATACCCCAAAAGTTACATTTCACCATCTTTTCCTTAGCATATCCCGAAGTTCATTATTCATAACTCTTAAAGTCATTTTTATGTAACGAAGGGATTAATTTTAGAATACACTATGTTTTGTCTCAGAATTGTGTTACTACTAAATTTTTTCATAATCACATCAATCTGTGTTTAACATGGCTTTACTAAACCTACATCAGACAAATTGTTGCCAGATTTACATCCAGAATTGAAGGTGGAGGCGATGCTGAGATTGTAAATTGCAATATTGTTTAGATCAATGACTCTGTAAAATTTTGTTGTCCCGTAGCAACGCATGGGCATTCTGCTAGTAGTAGTATTAAATTATAAGAGTGACGTTGCAATCCCGATTAATCCGGCGCCAAACCTAACCACCCTCAGAACACACTTAATCCCTATTTGCTTATGTGTTTCCTTCATTTACAATATTGTGGCAATATCATATCTTGTCTGTCTATTCCTCAAAAGAAAACAGATTATTTGGTTCGAGCTGATAGTTAATTCCAGAGAATGCTATAGTAATCAGCTATCTGCAAGGCATGGGGTACATATTTGAGGGTTTTGTAACAAGAACTGTTGCCATAATACTGTGATCCGTAAACTAGATTGGTTGGCTGTGTAGACAGGGGCGAAGCTCCCCTTTGGGCAAGGTATGGCATCTGTCCTACCATGATTTTTTGCAAAAAATCACATATATACATGCATCTCTTAAATATACAAATATTTTTCATCGAAGTACGTACGTTCCGAAGAAAAACTAAACACAAATGGGGAAATGGGCTGAGTTGGAGGAATTTTGGCTGTCCTAGCCTTGCTGGGCCCCGCACAGAGGAGAGGAATCGCCAGCCGAGGCCACACGACCCGTGCGCGTGCGTGCCTACTACCTAGTCATGTGCATCCCTTCTCCCAGCAACCCCGATCAAATCGAAACGATCGAGCCAGCGTCTTCCAATACTCCCCTACTCGTCACCACTCCCTCACCCCTGCCGCCGGCGGTACTACCCGCCTCTGGACCATTGCTTGTCCTCCATCCACTCAAATTCTCAATTCTCACAAAGCTAAAAGTCCCACCCAGTTAGCCGGCTAGGGCTAGGCAAGGCAGGGCTCCGTGACTGTCGTCTAGGCCTCTTTTCACTGCGAATTTTTGGTAGAGATGGGCAAGAAATCTGCAACTATAGAAGATCAAGGTATAAATTTTGATTTTGTGGCCAATTAAACTCAGTCCTGATTGAAGTATTGAGGAAAATTTGAATTTATGAACTGTGAGCTATGTAAAATGAGCATACTACTCATGTCTTGAATATATTTTTGTTGCAGATTTGCAAAAGTATTTTGTGACAGTTGGTAGTTGTAGAACTAGAAGGCGAGATAACAAATTATATGGTAAGTTTGTATATTCTACTTCGATTCAATAATGTTGCTATTACCGTTGTATTAAGTGATTATGCTATTACCATTGTGTCAAGACAATTTTAATTTTTTTGCATCAATTTTATGATGCTTTAAATTTCGCCCGACCTAAAAAAAATCGTCCTTCGCCACTGTGTGTAGATTATGTAGATTCTGTTAGTGCCGGCTCATACTCCCAACTTCCAACCTTATACAAGATTTTCATTATGCATTAAGTCATTGTGGTATAGCAACAATCGTCAAAATCACTTTTGGGCGAGAGTCGAAGCTAGAAGAAAAGATCGTTGGTAACAACTTCACTATTTAGTGTTATCTTTATCAAAGACAGTACCCAAAAGAGGGATGGAGATGTTATACAACCATTTGGGTTAGTTTACCCTCAATGAAACTTCTGAGATCCTCCATTGCATAAGTGTACTACTTGCTCTGTTTAGAAATATAAAACGTTTTAGCTTTGTAAATCGGATGTCTCTAGACGACTTTTAGTGACATATTCACTCTAAACTTTTACAAACTTATACATTAAAAGACGTCTAGGTACATTCGATTCACATAGCTAAAATGTTTTATATTCCTGAACAGAGGGAGTATATATCATGGTGATGTCTCGATGGATGTTCCTCGTGTGGCAATTATTCATAATGTCGCATTTTGAAGTGACAAATAGTCATTGTCATGGTGAAACAGAAAACACATTTCGGGCTGGTGCATCAAGTTGTAATCCTGCTAGGCTACGTTTTGGGATAATTATTGGTCTAGAAACGTACCTTTAATATATACAAAAGATGAGGGGACTTTAAAAAGTAAAATATTCAAAAAATTCAAGTAAAGGTTTCGAGAGAATTACAAATGTGTAGGACAAAGTAAATATTTTCATTTTTTTAACCATGTTTGCGATATTACTTTAAAACAATATGCATTTTTTACTCTTAAGATCTTCAAAAATTCTTTAAGAACATTTTAGGAAATATGAGAAAATGTAGAAAAAAAGAAACATGTATTCCACAAACATGTAAAATATCAATTTCAAATACTTTGTATTGTGAGCTACCCCAAAAATGACAGAGTTCGGATCTGAGTACTATAGTTTCACATCTCCAATTTTTATCAGATTTTGTCATTTTTGTGTCGATCGTAAAATAAAGAATTTCCAGGTTGCGATTTTGTATGCTTGTAGCATACAACATTGATTTTGCCTAGATTTTATTTTTAGATTTTTTTAAAAACTATAAATATAATTTTAAATTTTAAGAAAATGAAGGGAGCACCCGAGCTCAGAAGCCAAAGACACTTTCCGCTACAATTTGAACTATTGTTATTTCAAGTTGCATATATATTTTAATAAAACCTAATCTATCGAACATAAATGATAGTACTCACGACAATGTATGACCAATGGTTTGCCTCCTTATTGGACCCACCTTAGAGCACCTCTAGGAGACCCCTTAGGCCCTTAAAACGCGTATATGGGTCGAGAAAATCTCGTTTTTCCCCACCGAAACAGCCGGAGCGGAACTTACCCCTTATATGCGAACCGCAAAAAGGAACAGACCCCTTATATGCGAAACACAAAAAGGAATTACAACAATAACCTAAATTACAAGAAATGTTCAAATCAAATAATGAAACAACAATATAATACAAGAATAGTCCACAATGCAAATAATATTTGGAATCACATAGGAATGAATTAAAATTAAAATGAATAAAAGTTGGAGCCTACTGGCCCCATGTCACTGCCAATGGTGCTCAGTGAGGTCATGTTGCAGCCGATTGTGTGTGGTGGTGTCCTCAATCTCTCTATAAGTCTAAAGGAATGCTTGGATACAATCTGGGTTTATCATTGGCTTCACACGACTATCAACATTTTTATAGAATATCTCCAAGTTTGGATCCCTATCATCCTCAACAATCATGTTGTGAACAATGGCACAACATGTCATTATGTCACTGAGGGATTTTTTGTCCCAAAACCAAGCAGGACCTCGAAAAATGGTAAACCTAGCTCGCAACACACCAAAGGCTCTCTCTATGTCCTTCCAGACTGCCTCTTGTGCCTTCGAAAATACCCCACTTCTTTCCTAGTTGTAGGATTGGAGATGGTATTGACAAGGATAATGATGGAGGGGTTAACCTCTTGGGTGCCCGATCTTCACGGATCTCGTGGTCAAATTGATGGGAAAGCGAGGGGAAAGGGAGAAGGTAGCGGAAGCGAACACACACCTCACGAAGAACACGATGAACACACGCAAAACTCACACGATACAAGGCCGATTGCTCCCGAACGGCGGCCACCGGTCCGATAGAATCCTCGCAAGGAAAGATCGGTCAACGTGCTCCCTCAAATCCACATCGGAGAGGGAAGAACACCTTGGGGAGGGTCTTGACAACTTGGAGACGAGACAATGAACTCCAAGGCCTTGTTCAACGATGGATGCGTGATGCAAAGTCCAATCGAGGTTGGTGACGATAGTCGGTCCCCTTGGATAAGGGGATGAGGCAAAACTAGAGATTCCACAATGGGGGTTGTCTTTAGTCTATCATCTATGCCTAAGGGATACATGAAGGGGTGGGGGCTCTATTTATAGGCCAGCCACATAAACAGGGGTAGTTTAGGGATAAAACTAGGGTTTGGACGAGCTAGAGGGGTACATGGGCCGAAGGCCCAGCTGGCGGCGCGCAGGCCCATCGTGTAGGCCGGAGACTCCGGTGTGGGGTCCGGAGACTCCGGTCTAGGCCGGAGACTCCGGTTTGTCTCCGGTGTCGTCTCCGGAGTGGCGTTCTGACTGTCCTCGGGCGGTTGCTGGGGTCGGTCCGGAGGTAGGTCCGGAGACTCCGGTGTAGCAGGACCGGAGACTCCGGTGTAGGCCGGAGACTCCGGTGGTTCAGCCGTGGCTTCTTCCGTCTCCTCTTCCAAGCCTCCGTCTTGTCGGGCTTGATGTTCCGGGCTTCCTCCCTTGCCGCCGTACTTGTCGGTGTGAACCTATCATGCATATGTGACGGAGTATGAAGTAGCATACCATTCAATAGGGTAGGAAGTGGGCTCGCATAGAGGAACGGATTCACCTTTGGAGTCCATGACGACTTGGCGTAAGTTGGAGACCATGATGTGGTAACGACCGTAGGTCGGGCTGCATCAGATAAATACCGTCGGCAAGATAGTACCCCTTGGTGTAATTGAAACCATTGATAGTGTAGTTGCAAGCAAGAGCTTCACCACTAGATAGTCTTGCAAAAAATGAGATATTTGCAGCACATTGATATCATTTTGGGTGCCCGACAACCCAAAAAAAACAATGCCAAATCCACAAGTCCTCGGATGCAACTGCTTCTAGCACAATTGTTGCATCACAACTTTTGCCACAATACTGCCCGTGCCATGCCTTTTAGCAGTTTTTCCAAGTCCAATGCATACAATATATAATTCCTAGCATGTTGGGCCAACCTCTTTTCTCGTTCATCGCCATCAACCTAATTGTATCCTCCTCGTTTGGTGCTCGTAGATACACGGGACAAAAACTCATATCGTCACCTTGGAGAATCTACAAACACTTTCTATAGTAGTATCTGTTGGGCCACACAAAGATAAACAAAACTTTTTTCCTACACGGTGATCCCAAGATCTAGCTGAGGTACAAGGACACGAGGATTACCACTAGACGTGCGGTTGTGGATTACAAATGAAGCGTGGCAGTTGATGCATTGCGGTCCTCACGATGCTATGCAATCCTACGATCGTCGAAGTGCTAAACATACATCATCTTTGTCGGTATCCACGCGTACGAGGAGGAGCTCTGGTGGTGGACTGCTAGGTCATGTGCGGCGGCTAGACTGAATGGGGCTAGGATTTCCAACACATGGAGTGGTCTAATCCCGCACTCCAGTATATATAGGGAGTGAAAGTGGGCTCCATTCACTTGTGGCTTATCCACTAAAGGCTATACTAGTCACTACGAGTCCAACTCACTAACGCAGTCCTTGTCTGATTTGGGTCCAACCCAAACAACTTGCTCCTGCTCTAAAGTGTGTGACCCTGCAATTTTATGGCAGCTTGGAGATGATTGGAGTCTGACTCACAATCGATCAATCGATAGCGGATCCTAGCAGAACGTGTTGATTACCAAAGATTCATGATGACATACCTACAATGTGACTTACGTCTAAGTCCCTCTTGCCTCATAATATACCTTGTTAAGATATAGACGAATTATCGTCATCCCTTAAATAGCTCAGCTCTCTTTTTGATTCGTGATATGTGATTCATCTGACTAACTCTTAGTCGATCGTCTCGGTTAATATTTAACCGAGTCGTGCATGACCATGCTTTCCAGATTATATCACACGAGAGGGCTCAGAGAATATCTCTTTAGATGGAGTGGCAAAATTCCATCTTGGTTATCCACATCACGCGGCTTGATTCTCAGTCGACCCAAACTCTGTGTTTATAACCTGTGATGGAACAATGTTTGACATAACCTAAGTCGGTGATCCTCAACTCGGATTGTGTGAAAATCTTAGGTCTAAGAATTACATTGATTGAGACATACAAATGATGACTTATTCGTTGTATCTCAATATAGGTTAGTCTGACTCGCTAAACTCTTTAACCGAATCCGTGTAAGTCGAAATAACATCACCATGCCCATGAGAAGTGGAACCAAGTCATCAGTCGACTTTTACAATAGTCTAAGTTGTGTTTCCAGCACAACCTCAACGAACAAGGACATCTAGTATGAACAACATGAATATATAGTTCCACAACCAAATCACCAATTCAATGATACATATCGGATGTTCATACTAGAATAACTTAATAACTTTATAAATACATTGGAAATCATATTATATATGATTGCCTCTAGGAAATATTCCCAACAGTATCTTCGCCTATGCGAAGATAGGCGAAGGTACTGATACGTCGGAAACGTATCTATAATATTTGATGTTCCATGCTTGTTTAGTATCTACTTTGCTTTGCTTTGTCTACACTTTGAGGTGCTTTTTACATTTTTTCTAGTACTAACCTATTAACAAGTTGCCACAGTGACAGTTGCCTATTTTCTGATGTTTTTGGTTCTAGAAAAGTTAGTAAAGAAATATTCTCGAAATTGGACGGGACAAACGTCAAAGTCAATAACTTTCCGAGGGAACAAGAAGTCCAGAGGGGGAGCCGGAGAGGCGTGCCAGGGCAGCCGCAACCCCCCCTAGGCGTGGGTGGGCCCCTGCCCGCACCTAGGCAGGATATGGGGCCCCTGGCCACCGCCTCGGCCTCCCCCTTCGCCTATAATAAGCCCCCGATGCAGAAACCCTAAGTACCCGATCAAATCTCCATGAAACCTTTTGTAGGCACTGCCACCGTCGTCCCTAGATCGAGGGGATCTGAAGTTCTTCCCGGCACCCTGTCGGAGGGGAGATCATCCCGGAGGCCTTCTCTCCGGTATGATGCGTGAGTAGTTCACCTTGGACTATGGGTCCATGTAGTAGCTAGATGGTTGTATCTCCTCCTTTGTGCTTTCATGTATAGATCTTGTGAGCTCCGTTCATGATCAAGATCTAATCTATTTGTAATCATACATGTTGTGTTTGCGAGGATCCGATGGATATTGATATTATTATGTTGGTTTGATTAATGGTTTTGTATTTATGATTCTATCATGTATGTGTTGTTTGTGATCTTGCATGCTCTCCGTGTAGGGTTCGCAACATAGAAAACAAAAAAATTCCTATGATGGTAACAACTATGTACCAAGATCTATCTACTTGATACAAGCAACAGGCGGATGTATATCCGTAGATAATATACCCTTGAAGACCGATAAAGCTTAACGAGTTCAAACTCGTGGTTGATGTAGACGATCTCTTGCCGATCTTAAGATCGAGAGAAAGTCCTAGCGCCGCAAAACAGCGGCGCACCCGTGCTCGCACACACGTATGAGGCACCGAGCAACCTCCGCCTCCTCGCTCCAGCGGAAGCACAACTCTTTCTTGCCGAAAAGCCACCGGAAACATGTATCTCGCTAGTCCGAGACCATGGGGGATAAATACTAGAGGGGGAGAGAGATCCTTCACGAGGAGGTGTGAGTGAGAGAGAGGGAGGGGCTCCTTTTATAGGGAGAGTGGGGCACCCAAGGGTCCATACGCCCAGCCATGGGGCTGCCCCCTCCCCTCCTTTCATTCATGTGGGTGGACACTCCACTCACACAAAATCCTTTCAATTTCCTCCACTCAAAAACCCACTCAAATTCCCATTAAATTTCCACCAAATTTAATGCAAACTCACATTAAATAAAACTCCTTTTATTTATTCAGAATTTTGTCAATTACTTTAATGACAAACATTCTCATATAACCCCTTTCTAGTATTTCATTTCACATGCAAAAACACTTTCTGCAATTTCACCCAAAAACCCGTTTCGGTATCTAGTGAAATAAATTCCTGCGCTTGTTATTCTTTTCGGCATGAAACTTTTGCTCCAAATGGATGTCGGTGTCTCTTAAGTGTGTCACCCTACGGTTCGCAAATAATGCGGACATGATTGAGACCCCTCTCAGATCAATAATCAGAAGCGGGATCTGGAGACCCATACTGACTCCCACACACTCAGCGATAACTTTCTTGTGATCGCGAGAACCTTTTACGCTAGTATATTAATCCCTTTGTTTCGCGATATATTACATGTTCGAGATTCGATCATCGGTATCTCCATACCTAGTTTGATCTCTTTACTGACATGCACTCTTTTCTTGTTCCCGTGATATAACATTCTAGTGATCAAATCACTTTCTTGCAAGCTAATCAATGTGATATCACCGAGAGGTCCCAGAGCATATCTATATGTCATCGGGATGAAAAAATTCCATTCTCAATCCATGTGCCTCAACGTAACACTTTAGTAGTTCTGAACCCATCTTTATAATCACCCAGTTACGGTGTGATGTTTGATGTTATCAAGAAACTCTTCCGATGTTAGTGATTGACATGATCTCATGGTCTAAGGATTAGGATCACTTCGTAAGTTGTTATAGCAATATAAACTCAATGAATTTGATCGTAATGCTATACTTCGGATGAATGTTCATCACACCATTACACTAATGTTGTGACCTCGTTATTAACATCATCCAATTTCCATGATCAGGAAACCTTTGATCGTCTTGTTAATCAATGAGCTAGTTTATAAGAGAGGCATAACTAGGAACTTCCTTTTGTTTATTAAACACACATGTATTAACGTTTTTGTATTAATACAATTATAGCATGTAAAATAAACATTTATCATAAACAAGGAATACGATAATAACCACTTTATTAATGCCTCTTGGGCATATTCCCTTCACTCCGTTATTAGTACCTATCTTGGCCAAGTAGTTGCTAGTGACTCCAAGAGGGGGCATTTATGCTCGATAGTGGGTTCATGCCTCTAGTTTCCAAGGGAAGTGACAATAATCTCTTCGGTTGTAGATGTGTTGTTGGTACTAGGGAGAAAACAATGGTCTCTTCTTCATGGAACATGTGGACTGTTTACCTTACACACTTTGCTTAAAGTAGTTGTATGTTGCTTGCAACTTAATACTGGAGGGGGTTCGAATGATAACATGAAGGTGGACTTCTAGTCATAGATGAAGTTGGATGACAGTCTATGTATCTTGTTGTATTGCCCAATCGAATCTCATAGGATCTTTCTGACTAGTAATTGCATTGTTATGCCTTGCTCAGTTCCTATCAATTGCCCTGCTATAATTTGTTTATCCTTCATGCCATGTTGTTTATCTAAGGAGAACACCTCTAGTGAACTATGGACCCCGGTCCAATCTTTATCACTAATACATCTTCCATTGTTACTTGTTTACTTGCTGCAAACCACCATTACCTTCCACACCATATGTTTAATCCTTTGTTACAGCAAACCGGTGAGTTGGAAAACCTCACTGATTTGTTGGGGCAAAGTATTGAGTTTGTGTTGTGCAGGTCTCCGCGTTGCTTGCAACACCTGTGTGATGTTTCCTTCCTCCTACTGGTTCGATAACCTCGGTTTCTTACTGAGGGAAAACTTGTTGTTGTGCTGCTTCACACCTTGCTCTTGGGGTTCGCAACGAAGCGCTCCTACATCAATTCAGCGTTGCATTAAGCTTTTCTGGCGCCATTTCCGGGGAGGCTAAGGACGTATTCACTAGGGGAGTCCTTCGCTTCCTTTCTATTTACTTTGTTTTTAGTTTGATTTTTTTTATTTTGCTTGGTTTTGTTTGCCTCTTTTCAAAAAAAAACCAAAAAAATTAGTTCCTGCTGCTGTTTTTGGCTTGCCCACCTTTGCCAAAATGAACTCTGCTGAGAACACCAAGTTGTATGACTTCACTAGCACCAACAACAATGATTTCCTTAGCACACCTATTGCTCCACCTGCTCCCGACGCTACCTTTTATGAAATGAAGCCTGCTTTGTTGAATCTTGTGATGAGAGAGCAATTTTCTGGTGCTAGTTCTGATGATCCTACTGCCCATCTCAATAGCTTTGTTGAACTTTGTGAGATGCAAAAGTATAAGGATGTAGATGGAGATATTTTTAAGCTCAAGTTTTTTCCTTTCTCCTTGAGAGGAAAAGCTAAAGAATGGTTGCTATCTTTGCCTAAAAATAGTATTGATTCTTGGACTAAGTTCAAAGATGCTTTTATTGGAAAATATTATCCTCCTGCTAAGATTATATCTATAAGAAGTGACATTATGAAATTTAAACAACTTGATAGTGAACATGTTGCTCCAACTTGGGAAAGAATGAAATCTTTGGTTAAGAATTGCCCCACTCATGGACTCACTGCTTGGATGATTATCCAAACTTTTTATGCAGGTTTGAACTTCTCCTCAAGAAATCTGTTGGATTCCGCTGCTGGAGGTACCTTCATAGGCCTCACTTTGGGTGCTGCAACAAGGCTCCTTGATAATATGATGGTTAACTACTCTGAATGGCATGTTGAGAGAGCTCCACATGGTAAGAAGATATATTTTGTTGATGAAACTTCCTCTTTGAGTGAAAATATTGATGTTATTATGGCTATGCTTGTTAATGGGAAAGCTCCTTTAGATCCTAATAGTGTTCCCTTAGCCTCCTTAGTTGCTCAAGAAGAGCAAGTTGATGTGAACTTCATTAGAAACAACAATTTCAATAATAATGCCTATAGGAATAATTTTGGTGGTAACAACAATTATAGGCCTTATCCTCCTAATAATGGCAATTCCTATGGAAACTCCTACAAAAATGCTAGAAGTGCCCCCTCTGAACTTGAAGTCATGCTCAAAGAATTTATTAGTAAACAAACCACTTTCAATAAGGCTATAGAGGAAAAGCTTTTAAATGTTGAGAAAAATATATCCTCTTTGTCTGAAGCTCAGTCTTCCTTGATTAATAAAGTGTCTGCTAAACCTGGAACTATGGAAAATACCTTTGCTACTACTCATGCCATACAAGTTACTATTGATTAAAATTTTAGGCTATTATCTCAACTTTATGCTAGGTGGGAAAGGGAAGCTGAAATTGATAGAAACAATAGTGTCTGCACTAATCACCACTAAACCACAAGTAGTCCCTATTCCTCCTCCTACTATGCCTAAGCCTATTGATCCTACTACTAGTGATGCTAAGTTTGACTTTGATATTGATGGTTGCAATATTTCTGAAGTGATTATGTTCCTACAAAAGCTTGCTAGAAGTCCTGATGCTAGTGATATGCATGTTGCTTTCACCAAACACATTACAGATGATCTTGTTAAGATTAAGGAAGAGAAGCTAAAACACAAAGCTTCTATTCCTAGGAAAGTATAAGATAGTTGGGAACCCATTATTAATATACAAGGGAGTGACTTTGATCTCAAAGCTTCATGTGATCTTGGTTCTAGTGTCTCTATTATGCCTAGGAAGATTTATGAAATGCTTGATTTCCCACCATTGGAAGATTGTTATTTGGATGTCCCACTCAATGATAATGCTAAGAAGAAACTCATGTAAAGTATTAATGATTTTCTCATTATGGTTAACAATGCTTATGTCCCTGTTGATTTCTATGTTTTGGATATTGAATACAATGCTTCTTGTCCTATTACTTTGGGAAGACCTTTTCTTAGAACAGTTGGTGCCATTATTGATATAAAAGAAGGCACCATTAAATATCATTTTCCATTCAAGAAAGGTATTGAACACTTCCCTATGAGGAGAGAGAAGTTGCTTTTTGCTCCTCCTTTAAAAGAAAGGTTTGATGTTAATGCTTCTTCATTTGAAAATACTTTATTCTTCTTGCGTCTTGTGCTTAACTTAAAGGCGTTAAAGAAAAGTACTTGTTGGGAGATAACCCAAGAGTTTCCTTGAGTCTTGGAAGTTATTACTTCAGTAATGACCTCTCCTTATCCTTTTTGTTTGCTTTTTGTGCCAAGAATGACCTCTAATGAGAGGGAAGTAAGATTTGGGGAGTTGTTGTCACGAAACAGATTTCTGTCCTCCACCAAAAAAAATGTGAGGAGTCTCTGTAACTCGGATTGATCTCACAATTTACGAATAATTCCCCCAGTATGTTAGCTAACTTTCGTTAGTTCAACACCTTTTGATTTTAGCAACAAAATATGTTTGGAAAAATCGGTTTCTACCTGCTGGTCTGTTTTGACAGATTTCTGCCATTATTTGCATTTGCTTCTTGTTGATTCCTTTTTGAGTTCTCTTTAGGTGAACTGAGATGTTTGAAGGATTTACTACAGTATCTTGTGTTTTTAGTGAAACTCCTTTCTGTTCATGGATCTTTTGAATACACTAATGTTCACGAATCTTTTGAATACACTAGCTTGTGTTTTTAGTGAAAATCCATGCTGTTCACAGAGGTCTAATATCTTTTGAATACACTAATGTTGCTAATGAAGATCGTGTGAAGTTTTGTATGAAGAAAAAAATTTAGGTGTAGAGAGAGAATGATGCTGATGAAGGTGGTCAACCTCTTGGGTGGCCTGATCTTCACGGATCTTGATGTGGACATCCCTTCTATTGATACAACCGTTGGACCTACAGCTACACACATACAAGGACCCATCACAAGATCTCGTGCCAAACAACTTAACTATCAGGTACTTTCGTTTCTTGGAACTATTCCTCACATACATGAGAATATGATACTGCCTAAATCAGATGTATTTCTTACTCTTAGGAATGATGGACCAAGCATGGATGAGAGGGACAAGCATTGGAGCATGGCCATGCATGGAGATGGCAGCAACCGTGTGATGATCCAAGAGAAGGCCACGGATGAAGATTTCAGAACTTTGAGGCCACCATAGTGAAGAAAGAAGGCTTGGACGAAATATTCAAGATCAATACTTCACGAATTCGTCCATAGCTTAATATGGTGCTGCGACACCTTTTACTTTGGGCCAGGCCCATGTAATTTTCGCAGGATTTAATTAGCCACTTTTTAGAGTTCGTATTTGAGGGGAAAAGGACTTCTAGGGTTGGATTCGGCCACCACTTCCATGGCTAGCCGAAACCCCACCTTTTCGCCCTTAAATACTCCCCATAGCCGACCCCCTAGACTCGGATTTTGTTTAGACATTAAGTTAGCCATCATAGCAACTTCGCCAAGGCTCGAGCGTCGCAGAGGTCTCTTGTACTTCGCACCTATTCAGGATCCCACCTTTTTAATAAAGCTTTCATCTTAATCCGCAATATCTTGATTGCAATATTAGTTCTTACTTGTTCTCGATTTCAGGTACGAATTAAGACCCTCGCTGGTCAGGCTGATCGTGTTCCCGCAGGATCGGTAACCTCCAGAAGATTGTCCTAGCGATTGCATTGGCACTCGTGCTTGCACGTGTAGTCGGATCATCAAGCCCGAACTCCACCAAATCGATTATCGCCATCTCATCGAAAGATCGGACACCTTTGCCCTATCAAGTGGTATCAGATTTCAGGTTGCTCGGTGAGATTTTACTGTTTTCGTAGATTAGATCTGTTTTTACCTATAACCCATGAAAAAGCCAAAAAACACAGTTAGAGTTTAGATCCATCCCATAACCAATCTACGCCTCGCATTATCTTTTCAATTTTTGCATTGTTGAATTTGTGTCTACATCGTCGCGTCGAGTTGCTGGTCTTAGTGTCTCGTCCCTTAGAGTTTCGAGTTCTGATCATAGTAGTCACCGCCACACTCGCCGATCACCGCCACCATATTCCGCCGCCATACATCCAACCACCATAAACCCTAATACTCCGCCACCGCCTTCCTACCGCGACACAGATCCGATCAGTTTTCCTGCCGCGGCACGAGTCCGAGTTGAGTTATTGTTTCCTAGTTATTTCTTTTTACTTTCCTTCTTTGTTGTTTCCGTGTTCAGCTAAAGTCCGAGTCGAGCTCAGAGTTCGGTCGTAAGTCTAGAAGGAGAGCAAAAAAAAAAGTCTGGAACCGCCTCCGAAATTTTTTTCTGGCTATACTAGTTTTCGACTCTAGGGATCACTTTTCTCCATCGGCCGTTATAGCGATATTTTTTTGGCGCCTATTTTTAGACCCCGTAGATCAGTTCTAGACACTCGCCATCATAGTGATTTTCCACCTCTCGGTTCGCTTTTCAGAGTGCCATATCATCATACATTGCTTGTTATGTCGCGTCGTGACATCGTTGGTGATCTAGGCTCGCGTCTCTAATACGGTCTAGCCTAGGACCAGCACAGTACCGTCGTTGAGCATTCTTTCAACTTTTGCATTGCTGTTTTGATAATTGCTAACCCCCCTTTGCTAAGCCTTCCCAGAGCTCCACAGATATTCTCCACGTGCGGTGTCTCGACCCCTGGTAATCGCTTGGCTCAATCTCTGGACCCACTGATCCTCGCGGTTGCACATCGTCTTTTCCTGCTGTTTGGTAAGAACTTGTAAGAGCTTCGTATATTGCTTGACGGATTACGCGTGACTTCCACCATATTTCCGTAGTATATACCTGTGCTTTTTAAGGACTAACCATGACAGATACTTCGCAGAACCCTGCCACAATGACGAACGAAGAACTACATGCCCACTTCTCCGCGCTCTTGGTCAGTCGCGCTGAAGACGTGGATACGCGCCTAGGGGAGTTTGATACCAAGCTCACCAACGCCGTGGACAAGATCGATGGACTCGAGAAATCCTTCAACGCCAAGCTTGACGTTCGGTTCAAGGAGCTTTTAAACAGATTGCCCGCACCTGCACCCGCACCCACACATGACGCACGGCGCATTCCGATCACGGGTCGGACTGCTGGTTCGGCTGCCGCCGCACCCCCGGCGGCTACCGCTGCGGCTGACGCACCTCAGACTTCCGCCGCGGCTGCTGCTGCGACATTGGGGACAGACGACGGGTACTACTACGACCCCGACGACGACGATCTGTTTGACGAGGAGGTTGAACAACCTCCACAGGTACCTGCTGGCCGTCCCCGACATTACTACCGCAACGCTCGACCACCGGTACGTGATGATGATCATGTTGCAAAGCTTAAATTAAATATTCCATCTTCTGAGGGTAAATATAATCCTGATGCATATCTTACATGGGAGATGGAAGTATAAAAACGTTTTGCATGCTTAAAATATCCTGAGAATATGCGTGTTAGTGCTGCTACATGTGAATTTACTAAATTTGCTTCCCTTTGGTGGTCTGAGTATTGTCGTTTAAATCCTACTACTATTCCTAGTACTTGGACTGCTTTAAAAACTGCTATGCGTGTTCATTTTGTACCTCCCACTTATCAACGTGATTTACTAAAGAATCTGACACGTTTAGAGCAAGGGAAAAATTCTGTAGAAGAGTATTATCAGGAATTGCAAACGGGGATGGTTCGGTGTGGTCTTGTTGAATCTAATGAACAAATGCTTGCATGTTTCTTTGGTGGATTAAACAAGGACATTCAGCACATCTTAGATTATAAGGAATATAATTCTATCACTCGTTTGTTTCATCTTGCTTGCAAAGCTGAACGTGAAGTGCAGAATCACCAAACACCATGGAGGAGGACTAATAATTCTGCAGGTCGCACATCCACTTGGACATCCCGACAATCAGCGCCTCCTTGTGATTCGCCACCAGCTACTACCACATCCAAGGCCACCACAAGATTTCCAGCTGCTCCTCCACCATCATCCAATGCCCCTGCTCGTAGTGCATCTTCTATGGCTTCCACGGGTAAGACAAAGGATATACAATGCCGCAAGTGCTGGGGTTTTGGTCATATTGAGAGACAGTGCACAACACAACATGTGATGATGGTGCGAGAAGATGGTCAATACGATTCAACAAGTGACTTTGATGAAGATACACTAGCCCTTATTTCTGCTCGAGATGGAGACAATTCTGATGCTGATGAAGAGATAGAGGTAATGGGAGCTGAAGCTGCTGATCAATACAGGAGCTTAATTACACAACGTGTGTTGAGTGTGCAATTGAGCAAATCTGAGCAAGATCAACGCCACAACATGTTCCAAACACGTGGTGTTGTCAAGGAAAGAGCTATACGGATCATCATTGATGGAGGGAGTTGTAATAATCTGGCCAGTGTTGACATGGTAGAGAAGCTTGCGCTTCCAACAAGACAACGCCCACATTCATATTACATCCAATGGTTTGAGAGTTCTCGCAAGATCAAGGTAACAAGAACGGTACGCATGCATTTTACTATTGGTACATATTCTGATTTTGTTGATTGTGATGTTGTACCTATGCAAGCTTGTTCTTTGTTACTTGGTAGACCATGGCAATTTGATAGAGAATCTGTTCATAATGGCAAAACTAATCACTATTCTCTTATGCATGATGGAAAGAAAATTGGCCTAAAATCTATGACTCCCAAACAAATTTTAAAAGATGATCTTGCTAGAGCTAGTAGAGCTAAAACTGAGGAGAAAAATAAAAGCGAGAATCAGATTGTTGCTACAGATTTTATACCACCAAAGAACACTAAATCTGATTCTACACATGCTACTGAAATTCGTTTGAAGAGTCCATGTATGCTTGCAAATAAAATTGATATTGCTGAACTAGATGTAAACAATACTCAATGTTATGCAATTGTGTGCAAAGAGGTTTTGTTTTCATTTGAGGATATGCCTCCTTCTTTGCCACCCGCTATTGATAACCTTTTGCAGGAATATGAGGACGTCTTTCCCGCTGAGCTGCCACCAGGACTACCTCCTATTAGAGGAATTGAGCACCAAATTGATCTAATTCCTGGTGCCACGTTGCCCAACCGCGCGCCATATAGAACCAATCCAGAGGAGACAAAGGAGATACAACACCAAATTCAGGAACTACTCGACAGAGATCATATTCGTGAGTCCCTTAGCCCCTGTGCTGTTCCTATTATTTTGGTACCTAAGAAAGATGGTTCTTCGCGCATGTGTACTGATTATAGAGCTATCAATAATATTAATATTCGATATCGTCATCCTATTCCACATTTAGATGACATGCTTGATGAATTGAGTGGCTCTACCATGTTTTCTAAAGTTGATTTGCGTAGTGGTTACCACCAGATTCGTATGAAATTAGGAGATGAATGGAAAACAACATTTAAAACTAAGTTCGGTTTATATGAGTGGTTAGTAATGCCGTTTGGTTTAACTAATGCACCTAGCACTTTCATGAGATTAATGAACGAAGTTTTACGTGCTTTCATTGGACGTTTTGTGGTAGTCTACTTTGATGATATTCTGATTTATAGCAAATCTTTAGAGGATCATTTGGACCATTTACGTGCTGTTTTCAATGCTTTACGTGATGCACGTTTGTTTGGTAACCTTGAGAAGTGCACATTTTGCACCAATCGAGTTGCGTTTCTTGGCTATGTTGTTACATCACAGGGTATTGAAGTGGATCCAGCCAAGATTGAAGTTATTGAGAATTGGCCGCAGCCCAAGACGGTCACACAAGTGAGGAGTTTTCTTGGCCTCGCTGGTTTTTATAGGCGCTTTGTTAAAGACTTTGGATCAATTGCCGCGCCGCTGAATGAGCTTACCAAGAAGGATGTGCCCTTTGTTTGGGGCGATGCACAACAACAGGCCTTCGTCATATTGAAAGATAAGCTAACACATGCTCCCTTACTCCAACTTCCTGGTTTTACTAAGACTTTTGAGCTTGAATGTGATGCTAGTGGAATTGGTTTGGGAGGGGTGTTATTACAAGAGGGAAAACCTGTTGCATATTTTAGTGAGAAATTGAGTGGGGCTAGTCTGGACTATTCTACTTATGATAAAGAATTATATGCATTGGTTCGGACATTAGAAACTTGACAACATTATCTATGGCCTAAAGAATTTGTTATACATTCTGATCATGAATCTTTGAAGCATATTCGTAGTCAAGCTAAGTTGAATCGTCGTCATGCAAAGTGGGTTGAATTTATTGAGTCTTTTCCTTATGTTATCAAACACAAAAAGGGTAAAGATAATATTATTGCTGATGCTTTGTCGCGCCGTTATACTTTGTTATCTCAACTTGACTTCAAAATATTTGGATTCGAAACTATTAAGGAACAATATGTGCATGATGCTGAATTTAAAGATGTGTTGCAGAATTGTAGAGATGGTAGAACATGGAACAAGTTCGTCTTCAATGATGGATTTGTGTTCCGTGCTAACAAACTATGCATTTCGGATAGTTCTGTTCGTCTTTTGTTGTTACAGGAGGCGCATGGAGGAGGATTGATGGGACACTTTGGTGTCAAGAAGACGGAGGATGTTCTTGCTGCACACTTCTTTTGGCCACATATGCGTCGAGATGTTGAGCGATTTGTGGCACGCTGCACTACTTGTCAAAAAGCTAAGTCTCGCCTTAATCCACATGGTTTATATATGCCTCTTCCTGTTCCTAGTGTTCCTTGGGAGGATATTTCTATGGACTTTGTTTTGGGATTGCCATGAACATAGAAGGGGAGGGATAGTATTTTTGTTGTTGTGGATCGGTTTTCTAAGATGGCACACTTTATTCCTTGTCATAAAACGGATGATGCTGCGCATATTGCTGATTTATTCTTTCGTGAAATTGTTCGTTTGCATGGTGTGCCCAATACTATTGTTTCTGATCGTGATACTAAATTTCTTAGCCACTTTTGGAGATGTTTATGGGCTAAGTTGGGGACTAAATTGTTGTTTAGTACTACATGTCATCCCCAAACTGATGGACAAACTGAAGTAGTAAATAGAACTTTGTCTACTATGTTGCGGGCTGTTTTAAAGAAGAACTTAAAATTGTGGGAAGAGTGTTTACCTCATATAGAATTTGCTTATAATCGTTCGCTGCATTCTACCATAAAGATGTGCCCGTTTGAGATCGTCTATGGTTTTGTTCCTCGTGCACCTATTGATTTATTGCCTTTACCTACTTCGGTGCAACATAATTTGGATGCTACACAACGCGCTGAAATGATATTAAACTTGCATAAGACTACTAAAGATAACATCGAACATATGAATGTTAAGTATAAACTTGCTGGGGATAAAGGGAGAAAGCATGTTGTGTTTGATGTTGGAGATCTTGTTTGGTTACATTTGCGTAAGGATCGCTTTCCTGATTTACGCAAGTCTAAGTTAATGCCGCGTGCTGCTGGTCCCTTTAAGGTGTTAGAGAAAATAAATGATAATGCATATAAACTTGAGTTGCCTGCAGACTTTGGTACGGTTAGTCCTACGTTTAACATTGCAGATTTGAAGCCTTACTTTGGTGAGGAAGATGAGATTGCGTCGAGGACGACTTCAATTCAAGAAGGGGAGCATGATGTGGACATCCCTTCTATTGATACAACCGTTGGACCTACAGCTACACACATACAAGGACCCATCACAAGATCTCGTGCCAAACAACTTAACTATCAGGTACTTTCGTTTCTTGGAACTATTCCTCACATACATGAGAATATGATACTGCCTAAATAAGATGTATTTCTTACTCTTAGGAATGATGGACCAAGCATGGATGAGAGGGACAAGCATTGGAGCATGGCCATGCATGGAGATGGCAGCAACCGTGTGATGATCCGAGAGAAGGCCACGGATGAAGATTTCAGAACTTTGAGGCCACCATAGTGAAGAAAGAAGGCTTGGACGAAATATTCAAGATCAATACTTCACGAATTCGTCCATAGCTTAATATGGTGCTGCGACACCTTTTACTTTGGGCCAGGCCCATGTAATTTTCGCAGGATTTTAATTAGCCACTTTTTAGAGTCCGTATTTGAGGGGAAAAGGACTTCTAGGGTTGGATTCGGCCACCACTTCCATGGCTGGCCGAAACCCCACCTTTTCACCCTTAAATACTCCCCATAGCCGACCCCCTAGACTCGGATTTTGTTTAGACATTAAATTAGCCATCATAGCAACTTCGCCAAGGCTCGAGCGTCGCAGAGGCCTCTTGTACTTCGCACCTATTCATGATCCCACCTTTTCAATAAAGCTTTCATCTTAATCCGCAATATCTTGATTGCAATATTAGTTCTTACTTGTTCTCGATTTCAGGTAGGAATTAAGACCCTCGCTGGTCAGGATGATCGTGTTCCCGCAGGATCGGTAACCTCCAGGAGATTGGCCTAGCGATTGCATTGGCGCTCGTGCTCGCACGTGTAGTCGGATCGTCAAGCCCGAACTCCACCAAATCGATTATCGCCATCTCATCGAAAGATCGGACACCTTTGCCCTATCAGATCTCGTGGTCAAATCGATGGGAAAGCGAGGGGAAAGGGAGAAGGTAGCGGAAGCAAACACACACCTCGCGAAGAACACGATGAACACACACAAAACTCACACGATACAAGGGCGATTGCTCCCGATGGCAGCCACCGGTCCGATAGAATCCTCACAAGGAAAGATCGGTCAACGTGCTCCCTCAAATCCACATCGGAGAGGGAAGAACACCTTGGGGAGGGTCTTGACAACTTGGAGATGAGACACCGAACTCCAAGGCCTTGTTCAACGATGGATGCGTGATGCAAAGTCCAATCGAGGTTGGTGACGATAGTCAGTCCCCTTGGTAAAGGGGATGAGGCAAAACTAGAGATTCCACAATGGGGGTTGTCTTTAGTCTATCATCTATGCCTAAGGGATACATGAGGGGTGGGGGCTCTATTTATAGGCCAGCCACATAAACAGGGGTAGTTTGGGAACATAACGAGAAAGTATAGTAAGGGGTACATGGCGCTGGGCCGAGTTGGCGCGTGCAGGCCCAGACACGACCGGTAGTACCGGACTTAGGACCGGTAGTACCGCTCTGGGACCGGTAGTACCTCTTGCGGTCCTGGAGCGTCAGTTGGAGCCGTCAGTAGCGAGCGGTAGCAGGGGGCGGTAGTACCGCTGACCCGTAGTACCGGTTCCGATGACCGGTAGTACCGCTTGTACCTGGCAGCAGCCGACCTGTCTTCTTCCGTCTCCTCTTCCAAGCCTCTATCTTGTCGGGCTTGATGTTTCGGGCTTCCTCCCTTGCCTCTGTACTGGTCAGTGTGAACCTATCATGCATATGTGACGGAGTATGAAGTAGCATACCATTCACTAGGGTAGGAAGTGGGCTCGCATAGAGGAACGGATTCACCTTTGGAGTCCATGACGACTTGGCGTAAGTTGGAGACCTTGATGTAGTAACGACCGTAGGTCGGGCTGCATCATCTCCCCCCTTCAAAAAGAGTCGTCCTCGACTCTCCATGTTCATCACGAAGTAGAAGAGGTCGAAGGACATCCTTGATCCTAGGGTTCACCATATAGTCGTCCTCGGGAAGACTGACTTGACAACACTTCAATGTTCCTTCACCTTCCATGAAACCTACAAAGCTCACGACAAAAGCGAAGCAACACTCAAAGCGTAGCCAATTCATGAACATTATATCATGAGTCCTCAAGTAGAAGGAAGTAACCTTAGCTTGTAGAGATAGCTCGATGAAGGGTAGCCATAGGTAACTCTCTTCGGTTCTTCTTGTCAACACATGGTTGGTAGAGGTTGACGTGTAAGCATTTGTACCTTCATACAACAAAGACCAAGCAAAATATTTTCGTGCGTGATAGAGGAGCATGTCAAATGTGGCATGTCCATTCTTGTTCACAACACTATTAGCACAATGCATGTATAGCAAATGGAATGCATATGCAAGGTCAAAGTGCATGGGAACTCAAAAACTCCATACAATGTTTTAGTGTGGCACTCAAGGAAATTGACTAGAATTTTGATCAACTTCCTTGATGCAAGAATAGGAGAATTCGGCAAAAATACGCAAGGAAGAATGTCCAAAGCAACATCATTATGTGTGCAAACCAACCATTGGAAAGATAAATTGTTCGACATGTTGGATGTCACACACAGATCATCGAAAGCAAATATCATGGGAATATGAGTATCCCAAGCGGAAGCAAAAACAACACGTTTGCAAACAAACCAAATGAAAGATAAAGTGGTCCTTATGTTTGTTGCAACAACAAGACGAGATACTTGAAAGCTCTTATGACAATACATGCTCTTAATGGCATTATGGTTGCACACAAAACATCGGAAAGAGAAATTGTTCAACATTTTTGTTGCAACACACAAAGCATCAATATCCAATAGCAAAGAAACATGAATGTCACAAGGTGAGATAATACCATCAACATGCTTGGAATCAAACCATAGGAAAGAGAAATTTGCCAACATGAAAAATGCAAAGCATGCAAAAGGTATCAGAGCTGGGTTCGATCTTGAATTCACTTGTGGGATGCTCTCAAGAGATCTTTTTGTCAACTCATGCTCAACCAAGGTTAACATTATAGTGCGGGTACCTACACACATCATACACAAAAGGAAGAACGTGTGTGCATGGTAGAGATACACATCATCCATCATGACGTATCTCTTCTTGTGCACATCACCATTAATGTCAATCAAGTATGAAATAGATGCATGGTGAGTATTCAAGTGGGGAACATGCTTATCATGACAATCATCAAAATCTCCAAAAATTGAGAAAGCTATGGGGGCCATCTCATTATAACGCATGTCATCACTATTGTTGCAAGCAAAACAAGTGAAATAGCAAGCATTCATCTTATTGCAAGCAACGGGAGAACTTGAATGACTAGCATGACAAGGCAAGTCCGAAGCAATTGGAGGATACACACAAGATGCATAGCATGGCATGTTTATGGCAATGATATTGCAATCAAACAATTCCACATGATCAATATTATGCAAAGGCAAAGCATCACATGGGAATAAGAGTGAAGCATATGTAATGTCACAAGTATCATCCATAGCATGCATATCCTCACAATTCATCATGTCCACTAGTTGGATCATGGCATCATCAACACCCTTATTGTTACCTTGTTCATACCTCTCATATGAAGTGGGTGTTGTGGGAGTAGTGGCCTCCTTGTGGACGACTTCGTTTTCTTGATTTAGCCATGGCGTAGCATCATCTCCGTGCACCATGTACATCTTCTCCAATTGAGGCATCATGTCTTCATGGCTTGGCGCGTCTTCCTCCATGGAACCTAGCACAACACAAGAGAACACACTAGAGGTAGAGGGTAAGTTGTTAGAAATCAAAATGATCTCACTTGACCTATCAACTACCACTCTCAACTCACTTGGAGTATCGCTCATGCCCTCCAAGTGGAAGCACTCAATCTCACATAAGGTGGAGTCACGCATCTCACTCTTGTTCTCACTCAAGTGGGCTAAGTGGCTCTCATACTCACATGGGATTGGTACCACATCATCACTCAAGCATATGGGGATAGGCTCGGTTTCCTCAACTCCAAGCGCCTCCTTTGGTGAAGGGAAAATCCCATGCTCACCATTCTTGACCTTGTCGCCTTAAAAGTTCGATGCCATAAGATGGGCATCATTGCTCACCTCCATGGTAAAAGGGAAAATCCCATGCTCGACCGTCTTGTGTCCATCTCGTAGTAGTGGTGGAGGTAGGCTCATGCTATCCAACTTGGCGAAGTAGAGGTCTAAATTTTCCTCGTTCGCGAGGTCGTGGAAGTCAAGCGTAGGTGTTGAAGATTGATGGCGTGGAGGAATGCTTGCTCTTGGTGTCATTGTGGTGGTGGCACTAGTAGTCGAAGGCGCCCTATGATGGTGTCGACGGAGGCCGTTGGTGTGCCTTGCCGATGGTTGATGTTGGTGAAGCACTTGGTCGTCCACATGACACTCGCGACGATGATCATTTGCCTTGGCACTCTTCTTGTGCTTGTGGCGCCTTCTTGATCTTGATTGAGCATTATGGATGGTGCTCATCAATAATTCTTCGTCTTGGTGGCGAAGATGCCTTTGACAATGTCTTGTATCCTCTATATGGTGGCGATGCTCATGAGAGGATGTTTGTCGATGAAGATTCTTGTTTCTTGGCGCCTCTTGATGTATATGATGTTTCGACGCCACTCTTCTTTGGATAGGAGGTGCAGCTTGGCGCCTTGGAGGTGATGGAGCTTGGCGCCTTGGAGATGGTGGATCTTGACGCCATCTAGGTGGTGGCACTTGATGTAGGGGTTCGTAGCATGGAAAACAAAAAAATTCTACCGCATGCACACAAACAAGCCAAGATCTATCTACTAGATTGTAGCAACGAGTCGATAGAGGAACTTACCCTCGAAGATTCCAAAGAGGTTAACGAGAGCAGATTCTCGTGGGTGATGTAGTCGTACACTTGCCGATCTCAAGATCGCGTAGACGATCCTTCCGGCGCTGCGTTCCGGCAGCGCTTCCGCAGTCGGTCACACGTTCGGTACTCTACGAAGACCTTCCTCTCCCTTGTTCCAGCAGGCAGCGGAGGTTGTAGCACTCTCCTCGCGATTCCGGCAGCACGACGGCGTGGTACCGGAAGTAGAGGGGAGATCTCGCAGGGCTTCGCCTTAAGCCAGAGCGAGTATGGTGGACTATGAGAGAGCCTTGGTGATCTAGGGTTTAGACACACCAATTAGAAGGGGCTAAACCAGCGGCTAGGGCAATTAGAAGCTCTAACTCGACGGCTTGGGAGAAATCCCTAGGCTGTGGCTAGGGTTTAGGTTTAGAGGGAGGCAACTTGTGTCTAGGAGGGGAGCCCTGCCCCTCCTCTTATAGGTGGAGGGAGGCGCGCCTGGGGAGGGGAGTCCCTCCCCAACTCGGACCCAAGGTGGGCCGGCGGTGGGAGGAGGAACTCCTCCCCCAAGTCGGTTTCAAACCTCCTTCTCCTCTTTCCCAAAACTAGCCGTTTGACTTTCAAACTAGCCGTTTGACTTTTCAAACTAGGATTTGAATAAACCCTCTATTTGGTACAGCGATGACACCAAGTACATAATGCAATCATACCAACTTGATATAACACATTCATGTACCCTTCCCCTCCGGAGTGCCGGACATTCCGGAACCTTCTAGAACATTCCCGATGAAAACACCGGAATCATTCCCCAACTCCGAAACAGGACTTTCCTTATATGAATCTTATTCTCTGGACCATTCCGGATCTCCTCGTGATATCCCGGATCCCATCCGAGACTCCAAACAACATTCGGTCTCTTACTCATCATTCCATAACTACTCAACAACATCGAATCCTTAAGTGTGTCTCCCTACGGTTCGTGAATTATGCGGACATGATCGAGACACTTCTCCGATCAATAACCAATAGAGGAATCTGGAAATTCATATGGCTCCCACATATTTCTATGATTACTTTGCGATCGAATGAACCACTTACATACGATACCAATTTCCCTTTGTCTCATGATAGTTTACTTATCCGAGGTTATGATCGTCGGTATCTCTGCATACCTAGTTCAACCTCGTTACCGATAAGTACTCTTTTCTCGTTCCTGTGGTATGTGATCCCTTGTGATCCAGTCACATGCTTGCAAGCTAATTGGATGACATTCCACCGAGAGGGCCCAGAGTATATCTATCCGTCATATGGATGGACAAATCCCACTCTTGATCCATGTGCCTCAACCCATACTTTCCAAACACTCAATGCCACCTTTATAGCCACCCAGTTACGGTGTGGTGTTTGATGTCATCAAAGCATCCTTCCGGTGATGGTGATTAACATGATCTCATGGTCGAAGGAATTAGGTTACTATGTATCAGAAAGCTTATAGCAAATGAACTATATTAAATGACTTGATCTTTATGCTACGCTTAACTATAGGAGTATGTCCATCACATGATTCTCCTAATGATATGACCCTGTTGTTAATAACATCTCTATGTTCATGATCAGAAAACCATGATCATATATTAACCAACAAGCTAGTTTAACAAGAGGCTTTACTAGGGACTCTTTTATGTTTACAAATCACACAAGTATTAATGTTTCCTGTTAATACAATTATAGCATGGTATGTAAACATTTATCATAAGTATGAAGATATGATAATAACCACTTTATTATTGCCTCTTGGGCATATCTCCAACAGTCTCCCACTTGCACTAGAGTCAATAATATAGTTTCAAACCTTTGTGTATTCAACACCTATGGCTTTCCGGTGTTGTATGTACACGATTGCTAGTGGTCAACTGATCTGCGGATCTGACACTTCCAGGTCCGTGTGTAATTGCATGTCTTTGCATCTCTACGCATCACTCATTCTCTAATGAGATGGCTTTGTATAAATTTGGTCCTTTGGTGAGACCTTTAGTTCTTTGGGGTTAAAACATGTTGATAATATTGTCGCACAATATATCTTCATAGTATTATCCCGCTGTGAACTACACCTAATTTGATAACAAACTACTTGACTCAAATGCCCTCTTTAGCTGCTATAGTAGCAGTCATATACTTAGCCTTTTTTTGTAGTATCTGTCACAATGTCTTAACTTTGGAATTCATCCAAATTCATTATGGAACTTACTTTCCATCATATTGTGCCACCGTTAGTTTAGATTGAGATAAACTTAATTTGTACTTTGTGACAAAACTAGTATCAATGTAGTATTTTTACAATGAACTAACCATCTATTTGCCACTTCTACAAATAATATACTCTTAGTTCTTCCAAAAGATCATAAGAATATCCTTACTATTGTCCAATTATCAACTTATGAATCATTCTGGTATATGCTCATAACATTTAGAGTATAGGACATATCTGGATTTGTACATATTGCAGTATGATTAATATAGATACTCTTTGTGATTTCATACATCAAGTATCGATCTATACTTGAATCTTTGTTTCACTTACCCAGTGTCAATACACTTGAATATATCATCAATATTGAACTCATTCAATCCTTTTTTTTTGTGACAAGAACCTTTCTTGTAGTTTCTATATTGAACTCATTCAACACATCATCTATGTACTTTCGGCACAACCATATTAGCGTCTATTGATGCCAAATATTTGGGTTTTGCCTCTTTCATCGGGATGAAATTCTTAATATGTGTTAATAAAAGATACATCTTTTCTAATCAACAATATGTCCTCCACATAATGTATTAGAAATATGTCTTAGCGCTCCCACTTAATTTCTTGCAAATGCAAGCATCTTCATTGTCTCTGATGAAATTAAACTCTTTTAACAGTTTCATCATAGTGAAGATTCCAACTCCGCTATGCTTACTTCAACCATTGAAGTTTGCATATGTTTTTAGCATCCTTTGAATTAACAAAAACCCTTTGGACCGTGTCATGCACACGTCCTAGGTAACCCTTCTATTAGAAGAGAAATTGTTTTTGTTTATCCAACACATAACAAAATTATATGTCGTGGTTGCTACATTAATCCGTCTAGACTAAATATCGCTATGAAAGATCAAATCTTGTCATAGTCAACCCTTGAACATTGTTGTGAACTCTTTCCTAACATGTCGACCATTTCATAGATGCGAAACATCCATGTCTATTTCTTTATAGATCCAAACACAACTGTAAGGTCTTACACCTTTCTCGAGGGTCTTTCAAGTTAAGAACTTGATTTCTCGTGTATGGAACTATCACGGATTTTATGGCTTCAAGCCATTTTACGGAGTCAGGGCCCATCATCGCTTCTTTGCATGTAGTCCGTTCATTATTCTCAAATAATGATTCAACCCTCAAATCTTGGTATTTGATTGTTTACCCGACCTACTTGTTTCAATAGGAACTTAGATTTCTGTGACCACAACCTTTGAGGCACGTGAGCCATGAGCATTGTTGCTGCCTCCGGGACACTTTTCGGCGCTGCGCAACTCTGCACATATAGCTAAGGTTCTTTTAACCTTATCAAAGTTCTATTGTCCTCCCACTTTACTTTTCACGAAAAATTCCTTCCCAAAGAAACTTGACGTTCTAAGCGACAAACACTTTTGTCTCTGGTGTTATGGAGGAATACTTAACAGTTATTCGAAATAACATACAAAGACAGGTTCATCCGACTTTGGTTGCAAACATCTTTCTTATGCAAAGCATACCAATGTTTTAAGAAAGGACAACTTGGGTTTTATCCCAAACCATAACATATGGTGTCATTTCAACGGATTATGATGGAGCTCTTTTCAGTGGAAAAAACGGTAGTCACTAAAGCTTTTAATCTTTAAAATATAATGGCAGTTTTATGAATTACACCTTCGATCTTACCATGTCAAACAAGGTTTAATTACATATCTCGAATGCTCCATACTCTTATGGTATTTCGGGACATGTAAATCTACGGAACGATTCCTTAAATCTTAGGTATTATGCTAAACTTGTAACTCAAAATATCTTCCTTTATGATCTTATCATAAACTATTTATATTCTTGTTACAATGATCTTGCACTTCATCTTGAAAGTCTTTGAACTTTTCAAATGTTTCATACTTCATCCTTATTAAGTAAATATTCATATATTCACTTAAATTCTCGGAGAAAGCATATGAAGATGAAATCCATCTCTCTTGACTACACATAATGGACTTCATACAACAATATGTACAAGTTCCAATAAGCTAGTCACACGTTCCCTTTTGGCCTAAGAACGAAGTTTTAATTATCTCTAGGAAATTTTCACAAGCGTCATGTGATCAAACTCAAAAGACTCCAAAATTCCATCCACATGGAGTTTCTTCATGTTTTCTTTCCAATATAATTTAAACGGCGATGTCACTTCCTAAGTGATCTTTCAATCAATTTGTCTTTCGACATTTTTTAGCACTAGTTTTATGGATGTGATTTCTCCAACGAGATTTGTGAATCATCCATCTTTTATAGATTACGGAAATTATTTGAACAACCATTTTATTCTCATAATACCTGATAAAACAAATCTTGAAGGCAAGCTTTGATGTTTAACGAGCAACACAATAACCCTTTATTTGTTCTCGATGAACATCATCACATATTCTTTTGCTAGTTACTTAGGCCATTGTAGTTCATGAATTGTGTTGTTTTGTATGACGATTCACACCAACAAATTCAGTATCAAATACTTAAGAACCACATTGTTTAATAAGCAAAGAATATAGCCATAACATGTATATCATCTATATACTTAAACTGAACAATTCTAGTCTTTTCTTTTCTGCCATATATTTATGAGATTCTCTTTCAGTATTTCCTTTTCTGTTTGAAAGAATCTATCAACATCAATAGTGGAGTCATACATATGACACATAGTCCAAAGCGTGTATAGTTAAATACCAATGTATTTGGACTTGCACTTTGAAGTAGATCACCATTATCAAATGTTTGGTGTTCTTTCAAATTCCTTTCTTTAGTAATCTCTTGGTGTAGTAAACATTTTACCTACATCAAATATTCACCCTCATCATGGATTTATCCATGATCAAGCTACTTTTAGCTTGTAACGGTGAAACGCGAGTATAATGTTGCTCTCCAAAACCTTTTGGAGGATTAGGACAACTAGTGTCTCCAACCTTTTGCAAATTCTCATAAAATATGAGAACATGACTTTTGCCATATTATACTCTATCGTGTTGCAACCAAAACTTCGTTTCAGATATCACAATATCTTCCACACATCATGGTTTCTGAAACAACTCTTTCAGATCCTAGATAACCTTGATATTAAGACAATCCTTTGAATATCAAGAATCATGGAGACAAACATGATACTTATATACTAACATTGGAATTGTTACTCTTGATTTAATACCAACTATTAAACTTCATGGAGTAATCAAAACTTACTGAAAGTTTGCAATGGGACTTTTAAACTTTAGATTAACACTTCAAAACAATACGATACCAGTTCGTAAAGTAACTAACCAGAATTCTATAGTTCTATCATCTCAATTATAACTAAGCGCAAGGTGGTAAACAGATGCCAATGACTACAACAACTATGCAAATTCACTTTGATTTAATTTATGATAAATAGTGTTCAACTTTTAATCATATTGCTGTTGAACTCCCACTCAAAACAATATCCCTCACATTGTTTTAGTGATCACACGAATCAAATCCACCATATCAAAACCGATCATCACGAGAGTTGATATAGCTTCAATGGCGAACAATCAACATGTTCATCATATCTACTATATGACTCATGCTTTACCTTTCGGTGATCCGTGTTCCTGAGACCATGTCTGTACATGCTAGGCTCATCAAGATCAAACCTTAGCTTCCGCATGAGCAAATCTGGCTTGCCCACGTTGTATACACTTGCGGAATCTAACACACCCGATCATCACGTGGTGCTTCGAAACAACAAACTTTAGCAACGGTGCTAACTAAGGGTGAACACTTTATGACTTGAAATTCATGTGCATGAGGGATCATCTTATAATGCTACTGTCGTCTACTAAGCAATACAAGATGCATAAAGGATTAACATCACATGCAATTCATAATATGTGATATGATATGGCCTTTCTTCTTTGTGCTTCCGATCTCCATCTTCTAGCACGAACATGATCTCCATCATCACCGACATTGCATCAAGGTCAATGATGCTTCTCCATGGTTGTCGTCCACCGGCTTCAACTATTACAACTACTTTGAATAGACACGCGGGTCTTAACAGAAATTAAAGATAACCATATGGCTCCTGCCGGTTGCCGACTTACAATACGGAACATTGCATACATCATATATAATCACAATCATGGCCATATCACATCACTGCACACCCCTGCAAAACAAAGTTAGACGCCTCTACTTTCTTTGCATATTTTACGTGGTTTGGGGCTTTCAATAAGTGTCGTTCTAACTTACGAACAAGAACCACAACATTGATACTAGTATTGTTAATCACCCGTTGTAAATTGGATCTTAACTATGCTAGAAGAAACAGGCACCCGCAAAGCCACTTATGCAATACAAGTTGCATGTCAAGCGTGGAGCAAGTCTCATGAACGATGTCATGTAAGGTTAGCCCGGGCCGCTTCATCCCAACATACCGCAAGATGCAAAGTACACAAGAAGCAATCGACAATAAAAGCATCAACGCCCACAATGACCATTGTGTTCTACTCGTGCAAACAGATCTACATATAGACACGGCTCTGATACCACTGTAGGGGTTCGTAGCATGGAAAACAAAAAATTTCTACCGCATCCACACAAACAAGCCAAGATCTATCTACTAGATTGTAGCAACGAGTCGATAGAGGAACTTACCCTCGAAGATTCCAAAGCGGTTAACGAGAGCAGATTCTTGTGGGTGATGTAGTCGTACACTTGCCGATCTCAAGATCGCGTAGACGATCCTTCCGGCGCTGCGTTCCGGCCGCGCTTCCGCAGTCGGTCACACGTTCGGTACTCGACGAAGACCTTCCTCTCCCTTGTTCCAGCAGGCAGCGGAGGTTGTAGCACTCTCCTCGCGATTCCGGCAGCACGACGGCGTGGTACCGGAAGTAGAGGGGAGATCTCGCAGGGCTTCGCCTTAAGCCGGAGCGAGTATGGTGGACTATGAGAGAGCCTTGGTGATCTAGGGTTTAGACACACCAATTAGAAGGGGCTAAACCAGCGGCTAGGGCAATTAGAAGCTCTAACTCGGCGGCTTGGGAGAAATCCCTAGGCTGTGGCTAGGGTTTAGGTTTAGAGGGAGGCAACTTGTGTCTAGGAGGGGAGCCCTGCCCCTCCTCTTATAGGTTGAGGGAGGCGCGCCTGGGGAGGGGAGTCCCTCCCCAACTCGGACCCAAGGTGGGCCGGCGGTGGGAGGAGGAACTCCTCCCCCAAGTCGGTTTCAAACCTCCTTCTCCTCTTTCCCAAAACTAGTCGTTTGACTTTTCAAACTAGGATTTGAATAAACCCTCTATTTGGTATAGCGATGACACCAAGTACATAATGCAATCATACCAACTTGATATAACACATTCATGTACCCTTCCCCTCCGGAGTGCCGGACATTCCGGAACCTTCTAGAACATTCCCGATGAAAACACCGGAATCATTCCCCAACTCCGAAACAGGACTTTCCTTATATGAATCTTATTCTCCGGACCATTCCGGATCTCCTCGTGATATCCCGGATCCCATCCGAGACTCCGAACAACATTCGGTCTCTTACTCATCATTCCATAACTACTCAACAACATCGAATCCTTTAGTGTGTCTCCCTACGGTTCGTGAATTATGCGGACATGATCGAGACACTTCTCCGATCAATAACTAATAGAGGAATCTGGAAATTCATATGGCTCCCACATATTTCTACGATTACTTTGCGATCGAATGAACCACTTACATACGATACCAATTTCCCTTTGTCTCACGATAGTTTACTTATCCGAGGTTATGATCGTCGGTATCTCTGCATACCTAGTTCAACCTTGTTACCGATAAGTACTCTTTTCTCGTTCCCGTGGTATGTGATCCCTTGTGAGCCAGTCACATGATTGCAAGCTAATTGGATGACATTCCACCGAGAGGGCCCAGAGTATATCTATCCGTCATATGGATGGACAAATCCCACTCTTGATCCATGTGCCTCAACCCATACTTTCCAAACACTCAATGCCACCTTTATAGCCACCCAGTTATGGTGTGGTGTTTGATGTCATCAAAGCATCCTTCCGGTGATGGTGATTAACATGATCTCATGGTCGAAGGAATTAGGTTACTATGTATCAGAAAGCTTATAGCAAATGAACTATATTAAATGACTTGATCTTTATGCTACGCTTAACTATAGGAGTATGTCCATCACATGATTCTCCTAATGATATGACCCTGTTGTTAATAACATCTCTATGTTCATGATCAGGAAACCATGATCATATATTAACCAACAAGCTAGTTTAACAAGAGGCTTTACTAGGGACTCTTTTATGTTTACAAATCACACAAGTATTAATGTTTCCTATTAATACAATTATAGCATGGTATGTAAACATTTATCATAAGTATGAATATATGATAATAACCACTTTATTATTGCCTCTTGGGCATATCTCCAACACTTGATGCCTTGTCGATGGTGGCGCTTGACGCCTTGGAGGTGGTGGCGCTTGTCGCCTTGGAGGTGGATCATCGAAGTAGGTGGTTCCCTTTGGTGTGGAACGCTTGGCCTTGAAGGTCATGGATTCTTGATGATTCACCTCCTCTTGCTTGGCGTAGTAGGCTTCCATATCCACGCGGTGGAGGAATTCTTCATGGATCATGGAGGAGCCATCAAAGTCGATGAAGTTCTCCGTGTCCTCCATGCTCAGCGAGGCATCGTCGATGTCGCACTCGAAGTCGTCCATGCTTGGGGAGTAATTATTGGTGTAGTACTCCATATCACTCAAGCATGTGGAGCGATTGTCGGTGTAGTGCTCCATATCCTCCATGCATGAGGAGCCATTTTCGATGTAGAGCTCCAAGTCTTCCATGCTTGAGGAGCCATAGTTGATGTCATGCTCCATGTATTCCATGCATGTGGATCCGTTGTCGGTGTAGTGCTCCGGGTCCTCAAAGCATGCAGAGCCATTGTCGGTGTTGTGCTCCGTCATGTCCTCTATACTTGTGGAGTCGTAGTCATGGTGGCTCATCATGGATTATTCATAGATATCACCCTCGGTTTCGGAGTCCCTAGACATGAGTCACAAGACCAAGTATTGTATATGTAAGTGGTAGAGGTTGTTGGGGATGCAACGTCAAACCTTACTTTACCTTGGAAGATCGTATCCTACAAGTGGCCACACTTGGGAGCAATAAACCAAGCAAAGTGAAGTTCACGAGGAACACCAAAACCAACTACGAACCAAAAACACACACACACAAGGCCTATGGTGGATAGTTATGGAAAATGGCATGTCAAGAACCAATCCAAAATCAAGATGTTGTATTGGCAAGTAAAGAACCACAATGATCACAAAGCAAACAAGTCAATCCACAAGATAGGAAATATGTACAAGGAAACACACACGATGGGATAAATGGAACTTGTGCGACGGAGAAAGTGAGCTAAGAACCAAATGATTAGCGAGCGAATACTATAAGCTCGTGTCACACAAGTACAAGGAGAGACGCTAGTTCGATTGCACAAAATTGGTGGGCTATAAGATATGCACAAAAGTACCACCTATATGATGTTCATCGAGCTTGCGCTTCCATATTCTATGAGGCGCATGTATATTTCTTTCTTTTCTTTTTATTTTTCTATTTTTTTCTATTTTTCTTTTTATTTTTCACTTGCCTCTTCCTTGTGCCAACAACTATACAAGATAACTATATGAGATAGCGCTCACAAATGTTTGCTCGGAATCTACAAGGTATCAAATGTGCATAGCCCAAGCAATCATAAGAGGAACTAGTCTCAATAGGTGTTTGTTGCTCACAAAGGTAGTTGGGTTCACAAAGGAATGCAAGTGGGGAGAAGTCGCGGAATATTTATACCTTTCGTCGATGATCTTCACCCTTTATTATTGGATTCCGCCTTTCTCACGGAATTTGTATGTATTAGATAGCATGAACAACGTAGATGATGATGTAGAGCTCCTTCTCCTCTTCGAAACGAGCTAAAGAACACCAAAATCCGAGTTCGAATGCAAAAGTTATGCTCAAAACGGTGAGCGGCTGAAATCTGGGAATCTGTTTTTTCTGTTCAGTACCGGTTTTTGGAGCGGTAGTACCGGGTTTTCGGAGGACCGGTAGTACCGTTTAGGTACCGGGGATGTGCGTTAGTACCGGGGAGGTGCGGTAGTACCGGGTTTTGTGCCCGGTAGTACCGGTTGGTCCTGGGACGCCCAGATTTGACGCGTTTTCGCGATTTTGGGACGATTTGGACGGAAAATCTTCAAGAAAAACACCAAATCGACGGGGAAAATCAAGGAATTAGTCTATGGGAACGCATAGGAAGGTAGATCAAAAAAAATTTGCAAGTAATCCACGGATCAAAACCTACCAAAACGCACTCAAATGACAGATCGATCCAAAACACAATTTGGGGCTATTTTTGGTGGAATTTTCGAATTTATGGGGAAAATACCAAATCGATGAGAAATCCGTGGCAACCAAAAGCTGCTGATACCAGATGATGAAGGTGGTTAACCTCTTGGGTGGCCCGATATTCACGGATCTCGTGGTCAAATCGATGGGAAAGCGAGGGGAAAGGGAGAAGGTAGCGGAAGCGAACACACACCCCGCGAAGAACACGATGAACACATGCAAAACTCACATGATACAAGGCCGATTGCTCCCGAACGGCGGCCACCGGTCTGATAGAATCCTCCAAGGAAAGATCGGTCAACGTGCTCCCTCAAATCCACATCGGAGAGGGAAGAACACCTTGGGGAGGGTCTTGACAACTTGGAGACGAGACACCGAACTCCAAGGCCTTGTTCAACGATGGATGCGTGATGCAAAGTCCAATCAAGGTTGGTGACGATAGTCGGTCCCCTTGGTAAAGGGAATGAGGCAAAACTAGAGATTCCACAATGGGGGTTGTCTTTAGTCTATCATCTATGCCTAAGGGATACATGAGGGGTGGGGGCTCTATTTATAGGACAGCCACATAAACAAGGGTAGTTTGGGAACGAAACGGGAAAGTATAGTAAGGGGTACATGGCGCTGGGCCGAGTTGGCGCGTGCAGGCCCGGACACGACCGGTAGTACCGGACTTAGGACCGGTAGTACCGGTCGTAACCGGTAGTACCGCTCTGGGACCGGTAGTACCGCTTGTGGTCCTGGAGCGTCAGTTGGAGCCGTCAGTAGCGAGCGGTAGCAGGGGGCGGTAGTATCGCTGACCGGTAGTATCGGTTCTGATGACCGGTGGTACCGCTTGGACCTGGCAGCTGCCGACCTGTCTTCTTTCGTCTCCTCTTCCAAGCCTCCGTCTTGTCGGGCTTGATGTTCCGGGCTTCCTCCCTTGCCTCCGTACTGGTCGGTGTGAACCCATCCTGCATATGTGATGGAGTATGAAGTAGCATACTATTCACTAGGGTAGGAAGTGGGCTCGCATAGAGGAACAAATTCACCTTTGGAGTCCATGACGACTTGGCGTAAGTTGGAGACCTTGATGTAGTAACGACCGTAGGTCGGGCTGCATCATATGCAATGAGATGAAGAATGGACAAAAGCTCAAGCTTGGGGATGCCACCCCGGTGTCACCCCAAGAAATATCCAAGAGATACAAGCGTCAAAGCTTGGGTATGCCCAAGGAATCCCCTTCTTCATCAATAAAAAGCTCAGGTTTGCCTAGACACTTCGTTTTTATTATTTCATGCACAGTTGTGTTGTTCTTGGGGCGTCTTAGTTTTTGTTTTCTTTGCTTAGTTTGTTTGGTTTGATTAAGTAGTTTGGACCCCCGTTATCGCTTTGTTGTTTTGCAAATAAGTTGCTTCGTGTTGGAAAGGCGTAGTAAGTTCTTGCTTGTAAGTGCAAGAGGAGCTTGCATTGACTGTGACTTAGACTTTAGCATGACATGCTAGGTGTTGTTTTGACCTTATGATTAGTGATTATTGTTGTAGCATGTCTTGTTCCAAACCATTGGGATTGCTTAGCGTGCCTTGAAAAAAAATTATGCGTTGTTTTAGCATGCAAAAGCGTAGTATTGTGGTACTCTCCTTTGATGCTTTGTTTGAGTTGACTTGGCACATGCTCACACCATGTTATGACTCTCACGAGTCACCATTAGCCTCTATGATCATTTAGTCCTTGACTTGTAGTACCACTCTTTGCTTTGATTAGTAATGCTTTGTTGCTCTACATGATTATGGCCATTATTGCTCTCTTAGTTGGTTGCTCCCAGTCTTTTGCTAGCCTCCACTTGGGTGAGTAAGCTCTACTCATGCTTCCAACTCCCAAGAAACCAAGTTATTCCAAAGTGTCTACTATAAACTCCTATGCATGGTGTGTTACACCATTCCAAGTATATTCTTGTTTTCAGCTATCTTCCAATTTAAAACTATTTTGTTATGTGAAAACTTAGTGATTAAAGCCCTCACAAACTTGATGGCACACTTTATATTCTTTGCCCCTAATAAACTTTAACAATTGTGTCATCTTTGTTGTATATGCTTGCACTTATACGTTAGAATTAGCAGAACCGTGCTGTCACGAGGAACGTTTTCAACATTGCACTTGTACTTTGTACTCAGTTGATATCATGCTCTTTTGTCTATGGATGTCACCGGTGTGAAATAAAGAGGGAACTTGTAAGTCCATGGAGTTTGATCCTGTGTTAGAGAAACGCCTGGGCCGTTAGCCTAAGCCATGCCTAATCATGGTGGAAACTTGCAGCATCACCATAGTGACATCTATGAAGCATTCTTCTTATAAAAAAGAGAGACACATTGGGAAAAGAGGAAAGAGAGAAAAAAGCACCATATTCCCATGGCAAATAAGAAAATTGTTGAGATGCTCATTGTCTGCTTGCCTTGTCATTTTGGTTATGGGATAGCTCCTGTACCATGTGTAAGGGGTACCCCGTTGGCGGTTCTCAATGATATGCAAATACTTACAATGCCAAGAACTTACAGGTGACTAAAGTTTAGTAGCATGAGGTGTGGCCCTCGTATTCAAAGGACTTGAGATTGCCAACTTATACCTCATCAAGCATATACTTCATCTTTGTTCACTTTAACCTTAATCACTTCAAGATGCTTATGATAGGGGTAATGAGGTCAGAAAGCTAACAAGTACCATGATTTTTGGAAGCTTTTTTTCAAACTTGAAATCCCTGCTTCCTTTATAAAAGGTCTTTCTTCCACCACTATTGAGTCTCCACCTTCTACCTTTAGGCACCATTAAGAGAGCATAGTTGTCATTATGTGTTCAGTGTTCCAAAGCTTATTGATTGATGCATATTGTGATATTACTTGTTCTTGTGATATTTGTTTCTAGTCACCATTGTGAACTTTGAAGGTGTCCTATGCATCTATTTGCTACTCTATGAGGGACAAGCTAATTGCCACTATGCTATGTTTTCTGTATGTGAAACAAACAAATGTTTTTCAATGCATGTTATTCATGATCTTTGTTTATAGCTTGTCATGTTGCATGCATAGTTGCTATGTCCTATTGTTAGAACTCAATCTTTCATGGACATGTTTAGAGTTCTTTGATCCCAGCTTTCAATGCTTGCAAATGGTTGGATCTTTATTGTGAGGGTGCTTGTCGCCTCAAAAAATATTCTTTTTATCACTTACCTACTTGAGGACGAGCAGGAGTTAATCTTGGGGATGCTTGATACGTCGGAAACGTATCTATAATTTTTGATGCTCTATGCTTGTTTAGTATCTACTTTTCTTTGCTTTGTCTACACTTTGAGGTGCTTTTTACATGTTTTCTGGTACTAACCTATTAACAAGTTGCCACAGTGCCAGTTGCCTGTTTTCTGTTGTTTTTGGTTCTAGAAAAGTTAGTAAAGAAATATTCTCGGAATTGGACGGGACAAACGTCAAAGTCAATAACTTTCAGTGGAGAACAAGAAGTCCAGAGGGGAGCCGGAGAGGCGTGCCAGGGCAGCCGCACCCCTAGGCACGGGTGAGGCCCTGCCCCACGCCTAGTCAGGGTGTGGGGCCCCTGGCCACCGCCTCGGCCTCCCCCTTCGCCGATAAGAAGCCCCCGATGCAGAAACCCTAAGTACCCGATCAAATCTCCACGAAACCTTCTGTAGCTGCCGCCACCGCCATCTATAGATTGGGGGATCTGAAGTTCTTCCCGGCACCCTGCCGGGAGGAGATCATCCCGGAGGCATTCTCTCTGGTATGATGCGTGAGTAGTTCCACTTTGGACTATGGGTCCATGTAGTATCTAGATGGTTGTATCTCCTTCTTTGTGCTTTCATGTATAGATCTTGTGAGCTCCGTTCATGATCAAGATCTAATATATTTGTAATCATGCATGTTGTGTTTGCGGGGATTCGATGGATATTGAGATTATTATGTTGGTTTGATTAATGTTTTTGTCTTTATGATTCTATCATGTCTGTATTGTTTATGATCTTGCATGCTCTCCGTTGTTAGTAGCTATCTTGGCCAAGTAGTTGCTAGTGACTCCAAGAGGGGTATTTATGCTCGATAGTGGGTTCATGGCTCTAGTTTCCAAGGGAAGTGACAATAATACCTTTGGTTGTAGATGTGTTGTTGCTACTAGGGAGAAAACAACGGTCTCTTGTTCATGGAACATGTGGACTGTTTACCTTACACACTTTGCTTAAAGCAGTTGTATGTTGCTTGCAACTTAATACTGGAGGGGGTTCGAATGATAACATGAAGGTGGACTTCTAGTCATAGATGAAGTTGGATGGCAGTCTATGTATCTTGTTGTATTGCCCAATCGAATCTCATAGGATCTTTCTGACTAGTAATTGCATTGTTATGCCTTTCTCAGTTCCTATCAATTGCCCTGCTATAATTTGTTTATCCTTCATGCCATGTTGTTTATCTAAGGAGAACACCTCTAGTGAACTATGGACCCCGGTCCAATCTTTATCATTGATACATCTTCCACTATTACTTGTTTACTTGCTGCAAACCACCATTACCTTCCACACCATATGTTTAATCCTTTGTTACAGCAAACCGGTGAGCTTGACAACCTCACTGATTTGTTGAAGTCTTGAGTTTGTGTTGTGCAGGTCATCGCGTTGCTTGCAACACCTGTGTGACGTTTCCTTCCTCCTACTGGTTCGATAACCTCGGTTTCTTACCGAGAGAAAATTTTCTACTGTGCTGCTTCACACCATGCTCTTGGGTTCCCAACGAAGCGCTTCTACATCAACTCAGCGCTGCATCAGGTACTTAGGCATAATAGGCCATAATGCCATATGCGAGCACTCTCATGCCTACGGAATTTTTTTGGTATGGGTTGAACCTGAGCAGCCCCGCAACATTTCTTTAGCAGGTGCAGTAACAACAATTGGCCTTGCAAGCTTTCACTATCTCGACGAACAGAGATCGCCGCATCCGATAGTGTCTACGAAAAAGGTAAGGCAGGTAGCTTGGTACCTCGTAGAAATAATGTTGCATGAGCATGTTGTTTCCCAACTTGCGATTGCGAGGAATGCAAAGGCGGTCAACCTTGGAGCCTCTCCGCTTCTTCCTCCTTGATGGCGAAAAGGGCCACCATCATTTGCCGTTGTTGTTTCCCAAGTAGCGTATCTACGTCGGAGTCGTCGGACGACGACAGATCATCCAACAAAAAATGTTCGCAAGGGTCTAAATCCATCCACAAATAACAAGCAAATAAGAAAGGGAAAATCCATCTGGGTCCAAGATCGAAAAAGAAGAGGAGGATTTACCCTTGACGGGCGGTAGGCCACGGGCCTAGGGCTGGGCGGCAACGAACCGACCGGGAAGGGGAGCACAATAGGGGAAGCAAAGGCGGGTCCTTGCCTTCAAGCCGGTGACCCTGATCTCTGTGTGCCATCCATGGCGAGTGCGACCGGGATTTGTGTTGAGCGGCACCCTCCGGCCGGTAGCGACTAGGAAACTGGGCCGGCAGGCTGCGGCGTACTTTTGCGTGGGAGGAATCGGGCTAGCACGGCCAGATTCGACGACGGTGGGTGGTGACAGCGACTAATCTTGGCGGCGGGAGGAGGTGAACGAGCTGAAATGTCCCCCCCCACCAAGGGTTTCCAGTGATATGAGTCGATGCTAGGTCAACATCGAGTCGGAGGCGCGTGTCTCCGGGCCGAGAGGGTATTTTCTCGGCCCCCTTAAAAAAATTATGGGCGAGGGTCTTTTGAGGTGTGTGGTTGGGCCATTTATTCTGACCAAACTCAGACCAAACTCATAAACCGACGGTTATTTAAAGTTCGGGATGGATATGGGAGATCTGCTAGAGATGCTCTTACAAACACATTTAACACTACAATGTGAAAGTAAATCTGAAGCAACGCCATCCAGATGAGATAAAAAAAATCATGAAAAATAGTCTCATGACACAGAGGAATCACTCAGCTCTAATTTTCTCGATTGTCAGTGCTCAACCGTAAACAAGTCAAAATTTCAGAACTGTCATTTACTTGGCTAGCGGGCTCTTACTTGGCACTTAGCAACGAAGACGCAGACACCAAGCATCTTGGCAACAATATGAAAACACAATCAGCCAAAACACAATCAACCGTAGTATATGACTTATCCATAGGAAGATGAGAACCGATCTCGCACGCAATTGGGCGCGTCGTCAGAAAAAAGAATGAAAATTCTGATCGAGAAAAAATAAAGAAAATTTATTGCTGCATCTTAGCTTGACTCTTGTCACTATCCTCCCAGCTCACAAAGCGGCATCGGCTATCCATCTACTACCCTCCGCGGCGTGGCTCTACTGTACGACTATATGATGGAGCCGCGATCGCCAAGCAAGCCAAGTGTTCGACCAAATTCCTCGCCCAGAGCGCGCCATGTATCCCCACTTCCTCCTCCTCCTGCTCGCCGTCGCCGGCGCAAGAGCCGCCGCGCCGCCGAATGCGTACCCGTGCGCGTCGGTCGCGGCCAACTCGTACCCCTTCTGCAACGCCTCGCTCTCTTTCCCCGCCCGCGCGCGCGCGCTCGTCTCGCTCCTCACCCTCGACGAGAAGATAGCGCAGCTCTCCAACACAGCGGCGGGCGCGCCGCGCCTCGGCGTCCCGCCTTACCAGTGGTGGTCCGAGTCCCTCCACGGCCTCGCGGACAACGGGCCGGGCGTCAACTTCTCTTCGGGCCCCGTCGCCCGGGCCACCATGTTCCCCCAGGTCATCCTCTCCGCCGCCTCCTTCAACCGCTCGCTGTGGCGGGCGGTGGCCGAGGCCGTCGCGGTGGAGGCGCGCGCCATGCACAACGCCGGCCAGGCAGGGCTCACCTACTGGGCGCCCAACATCAACGTGTTCCGCGACCCTCGCTGGGGCCGCGGCCAGGAGACGCCCGGCGAGGACCCCGCCGTCATCGCTGCCTACTCCGTCGAGTACGTCAAGGGGTTCCAGGGGGAGTACGGCGACGGCAAGGAAGGCAGGATGATGCTCTCCGCCTGCTGCAAGCACTACGTCGCCTACGATTTGGAGAAATGGGAGAACTTCACGCGGTACACCTTCAATGCCAAGGTGAAGCGTTTGCTCCTATGAGGGCTTGTTTGATTCACAGGGTAGGAAAAATGGAGGGATAGGAAAAATGAAGGATTGGTGTGGCATGTCCCATTGAACCCTATGGAAATGAGAACCATGGGAATTGGCATAAGAGGGTGTTTGATGGCAATGTAGGAAAGCCACAGGAATTTGGTTGAAGTTTGAGTGGTCAAATAAGTAGCCTTACTCACAAAGCTAGCCATAGGAATTTTTCCAAGAGCTTAGACCTAATGGAAATTTTCCTATGAAATAGACTAGGCAAAGTTCCATAGGAAATAATCCCATGGGTTCTATTCCTATGAATCAAACGATGGTGGAAGGAAAAAAACCATAGGAACTCAATCCTATGAGAATCCTATGAAAATCCTACAAATCAAACAAGCCCTATGTTTCGTTCTGCTGCAATACCAAGCTCATTTAATATTTGCACAGTATCTAATTTACTAAACAAAGTTGACTGTGAATGCCAGACTATAACATTATACAGCTGATTTTTTGAACTTGACATCGCTTAGCACACTACTCTACCAGGTCCCTGCACAGAAAATAACACTGCATACATATTATTTTATTGTTTATATACCGAAAAACTGCGGAATGAATGTATCAGTGATGCTGAGAACCAAGTGCCAAATGTGTACCAGGCGTGAGCTAAATACACTTATATTTATTAATGGAGTTGCTTATTTGAACTATATATCCAATTGAAGAATCAAAATATTAGCTTGCAATCTGGTGAAGAATTTGCTTTGAACTTCTAATGCAATTCTAAATGGTGCATCTGTTGCTGGCAGGTAAATGAGCAAGATTTCGAGGACACATATGAGCCTCCTTTCAAGAGCTGCATCCAGGAGGGGCGTGCAAGTTGCTTAATGTGTTCATACAACCAGGTGAATGGTGTGCCAGCATGCGCACGCAAAGATCTGCTACAGAAGATTAGGAATGAATGGGGATTTCAAGGGTACTGCTTTCTCTCCTTTGAATTATTCTCTATTGCATGAGTGTTTAACTAATATCAGTGCTCATTTATATCTGAAGGTATATCGTATCTGACTGTGACGCTGTGGCAATAATTCACGAAAACCAGTCATACACAACTTCAGATGAAGATTCAGTAGCGATTGTACTTAAGGCTGGTAAATGGACTGAAACCCTCTCTTTCTCTCAGCATCACATAAGGGATTTTATTAGCATATTGTTGTATTTCTAGACTAAAGGAATTTTACTTCTCAGGTCAATAAACATTATAAAAACAAAGATCATAGACATTAGATTATTTTTCGGTTCCAACTAATTTGAACTCCACTCGAGGCTTCGACTTTCTGCTTTCAGTGTGACACCTTCCCAAAATAAATTTTGAACTGAAACACCTTGCCAAAATTAGCACGAGGAAGGTGCAAAATCGTCTTCAAATAGATTTCTTCGACCACCTTCTATATAACTCAACCAAGCAGAGTTTATTGCTGAATTTGATTACTAATTTTCAAGGAATGGATATCAACTGTGGGTCTTTCCTGCTTCGGCATACAAAGTCGGCACTTGACAGAGGGAAGATACAAGAAGAAGATATCAACCATGCTCTTTTTAATCTGTTCTCTGTTCAGCTACGTCTTGGACTCTTTGATAAAGCCAGTGGGAATCAATGGTTCACACAACTAGGCCCTAGCAGTATTTGCACGAAGGAACACAGGGAGCTCGCAGCTGAAGCAGTTAGGCAGGGTACTGTCTTGTTGAAGAATGATAACAGTTTTTTGCCTCTGAAGAGAAGCGAAGTTAATAAAATTGCTATCATTGGACCAGCAGCAAGTGATGCATACATAATGGGTGGAGATTACACAGGTCTGCATCACTGGACTCGTTTAAACACCCCTTGCTTTTCTACCCTACATAAACTAATGCTAGTTTCGCTTTGTTCAGGTGTTCCCTGTGACCCTATCACCTTTCTTAAAGGCATGAAAGCCTTTGTCCCGCAAACAACTGTCGCTGCTGGATGCAAGGACATATCTTGTAACTCAACAGATGGATTTGGCGAAGCCATTGAAGTAGCTAGGAGAGCTGATGTTGTTGTTGTGATTGCTGGGTTGAACCTAACTCAGGAGACCGAAGATCTCGATAGAGTGAGCCTTCTCCTTCCAGGCAAGCAGATGGACCTTGTAAATAGCATTGCTAGTGTAACAAAGAAGCCCATCGTGTTGGTTATCACGGGTGGTGGTCCCGTCGATGTTTCTTTTGCAAAGCAAGATCACAGAATCGCAAGCGTCCTGTGGATCGGATATCCAGGGGAAGTTGGCGGACAAGTTCTCCCGGAAATTCTCTTCGGACAGTACAATCCAGGTCAGTAAACAACTTAACAGTTTTATGCAGTCCGAACGAAGAACTTGTATGGTGGCTAATCTGGTATGCTGTAATGACAGGTGGGAAATTACCCATCACATGGTACCCTGAATCCTTCACCACCGTTCCAATGAACGATATGAACATGAGAGCGGACCCTTCGCGTGGCTACCCTGGGAGAACATATCGGTTCTACACGGGAGACGTGGTGTACGGCTTTGGACACGGCTTGAGCTACTCGAAATACTCGTACAGCATCGTACAGGCTCCAAGCACAATTAGCCTGTCAGGTTCGTCATCCCCGAGCCTCATCAGTAGGAAGCCTGCATACACACGGAGGGACGGGCTAGACTACGTCCAGGTTGAAGAGATCGCGTCATGTGAATCCCTAACATTTTCAGTCCACATCTCGGTCACCAACGACGACGCCATGGATGGGAGCCATGCTGTTCTGCTCTTTGTGAGATCGAAATCGGGCGCTCCAGGGTTCCCTCTGAAGCAGTTGATTGCGTTTGAGCGCGTCTACACAGCCGCTGGCGGATCAACCAGTGTGGAGATCACGGTGGATCCCTGCAAGCTTATGAGCGCAGCCAACACTGAAGGAAGAAGGGTGCTTCTCCTGGGAACCCATCATTTCATGGTCGGGGATGAAGAGCATGAGTTTGTCGTCGAAGCATAACAGGCTACCAGTACATGTCTACACCAATACAACATGTACCACACCACGTGTCATTATAACTGCCAGATTTTGGATAGTCGGATTTACACATGTACACCTGTATGAAAAAATTATGTTGTAAAGATTAATTGGATGCACCATGTATGGTTGAACCGATTGCAGCAAAAATGTAAGCAATAAATTTCAGTGTAACTCTTTTTTCTCAGATAAACTCTGCCAGTTCGCCTCACCGGTTGGCTCGCCGTATTTCAGGTTCAGATTGACATCCAAGTTCTCGAACTGATGTCAGTTTCAGCATTTTGATCAAACATGAAATTCAAATGATTGAAATGCCGTTCCACCGAGGCAGGTCAGTCGTGCTTAGCAACAAGCCAGCTCATCGTGGTTGGTCTGCATCAGCAACAAACCACCGAGGCAGCCGGGCGGGCCCAGCCGAAGCGCGCGCGGCCAGGCCACCACATCCAATCCAACCGGGAGGAGAACTGCCTGCCTGCCCCGCTCGGATTGGCTTGCCTTGCCTGCTCTGTGCTCTCCCTTTCCATCCGTGCTCTCTCCCTCTCCCCTCCCCGTTCCCATTCCCAACCGTCCCCCTCGCGCATCACAACAAACGCGCTCGCTCTCGCCCCGCTTCATCCGGAACTCTCGCCCCCCATCCCCATCCCTCGCCATGGCGTCCGCCGTCTCCGTCGCCGCGTCACCCTCGCCCCTCGCCGCGACCAGCTCGCCCGCGCGACGCCTCCGCCACGCCGCGCTCCCGTCCGCCCGCGGCCCGCGGTCCCCGGCCCTCCGCGCGGTCTTCGGCCCCGCCGGGAACCGCCGGGGCGTCGTTGGCCGCGGCTTGTCGGTGCTGTGCGCAGTCCAGGGACAGGACACCACCATCCAAGGTACACGCGCGAACTAAACTCGATCGTTTCTCAGCTCGCCAAATCGCGTGTTCTGTTGAATGATGATGTTGATCTGCGTTCTGTTGGGCGATTTGGACGGTGAAATACCGATCCGATTAGTGCGTCTGTGTGGATCTAATGTGTGTACGAGATGAAGTTCCGTTGTTGGAACTGATATTAGAAGCTCCGTTTGTTTTGATTCGGGGATTTACCCATGTTGAGGTGTTAGTGCCGTAGCGTTGCCGGCCGCTGGATTACGGATCTTACTGTTTTACTGGCAACTCTGTATTAGCAACGCCCGGCATGTACTGATCTTACGTGCCTCGTCATGTATGCATCTGCCGTTCTGGAAATGGGATTTAGTTTCCTCCGAAGCTCTATCACATGCAGTGTGTTATGTCTAGCACCTGCATCTCGTAGGAACCGTGATGTTGCTATGCCTGCTCCATTTCTGACCAGCACACTTTTGGTGCATTCAGCTGTATATGCATGAGCAAAATTGGGGGTGGCACTTGAATGAATTTAAATATGGAACCATATATACCTGTTAAATGTCAGTTATTGTATTTTGTTCACTAGTAGTTGCATGTATTGGTTGATATGTGCGTGTTTGCTAAAGGACATTTGTTATTGCGGTGCCTGAAACACTACCTGAGTCAAGGTAAACAGTCTGGACTATGTCATTGAGCCTAAGAGGACTGAGTGTATTTCACATCACTCACTTCAGCTTAATTCTGTCTTGTTGCCCAGTGTCACATAAACGAGCATGTGAATCATTTTATTTGTTTGGGAACATTGCAAGTGAAATAGAAAAGCAAGATCCTATGATGGGTGCAGTGGTGCATAGGGTGATTGAATTGCCAGGTCTCTCTATGTTAGAACTGTTGCACTTAGAAGCACTTGGCCTCCATGGCTTTCGCTACAACCATGCTATCCTAATGTATATACTTCCTCTGTTCCCTAATATATGTTGTTTTGGCAAACTAAATGTGATATTGTGAACTGTTTGACTACAGTGATGACACCATTTGCAGTGAGTGAGCTGTTGGTGTATTCAAGACATCAACATGTTGTTGTGAATATATATGCATTTCATGGTTATACATTCGTAGTTTGTTTTTGGTCAAAATTTGAAAATCTTATCTTATGCAAAGCAGAGTAAGCACACCGAAAAAAAAAGGTTTGCGCTACATTAATGAAGCATTGTATGCTCATAATGAAAAGCTAGTGGTTGGGAATCAGTACCAGACATTTAAATGCTCTGTGCCTTCAGGTGCTGAATATATTTTGTTCCTGTAACTTTCTTGAGAAAGTTTTCCTGTCAAAGTTGTTCTATGGATCTTTTGTGAACAGATTTCTCAGTCTGGATGGAATTTTTCGAATTTAGGCGTCGGCCTTACCTTTCAGAGCAATTGAGCCTTTATGGCTGATCGCTCAGAACTTTTGCTTACGGAAGTCAATCAATTTGGGCCTACAGGTTGTCGGATCATTTGACATGGATACAATGGCATAAAACATAATGTTGTTTGTGGACAGCTGGAGTTAGATTTATGTTTATCTCATCATGTGGCCATTAATTGTTTCATGAACTTTGATACAGTATTGAGTTTACATTTGTGGTAAAGATTTTCTTTCTTACAAGCTACATGATCTTGACAGTTCATAGAACTTTTCAAATTAGTTGATTTACTTTTTCTCTAGCTGTATTCCTAAAGTTTCATCAATTGATTATGTTCAGAATTGTTCACTCTGATACTGTCCATTTGTTCTGTAGTTCCTGATGTCACGAAGGCAACTTGGCAGTCACTTGTCATGGAGAGCGAGCTTCCTGTCCTTGTTGAGTTCTGGGCCTCATGGTGCGGACCATGCAAAATGATCGACCCAATTGTCGGCAAGCTGTCAAAGGAGTACGAAGGGAAGCTGAAATGCTACAAGCTCAACACCGACGAGAACCCAGACATAGCGAGCCAGTATGGCGTCCGGAGCATCCCGACGATGATGATGTTCAAGAACGGCGAGAAGAAGGACTCGGTGATCGGGGCGGTGCCTGAGAGCACGCTGGTCACATGCATCGAGAAGTTCACCGAGAGGTAAAATGCCGAACGGAGGACCGAGTTAGCACTTTGGCATCCCACGTCTCCTGTGTTCAGATCATCGAGAACTCGACCGTCATCTGCGCAATCTTTCTATACCTGCTGCGTGTAGATAGTATTGGAAAATCAGTTTCTGTATCATCAATAAATAGAATCGCGTGGTGGAAGAAGTCCCAAGGAAGGAAGCCCGGTTCCATTGTACCATATTCTTTTGGGCTGTAGATATATATGACAGGACTGCTACGAGTTATATTCTGTAGCGTATCACGTAGTATTTCCTTCAGTTCGTGTGATCGTTTCCCACATAAACTGAATCTATTACTAGATGGTTGTGGATGAGATGCAGATTCACTGATTGGACGGAATAGACCGAAACCCTTGGGGATTATCCTGACGAAACGTAATCGTGCAGAATGGCATTAGTCGACCAAAACAGACCCGGATTTCGAACCCATTCGGTACAGGACGAATATGCGCAGCATCTGATTCGAATTCGCTCAGGTCTTCTTGGGAGGAGATCCGAAGGACGGAAGGACCACGATCGAGAAGTGTTAAATCAGTGGGCGGTCTAGATGGTATAAACGGCGGCAGGAACAAGGAGCCGACCCACGGTCTCCTGATGTAAACGGTGGGTGACCTGTACTGTACGGCTGTACCCTGATCGTCGTTTCGTACTTCGGTACTTGGACGCACGCATCCATGGGATTCAGCGCACCGGACTGTGACCCTGCTCCGGTCCCGTCCTTCCTACCTGTAGGCTGTAGCTGACATCACGGCATAATCAGGTTCGTCAATTAATATACGGATAACAACAGCCCCTGGGCTCCTCCATCGTCTGGCGTCTTGAAGATTACTGTTGATGCTGGAGTATCTAAATCAGACACCAGAGGATCAGTGTCGGCAGTGTGTCGCGATTGACACGGCATCTATAAGGGGACTTCGGCCATGGTCTATGATGGTATCGCTGATCCGGCTATTTTGGAGACGCTAGCCTGCCGCGAGGCACTGGCGTTAGCTGCTGATATTCATGGCGAGAGGATTCAGGTGACTTCAGACTGCAAGGAGGTGGTACAAGACATATCTGATGGATCCATGGGCAAGAATGAGCGATTATCTCTGAGATCAATCTCATTGCCCAGAACTGCAAGTTTGTTTTCGAGGGAAGGTCTTCAAATTATGAAGCTCACAACCTTGCTAAGCGTGTTCTGAATCTAGGAGTTGGTCGTCATCTATGGCTTACCATCCCTTATGATGTAACAGTTCCTGTAAACATTATTATGAATCAATAAAATCTTGGCAGGTTGTTCTAAAATAATAATAATTAATATACAAATATCCACTGAGCAAACAAACCATCCGATTCTAGCTAATTCATGGGATGTGGAGTTGGTTAATCAAACTTTCTAGGAGGTTGATGCAAGGAGAGTAATGGAAGCTCCTCTGTCATGACACAATATGGATGATTTTGTGGCATGGCCTGACTAAGACGGATACATTCTCAGGCCTGCCTATCACATCGAATGGGAGAGTCAATATGGCCACAGAGTAAATCGTCACGATGATGGTCTAATTAATAATTATCCTATATGGGAGAAAATTGGAAGGTTCGGGTCCCAAACAAAGTTAAGGTTTACCTTTAGAGAATTATATGCAAGAGACACTTCCATGTCATTCGGTACTAGCAAACAGACATGTTTCGGTTAGTGCACAATGCCCCCAGTGCAATGTTGGCACTGAGGATGTGAAGCACCTTCTGTTTCAGTGTCCTAGGACTAATAATGTCTGGTAAAATCTGGGACTAGACCAATTGAATCAAAGTGCATGCACGATAGACAGAGCGGGGCAAGCAGTGCTGGATTTTATTCTATGCACAAAGCAAAGATTTACGCCATTACTTGGCTATGCAAATATTTCCGAGCTGGTTGTTGTAGTATGCTGGTACCTATGGTGGAAACGCCGACAATTCACCAATGGAGAAACCTTGCAGGAGCCAAGCAGAACGGCTCGAGCCATTGATGCACTATACTCCAATTTTGTCGCAGCCAATAGTCCTCGAGAAAAAACCTAAAAGAGGAGGCTGGACTAAACCGCTCCGTGATCATCTGAAGATCAACATCGATGCCTCTTTTGATGTGGATGAGCTAAAAGGATCAACATGGGCTGTTATTTGTGATTGCGCTGGAAGATTCATAGCGGCGGGGAATACAAAACTTAAATCTGTACAAGATGTGTTATCAGCTGAAGCACATGCGGTAAAACAGGGTCTCCTCCTCGCACAGACCATCGGCTATAATAGGATCATCCTCAGTTCTGACAGCTTGGATGCGGTCGGTCAAGTGGTGTGGCGGCGGCGATTTTCAACGATTGCTATCATCTTGCTTCTGAGTTCTCTAAATTATTTTTGAACACTCTTTTAGAGAGTCGAATTGTATAGCTCATGAATTGGCCAGAGTAGCTAGAGGTATTGTTGGTCAGGTGTGCCTTGATGACCTACCAAATTTCCTGTTACCCATGCTCTCAATGATGTAAAGACTGATATCGACTGAATAAATGAGCTTATGGTTGTAAAAAAAACCATCCGATTCTGACTTGTGCTCCTACTTGTGCTAGTGTTAAACAAAAGTGCATACCCGCGCGCCGTTCTGGTTGGATCCTAGACTACAGGACATGATTTCCTTGACTCAACCAGCTGCCGACTGCCCCCTCACCGTCGGCGCGTCGGAACGGCAGGCCGCCACGCGCTCAGCTCTCTCCACCGCACATACCGAACCAAATGATTGCCCGTGCGAGCGAAGAAAAGGGCGCCTCGTGCGCGCGCGCGTCGCACCAACCGCCAATGTGCTGCCCACTGCCCAGTGCCTTCCTTGTGGTCGAGACAGACGCTCCCGCGGCATTGGACGCGATCGGCGACCCACGCGGCTGCCACGTTCGTTCGCCAGCAATAATACTACAGCCACTGGGCTGGAGACACGCCGGGATCGATCGGAGTGATGAGCGATCGAGGAACCAGTCGAGCCGAGCCAACCGCCGCCGGGGTTGCCGGCCGCGGCCGGTAGGCCGAACCGGGCGCGCAGGTACGGCTGGCGCGGCCGGGTCACTGCGTGCGTGGCGCGTGCTACTCGGGGACCACAGGAAAAACAAGGTCGCGGCCTGCGAATGGCGTGGTTCGGCCGCAGCCTGCACCGGCCACCACGCACGCGCCGGAACGCCGAGCGGGCAAGCCCCGTACAGAAAGGAGGCGGAGGCGGGACACGGCGGCTCACTCTGTTGGGCTGGCACATTGGTTGGGGGCAAAACCAGAGGCCGCTGGGTTGGCCGTACGCGGTGACCGCTACGAATGACGATACGCTCGCGAGTGAGCCCTATCTACCTCGTCTGTCTACTGAGTAGTACTACTACTACTAGGATAGTTCATAGTTGTACTAGTAGCATCTTCTAATTTGTCGGAGCTTAGATCTTGTGGATGAACATTGCACTTAGGGCTTTGTTTGCAGACTGGCCCTACCGCGACTTCAGCTGCGAGCTTATCCTCTTAGCTCGCTCGCATCACAAATGCGCGATGTCATGTTAACTCACACTTCCAAGGACCACAACTACACAATAAGGCCAGAAAACTTTGAGCCGTGATTAGCGGGGCCGTGCGTGGTGTCGATGTCGACAGTGGCAAATCATAACCTTTTCCAACACATTTTCGTCTATATACTGTATAATAACACAATAGGAAAATCTCGACTCAAAGATAATGGATGCTTGCGAGTGCAAGGTAGTACGTAGTGATTGCGAAGTGCTATCACGCCACGCAAGGGGACATTAAACCCCACCCGTGTCCACGTCGTTCGGTATAAATCATCATCGTCATCAATTAATAAACAAACAAAGGACGGTCGGTCGGTTGCACCTTATCTTCCATTTCAATGTAGAAGTACATATAAATCACAGGAGCAATTCTTGGCAACTGGTGGCAAGCAAGAAACATCTCGGTCCTACTTACTCGATCTATGCATGCCTAAATGGAGAACATAGATTTTACCGGAATCCTTCCAATTCGATGGCTATATACCGGCACTCCTAGCAAACGTTTTGGCCAATTTCCCGACGAAAACTTATTACCCTTATATTGTCCATGCCGGATAGCTTTTGACTTCCACACGCCGATGTCTTCTTGAAGATTTTGCGTCGTAGTTTTAGTTTACCCGAGTGAATTCTTTGTTGTTTCCCACATAACTAGAATCAGTGATCGACTCTTACTTTCTAAACCTTGTTTGTGAGAATAATTCCTGAATCACTCATGGAGTATGATTCCCTGATAGTTTAAGGAAAGTAGCAGTTGACCCTTCGAAGAGGTGGTCTCTCGTCGCCTCCCCGCGCGAGGCGATCGGGGCCTCTCCCTCCTCTCTGCACCAGCCCCTCCCCGCCCTAGACTCCCCTACGAGCGATGTCGGGTGTTGTCCGCACGGTGTGAGCGACGAGCCTCTCCTCTACTCCGCGCGCGGATACCCGCCTTGGGAGGGAAAATCTGGTGGCGGTGCCCCTATCCTATCGATGATTTCGTCGGCGGCGTGGACTTCCCGAGTGAATTGTGGCGGGATGCTGCTGCGCACCGTCAGTAGACAGATCTCTCTCTCTTTGCCGAAAGCTAGGCCTGTGTGGGCCACATCTAGGTTCGGGCGGCTGGTGCAGTTCTGTGGCGGTGCTACCTGGAGATGGGTTTGAAGGTGACGGCGGGTCCAGGGTGATGGTGCTCAGCTAGTCTATTTCAGCGTGGTGACAGGGTCTTCACGAGCCCAATTCGGGCTTGCCTGGCCTGGTATGCCCCTTCCTCCATGTCTGGTCGGCTACAACGGAAGTAGTGGAGGTAGTTCCCTCCTGCCCGTTACTTACTGCTCTCTGTTCTCCGTCCTCTAGGCCCCGTATCACCATCGGTTCACAGTGAGACGACTATGGTGGCGTCAAGACAGTGGTGGTGCATGTTGGTTGGCAGTGTTGATGGTTGGAAGACTACAGAGTGTTCGGTGTAGTGGTTTTTGGTGGTCACGGGAAATCTCTATCGGTCTAAAGACACCGACAGTATGGCACATGCGAGTGTGTTTATTTCTTGAAGGGTGTCGGTTGTACTCCTTTCCCACTCACCTCCGCGTATAGGGGAAACCCTAGGTCAGATCTGGGTAGCAGCGTTGTCATCGTCGCTTTTGTTAAGGTATTGCTTGATACGCGGAGTTCCAAATTTCTAGGTGCATGATGGGACATCCTCGAAGGGTGCATCGGTTGCAAGACATCTTTGTTTAGTCGATCTACCGTTATTGGTATTCTTTTCTCTTTTTTTTTTTGTTTGGGCTTGACTATGACAAGACCCTAACAATTGTATCGTTTATATCAGGTGGTTGCTATATTGATATAGCGGGAGAGGAAAGCCATGTTTCAAAAAGTATATGCTCCTAGATGACTGTGGGTGAGATGCAGATGCACTGATTGGACGGAATAACAGAGTATCATTGATTAAATAAACAAAACTCTGGGGCTTGACTTAGAACAGCTCTGTTCTTAGGTCATAACCAAGGTGAGTTAAAAAAGGGCATAACCAAGGACAGCCTCGGCAATTTTCAATACGAAAATGCCGAACCTTACCTCCTAAGTATTCCGTACATCGAATATGAGAACATTGACGAATATGCACTTCTCTTTGTAATTCGACCGCGTTTTCCTGAGATGAGATCCGAAGGAGTGAAGGACCACACATTGCTGTTAAATCAGTCGGCCGTTCAGACGGTAAACAGCGGCAGGAACACACAGAGCCGACCGACCCACGGTCTCCCGATGCAAACGGCGGGCGACCTGCCCGTACGTACGCCCGTCCGTGGGGTTCAGTGCACCGGCGGTGAACCCAGCCCCGGACTCTGGTGTCTGGTCCCGTCCGTCCTAGCTGTAACGGACTATGTGGTTCGTCAAATTAATAAACCATCCTATATTCTGGCTTGCTAGTTGTGCTGGTGCTAAATAAACGTGTGCGACGCGTCACCCGGCGCCGATCTGTGGTTGGATCCTGTACACCACATCGCATGATTTCCTTGACTCCCACACCAGCCGTGTGCCGGTGCCCCCAGCCGTCGGCGCGTCGGAACGGCAGGCCGGCAGGCGCTAGCTCTATTCTATCCTCGCACCTACCGGACCAAATGATTGCCCGTGCGATGCGGGCGAGCGAACAAAAAAAAAAGGCGTCTCGTGCGCGCGCGCGTTGCATAATGCCGTGGACGCGCACCAACCGCAGATGCGCCCGTGCCTTCCGTATCGCCGAGCCCCTCCCGCGGCATTGGACGCGATCGGCGACGGGTCGGCCACCCACGCGGCGGCCACGTTCGTTCGTCAGCAATAACACTGCCACTGGACACGCCGGCCGGGGTCGATTAAACAAGTGATCGGCGAGGAACCAGCCGAGTCCAACCACCGCTGGGTTGCCGGCCGCCGGCCTGGAAGACAAGTCCGCGGTGGCCTGCACCGGCCACCACGCAGGCGCGGGAGAGGTGCCACGGCGCCTGCAAGCCCCGTACAGTACAGAAAGGAGGCGTCGGCTCTGCTGTCGCTATCGCTCACTCTGTTGGACTGGCACATTGGTTGGGAGCAAAACCGGAGGCCGTCAGGCCGCTGTGTTGGCCGTACGCGGTGACCGCCACGATACGCATACGCTCGCGTATGAGCCCTATCTGTCTCGCCTGTCTAGTGAGAGCAAGTATACAATGTCGGTCCTGAGATTTCGGGGTCCGGAGACGAAGCTAAAATTTTGGACTTCTTATAAATTTTTTATATATGATAATGAAAAATAAATCTTATAACTATACTCCAACTATAATAGTTATATAAAAAAATGTTTATATGATACTTTAAAATTTCGTTCGAAAATTACAATGAAACTTAAACAGGAAAAAATTTAGAAACATGAGAAAACAATCACGATTACTGCTGAAACACAATTTCAGTCTGAAAAAAAATCGCAATAGATAAATTTTCTAGAATAAGTAGAAACAATGTTTAGAGACATGAGGAACAAAGTCATAAAAAATATAAATCTAATTTAAACATGGTAGAAGGTAAAGAAAAAAAATTAAAAGGAAAAGGCGTGAAAGAAATATACCAAAGAAAAAGCATGAAAAATGATGAAAGAGAATGAAACAGAAAGAAAATACGTAATGGAACTTATGTAAGAAAAATATAAAAATAAAGGAAAGAGATATGCATTGATATGTTGAAAAGAACTCGTCTCGAATGTTTCTGATCGGTATGTCGATACCTTTTCGAGTGGATGCTAGGATCGATAGTCTAGCAACACTCAAAGCTACTTGCTCTAAACATGCTCGGACCACTACCAATTTTCTTTAGCGAAACCATACTAGGAAAGCTCGCGCGCTAGCGAGCCGTTTTCTGAGACTTGGGAAGCGAACGGGGCGATAGATAAATCGATCAATGTCTAGGACTGGCCACTGGAAGTCCAACGTTGCCCACAAGCACAATAAAAAATCTTTTTTATATGTATACTCTTATAATTTTTGGGCCCCTAATTTTTTTGGGCCCGGGGCGACTGCCCCGCCGGTCCCCCCAAGGGCCGGCTTGCAAGTATAATAGGATGAGTTAGCTGGCTATAGAAGTTTAAATATTATATTTATGCTGAGAAGTGGACCAAGGCTTAGCCTGGTGGCAAGGACATGCTGATATGGCCTAGCCGTCCGAGTTCGAGTCTCCATACTTATATCTCAGTGCGTATGCACAATTACCTTTATCAATTAACAACGCTGACGGTTTCTTCCCGTTACAGCCACCCATTATATTTATGTTGAGAATGAGAGAAAAGATAGACGGGCTGTTAATTAAGAGCCGGCTGTAGCATGTGCTCCTAAGCATTCCGTGAATACGAAAGATGGACTATATATTAATAAAATATATATTTATAAGACTAACTATTGTATATATTGATTTTATAATTTGCTATAGATGATTTAGCACTTGCTTATAGCCAGCCGTTGACTATATATTATTGAATTTGCTATGAGTAACTTCTCTAGTGGTACCTTCCAAATTTTCAGAGGTACTAGATCTTGGCGGTGCCACTACCACGCATTAACACTCACACGATAGGGTACGTATGGCTTGTCTGCTGACTCGGCTCCGCGACCACAGCTGCGAGCCTATCCTCTTATCAAGATAAACATATGCTACAATCGCTTGCTCGTTGACCGGCTCATTGCGACTTCGGCGGCGACTTTTATCTTGGCTAGCTCACACTACAGCAAACGCACAGTCACTCCCCAGCGAAAACTTCGAATCGTCATGGGCCGGCCGTGGCAAACCATGACCTTTTCCAACATATTCTCGCGCATATTTTGTACTAGTACCTTCTCCAGCAAAAACTTCTCGCACAGTCGCAGTCACTCATGTCGACGGTGGCAGACCATGACCTTTTCCAACATATTCATTCTAGTCCATATATACTATAGCACGATAGGAAGAATCTCAACTCGAAGATAGCAACGGATGCTTCCGTGTGCACACTGCGTAGTGATCGCCAAGGCGGGGCATCATGCTACGCAAGGGGGCCATTTAAACCCCACCCATGTCATTATATACCATCACCGATTAATAAACAAACAAAGGCGGAGGCCCCAAAGACCTTATCCTGGTCTCAAAATATATGTAGATCACAGGAATTCTCGGCAACTTGGAAGGGGACAGCTCTGTCCTGCTTACTGGATCTGTGCACTGCCCAAATGAAGAACATAGATTTTACCGGATTCCTTCCAACCCGGTGGCTGGTAGTAGCAAAAGTTTTGGCTATTTTTCCGGTGACAAACTGTGGCTATAGACTGGCGAGTGGGCCTGGGCGGACTATGGGAGGACGCGTGAGGCCATGCGCGCTGTCTGGCGGCCTGACAGAACGATGACCCAAGTTTGGTGCATGGATGAGTCAGTCCGGTCCGGATATGTCGCCCCACTAAGACAGCGCGCTGCTGTCCACCAGTCCGCTCGGACGCATTCGAACGCCATCGGACTGGTTGGGTTGGCCTGGTAAAGATGTACTAATTGCATCTAGGCCTATCACAATTGCCTCAAGCTGTGCCACTTGTGGAATTGAAATAATGTTTAATACCGTTGAATAATGGACGCCAAGAAAGTCTGAAATGATATCACCATCACATTTACTCTTCCAAAGCTATAGTTGCTCCAAAGTATTTGTTTACCAGTCTCTTAGTAGACTTAGTATGGAAAGCTACAATTTGCAATTATACTTGCGTCCACACCCTATGCTGCAAAATTTGTACCTTTAAGTTTTGTAACAAATGTGAAATAAATATTCATAGACATGGGTTATATTACATCTTGTATGGCTAAAAAAGTCAACAAAAAATATGAAAATGTGTGGCCAACACAATAGAAACAAATGATGTGAGAATAACTCAAGATACTGTTCACTTATGGCTTTTCAAAAAAAGTTTGCACATGTCACATGTGGTCATATTTTTGGGAGGAATTTCATAGGATCATAAGGTACAACATAACCCATGTCCATGATTTTTTTAAATATTTTTTTAAAATCTCAAAAGGAGGAGGTGTGGACGTAATTAGTTGCGGATCGCGTTTAGAAGGGATCTGAACAAGACACTCTCTCTCTTCAGATGGTGAACTCATTGCTGGTGTCTGCCTATAAAAGAAACACAATGTATCTACTACGTACTTTTGTCATCCACTTCACTCAATAATCCCTATTAAAAGCAGAGTGCAAGCCACTAGTTTGTACCAAACAAAACATTGAATCTAAGGTTTGGAAAGATGAATACCCCATACCATGGTTCACCGTTTCCGAGAATGAAAAATCACATCTCGCTTATGGAACTTGTAACCGTCTTTTAAGTAATAAACATGTAACTTGCAAATCTATAAAGGCATTTAAATTACATTTTTAAGTAAAAGAGTTTGAAGTCTCCATTCTTAAGGTATAGTACTAGCTAGAACATGAGATAGTTAGGCAGGAGTTTCATGTCTCCATTCTCAAGAGTTTGAAGTCTCCATTCACGTTTGAAATCATATTTATAGTTTTACTATGTCGATGACAACATACACACACGGCCGAGGTTAGGAAGGTAGACTTTGTGTGCCTGCAAATGTGAGCCACAACCCGCATTTCGACATCAAATGACATACACGGATAAATTATTTTTACTTGCCCTCCCTTATTTTTTCGAAAATGATCACCGATCTACATCTATCAATAGTCATAAAATACAAAGAACAATAGAAATAATAAAGATTACAAATATATCGTCTTATCACGTACGGACAAGTACAAACACTAGGGGCGTGTTTGGTTGGCTGGATCTCCTCTTCTCGCATCCAGCGGGAAGAAATAAGGCCGTTTGATGTGTCGCGGTGTATCAAGAATTTGGCTCGCACGGGTCTTAAAACATCCCTCATTCTGGCTCCATAGTAACGATAAATCGAGCGTTTTCACCGGGGCAGGCCCTGACGAGCGCAAGATAAAGAACAACGTGCGCATGGAGGCAACATGGAGATAGCGGGAGCCAAAAAATTACAGCGCCGCATGGCGCGAAAGGTAAGCTCGCCTCCCTCATATGCTATGACCTCCCGATAGGAGACAAATCTCTCCCTACTTTCCTCTTGTGCGACGGCTTGGCGACGGCGACAGCGATTTAGATCTTCAGCAGCAGCTAATATGTCCATTCTAGCACCGGTTGGCATGTCTTCTCCGACTCTGGCATCAGCTGCCTCGCAAATCTACGTCACCGGCTTCTCCCTCGCCTTCTTCTCCGTCTGTGGCAGGTCCTCGACATCGGCAACTATGAAGGTAAAAACCACGGCCTTGCCTCCTCTCCAACGGTAGTATCAAGGTAGTTACCTCAACATTAGGGTAGTACTATAGTGCTTATGCAATGTCGCTCTGTTTAGGACCAACGGGTGAATGTTATCATCCATGCAGTTGTCCTTATGGTTGTGATTCAGGCATGGATGCTCCTGATCCAAATAAAAGCACCTGATAGGACCAACATGGAGGAAGTGAAATATGGTCCCATGATGCAGCGCGACAGAGAGATGATGGCGTTGCGTCAACGCGGAGCGCCCCCAAGAGCAAGGTGTGATGCAGCACAGCAGCAAGTTTTCCCTCAGTAAGAAACCGAGGTTTCTCGAACCAGTAGGAGGAAGGAAACGTCTCAAAGGTGTTGCAAGCAACATGGAAACCTGCACAACACAAACTCAAGACTTTGCCCCAACGAAACAGTGAGGTTGTCAAGCTCACCGGTTTGCTATAACAAAGGAATAACTGTATGGTGTGGAAGGTGATGATGGTTTGCAACAAGTAAACAGTGGAAGATGTATCAATGGTAAAGATTGGACTGGGGTCCATAGTTCACTAGAGGTGATCTCCTTAGATAAACAAACATGGCATGTTGGGTAAACAAATTACAACAGGGCAATTGACAGGAACTGAGCAAGGCATAAGAATGCAATACTAGACAAAAAGATTCTATGAGATTCGATTGGGAAATACAACAATATACATAGACCGCCATCCAACTGCATCTATGACTAGAAGTCCACCTTTGGGTTATCATCCGAACCCCCTCCAGTATTAAGTTGCAAGCAACAGACAACTGCTTTAAGCAAAGTGTGTAAGGTAAACAATCCACTTGTTCCATGAACAAGATACCGTTGTTTTCTCCCTAGAGGCAACAACACATCTACAACCGAAGAGATTTTTGTCACTTCCCTTGGAAACTAGAGGCATGAACCCACTATCGAGCATAAATACCCCCTTTTGGAGTCACTAGCAACTACTTGGCCAAGATAGCTACTAACAACGGAGAGCATGTAAGATCACAAACAACACAGACATGATAGAATCATAAGACAAAACCATTAATCAATCTGACATAGTAATCTCAATATCCATCGGATCCCCACAAACACAACATGCATGATTACAAATAGATTAGATCTTGATCATGAACGGAGCTCACAAGATCTATACATGAAAGCACAAGAAGGAGATACAACCATCTAGCTACTACATGGACCTATAGTCCAAGGTGGAACTACTCACGCTTTATACCGGAGGCTGGCATGATGAAGAAGAAGGCCTCCAGGATGATCTCCCCTCCGGCAGGGTGCCGGGAAGAGCTTCAGATCCCCCCGATCTAGGGACGATGGTGGCGGCGGCTACAGACGGTTTCGTGGAATATTGATCGGGTGTTCAGGGTTTATGCATCGGGGTACTTTATAGGCGAAGAGGTGAGCCAGGGGGCATCAGGGTGGCTGCAGCCCCCCAGGCGCGGAGTGGGCCCACCCGCGCGGCCAGGGGTGTGGTCCCCTGGTGAGCCTCCTCCGTCTCGTATTCTGGTTTCGTGTTACCCACGATAAAATATTGACTTTGGGTTTGTCCCGTCCAATTCCTAGAATATTGATTTTCTGCCTTTCTGAAACCAAAAACAAAAAGAAACATGCAACTGGCACTATTGCAACTTGTTAATAGGTTAGTTCCAGAAAACATATAAAAATACCTCAAAGTGTGGACAAAGCAAAGCAAAGTAGATAGTAAACATGCATGGAGCATAAAAAATTATAGATATGTTTCGGACATATCAAGCATCCCCAAGATTAACTCGTGCTTGTCCTTGATTAGATAAGTAATAAAAGAATAATTTTTGAAGTGACATGCACCATAAAAACCAAGATCAAACCATTTGCAAGCATTGAAGTCTGGGATCAAAGAACTCTAAACATGTGCATGAAAGATGGAGTTCTAACAATAAGACAAAGTAACTATGCATTCAACATGAAAGGCTACAAACAAAGATCATGAATAGCATGCATTAAAAATGTTTGTTTGTTTCACATACAGAAAACATGGCATAGTGACATTCAGCTTGTCCCTCATGGAGTAGAAAATAGATGCATAGGACACCTTCAAAGTTCATAAGAGTGACTAGATACAAATAGCACAAGAACAAGCAATATCAACAATATGCATCAATCAATAAGTTTTGGGACACTGCACATTGAACTAAGAATGACCACTATGCTCTCTTAATGGTGCCTAAAGGATAGAAGGTGGAGACTCAACATAATAGTGGAAGAAAGGCCCTTCATAAAGGGAAGCATAGATTTCAAGTCTCAAAAGAGCTTCCAAAAATTATGGTACTTGTTAGCTTTCAGCCCTCATTGCCCCTATCATAAGCATCTTGAAGTGATTATGGTTAAAGTGAACAAACTATGGAGTATATGCTTGACAAAGTATAAGTTGGCAATCTCATGTCCCTTGAATACGAGGGCCACACCTCATGCTACTCAACTTCAGTCACCTGTAAGTTCTTGTCATATTAAGTACATGTGTATCATAGAGAACCGCCAACGGCATACCCCTTACACATGGTACATGAGTTATCCCATAACCAAAATGACAAGGCAAGCAGACAATGAGCATCTCAACGATCTTTTTGTTTACTATGTGCATAGCTTTTTATTGAGGATGCTTCACAGATTGCTCATTATGGTGATGCTGCAAGTTTCCACCATGATTAGGCATGGCTTAGGCTAGCGGCCCAGGCGTTTCTCTAACACAAAATACATAACTCCATGGACTTACAAGCTCCCTCTTTATTTCACACTAGTGACATCCATAGACAAAAGAGCATGATATCAACTATGTACAAAGTACAAGTGCAATGTTGAAAACGTCCCCCGTGACAACATGGTTCTGCTAATTCCAACGTATAAGTGCAAACATAGACGACACAATGGTTCAAGTTTATTAGGGGCAAGAAATATAAAGTGTGCCATCAAGTTTGTTAGAGCTTTAATCACTAAGTTTTCACATAACAAAATACTTTTTAATTGGAAGATAGATGAAAACAAGAATATACTTGGAATGGTGTAACACACCATACATAGGAATTTATAGTGGACACTTTGTAATAACTTGGTTTCTTGGGAGTTGGAAGCATGAGTAGATCTTACTCATACAAGTGGAGGCTAGCAAAAGACTGGGAGAAACCAACTAAGAGAGCAATAATGGCCATAATCATGCAGAGCGACAAAACATTACTAATCAAAGCATAGAGTGGTACTACAATCAAGTACTAAATGATCATAGAGGCTATGATGACTTGTTCATAGTCATAACATAGTGTGAGCATGTGCCAAGTCAACCCAAACAAAACATCAAAGGAGAATACCACAATACTATGCTTTTGTATGCTAAAACAACGCATGATTCCTTCAAGGCACACTAAGCAATCCCAATTGTTTGGAACAAGATATTCTACATCAATAATCACTAAGCATAAGGTCAAAACAACACCTAGCATGTCATCCTAAAGTCAGAGCCATAGTCAAAGCAAGCTCCTCTTGCACTTTCAAGCAAGAACTTTCTACTCCTTTTCCAACACCAATCAACTTATTTGAAACAACACAGCGAAAGCGGGGGTCCAAACTACTTTACTCAAGCAAACTAAACAAACTAAGCAAAGCAAACAAAAACTAAGATTCTCCAAGAACAACACAACAGTGCATGAAACAACAAAAACGAAGTACCTAGAAAGACCTGAGCTTTTTATTGATGAAGAAGGGGATGCCTTGGGCATCCCCAATCTTTGACGCTTGTACCTCTTGGATATTTCTTGGGGTGACACCGGGGTGGCATCCCCAAGATTAAGCTTTTGTCCATTCTTCATCTCATTACATCATTCTTTCTCTACGCCTGAAATTTTTTCCTTCATACAAAACTTTACACAATCTTCATTAGCAACATTAGTGTATTCATAAGATAATAGACCTTTGGAACAGATTTTTTTCACTAAAAACACAAGATACTGTAGCAACTCCTTCAAAATTCTCTATTCCCCAAAAGAGAACTAAAAAAAGGAATCAATAAGAATCAAATGCAAATAATGGCAGAAATCTGTCAAAACAGACCAACATGTAGAAACCGATTTTTTCGAACATCTTCTGTTGATCAAATCAAAAAGTGTTGAACTAACGAAAGTTAGATAACATACTGGGGGATTTATTCGTAAATTTTCAGCTCAATACGACTTACAGAGACTCCTCAAAGAATTTTATGGTGGAGAATAGAAATCTGTTTCGGGACAGCAACTCCTCAAATATTACTTCCCTCTCATTAGAGGTCATTCTAGGCACAAAAAGCAAATAAAAAGGATAAGGAGAGGTCATTACTGAAGTAATAACTTCCAAGACTCAAGGAAACTCTTAGGTTATCTCCCAACAAATACTTTTATTTAACATCTTTAAGTTAGGCACAAGAAGCAAGAAATCAAGTATTTTCAAATGAGGAAGCATTAACATCAAACCTTGCTTTCAAAGGAGGAGCAAAAAGCAACTTCTCTCTCCTCATAGGGAAGTGTTCAATACCTTTCTTGAATGTAAATTGATATTTAATGGTGCCTTCTTTCATATCAATGATGGCACCAATAGTTCTAAGAAAGGGTCTTCCCAAAGTAATAGGACAAGAAGCATTGTATTCAACATCCAAAACATAGAAATAAACATGGACATAAGCATTGTTAACCATAATTAGAACATCATTAATACTCCCCATGAGTTTCCTCTTAGCATTATAATCAAGTGGGACATCCAAATAACAATCTTCCAAAGGTGGCAAATCAAGCATTTCATAAATCTTCCTATGCATAATAGAGACACTAGAACCAAGATCACATGAAGCTTTGAGATCAAAGTAGCACATTAATAATGGGTTCCCAACTATATTCTATTTTCCTAGGAATAGAAGCTTTGTTTTTTAACTTCTCTTCCTTAATCTTAACAAGAGCATTTGTAATGTGTTTGGTGAAAGCAACATGCATATCACTAGCACCAGGACTTCTAGCAAGTTTTTGCAAGAACATAATCACTTCAGAAATATTGCAACCATCTATATCAAAATCAAACTTAGCATCACTATTAGTAGACTCATTAGGCTTAGGCATTGTAGGAGGAGGAATAGGGACTTCTTATGGTTTAGTGGTATCTATTCTAGTGATGGTGCACACACTATTGTTTCTATTAATTTCAGCTTCCCTTTCCCACTTAGCATGAAGTTGGGCTAACAGTCTAACATTTTCATCAATAGTAACTTGCATGGCATGAGTAGCAGCAACGGTACTTTCCATGGTTTCAGGTTTAGCAGCCATTTTATTAATTAAGGAGGACTGTGCTTCAGACAAAGAGGAAATATTCTTCTCAGCACTCAAATTTTTTGACTGTAAACTAGGAATTTCTCTATTTAGATTCTCAAGCTGATGACTAATGTTTTTCAAGATAACAGATTGTTCTTCCATAGTTTTAGTGAATATATTGTTTTGCTTATATTGCATCTGCATAAAGTTTTTAGTGGATCTTTCAACTTCTAGAATCCTATCTTCACTAGGCATTCCAGATCTACCATGGTAAGCATTTCCATTATTAGGTGGATAAGGCCTATAATTATTACCATAAGTATTGTTGCCAAAATTGTTGTTTCTAATGAAGTTCACATCAACTTGCTCTTCTTCAGAAACCAAAGAGGCTAAGGGAACATTGTTTGGATCTAAAGGAGCTTTCCCATTAACAAGCATAGCCATAATAACATCAATCTTATCACTCAAAGAGGAGGTTTCTTCAACAGAATTTACCTTCTTACCATGTGGAGCTCTCTCAGTGTGCTATTCAGAGTAATTAACCATCATATTATCAAGGATTTTTGTCGCAACACCCAAAGTGATGCCCATAAAGGTACCTCCAGCGGCTGAATCCAACTGGTTTCTTGAAGAGAAGATCAAACCTGCATAAAAAGCCTGGATAATCATCCAAGCAGTGAGTCCATGAGTGGGACAATTCTTAACCAAAGATTTCATTATTTCCCAAGCTTGGGCAACATGTTCATTATCAAGCTGTTTAAATTTTATAATGTCACTTCTCACAGATATAATCTTAGTATGAGGGTAGTACTTTCCAATAAAAGCATCCTTGCACTTAGTCCAAGAATCAGTACTATTTCTAGGAAAGGATAGCAACCATTCTTTAGCTTTTCCTCTCAAGGAGAAAGGAAACAACTTGAGCTTAATAATAACTCCATCTACATCCTTATACTTTTGCATCTCACAAAGTTCAACAAAGTTATTGAGATGGGCAGCAGCATCATCAGAACTAGCACCAGAAAATTGCTCTCTCATCACAAGATTCAACAAAGAGGCTTAATTTCATAAAAGGTAGCATCAGGAGTGGGTGGATCAATGTGAGTGCTAAGGAAATCATTGTTGTTTGTGGCAAAGTGGAGCAAGCCAAAAACAGCAGCAGCAGCTACATCAGAAACTATTTTTTTGAAGTTTTTGATAAAAAGAGGCAAACAAAACTAAGCAAACAAAAAACAAAGTAAAGAGAAAGGTTGAGGAGGACTCCCCTTGTGAAGAGGTCCTTGGCCTCCCCGACAACGGCGCCAGAAAGAGCTTGATGACGATGCGTCAACGCGGAGCGCTACGTCGGGAAACCCCAAGAGCAAGGTGTGATGCAGCACAGAAGCAAGTTTTCCCTCAGTGAGAAACCGAGGTTATCGAACCAGTAGGAGGAAGGAAATGTCTCAAAGGTGTTGCAAGCAACGTCGAAACCTGCACAACACAAACTCAAGACTTTGCCCCAATAAAACAGTGAGGTTGTCAAGCTCATTGGTTTGCTGTAACAAAGGATTAACTATATGGTGTGGAAGGTGATGATGGTTTGCAACAAGTAAAAAGTGGAAGATGTATCAATGGTAAAGATTGGACCGGGGTCCATAGTTCACTAGAGGTGCTCTCCTTAGATAAACAAACATGGCATGCAGGGTAAACAAATTACAGCAGGGCAATTGATAGGAACTGAGCAAGGCATAACAATGCAATACTAGACAAAAAGATTCTATGAGATTCGATTGGGCAATACAACAATATACATAGACCGCCATACAACTGCATCTATGACTAGAAGTCCACCTTTGGGTTATCATCCGAACCCCCTCCAGTATTAAGTTGCAAGCAACAGACAACTGCTTTAAGCAAAGTGTGTAAGGTAAACAATGCACTTGTTTCATGAACAAGAGACCGTTGTTTTCCCCTAGTGGCAATAGCACACCTACAACCGAAGAGATTTCTGTCACTTCCCTTGGAAACTAGAGGCATGAACCCACTATCGAGCATAAATACCCCCTCTTGGAGTCACTAGCAACTACTTGGCCAAGATAGCTACTAACAACGGAGAGCATGCATGATCACAAACAACACATACATGATAGAATCATAAGACAAAACCATTAATCAATCTGACATAGTAATCTCAATATCCATCGGATCCCCGCAAACACAACATGCATGATTACAAATAGATTATGATCATGAAAAGAGCTCACAAGATCTATACATGAAAGCACAAGGTGGAGATACCACCATCTAGCTACTACATGGACCCGTAATCCAAGGTGGAACTACTCACGCTTCATACCGGAGGCTGGCATAATGAAGAAGAAGGCCTTCGGGATAATCTCCCCTTCAGCAGGGTGTTGGGAAGAGCTTCAGATCCCCTCCCCCCGATCTAGGGACGATTGTGGCAGCGGCTACAGATGGTTTCATGAAATATTGATCGGGTGTTTAGGATTTCTGCATCGGGGACTTTATAGGCGAAGAGGCGAGCCAGGGGGGCACCAGGGCGGCTGCACCCTCCCAAGCGTGGGGTGGGCCCACCCGCGTGACCAGGGGGTGGCCCCCTGGTGAGCCTTCTCCGTCTCGTATTCTGGCTTCGTGTTTCCCACGGTAAAATATTGACTTTGGCTTTTGTCCCGTCCAATTCCAAGAATATTGATTTTCTGCCTTTCTGGAACCAAAAATAGAAGAAAATAGACAAATGGCACTGTGGCAACTTGTTAATAGGTTAGTTCTAGAAAACATATAAAAACACCTCAAAGTGTGGACAAAACAAAGCAAAGTATATAGTAAACAGGCATGGAGCATCAAAAATTATAGATACGTTTCCGACGTATCAAGAGATGATGGAAAATCTGAACTACATCTACAACAACAATAATGTGGAGGCTATCGACATTCTCAGAATGAGAAAACGCCCATTTAACCATCTTGTGCACACATTCAGGTCAATGGGTTTGCTCAAGGACAACATCAACTGTTGTATCGAAGAACATGTGGCTCTGTTTCTTCATGTTATTCATGTCGCCAGTGGTGCGCACGCCGCCTCCTGCTCCCGCTCCCTCTCTTGTGCCGGCTTGGTGGGGGCACATCTCCGACAAGGACAGTGAGGAGGAGGAGGCGGACTCCAGCTCAGAGCAGGACGACGCGGTCCGCGAGGCAAAGTTGAACTTGCTCGGGACCCTCATCTCTGATGTTTGGGAGCACGAGAAGCACCACCGCGACGAGCGTGAGGTCGAGCTGCGCTTGCTCCGCTGTGTCTGTCGCCGCTCCACCCACGAGTACCAAGCCTGGCTGGGCTTCTTCGTCGTCGACTACTCTGACGACACCTCCGACTCCGACGATGTCGTAGAAACTCCAATGAGTAGGTATCGTCGGCAACTGCTAGGGTAGATTAGATGTAGGGCGCGACATCCAATTTTTGTTGTATAAATGTTGATCTCTGATGATCAAAACATCTCTTGTATGTATGATCTAGCGCCAACGTGATGATTTTTAAATATGCAGTTTTATTTAGAGTATCTGTTTCACCGCGGAAACTTTCATACCGTAAACGTGATTTTAGAATACGCGCTCCTTCATAGTATCTGCTAGATATGATCTAAGGGCATCTCCATCGGGCCGACCCATCTGGTCGCCCCAAACGGTCCATTTGTGTCCGTTTGGGTCAGGCTACGGTCAATATGGGGAGGGGGTCCGGCCTGTCTGGCCAGCCGCGCCCAGCGACGCGACCCATTTATCTGGCCTAGGCGCGCCATGTTTTTGCAAATTCAAACACAAACAGTTCGCGGTAAATACTGGCAAAGTTTGTACTTAATTTACATTCAAAATATAAAAAAATGGAATTTAAACTACTCCTATCCCTAGCTACCTATCTTCGCGTGCCGGCGCCGCCTTGTCCATCTATGGGTCGAGGTCGATGTACTCTGGCGATGTCCAGAGGTTGGGCGGCAGCAGAGCCGAAGCGGAGCGGGCGCGGTGTAGGGGTTTGTAGCATGGAAAACAAAAAAATTCTATCGCATGCACACAAACAAGCCAAGATCTATCTACTAGATTGTAGCAATGAGTCGATTAGAATACTCACCCTCGAAGATTCCCAAGCGATAAACGAGAGATGATTCTCGTGAGTGATGTAGTCATACACTTGCCGATCTCAAGATCGCATAGACGATCCTTCCGGCGCTGCGTTCCGGCAGCGCTTCCGCAGTCGGTCACACGTTCGATACTAGATGAAGACCTTCCTCTCCCTTGTTCCAGTAGGCAGTGGAGGTTATAGTACTCCCCTCGCGATTCCGGCAGCACGACGGCATGGTGTCGGAAGTAGAGGGAAGATCCTGGAGGGCTTCGCCTAAGCCGGAGTAGGTTATGGTGGAGAATTGTGGTGACCCAGCATACCACTGCATGTTGTAGTATACTATAGTCGTGGATATAACACTCACGGAGTACCATTCCGCAAATATTATATCATCAGAGTGGTACAATAGAAACAAAGCGGGTCCACAACATACATTGTCATTATTACAATCAGAAATTTACATGACGACTCTGAGATCCTCCTAGGTACATAGAGGTATCCCGATGACTCAGGGCTAAACTATAATAACTCGGAGAACAGAATTAAGAAGCAACTAAGGTTTATACGAGATTTAATATAGATAGAGGATAGAGATCTATGTTACTGGAATAGATCACTATATATGCTACATCTATACTTCAGATACGTCGGTCTCCATTCCATAGATGTTTTCGTAATTGTTCCCTTTGACGCTTCCGGATACTTCTGATTCCTCGTAGCAGAATTCTTCTTGGTCTTCAATTGGATATAATATTTCCTCTTCCTGACCGTTAATATCTTCAGAATCTAGCAAGGGTTAAGAAGATATGTTGAGTACGAGTGTACTCATAAAGTTCACTAAAAAGGAGTGTTTGATGCACTATATCTATAGCCACAGACCATAGGTTGTAGGCAATGCAAGTTTTTGTAAACATTTCTTCAAACGTTGCTTTTATTCTGAAAAGCTATGTATGTCAGCCTTCACGGGTTTACCAGAACTTTCATGGAGTTCCTTTCCCGCCGCGTTCGCAACTCCTTTCCGGAACAGGGAGTAACAAGTTACAGTTCTTACACTCGCAGAGGTGCGTTACTTTACCCATGAGAGATCTTAGCTTTGTTGCACATTCGGGCGCGCATTCCCGTTCACACTTCCTTGGTATGAGGCCTAGACTAAGATCCAAGCCAATCACTGTCCTTCTCCGCGACCCCGCATACACCACAATTGTTGTATTCCCAAACTCAAGGTAGACTTTTCCCCGTATAAAACGGCTATACCTTAGTTGGATACACACAACAACCATTAACACTAGATATCTGTCTTTTGTAAGCCCAGATCCACGGTAGACTTTTCCCCGTATAAAATGGCTATACCCACGATCTGCAACTTACAAATGCCCAGAACAGTGTCCAATGCATGCGAAAGGGAGCCGGTCCAGCTGACTTCTCCGTCCCATTCCAAATCTCATGGTTAACGAACTTTCATAGTAGATTATTACCTCATGGTAAATAACCTATAATCATATTATTATGAAAAAAGTTTTTTCTGACCTTTTTCAAATGCAGGTGTTGACAACACTGATTTGTAAAATACTTTACAGAACATAATCAAAGGACATGAGCAAGTGTGAACTTGCCTTGATATAGCGGAGTATTGTAGTCAAATGTCTCGACTTGACCCTGGACCTCGGGTTCTACAAAAGTACCATCATTGCCTGGTAAGGACAATGTTTAAAGAAGCAATATGCTGTTATGCATAAGTAGTGCTATGCATTTTGTAAAACCTTAAGTAATTCCTCAACATTATATGTGAGTTGGATTTAGATGATTTGTTTAGGATGTGAGTTATCTTTAAGTTTACTTTATAAAGGAGTGTAGTTGTAAGGGTTTTTGGATAACATATAAGACATGAAAGTAAGGTACAATTGTAATACAATTCTAAGATTGGGTGATTCCATGTAATCATTACAAGGTTTATGTTTTAATTTTGTTATGGTTTAAAAGAAATGGTATAGTGTTTCTTTTGAAAGTGGCAAAAAGAATAACCTTTGAAGAAAATATTGTTTATGTTAGGCTAATCAACTCTGAAGATTAATAAGATTAAGTTATGGTTTAGGATAAGGTTTAAATGATTTTGAGTCATTATATCTCTAGCTTATGATATGTCAGACAAAAGTTAACTATAAAGATATAATTGGACTTGGGATATAATATTTATGGCATTAACAACAATTAGGGTTTTTCCTAAGTATAATGAAACTTAGTCTTAAAGACTTGAATATAGTATCCTAAATTATAATTATATGTTAGACCATTTTAGATTAAAAGATTGTGTTTTGAACATGATAATTTCTTACTTAGGAAAAAATATTAAATAATTAATAAAACAACTATTTCATTTTTAATAATTGAAGATATATGATCTAAGAATTTTAAGATGTTTTTTGGAATAATATATTTAGTATTATTCTAGTAAGTATTCTTATTTAAAATCACAAAATTGAATTTTATTTATCTTTAGATATTTTTTTAATAAAATTCCCCAATTATTGAATGTCCTTAAATATTTGTTTTAAGTTTTATTTGTAAAAATTTTGAGTTAGTATTTTTATTAGATAAGAGATTTATTTTTATGTATGAAAGTGATTTTTATTTATTTTTAGGATTTTTCTGGATTTATTAAATTTCATTTAGTCACTTAAGGGTGTTAATGTTTATCTTTATTTCATTAAACTTAAATAAATATGATTATATTTTTCTTAGGTGAATATTATTTTAACAAACACTTCGATGTATTAAATATTTTTTTTAGAATTTTCTACATTTTTTTCTAGAGCTTAAAATGGGTAGAGGGTATTTTAATAATTTCCATTTTTGTTATTATATAAACTGGGCCAAGTTCTTGGGCCCATTTAGCCCAATACCCAGCCCAGTCCACCAGGTTGGACTGAGCCAAATATCCCAACTGATCAAGTTGGTCAATTCGACCCCTTCTTCTCCTTGCTGGCTTGTTCCTCATCCACTCCCCCTCTGGCGACGTGGTGTCGCCGTCGTCGCGCAACCATGTCCAGCTCCGGCCTCCTTGGCCGCCGCCATCAGTTGTCCTCGACGCTTCCCCCTCTGCTACACCCTTCCATCCAATTCGATCTGTGATACAAACCCTCTTCCGCTCGTCCCCGCTGCACTCCCGTGGCTAGGGTTTCGGCCTCGATTCCGACGTGCTCTGGTGACCCCTGGATGGTGATGGTGGCAAAGTGGTGGTGCGGTTATGGTGATCTGATGATGGGTTGATTGCTGGTGTCGCCTCTTCTACGCACAGACACCCACTGGTGCGGCTTGGTGCGGGTTGAGTACCACGGTGCCCTCGTGCCGCCGCACCGTGGTCGACATTGATGGCCAGTGCTGCTTCCTCTTCTCGGCTTAAGCAAGGACCCCGGGTAAGTTATCCCATCTACCCCCACATTTCTTTTGAGTGTCCCTGTTCCTCCTGGATTTTAAATCCTAATCTGCTCTAGCAGTGGTTTATTGTATCATGCGTAGCTTATAGTGGCTTTGCTACTGATCTTGCTAAGTGAATGGAATTAAAACTAGATTTATGATTTTGGTTTGTGCTTCCCTGAATCCTGTACTCAATGTGGCTTGTTAGCTGATTCATTTGAGTTGACAATGTACATGGTGGTTTGTAGATCTTAATAAGATTAGATGATGATGATGATGTTGAATTGGGATTAATAAGCTGTGCTTCAGAAACATATGTTAGTCATTTGTGATGGATTTTGGGTACCCAACCAATATATTATCTTGGCAGAGAAGTAATCATTTATATGATTCCTAAATATTTACTAGGAAAATGATTAGATTGTAGTTGTTGTTGATTAGCAGATGAGTTATGTGCTTTAACAACTAATGGCCTGCTACAGATGCTTTCTGAATGAATTATTCAGTTGAGTTTGCATTCATTTTCACTGAACCTTTGTATCCAGGAAGGTTTTTGGTGGCTTTTGGGCTTGTATTATTGATGTGGTACTTTGTAGAAAGATGCACATAATAAGAACAAATGCTCATGATATGCTGCTGCCTCTTGGATCCAATGTTTGCCTTGTGAATGGTTGTTCAGAAGAAATGATGTAAATTATAGATTTGGTTCCAGCTCTAACTTATCATTTGAAGCTGTCCATGAAAACTATATATTTTGATTCCTAATAAAATCTTATTAGGAAAATGATTTATCTTGTTTAGCTTGATTAAAGATAATTCAAGTGTAATGCTTGCTTGGTAACTAAAGAGGAATTGAGTTCCTGTGTATGTACACAGAGAAATGATATGCATCCTTGATTCCTGGATTATCCTCTAGGAAAATGATAGAAATGATCTTGTTTGACTAACTTGGGCTAGATATTTAAGGACAACTTGTATGCTGGCTCTGTTGCCTTGTGCTGCTACTGTGGTGCCTCCATTTTTGGAGTGTGCACAGTGGTAGCCCAGGTAATATGACTTGTTGTTGTAATCAACAATGTAATAGTTGGTGTTGGTGTCCAAAAGATAGGAATCTATCTCATGATGCAAAAGGCTGAAGCTTTAATTGTGTTGCACATGATCATATATAATTATTGCCTTGCAACTGATTTGGCTAGTCTCTGTGTACAAACTTCGTGGCTACTGTAGCTAGGGTATGTTGTTGTGGTACCTCCCTAGAGGATGCACAACAAAATAGATCCTTCTACAGATTTCTACAAAGCTTGGTTGGAAAAATTAAATCATGGGCAATTGCCAAGGATGCAAAGGCTGAGGCCAAGTGGATAATAGAAGTATATATGTGGTTGTGACACTATGCTTACTCCTATGATGATTTTATACTCCACTTGAGTATAAATCTGAGGAGATGATCATTTAAAACTAAATCATGCTTGGAAACTGGTAGGACAAACATTATGCATGATTTATAATAGAGCAACCTTTTGTTGTTGCTGAATCAGTGTTGTGACTTCTTGTTCCTGGTGGATCTTGTTCCTGGATGCTACTTGATCTGCTCCTCCTAGCTGCTCACTTGGCATGCTCCTTCTAATGCTTGATCTTCTCTTGGATGTCTTATCTAAGTAACCAGATGTTGATTGGGTGGTGGATTTAATAGATTTTTGGTTGATGCACTGAGATAATCTGTGTAGCTCTTGGTGTTGTTCTAGAAATAGTATGTTTCAGAGAGATGGAAATAGAAAGATGGAATGTGGACATGTAGAGTTTGGCTAGTGTGCTGTTGGTTCTGTGGATTGTGAATATTCTTTGATGTGTTTCTGGAAAAGCAAGCAGGTGCTTTGCTACGGCTGCTCCCTATTCTTATCTACTTTCCAGTGCTCCTGGTGTGTTGACAACACACATGTCTGCATGTGTTGAGTAAGCTTGATGCAGCCCGTCCTACGACCGCTACTACATCTACTCCCACAAGCTCCCCAAGTGGACCCATGACTCGCGCCCGAGCCAAACAACTTCAAGCTAAGTTGAACTCGCTCCTCTCCTTGTGTGACTTCGATACACCTTTGGATGGCCTGCTACTTCATACCCATACCTTGTGCATCATCAGATACGAAGAGAAGAACCCACAGGACGAAGGAGCGCCAGCAGAAGAGACCAAATGCTCTCTGTCGCCAGCGGTACTACCGGACCTGGCGACCGGTACTACCGCTTCGCGGCACTACCGCCCAACGCTACCGCCAACAACAGAAGGTCCCAGAGCTGCCCAAACGCTCTCTGTCACTGGCGGTACTACCGGACCCGGATCCGGTACTACCGGGCCACGGTACTACCGCCCCCCTGCTACCGCCACCAACAGAAGGCCCCAGCGCAAGTCCCAGGACGACAAGCGGTACTACCGTCCAGGAAGCGGTACTACCGCATGACCGGTACTACCGGTCGAGCTGGACCGGTACTACCGGACCTGGAAAAGCCTGAACGTGTTAATTCGGCCCAGCGCCTTGTAACCCTCTCTATATTTCGCTATTTGTTCCCAAAATACCCCTGTTTATGTGGTTGGCCTATATATAGCCCCCACCCTCTATTGTAAACCCTAGACTTGGATAATAATAGATATTAAGGAAACCCTTTGAGGACTTATATCTATTGGTCTCATGATCCTACCAAGGAGCACCGGATTATCCACCCCCCTCTTGGATCTTGCCTAGTGCGTTCAAGTTGTACAAGGCCTTGGGTTCTCGGTTTCTCGCCCCCAAGTCGTCAAGATCTCACCAAGCACCTCATCCCCCGTTGTTGGCGTGGAGAGCGAGCTTCGCCCAACACCGATCCTAGAGATTATGTTGGACCGGTTGCCACCGGCGTGAGGAGTAGGCGTGTATCGTGTTTTGGTGTGTGTGTGTTCGTGGTTTTCATCGCTTTCCTAGATTTCATCCCCCGACCACCGCTTTCCCCCTCGTTTCTCGTGGAATTCGTGAAAGATCGGGCCAACCCATGGGTTACCCCTTAACATATTGGTATCAAGAGCACGGTTGATCACGAATTTTCCCCCAATTTTTCTTTTATCCGCCTTAAAATCGAAAATCCCACCAAAAAGAGCCCAATTTGCCTTCGGACCGATCTCTGGATTTGGTGAGTTTTTCGTGGTTTTGGTCCATAGATCTGTTGCTTTGGGAGTCGATCTATAGCCCCTGTTGTTCCTAGCCAGCCTTTCGGTCCGTTTTCCCACGGATTTGAGGTTTGTGTCAAGTGGATCTCGTTTTCGTTCGTGTTCTGTGACCAGCGGTACTACCGCCCGTGACAAGCGGTACTACCGCCGTCCGGTACTACCGCCCGTAACAAGCGGTACTACCGCCGTCCGGTACTACCGCCTGTACCAAGCGGTACTACCGCCAGTAACAGAAGGTTTTTCCTTCTTCTTGACACCTCATTTTCGCTTGCTGACTTTCCCCCTTTAGCTTGTTCGTGTCTCGCGTGTTTGTCGCCATCTTAACACAAGCTTCCGCATCAACGTCACCCACGCTCCTCGACACCGCGACACTCGAACATCATCCACCACCAACGGTTGCAAGCCATCAACAATACCAAAGGTATAACTTGCACCACCTTGACAACCCCCATATCTTCCTTTGTGTGTATCTATCCTATGAGAGCAATTCATTTTGTGTTTGTCTAAGCATTGTGCACTTGCCTTAGGAAAGTGAGAGTGTGAGGCCAAATACAAAAGCTAAAATAGTAGCATAGAAAGGGAGAAAAAGGAAAAAGAATCAAATAAAAAAAGAACAAAAGAAAAAGAGAAAAAGATACATAGTCTCCCAATACAAAGAGAATACCAAGCTTGTAAGCCAAGAAAGAGATAAGAAAGAGCGCACCGAGGCAAGTGCACAAATCTATTGCTTATCCTCTTTTGGCAAACGAGTTGTGGTCTCTCCTTGCGTTGGCACGACAACCGAGCGTAGTCTTCGTTAGGACCTTTTGTGCTCATTTTCATAGTCGTGCTAACCCCGTTTTTCTCCACGTGTGTGTTTTCCGTGTTTTTGTAGATCGTTTCCTTTTGCTTTTGATCTTTGGTTCTTTACCACATAGGACAATAACCTTTTGCTTGGATCGTTTCGTTTGGTTTTCCACAATCCTAACCTTCCACCAAAAGCCTTTGAGAGTTTCTTACCATTTCACTTTGCACGCTTTCCGCTCATTTGTGTGGCAATTGGTTTGATATAATCTCCAAGGTGAGGTAAAAGGCTAACTCTCCGCACCCTTATTCTCCATATACAACCCTTGTTGGTTTCTCATCATGGACAGGCATGGAGAGCCATCCCAACCACCACAACCTCCGGAGGATGACACACAATTCATGACAAGATGGGACCACTGGAAGGTCCGAGGAGAATTCAACTATCGTTGTGAAGCTCTCGAGAGGCGCCAAGATGAACAATTTAGCGAGGCCCGTGTAGAATTCAAGAACATCGACAACCGCTTCTAAGAAGTCCGTGGCCAAATGCATGCCATGCAACACAACCTCGGTCATCAAAATGAAGCTCTTGGTCGTGCACTAGCCTCAACGGATGAGAAGCTACAACGCCTCATTAATGGCCTCGCAAGGCCACGCTCGCGCGAATCAAGCTCATCTCGGCACTCCTCAAGTGAATCAAGTGCACCTCGCCGTCACGCTTCAAGGCATCGGGATGGACCCGTTCTTCAATCCATGAGCTCTTCGCAAGCGGTACCATCTCCGCGTCACGCCGCAACGTCAAGCTATGATGGTGACCTCTTCGCAAGACCTCCAAGACGCGAAGCGGACCGGCCACAACCAAGGGCACTTGTGATTCAACAAGAGCAAACTCGCATGGACCACCAAGGCCATCGCCGTCGACATGTACCTTCAACAACAAGTGAAGCATCCGAAGAGGACGAACAAGATCATCGTCGACGTGAAACACTTGAAGATCCTCCAAGGCGTCATCATCGACATGAGCGTCCACGTCGCCAACATGATGGTCATGACGAGCCTCCTCTACACCAAGAAGAAGAAGAGCAGCCCATTGCGCATGTGGCTCGACGTCCTCCTCGCCACAGGGCGCAAGACAATGCTCCTCGACATCAACCACGACAAGAACAAGAGCAAGCTCCCCAAGCTCGTCGTGAGGACCATCAACCTCCTCCTCGTCCTCAACCGCGTCAACAAAACGAGCAAGCTCCCCAAGCTCGTCGTCAACAACAAGTTCCACCACCAAACGCGGCACCTCAACAACCGCAAGAGCAACGCAACAATCACCAAGCAAGACATGAGAGCTCGGATGATGATGATGACCGCCCAAATCATGGCAACCGCCGCAACCAGAACCGCAATGGAGAAGAAACTTTCGGCAAGCTCAAGTTCACCATGCCAAAGTTCACCGGTTCCAATGAGCCCGAGGAATATCTCTCTTGGGAACTCAAGGTCGACAAGATCTTCCGCATGCACAACTATAGCAATGAGAAGATGATGGCCATGGCATCCCTCGAGTTTGATGAGTATGCCAACCTTTGGTGGGAACAAGTCCAACTCGCTCGCGCAAAAGAAGAGCCTCCAATCGCAACTTGGCAAGATATGAAGGCTCATATGAGATCCCACTTTGTTCCTTCACACTACACGCGTGACCTCTTCAACAAGCTTCAAACGCTTAGTCAAGGAAAAAAGACCGTGGAAGAGTACTTCAAGCAAATGGAGCTCAACATGATCTGTGCCAACATTGAAGAGCGTGATGAGCAAACAATGGCACGTTTCCTCAATGGCTTGAACCATCCTATCAAGCGCATCACCGAGTTTCAAAGGTACAACAACATGGTTGAGCTTGTGCACATTGCATCAAAGGCCGAACGTCAAGTGCAAGAGGACATCAAGTTCAACAAGCCAAAGACATACTTCACATACAAGCAAGCTCCAACCACTACTCCAACAACACCAAGTGGAAGCTCCTCAAGTACAACCAAGCTTCCCTTCAAGCCAACTCTCCCTCAAGGAAAACAGCCCCCAAGTGGCAAACACACAAGGGATGATCAACCTTTCACCGGTGAATGCTACAAGTGTGGAGGCAAAGGGCATAAGTCGAATGCATGTGGAAACAAGAAAGTTTTGTTCATCCATGACAACGGCGATGAAGAATACTTGAGTGAAGAAGAGTTTGATGCAAGGGTCAAGGAGGCCATGGCAAGGCAACATTTGGAAGAGGACCAAGAACTTCTTGTGTGTGAGCATGACGCAAGTCCATCACTTGTGGTCACAAGGGACTTGACTACCCAAGCAAATGAAAATGAAGACCAACGCTCGAACATCTTCCAAACTCGTGCCGGCATCAATGGGAAGTCCATCAAAGTTGTCATCGATGGAGGGAGTTGCCACAACCTTGCAAGTACGTAATTGTGTGAGAAACTCAACCTCACCCTCCTCCCGCATAAACACCCCTACCATATCCAATGGCTAAGTGACCAAGGATCCGTCAAGATCAAGCACACCGTCTCGGTGACGTTCTCCATTGGGCACTACAAGGACACAGTGGAATGTGACGTGGTCCCAATGACGGTTTGTCACATGTTGCTCGGAAGACCGTGGCAATATGACAAGCGTGCTTTGCATAACGGTCACTCAAACACTTACACCTTCAAATGGCTTGACAAAACTTGTGTGTTGCAACCAATGACTCCTAGCCAAATAATTGCGGACAATGCAAAGGCTTTAGCGAGGGCGCAATACACAAAAACACCTTGTGAGAAGAGTGGTGAGCGAGAGAACCACACCATAGTGAGTGAGAGCTACAAGCCGAACTCGAGTGGAAAAACTAAGAGTGTCCTTCTTGCCACCAAAAGTGAGATGAGAGAAGTGCGGAACAACCCATCCATCTTGCACTATGTCCTTGTATGCAAGGGACTAGCGCAAGGAACTAACGACTTGACAAATGTTCCTCCTTCTTTGATGACTATTTTGCAGGAATTCCAAGATGTTTTTCCCGAAGAGCTTCCTCATGGCCTTCCTCCTCTTCGTGGAATCGAGCACCGCATCGACCTCATGCCCGGCGCACCACTTCCAAACCGCGCCGCGTATCGCACGAACCCGGAAGAGACGAAGGAGATCGAACGTCAAAGCAACCAACTCGTCTCCAAAGGTTGGATCCAAATGAAGCGTGACGCGAAGCGCCACGTTCAACGATGCACTACATGTATCCAAGCTAAGTCTAAGTCCAACCCCTTTGGTTTTTATATGCCATTGCCTATTCCTCATGCACCTTGGTCGGACATTAGCATGGACTTTGTGTTAGACTTGCCTAGATCTAAACATGGTCATGATTCTATATTTGTAGTGGATCGCTTGTCCAAAATGGCACATTTCATTCCGTGCCATAAGACCGATGATGCTTCACATGTAGCAAATTTGTTTTTCAGGGAAATAATTCGGCTACACGGTGTGCCAAGAACAATCGTATCCAACCGCGACGTGAAATTCATGAGCTACTTCTGGAAGACCCTCATGGCCAAGCTCGGCATCAAGCTCCTCTTCTCGTCCGCCTCGCATCCTCAAACTGATGGACAAACCGAGGTCGTCAATCGAAGTCTCGGCACACTCCTCCGGGTGTTGATAAAGAAGAACCTTAAAGACTGGGAGGAATGCATTCCACATGCCGAGTTCGCCTACAACCGCGCCAAGCACTCCACCACCATGAGGAGCCCGTTCATGATCGTCTACGGCTTCGAGCCTCACACCACGCTCGATATCCTTCCACTTCCACTTCATGAACGTGCCAATATGGACGTTGTCAAGCGTGCCCAAACAATGAAGAAACTCCATGAAGACACACGAGCTACGATCAAGCAGCAAGTCCTTCGCCAAGCATCAAGGCTAAACAAAACTAAGAAAGAGATGATCTTTGATGAGGGCGACCTTGTGTGGATACACTTGAGTAAAGACCGCTTCCCCAAGGAACGCGACTCCAAGCTAAAGCCTAGAGGTGATGGACCATTCAAAGTGCTCAAGAGAATCAACAACGCTTATGTCATCGATATCCCAACATCCAAGTATCTTGTGAGCTCGACATTCAATGTCAAGGACCTCTCACCCTACCATGGAGAAGAGGAAGTTGAGACAGTTGAAGAGTCGAGGACGACTCTTTCCCAAGGGGGGGAGCTGATGCAGCCCGTCCTACGATCGCTACTACATCTACTCCCACAAGCTCCCCAAGTGGACCCATGACTCGCGCCCGAGCCAAACTCCTTCAAGCTAAGGTGAACTCGCTCCTCTCCTTGTGTGACTTCGATACACCTTTGGATGGCCTGCTACTTCATACCCATACCTTGTGCATCATCAGATACGAAGAGAAGAACCCACAGGACGAAGGAGCGCCTGCAGAAGAGACCAAATGCTCTTTGTCGCCAGCGGTACTACCGGACCTGGCGACCGGTACTACCGCTTCGCGGCACTACCGCCCAACGCTACCGCCAACAACAGAAGGTCCCAGAGCTGCCCAAACGCTCTCTGTCACTGGCGGTACTACCGTCCCCGGATCCGGTACTACCGGGCCACGGTACTACCGCCCCCTGCTACCGCCACCAACAGAAGGCCCCAGCGCAAGTCCCAGGACGACAAGCGGTACTACCGGCCAGGAAGCGGTACTACCGCATGACCGGTACTACCGGCAAGCTGGACCGGTACTACCGGACCTGGAAAAGCCTGAACATGTTAATTTGGCCCAGCGCCTTGTAACCCTCTCTATATTTCGCTATGTGTTCCCAAAATACCCCTGTTTATGTGGTTGGCCTATATATAGCCCCCACCCTCTATTGTAAACCCTAGACTTGGATAATAATAGATATTAAGGAAACCCTTTGAGGACTTATATCTATTGGTCTCATGCTCCTACCAAGGAGCACCGGATTATCCACCCTCCTCTTGGATCTTGCCTAGTGCGTTCAAGTTGTACAAGGCCTTGGGTTCTCGGTTTCTCGCCCCCAAGTCGTCAAGATCTCACCAAGCACCTCATCCCCCGTTGTTGGCGTGGAGAGCGAGCTTCGCCCAACACCAATCCTAGAGATTATGTTGGACCGGTTGCCACCGGCGTGAGGAGTAGGCGTGTATCGTGTTTTGGTGTGTGTGTGTTCGTGGTTTTCATCACTTTCCTCGATTTCATCCCCCGACCACCGCTTTCCCCCTCGTTTCTCGTGGAACTCGTGAAAGATCGGGCCAACCCACGGGTTACCCCTTAACAAAGCTACTTACTTTTGGGTCCTATAGGTTCAAGTTTCAAGGTTGTGGAAATATCTGTTATGGATGGGCTCAAGTTGAGAAGTGAATTTCCTGGGTTTTTTTACTATCTCTCTTTCTTTGTGGTTGGATCTCTAATTGGTGAAACTTTCCCCTGATTGCCTATGATGTTGAACTGAGGCCAGATTTACAATAAGAACAAATACTACTTTATTTGGCCCCTATTTACTCTGCTCAGTGATGTAAATAGCAATGCATCTCATTGCCATACTGAGAGCAAAATTACTAACACTAACCCCTCTCTTTGTTTTTATCTTTTATTTATTTGTTTTGCAGGAATTAAAAGAATATCCAGGAATATCAAAATAGATAGAGATTTTAGCTTAGAATTATCACTTCTGTAATTCTTTTATTTAATTGTAATAACAATGTAATTATTTTATATTTTACTGAAGCTTTTCTTTTTCTTTATTTGTAACTATTCATCTATGTAATGACTTCTAATTACTTGTATTGATTAAATCTTTGTATGATTAAATAAAGATTTCTTCTTATTTGTTTTCTGTATTTTACTTATTCTTATTCTTTTATTTTAAAAGAATAATATAATACTTCATGTATTCAATTTTATAAATAATTCTGTTATATCCTGGTTGTAATATTTTCTTTTTATTACTTTGTTATAAAATGATAATGTGATATACATATATTCTTTTAATAAAGAACTTTTCTATTTGTTTCATTATTGTAATTCATTTTCCATTTTCTTATTCATTTAATTATTTTATTATAATCTTTTATTTATTCTTTTATTTTGAAGGAACATTGTAATGTTGGATTTTAAGGATCTTTATACTTTTATTTATAATACTTGCATTTGTATTATTGTGAATAATTTGTTATAAGTCAAATTTCTCCCCTAATAACTCCAGAAAACAATAGAGGTCATGTCAAAATTCATCTCACTCAACACTAAACCTAATTCATCGGACTGAGAATTCTGATCACTCTAGTCTTTTATTTGGCAAAAAATTTACCCAGATTTTCAGATGCATGCATGCAGATGCACAAAATCCTAAATCTACCCTTCGTTTAGTCCTAAATGCTGGGATGTTACAAGAATTAGGGTTTCTGGCAATCTAGGGTTTAGAGGGCCGGAGAGGAGGAGGCATGGCCGGCGGCGGCTAGGGCGGCGACGGTGAGCCGACAGCGGCGGCGACGCGGCTAGGTGGGGAGGGGCTGTTGTTGTGTGCCCTTGGGGCACCCCCTCCCCTCTATTTATGAGAGGGAGGGCATCTTGGGAGAGGGTAGTTTGAATCCTTACCCAACTCACTCTCCTTATTGGCTTGTGGTGGAGGGAAAGAAAGATTCTTTCCTTCCTCCACGAGGACACATTGTCCCAGTTTGACTTTTCAAACTTGCCTTTTGAATTTCAATTTGGAGATTGATTTCTTTCTTGCTAATGCCCAACCAAGTGACCTAGGACATGATCCAATCATTCCACTTATCCATGAAACATTCATGTTTCCTTCACCTTCCGGTCCGGTGAACCTTCTAGACCCTTCTAGAACCGCTCCGATGAAATCATCGGAATCATTCCCGAACTCCGGAATTGGAGTTTCCTTATATGAATGTTATTCTCCGGACCATTCCGGATCTCCTCATGATATCCCAGATCCCATCCGAGACTCCGAACAACATTCGGTCTCCCTACTTACATTCCATATCTACTAAACAACATTGAATCCTTAAGTGTGTCTCCCTATGGTTCGTGAATTACGCAGACATGACCAAGACACTTCTCCGATCAATAACCAATAGAGGAATCTGGAAATTCATATGGCTCCCACATATTTGTTGGAGATATGCCCTAGAGGCAATAATAAATGTAGTTATTATTATATCTTTGTGTTTATGATAAATGTTTACATTCATGCTATAATAGTATTAACAAGGAAACATTGATACTTGTGTGATTTGTAAACTTAATTTGAAGTCCCTAGTATAGCCTCTATACTTCACTAGCTTGTTGGTTGATAAATGATTGTGGTTTCCCTATCATGAACATTGAGATGTTATCAACAACAAGATCATATCGTTAGGAGAATGATATGGTGGACATACTCCTATAGATAAGCGTAGCATAAAGATCAAGTCATTTCAATAGTTCAATTGCTATATGCTTTCTCATACATAGTAACCTAATTCCTTCGACCATGAGATCATGCATATCACCTTTACCGGATGGATGCTTTGATGACATCAAACACCACACCGTAACTGGGTGGCTATAAAGGTGGCATTGAGTGTTCGGAAAGTATTGGTTGAGACACATGGATCAAGAGTGGGATTTGTCCATCCATATGACGGATAGATATACTCTGGGCCCTCTCGGTGGAATGTCATCCAATTAGCTTGCAAGCATGTGACTGGCTCACAAGGGATCACATATCACGGGAATGAGAAAAGAGTACTTATCGGTAACGAGGTTGAACTAGGTATGTAGAGATACTGACGATCATGACCTCGGATAAGTAAACTATCGTGAGACAAAGGGAAATTGGTATCGTATGTAAGTGGTTCATTCGATCGCAAAGTAATCGTAGAAATATGTGGGATCCATATGAATTTCCAGATTCCTCTATTGGTTATTGTTCGGATAAGTGTCTCGATCATGTCCGCATAATTCACGAACCGTAGGGAGACACACTTAAGGATTCGACGTTGTTTGAGTAGTTATGGTATTATGAGAAAGAGACCGAATGTTGTTCGGAGTCTCGGATGGGATCCGGGATATCACGAGGTGATCCGGAATGGTCCGGAGAATAAGATTCATATAAGGAAAGTCCCGTTTCGGAGTTCGGAAATGATTCCGGTGTTTTCATCGGGAATGTTCTAGAAGGTTCCGGAATGTCCGGCACTCCGGGGGGGAAGGGGTACATGAATGTGTCATTACATATTGGAACGATTGCATCATGTACTAAGTGTTCTCGCTGTTCCAAATAAAGGATTAAATTGAATCCTAAAACTGAAAAGTCAAATGGCCAGTTTGAAAGTCAAACGGCTAAAACAGGAAACTGTGGGAAACAAGCAAGAGGAGGTTGAAACCGACTTGGGGGAGGAGTCCCTCCTCTCCAAGCCGGCGCGCCACCCAAGGCCGACTTGGGGAGGGACTCCCTCCCCTTGGCCGCCCCTCCCACCTATAAAAGGAGGGGCAGGGCCTCCTCCTCTAGACACACAAGTTCCTATCCTCTAATCTAAATCCTAGCCCTAGACTCCGGTTTAGAGACGCTTTGGTTTAGAGCTTCTAATTGCACTAGCCTTCGGATTAGAGCCTTCTAATTGGTGTGTCTAAACCCTAGACCACTAATAGTACTCTCTCATACTCCACCATACTCGCTCCGGCTTAAGGCGAAGCCCTGCGGGATCTCCCCTCTACTTTCGGTACCACGCCGTTGTGCTGCCGGAATCACGAGGAGAGTGCTACAACCTCCGCTGCCTGCTGGAACAAGGGAGAGGAAGGTCTTCGTCGAGTACCGAACATGTGACCGACTGCGGGAGCGCTACCGAAACGCAGCGCCGGAAGGATCGTCTACACGATCTTGAGATCGGGAAGAGTACGACTACATCACCCACGAGAATCCGCTCTCGTTAAACACTTTGGAATCTTCAAGGGTAAGTTATTCCATCGACTCGTTGCTACAATCTAGTAGATAGATCTTGGCTTGTTTGTTTGTATGCGATAGAAAATTTTTGTTTTCCATGCTACGAAACCCTACAGTGGTATCAGAGCCGTGTCTATATGTAGATCTGTTGCACGAGTAGAACACAATGGTCATTGTGGGCGTTGATGCTTTTATTATCGATTGCTTCTTGTGTACTTTGCATCTTGCGGTATGTTGGGATGAAGCGGCCCGGGCTAACCTTACATGACATCGTTCATGAGACTTGCTCCACGCTTGACATGCAACTTGTATTGCATAAGTGGCTTTGCGGGTGCCTGTTTCTCCTAGCATAGTTAAGATCAAATTTACAACGGGTGATTAACAATGCTAGTATCAATGTTGTGGTTCTTGTTCGTAAGTTAGTACGACACTTATTGAAAGCCCCAAACCACGTAAAATATGCAAAGAAAGTAGAGGCGTCTAACTTTGTTTTGCAGGGGTGTGCAGTGATGTGATATGGCCATGATTGTGATTATATTTGATGTATGCAATGTTCCTTATTGTAAGTTGGCAACCGGCAGGAGCCATATGGTTGTCTTTAATTTATGTTAAGACCCGCGTGTCTATTCAAAGTAGTTGTAATACTTGAAGCCGGTGGACGACAACCATGGAGAAGCGTCATTGACCTTGATGCAATGCCGGTGATGATGGAGATCATGTTCGTGCTTGAAGATGGAGATTGGAAGCACAAAGAAGAAAGGCCATATCATATCACATATTATTGAATTGCATGTGATGTTAATCCTTTATGCATCTTGTATTGCTTAGTAGACGACGGTAGCATTATAAGATGATCCCTCATGCACATCAATTTCAAGTCATAAAGTGTTCACCCTTAGTTAGCACCGTTGCTAAAGCTTGTTGTTTCGAAGCACCACGTGATGATCGGGTGTGTTAGATTCTGCAAGTGTATACAACGTGAGCAAGCCAGATTTGCTCATGCGGAAACTAAGGTTTGATCTTGACGAGCCTGGCATGTACAGAAATGGTCTCGGAACACGGATCACCGAAAGGTAAAGCATGAATCATATAGTAGATATGATGAACATGATGATTGTTCGCCATTGAAACTATATCAACTCTCGTGATGATCGGTGTTGATATAATGGATTTGGTTCGTGTGATCACTAAAACAATGTGAGGGATATTGTTTTGAGTGGGAGTTCACCTAGGTTAATTTCATTATTAATTTGAACTCAATTTGTCATAAACTTAGTCTAAACTATTGCAAATATGTTCTAGATCAATGGCAGCCCCTACCATCAATTTTAATGCGTTCCTAGAGAAAGAAAAGTTGAAAAACAATGGAAGCAACTTCGCGGATTGGTTCCGCAATTTGAGGATTGTCCTCACAGCTGGTAATTTGACCTATGTGCTGGATGCACCGCTGGGTGACCCACCTGCAGATGATACTCCCGATGAAGTAAAGAATGTTTACCTCGCTCGGAAGAATCAGTACTCCATAGTTCAGTGTGCTATCTTGTATGGTTTGGAATCGGAGCTTCAGAAAAGGTTTGAGGATTCAGACCCATATGATATTGTCGAGGATCTCAAATTGATTTTTGAGACTCATGCGGCAATTGAAAGCTATGAGGCTTCTGAAAAGTTCTTTAACTGCAAGATGGAAGAGGGCAGCTCCGTCAGTGAGCATGTGCTTAAGATGTCTGGGCACGCAAACAAACTTCAAAGCTTGGGTATAGTGATTCCTAATGCTTTGGGGATTTACCGTGTCCTCCAATCACTACCACCAAGTTACAAGAACTTTGTGATGAACTACAACATGCAGAACATGAACAAGACGTTGCCAAAACTCTTTGCCATGTTGAAATCTGCAGAAGTGGAGATCAAGAAAGAGCACCAAGTGTTGTTGGTCAATAAGACCACCAAATTCAAGAAAGGCAAGTCTAAGCAAAAGGGACACTTCAAGAAGGGTGGTAAGAAAGTTACCACGCCGGCGAAGAAGACCAAAGCTGGACCTAAGCCTGATACTGAGTGCTTTTACTACAAGGGAGAAGGTCACTGGAAGCGGAATTGCCCAAGGTACTTGGCGGATTTGAAGAACGGCAACATCAAGAAGAAAGGTATATCTGATATACATGTTATTGATGTGTATCTCACTAGTACTCGTAGTAGTGCCTGGGTATTTGATACTGGTTCGGTTGCTCATATTTGTAACTCGAAACAGGTGCTGCAGAATAAACGGAAGCTAGCGAAGAACGAGGTGACGATGCGCGTGGGAAATGGATCAAAGGTTGATGTGATCGCGGTCGGCACGCTACCCCTTCATCTACCATCGGGATTAGTTTTATACTTAAATAATTGTTATTTGGTGCCTGCATTGAGCATGAACATTATATCGGGATCTTGTTTATTGCGAGACGGTTACTTGTTTAAGTCCGAGAATAATGGTTGTTCGATTTATATGAGTAATATGTTTTATGCACATGCACCTTTGATAGATGGTCTATTCTTATTGAATCTCGATAGTGGAAATACACATATCAACAACATTGAGGCTAAACGTTTGAAATCAAGCGATAATTCGACCTATATGTGGCACTGTCGTCTTGGTCACATTGGAGTGAAACGTATGAAGAAACTCCATTCCGATGGACTTCTTGAATCACTTGATTTTGAATCACTTGAAAGATGCGAAGCATGTCTGATGGGTAAAATGACTAAGACTCCATTTTCTGGTATGATGGAGCGAGCTACGAACTTATTGGAAATCATACATACCGATGTGTGTGGTCCAATGAGTGTAGCATCGCGCGGTGGTTATCGTTATGTTCTTACCTTCACAGATGACTTGAGTAGATATGGGTATATCTATTTCATGAAACATAAGTCCGAAACTTTCGAGAAGTTTAAGGAGTTTCAAAATGAGGTAGAGAATCAACGTAACAAGAAGATTAAATTTCTACGTTCTGATCGTGGAGGTGAATATCTAAGTTACGAGTTTGGCGAGCATTTGAAGAAATGCGGAATACTTTCACAATTGACACCGCCGGGAATAGCACAGCGTAATGGTGTGTCCGAACGTCGTAATCGAACTCTCTTAGATATGGTTCGTTCTATGATGTCACTTACAGATTTACCGCTATCATTTTGGGGTTATGCATTAGAAACAGCCGCATTCACTTTAAATAGGGCACCGTCTAAATCCGTTGAAACGACACCGTATGAATTATGGTTTGGAAAGAAACCTAAATTGTCGTTCCTTAAAGTTTGGGGATGCGAAGCCTATGTAAAGAAGTTACAGCCGGACAAGCTTGAACCCAAAGCGGAAAAATGCGTCTTCATAGGATACCCGAAGGAAACTATTGGGCATACCTTCTATCATAGATCCGAAGGCAAAATCTTCGTTGCCAAGAATGGATCCTTTCTAGAGAAGGAATTTCTCTCGAAAGAAGTGACTGGAAGGAAAGTAGAACTCGACGAGGTTGTCGAACCTTCTCTCAAAATTGCGAGTAGCGCAGCACCGGAAGAAGTTCCTGTGGTGCCTGCACCAATTAGAGAGGGAGCTAATGATGGTGATCATGAAACTTCGGTTGAAGTTGCTACAGAGCCTCGGAGGTAAATGAGAACTCGTACCACTCCAGATTGGTATGATCCCGTTATGAGTGTCATGTTGGTGGACAACACCGATGACCCCGAGACATATGAGGAAGCAATGATGAGCCCAGATTCCAATAAATGGCAAGAAGCCATGAAATCCGAGATTGGATCCATGTACGAAAACCGAGTATGGACTTTGGTGGACTTACCGGATGGCCGGAAGGCTGTCGAGAACAAATGGATTTTCAAGAAGAAAACAGATGCTGATGGTAATGTTACTGTCTATAAAGCTCGACTTGTCGCAAAAGGGTTTCGAAAAATTCAAGGAGTTGACTACGATGAGACTTTCTCACCAGTAGCGAAGCTAAAGTCTGTAAGGATTATGTTAGCAATCGCTGCATATTATGATTATGAGATATGGCAGATGGATGTCAAAACAGCATTCCTCAATGGAGATATTGATGAAGAGTTGTATATGATGCAACCCAAAGGTTTTGTCGATCCTAAAGATGCTAACAAGGTATGCAAACTTCAACGGTCCATATATGGATTGAAGCAAGCATCCCGAAGTTGGAATCAACGTTTTGATAAGGTGATCAAAAGTTTTGGTTTTATACAAACTTATGGAGAAGCTTGTATTTACAAGAAAGTGAGTGGGAGCTCTATAGCATTCTTAATACTATATGTGGATGACATATTGTTGATTGGGAATGATGTAGACCTTCTTAATAGTGTCAAGGAATATTTGAATAATAGTTTTTCAATGAAGGATCTTGGCGAAGCAGCTTACATATTAGGCATAAAGATTTATAGAGATAGATCGAAACGCCAAATATCATTGTCACAGAGTACATATTTGGACAAAGTTCTAAAGAGGTTTGGAATGGAAGATAGCAAGAAAGGGTTCTTGCCCATGTTGCCCAATACGACCTTGAGTAAAACTCAAAGTCCGACATCGGCAGAAGATAGAGAAAGGATGAGTAAGACTCCCTATGCCTCAGCCATAGGATCTCTAATGTATGCCATGCTATGTACTAGACCCGACATTGCATATGCTGTTAGTTTAACTAGCAGATATCAAAGTGATCCAGGAGTGGATCATTGGACAGCGGTCAAAAACATCCTTAAGTACTTGAGAAGAACTAAGGATATGGTTCTTTCTTATGGAGGTGATGAAAAGCTCGTTGTTAATGGTTACACCGATGCTAGTTGGAACACCGATCCGGATGATTCTAAATCACAATCCGGATACGTATTTATTTTGAATGGTGCAGCAGTTAGCTGGAGGAGTGCAAAGCAAAGCGTTGTGGCGAGATCTTCAACTGAATCGGAATACATGGCTGCTTCGGAGGCTTCACAAGAAGCGATATGGATGAAAGAGTTCATTACAGAGCTGGGTGTGGTTCCTAGTGCGCTGGACCCAATGTCTATCTACTGTGATAACATGGGCGCCATAGCCAATGCGCAAGAACCAAGGTCACACAAGAAGCTGAAGCACATCAAGCTACGTTTTCACGCTATTCGAGAACATATCCAGGATGGGGATATAAAGATTTGCAAAGTACATACAGATCTGAATGTGGCGGATCCGTTGACTAAACCTCTCCCGAGGGCAAAACATGACCAACACCAAACTGCCATGGGTGTTCGGTATTTTACCATGTAATCTAGATTAGATGACTCTAGTGCAAGTGGGAGACTGTTGGAGATATGCCCTAGAGGCAATAATAAATGTATTTATTATTATATCTTTGTGTTTATGATAAATGTTTACATTCATGCTATAATAGTATTAACAAGGAAACATTGATACTTGTGTGATTTGTAAACTTAATTTGAAGTCCCTAGTATAGCCTCTATACTTCACTAGCTTGTTGGTTGATAAATGATTGTGGTTTCCCTATCATGAACATTGAGATGTTATCAACAACAAGATCATATCGTTAGGAGAATGATATGGTGGAAATACTCCTATAGATAAGCGTAGCATAAAGATCAAGTCATTTCAATAGTTCAATTGCTATATGCTTTCTGATACATAGTAACCTAATTCCTTCGACCATGAGATCATGCATATCACCTTTACCGGATGGATGCTTTGATGACATCAAACACCACACCGTAACTGGGTGGCTATCAAGGTGGCATTGAGTGTTCGGAAAGTATTGGTTGAGACACATGGATCAAGAGTGGGATTTGTCCATCCATATGACGGATAGATATACTCTGGGCCCTCTCGGTGGAATGTCATCCAATTAGCTTGCAAGCATGTGACTGGCTCACAAGGGATCACATATCACGGGAACGAGAAAAGAGTACTTATCGGTAACGAGGTTGAACTAGGTATGCAGAGATACCGACGATCATGACCTCGGATAAGTAAACTATCGTGAGACAAAGGGAAATTGGTATCGTATGTAAGTGGTTCATTCGATCGCAAAGTAATCATAGAAATATGTGGGAGCCATATGAATTTCCAGATTCCTCTATTGGTTATTGTTCGGAGAAGTGTCTCGATCATGTCCGCATAATTCACGAACCGTAGGGAGACACACTTAAGGATTCGACGTTGTTTGAGTAGTTATGGTATTATGAGAAAGAGACCGAATGTTGTTCGGAGTCTCGGATGGGATCCAGGATATCACGAGGTGATCCGGAATGGTCCGGAGAATAAGATTCATATAAGGAAAGTCCCGTTTCGGAGTTCGGAAATGATTCCGGTGTTTTCATCGGGAATGTTCTAGAAGGTTTCGGAATGTCCGGCACTCCGGGGGGGAAGGGGTACATGAATGTGTCATTACATATTGGAATGATTGCATCATGTACTAAGTGTTCTCGCTGTTCCAAATAAAGGATTAAATTGAATCCTAAAACTGAAAAGTCAAATGGCCAGTTTGAAAGTCAAACGGCTAAAACAGGAAACTGTGGGAAACAAGCAAGAGGAGGTTGAAACCGACTTGGGGGAGGAGTCCCTCCTCTCCAAGCCGGCGCGCCACCCAAGGCCGACTTGGGGAGGGACTCCCTCCCCTTGGCCGCCCCTCCCACCTATAAAAGGAGGGGCAGGGCCTCCTCCTCTAGACACACAAGTTCCTATCCTCTAATCTAAATCCTAGCCCTAGACTCCGGTTTAGAGATGCTTTGGTTTAGAGCTTCTAATTGCACTAGCCTTCTGATTAGAGCCTTCTAATTGGTGTGTCTAAACCCTAGACCACTAATAGTTCTCTCTCATACTCCACCATACTCGCTCCGGCTTAAGGCGAAGCCCTGCGGGATCTCCCCTCTACTTCCGGTACCACGCCGTTGTGCTGCCGGAATCACGAGGAGAGTGCTACAACCTCCGCTGCCTGCTGGAACAAGGGAGAGGAAGGTCTTCGTCGAGTACCGAACGTGTGACCGACTGCGGGAGCGCTGCCGGAACGCAGCGCCAGAAGGATCGTCTACACGATCTTGAGATCGGGAAGAGTACGACTACATCACCCACGAGAATCCGCTCTCGTTAAACACTTTGGAATCTTCGAGGGTAAGTTATTCCATCGACTCGTTGCTACAATCTAGTAGATAGATCTTGGCTTGTTTGTTTCTATGCGATAGAAATTTTTTGTTTTCCATGCTACGAAACCCTACAATATTTCTACGATTACTTTGCGATTGTTGGGGAGGTGACCCCGGATAGGGTAAGGACGGGGAAAGACGAAAGGAAGTTCCCCGTCCAGTTTCCGAGTTATAGTCTAAATCGGCCGAATCCTGTAAAGGTCGGCCGAGGTATGCAAGAGCAGGACCCTTATGAGAAGATCAAGGCGTTACCCGGCCGACATACTGCGTGAGTCGGCCGGGTCAGCCCGAATAATCTGAATGCAGGTGAAGGCCAAGCCGAGTTAAGCGAGACAGGGCCAAATGATATGAAGCTTGCGGGAGAAGGAGATGCCTATAGTCAAACTCTAGTCACGGGCTAGGAAGAATTTGAGCAGAGCCAAGCACAAAGGACAAGGCGCAGAGCGACAGAAGGGCAGAAGGAAGTCACGGAGGTGACAGTCCTGAAGCCCGAGGCGTGCATGTGGGGTCCTCTGGAACCTTGCCGTCATTAGAAGGGAGGCACAGAAAGGAGGCCGCCGAGTTACTATATTGGGACAAGCATATTCCTCGAATATGCTTGACACGTCAGCCCTAGAGGAGCCCAGGGCTCCCCTTTATAAGGGGAGGCTTGGACTCTGAGAAGGGGATCGAGTCATTTTGGTACCGTTAGGCTAGTAAAGTTCTTCTTCTCCACTTGTATACAGCTCAAGGAGCGCTTGTAGCCGAAGAAAGGAGAAATAAAGATCTTTATGTTAGTCTTCTGTGTGTAGAATCAACTACATCTTCCCTCCCCAGATCCCTCTAGCATCCATTGGCCCCATACTTTAGCCTACCCATGGCATCTGCCGTGCCACCACCACGACAGTTGGCGCCCACCGTGGGGCTAGCAGCAGTGCTAGCTGGAGTCAAGATCCGGACGGGAAACTTCGTCCACACTAGCGAGCGCGTGGTCTCTGGCTTAGTCCGGAGATTTGATCTCTGTGACTATGTCAGCGATAACGCAGGCAGCTTCAGGGGAAAAACTCCTCCGCGCAACGGCGTCTTCATCAACTTGGGCATGCACCAGATCTACGTCGGCGTCGACACCACCGGCGTTTATCCTCACCAATTTGTTATTGCAGGAGAGCCTCCCCTTAGCGCCGCAATCGGTCCACACGGAGTGCGCCCCGTCAGCAGCGTCGAGGTGATGGTCGCAGCCGGGGTGCATGCGGGAACAGCGGGCGCCGGATCAAGCAGAGATCCGACGACGGGTGTGCAGGTGGCCACCAAGCAGGCAGCTCCACAGCCCACCGAGGTAATTCCTTCAGCGAACAACCCAGCCGAGGTGCAGGAGACGACCCCAAAGGCACCAAGGGTAAGAGGGCCACCTCTGGAAAGAGCAGAAAACATTCTTCAGGCAACTATAGATAATCTGACTACACCTGTAGCGCCGATACTTGATCCGGCTAATGCTCAGGCAGAGTTAGAAGAGACCAGGCAAAAAGTGCTGGTAGAGGCAAAAAAGGTGTCAGCATTGCGGGAGTCCTTAAATAGGACCCTGCGAGAATATGCTAGGGCAAACAAGCTTGACGTCGCCCCCGAGCGGGTTGACGAATTAAGATTAAGAGGGAAGAACCTCATAGATGATATCAACAAAGAGCATGATGCTCATAAGGCAGAATCAGTTGATCTAGGCTTGCCGAGGTACAGTACCCCGGCAAAGAACGTGAGGGCGGCAAATGCCGCTGCACTAGAATTAGAAGGATTGACCGGCGAAGCCCGGCAAAAACAGCAAGAAAGAGTGAATGAGCTGGTGCGCATTGCGAACCAGCAGAATGAAGAAATGCTCAGGGCAGACCCGGCAAGGCCTGGTGCCTCGTGAATGGTTCATTCGGCTGGTGCAGCACCTGCCTTATCTGTGGCAGCAACATCCTCGCCCGGAAACAATGCGCGGAAAGACAGAGCGGTAACTTTGGGAAAAAGAAATAAGCAAATTGTTCCATATGATCCGGCGATAGCCGGAAAAGCAAATGAAAACAGAGGTAATGGAAGCCGAGGTAACAGTGGCGAGAGAAACCCCGGCCGTGCCGAGAAAGGCAATGGAAGCCGAGGTAATGGAGATCTCGGAAGAGGAGATCTCGGAAGAGGAAATCACGAGAATAATATCCCGGCTGAAGCAAGGAGAGAACTGCCACCCAATCCACAACCGATATATGAACCTCGGCAGGAAAGAGAAGTGAGACCAGCTCGCCACAATCAGGTGAATGAGAGGTATAATGATGGTTATTCCGAGATGGAATATGCGGTTCATGGTGGAAATAACCACTATGGAATGCAAGAGAGAATTCTGTACAGAGTTTTGCCGTCAAGTGATGCGAGAGTAAAGCTGGACCGGTTATACCGGTCCGAGTTGTTAGTAGAACAAGGCCCACCAGGCCCGGCATGCTTCGGACCACGGATCATGGGCGAGCCGCCAGTGCCGAACTTTCAGCTGGCAAGAGGCACAAAAACATATAATGGGAGCACCAAACCACAGGATTGGTTGATTGATTATGCCACTGCTGTAAAAATAGCTGGCGGAAACTTGCGATGGGCAGTACGATATGTCCCACAAATGTTGGAAGGGCCAGCTAGAGTATGGCTGAATAACCTGCTAGCAGGTAGTATCAACTATTGGCTAGATTTTGAAGAGATGTTCGTCAACAACTTCACCAGTACTTACAAGAGGCCAAACAGGCGACAACAGCTAGCAATGTGCAAGCAAAGGCCGAATGATACAGATCGAGAGTTTTTGACTCGGTGGTGCAACCTCAGGAACTCATGTGTGGCATCCCGCAAAACCACTACTAGAAAATCGCGTTGAATTTGTGCATTGCATCGTCATCATCATGCATTGTTTGCCTAAAACTATTTTTGCAAAGCTTGTTTTGTTTTCTAAAACGCCCCGTCTTGTTTTCAAATTCAAACCCGGGTCTCCGGAATATTTTGTTTTGTCTAAACACAGATTGCAAACGCCCCGTTTTAATTAAATAAAATGTTTAATTATTTTAGTGGGGGCAGTCGAACGGGCCGACCCGACCCGAACGACCACCCCCAGGAAATACAAACGGTCCACCTAAAATCCTACGGCTACCAATCCTATCCTACCCAACACCCCTCCACCTCACCCCAACCAGTAGCAGCTCGCCCCTCCTCTTTCCCCTCTCCCTCCTCCGCGAGCATCTGCCGCCGCCGCTCGCTGCACCTTCCCCCGACCTCGCCGCTGCCCCGCCCTGCTCCCTCTCCCGCGCGCCTGGCTCGCCGTCGCTACCTCTCCCCGGCCGCGCGTCCCCGATCCCCCTCGCCCCGACGCGAGCGCCGCCTCCTCCTCCCGCCAGCTACCTTCCCACCGCCTGGCCCCGGTCCTCCCCGCCCCAACCTCGAGCGCCGGCCCGTCCCCCCCCGAGCAGCGCCGACCGGGCCTCCTCGACGCCTGGCTCTCCTCCGCCGCCTCTGCGTCCTCCGCCACCCGCTGGAGAGCCATCCTCCGTCCTCCCGGCCGCGCCTTCCCGCCGGCGACCCCGCAGCTGCCTCCGGCGCCGCCCCCGAGCTCCCCCTCTGCCGGCGCCCCCGAGCCACCCCGCCTTCGCCTCCATCGTCGCCGGCAGCTGCCAAGCCCGGCCTTCCCGTAGTCGTTCGCCGTTGTCATCGCCTCTGCCCCCTGCTTCGCCTTGTTCGGGACCTGCGTCGGACGCGTTGGATCCCAGGGCGTGCATACCGCGCGGTCTGCCCAGGTCGCGTCGCCCCACGCTCAGGGAACTCCACGGCCCCGGTCTCTCGTTTGTTTCGCTGCTTGCCTCTCCATGGCGCCGCCGTGAAGCCAAGGCTGCTGTAGTCCAGCCAAGGCCGCCGCTACAGATGACCCCTGCATGCCTTCCTTTTCTCCTGGCTCGACGACCCTGCGCACGTGTCAAGCTTCCGGAGTACAGCGTCGTACTAGCTCTTCCTGGTGCCGTGATCATGTATTCTGGTGTTTGTTGATGCCCCGCAGCACCGTCGGGCATCCAAGTTCTCCGTGGCATGACCGTGTGGTTCAAGTCCATGATCTCCAAAACCGATCCGATGTTTATGCATCGAGGCGATCTGCAACTTCCACAAGATCTCTTATGCGTCCAAAGCAACCTCATCAAGCTCTCCTTCTCTGCGTCGACCCCGAACCCCGAACCCTGGATTCGAAGACAGATCTCGTCGAATCCCGAAGACGAAACCCCGGTACCGGACAAGTTCGCCATCGACCTCGAGAACGCCTACACGGATGCCAAGTTCTTCATCGGCACGCCAAGACCTACCCTCGGACGCCGAGACCCCCGAACCCGAATGCCGATCCCGTACCCGGTGCCGCGTCAAGATCTCCTTCTCGGACCCCGTTGACGCTAAGTTCTTCGCCGTAGAGCAACAAGGCCTTCGGCAAGACAAGGAACGCCAAGTGCTTCACCCCGAACGCCAAGACCAACCCGACACGAGGACCCGACAAGACCTTCGCGACAACAAGAACGGCGTCGACCCGGAAGAATCCGACGCGCCCCGACACCGACCCGAGTCCTGCTTCCTCCCGGAACGCCAAGTTCTACCATAGTTATCCGAGAACGACCCCGTCGAACCCCGACCCCGAACCCCGAACCTTGGAACCCAAGATCTGCCGAACCCTAATGTGTGACCCTTATCCGAACCCTTATTTTCAAAAATGTTGAACATAAAACCTGTTGCATATTAATCATTCATCTTGCATACATATTTGTGTGGTTTGGGGGCTTTATGCCGATTCACCATATAATTAAATATGGGGCCCATATGCGGGCAAATCTAGCCTTATATTGGCCTCATTTAAAACTTGTGTAGCGAACCGGTGCTATCTTTTGCCATGTTAAAACAACATTTTATTTGCGGGGTAGTTAAATAACTTGAACCGTTTAATTAAATGTCGGGACCCCGGTTCCGCTTAATGTGACCTAATTGCATCGCACCTTCGCCATGTCATGCATCATACATGCATCATGCCGATCTTATGCCGTAGTATTAAATATCGCATCCGATGTTTCTTCTAGTGTTTTGCTTCTTCGCGGTTAAGGCCGTTGAGTTGATGTGAGCTCCGCCCCGATCTTCGGTTGAACCTTCGACAATGTTTTCAGGCGAGCATTTCCCCCTTTCTACCTATCTTACTTTTACAGTATTTATTTCCCTCCTGTTGATCTATTGCTATCTGTGTTGCGTTGCTCTAGTTTTCGTACCCGTGATATCCCTTGCAGCCATATATGGCCTTGGACACATCCTATTACCTGTTGATTGGTAGATAGTTGGACTTGCGCGTCGTAGTCGCTTGCTCAAGTGTTGTTGCGTGTCGTCAAGTGCCACAGTTGTTGATGTATTGCCGCATGTTGATGTTGGATATGATCATAGTTTTACTTATCGCTCACTTTAATTCCTGTTTAACAACTAAAATTGAAATAAGCAGAGGCATCGGTGGGTGATAGATAATATTTGGTTTCCGAACGCCCACTTGTGTCCCGTAGGACCCCGAGTACTTGATACCTGTTCCTTGATTTATCGCGCTATCCACATCCGGGAGGTATATGGGACCCCCCTGAGCCAGAGCTTGATTCAGTCTTATTTCTTGGGGCCACAAACTAGTTTGAGGTTTTATTTACGATCCTGTACTTATGCCATGTTTTACTGCTTTATTTACGATTGTGCGATGGATAGCACACTGTACTGTTTAGGAATTGTGACCCGTTTACGCGGTATCGACAAGCCCAGTTTTGGGTTGCCAGTCGCTTACAGCCGGCCCCACAAACCTCGGGTCCGTCTCGAAGCTAGCTTACTTCGTTGCGGGTAAGACTCCAAGGGGTGGCCCCCTGAAATATTTCTGAATCCTGTGATTGCTTTGTCGTGAAGGCCTCGTTGGGTTTTGATTTGGTTTTTCCGAGGTTGATCGAGTGTGTGTTGCTATTGGTGCACCCCGGCCGGGTAAAACTTTCTGAAAGCCGTGTCCGCGGTTATGGACGACTTGGAGCACAGTATCTCGACCATAGATAAGCATAACTAAAGTTTATTGCTATGAATTTGACTTATAATGACTAGTAATCAGCTTCACTATAATGGAATGGCTAACTAATATTGCCCACAACTGCTTGCTTTGAGTGTCGCTTGCGACCATTGTACCTGACTAGTAAGTATTGCAACTATAACGGATTGGCTGAATAAAAGTACCAACAACTGCTGGGTTTTGGGTTATCTCATGCTAATTGTATCTGACTAGTAAGTGTTGCAACTATCACGGAATGGTTAACTAAAAGTGCCCACTGCTTATTTTATCAGGATGATTATCTCTACCTGACTAGTAATTGCTGCAACGTTAACTGAATAAATAAAAATGCCAACTGTGTGAGTTCCTCGGTTGACTTCCTCGTTTGGTCGCGAGGGGGAAACGCCCGGATGGGTTTGTTTGGTGTTAGTTTCAGGTTGGACCCGGATAGGTCATTCTTATCCCTCTCTGATAACCGCCAGTTGGATCGAGTCTCTATAGGTTGTTTAGTGCATGCTGCCGCTGCCGCTTCAGTCCACCATACCTATGTAGGCGAGGACCGCCGAATTCTAGCCTCGTCGTGTACTGGCCTCAGTACTGACGCTCCTCTTTTTCCTTTGCCCTTTGTCGGCACCCCTTTTGTTTAAGCAGGTTTTGAGATCGACGTCGTTAGCAGGGTTACCCTTCCGGCTTGGCCTGGGCAGGGTTATGGACGCCATTGGTTATTCTTCAGGGCTCTTAGCCCCATTTGCATCTTGTCCGTAGCTGGGCGCTCTATCGTTTTCAAGGTGATTTGGATCTTTGTATATTATATCTGTATTCTTGACTCATTGAGTCGCTGCTGTACATATATCCGTTCTGTGGGTCCCATCGAGGACTGTTGTGTAATGTTATTACTTCGTTTTCCACCCGCACGAAAGTGCCTGGTGGGCACCTTTGAATCGTTTCTATGCGGGTTTGGCGGGAATCGCTGAAACTTGCATAGGGTCGATTCTGAGGGTGTTACATCATGCGAGGGAGTTATAGAATCACAAGCAATAGCTTGGTTTGCTCAGGGATGCCGTTATGGCAGTGTATTGTGGCAGCGATTGCAAAGAGATATGCCAACCACTTTGGCAGAAACCATCAGGATAGCGGATTCGTATGCACTGGGAGATCCGACACAACCAGAATTAATGTTGACAGATCATCAGTAGCATCAAGATCAATATGCAAGAGATGCGGCCGAGTCATCAAGGCGCAATGAGTTCAGAGGAAGAAGAAGAGAAGAAAGACCGGATTATAGGTATGCCTCTAATCAGGTGGCAGCGGTAGTGCAAGATCAGCCGAGTAACGGAAGCAGTCAGCGGCAGAAGAATGGCCCTCAGCAATGGACACCAAGGAATGAAGGGAAAAGACAGTGGACACCAGAACAAAAGAAGCAATGGCAGGAAAGGCCGAAGTACCCGTTTGAGTCTATGTTAGATCAACCGTGTAAGTTTCATACTTCAAACCCGGCCAAGCCGGCCAATCATACAACTCGGCAATGCGCCCGGATGAAAAATGCAATGGGTAACCCGGCGGGCATGCAAGCAACTTCTCACCAGGCGCATCAGCAACATCAACCGCAGTTGACTGGAGCAAATGCACAGCAACTAATGTTGCCACCTCCTCCCCCGAGGTATGATAACTCGGACCGGAGAGATGCAGTGCATCAAGTGATACATCAGGGTCCGGATGGAAGGACAAACCCAGGAAATAATGGACGCAATGATTACAGGGAACATCATCAATCATATTGTGTGTTCACAACAGAACAACAAGACAGGCAAAGCGTACAACGCCGGCATATGTAAATAAATGCAGTTATGCCGGCAGTACCAAGATATGTGCCTTGGTCAGATCAGGAAGTAACTTGGAGCATAAAAGATCACCCCAAAATAATGCTGAATCTGGGGTCGTACACACTCATGCTAGATCCGACATTTGTCGGGCCCAACATTAATGTGAAATTTTCAAAAGTACTCATTGACAATGGGAGCAGTATCAATATCATGTACAAGGATACAATGCATAAACTCGGAATATTGCAGAATATGCTGCAATCCACGAGAACCACATTCCATGGAATAGTACCAGAGCTTTCATGCGAACCCATTGGAAAGGTTCGAGTGGATGTGTTATTCGGCACAAGAGACAACTGCAGAGCAGAAAATTTGGAGTTTGAAGTGGTGGATCTAGAGAGTTGTTATCATGCACTACTCGGGCGGCCGGCGTTGGCCAAATTCATGAGCAGTTGCCACATAACTTACTTGAAAATGAAGTTACCCGGACCACAAGGGGTGATAACAGTAGCAGGAGATTACAGGAAATCAATGGAATGTGCTTCAGCCGCATCAAATCTGGCCGAGTCATTGGTAATAGCAAGAGAAAAAAGAAGGATTCAGGAGGTAGCGGCCCTCGCTCAGTCGGCACAACTGAATATGCCGGCATTGGCCAATCCGCATGGAAGTGTCTCTTTCCAGCCGACTAAAGAAACGAAAAAGTTCCAGATAGATGAGCAGTTCCCAGAGCGCACCGTCACCATTGGTGCCGTCCTAGATGCTAAATAGGAAAGCGAGCTCACCAACTTCCTCCATGAGAATCGGGATATCTTTGCATGGTCAACTCAGGATCTGCAAGGTGTGCCGAGGGAGTTGGCTGAGCACTCTCTGAATGTAAGGCTAGGAGCAAGGCCGGTGAAGCAACCTCTCCGCCGCTTCGCCGAAGATAGGAGAAAAATAATAGGGGATGAAATAGCTCGGCTCCTTGCGGCCGGGTTCATCATGGAGGTGCTGTATCCGGATTGGCTATCGAACCCGGTGCTAGTGGAAAAGAAGAAGGATGATCCAAATGTAGCCATTGTATGGCGAATGTGTATTGATTACACGAACCTGAACAAGGCGTGTCCAAAAGATCCTTTTCCTTTACCTAGAATAGACCAGATCATTGATTCGACCACTGGTTGTGAACTGTTATCATTTGTAGACGCGTATTCTGGTTTTTACCAGATACTGTTAAATCCGGCCGATCAAATAAATACTGGGTTTATCACCCCGTACGGGGCTTATTGCTATCGCACCATGCCATTCGGCCTGCGTAACGCAGGGGCAACGTACCAGAGATGTATGCAGAAATGTCTGCATGACCAGATAGGAAAAAACGTACAAGTATATGTAGATGATGTGGTTATCAAAACCAAAGAAAGCAAAATGCTATTGGATGATATTCGGCAGACTTTCGCGAACTTGAGAAGGTTCCGAATGAAGCTTAACCCGGAAAAATGCACTTTCGGTGTACCGGCGGGAAAACTAGTCGGTTTTCTCGTATCTAGCCGAGGTATAGAGGCCAACCCAACAAAGATAAGAGCGGTAGAAAGGATGGAATTGCCGAGATGCCTAAATGACGTACAGAAGTTCACAGGTTGCCTGGCCTCGCTTAGCTGATTTATATGTCGGCTGGGAGAGAAATCATTACCACTTTATCAACTGATGAAAAAATCTGATAAATTCATTTGGACACCACAAGCAGACAATGCGTTCCATGAATTGAAGAAGATGTTGGTCACAGCGCCAGTCCTGGCTTCTCCATTGTCAAAAGAGCCTATGTTACTTTACATAGCCGCCACGAACAGAGTAGTAAGTGTTGTGATCGTGGTGGAACGGATTGAAAATGATAAATCAGTACAAAGGCCGGTATATTACCTAAGCGAGGTATTATCAGCCTCCAAGCAAAATTATCCACATTATCAGAAGATGGCATATGGGGTATACATGTCAGCAAAGAAACTCAAACATTACTTTGAAGAGCACCCCATCAAAGTGATCTGTGAAGCACCCATAGCCTACATATTAAGCAACAAAGATGCAAGTGGCCGAATAGCTAAATGGGCAATTGAATTGTCACCTTATGCTCCGCAGTTCGATAGGAGAGATGCAATCAAGTCTCAGGCTATGGACGACTTCTTCGTGGATTGGGCCGAGGTGCAATATGAGCCACCATTACCAGATCCGAGCTATTGGACGATGCACTTCGACGGTTCCAAACTGAGAAACGGTTTGGGGCAGGAATAGTGTTAACCTCGCCAAAAAGAGATCGGCTGAAATATGTGCTGCAAATACATTTTGCCGCATCGAACAATGTAGCCGAGTATGAAGCACTCCCATGGATTAAAGGTGGCAAAAGAGATTGGGATACGCCAAATCTTATGTTACGGAGATTCGGATCTGGTAGTACAACAAGTCTCAGGCAATTGGGATGCGCTAGATGCCAATATGGCCTTATATAGGTTTCATGTGCAAAAACCGAGCGGATACTTCGATGGATGTGAATTTCATCATATACCTCGGGCAGAAAACGACGCCGTAGACACATTGTCAAAACTCGGATCAACCAGGCAATCAATTCCCCCAGGTATCGCCCTAGAGCACCTGAGAAAACCGTCAATAACACAATCACCAGAGTCCAAATCCATATTTATTCCGGCGAAATCAAGAGAGAATAGTATGCCGATGGAAATTGACAAGGAATGTAACTCGGAATTTCCAAAAATGAACCCGGCCGATACACGGATGGATCTGGAAAAATCCGAGGTAGTTATGTCGGCGGAAAATATGGAAATAGATAGTGAGATTACCCCAGAAAAAATCATACCAACATGGGCCCAACCCATATTCTCTTTCCTTAAAGATGCGATTTTGCCGAATAATGAGGTATTGGCTAGACAGACAGTGAGAAGAGCTAAAGCTTATACACTCATAAACAATGAGCTCTATAAAAGGAGCATCACAAGCGTGTTGCAAAGATGTGTGGATTCGGCGGAAGGCCAGGAGATCCTCCTAGATATACATGAAGGAGAATGCGGTCATCACGCCTCGTCCAGAGCTTTAGTGGCCAAAGCATTCAGGCATGGATTTTATTGGCCAACAGCGTTGAAAGAGGCCAAAGAACTGGTGGAAAAATGTAATGTTTGCCAGAGATATGCCAGCAAGATACATATGCCATCGTCCGAGTTGAAAACAATACCAATTACTTGGCCATTTTCGGTATGGTGCTTAGATATGGTGGGACCATTCAAGCCGGCCCGGGGCGGGATGACCCACATCCTAGTCATGGTCGACAAATTCACAAAATGGATTGAGGTAAAACCAATAAAGAAGTGTGATGGGCCCACATCAGTAAAGTTTCTCAAAGATATTATCTTGAGATATGGTTACCCACACAGCGTTATTACAGACAATGGTACAAACTTCGCTGGAGGAGCCTTCGCCAGATTCTGTCAAGAAAAACACATAAGACTAGATGTCGCCTGGGTGGCTCACCCAGCATCTAATGGGCAAGTAGAAAGATCTAATGAACTAATATTGTCCGGAATAAAACCACGACTCGTCGAACCACTGCAAAGGTCGGCAGGTTGTTGGATTGAGGAAATACCAGCAGTACTATGGAGCCTCAGATCTACCCCAAACAGGTCAACAGGGTATACACCATTTTTCTGGTATATGGGGCAGAAGCCGTCCTTCGGGCCGACATAATACATGACTCGCCAAGGGTTACCCAGTATACGACCGCTGAGGTATATGAGATAGCTCGGCAAGATGATGTCGATCTGCTAGAAGAAGCCAGGGAGTTGGCACTATCAAGATCAGCTATCTACCAGCAGGACTTGCGACGATATCACAGCAAGAAAGTAAATCCAAGAGTGTTTAAAGAAGGAGATTTGGTTCTTCGGTTAGTGCAGCGCACAGCCGGCATGCACGAACTCTCACCCCTGTGGGAAGGACCGTTCATCGTGAGCAAAACATTGCACAATGATGCGAATTACCTAACTGATGCTCAGTCACCAGAAAAGAACAAGGCAGACAAAGCCGGCGAAGAATCGAAAAGACCATGGAACATAGCTTTGCTACGTCCATTTTACTCATAGGAGTCACCTATGACACGTTGTACTGTGACGCTTTAGGGCGAAGTATCAACTATGTATTAAACCTCGGCGCCTTGAGCAGTGACCTGGGGACTGTCATATTTTGTTTTTTCTTAGTTTGGGTTATGTATTAAACCTCGGCACCTTGAGCAGTGACTCGGGGACTGTCCTATATTGTTTCTAAGTTTGTGTTATGTATTAAACTTCAGCACCTTGAGCAGTGACTCAGGGACTGTCCAGTATTGTTTCTAAGTTTGGGTTATGTATTAAACCTCGGCACCTTGAGCAGTGACTCAGGGACTGTCCTATATTGTTTCTAAGTATGGGTTATGCATTAAACCTCGGCACCTCGAGCAATGAATGGGGGACTTCCATATTTCGTTTTTGAGTTTGGGTTATGCATTAAACCTCGGCACCTCGAGCAATGACTCGAGGACTGCACAATATTATTTTGCATTTGCAGTGATGTGTTAAGTCTCGATTTCTAGAGCAATGATTAGAGAACTGCCCCACAATTGTCCCTTGTTAGAAAAATGCGTATCAAACTTCGGTACTCGGAGTGATATTATTTCGCTCTCCCCATATACAACTTTCGAGATTTACAACTTGGTTAAAAGTCCAGAACACAGTGGTTGAGTTGTGAATTTTATCAAAGTCAGGAAATATTAGATGCCGAACTACGGTAGAACAAAGGCAAACATACACTCCGAACTTAAGAAATTGAAGGCTACCAAAGCAAAGATTTAAACAAAAAGGATCAGTTTAAACAAAATAATAATGATCACAACCATGTGTGCCTCAGCGGCAAAAGGCAAAAGAGGTTCATACCGCACAGAAAGTCGGACAATTGTTTCATACACATCATACGCCCGACATACCGGGATAAGAAACGACTTAGAGTTTTTTAAACCTAAGGGGCAGCGACTTGGTCAGGTACTGGGCGCTCCGAGGTAGACGGCACCTCGACCGAAGTTTCTTCGCCCTCCACAGAACCAGGAGCGACTTCGGAGGAAGCCCGGGGCTGGTGAGAAACATCAGCTTGAGCTTGAGAATGTCCAGTCCCTTTGGAGGAGGATCGCGCGTCGCCATTGCCATCCGAGCTCGCGCTGGAATCACCAGAAGTATCCGAGTCGCCCTCATCCTCGCCCTGGTCGGCTGAGTTATCATCAGAGGCATCTTCAACTTTGACCTCATCCGCCGGGTTAGAAAGGAAACTCGGCCCTTCAATCCAGTTATGCATGTCCGCATACTCAACAAGCTGAAAGGAGCGAGCTTGTCGGCGAGCGACGAATTCTGGATCTTCAACCCAACGGGAGCCCGTGCGCAAATTTATCAAGGTATCAAGGGAAATATCCTCATACCATGACATAACAACTGTGAGCGCCATATCAGCACCAGCTCGTCCAGCGGATTCCCTCCAGAGATTTAACTGGTTCTGGGATGCCATCAATCTTTCCACCAGGATTTTGATCTCATCAATATCAGGAGTCCCAGAAGTATTCGGCCAGAGAACATGGTAGGCCCGAATGGCTGCTTGCACCAAGTCCCTGCCCATAATCTTCATCGGACCAATGGCAGCGCCAACGGCAACCAAGTAATCTTCCATCGAGTATTCTGGGCTTGCATCCGCAGGAACACCTCGGCGCACATGAGCATTAACCACCGCTCTAGAGCTCACAGGCTTAGCTTCTGGAAAATGGTCTACGCGAAACAAAAGTACGTCGGTCAATAGTAAGAAAGGGAAAAATATAACTCGGCCAAGGTCAGAGGCTTACGGTGAATATAGGTCAGCATTCTCTAAAGATCTTGAGCCCAGTCGCCCTTGGTTTTCTCAAAGCGAGTGATCTCCTCGCTCATCGCCCGTGTCTTGAGTTCGGCAGCCTCGAGGAGTTCTTTATTTTTCTGCAATTGCAGAGCTAGTCGATTCTTCTCCTCGGAGAACTCCTGGTAAACTTTCTCTAACTCATACTTCTGAGAGAGATTGAGGGACTCCACCTCGGCGCGCAAGCGAAGTATCTCGTCGTCTCTATCTTTCAGCTGCGCCGAGTGAGTAGCGGCTTGTTCTAAAAAATGCAGCATCATATCAGGCATAGGTGTGCAGTCTTGATGTGACGCTGCAAAAGTTTGTAACTCGGCTTTACCAAAGCCAAAAGGGTTAAAAGAAACCCAGTGCACATTTCAAATGGAAGTATGTAAAGTAAAAGAGTAACTAACCTTCCAGGGCCTTGACTTTCTTCTCAAGACGGATGTTAAGATTGTTGATGTTACCTATTTACCAGCAAAGTGAGCTAACACCTCACGTCCAAAACAATAAGAGCTTTAGGGGTAATGCAAAAGTTTGTTAACTTACCAGCTTTCTTCACCACAGGAATGACCTTCTCATACTTATCTTGCAATTTTTTATGTGCGAAAAGCAGCCTTTGGAATTCGCCGATCCACCGGTCATGCGCAACCTAAGCAAAAAAAATATAGCAATAAGATATTCGAAACTAATACAGATCCGAGTCAAGCAAAACTTAACTCAGATCTAGGTGGCTGGATATTCAAAACTAAAACAGATCCGAGTCGAGCAAAACTTAACTCGGATCTAGGTGGCTGGATATTCAAAACTAAAACAGATCCGAGTCAACAAAACTTAACTCGGATCTAGGTGGCTGGATATTCAAAACTAAAACAGATCTGAGTCAAGCAAAACTTAACTCGGATCTAGGTGGCTGGATATTCAAAACTAAAACAGATCCGAGTCGAGCAAAACTTAACTCGGATCTAGGTGGCTGGATATTCAAAACTCAGACAGATCCAAATCAAGAAAAGCTTGATTCGGATCTCGATAGATGGATAGTGGAACACTAAGATAAAACTGAACCAGGCAAAGCCTAATAAAACTTCCAAACGAATAACAAATTATTCGGTTGCAAGCTTCGGGGACTAGAGTATATATAATATCATTCGAATGATTAATCAAATGTCGATAAAAAAAATTACCTCATTCATCTTGTCACTATCAAGAACGATCTTGGCAGCCAGATGTAAGCGACTGCTGATGTCGGAGAGTTGAAAAGGCTGGCTGCTTGGATTGCCCTCGAGCTAATCAGCAGCATTCCAATTGTTGGCATACTCAACCAATGAGCCGAGGTTGTTCCCACTCTCTGTACGAGTCAGGACTTTACCTCGGATGTGTTGTGTAGCCACCGCCGCCGCGGGACTCTTGTGAAGAGCGAGCTGTGTATCAGCAGCCGGGGTAACAATCGTCTTGGCAGAAGAAACCCCCTTGCGCAGCGCATCAACAATTGTAGGCTGAGAAGAGCTGGCAAGCCCTTTCTGGGATGAGGGAGGTTTGGTGACGACGACATTTCTTTGCCTTAGAAGAGGCGTCGGCAGGAGCCGTTACCTCGGCACTCGGAACGGCATTTTTGGGGGCCGGAGGGATTACGGTTTCTGAGGGCGCCGAGATATTGATATCCTTGGCTGGACTCGGAGTTGCAGTAAAGGCTGTGGGGGTCGAAGGGATCTCGGGGGAAACTTCAGGATTCACGAAGGAGGAAGCAGGCTCGGTAGAAATATCTACTGGCCGAGTTATATCGGCATCAGCAGGAAAGACCTCAGGCGCATCCTGGCGATATGATGTTTGATTCGGAGCGGGAGGAGAGTTGATGCGAGCAGGACTAGGAACTCTAGTATCTTCAGGAGGCGGAGGAGAAGGCGGCCGAGTCGTGTGACTCGTCATGCTAGGACCACTAGGCTTAACAGAACGAGGAGCCCTGCAAAGGCAAAAAAGATCAGGTCAAAAGGCAGAAAGAGAGAAACAAGAAATACAAATAAAAAGCAACTCACCCAGTAACCCCAGGCATAGTTTTACGCTTCGGAGTGTGCTGGGCTGACTTCTTCATTCGTTTCTTGGGAGCTGCTTCCAAGGCACCAGCTGGAGCGCTACGTTTCCCCGAGGTAACAGGAGGTCGGGAGGCGAGAGGCTCGGCGTTGTGAACCTGACCGGCCGGATTAGCTGAGAAAGTAGAGGCCGGAAATGCATAAGAAATTGGCATTGAGGAAACTACCTCAAGAACTTGGACCCCGTCCGAATCACCTTCCTCCACGTGGGCCGAGGTCTTGCCACGGGCACGAGCCGGAGCAAGGTCTGACTTGGGAACAAAATCCTCCGAGTCCGGCTCCCCGCTGTCCGGAGTGTTCCGATCCGCAGGCCACGGGAGAGACAAAACCTCGGCATCCTCAATCTTCTGCTCCTCGAACCTCTGCAGGAAAAGAAAGAGAGAAATTAACAAGAGAAATCACAAATGGGATTAAAAGTCAAACACAACTGTGAAAACTTACTCTGGGAGGGGGATGCTCGTGGGTGAACGACTTCAGTCCCCAGGCCCAGTCCTCCGGCATCTCTGTCTTAAAGATAGCCCGGACGCGCTTGAAGATAAGGTAATTATCCAGCTCCACCGTTGAGACTCGGTTGGGATCAAGCGGACCGCTCATATAGCAGAGCTTATGCGTGCGTTTCTGGAATGGGTAGATCCGGCTGCTGACGAAGGTAGTCATCAGATCCTCGCCGCGTAGCCCGGAACGGATCAGTTCCTTTAGTCGAATCTCAAAGGCCTCGGCCAAAGCATGACTCTTCCTCGGATTATAAGTCCAGTTCTTCTTGGAAGGGGGGCCAATGGAAAAATCAGGGAGTCGAATCCTGTCCTCCTTCCCAGAATTCTTGACATAAAAGAACGATTTATGCCATTTCTTGCATGACTCTAGACCTGCAACGCGAGGAAACTCGGATTTCTTGCGAGGTGTGATTGACGCAGCTCCGCACTGGGTGAGCAGTTTCTCGGAAGGTTGAAGGGATTTGTCTGGGACAACATTGGAATGGATCTGAAAGAACTTCGACCAAACGTGCACAGACGGCCATAGGCCAAAGTATCCTTCCGAAGCAGAAATAAAGGCGGAAAGAGAAGCGATGGCATTAGCCGGAAGATGATGCGGCTGCAGGCCGAAGTAATCAAGGAACTCCCTAGCGAAATCGCTAAGGGGGAGACCAAACCCACGAGTGAAGTGTGACATAAAGACGACGTACTCGCCCTCCTTAAGAACTAGAGAAGATTCACTGTCGGGTAAGCGACAGGCTACCTCGGCAGGAATCCAGCAAGTTCGGATTAACCACTCAATCTCTCGGCGGGTGATAGAAGAGCCCTGCCAGGAGCCCCGCTCGGGCCCAGACGTTGCATCGTCATCCTCAATAAGCACACCGCTAACAGAGCTCGACATAATCTACGGAAGATGAACTAGCGGCGGAGCGAAGCCTAGAACTGCAAGGCCCCGTCGTGATCCTACGCGAAAACGGCGGCGGAGCGGAGAGGGAACCGCCGCGGGAAATCTAAGAAGAAGCATATGCGTCTAGAGAATAAACTAGGCAATGAGACCGGATAAACTCACCGGCAACGGCGCCGGAGCAAGTATACGGGGACGGGGTCGACGGAGCAAAGCGATGGGAGCCTCGCCGTCGAAGATTTCGATGGGCGCACGGCGGCGGAAGCACGAACAGGCGCGGAAGCGAGAGGAGGAAGAAGGGCAAGGGTAAGCTGAGGAGGAAAGTAAATCTCCCAGCCCCACGCCCCTCTTTATAACCACGCGGCCTGAGTGGTAGTTGGATCGTGCGTGCGGATGTTAACTGTGTAGATCGTGTGTGCGGCACAACCGCACGCCGCTGAGTGGAACCACACCAACGACCACACGATGCAAAAAAGGATCACGATCCCTGACGGAAACGGTGCACGAGGCATTGCAGCGCCGACGCGACAGGCGCAGTAATTACTGTAGCCTGTCAGTGGGCACTGTAGAGGAACAAAAAACTAGAGAAACAATGATGAGCATGACACGTAGGACGAGGCGTACGCGAGAAGATGCGCAGATACCTCGGACGAGGGAAAAATAACTCAGAAATAAGGAGAAACGAATATTGTGAAACTGATATGGCCCGGCCAAGGTTATAGGCAGGACCATACCAGCTTCGGGGACTAATGTTGGGGAGGTGACCCCGGATAGGGTAAGGACGGGGAAAGACGAAAGGAAGTTCCCCGTCCAGTTTACGAGTTACAGTCTAAATCGGCCGAATCCTGTAAAGGTCGGCCGAGGTATGCAAGAGCAGGACCCTTATGAGAAGAGCAAGGCGTTACTCGGCCGACATACTGTGTAAGTCGGCCGGGTCAGCCCGAATAATCTGAATGCAGGTGAAGGCCAAGCCGAGTTAAGCGAGACAGGGCCAAATGATATGAAGCTTGCAGGAGAAGGAGATGCCTATAGGCAAACTCTAGTCACGGGCTAGGGCCTCCTTCTTTTTAGCTTCTTGGCCAGTTTCTTCCAGAAGCTACCCTCGACCAGCTTCTCCCAGAATCTCATCTGCCAAAATCGTTTATACTTTTAAATTGACATTGAAACTACTAGTTAAGAAGTTTCAACAAATTTTGAAGATGAGATTCTAGGAGAAGCTGGTCGAGGATAGCTTCTGGGAGAAGTTGGCCAAGAATCTGAAAAGAAGGGCCTAGGAAGAATCTGAGCAGAGCCAAGCACAAAGGACAAGGCGCAGAGCGACAGAAGGGCAGAAGGAAGTCATGGAGGTGACAGTCCTGAAGCCCTAGGCATGCAGGTGGGGTCCTCTGGAACCTTGCCGTCATTAGAAGGGCGGCACGGAAAGGAGGCCGCCGAGTTACTATATTGGGACAAGCATATTCCTCGAATATGCTTGCGACGTCATCCCTAGAGGATCCCAGGGCTCCCCTTTATAAGGGGAGGCTTGGACTCTGAGAAGGGAATCGAGTCATTTTGGTACCGTTAGGCTAGTAAAGTTCTTCTTCTCCACTTGTATACAACTCAAGGAGCGCTTGTAGCCGAAGAAAGGAGAAATAAAGATCTTTACGTTAGTCTTCTGTGTGTAGAATCAACTACATCTTCCCTCCCCAGATCCCTCTAGCATCCATTGGCCCCATACTTTAGCCTACCCATGGCATCTGCCGTGCCACCACCACGACAGCGATCGAATGAACCACTTACATACGATACCAATTTTCCTTTGTCTCGCGATAGTTTACTTATCCGAGGTTTGATCATCGGTATCTCTGCATACCTAGTTCAACCTCGTTACCGATAAGTACTCTTTTCTTGTTCCTGTGATATGTGATCCCCTGTGAGCCAGTCACATGCTTGCAAGCTAATTGGATGACATTCCACCGAGAGGGCCTAGAGTATATCTATCTGTCATATGGATGGACAAATCCCACTCTTGATCCATGTGCCTCAAGACATACTTCCCGAACACTCAATGCCACCTTTATAGCCACCCAGTTACGGTGTGGTGTTTGATGTCATCAAAGCATCCATCCAGTGATGGTGATTAGCATGATCTCATGGTCGAAGGATTTAGGTTACTATGTATCTAAAAGCTTATAGCAATTGAACTATGTTAAATGACTTGATCTTTATGCTATGCTTAACTATAGGAGTATGTCCATCACACCATTCTCCTAATGATATGATCTTGTTGTTAATAACATCTCAATGTTCTTGATCAGGAAACCATGATCATATATTAACCAACAAGCTAGTTTAACAAGAGGCTTTACTAGGGACTCTTTTATGTTTACCAGTCACACAAGTATTAATGTTTCCCGTTAATACAATTATAGCATGGTAAGTAAACATTTATCATAAGCGTGAAGATATCATAATAACCTCTTTATTATTGCCTCTTGGGCATATCTCCAACAGTCTGCCACTTGCATTAGAGACAATAATCTAGTTTCAAATCTTTGTGTATTCAACACCTATGGCTTTCCGGTGTTGTATTTACACGATTTCTAGTGGTCAACTGATCTTCGGATCCGACTCTTTCAGGTCCATGTGTAATTGCATGTCTTTGCGTCTCTACGCATCACTCATTCTCTAATGAGATGGCTTTGTATAAATTTGGTCCTTTGGTGAAACCTTTGGTTCCTTGGGGTTAAAACATGTTGATAATATTTCGTACAATATATCGTCATGGTACTATCCCGTTGTGAACCACACCTAGTTTGATAACAAACTACTTAACACAAATGCCCTCTTTTGATGCTATAATAGCAGTCATATACTTAGCCTTTTGTTGTAGTATCTGTCACAATGTCTTAACTTTGGAACTCACCCAAATCCATTATGGAACTTACTTTCCATTATATTGTGCCACCCTTAGTTTAGATTGAGATACTTTGTGACAAAACTAGTATCAATGTAGTACTTTTACGATGAGCTAATCATCTATTTGTCACATCTACAAAAATAATATATTCTTAGTTTTTCCAAAAGATCATAAGAATAACCTTACTATCGTCCAATGATCATCTTATGAATTATTCTGGTATATGATCATAACATTTAGAGCATTGGACATATCTGGATTTGTACATATCACAGTATGATTGATATAAATACTCTTTGTGATTTCATACATCAAGTATATCAATCTATACTTGAATCTTTGTTTCACTTACCAAGTGTCGATACACTTGAATTTTAATTTAATCCTTTCTGTGTGGCAAGCACCTTTCTTGTCATTTCCATAATGAACCCATTCAATATCTTATCTATGTACATTTGGCACAACCATATTAGCGTCTCAATCTATCTATATAGATATTGATGCCAAATATTCGGGTTTTGCCTAAGTCTTTTATCGAGATGAAATTCTTAACATGTGTTAATAAAAGATACATCATTTCCAATCAACAATATGTCTTCCACATAATTTATTATAAAAATGTCTTAGCGCTCCCACTTAATTTCTTGCAAATGCAAGCATCTTCATCGTCTCTGATGAATTTAAACTCTTTTAACAGTTTCATCATGGTGAAGATTCCAACTCCGCGATGCTCACTTCAACCATTGTAGTTTGCATATGCTTTTAACATCCTTTGAATTAACAAAACCCTATGGACCGTGTTATGCACACGTCCTAGGTAACAATTCTATCAAAAGAACTTGTTTTGTTTATTTAACTACCATATAACAAAATTATATGTAGTGGTTGCTACATTAATCCGTCTAGACTAAACATCGCTATGAAAAATCAAATCTTGTCACAATCAACCTTTGAACATTCTTGTGAACTCTTTCCCAACATGTCGAATATTTCATAGATGTGAAACATCCATGTCTATTTCTTTATAGATCTAAACACTACTGTAAGATTTTACACCTTTCCAGAGGGTCTTTCAAGTTCAAAGCTTGATTTCTTGGGTATGGAACTATCACGGATTTTATGGCTCCAAGCCATTTGACGGAGTCAGGTCCCATCATCGCTTCTTTGCATTTAGTCGGTTCATTATTGTCAAATAATGATTCAACCCTCAAATCTTGGTATTTGATTGTTTGTCCGACTGACGAGGTTTAATCTCGTCAATGTCCATTGTTATGGACTTTGGGTTTTGGAGAAGATGGGGATGCTTGAGATCGCGGAACGGTTAGCAAACTAGCCACAAGGGGACACGAGGTTTACCCAGGTTCAGGCCCTCGGAGGGAAAACCCTACTCCTGCTTGTATGCTCTGATTATGGTGGAACCGAAGGTTACCGGGTGCGCAGATGCAATCTGGCGTGGAGGTGTGTATGCGGTGGTGTGCGAGAGATCGTAAGAAAGCCTCCTCGTCGTGCCCTCCTAGCCTTTATATAGAGATAGGCAGGTCCCAGGCACAGATCGAGTCGGTTACAGGTTTTAGGGTTTACCCTTTTGAATTTTCTATCTACTCTAGTCTTGCTCTCCAAGGATCTGAAGGTGCCACGGGCCTTGTCCACCCGAAAATCTTCATTGGCTGGTGCATATTCGCCGTGGGCCTTCCTTGGGCTGGACCAGGTATGCTAAGGTAGTGTACCTATAGGGTATAACCATGTCAGTAGCCCCCGAGTGTTTAGTCGAATCGTAGATTCGGCTGAGGACTCTTCAATCCTTCGGGTGCAGCTAATTCGAGTGTGTAGGGATTGTTGATACGTGTGCCTGACTCTCCCGACAGATCAGGGTCAGTTAAATGTCTTAGGAAAAAACAACACGATCTTCTTTAGATTCGAGTCCCTCAACTCAAACCTGGAACACATGATGGCGTAATTCGACTCAGGCCGCGAAGGACTTACAGGAGTGGAATTCAAGTGAATTTTAAATGATGTACCCAACGCGTCCGTCTGGATTTTTCATCATGCCTGTTGGCACGGATTCTTACTAGCAGAGCGTACTCGTGTGCGTTGCCAGGCCATCAGATGATATCTGTAGGTCTTATCTTTGTGTCGCAGACACAACATCCAAATGTTTATCACCGCGGAGGTGTTTCGGGTGGCCAAAGAGAACATTGCTCATTTAGCATTAATTGGGGCAGAGTTGCCAAAAAAGTTTTTGCATGCTGATCCGCAGGATCGCAGTCGAAGATTCATAGGGTGCACGATCAGCGCTCCCTATGGGAGTAGCCCCCAAGTGTCTGTTCGAGTCGCAGACTCGAGCAGAGACTTTATTTTAGCTGTTGTTTGGCTTCAGGTCCGTAGGACACAAATTTTTCGGATGCTTGAATCCATCCTCCCTATGGGAGTAGCCCCCGAGTCCGTAGTGGAGTCGCAGACTCGACGTAGGACTCGAAGAATATTTTCGTGGTATAGTATTTTGATTATTTTTCGGGTGCGCGGCCAGCGCTCCTGATAGGAGTAGCCCCCGAGTAGTTAATCGAATCGTAGATTCGAGTGAGTACTCTTAGCTGTGTAGCCGAAGAATTGTAACCGTTGCTAGTATAGCTTTTGATGGCGTCAGTGCTGACGATCGGTGACCTCAAGCGTCTGCGGTGCCAGAGATGACTTGACTGGACGAACATCGGTTCCACCTTCTGACTTTGAGTTGACTGGTCACGCGCGACATGGAGATAATTACGGTGTCGCCTCGATTTCCATGCATAGTGGACGGCGTGTGAGCGACGGTTCGCTGCTGTGCTGACACGTGGACGGACAGATCTTGATGTTGGCTCTAGGTCTTCCCGATGGACGGTCGTCGTGCATCGTCCTCGTCCTTATAATCATTGGGGAAAGGTGAATTTGTTTTCACCGCATCCATTCCTGTTTCACTGCTCCCATCTTCTTTGAGCTTTTCTCACCGCGCGCTGGAATTTCCTCGAGCCTTTCCTTCCTTGTTTATACGTGCTTGTCGTTGTTGCTGCCGCACTGCAATGGGGAAGCCCAAGAAGTCCTCCGCTGCAGTTGGCACCAGTGCGGCCGCCGGCAGCAAAAAAGGTTTCGTCGCCGCCTGCGTCACCGACGGTGGCTGGCGGCGATCGGATACGCGGGAGGGTGACCTCCGCAAGCTCTGTGAGCGGGGCCTAATCCCGCAGGATAGGGAGGCCGTCAAACTTCCCGGCGAGGAGGTAATTCCCCGTCCTCCCGCTGGGTTTCGGGTTATGTTCGTCGCTTTTGTCCTTCGGGGCCTTTCCTTCCCAATCCACGATTTTCTCCATGGATTGCCTTTTCTTTACGGCGTCCAGCTTCATCATATTTTGCCAAACTCTCTTCTTCATGTCGCCTGCTTTATCACATTTTGCGAGTGCTGGCTCGGTATCGAGCCACACTTTGGTCTCTTGCAGAAAATCTATTCCGTGAAGAGGCAATCTGGCTCTGATGGTGTTTACCCCATTGAGGGCTGCATCATCTCCCTCAAATCCAACCTTTTTTTCTTCTCCTTTTCTATGTCCGAATCTGTCCAGTACTGGCGGAGGCGATGGTTTTACATCCGCGACTCCACGGTGGCTGGACAGGAATTTGGTCTTGCTCCTTTCGACCCCTCCTAGAAAATCGAGCCGAAGAGGTCCTAGAAGAACCAGATCTTGGATGGCGAGGTGGCGTTGATAGAGGGGCTCTATCGTCGAGTGGAGGATCTTCAGCTGATTTCGGATAAGGAGGTGAACGGTGTGGATATCATCCGTACCTTTCTCAGACGTCGGGTGCAGCCGCTCCAGGCTAGGGCAATCGACAATAAAAGCATCAACGCCCACAATGACCATTGTGTTCTACTCGTGCAAACAGATCTACATATAGACACGGCTCTGATACCACTGTAGGGGTTCGTAGCATGGAAAACAAAATTTTCTACCGCATGCAAACAAACAAGCCAAGATCTATCTACTAGATTGTACCAACGAGTCGATAGAGGAACTCACCCTCGAAGATTCCAAAGCAGTTAACGAGAGCAGATTCTCGTGGGTGATGTAGTCGTACTCTTGCCGATCTCAAGATCGCATAGACGATCCTTCCGGCGCTGCGTTCCGGCAGTGCTTCCGCAGTCGGTCACACGTTCGGTACTCGATGAATACCTTCCTCTCCCTTGTTCCAGCATGCAGCGGAGGTTGTAGCACTCTCCTCGCGATTCTGGCAGCACGACGGCGTGGTACCGGAAGTAGAGGGGAGATCTCGCAGGGCTTCGCCTTAAGCCGGAGCGAGTATGGTGGACTATGAGAGAGGCCTTGGTGATCTAGGGTTTAGAGGGACCAAGGGAGGTGTGGCCGGCGGCTAGGGCTTGGGGAAGCCCCAAGTCAGCGGCTAGGAGAAACCCTAGGGGCGGCGATGACTTGGAGGAGGCCGACGGCTAGGGCTAGGGTTTTGGGGTGTCTTGGGTGTAGGGAAGAGGGGCAGCCCTGCCCCTCCTTTTATAGGTGGGAGGGCGCGGCTTGGGAGGAGGGAGTCCTCCCCCAAGTCGGCCTCCTTGGCCGGCGGGTGGAGGGAGAGGAACTCCTCCCCAAGTAGGTTTCCTACTCTCCCTCCACCAAGCAAACTTGTCGTTTGACTTTTCAAATTGGCGTTTGACTTTTCAAATTGGCGTTTGACTTTCAAACTAGGATTTGATTTCTCCCTTTATTTTGCCCAGCCATGTTACCTAGTACATGATGCAACCATTCCACATTGTCATGACACATTCATGTACCCTTCCCCTCCGGAGTGCCGGACCTTCCGGACCCTTCTAGAACATTCCTGGTGAAAACACCGGAATCATTCCCCAACTCTGAAACAAGAGTTTCCTTATATGAATCTTATTCTCCGGACCATTTCGGATCTCCTCGTGATATCCCAGATCCCATCCGAGACTCCGAAAAACATTCAGTCTCTTACTCATCATTCCATAACTACTCAACAACATCGAATCCTTAAGTGTGTCTCCCTACGGTTCGTGAATTATGCGGACATGACCGAGACACTTCTCCGATCAATAACCAATAGAGGAATCTGGAAATTCATATGGCTCCCACATATTTCAACGATTACTTTGCGATCGAATGAACCACTTACATACGATACCAATTTCCCTTTGTCTCACGATAGTTTACTTATCCGAGGTTTTGATCGTCGGTATCTCTGCATACCTAGTTCAACCTCATTACTGATAAGTACTCTTTTCTCGTTCCCGTGGTATGTGATCCCTTGTGAGCCAGTCACATGCTTCCAAGCTAACTGGATGACATTCCACCAAGAGGGCCCAGAGTATATCTATCCGTCATATGGATGGACAAATCCCACTCTTGATCCATGTGTCTCAACCCATACTTTCCGAACACTCAATGCCACCTTTATAGCCACCCCGTTCTGGTGTGGTGTTTGATGTCATAAAAGTATCCTTCCAGTGATGGTGATAAGCATGATCTCATGGTCGAAGGAATTAGGTTACTATGTATCAGAAAGCTTATAGCAATTGAACTATTAAAATGACTTGATCTTTATGCTACGCTTATCTATAGGAGTATGTCCATCATATCATTCTCCTAGTGATATGACCTTGTTATTAACAACATCTCAAATGTTCATGATCAAGAAACCATGATCATCTATTAATCAACAAGCTAGTATTATGAAGAGGCTTTACCAGGGACTCTAATTTAGTTTACATATCACACAAGTATTAGTGTTTCTGGTTAATACTGTTATAGCATGAATGTAAACATTTATCATAAATACAAAGATATAATAATAACTACATTTATTATTGCCTCTAGGGCATATCTCCAACAGTTTCTTTATTCTGGTCGCCGCGATCCGACTAGGGTTTCGGCTGAGGAGTTCTCCAAGGGGGATCTCGACCGGATTCTTCGCCCGCTGCTGAAATTCAAGGCTAGAGAGGATATCCCGGGGAAGTCGCTGACTCCTCCGTTCTCCGCTTCTCGTCCGGTTTCGCGGGTGTAGATCTGTAGCGTGCACGTAGCGCTATTTTCGACTGCGTTTTCCTTGTATTTTTTCTTTTAGTGATGAAAATTTGTTTCCTTCTTACGCAGTAATTCAAGGTGCCAGGCATGTCACCTCCGCTACCCGAATTATTCCTGGATGCACTGAACAATGAGGTAGTGGGCTCCATGTCTGAGCTTCCGTCGGTGTTGTCGCCGGCCGAAGAAGCCATCGAGTCGAGCAAGGAGCGCACTCGAAAGCGGACACAGAGCTCGAGTGAAACGTCAGATGCTTCGACTCCACCGACACCTAGGGACCCGCTTTGCCTTGAGCGTCACAGTGATGGTCATGGGGGCTCTTCTTCTCCTATTCCTGTCGTTCCCGTGCGGGCTTTAGCACCACACCCGCCGGCGAAGCGGAAGAAGGAAGAGAAGAAGGAAGAAAAGAAGGAAGAGAAGAAGGGCAGGAGGACCCCGCCTGTCTTCAACTTGAGAGATTTCGACTCGTAAGTTTTCCAGTTGCCTTTTGCTTTCTTTTGATTTTGCTTTGATTGCTCTTGTCTGATGTTTTCCTTTGCAGCCATTCTTACGACAGCTCCTCCAGCGATGACGCTCGGGAGATTGTGGGGGAGTCGAAGGTTGCTCCTCCTCCTCCTCAGACGGTGGCCACCTCTGAGGGCGCTGCTCCGAGGTCTTCTCCGCAGGAGGCTCGGGTGGTTGTCCCTTAAAAGACTGCAGGCGAACCTTCGGAGTCGCCGTCTAACCACGTAAGTGATTTTTGTTTTCTGTCGCAGAGGGAGCCCCCGAGCCTTTTCGGATGATCTGCTGATCATTGTTTCTTTGTGCCTCGGGGGGAGCCCGCGGGCGTCTTTTGGGTGATCTACTGCTCATGCCTTTTTTCTTTTTTGTTTGTACTTGCCTCGGGGGGAGCCCCCGAGTATCATTAGGATGGTCTGCTGATCGTTTTTTCTTCGAGTCTCGGGGGGGGGGGGGAGAGCGTCTTTCGTATGTGTAGCTTGTTTTGCTCGTTCTTTGGGCGTAGCCCCCGAGCCATTCTTTTGACGAGTAGTGCCTTTTGCACCCTTTTGTGAAAGGCGCCAACCAGCTGGTGCAGCAGCACCTAGAATTGGAGGCCAACTTCAAACAGCTTCAAGGTACGTTCACGAGTTGATCTTTTGCTGCCTCTTATGTTTCTTTTTCTGCGATCTAATAAGTGTTCTGATGATTGCAGAGGACAATAATACCACCCTCCGTGAGCTTGATGCTCTCAAAAAGAGCCTTGGGCGAGCGGAGAAGAAAGCCGAGGATGCTGTTGGTGCGAAGGAGTGCCTCGAGCAGGAGCTAGCCAACGCAGCTGCGGCCAAGGAGCGCCTTCAGCAGGAGGCGATGGACCGCGAGGAGCAACTCGCCACCGCCACGGCTTCGCGCAAGAAGGAGGTAGCTAACAAGCTGATGGCGGCTGCCAAGGCTATTTCGGGTGAGTTGCTTTGTCTTCCATTTTTGGCTTCTTTGTCTTTTCTTGCTGTGCTTTTTATTCACGTTGCCCCTTCTCTTTATTTAGATGCCGCGGGCATCGGGTTTGACCGCGGTGACCTGGAGCACGGACGTGCTCTGGATGATGCCACTGCGGCGGTCGAATACCGCTGTGGTACCGTGGTCGGCTCGCTTGCCAAGGCCAAGGAGGTTCTTGGGTGCTTCTATAAGGAGCTCGTCCCCAAGGGCATCGCCCTCGAAGATGTCGATGCTTTGGCGGATGCGCTGTCAGCTGAAGGGCCTGCGGCATACAAGCGCAAGCAGAAAGGCATTGGCGCGTCCATCGGGCTGGCAATGGCCCTGGCGTCTGGAGCGGAGCTGGATCTTCATCAGGTCACCTCCCGGATGCCCACGGCTGCTGACGGATCCGCGGTAGCCTTCGCCCTCTATGCTGCTCGCTGTAAGCGTTATGGGCCGAAGTTGATTGACTTGCTGGCTGAGTACGCGCTGAGGCACCAGGGGGAGGCCAAGAGTAGGCAGTCAAGCTCCGAGGCTACCCAGGATGCAGCTTCTTAGGCCTTGTAGTTGTAGGATTGCTTTTGTTTCCTTTGTTGTAATTGTATCTATGAACAGTCCTTGCGCCACGCAGTGGTTTTTGCTGTACATAATGAATTTCCGAGTTCTGTGTTCATTCGTCTACTTGTTCATATCCTTGTCTTCTTTTACTCTGGGGGCCTTCGGGGGATGATCCCATTGACACTCCGTCTGCACCACAGCTGCGGCCATCCTTGGATGGTGCGTCGTAGCTTGTGTTTCTTCGAGACCGCATCCGTAGTCTTGAGAAAGAATTGCTTGGAGTGCGTGGCCACGCCGATGTTTGTAAATCGAAGGCAGAGCGAGGCGCTGCCAAAGAGGAGTATTTGATGGCGGAGTTGCGTCGTCTGGCCGAACAACTTCAGTGTAAGTTTTTTGAGTTGTTGCTCATTGTTTCGGATGCGCCTGCTGTCCTTGCATCTTACTTTTGCAAGTATTACAGGTGCTAAACTTGCTCCAAAGGAGGAAAAGGAGCGTGTTGCTGTTCCGATCAACTGCCTGACCCACCAGGACATGGAGGCCAGCGGGTTCTTCTGGATGGATCGTGATCGTGCCATGGTCCTTGCGACTGTGCAGGATCGTGTTCACCAGGTGTCGCGGTTGATGCGTCAGGCGAAGGCTTCGTTGGCGTCAGTTCTGTACGTGATGTTTCCGCTGGATGAGGCGCCATCGACCCTCTGGGGTCTGCTGGCGAAGTTTCGAAATGTGCATCATGTCAGGGAACTGGTGCGGCATCAGCCTGTCGCGGGGGTGAAGGCCGCGCTTTCCCTTGTTCGGTTGCATCGTCCCGATGTAGATCTGTCTGGCGTAGCAGATGGGCCGCCTCTTCGTCCGGATGGTGTCGAGTGGGATATGCGTCCACATTATGCGGCTGTAAGGCAGCATGCCGAACAAATTGTAGATCTGTTTGAGCAGCGTGCGCGGGTTATTCTTCAGAATAGGTAGGACCTGTAAAAAGGATAGATGTAAAATTTGCATATATTCGACTGGGCGTGTTTTTCCCTTTATTGTAAAGGTTTATTGTTGTTTAGCACGTGGTGCTTTGTTTGTATACGTGTCCTTTTCGTTAGCCTGACGTGGTCAGCTACTCAGGTGTACACGCGTTATCCTCAGTCTACGAAGTCGTGAGGTCGGGGGAGCCCCCGAGTGTGTTGTAACATGGAGTAAAATGCAGACAATACGTGAAAATTTTGGGGCGAGACACTTAGATTTATTCGTATCGTAAGGAGGAGGTACATTGTTCGGCTGAGTAGCCTTGGCTGAATAGCCTTATTGAAAGTAAAAGAGGAAGGTAGCTAGGGGTAGAAGCATCGCAGTTGTGCGACGTTCCATGGGTTGGAGTATGCGACTCCAGAATCCACGTGCTTGAGGCGATAGGCGCCACCTGGGATGACTTCAGTGACGATGTAGGGTCCTTCCCATGGTGACTCTAATTTCTTCGGTCGCTCTTGCTTGAGTCGCAAGACTAGGTCTCCTTAGACGAAGAACCTTGGGCGTAGCCATCGGCTGTGGTAGTTACGGAGACTCTGTTGGTACACCGTTGATCGAGCTGCTACGATATTCCGCGCCTCGTCGAGTGTGTCGACGGCGTCTTCGAGTGCGGCCGTCGATTCGGCTTCGTTGTAAGCGACGACCCGTGGGGCCTTGTGGCGTACCTCTGCTGGTAGTACGGCTTCGGCTCCGTGCACCATGAAGAAAGGCGTGTAGCCGGTTGAGATGTTTGGCATTGTGCGCAGGCTCCATAGGACCGAGGGCAGTTCTTGTGTCCAAGCTCCTGCGAGTCGCTCGAGTGGGCTCATTAGGCGCTTCTTGATGCCAGCACTGACGAGGCCATTGGCCTTCTCGACCTGCCCGTTCGTTTGCGGGTGCGCCACGGAGGCGTATGTGATGTTGATTCCGAGGTCTTCGCAGAAGTTCTGGAATTCTTTGGAGATGAAGTTCGACCCATTGTCGGTGATGATGCTATGCGGCACGCCGAACCTGTAGACAATGGATTCAAAGAACTTGATGGCAGTTTTGCCCTTTTGGTTAGTGACGGGCATGCCCTCAATCCACTTGGTGAATTTGTCGACTGTGACCAGGAGGTAGACGTGACCTCCTTTCGAGGACCTTGGCAGTTTGCCGATCATGTCGAGGCCCCATTGGGCGAAGGGCCAAGCCAAAGGTATGGTCCTGAGCTCTAATCCGGGTGTGTGCGATTTATCTGCGAACCTTTGGCACCCATTGCATCTTCGGACGATGTCCTTGGCGTCGTTCATGGCCGTTGGCCAATAGAATCCAGCTCGTAGAGCTTTGGCGACAAGGGCGCGGCTGCCCGCATGATGGCCGCAGATGCCCTCGTGGATATCTTGGAGGATGGTTTTGCCGTCACCGATGGTGACGCACCTTTGGAGTACACCCGAAATTTTGTGCTTGTACCGCTCGCCATTAATGATGGTGAAGGCCTTGGACCGGCGAGATATGCGTCGGGCATCTGTCGGGCTATCAGGCAGTTCGCCGTCTATCAGGTACCAAAGGTATGGCCGTGTCCAAGTTTCTTCGACTGCCATGACCTGCATTAGGTTGACCGCTGCGATTTCTGTGTCGAGCTTTTCGGGTCCTTCCTGTCCTTCGGGTAGCGCAGCCCCCGAGTGCTCTGCCTCTTCGGGTCATCCTTTTGGGAATTTCCGTTTGATGGATGGCACGCAGATCTGTTCGAGGAACACACCTGGTGGCACCCATGCGCAGGTGGAGCCGATGTTGGCGAGTCTATCGGCCTCTTCGTTGCTTTCTCTCCCAACGTGCCGAAGCTCGCAACCGTCAAAGTTTCCTTCGAGTGCGTTGTAGAGTGCGCGGTACGCGATCATGTTGGCGGCGTGTGCGTCGCACTCGTTCATCGTCTGCTGTACGACGAGGTTCGAGTCTCCGTAGATAACCAGGCGCGTTGCGCCGCAGATCTTGGCCATTCTCATGCCGTGGATGAGGGCTTCGTATTCGGCCTCGTTGTTGGAAGCTCGAAATTTCATCCGGAGGACGTACTTCATCTTGTCGCCCTGCGAGGAGGTCAGTATGACCCTGGCTCCTGCTCCGGCTTCGCGCTTGGAGCCGTCGAAGTGCATCGTCCATGACTGTGTCATGTCCGACGTATCTGGCAGCTGCAGTTCCATCCAGTGGACGAGGAAGTCTGGAAGGACCTGAGACTTGATCGCATGGCGCTTCTCGTAGATGATGTCTAGAGGTGTCAGCTCATGCCCCACGGGGCTACACATCCCGTGGCCTCCGGGTTGTTCAGGATGTTGTTTAGTGGTGCCTCATTGACGACCATCACCTGGTGCTCCTGGAAGTAGTGGCTCAGCCGACGAGCCGTCATGAACACGCCATAGGCGAGTTTTTGGTAGTGAGGGTACCTCTGCTTTGTCGGTGTCAATACCTCGCTGAGGTAGTATATTGGGCATTGGACCCCATGGGTCTTGCCTTCTTCGGGTCGCTCGACCACCAGTACGGTGCTTACCACCTGGTGTGTGGCTGCTATGTACAGCAGTAAAGGCACGCGCTCCTTTGGCGTGACCAAGACAGGCGAGGTAGAGAGCAGCCGCTTTAGATCTTCGAATGCGTCGTCCGCCTCGGGCGTCCACTCGAATTTGTCTGCCTTGCGCAGCAGTTGATAGAACAACAGGGCTTTTTCGCCCATGCGGCTGATGAACCTGCTCAATGCCGCGATTCGCCCGGCAATATGCTGGACGCCCTTGAGGTTCTTCGGCTTCTCCATGGCCATTATGGCCTGGATTTTCTTCGGGTTCGCCTCGATCCCTCGCTGGGAGATGAAGTAGCCTAGCAGCTGACCAGATGGGACGCCGAAGGCGCATTTTTCTGGGTTTAACTTGATCTTGTATCGATCGAGGTTATCGAACGTCTCACGGAGATCGTCGATGAGCGTCTTGGCCTCCCTTGTTTTGATGACTATGTCGTCGACATAGACTTGTATGTTGCGGCCGATCTGGTCCTTCAGGCATGCCTGCATGCACCGTTGGTACGTGGCGCCTGCGTTCTTCATCCCGAAGGGCATTGTGTTGTAGCAAAACACTCTGAATGGCGTGATGAACACCGTTTTCTCCTGATCTTCGACCTTCAGTCGAATCTGGTGGTAGCCTGAGTAGGCGTCGAGGAAGGAGAGTTTTTCGCATCCTGCATTTGAATCAATGATCTGATCGATCCGAGGGAGAGGGAAGTGATCCTTTGGGCAGTGCTTGTTCAGCGATGTGAAGTCCACGCACATCCGCAGGATGTCCGTGTCCTTTTTGGGGACCATCACGGTGTTGGCGAGCCAGTCGCTCTCCTTGATCTCCCTGATGAAATTTGCGTCGAGTAGTCTGTTGACTTCGACTCCGATTGCTTCGGACAAATGTCGGATGGACTGTTTGGCGGGCTTGGCGTCTGGAAAGACATTGAGTGCATGCTCGGCGAATTCCCTGGGAACTCCTGGCATGTCTGCAAGACACCAGGTGAAGATTTCCCAGCGCTCACGAAGGAATTCGACGAGCTCGCTTTCCTATGCGGAGCTGAGGTCGTTGGCGATCAGCGTCGTCTTGGAGGCATCCTTCGGGTGTACCTGCACCTTCTTTGTGTTGACGGTGGAGTCGAAGGACATCTCTGGTGCGTTCTGTCTTGCGACTGGGGGTGCCCTGTTGTCCGTCACCTCGCGGAGCCTTACGAGCTCCTCCTGCATGCCGAATGACTAGAAGATTCTGTTGAAGTCCCTGTCGTAGTGGTCCGATCGGGTGAAGCTCCCGTGGACCGTGATGACGCCCCTGGGTCTTGGCATCTTTAGTAGTAGGTACGCATAGTGCGGTACCGCCAGGAATCGTGCGAATGCCACGCGCCCGAGGATGGCATGGTATTGTGATGGCCGGACCACCACTTTGAACTCGAGTCGCTCGCATCGGAAGTTATCCGGCTTGCCGAAGATGACGTCGAGCTATATCTTTCCCAGGAGGAATACACCCTTCCCTAGGACGATGCCGTGGAACGTTGTATCAGATTGTTCCAGGCTGCACAGGGGGATCCGCATTGCTGCCAAGGTGCTGGCGAAGATCATATTGATGCTGCTGCCGCCGTCCATGAAAACGCGGCTCATGTCGAACCCGCCGATCTGCGCCTCGAGCACCAGGGCAGCATGACCTGGGCGAGGGACCTGGCAAGGGTGATCCGAACGGCTGAACGTGATGCAGGATTTCGATCAGCTGAGGTACTCAGGGATGGCGGGTGGAGCGGTAACGGCCAGATTCATCTGAAGGGTGATTTTCTTCTGCACCCTGTTTGTTGGGCGCCCTTTTTGGATCATCAACAATCCTTTCGGCACGGGGTACCCGCGCCCACCGTTACTCTGCGCGGGTGCGATTGGGTGGTTCGAAGATCCCACAGGTGGTGGTGGAGGAGCTCCATGTGTGATCTCACCTGGTGTAGGTGCGTCCCCGTATCCAGGGTTCGGGGCTTGCTGCCTCATCTGGGCCATGCTCTCGCTGAGTTTCTGGAACTCGCTTGAGCATGTGGCTTGCCTTCTTCTTACCATCCTGCTTGTCGATGTAGAAGTGGATGGTGCATGGACCCGATAGTTTGTCGTATGCTGAGGGTCCGTCGTCACGGCCACGGCGTTGCCATGACTGCGTTGGGCGTCCTCCGTCGCGGAAGTTGCTTCCACGGTATCCACCGTTGTTGCGGTTGTCGTCGCTGCAGCGGTCGGCGTAGACAACCGCGACCATTTCGGGTCCATCGCAATCGTCGTAGACGCGCGATCTTCTCTTTTTACGGCGTTCACGTCGCCGGCCGTAGTCGTCTTCCTCCTCCGAGTGCGCTCGGTGGACGGATTCCTCGCCGTCGGCCCACCTGTTGGCGATGTCCATGAGGTGGTCTAGTGTCTTGGGCTTGACGCGCCCAAGTTCTTCTTTGAAGTTCTAGCGTTTGACGCCGTCCTTGAAGGCGTCAATAGCTCTCTTCTCAGAGATGTGCGCCGTGGAGTTCTTGGTGTTGGACCAACGCAGTATGTACGAGCGAATGGATTCGCCCGTTCGTTGGGTGCAGGCCCGCAGCTCCTCGAACGAGGCAGTCCTCTTGCTAGTACCCTTGAAGTTTCGGACGAAACTGTATGCTAGCTCCTCCCAGCTTCGGATGGATCCCGAGGATAGGCTGCTGAGCCAGATCCGGGTTGCGCCTGTCAGCTGCAGCTGAAGGCATTGCATGGCGATTTCCTTGTTTCCGTCGTGTAGCTTGACGGATGACAAGTGGTCGCTGAGCCACGCCTTGGGGTCCTGTGTGCCATCGAACTTCAGAGTGTCCGAAGGAAGCTTGAAGATTCGCGGCATCCTTGTCCGCCGGACAGATCTGCTGAAGCATCGGGCTCCACAGAGTTCTCCTTCGTCATCATCCTCCTCGGATTCAGAAGAGCATGCGCTCTTAGAGCGTGCCTTGTCGATCTTGTGCTGGGTTAGCTCGATTCGAGCGTTGTAATCGCGGCTGCGACAACGCGAGCTCTTATGCCTTCGAGGAAGGTCGTGCTCTTCATCTTCGGATGAGGGCATGGGGCTGCGGTTGAACCCGACCGCGACCTTCTTCTTTGGCTCCGCAGGAGCTTCTCCGTGGAACGCAGCTCCAACGAGTTCGAGTCCGGTAAGTGCGGACTTATGCATGGCCCTTTTCGGGTCCCCTTCCGGAGGTGGATGGGACGCGAGGTACGCAGTGGCCGCCATGATTGCAGCTTGCGGTGTCTTCGGGATGACGTTGTCGTCGGCATCCATCTCCATGAAGGACGCGTTGAGGGCCCGAGTCACCTCGCGACGTGCCTTGGGATCCATGTTCTTTGTGCGAGAACGGTGTTTGTTTCCATGGTTACCGTGCGAGCTGGAGCCGATGCCCATGGCGGAGAGCGCAGCTCGCCGCGCACTGGACTCTGAGGCTGCTTGCTTGCTCTTGTCAAGCACTTCTTGCATATTCACCTGCTTCTTGTGCTCCTCGATTAGGAGCATGTGGTATGCCATCAGCAGGTCCCGTGAGGCATCTGCGGGCAGGATCTTGTTGCCTGCTACGGCTTCGCGTGCTTGGGTCCATCCTTCCTCGCTAAGGTGGATGACCCGATCAGTGTCGTTCCCGTTGGGTGGGGGGACTGGCTTCTTCTGTTCCCACCGTTTCTACCCTGCGGGTTGGGTGGCGGGTTGTGTTCCTGATCCACGTCACTCTGGATGACTGCGGCGCACTGGTAGCGCTCGTAGATCGGATTGCTGCTACCGTAGCTTTCGGATCCGGAACCGTAGGTCCCTTCATCCGATGGTGGATCGCACAGATCTAGTTGCAGCTGCTGCTGTCATAGGACTCGTCTGTCGATGGTGATGTGCGTAGCACGGGGTGTGGAGCCCACAAAGCAGGCCTGATCGATGGCAGGGGCACCCGCTCTGGGAGGCGGAGAGTGCCGGTCTGCCCCACCTGGAAGCAGAAGCTCCCGAATAAGATCTCGAGTCCGTCGCCAACGGGTTCGAAGTCCTTCAGGGTGGCTGGCGAGTGGGCGGTGAAGTCGAAGGCGCCGAAGAGGAGATGACTCTCCGTCGCCACGGAGTTGTAGATCGCTTTGGTTGGGACCATCACGATCGCACAACCAGCCCCCCCGGTTCCCACAGACGGCGCCAATTGACGAGGTTTAATCTCGTCAATGCCCATTGTTATGGACTTTGGGTTTTGGAGAAGATGGGGATGCTGGAGATCGCGGAACGGTTAGCAAACAAGCAACAAGGGGACACGAGGTTTATCTAGGTTCAGGCCCCCGGAGGGAAAACCCTACTCCTGCTTGTCTACTCTGATTATGGTGGAACCGAAGGTTACAGGGTGCGCAGATGCAATCTGGCATGGAGGTGTGTATGCGGTGGTGTGCGAGAGATCGTAAGAGAGCCTCCTCGTCGTGCCCTCCTAGCCTTTATATAGAGATAGGCAGGTCCCAAGCACAGATCGAGTCGGTTACAGGTTTTAGGGTTTACCCCTTTGAATTTTCTATCTACTCTAGTCTTGCTCTCCAAGGATCCGAAGGTGCCACGGGCCTTGTCCACCCAAAAATCTTCACGGGCTGGTGCATATTCGTCGTGGGCCTTCCTTGGGCTGGACCAGGTATGCTAAGGTAGTGTACCCGTAGGGTATAACCATGTCACTGACTTACTTGGTTCAATAGGAACTTAGACTTCCGTGACCACAACCTTTGAGGCAAGTGAGCCATGAGCATTGTTGCTGCCTCCAGAACACTTTTTGGTGCTACGCAACGTTGCATATATAGCTAAGTTTCTTTTAACCTTATCAAAGTTCTATTGTCCTCCCACTTAACTTTTCATGGAAAATTCCTTTCTCAAAGAAACTTGACGTTCTAAGCGACAAACATTTTTGTCTTTGGTGTTATGGAGGAATACCTCAACGATTATTCAAAATAATATACAAAGATATGTTCATCCGATTTTGGTTGCAAACATCTTTCTCATGCATAGGATACCAATGCTTAAGAAAGGACAACTTGGGTTTTATCCCAAACCATAACTTTATATGGTGTCATTTCAACGGATTATGATGGAGCTCTTTTCAGTGGAAAAACGGTAGTATGTAAAGCTTTAATCTTTAAAATATAATGGCAATTTTATAAATTACACATTTGATCTTACCATGTCAAACAAGGTTTCATTATATATCTCGAACACTCCATACTCTTATGGTGTTTTAGGAAATGCAAATCCACGGAACGATTCCTTAAATCTAAGGTATTATGCTAAACTTGTAACTCAAATATCTTCCTTTATGATCCTATCATAAATTCTTTATTTTCTTATTACATTGATTTTGCACTTCATCTTGAAAGTTTTTGAACTTTTCAAATGTTTCACACTTCATCCTCATTAAGTAAATATTCATATATTCACTCAAATTTTCGGATAAAGCATATGAAGTTAAAATCCATCGCTCTTGACTACATGTAATGGACTTCATACATCGAATATGTACAAATTCCAATAACCTAGTCATTCGTTCCCTTTTGACCTATGAACGGAGTTTTAATTATCTCTAGGAAAGTTTCACAAGCGTCATTTGATCAAAAATCAAAAGACTCCAAAATTCCATCCACATGGAGTTTCTTCATGTTTTATTTCCAATATAATTTAAACGGCGATGTCACTTCCTAAGTGATCTCTCAATCAATTTGTCTTTCGACATTTTTAGCACTAGTTTTATGGATGTGATTTCTCCAACGAAATTTGTAAATCATCCATATTTTATGGATTACGACAATTATTTGAAAAGCCCTTTTGTTCTCATAATACCTGATACAACAAATCTTAAAGGCAAGCTTTGATTTCAACGAGCAACACAATAACCCTTTATTTGTTCTCGATGAACATCATCACATATTTTTTTGTTGGTTACTTAGGCCATTGTAATTCATGAATTGTGTTGTTTCGTATGACAATTCACACCAACAAATTTAGTATCTAATACTTAAGAACCACATTATTTAACAAGCAAAGAATACATCCATAACAATATCCTCTATATACCTAAGCTGAACATTCTGGTTTTTTCTTTTCTGTCATATATTTATGAGATTCTCTTTCAATATTTCCTTTTTTGTTTGAAAGAATCTATCAACATCAATAGTGGGGCCATACACATGACACATAGTCCAAAGCATGTATAGTTAAATACCAATGTCTTTGGACTTGCACTTTGAAGTAGATCACCATCATCAAATGTTTGGTGTTCTTTCAAATTCCATTCTTTAGTAATCTCTTGGTGTAGTGAATATTTTACCTACATCAAATATTCATCCTTATCATGGAATTATTCATGATCAAGCTACTTTAGCTTATAACGGTGAATCGCGAGTATAATGTTGTTCTCCAAAACTTTTTGGAGGATTAGGACGACTAGCGTCTCCAACCTTTTGAAAATTCCCATCAAATATGAGAACATAAACTTTGCCATATTATACTCTATCATGTTATAATCAAAAACATCGTTTCAGATATCGCAATATCTTCCACATATGATGTTCCTAGATAACCTTGATATTAAAACAATCTTTTGAATATCAAGAATCATGCAGATAAACATGATACTTATATACTAACACTGGAATTGCTACTCTTGATTTAATACCAATTATTAAACTTCACGGAGTAACCGGAACTTACTGAAAGTTTGCAATATGACTTTTAAACTTCAGATTAACACTTCAAAACAATACGATACCAGTTCGTAAAGTAATTAACCAGAATTCTATAGTTCTATTATCTCAATTATAACTAAGCGCAATGTGGTAAACGGATGTCAATGACTAACAACTATGCAAATTCACTTTGATTTAATTTATGATAAATAGTGTTCAACTTTAATCATATTGCTGTTGAACTCCCACTCGAAACAATATCCCTCACATTGTTTTAGTGATCACACGAACGAAATTCACTACACCAAGTCCGATCATCACGTGACATGATATAGTTTCAAAGGCGAACAATCATCATGTTCATCATATCATCTATATGACTCATGCTTTACCTTTCGGTATTCCGTGTTTCAAGACCATGTCTATACATGCTAGGCTCGTCAAGATTAAACCTTAGCTTCCGCATGAGAAAATCTGGCTTGCTCCCATTGTATGCACTCGCAGAATCTAACACACCCGATTATCACGTGGTGCTTCGAAACAACGAGCTTTGGCAGCGGTGCCTACTAAGGACGAACACTCTATAACTTGATATTTTGTGAGAGGGATCATCTTATAATGCTACCGTCACGAACTAAGCAATACAAGATACATAAAAGGATTAACATCACATGCAATTCAAAATATGTGATATGATATGGCCTTTATTCTTGTGCTTCCGATCTCCATCTTCAAGCATGAACATGATCTCCATCATCACCGGCGTGGCGTCAAGGTCAATGGCTCCGCTCCATGGTTGTCGTCCACCAGCATCAACTATTACAACTACTTTGAATAATAGACACGCGGGTCTAGACAAAATTAAAAGAAAACCATATGGCTCCAGCTGGTTGCCGACTTACAGTAAGGAACATTGCATATATCATATATAATCACAATCATAGCCATATCACATCACATCACACCCCTGCAAAACAAAGTTAGACGCCTCTAATTTTCTTTGCATGTTTTACATGGTTTGTGGCTTTCATCAAGTGTCGTTCTAACTTATGAACAAGAACCACAACGTTGATACTAGTATTGTCAATCACCCGTTGTAAATTGAATCTTCACTATGTTGGGAGAAACAGACACCCGCAAAGCCACTTATGCAATACAAGTTGCATGTCAAGCGTGGAGCAAGTCTCATGAATGATATCATGTAAGATTAGCCTGGGCCGCTTCATCCCACCATCCCGCAAGATGCAAAGTACACAAGAAGCAATCGACAACAAAAACATCAACACCCATAATGACCATTGCGTTCTACTCGTACAACAGATCTACATATAGACACGACTCAGATACCACTATAGGGGTTCGTAGCATGGAAAACAAAAAAATTATACCGCGTGCACACAAACAAGCCAAGATCTATCTATTAGATTTGTAGCAATGAGTCGATTAGAATACTCACCCTTGAAGATTCCAAAGCGGTTAACGAGAGCAGATTCCGTGAGTGATGTAGTCATACACTTGCCGATTTCAAGATCGCATAGACGATTCTTCCGGCACTGCGTTTCGGCAGCGCTTCCACAGTCGGTCACACGTTCGGTACTCGAAGAAGACCTTCCTCTCCCTTGTTCCAGCAGACAGGGGAGGTTCTAGTCTGAAACGATATCACCATCACATTTACTCTTCCAAAGCTATAGTTGCTCTAAAGTATTTGTTTACCGGTCTTTTAGTAGACTTAGTACGGAAAGCTACAATTTGCAATTACTTGCGTCCACACCCTATACTGCAAAATTTGTACCTTTAAGTTTTCTACCAAATGTGAAAAAAAGATTCATAGACATGGGTTATATTGCATCTTGTATGGCTAAATCAACAAAAAATATGAAAATGTGTGGCGGTGTACATCTTGTATCGCCAAGAGGGGCATCATGCTACACAAGGGGGGCCATTTAAACCCCCACCCATGTCATTATATACCATCATCGATTAATAAACAAACAAAGGCGGACGGCCCAAACACCTTATCCTGCTCTCAAAATATATGTAGATCACAGGAATTCTCGGCAACTTGGCAGGGGACAGCTCTGTCCTGCTTACTCGATCTGTGCATTGCCCAAATGAAGAACATAGATTTTACCGGATTCCTTCCAACCCGGTGGCTATAAACTGGCAGTAGCAAAAGTTTTGGCTATTTTTTCGGTGATAAACTGTGGCTATAAACTAGCGAGAGGACCGAATGAACTATGGGAGGACGCGGGAGGTCATGTGCGTTGTCTGGCTTGACACAACGATGGACCAAGTTTGCTACATAGATGAGTCGGTCCGGTCCGGATAGGCCGCCCTGCTAGGTCAGCGTGCAGCTGTTCACCAGTCTGCTCGGACGCGTTCGAACGCCAGCGGACTGGTTGAGTTGGCCTGGTAAAGGTATCCTAAGTGCATCTAGGCCCATCATAGTTGGCTCAAGCTGTGCCACTTGTGGAATTGAAATAATGTTTAATACTGTTGAATAATGGACGCCAAGAAAGTCTAAAATGATATCACCATCACGTTTACTCTTCCATAGCTATAGTTGCTCCAAAGTATCTGTTTACCGGTTTCTTAGTAGACTTAGTATGGAAAGCTACAATTTGCAGTTATACTTGCGTCCATACCCTATGCTGTAAAATTTGTACCTTTAAGTTTTCTATAAAATATGAAAAAAAAGATTCATAGACATGGGTTATATTGCATCTTGTATGGCTAATAAAGTCAACAAAAAATATAAAAATGTGTGGCCAACACAAAAGAAATAAATGATGTGAGAATAACTCAAGATACTATTCACTTATGGCTTTTTAAAAAAAAATTGCACATGTCACATATGGTCATATTTTTGGGAGGAATTTCATAGGATCATAAGGTACAACATAATCCATGTCCATGATTTTTTAATATATTTTTGAAATCTTGAAAGGAGGAGGTGCGGTAATTAGTTGTGGATCGCATTCAGAAGGGATCTCAACAAGATACTCTCCCTCTTTAGATGGTGAACTCATTGCTGGTGTCTGCCTATAAAATAAACACAATGTATCTACTACGTACTTTTGTCATCCACTTCGCTCAATAATCCCTATTAAAAGCACAGTGAAAGCCACTAGTTTGTACCAAACAAAAAATTGAATCTGAGGTTTCGAAAGATGAATACCCCATACCGTGGTTCACCGTTTCCGAGAATGAAAAGTCACATCTCGCTTATGGAACTTGTAACCGTCTTTCAAGTAATAAACATGTAACTTGCAAATCTAGAAAGACATTTAAATTACATTTTCAAGTAAAAGAGTTTGAAGTCTCCATTCTCATGGTATAGTACTAGCTAGCACATGAGATAGTTAGGTAGGAGTTCGAGGTCTCCATTCTCAAGAGTTTGAAGTCTCCATTCGCGTTTGAAATCATATTTATAGTTTTACTATGTCGATGACAACATACACAGACCGGAGTTAGGAAGGTAGACTTTGTATGCCTGCAAATATAAGCCACAACCCGCATTTCGACATCAATTGACATACACGGATAAATTACTTTTACTTTCCCTCCCTTATTTTTTTCGAAAATGATCACCGATCTATATCTATAAATAGTCATAAAATACAAAGAACAATAGAAATAATAAAAATTACAAATATATCATCGGATTATGTACGGACAAGTACAAACACTAGGGGCGTGTTTGGTTGGTCGGATCTCCTCTTTTCGGATCCAGCGGGAAAAAATAAGGCCATTTGATGTGTCGCGGTGTATCAAGGATTTGGCTCACACGGGTCTTAAAATATCCCTCATCCTGGCTCCATAGGAACGCTAAATCGAGTGTTTCTATTGGGATAGGCCCTGACGAGCGCAAGATAAGGAACAACGTGCGCAGGAAGGCAACATGGAGATGGAGGGAGCCAAAAAATTGCAACGCCGTATGCCGCGAAAGGTAAGCTCACCTCCCTCATATACTATTATCTTCCGGTGGGAGACAAATCTCTCCTCATTTTCCTCTTGTGCGACGGCTTGGCGACGACGACATCGATTTAGATCTTCAGCAGCAACTAATACGTCTATTCTATCACCGGTTGGCACGTCTTCTCTGACTCCGGCATCTGCTGCCTCGCAAACCCACGTCACCGGCTTCTCCCTCGCCTTCTTATCCGCCTGCGGCAGGTCCTCGACATCGACAACCATGAAGGTAAGAACCACGGCCTTGCCTCCTCCCCAATGTTAGTATCAAGGAAGGTGTGGTTGTGATTCAGGCATGGATGCTCCTGATCCAAATAAAAGCGGCTGGTAGAACCAACATGGAGGAAGTGAAATATGGTCCCATGATGCAGCGCGATAGAGAGGGGATGGAAAATCTAAACTACATCTACAACAATAATGATGTGGAGGCTATCGACATGGTCAGAACGAAAAAAGCCCCATTTAACCATTTTGTGCACACATTCGGGTCAAGGAGTTTGCTCAAGGACAACACCAACTGTTGTATCGAAGAACAAGTGGCTCTGTTTCCTCATGTTATTCATGTCGACGGTGGTGCACACGTCTCCTCCTGCTCCTGCTCCCTCTCCTGCGCCGACTCGGTGGGGGCACATCTCCGACGAGGACAGTGAGAAGGAGGCGGACTCCAGCTCATAGGAGGACGACGCGGTCCGCAAGGCGAAGTTGAACTCGCTCGGGACCCTCGTCTCCGATGTTTGTGAGCGCGAGAAGCGCTGCCGCGGTGAGCGTGAGGTTGAGCTGCGCTAGCTCCGCCGCGTCTGTCGCCGCTCCGCCTGCCAGCACCAGGCCTGGCTGGGCTTCTTTGTCATCGACTACTCCGACGACACCTCCAACTCTGACGACGTCATAGAAACTCCGATGAGTAGGTATCGTCGGGAGCTGCTAGGGTAGATTAGATGTAGGGCGCGGCATCCATTTTTTGTTGTATATATGTTGATCTCCGATGATCAGAATCTCTCATGTATGTAGGACCTGGCTCCAACGTGATGATTTTTAAATATCCAGTTTTGTTTAGAGTATCTGTTTCGCCGCGGAAAATTTCATACCGTAAACGTGATTTTAGAATACGCGCTCCTTTGTAGTATCCACTAGAGATGCTCTAAGGGCATCTCCACCGGGCCGACCCATCCGGTCGCCCCAAACGGTCCGTCCGTGTCAGTTTGGTCAGGCCGCGGTCAATATGGGGAGGGGATCCAGCCTATTCAGCCAGCTATGCCTAGCGGTGCGACCCATTTATCCGGTATGGGCGCGGCATTTTTTGCAAATTCAAATACAAACAGTTCACGGTAAAAACTGGCAAAGTTCATACTTAATTTACATTCAAAATGTAAAAAACATAATTTAAACTACTCCTAGCCCTAGCTACCGATCTTCGTGCGCCGGCGCAGCCTCGTCCATCTACGGGTCGAGGTCGATGTACTCCGGCGGCGTCCAGAGGTTGGGTGGCGGCAGGCCGGAGCGGGAGTGGGCGCAGGTGGATTGATCACCTGCCCAGGCCACGACGCTCAACCGTGCTGGAGGTGCGCCAGCTCCATCCCCACCTCCGGCGTGATCGGAGGCGCCCATCCGGGCAACGACGGAGGTGGAGGTAGCTGGGCTTTCGCCTACGCCACCATGCCGGTGAGCTAGACGGCTTCCTCGAAGCCGACCCACTAGGCTTCCTCCTCCCGCACGCTGGCCACAATGGACTGATCGATGAAGGTGTCCTCGTCGTAGCCCCGCGACAGCACCTCGTGGTACTCCGGGGGCAGGTTTGTGGTGACGTCCTCCACCGCCTCCTGCTTGACAACGATGTCGTTGTTGTCCTCCTCCTCGTCGTTTCCGCCCTCGCTGTCGAGCTCGGCGTTGGAGTTCTTGACAGTGCCCTCGTCGTTGGAGTCGATGTCGGGGACGGGATAGACCTCCCCGGGCTGCAGGTCACGGCGGATGATGGTGGCGCGTCACACCTTGTGCTCCCACTTGAGGAACGTTATCCAGTAGGCATCGCTGCGGTAGACAGCCTCCCACCGTTGGGTCGGCGAGAGGTTGCAGATCCGGCGGCGGATCTCCTCTTTCAGCCCTTTGCCCTTCTTGGGGATGGGCGGCACCGAGGCGTGGTCCGGTTGAGGTGCCAGCCAGTGGAGAGGGACACGTCATTGTGCCTGATGCCCGACCCTCCCTCCAACGGCGCTCGCATTCTGCGACGCGGAAGTACTGCCGTGTGCAGCGCTCCCCTCCCGCGGTGGCGGGTAATCCTCCACGGGGCGGCCCCAAAAATCCTCCGGCCACGGCGGAGACGGCAGGGATGTTTCGTGGAGGAAGGCATCGTGCTTGCTCCTCCCCTTCTTCAACCACGATGGTGTCTTCATCGTTGGTGGCGGTGGCGGTGGCTAGTGTTTGCGATGGCGAGATGTGAGGAGGAGGACGCCGACACGCGTAGGGTTAAATAGCCCAGCCGTCCGTGAACACGCGCAGCTTTCCGCTCCTCGCCATCAATGTCGGCGCGGGAACGCAGACGAGCAGTGGGTCAGTGTGTCGTCTCGTCGTTATTGATGGCGCAGGCTGTCGCCGGTCAGCTTTTCGCGCAACGCTTTTGAATCGCTGCCTTGGTTGCGTCTAAATTGGTGCCGCTGATCTATCTGAATCAATGTCACCGGTAAGCGGTGGCTGGCGGGTGAGCTAGTGGCACGCGCGAATAGAACGGACACCCTTGCTATCCGCACGCATTCGGGCAGACGCAATTGTTGCCCAGATTACACAAATAGATCAAACCGGACGCATTTGTGCAGACGGATCATCCCGCTGAAGCGCCGCACCCGCGCGGCGGCGCAACTCGTACAGAACGCGTCGTCCTGGTGTAGATGGCCTAATGCCGTGGCCGCGCATCAACCGCTGATGTGCGCGTGCCTTCCGTATCGTCGAGTCCCTCCCGCGGCATTGGACGCGATCGACGACGGTCACCCACGCGGGCGGCCACGTTCGTTCGTCAGCAATAATAATGCGACTGGACAAACCGGCCGGGGTCGATTAAACAAGTGACCGTCGAGGAACCAGCCGAGTCCAACCACCGTTGGGTTGCCGGCCGGCCGGCCTGGAAGACAAGTCCGCGGTGGCCTGCACCGGCCACCACGCAGGCGCGGGAGAGGTGCCACGGCGCACGCCGAGCGCACGTGCAGCGGCAAGCCCCGTACGGAAAGGAGGCGGAGGCGGGCACGTCGCGGTCGCGGCGGCTCAGCTGTCGCTTTCGCTCACTCTGTTGGGCTGGCACATTGGTTGGTGGCAAAACCGGAGGGAGGCCGCCTCCTGTGTTGGCCGTACGCGGTGACCGCGACGACACGCTCGCGAGTGAGCCCTATCTGCCTCGCCTGTCTAATGAGTACCAGGATCGTGGTACTAGTAGCATCTTCAAACTTTGCAGAGCTAGATCTTGGGGATGAACATGACACGTATGTATGGCCTATCTGCCCTATCTGCCTCGCCTGTGTACTGAGTACAGTATGTACCACTACTACCAGGGGTACCTTCCAAATTTTCAGAGCTACTAGATCTCGGAGATGCCACGCATTAACACTGACACGACATGGCACGCATGGCTTGTCTGCTCACCGCCTCACCACGACCGCAGCTGCGAGCTTATCCTCTACTACATCAAGATAAACATATACTCCTGCTACTACTATGGCTTGCTCGGTGACCGCCTCTTTGCGACTTCGGCGGCGACTTTCATCTTACCTATCTCGCAAACGCACCGTCATCACCAGCAAAAAAAACTTCGATTCCTGACTGGCAGGCCGTGTTGTCGATGTCGACAGTGGCAAACCGTGGACTTTTCCAACATATTCTCGCGAATATACTACTGCAGCACCATGGGAAGAACCTCAGCTCCAAGATAAGGGATGCTTGCGTGTGCACAGTACTACGTAGTAGCGATCGCGAAGGGGCAATTATGCTACGCAAGGGGGGCCATCTAAACCCCACCCATGTCAGTAATAGCATCATCGATCAATAAACAAACAAAGACGGACGGCCGCAAGACCTTATCCTGGTCTCAAAATATATGTAGATCTGAGGAATTCTCGGCAACTTGGCAACTGGATGGCAAGCAAGAGCCACATCTGTCCTACTTACTGGATCCGTGCCCTGCCCAAACGAGCAACATAGATTTTACCGGAATCCTTCCACCCCGGTGGCTATAAACTGGTAGTAGCAGCAAAAGTTTTGGCCAGTTTTCTGGTGAAAACTTTTTAACCCTTGCATTGTCCATGACGCACGCGCGTAGCTTTGGGATTTCCATCGAAGATCCGTTCGATCTTCTCAAAGCTTTTAGGTTGTCATGATCTAGTTTTAGTTTACCCTAGTGAATTCTTTAGGTGGAACTCTGATTTTTACTGCCAGGCTCCGAGCTGTCGAGCGCCTATGCAGCAGGAGACAGGAGTTGTATGTTCATGTTCTACCTGGCATTTACTAGGCCGCCAGACCAAAGCTAATCCGTTGGCGCATGCCTTTGGCTCTTCGATCGCGTGCTTCGTGGTGGAAATTTGGGGGGCGCACGATAGCGACTTGTGATCGTGAGAGCAAGGTGCACAGTCACCCACCAGCTCAGTTAGATAAAATTTAAGTGCATCTTGGCCCCGTCACAGTTGGCTCAAGCTGTGCCACTTGTGTGGGATTGAAATATATGCAATAATACTAATGTTTACCGTTGAATATGGACGCCAAGAAAGTCTGAAATGCTATCACCATCACGATTTACTATTTCAAAGCTGTAGTTGCCACAAAGTATTTGTTTACCGGTCTCTTAGTAGACTTGGTAGGGGAAACTACTGCACCCTATGCTGCAAATTTTGTACCTTTAAGTTTTCTAACAAATGTGAAAAAAAAGGTTCATAGACATGGGTTGTATTGCATCTTGTACAGCTAAAAAAAGTCTATAAAAAATATGAAAATGTGTGGCCAACACAAAAGAAACAAATGATGTCAGAATAACACAAGATACTGCTCACTTGGGACTTTTTATTCTTTTGCACATGTCACATATGGAAATATTTTTGGGACGGATTTCATAGGATCACAAGGTACAACATAATCCATGTCCATGATCTGTTTTCATATTTTTCTAAAAACTCGGAAGGAGGAGATGCGACGACGCGGATGCAATTAGTTGTGGATCACATTCAGAAGGGACCTGAACAAGACACTTTCCCTCTTCAGATGGTGAACTCATTTGCGGTTGTCTGCAATGCATCTACTTATGTCCTCCACTTCACTCAATAATCCCTATTAAAAGCAGAGCACAAGACACTAGTTTGTACCATACAAAGAATTGAATTCGAGGTTTCAGAAGATGAATACCTTATACCGTGGTTCACCGTTTCCGAGAATGAAAAATCACATCTCGCTTATGGAACTTGTAACCTTCTTTCAAGTAATAAACATGTAACTTGCAAATCTAGAAAGACATTTAATTACATTTTCAAGTAAAAGAGTTTAAAGTCTCCATTCTCAAGGTATAGTACTAGCCAGCACATGGCAGGAGTTTGAGGTCTCCATTCTCAAGAGTTTGAAGTCTCCATTCTCAAGGTATAGTACTAGCTAGCACATGAAATAGTTAGGCTGAGGTCTCCATTCTCAAGAGTTTGAAGTCTCCATTCGCGTTTGAAATCATATTTATAGTTTTACTATGTCATCGACAACGTACACACGATTGGAGATAGGAAGGTAGCCTTTGTGTGCCTGCAAATGTGAACCACAACCCGCATTTCGACATCAAATGACATACACTGATAAATTATTTCTATGGCATACACAGATGAATTATTTCTACTTGCCCTCCCTTATTTTTTTCAAAAATGACCACCGATCTACATCTATTAATAGTCATAAAAATACAAAGAACAATAGAAATAATAATAAAGATTACAAATATATCATTGGATCACGTACGGACAAGTACAAACACTAGAGTAAGGGTGGGAAAAATACGAAACCATCTAAACCGGCCAGCAATCACCTAGTTCAGTTCCTTTTACAATTTGAATCCATGCCCGAGATCTAATGCAAAAAAAATAAACTGGCCCAAATCGGTTGAAACCATGAAACCGTGTATGCACATCACTACACTAGAGCGGGCCCTTCTGCTTGTGGGGTGTCCATACCTCAACGCGCTTGACTTTCGACTTGTTAGCACCAGTACCGATTTTCCGTGTCCATCAAAATATCTAGGCGAGGGCTGACCACGAATTAGCATTTTTCTAAGACACAAACTTGGAGGTGGTTCTCGTGTGTTCTAGAAGATAACTAGGCCACTAGCTGGTACCATTTGTGGAGATTAACATTTTCTAGGCGCTGACATCCCACGTGTCTGCACCCTAATCACTGGTCGGTGTCTAGTGAAACACTCCAGGTACGTTGACAGCCAATAAACACTTCTAAAATGAAAACAGGTGAGGTGGATCTCCTCTCTTCCATCTAGAAGAACGCCAAGTCTTTCCCGGAGTCAAATTGTTTGAGGAATTTTCACAAAATGAAAAATTTAGAGTTAAATTCATCGTTAGTCCGACAAAATCAATACGATCATTGTATAATGAAAATATGAGTTTACGATTACTGAAGACATGCCGAAGCGTCACTCGCGATCACTGCTCACGTCGTAGAGATGTATTTGATGATGACATGGCGAGCCGAGACCCACTAATAGGCTCTATTTATATTTCATTTACAAAAAAGCCCTCCAAATCTACTTTCCTATCCCAGATAAGAGACTAACTGTTCGGACTTTAGGTCAGTCTGACCTATGGAACCTACATGTTAGCCTCGTACCATACCCTCTCCTCATCTCTACTTCCTCTCTTCTCCATCCCTTATCAAGCCAACCCGCCCTCGCCTCCATCCCTGGCCTACAGGGCTGCCCTTCCTTCACCTCCATCCCCTACCGCGAGGTGCCAGAGATATCCGCGGGCGTGCGTGGCCACGACGAGCCTGAGGAGATGTGGGCGAGGACTCCCTCCGAGGAGATCGTGGCAGAGGCACGCACGATCATGATGGCCCCCCGAGCTCCCGCCGACGAGCATTCCCTCACATGGCCCCGCGCCTCCTAAGCTATACAGCGTGCGCAACACTAGTCTGAGGCGGCCCTGGCCCTGCTGGCCCACCTGTCGGGATCGTCCCTAACCCGCCGATGGTCCCCCATGCCCACGACATGCGTCTTGCCTCCTTCCCTTGCGATTCCTCGTCGTCTACACCCTCGGCATCCAGCGGCGCCTCTGCCACTTTTGCGGTCTTGTCCAGGGATTCCTCGATTCCCCTCACAGCACGGGCATCAGGCTGCCACACGACACACCAGAGAGGCAGGCCGCCGCTACACACCAACAACAGCGCGGTGTCGTCGCCATGGATTTGTCGGGCGTGTCACGGAGGAGGGCAAGCCCTAGTAAGCAGCGAGCGTGCCAGTAGCATGGGTGGAGCAGATGAGCTCGGGAAGGTAGTAGGGGAGGCGGCTGACGGAGCAACTCGCAGAGCAGGGGAGGCGGCTGACGCAACAACTCGCAGAGCAGGGAAGGCGATCGACAGTGAGCTCTAGTAGTTGGGGAGATGCTCCGTAGCAGGGGAGGTAGACAAGGATGGGGTGAGCTGCTGGTGTTCTTTTAGGGTCCTTTTAGCAAAATAACATGACCTACCAATGGGTCCCACTAAGCGCCATATCAACAAATACATCTTTATGACGTAAGCGGTGACCACGAGTTGACCACGAGTGACGTTCTGACGCATATGTAGTGATCATAAACTCGTATTCCTTTTATACAATGATCGTATTAATTTTGTCAGCCAAGTCCAGTGACTAATGGTAAATTTAACTCAAAAAATTTATTCGGGAAATCCCAAAACCGTATGCTTTTTCCGTTTGCGCCCACCGATGCCGCGCCGTCCTCGCGCTCCTCTTATCCGGCGCTAAAAATCAAGAGGAAGCTTCCAAACGCCGATAGCAACGTGGCGGAATCGCCGCGGCCGTCCGATCGAGGCCACCCACGGCGCGCGCCCATTCCATCATGACCGTTCATCCAGGATCACACGGGTCGGGCACCCGCTGCCAGCCCGGCCTGCGTTTCTATATATTTTTGTCCCGTCGCTGGCTACAGTCCCCTCCGCAAGTGACGTCGTCGCCTAATCTCAATCCCCCCTTCTTTACCTCAACCTCCTCCCTCTTCTTCTTCCTCCCCCAACCCGCCGCAGCGGCCACAGCATCCCCGCAATCTCCCGATCGTTTCTCGCCCCCCTCGCCGGAATCTCGCAAGCCAGGAGCCGACGGAAGAACATAGGGCCCGCGCGTGCGCGCTAGCCGATTCGATTTCTTCCTTCCAAGGTCAGCCGAATAAACCTCCTCTATTCCCCCCCCCCCCCCCCCCCCCCCCCGCCCTCCTGTATTTGTTCGTGTGAATGTTTTGTAGATTGCGTTTTCTGTTCGATTCTAGCGACGTCGGTTTGATTGTGGCGGATTTCGGGATGTTGCAATTGGGTTGGGTTAGCTCCGCAGGCTGTGTGGTTTGCTTCGCTGCTGCTGCCCTTGGCATGGCACCAGCTGCGACGCGGCTTCACCAGGAACAGGAGACACCTTTGTAGGTGTTCCTTTCTTTCCTTATCCGTCCAATTCGGCGCGCTGATGCCTTTTCTTCCTCTGCAAAAGGTTCATTTTAATAGTTCATGCGGCGCAACCCGACCCCATCCCCTTGCTTCGAAATCTGCGGAGCTAAACTGTGATTCACTTGGGAACGATCAGTTGATCAGTACAATGCACAATGCCAATTGAGCTGTCAAATTTATTTGTCTGTAGGACGTTTGGTTATGTGCTGTCAACGACGATTCATGGCTAGGTAGTACAAGCGAAAGTAGCAGATCTGTGTCCAACCTGTTTGTTTCTGAAGAATCACATCAGAGATCGGTTTCAGTTTGTTGGGTAGTCACATCATTTGGTACCACTTCTTACCGCATATGTCCTTGGGACAACTCCCTATTAGCCACATGACTGAACTCCGGTGTAAGGAAATGCTGCGGTTTGAGTTTCATATGCTGGACCTGATACAAGCAATTAAGGATGCGTGTTTGAATTTATAAAACGATTTTCTGAAGCCCCACTTGCACAATAAATTAATACTGATGCTGATATACATGGGGGCCATAGTGGAGATATTTCCACAAAGTAGTTGAGAAATTAACTCATTGTTTCCCGATGCTAATACTGTAGATGCTATAATCTCCTTTATTATTCTTTTTGTGATCTCTAGATGTGTTAAAAGATGATCCTTTTGGTGTTAGTTGGCTCCATCGAATATGCCAAGACCATTAGCTAATCCATCATTGTTGCGGTCCACATCACTATCCCCACCCACATTGTTGTTTTTTCAGCGATTCGATTGTGAAAGGAACTCCACAACCACACGAAAAGATCAACGGGCCATGGAAGCTCAAGTTGGAGATTAGGATGGGGCATCTTAGCCTCTCCAACCACTTCCTCGTTTAGTCAAACCAGCTTGTTTAGTCTTCCATGGCTACTTTCCTTTAATATTGAATTACTAGCTGGGATCCAGCTTTAATCTAGCCAGGACCTGCCAAAGTCGTCAGAGTCCACTATGCACACCGTGGCTACATATTATAGAATGCAAACTGTCTTCCATGCCTTTCTTCCCAAGGTATCAAGCTGTCAATCATGGCTCTTGCTTCCTTTTAACATTGGGCAGTCAAATACCGCGGCGTTACATAATGGACATAGTCTAGTGGTTTCATTTCTTCGATGATTCATGTTTCCCAGGTATACTTAGATAGATATTCCTGGGTGTGTCGGTACCAGTAAAGTAGCTTATAGATAAGAATTACAAAGAGGATAATGACAGAATGCAGCAGCTCTAGTCCCCAGTTCAATTACTAAAAAAATTAGAGCATCACAGCTGCTGACTCAGCTTCGGAGAAAGATGATGGGTCTTTCCATAGTGTGCCTATTGCTTGCTAAAATGGCAATGTAAGTGCTTAGTTTTTCTGTGTCGCATTGACATGGAATTTAGGAGCTTTCACCTAACATCCGTTCTACTTTTCACCTTGTTGATGTAAGTGGAAAGACTTCTCAGGACAGGATGATGTGGCGTGGTCCTTGCTGCCTGTTACCTAAATCCTTTGTTATTTAGTAGATGGCTTTGTCGGTACCCCCTTCCTCTGTCTTGAATTTTAGGATACATAGAGTAAGCACAACATGTATAAACCCGTGCTGCTTGTTGTGTTCCTTCGGATTATTCTTTCTTGGTGTTAATCTAGTCCTTAAACACACATGTAGACGTTCACACCTTATGGACATTTTAAACACCTTGACTGCTTCCTGATTTAGTCTTACTTTTTGACTTTCTTTGCAGTTGCATCATGTGTTCATACTGTCTACTGACCTCTCCTTCTATTTTTATTTGATTGCAGTACTGTGAGTTCTTCAACCAGAACAGTTTGCAACAGATAGCATTCCTGATTACCATGGAAGGTGGGAGAATGGATCAGGGTTGCATGGCTGCCATCACCAGCGAACCCTTAGTGTCTGATGATAAGCCGATGAAGAACATTAGTGGGGAGATGCCTGCAACTGCAACTGCAACTGCTGGGAGTGGTTCCTTTGATTGCAACATCTGCCTCGACTTCGCTGCAGATCCAGTTGTTACCCTCTGTGGCCATCTCTACTGCTGGCCTTGCATCTACGAGTGGCTGCGCCCAGCGGTGGGATCAGCTTCCACCGACAACAGGACTGCAGCCAGGCAGCAGTGCCCTGTGTGCAAGGCCGTGCTATCTGCTGACAGCCTTGTGCCACTATATGGCCGTGGTTGCAGCTCCAAGAAATCACTGGATGGTGCAGCCATTCCGCGACGGCCAACGGTGCACAGGGAGAATGTCGAACACCAGCACGCACAGAGCACCCTCGGTGACCGGCACCACCATAACGTTGTGGAGCCCAGCCCTCAGCTCCGTCCACTGCGGCATGCACACCACCACCATTCGAGCACCACCGAATTCGACTTCATCTACCCTCCTTCACCAATGGGGCGTGGCCTGATGCACTCGACGGCCGGAGGGGTGCTTGGAGGGATGGCGGAGGCAGTGCTTCCATGGGCATTCCGGGGCCAGGTGCCTCCGAGCATGTACTACACTAGCCCTTACTCTGTCGCGGACCACGCCGTGGGTCCCCGACTGAGGAGGCAGCAGATGGAGGTGGAGAGGTCCCTGCACCAGATCTGGTTCTTCCTCTTCGTGTTTGTTGTGTTGTGTCTGCTCCTGTTCTGAAGCAAGGGTCACTCCTGTTCCGAAGAGGCGGTATACAAGCTTGTGTATATATTTCGAAGGCGAGATACTGCTTCTCCGAGGGGTGAAAGGGAGTTATGAGTGCTGCTTATATAGTGATGAGGAGGGTAAAGGGTTAATGCTCTTAACGGTCTCTATCGATAAGCATGTGCCTTGAACCATGCTGACATAGAGTTTGTAATGTGACGAGATTTGGAGGTGAAATGCAGATTCCATTCTTGTCTTGCCTCCCCAGTGCCAGGAAGGAACTCCATTACCTGAACTATATGGCCTTGTTTGGGTTTGTCTGCATCCGTCTGTAATGCAATTTCTCTTGTCAATGAGCATTGTTTTGTAAGGCAATCTGCATTGGTTGGTGGTCTGATGCTAACAGTGTCAATGGAGTTACATTTACAAATCTTGTCTTTCGTTGTGTATGCATACAGAACACATAATGTTAATCTATCTCAACATTAGAACAATTTTTTAGCAGGTCTCTTTGGTCACTCGTTGAGTACTCCTACATCTCAAAATGCACCCTACAAATTCGCATAGTGCACATCAGATAAGAGATTCCTTTGTGATATTTAGCAATTATTAGTAGTTGTACGTTTACTTCTTTTATCATTGTATTACTAAATGAAAAGTGTTTATCCTACTGCACTTCCGATTGCGATGCATCAGCGCTCAAAGCCATGTGACTCCTTGCCGGCCAAACAGTAATCTCGCTTGTCCAGTATAAGGGAAGCGGTATTATAGTACTGTATAAGTATTAGATGCCACCAACCATCTGTAGTTCCATGCGTTCGGCTGAGAAAATTCTCAGGATTTAGAGTACAGTGACCAATGTGCATGACAAATGAAAATCAGCGAGACAAGGCGGCATAGACACCCCCAATCCATTTCCAGTCAGAACCAGTTTACATGCGCTAAATTCAGTTTTTGTACCAGTCAAGAAACAGTACAGAGAACGTAAGAACAAAGAAGAAAAGCAGGAGGAAGGTTCTGCTGCTGCTGTTCCGCTGGATCGCCTGGGATAGTTCCTTGTTCCCGCGCTCCACGTTGTTTGTAGCTTCCATTGCCTGGGTCAAAGAATAAGATGCATAGTAAGAGCACAAGTAAAGTGTGGCTGGTCATTTATAGTTTCTGCACGCGAAGCTGATGAATTTGTGTCCCGTTGGACTGGCAAGTTATCATGTAAAGATACTATAGATAAATTCCTAGACAATGCAGAATAAAAAAGGGAAAAAATCCTTATTGGATGGACCCTGATGAATGCTCAGTTCATATCAAATGATATATTCATGATCATGTAGTATATGGCATGCACTCAATGCTACTATTAGATACATCTCTTTGAGAATCTGTATGTTTATAGAATTATCTATTATCTCTTCACACCCTGCAAGAAATATGCTGTGTTTTAAAATTTTCGCATACCCTAACAAACATCCCTAGTGGGTTCTTGAATTTCTTTTTCATTGTATATACCATTGCCTTACCTACGACTGAGAATTTTTATAGCCATGATTTTCCAGGAGATTGCAAAATTTCGAGAACTGCCATTTTTCAGTTAGATATATATGGAGCAATTAACACACACTGTATCTACTACTTGTAAAACAACCAGATATTGGCTTAAGCTGTTGCACAGATCTCCTACCTGGTCATATAAATACTGAATCTGTTGAGCTTGTTGTAGAACGTGTGTTGACATAAGATGATTAAGTGCTGACATCTCTATCATCTTTGTCTCCGTTTCTTGGACGGTATCAAGCAGATTGGTCAGTTCCATCTGGACCAAGAGTTACAGGCAAGTGAATAACCTAATTTATACTAACACATAGTAATATACATATAGCAAAGTAATGCCCGAGACATCATTATTTTATGCCAATTGCTTAGACACAGTACAAAAACACCAACTTCATCCGGCCCAGTGACAAAAACCAGGTAAGTTGCAAGAATACAGTATCATCATGGAGAGAATACAGGTAAAGGTTTATTTTGCACCACACACATACTTAGCCATGTTTTAACCTATCTATTTCACCATTTGCTTCAATTATTTCATAGAAAATCCACCAGCTCATATCAGCAGCAGTCAAGCACACATAGACAAGTACCTATATCACCTACCTAGCTGGAGAAGTTTAAGACCATTTCACGATCAAACATATCACAGGAACACTTACCGCAAACACACAATATTTTAATCGACTGAGACAGTTTGGATCAATAAAGCCAGGAACATAATTGACATTTTGAAATGTTCTCTCTCCACCTAGCACGATAAATCTTATTTTAGTGATGTCAGTGTGTTCTAGCAAATTATCATGTTCTTTTAATTGTACTGGGCATCAATGTTTTCGTAGCATATCCGAGAAACTGACACAAAATAACAGTACCCCACGGCCAATTTTGCATAGTATACATCCATAATTTTTTTTACCTGGAGAGCTCGTGTTTCATCATCCAAGAGTTGTTCTTGAACTCTTAAGGGTGCAGTAGATACCTCCTGATCTCCAATCTTTGAGACATCAGATTGTAAAACAAGGCTTGACTTGGGGGTTTCAGAAAGTTTTGTTTCTGGTCTCTTCTTAATCTTCTTTCTTGGCATCGCCCTATTAATAGCTTCTTGAAATCGCATGGACCGAAAGCGATCAAATTGTGCAGTTACCGAGTGGAGACGCTCGCTCAAAATCAAAACCTGGTAAAATTATAAGAACAACACAGAGCTTATTGGAACTGAGCATCAGAAATGCATACAAATATTTACAAAGAGGATATTCCACAAAATATTACTCCTCTGTCTCAAAATAGATGTCGCAAACTTTTCTAAATTTGGATGTATCTAGACACTTTAGTATCTAGATTCATCCAAATTTAGACAAACTTTCGACATCAATTTTGAGACGGAGGGAGTACTTAACTGTAAGTTTGTACTATAAATTGGATATAGAAAAAAATGCCATAAGGAACATTCATGTATTCTTTCTACATGGTGCTTCCTTGATGCATAGCTGAACTGAGAAAATTCGGTTTTTTTCACAAGTCTCCTGTTTTGACTGGAAATTTATCATATGAAGCATTTGTTTTATCCCACCTAATGCATTTTGTGCTACCAACCAGGCATAGTATAAAGCCAAATATTGAACATCTAGAGAATATACGTTGATACATAAAGTTCTGAAAGGACAATACTTATTCACTTCTCCCTGTAAGCAGAAAGAAATATTTTGCTCATTGTTAAAAAAAGTAAACCCTAGGATTTGTGTTTAGTCTAATCCACTTAAATATGTACTGAGTTTAGCTCAAAACGCATTCAATGAATAGCTACATTTCTAAAATTGCAGAGAGAAATAAGCAACTATATGCACAACTTTATAATAACAGAGATAAAAGGGGAGTAATAGCATTTTTCTGCATGCTTTTGTCTAGCAGGCAAAATTGCCAATTCTACCCGAAAAGTCTTCTTCTTCTATTTTCTTACAATCTCTTAAATACTAAAGTAATATGGAAGACCTTGAAACATTATTTTGAGAACTATCTGAATTGATAAAACCATGGCAATAGGACTTCGCTACTAGATTCTACCTACGTGGTTGCACATACTGAAAAGTGGAAATAGCAGAGCAATGATGCGTTTTGCTGCTAATATTTCGCAGTAAGCATAATAGTCATACCACGCCATGCTGGTGAGCTATCAAGTCCAACCGGGAATTCTCATCACTTGTGCCAAGCCATGTCTTTGCCCTTCTGTTCCTCTCATCTTCATGGATCCTGTTCTTTAGGATATCTATCTGTTCCTTGCATGCTTTCACAAAAACACCAACCTGACATATTTCCACTAATTAGATAGATAAGAAATGGAGAAAATAAATTGGGCAATAGCCTAACATTACAAGAATACACATTCCTTAACCTGCGTGAATACATATTGTCAACTCAATAGTCAATACAGTATAACAATGACATATGCACAAGCATTAAAACTGCATGTATCTACAGCTGAGCAACAATGAGGATAAATAATTTTGCTTTCCTATGCTCTAACAAAATTTATCCTAGATTTCTGTAGTTATGAATTAACTATATAACAACGAAATAGTAAAATATCATGGATACATCATCAGAAATCATTCTGTCACATAGATAACTTTACCAAAACAATTGAAATGTAAAACAAACTCAAACCTCAGATTTTGTAAATATGTGGCATGTAGCAAGCTATTGTCTTAACAGATAGAACTACTTACCTAGCAACTAGCTCAGTTTAGAGTAAACACATCAATCCTCATACAAAGAGAAACAGTAACAAACAGTGCAGAGTAGGGTTGCAACTAACTTCATGCTCAATGGTGTCCCTCTCTTGCTCGGTAGTGCGATGCATATCCACATAGTCCTTCCTATGCTTCACTATAAACTTCTCGAGCTCCCTTATACTCTCAAGCTACAAAAACAGAACCAGCAATTAGACAAGCAGACCTCCCACATTCAGTCAGGACCCTAAGCTTCGGCTGTTGCTTTCAGTTCCTGTCAGCATTCAAAACAGAATAGTCAAGGAATAGATTTCTACCGTCTTGATTGCAGCATTTGTAAACGGTGATTTGGGCGACGGCTTCCGGATGATGAATGACGACATAAGCGCGGCCAATTGTGACTGCAAAAAGGAATAAGCCAGTCACTGGACCATAACAAGAGAGACTGTTCTTGAGGCAATGGCTCTGATAAGCTTCCGGCGCAGAGGAGAGAAGACACAGGCTTGGGAAGCGCCAAGTTTGGCATATGAGCTCACCTCCGTGTAGCCATGGGAGAGCGCGGCGACACGAACGGATTCCTTGTAGTCCTCCGTCCTGTCCCGGACCCTCGACATCGCCAAGACAATAGCACCCGCGGGCTCCTCCTATCAGATCCGCGTGTACTAACTTAGGAGACGGCGAGATGTGCCAATCCTGCACCCGCGAGCTGATAGGGCAAGGCGGGCGAACGTGCTGGATCTGCCACCACGGATCGCCGACGCTCGAGAGCGGCGGCAGGTCGCCGGCGCGTCGGATCGGGCGGCGTGGTGGGAGTTCGGTTGTTCGGGGGAGAGGGAGAGGGAGAGGGGACGGGGGCGAGTCGTGTACAAGAGTCGTAGAGCCTACCTGTCAGCGTGGCACCGGCCCATTTGCTCGTCCACTGGGCCCTGTGGAGAAACAGGTGCCTATCTCAGTTCTCTGCCGCTTCACGGAGCCGCGAGCCGATCCGCCACCTCGCTCCCGCTCTCGATTGTTCGTCCCCGTGACGCGAGACGGCGGAACCCTAGGCCCGGAGGCGGGTAGGCATGGCCAAGGACCGCAACGGCTCGGCCCCAGATGGTGCCGGCAAGGAGGAGGGGGAGGTGTCGGCGGCGCGCAGCCGCAGCAAATCCCTAGACGCCGAGGAAGAGGAGCGTTCGAGGGCGAGCCGAGACAGGGGCCATCGTGGCAAGTCAAAGAGGCGTGAGGAGGAGGAGGGGAGTGAGAGCTCCGGCGAGGACTCATCCGAGAGGCGGAAGCGGCGGAGGAAGGAGAAGGAGCGGCGGCGGCGGCGTAGCAGGAGGAGTCGCAGCGAGAGCTCCGGTTCGTCGGAATCGGAGTCCGAGTCGTCCTACTCGGGTTCCAGCGCGGAGTCGGAGAGCGAGTCGGAGTCAGAGGAGGACAGGCGGAGGAGACGGCGGAGGAGGAGGAAGGAGAGGGAAGAGGAGGAGAGGAGGCGGAGGAGGAAGGATAAGGAAAAGAGGAAGAGGAAGGAGAAGGAGAGGGAGAAGGATAAGAAGAAGAAGAAAAAGAAGGATGAGAAGAAGGATTTGGGGAAGAAGGGTGCAGTGACCAACTCGTGGGGCAAGTATGGCATCATCCGTGAGGTTGATATGTGGTAAGGATCTTGGCTTCTTAGTTTGTTCTTAGATCACTGTTTCTCAGTTTTTAGGGTTTCACAAACCAAGATGTAGAAAACTATGAATTTATATTTGTGTGCTAGAATAGCCTATTGATTATTGATGCATATGGAAGGATCATTCTCCCTGATTTTGTAGCAATACGAGTTGTAGTTAGGGATGAATGTGTGATTACAGCAAGCCGTGTTTGCCACACTGCTCATCAAACATTTCTGCAGCCTATGCCACAGCCTGCAGCCCACGCCATCTTTGCCACCTTTGACCAGTGGATTTGGTTCCTGAGCGTAAACGAGTAACACCTTTGCACTGACCAACCCAAACCAGAAAATAACTGCAGACTGTAGACTGATTGTCTCCAGAGCTATCACCGACTGCTGTGTAAAGTGTAATGTCAGCAGTTCATCAGTCATCATAGACAACCACCTAGTTTGTTACTACCAGTTTACCACACATGAACATGGATATTGCATGAATCAACAGTTCATCACACATGGAGTACATACTGCGCTAAAACCGAAAGTTGTTCACAACAGTCAGATATCATGCATGATACCAAGTTTGCACCTCACTAAGCAGAAAGTGAATATTAATCGATTGTTGTAGAAATATGAAGTCATAGCAAGCAACCAAAAAACAAAAAACAGATGGAAATGGGGATGCAAAGGGACAGTGAGGAATGATCGGAATGTGGCCTACTGATAAGGCATGTGGGCTGTGCAGATCAGAGCACAAGAAGCCGCTTAACGTAAGCAGCCACCACATATGACCAGTTGGCTATTTCATCTGGGTGGGGAAAGTGGGATTGCGGGCCCTGCCACCACCACTTTCATCCCTACGTGTAATTCACTTTATTCTGTAGGAATGGAGTTCACTATATTAAGGTATTATGGTTCCTTGGTGAAAGACGGTGTTATTTTTTCAGTTTTTTTAGCAGTGTTAACTCTTAAACTGTGAATTTTAGTATGTAAATGCCCTCCCATGACCAATGCGAATCGGAAATGGAAATTAGATCATTCAGGAATCTGTTTAGTGACGCTAAATGATTTAAGTGGTGACCCATGGAGGAAATTGTGAGTTTAGACTACATACAATTATATGAAGTACAACCATCTTGTATTTCCACTACATTCTGATTAATGGAACCATGTAACATGTTCTGTAGGAACAAGCGACCAGAGTTCACTGCATGGTTGTTAGAAGTCAAGCAGGTATATTTTCTTTCTATCATTCCATTGATGTTGCCTTCTTTAGGAAATATATGGAGAATTTATACGCATGAAAAAAGAGTGAGACCAACAAGCCGTCTGAGATTTTCTTAAAAACTGGCAATCTAATTGCTCTTTATCTGCTCTAATAATCACATCTCCAGATTTCCATAGAATAATTTTGCTTAACCGATGTGCGTACGTTTCATTTTATGGGGGGCGTGTTGCTACCCCCGTGGGTAGCAAGTCACTTTGTACCTAATGTAATTTTGCTTAATCTAAGCCGAGATTTTCTCATGTCTAAGTTGACGCTCTATTCCATTCAATGTCTCCACTTGAGATTTGTGCAGGGTGGGGGAAATCAAGATTTGATCAGGCGGCTAGCATCATCCACTTAGAGATAACAAAACCGCAGTCAACTTAGGAGTAGAAAGACCCCCTTTTTGAACCAGTGGTAGGCGATGCACTTAGCACAAATGGAATCATTTATCTAGATACTAGGACCCTGTTTTTTCAGTACAAAATATTATATGGAGTACATTGACACTATTTGAGAATAAATATGTCTGAACATATTAATTTGCCTTCATCATAAGTATCGTCATAAAGTTAGTTGATCGGTTGACAATATGAAAAATTGAAGCTTAGTTAGACCGGACCTAAAAGATAAAGGAACATAACAGCATTCATTCTGTCCTTTTCTTTTGATATTTTCAGCTTAGTGTTTCCGCCCAACTATCTGTCTCCTGTCAACTTGTAGTTTGATTAAGCTCAATTTTTTTCTGGTTCTGTTTTTACTTATCAATCGAGTAGACTGGGTTTATTTCACTATCAAGCTATCCATCTCATTTACTCTCAGTCTTGTTTACTTTTTTTCAGTTTACCATATCAGTGTTCTAAGTTTTTTTGTTTGTGATGTGGCCACAGGTTAATTTGGAGTCATTGTCTAATTGGGAAGAGAAACAAATGTTTAAGGAGTATGTTACTGTAGTACCATGAAATATTTTGAGTAATTGTGTGAGCTTAGAAAAAATGATCACCCTGGAATTACTTATTTTCCTGTGTATTTAACATTAATCTTTCCATCCATCTCAGATTCATGGAAGATCACAATACAGCCACATTTCCATCAAAAAAGTAATGAACGTTTCTTTTCCTAGATAGTCATTGTATATAGTCATATTTGCTAGTGGAACTTATGTTTTTTCTCCCTTTGTTGTCTTGTTAGATATTATGACTTGGATACTTACCATCGCCGAATGATGGAGAAAGAGCAAAAGAATGGTTTAAAGAATGCTGGCGCCGTAGCGGTACGAACAGTATTTAATGATGAGGAACAACGACGGTATGTGGACATATACATGCTTTAGTTATTATGTACCTGCAATAGCATAGCATGCGACTCTGCTTTAGTGTAGATTACTGAAGTCTACTTATAGACCATTGGTAATTAACAACTTTGCCAACCTATGTTTCTGGAACCTGTTTCTCGGTGTCAGTCACTTTAAATTGTGAGTCTGCTAAGCGGTCCATTCTCCATGGTTTACAGAAACACAATAACAGAAATGTTATATTTATTAACTGGGTTTATGGTTTGGTGGGCATATTGACTATAGCAGTTTTCTTACAATTTTCTTTAAAAATTGTGATGCAGGCTAGAACTGTTAAAAGAACGTGAACGTCGAAAGGAGGAAGAAGTGACAGCTCTGAAATGCGCAATGCAAACTGGAATGGTTAGAATCTGCATTCTCTTTTTCCGCCCATATTCTCATCCATTGTTAATCTATTCCTGAACTTGCATGGAATTTGAGACTGCTCATTGCAGTTTGTTTTCTCTAATTTTACAGTAAATAGTTTGTTCTGTCTTGTTTTCTCCAATTCCAGCATCTAAACTAATTTTTTGTTTGTCTTGTCTTCTCCAATATCTACACAAATAGTGTAGTTCTTTTTTTCCTTTTTAAGATGTTGGCCTGCATGAAGCAACTTTGGCATCTACTTATCTTTTAGTGGCATAAGCTGTACTCCTGAAAGAGTGACATTTTGGACATAGCTTTGGTCAAACTTGTAAATATTTTATCACCAACGTTCTTAATTTTTTTCGATCAAATGCGTGAAAATCATATGTTAAGATTTATTCTTGAGAAGTACTTACAAAATAAAACATAGATTAGGCTGTATTACTATATTGGAGCCCACAATATGTCATCCTTTAGGGTGTGTTTGGTTGAGATCATCAAGTAGAATGTAATGGAGCGGCTGCAGTCTTTCGGGTGATTCCAGTGTTTGGTTGAGTAGTAGAATGGAACGTGGTGGTTTCTGAAAAGAGATTATTCACTCTAGATTCTGAATTAAATGATACATCTGAATCGTCCGGATCAACTGGTTCTCCATGGAATGATTGTGCACGCAAGGGCTAGTAACTTGCTAATCTCACCGCATCATACCCCACCCTACTCACCACTCACCTGAACAATACCCAAACCTAACTAGCTCTTGCCAAATCGTGTGGCTGCGGCGGCTGCACAAGGCGCAAACATATCTCGAGGCAGCGCTAGCGTAAGCAGGCAAGCAGGGTGGCGGAGGGTAGCTAGCAGTCTGTGGCAGGAATATAAGCTAGCGGAGCTACCTGGGGAGGCAGGGACAAGCTATAAGGTGCTGTGGACAAGTTGCTGTGCGTAAGATGCTTGGCAATGGCGCTGCTGGGATACGAACAAAGCAACTAGTGTGGAATTGTTAACCACTTCCAAAATTGTTAATTGAATGCCTGTATGATTGTGATTGTACCTAATACATGCTAAGGTGTTCTTGACAGGCTGTACACTATCTTCTGATGATGCACTATGAACAATAGATTAGTAATGCAAACTCCAAACCAGCATGCCTTTAGATAATGAAACCTTTTTGTTCTGTCAATTAACCTATTACGCTTGCTTTTTGCTCCCCATTTCAGGCTCAAGCAATGAAGCAGCAGTCCCTTCTCCGTGAGGAAATGATGTTACAGTACAAGCTGGGCAATTTCGAGGTAATGCCCTCATTTCTAACCCTGACATTTTAATTAGATAGAGAATACGTTTTAATTATGCCGAGCATGTTGTTTATCAGGCCGCAGCTGCAATCCAAAAAAGGTTGGATCCTGATGCTCCCCCGCAATAGGCGACTTGTGGACAGTCCAATCCCCTGGAGTTTATTCCTCATACATCTTCATGAACACAGCAGAATGAGCAACATACTGTGATGGACCGCTGTTTATTTGTAAACAAAACATGTTGCGACGGTTTGGAAATTGCTGGTATTGTACCTGTACAATTTTTTTAAAATTTTGCTCGTTAGTTTCATGTGCTGCTGTATGCGTCAGTTTAATACACTTAGCTGCAAGATTTTTGGAAGTTTTTCTATTTCTACTACTGTTTCATAGACCTTTTATTGTTCGCTGGTCATGACTCACGAGTTGTTGCCTGTGGGCTTTCGGTGATTGCAGCTCAGCTACCACAGCCTGCTGGCGCTTTAACTTTATTATAAGCGGAGATCATTTAGGTCTGAACTAAGCACTGCTCGTGTCAATTTGTCTGTATGTGCGTGCATATTGTCATGTAGTGCTGCGGCAGCATACTCTGGCGTGTTCTAACGTTTTGGTCGGTATGACCGAATTCTGGGATTCATGAAGCAGACTCATAACAACCGCCTTTCTTATACTTGACGAGTGCAAATAATATGAAATGTGGCAGAGCAATAATTCACAGTTATGCAGGTTCAAAGTTATTAGAGCAGGTTTGAAGAACATGTCATCATGTTTCTGAGGTATTTCAGATGTATATAATATTGGCGTAACGACTGAAAATCCTAGCTGATGTTTTTCCAGCACGTGTTGCAAGCCAAAATAGTTAGCATATGGGTCACATACTAGGCGAAAAGAGACCAAGCAGGCCTCATGTCGATTTATGATTCGCCATAGGGAAGGAAAACAAGAGCCAGACTGAAACAGCGCGATCACACATATGCACATACAGTTCATCATCAAGGGGGAAAAAAGGAGGATATATATAAGTTACAAAACCAACAGGCAAGGCAAGGAAGAAGGTATTACGCCAAACAGATCCAATAAAACCAATTACAACCACCACCACCACCAAAAGAAAGCATACTACATACGAAGCCTAGGTAATACTAGACGAATCAAAAGCACACACACAGACAGGTCTGGGTCGATCGGATCAGCGCTTGATGGTCTTGACCTTCCTCCAGGTCTTCTTGCCGAAGTCGCCGACCACCTTGACGCCCTTGAGCACGGCCACCTTCACCTCCATGGTCCGCTGCTTCACCTGGCGCTCGAACCCTCCCATGGAGCCGAGGGGGAGAAAGACGATCCTGGTTGGATGGTTGGCGGGCTGTGTCTTGTGTGTGGAAGGATTGTGGTGGCCGGTGGGCTGGGACCTGACTGACTAGGAGGATATATAGCCAGCCAACCAGCCAGTATGCGTGTGGACCTGGACGAGAGGCTGAGCTGTAAATCTCGAGGAGGAGGAGGTGTGGTCGGCAGTGTGTGTACCTGCGTTGGCGTTGAAGGATTTCGAGGCCACCTGTCGACCAAAGTTAAATCACGAGTCACGTACAGGTCCAGGCTCCCGCGCGAAGACTGTGACAAGTGGGCCTGATGTATGAGTGCTGCGCGGTGTGTCCACATGTCAGTGACGGCGGTGTGTGTGTGTGGCTGCTCCGGTTGCTTCGTCGATGTGGATGCAGCTCGGAGGGTCGGGGCCAGCTGTCGGACATCGTGCTGTTTAAGCAACCGCTACGGCTGTCTTGTTTAAACACGAAGGAAGCGCGTCCGCGGATTGGTTTGGTTGGTCCCGGGGAGGAACTTCGGGGACGTGACCTGGCCCATGTGCTCCGGTATTTAGCGCAAGAAGAAATCGTCGGGTTTGGCCGCTGGATCCTTTGACCTTTTAACTTCAAAAATCGCTGATTCTTCTTTTCAGAAACAAAAACTTGCATCCGCACCCTGTTTTCTGAAGGAAGGAGCAGCAGCAGAGTAGTCGCGCGCACAGCAGACTCTCTTCAGATAGACTCTCCACTTGTCGTCAGAATATACGCACCGCCGCACTGGCACTGTCAGCTGCGAGGAAAGGGAAACCGTCCAACAGCTAGCGCACGGCTTGATGTGCCAGTGCCCTGTGCCATCCCAGCGACAGCGATACGCGTGCGATGGGTCTGCGACGGCGACCGCAAAGCTGAGCTGCCCAGCCGCTGAAGATAAGCGCGTACAAGTGGAATACCCCGTAAGATCTCGACCAAAAGGGGGAACAATACAAAGATGAGTGAGTGCTCCCCGTGCGAGCTCGGCGCCCACGCATTTGGGTGTGTGGCCACGACCAGCCGGGGTCGCGCTTGTGTGCTTGCGATTGCGAGCGTGTCCGGCTGCCGTACGCAACAGCGAGACTTCACCCCTCTGTCGCCAAACGCGTGTGTCTAGGCATGTTCCTGCGTTCATTTTGTTGCTTGTGTAGGAAATTAGTGGGCCCTTGTTGTGCTGGTGTGTGGTTGCATGAATTGCACAAGGCACAAGTGACAAGGCATCGGTGGTCTGTTTGGTTGTCCTCTGAGAAAGCCGCTATGGTATAACCTGTTTCTCTAGTGGGGTGAGGTTATGCTTTCGTGCAAACTAAACATAGGCGAGACAGTGGAGGAGAGTGACGGGAGGCTCACATTGCCCTCCTCTCCTAGGTCTGGCTCCGTGAAAACTGCCGATCGGTAGGCCTAGCCAGAGAGTGCTGCCACAACACGGAGGGAGGCCAGGCCCTAAGGCCTGGTCCAGGCATATGCGGCCTACCAATCGCGCCCCTAGAGTCATGGATTACCTTATGAAAAACATTCACAAGTTTTACCATATCAAAACAAAAGAAGCAGGAAATACAAACAGGGACTCTGCAAAACAAGTTTCTACTCCATGTATGTTTGCATTCTAAAAAAGGAGCTCTAGTAGAAAGTAGACAACATATAGTAGTTCATACTAGTAATGATCCAACAAGTTGGTACATGTGTTGGTGCCCTGAGCATACAGACCAAAATGCCTTCAGCGTAACCATTCAGCCCAGGCAAAACATAATCTGAAGCGGCTGCAAAAAGAATAACCTACACGGCAGGGGGTTCCTACGTGTCTTTCTTGGGCGCCTTTCTCTTCATCCGGCTGAAAGGGCCGACCGTCTGGTCCATCACGTACATGTATATCACCTGGCTCCAGGACCTGTATGATTTCAAACTGTCGTAGTACTCCGGCGCGATCTCCTTCACCTTGTGCAGCTTGGTGCCCGGGATCCTGGGGAAATCGTGGTGCTCGTTGTGGTACCCGACGTGCCATGTCATCAGGTTCAGAGGCCCGTAGTACGAGTAGGTCTCCTGCTCCGGGCTGAACACGTAGTGCTCCGAGATGAAGTGGCCCGCCATGGGGTGCATGCCGCCGCCGAGGAACGTCGACAGGATGAGGTAGGCGAGCGATCTCCAGCCGTAGAGGTACACCATGGTGGCGTCGAGCGCAATCTGGATCGTCAGGTTGGTGAACTCCCACATGCCAGGAGGCTTCGGCTTCAGGAAGAGCGGCCTGAGCGCGTAGAAGAAGAGCTGGAGCACGACCCACACGGATTTGCTGATGGTGTTCTTGACTACGTGTGCCTCTGCTTGGCTGGGGATGTCCATGTCGATCCCGTCGACACCTTGGAAGCGGTGGTGCTCCAGGTGGTATTTTTGGAACGTTACGGACATTGGGACGCCGATGGGGAGGTTTGCGAAGATTCCTAGCCAGCGGTTTAGAGATGGGGTGGTGAAGGCAAGATTGTGGCTGAGTTCGTGGATTGCCAAGAAGAGATTGTGGTTCAGAAAGGAACCAAAGAAGTAAGCAACGGTCACCATCTTCAACCAGCTAGCGTCACGCAGGAGGGTGGCGGTCCATAACTGAAGTGAAACAACTGCAGCAATCTGCAACCAAAGTTGAGACGGATATAAATGTATGGCAATAATAAAACAGAAAGTATGCTGTTTTGAGGGTGTTATTTTCACGCAGAAAGATGATGGAGAAGTTTCCATATTCAGATTCTCCGATTAACTTCAACAGGACCAAATCACTAGTTATACAATTACAAACAACTGCGCCCAACAAAACGAAAAACAAGCCCATAAAAATACAGTCGGAGAACAGGATGATAGGTTTACCATATTCCTTCCCTACATGGGTCATGAGATCTAGGTTTTTAGCATGAGACTATTTGGCCTTATCAGGCTGCCAGCATGCCATGCCAAGGTGTACTGCACATTTAGAAGTTCAAAGACCAATGTAGTAAGTGTTGGTCACAGGAAAAGAAGGGCACCAATTTTGCATATGAAGCCGAACTCTCATAGTGGCAAAGACAGAGGGAAAGTATCTAGTTGGTTCTGACAATTACAAAGGGAAGGTGCAGAGGAACAGTCGTGCAGAACAGTCTAACCATTTCAGGCATGAAAAGCATGGCCAGAATGGATTCGGTACCTACAAGACCGATTGTGCAGAACTCAGGCCAACAGATTGCCAGATTATGGTAGCAGATCCGGACTACTGTTACATGAAAATTAAGAAACTATTGGTCAAAGAAATTTCTCCTATAGCATTCTTCTTACTGATGATTATCACTTTTCTACCATAAGGCCCAAGTTTGTACACATCTTAATGTGATCCGCAGTAGAGAAAGTTGCTCGATTGTAATCCAAAAGAAAGATAAATTTTCGTACATATAACATTGTAAAGCATGAAATACAGTATACACAAACTGCTCAACCTGGAACTACTACAGAACTGAATGTGGCCCCCATGAACAATGATTTAGATGTGGACATGTAACAAGCAAGCTTCTCTCTAGTTCAGGTAGAGTTGCATTAAATTGTGTCCAAAAAAATGCTACTCCATATACAGAAGGCTGAACTAAAGAAGGGACTATGAAATTGCACCGGTTAACACTCCACTTCAGTGAACACTAAAATACAGCAGCATACATGATACATCCTGTGAAGTTACACTACATGAATTTGCTTGTTCCTCTAGTAAAAGTGCAGCCACTTGAGATGCAATCGACTGGGCATGGCAAATAACCAGTTTCTTCAAGAAAAAACTAATGACTAGTATAAGTAGTTAAACATTTATTCTATTCTGGCAAAGTTCAAACAGGTCACTGCAATCAAAGCTCAATGTTATGAATCTAATTGTTTGGGCATATAGTAATATAATGAAAATAAAACGGCCGCTATAATGTCAAATCAACCACGCTGAAGGCAACGGATAATAACTAAATTAATAGAGAATCTCGAGTTCGAGGATCCAAAAGGAGATTGAGAAATAGATCGCAGCACCTTGAGGAACGCGAGAGGATCCGGGCCGAATAGCTCCTTGATCTGGGGGTACTTGGCCAGGATCTCCCGGCGGCGCGACGCGTGCGGCTCGTCCGTGTACGACCAGAAGAAGTCCGTCGCCATCACCCCTTCCTCCTTCTCGTCGGCATCCGCGCGTGTCGCCCCCATTGCTCCCACCTCTGATTGTTGAAACCTTTGTGGAAAAGACGGGGACGGCGGGAAGGGCGGGCTATGCGGCGGGTGGCCCGATTGATTGTTGAACCCCAGACAATGGAGTTGGTCGGCGCGCTCGCTATTTCAGGGAGAGTCCAGACCAGGTGGGCAGGGGAGATGGCCGTGCCCTGGGAACAACGTGAGGGAGATGGAATAGTGCGGTTTTCAGTTGGGACCCGCCTGTCACCGGTAACGCAATTGGTCCCCGCTCGACCTCCAAAGTGAGGCCCGGTCAATAGTCCACGGTTCTCGTGTCATCAGTTCTCCAATGCAGCATCTCAAAAAAAAAGTTCTCCAATGCAGCGGATAGAACTGTTTTCGGAAAAAAATTGTGAAAGGGATCATGGCATTAAAGAAAAACGAACAATTTAAAACAACTCAATAAAAAACGAAAATTACAATAAATTTTTTAAGACGTTCTTTATCTTGGATCATCGGACTATGTCAACGGCCCACTGTCACTGTCGCTCCTCCTTGAGTCAGCCCGACGGTTGTTGGTTGTGGACAGGAAGTCGTTCAACGGGTCAGTATAGGATTAGTATAGAATTATTATTAGTATAGGAATTATTATATGATTAGTATAGGAATTTAATTGTATATGATTAGTATAGGATTTTAATTACTATAGGAATATTTGGATTATTTGTATAGGATTATTAGTATTAGGAATTTAGATTATTAATATTGTGTGCATCTCGCATTTTGCAGAAACTATGGATCCAACTAATCCAATCCGTCGAGACCTAGTACAAGAAGAGCTTCTTGAGGATATAATCCACGACGTTGCATCAGGCGAATCTCCTTCGAGGTATCTGAACACATCCGGTGAGGGAGAGGAGATCAACCAAAGAGAGGAAGAAGCCACCGGCTCCGATGATGGAGAAGCCGACAACTCCGATGGTGGAGAAGCCCATAGACGCTTAACGAAGACCGACGAGGTATATATATGATGTCCGGTGATCACTAGATATCCAGGAGTAGCTGTATGTACCGAGTTGTATATATATTATATTGATGAATGTTTCTTCTCTTAGGCCTCCACATCGAGCAAAAAATCCAAGCGCGGCCCGACCAAAAAGTTGGATGCCCGTACAAATTATAAAATTACGGCGGTCTCAGCATAGGGCGAACAATTGGAACCCCAAAAGGCTACAAGTGTATTTAAACAATAATGCGGAGTTGTTGTTAGAGATCGCGTCCCGATCATCGTTCGAGAGTGGCATAAGCCCAAAGAGGCAGAAGAGAGTGATGTGTATATCGACAAAAGGTACAAAGAGGGTCTTTGGAATGACCTCATGGCACATTTCACGCTGCCAAAATGTGAGGCTGATGCCAAGACGACTGCATTGAGGAAGAAAGTCAAGCAGTTTGGTCTAAAGAAGATGGCCAAAATATTCAAGAACTGGAAGAAATCATTATGGCTAAAGTATAAAAAGGACAAGAAAACTCCAAAATTCGAAGGCTATCTAGCGAAGCAGCAACATTACTAGGATGCATTTTCGGAGTATAGGGAGTGAGGAATTGCAGAGGAAAAGTCAGAAAAGAAACAAGATAAATGCTGCGAAAAAAATATCACCATCGCCTGGGGCCAGGGGGCTACGCGACTGCCATGCCAAAGTGGGATGCAAAAGAGAAAGAGTTGTCTGCTAAAGGGATCATTCCAAAACCAATTCGCGAAGAATGGGATTTGAGGCAAGAAATAGGTTCCTTGGGCATGGGAGTGAGTATGACGAACTTACAGGGGACCTTGTTTGCAGTGACGGGATTAGGGTACCCAGGAATACATGGCTGAAAGTGGTGCAAGAGATTAAAGAGGGATAACAAAGTTCCATCCCGATAGACATAAATACTTGCTGACCTTGGTCCTCGGGAATGATGAACACGGAGGACGAGTCTGAGGCCTTGACTCTAGTTACACGTGGGAGACTGGGTTTCCTAAGGACCAAGGTACTTATAGAAGCCGAGCGAGAGCAAAGCAGCGACGGGAGGAGGAGGAGGGAGACAAGTTCAACCAGCTGCTAGCAAGAGTTGAGAAGCAGCAGCAGCAGCAGATCGACGAACTTATAGTAGTAGCACGCCTGCAAGATCCTCCACTCAATATTACCGCCAATCCATCTTAACGAAGAAGCAGCGTGGCTGAATCAGAGGTCCCGTCTGACAATGCACGGATGATAGATGGCGATCCCGGCTATCCCGTGGACGGAATAAAGGAGCATATTGTTGGAGATATGCCCAAGAGGCAATAATAAAGTGGTTATTATCATATCTTCATGTTTATGATAAATGTTTACATACCATGCTATAATTGTATTAACATGAAACATTAATACTTGTGAGATTTGTAAACATAAAAGTGTTCTGATCATGAACATTGAGATGTTGTTAACAACAAGGTCATATCATTAGGAGAATGATTTGATGGACGTACTCCTATAGTTAAGCGTAGCATAAGATCAAGTCATTCAAATAGTTCACTTGCTATAAGTTTCAAATACATAGTAACCTAAATCCTTCGACCATGAGATCATGTTAATCACCATCACCGGATGGATGCTTTGATGACATCAAACAACACTTCGTAATTGGGTGGTTATAAAGGTGGCATTGAGTGTTCGAAAAGTATGTGTTGAGGCACATGGATCAAGAGTGGGATCTATCCATCCATATGATGGATAGATATACTTTAGGCCCTCTCGGTGGAATATCATCCAATTGGCTTGCAATCATGTGAGTGGCTTATAAGGGATCACATATCACAGGAACGAGTAAAGAGTACTTATCAATAACGAGGTTGAACTAAGTATGCAGAGATACCGATGATCAAACCTCGAATAAGTAAAGTATCGCGAGACAAAGGGAAATTGGTATCGTATATAAATGGTCCATTCATCACAAAGTCATCGTAGAAATATGTGGGAGCCATATGAATTTCCAGATTCCTCTATTGGTTATTGATCGGAGAAGAGTATCTATCATGTCTGCATAATTCACGAACCATAGGGAGACACACTTAAGGATTCGATGTTGTTTAGTAGATATGGAATGTGAGTAAGAGACCGAATGTTTTTTGGAGTTCCATATTGGATTCACGATATCACGAGGAGATTCGGAATGGTCCGGAGAATAAGATTCATATAAGAAAAGTCCAATTCTGGAGTTCGTGAATGGTTTCGGTGTTTTCACCGGAATGTTCTAGAAGTGTCTAGAAGGTCCATCACTCCGGAGTGGGAAGGGTACATGGATGTGTCATGACAAAGTGTAATGGTTGCATCATGTGCTAGGTCACTTGGTTGGGCAATGGGAAGAGAGAAATCAAACTCTAGTTTGAAAAGTCAAACGCCAATTTGAAAAGTCAAATCCCAACATTGCCTAGTAATCCTACCTAAGGGAGGATTCCTCCCTCTCCCTTGCCGCCGGCCCATGAGGTGGAGTTGGGGAAGGATTCCCCTTCCCCAACCGCCTCTCCCTATCTATAAAATAAGGGGGTGGTGCGCCCCAAGTGACATGGTTATACCCTACGGGTACATGATCTCAGCATACCTGGTCCAGCCCAAGGAAGGCCCACGACAACTATACGTCGGCCCATGAGTATTTTCGGGTGGCCAAGGCCCATGACGCTTTCGGATCCTTGGAGAGCAAGACTAGAGTAGATAGGAAATTCAAAGGGGTAAAACCCTAGAACCTGTAACCGACTAGGTCTATGCCCAGGACCTGCCTGAGTCTATATAAAGGCTAGGAGGGCACGACCTAGATCTCTCTCCCTCATACTTTCGCATACACGCCTCCACGCCAGATCGCATCTGCGCACCCCTGTAATCACCAGGTTCTGTCGTAATCAAGAGCAGACAAGCAGGAGTAGGGTTTTCCCTCCGGAGGCCTGAACCTGGGTAAACCTCGTGTCCCGTGTTGCTTGTTTGCTAACCGTTCTGTGATCTCCAGCATCCCCATCTTCTCCAAAACCCAAGTCCATAACAATGGGCATTGACGAGATCAAACCTCGTCACCAAGCCACCACCCCAACAAACCCTAGCCACCGGCCTTGCCCCCCTAGTGTGGAGGCGCCACCTCTAGATCCTCCTCTAAACAACTACCGACTAGCTAAACCCTAGTTGCTAGCCACCTCTAAACCTTGGCCCTCTAAACCCTAGATTGCCGGGGCTCTCTCTACTCCATCATACTCGCATCGGCTTAGGCGAAGCCCTACGGGATCTCCCCTATACTTCTGACACCACGCCGTCGTGCTACCGGAATCGCGAGGAGAGAGCTACAACCTCCGCTACATGCTGGAACAAGGGAGAGGAAGGTCTTCATCAAGTACCGTATGTGTGACCGAATGCGGGAGCGCTGCCAGAACGTAGCGCCGAAAGGATCGTCTACGCGATTTTGAGATCGGGAAGTGAACGACTACATCACCCACGAGAATTCGATCTCGTTAACCGCTTTGGAATCTTCGAGGGTTAGTACTGTATCGACTCGTTGCTACAATCTAGTAGATATATCTTGGCTTGTGTATGTTCATGAGATAGAATTTTTTTGTTTCCCATGCTATGAACCCTACAGTGGTATCAGAGCCGTGTCTATATGTAGATCTATTGCACGAGTATAACACAATGGTCATTATGGGCGGTGGTGATTTTATTATCAATTTATTCTTGTGTACTTTGCATCTTGCGGGATGGTGGGATGAAGCGGCTCGGGCTAACATTACATGACATTGTTCATGAGACTTGCTCCACTCTCGACATGCAAATTGTATTGCATAAGTGGCTTTGCGGTGTCTGTCTCTCCCATCATAGTGAAGATTCAATTTACAACGGGCACTTGATAGTTCTTGCATTAACGTTGTGGTTCTTGTTCGTAAGTTTGAATGGTACTTATTAGAAAGCCCCAAACCACGTAAAACATGTAAAGAAAATTAGAGGCATCTAACTTTGTTTTGTAGGGGTGTGTTGTGATGTGATATGGCCATGATTGTGATTGTATGTGATGTATGCAATGATCCTTACTATAAGTCGGCAACCGGGAGGAGCCTTATGGTTGTCTTTAAATTTTGTTAAGACTTGTGTGTCTATTATTCAAAGTAGTTGTAATAATTGATGCTGGTGGACGAAAACCATGGAGCGGCGCCATTGACCTTGATGCCACGCCGATGATTATGGAGATTATGTTCGTGCTTGGAGATGGAGATCGAAGGCATAAGAAGAAAGGCCATATCATATCACATATTATGAATAGCATGTGATGTTAATCCTTTATGCATCTTGTATTGCTTAGATCGCAACGGTAGCATTATAAGATGATCCCTCTCATAAAATATCAAGTAATAAAGTGTTCGTCCTTAGTTAGCACCGTTGCCAAGACTCATTGTTTCGAAGCACCACGTGATGATCGGGTGTATTAGATTCTGCGTGTGCATACAATGGGAGCAAGACAGATTTTCTCATGCGGAAACTAAGGTTAATCTTGGCGAGATTAGCATGTATAGACATGGTGTTGGAACACGGAATACCAAAAGGTAAAGCATGAGTCATATAGATGATATGATGAATATGATGATTGTTTGCCTTTGTGTCTACATCATGTCACGTGATGATCGGACTTGGTGTAGTGGATTTTGTTCGTGTGATCACTAAAACAATGTGAGGGATATTGTTTTGAGTGGGAGTTCAACACTAATATGATTAAAAGTTGAACAATATTTATCATAAATTAAATCAAAGTGAATTTGCATAGTTGTTGTAGTAATTGGAATCCGTTTACCACCTTACGCTTAGTTATAATTGAGATAATAGAACTATAGAATCCTGGTTAGTTACTTTATGAACTGGTATCGTATTGTTTTGAAGTGTTAATCTAAAGTTTAAAAGTCCTATTGCAAACTTTCAGCAAGTTCCGTTTACTCCGTGGAGTTTAATAATTGGTATTAAATCAAGAGTAACAATTCCAGTGTTAGTATATAAGTATCATATTTGTCTCCATGATTCTTGATATTAAAAAGATTGTTTTAATATCAAGGTTATTGGGGAGCTGAAAGAGTTATTTCAGAAACCACCATGTGTGGAAGATATGGCGATATCTGAAACAAAGTTTTGGTTACAACATGATGGAGTATAATGTGGCAAGATTTATGTTCTCATATTTTATGAGAATTTACAAAAGTTTGGAGACGCTAGTTGTCCTATTCCTCCAAAAAGTTTTGGAGAGCAACATTATACTCGCAATTCACCGTTATAAAGCTAAAGTAGCTTGATCATGAATAGTTCCATGATAAGGATGAATATTTGATTTAGGTAAAATGTTTACTACACTAAAAGATTACTAAAGAATGGAATTTGAAAGAACACCAAGCATTTAATGATGGCGATCTACTTCAAAGTGCAAGTCTTGGTATTTAACTATACATGCTTTGGACTATGTGTCATGAGTATGGATCCACTGTTGAGGTTTATAGATTCTTTTGAAAAGAAAAAGAAATGCTGAAAGAAAAATCTAAGAAATATTTGGCAGAAAAGAAAAGACTAGAATGTTTCAGCTTAAGTATATAGATATATACATGTTATGGATGTATTCTTTGCTTGTTAAACAATGTAGTTCTTGAGTATTGGATACTAAATGTGTAGGTGTGAATCGTCATACGAAACAATACAATTCATGAACTACAATGGCCTAAGTAACTAGAAAGAGAATGTGTGATGATGTTCATCGAGAACAAATAAAGTGTTGATGTGTTTCTCGTGGACATCAAACCTTGCCTTCAAGATTTATTTTATCATGTATTATGAGAAAAAAGGTTGTTTGAATAATTTCCGTATTCCATGAAAGATGGATTATATACAAGTCTACTTGGAGAAATCACATCCATAAAATAGTGCTAAAAATGTTGAAAGACAATTGATTGAAAGATCACTTCGAAAGTGACATCACCATTTAAATTATGTTGGAAAGAAAACATGAAGAAACTCCATGTGGATGGAATTTTGGAGTATTTTGATTTCGATCAAATGACGCTTGTGAAACTTTCCTAGAGATAATTAAAACTCCGTTCATAGGACAAATGTGAACGAATGACTAGCTTATTGGAACTCGTACATATAGATGTATGAAGCCCATTATGCGTAGTCTATAGCGATAGATTTCAACTTCATATGCTTTCTCTGAAAAATTTGAGTGAATATATGAATATTTACTTAATAATGACGAATTTTGAAACATTTGAAAAGTTCGAAGACTTTCAAGATGAAGTGCAAAATGAATGTAACAAGAAAATAAAGAATTTATGATAGGATCATAAAGGAAGATATTTGATTTACAAGTTTAGCATAACACCTAAAGATTTGAGGAATCGTTCCATGGATTTGTGTTTCCCGAAACACCATATGAGTATGGAGTAATCGAGATATGTAATAAAACCTTGTTTGACATGGTAAGATCAAAGGTGTCATTTATAAATCTGCCGTTATATTTTAAAGATTAAAGCTTTAGTGACTACCGCTTTTACACTAAAAAGAGATCCATCATGATCCGTTGAAATGACACCATATGAGTTATGGTTTGGGGTAAAACCCAAATTGTCCTTTCTTAAACATTGATATGCTATGCATAAGTAAATGTTTACAGCCAAAGTCGGATGAGCGTGTCTTTGCAGGTTATTTCAGATAACCGTTGAGTATTCTTCCATAAAACCGAAGACAAAAGTGTTTGTCACTTAGAACGTCAAAGTTTCTTTTAGAAGAAATTTTTCCGTGAAAGTTAAGTGGGAGGACAATAGAACTTTGATAAGGGTAAAAGAACCTTAGCTATATGTGCTGACTTGCATAGCACCGGAAAGTGTTCCGAAGACCACAACAATGCTCATGGCTCTCGTGTCTCAAAGGTTGTGGTCACGGAGGTCTAAAGTTCCTATTGAACCAAGTAGGTCGGCTAAACAATCAAATACTAGGATTTGAAATTAAATCATTGTTGTTTGACAATGATGAACCGACTGTATACAAAGAAGCGATGATGGATCTTGACTCTTTCAAAATGGATTGAAGCCATGAAATCCGTGATAGTTCCATACACGATAAATCAAGCTTTGAACTTGAAAGACCCTCTAGAAAGGTGTAAAACCTTACAGTCGTATTTGGATCTATAAAGAAATAGACATGGATGTTTCACATCTATAAAATAGTCGACATGTCGGGAAAAGAGTTTACGACAACATTCAAAGGTTGACTATGACAAGATTTGATCTTTCATAGCAATATTTAGTCTAGACGGATTAATGTAGCAACCACTACATATAATTTTGTTGTGTGGTAGTTGAATAAACAAAACAAGTTCTTATAATAGAATGGTCACCTAGGACATGTACATAACACGGTCCAAAGGGTTTTATTAATTCAAATGATGCTAATAACGTATGGAAACCTCAATGGTTGAAGTAAGAATCGAGGAGTTGGAATCTTCACCATGATGAAACTGTTAAAGGGTTTAATTTCATCGGAGACGATGAATATGCTTGCATTTGAAAGAAATTAAGTGGGAGCGCTAAGACATATTTTTAATACATTATGTGAAATACATATTGTTGATTGGAAATGATGTATCTTTTATTGACACAGGTTAAGAATTTATCTCGATGAAAGACTTAGGCAAAACCCGAATGGTTGGCATCAATATCTATATGGATAGATTGAGACACCAATATGGTTGTGCCAAATGTACATAGATAAGATATTGAAAGAGTTCAATATGGAAATGACAAGAAAGGTTCTTGCCACATAGAAAGGATTAAATTGAAATTCAAGTGTATTGACACTTGGTAAGTGAAACAAAGATTCAAGTATTGATTGATACTTGATGAATGAAATCAAATAGAGTATTTTTTTAATCATATTGTGATATGTACACATCCAGATATGTCATATACTCTAAATGTTATGAGCATATACCATAATGATTCATAAAGATGATCATTGGACAATAGTAAGGATATTCTTATGATCTTTTGGAAGAACTAAGAATATGATAATTTTGTAGAGGTGACAAATAGATGGATAGTTCATTGTAAAGTATTACACTGATACTAGTTTATCTCAATATAAACAAAGGGTGGTATAATATAATGGAAAGTAAGTTCCATAATGGTTTTGGATGAGTTCCAAAGTTAAGACATTGTGCTAGATACTACAACAAAAGGCTAAGTATATGACTGCTATTATAGCAGCAAAAGAGGGTATTTGTGTCAAGTAGTTTGTTACCAAACTAGGTGTGGTTCACAGCGGGATAGTACTATGAAGATATATTGTACGACAATATTTTCAACATGTATTAACCCCAAGGAACTAAATGTCTCACCAAAGTACCAAATTTATACAAAGCCATCTTATTAAAGAATGAGTGATGCGTAGAGACGCAAAGACATGCAATTACACACGAACCTGAAAGTGTCGGATCCGAAGATCAGTTGACCACTAGCAATAGTGTACATACAACACCGGAAAGCCATAGGTGTTGAATCCACAAAGGTTTGAAACTAGGTTATTGACTCTAGTGCAAGTGGGAGACTGTTGGAGATATGCCCAAGAGGCAATAATAAAGTGGTTATTATCATATCTTTATGTTTATGATAAATGTTTACATACCATGCTATAATTGTATTAATAGGAAACATTAATACTTGTGTGATTTTTAAACATGTAAGAGTCCCTAGTAAAGCCTCTTGTTAAACTAGCTTGTTGGTTAATATATGATCATGGTTTCCTGATCATGAACATTGGGATGTTATTAACAACAAGGTCATATCATTAGGATAATGATGTGATGGACATACTCCTATAGTTAAGCGTATCATAAGATCAAGTCATTTAAATAGTTCACTTGCTATAAGTTTTCAAATACATAGTAACATCAATCCTTCGACCATGAGATCATGTTAATCACCAGCACTGGATGGATGCTTTGATGACATCAAACACCATTTTGTAACTAGGTGGTTATAAAGGTGGCATTGAGTGTTTGGAAAGTATGTGTTGAGGCACATGGATCAAGAGTGGGATTTGTCCATCCATATGACGGATAGATATACTCTAGACCCTGTCGGTGGAATGTCATCCAATTGGCTTGCAAGCATGTGACTGGCTCATAAGGGATCACATATCATTGGAACGAATAAAGAGTACTTATCGGTAACGAGGTTGAACTAGTTATGCAGAGATACCGACGATCAAACCTCGGATAAGTAAAGTATCGCGAGACAGAGGGAAATTGGTATTGTATGTAAAAGGTTCATTCGATCAAGAAGTAATCGTAGAAATATGTGGGAGCCATATGAATTTCCAGATTACTCTATTGTTTATTGATCGGAGAAGAGTCCCGACCATGTTTGCATAATTCACGAACCGTAGGGATACACACTTAAGGATTCAATGTTGTTTAGTAGATATGGAAAGTGAGTAAAGAGACCGAATGTGGTTCGGAGTCTCGGATGGGATGTCTGATTCCAGAGTTCGGGAATGGTTTCGGTGTTTTCATCAGAATGTTCTAGAAGGGTCTAGAAGGTCCATCACTCCGGAGTAGGAAGGGTACATGGATGTGTCATGACAAAGTGGAATGGTTGCATCAATGTAATAGGTCACTTGGCTGGGCAATGGGAAGAGAGAAATCAAAATCTAGTTTGAAAAGTCAAACGCCAATTTGAAAACTCAAATCCCAACATTGCCTAGTGGAGGGAGGGAAGGAATCCTACCTAAGGGAGGATTCCTCCATCTCCCTCGCCGCCAACCCATGAGGTGGAGTTTGGGAAGGATTACCCTTCCCCAAACGCCTCTCCCCGTCTATAAAAGAAGGGGGTGGGGCACCCCAAGCCACCACACCAACAAACCCTAGCCACCGGCCTTGGCCCCTCCCAAGTCGCCGTCTCTAGATCCTCCTCTAAACAGCTACCGACTAGCTAAGCCCTAGTTGCTAGCCACCTCTAAACCTCGGCCCTCTAAACCCTAGATCGTCGGGGCTCTCTCTACTCCACCATACTTGCATCGGCTTAGGCAAAGCCCTGCGGGATCTCCCCTCTACTTCCGACACCACGCCTGTAACATCCCAAAATCATGAATTATAAAGTTTGCATATCACTCATGCATCCTCATGCATTTGGTTTATTTTCAAACAAAGTTTCAAATCAAGAACCATTTGTTTTGCCTATTATTTCATGTAAGCAAGACAATGGCTTTATTCCTACTCTCAAATATGAGAATACTTTGTTTCAACCAGAAAAGGGTTGATTATAGGTTTGAATGTTGATTCCAAAGCTTGTTCAAAATTTAAAACAAAAATCTAAATTCAAAAACCATTCATATGCCTATTATAAATAAATAGTATGTGCATGGTTTTATTTTAATTTCAATGGGCCAATGTATTTTTTGAGTGAATAGCAATGTTTTATACTCAAATATGTGCATGGTTCACTTTACAAAAATCCAGAGAAGGTTTTAATTCAAACTCATTTGAAAAGCATTTGAAAATGATTTCAGAAAAATCAAAACAAAAATAGAAAAGGAATAAAGAAAAGAAAAAGGGCCAACGTTGCCAATCTGGCCCAGCACTGGATCCAGCCCAACAACCAGCCCACCCGGGGTTCCCCTTTCCCTCTGTTTCTCACCCACGCGAACACCCCCCTCTCGCTGACGCCCCGGACCCACCTCCACGTCGCCCCTTCGTCCCCAAATCACGCCGGCGACCAGCTCCGCCGTGGCCGTTTCTTCCCGACGATCTCGCGCTTGATTACACGTTACTGCAGGCATAACTCCCTCTCTCGCCCCGGCTACTTAAGCCCCTCCTCACTCCTCTCCATTCCCCTCACTCGCCAACCACAGAGCGCCGCTAGGCTATCCACAATCGAGCTCGCGCCACCGTTCTCCCGAACCACTCCGGCGAGCCATCACGGTGAGTCGCGAGCACGCCTTGCCTTCTGGTTCACACGACCTGCTTCGCCATCGCCTTGCACATCTTCTCATGCTTTCAGTTTGTCCTAAATCACCCCAGGTCGTTGCCCCCGTCAACGCCTGCAAGTGTCCGAAGCTCAGCTCAACTCCAACGAGCCATTCCGGTGAGCCCCGTGTTCCCCTTGATCTCTGGTTCACGCGAGTGAGTTCGCCTTTGTCTTGCTCATATGCTAATACATGCCGCTTGTTCCCTTGCGCACTAGGTTGTCGCATTCGTCTCTGACAGTGAGCACCCGGCGCCAGAACGAACTCCGGCGAGCATCTGAGCCCGTGTCCGTGCACCCCTGTCCAAGTCGAAGCCACCTTGAGCATCCTCGCATCCTTGCGACGCTGGTAAGCACCGCCACCGCCCCTATCCCCCTTTGGAATCGCCAGAGCACCGTTGCCAGAGCCTTCGCCGCCGCCAGCGCCATTCGTGCCGCTGAGTTTTGGTCAATTAGATCTGATCCATTAGATCTGGATCCTAAGGGCACGATTAGATGTTTAGTTGAAGCGGTAAGACAGATCTGGGCCGTGCATCGTTATTTAGATCCTACAGTCCGCAAGCGTGATCCGGCCGAACCGGTATGCGCCAATCAGAGGCTGCCGCGTGGCTAGGTTTTAGATTTAAAATCTGGTTTTTCATCTATTAGCTATTTAAACTTGTAAATTCAATAACTTTTGTTCTGTTTTTCCAAAAAATACAAATAATATATCATTGGAATCACAAAAATAAATCCTACACATCTATGGGCTTAGTTTTGTATTTTGTTTCTGTTAAAATGGAATTTTATGCAGAGAGATTTGTAGGCCTATTTTGTGTATAAAATTTAATTGGAAAATGTTTTAAAGGCCAAATAAAGTTTATTTGGTATATAAAGTTTTGTTTATTGTTCAGTACTATTTTACTTGTCTTGTTTAGTTTATAAAACTCATCACATGGCATTTGCATGCATTCATATATTTTTGCTTGATTATTTGAAATGTGAATTTGGTGCTATCATTTTATGTGTAGATTTTGGTGCTAGTGGTGATTGTGACTGTGAGTATTGTTGTTATTCCCCCAACTACCAAGGCAAGTGGCGCTTCATATTTTTGTCCCAATATTTTGACTATGCACTAGTGATATTTTGTATAGGGCTTGCATGATAATTTTTGCTAAGTATCTATATGCTATGCTTGGGAAATCCCAGTAGTTGTAGAATTGTTAGAAATTTCTCTAAGTTATGATACTTGCTATTGCCATGATTAGCATAGCTAGTAGCAACCAATGGTGGATTATATATATGCTATGGAAAATATTGCTAAGTCTTTGACTTGTGTTTTTGCTTAATAAAACCACTAAGTGAATGAAACACCTGGGTGGAATGGTTGTTTGGGTTATGTTGAGTGGTTACACAAGGCCCATATCTATGGTTTACCTTGTGTATCACACTTGTGGAAAGCCACCCAGGAACAAAGGGATTTGAGATGCCATATGTTAAGAAGCTTCTAGTGCAGCCACATGGCATTATGGGCTCTGCCTAGATCATATAGGTTGCAATAACTTAGCCAAATGGATAGTTGGTGGTAGGGGGTGATAGGTTTGGAGCGCGTCCATTTTGGTCTAAGGGAAGGCTTCTGAAAGGTCCTGTCTTGATGAAAGTCAAGTCTTGTGGGAAAAGTGCACCACCTCTGCAGAAGGAAGAAACTAAGTACTTAGTCGTGTCCCCGGTAATGGACAAATTGAGCATGAAGACATGGAAGCTATCAAGAATCTCCTCATCCCAATTTCTAAGTTAAAACCTGTGGTTGAACAGGGGTGAAGGTTCACCAATGTCTATTGGTGGTTCCTTGGGAGTTTTTGCCAAACAAAAACTTAGTGTTTTCAACTGATAGGTAAAACCTATTTTGAGCAAAGAAAGCCTAAGCTACACTTAGGCAAATTCATGTAGAAGCTAGATACTATTATTCTACTAAGGTATCACTTGACAATACTATTCCAATGTATTGACCCACTGTGGTTGTAACTTGTGATGTTGCAGGTTACTCTGATGAGGATTAGGGTTGTGAGTCTACACTCAACATGCTTTCCTGTGGCACATGAAGATGAAGACTTTTATTTATATTGCTAAGTTAAACTCTTGTACTAGCCTATGGCTATGGAGTTGTAAAAGACTATGTTATCTCTGGAATGACGATGTAATAGTGACCTTTGTTTCTGTGTACTTCATCTTAAACTGTGGATGATAGCAATTGATCCAGGGACTAGCATTGCAATCACAGGGAATTGTAAAAGACTAGCATTGAAGGGACTAGCATTGCTATCATCCATAGTTTAAGATGAAGTACACAGAAACAAAGGTCACTATTACATCGTCATTCCAGAGATAACATAGTCTTTTACAACTCCATAGCCATAGGCTAGTACAAGAGTTTAACTTAGCAATATAAATAAAAGTCTTCATCTTCATGTGCCACAGGAAAGCATGTTGAGTGTAGACTCACAACCCTAATCCTCATCAGAGTAACCTGCAACATCACAAGTTACAGCCACAGTGGGTCAATACATTGGAATAGTATTGTCAAGTGATACCTTAGTAGAATAATAGTATCTAGCTTCTACGTGAATTTGCCTAAGTGTAGCTTAGGCTTTCTTTGCTCAAAATAGGTTTTACCTATCAGTTGAAAACACTAAGTTTTTGTTTGGCAAAAACTCCCAAGGAACCACCAATAGACATTGGTGAACCTTCACCCCTATTCAACCACAAGTTTTAACTTAGAAATTGGGATGAGGAGATTCTTGATAGCTTCCATGTCTTGATGCTCAATTTGTCCATTACCGGGGACACGACTAAGTACTTAGTTTCTTCCTTCTGCAGAGGTGGTGCACTTTCCCCACAAGACTTGACTTTCATCAAGACAGGACCTTTCAGAAGCCTTTCCTTAGACCAAATGGACGCGCTCCAACCTATCATTCCCACTACCACCAACTGTCCAAATGGTTAAGTTCTAGCAACCTATGTGATCCAGGCAGAGCCCATATTGCCAAGTGGCTGCACTAGAAGCTTCTCAACACTTGGCCACTAAAATCCCTTTGTTCCTGGGTGGCTTTCCACAAGTGAGATACACAAGGTAAACCATAGCCATGGGCCTTGTGTAACCACTCAACCAAAAACCACCAATCAAGTCCCTTTCCACCCAGGTGATTCATTGACTTAGTTGTTTTATTAAGAAAAACATAAGTCCAAAGACTTAGAAATATTTTCATCATAGCATGTATAATTTACCAACCCTTGTTTGCTACTAGCTAGGCTAAGCATGGCATAGATAGTAACTTAACTTAGAAATTTCCTAGCAATTCTACAACTACTTAGGATTTCCCAACATGGCACTTGGCAAAAAAAAAGTAGCATGCAGACTTAGCAAAATATTTCTAGTGCTTAGTATAAAATATAGGGATGGAAATATTCATGAAGTACCACTTGCCTTGGTAGTTGGGAGAGTAGCACTCTTCACAATCACAATCACTAGCACCAAAGTCTACACAAAGAATATAGCCACAATCACATACAAGTCATATACAAGCAAAAATATATATGCATGGCAAGATGCTAAGTGATGATTTTTTAAACTCAACCAAGCAAGTGCATAGTACTGAATTCTAAACAAGTCAAAACTTTGCCAAACCAAAATTATTTAACACTAAAACAATTTCCTAAACAATTCATATACTCAAAATAGTCCTAAACAAGTTTCTGCAATTAAAATCATTTTAACAGAAGCTAAACACTAAACACATTGCATAAACAGAAAGGTCTTGTTCTCCTGATTCTAACGGTATAAAATTTGCCAAAATCTAACGTGGGAATCAAAAGTTATAGCTAAATCAAATTTGGATACAAATCTGTTTTCAAATTCTGTTTTTAAACAAACCCTAGCCACGCGTCACGCTCTCATTGGCGCGTACCGTTTCGCGTCGGATCACGCTTCTGAGCCGCTGGATCTAACTTAAACGCGCGGCTCAGATCTAATCTTACCGCTTCGCTCGCGTTCTATCCTATCCGCACGATCTGGATCCAACGCTTCTGAGCAGCCTGACCATCTAGTGGCGGTGCTAGCAGCGGCGACAGGCGGCGGCGCGTCTGTCAGTGGCGGAGCTGACCTTCTAGGTCGCGCACAAGAGGGAGAAGGGGCTTACCGGAGTCGCAGAGGGCTGCTGATGCTCAAGGTGGTGTCGGCTGGTCAAGGGGCGTGCTGTAGAGGCTGGGGGAGCTCGTCAGAGTTGTGCACGGTGTCTGGTGGTTGCTGTCGAAGTTGTTGCCGAGGTTCCACGTCGCCCTAGCATGAACCAGATGGCTTAGAAGATGCGCAAGATGGTGGCAACCAACCTCGTATGCAAGAGGGGGCAAGGGGCGCTCGGAGCTTACCGCAATTGATCGCCGGAGTTGATGGGGTCGTCTGTCTCGAGTGGTCGCCGACGTTGCCGAGGCTCTGGATGTTCCTAGCATGCACCAGAGGGGTCAGGAGGTGCGCATGGTCGCGGAGATTGTACTGGCAGGTTTAGGCAGCAAGGGGCGATGGGGTCTTACCGGAATATCTCGCTGGAGGTCGTCGGAGCTGCGGCGGTGAAACTCGAAATGGGGGCAGCCTGGTGGCGAGAAGAGAGTGTAGCGTGGGGGGAAATGACCGCGGCGGGGTGTGGTTTAAATAGGCTGAAGCGCGACAGGAAACGCTCACGGTATCAAGGCTAATTACGCCGCGCCATTACCGGCATCAACGGCAGCGGCGACGTGGTCTGCGGGCGCGATTTGGGGAAGGAGTGACGTGGAGAGGGCCCGCTTGTCAGCGAAATAAGCAGAGAGGAAGTGGGGTCCGAGCGTCAGCGACTCGCTGGGTGCGTCCGCGCGTGTGTGTGTGAGAGAGAGAGGCAGCTCGGGTGGGCTAAATGGGCTGCTTCTGTTGATGGGCTCAATCCCTGGCGCTGGCCCTTTTCATTTTCTTTATTCCTTTTCTATTTCTAATTCAATTTCCTGGAATGGTTTTCAAATAAATTCAAACTCAAATTGATTCAAATCTTTTCAGGAACTTTTATAGTGTGCAACAGTCACATTTCAAGGCATAAAATCAAATGGTCTCTCTGTTCAAGCTTGGTTCTTTTGAATAAACAAAAAAATACAGTGCCATAGCACTTGATTTGCAAATGTTTTGAAAATGGTTTTGAAACCATTTTTATTTTATAAAATTTTGTACAAACTCCACACTCAATCCAATCAACAAGGAAGCAAACAAACTTGGTTTTAAAATACCTAAGCTCTCAAATGATGATGGTCATTTGATTTAAGTTTGCTCACATAAAATGATAGCACTATGTGCTTCTGTTTTCTTGAAATGAGTTTGAAATTGATCTCAATTCTATATGCATGCATGAATGATATGCAATCTTTGAAATCATGATTTTTGGGATGTTACAAATCTAACCCCCTTAAGGTGAATCTCGCCCTCGAGATTCGGATTGGCTAGCAAATAGGTGAGGGTGGTCTTTCCGAAGATCATCTTCTCTTTCCCATGTTGCTTCCTCTTCGGAATGATGATTCCACTGCACTTTGCAAAACTTGATAGTCTTTGTCCTTGTGACTCTTTCTGCAGTCTCAAGAATCTTGATAGGTTTATCTTCATAAGTGAGATCACTTTCTAGTTGAACCTCCTCCAAAGGTATAGTATCCTTCAAAGAAGTTTCTTCCATTTCTGGATGACATTTCTTAAGCTGACTCACATGAAACACATTATGGACAGCTGACAGAGATTCAGGCAGTTCAATTTCATAGGCAACTTCTCCTTTGCGACTCAGAATCTTGAATGGCCCAACATATCTTGGTGCCAATTTTCCTTTGACTCCGAATCTTTTCACTCCACGAAGTGGTGACACTCGAAGATAGGCTCTATCACCAACTTCGTACGTGACTTCTCTACGCTTAGGATCTGTGTAGCTTTTCTGTCGGGACTGTGCTACCTTCAACTTGTCCTTAACCAATTTGACCTTCTCTTCGGCTTCTTTGATAAGATCTGGCCCGAATAAACTTCTTTCTCCCACACCATTCCATAACAACGGGGTGGTACATTTTCTTCCGTAGAGAAACTCAAACGGTGCCATCTCAATGCTGGCTTGATAGCTGTTGTTATAAGAAAACTCTGCGTAAGGCAGACTTTCATCCCAACTGGCTCCATAGTCTAGGGCACATGCCCTCAACATGTCTTCAAGAATCTGATTAGTCCTTTCTGTTTGTCCATCGGTTTGAGGATGAAAAGCAGTACTGAATTCCAACCTCGTTCCCAATGACTCATGTAACTGTCTCCAAAAATGGGAAGTGAATTGAGTTCCCCTATCCGACACAATACGCTTGGGCACTCCATGTATACATACAATTCTACTCATGTATATTTTGGCTAACTTAGCACTTGTATAGGTTATCTTCACGGGTATGAAATGAGCCACTTTAGTTAGGCGATCCACTACTACCCAAATAGAATCGTACCCTGACCGGGTCCTTGGTAAACCGGTAATAAAATCCATACCAATCTTGTCCCACTTCCAATCAGGAATAGGTAGTGGTTGAAGCAAACCCGCTGATTTCTGATGCTCCGCTTTCACTCTACTACACACATCACACAAAGCAATATGTTCGGCGATGTCCTTCTTGAGATTATTCCACCAAAATCTTTATTTCATGTCCATGTACATCTTGGTGTTACCCGGGTGAATAGAATACGGAGAGTTATGTGCTTCTTGCAAAATTAGTTTCCGCAGTTTCGGATCTTGTGGAACACAGATACGTTTCCCATGCCATAAAGTACCCTGTTCGTCTTCATGGAACCCTTTGGCTTTTCCGTTGCCAATCTTTTCTTTAATCTCTTCGATTTCTTTATCAATCTTCTGAGCTTCTTTGATCTTGTCCAACAAAGTGGGTTGAACATCCAAAGACATGAGATGTCCTTCCGGCATAATCTCCAATCTGAGTTTCCTAAATTGGGTGCACATATCATCTGGCAATTCTCCTTTGGTAAGGCCATTCACAAATACCTTGCGACTTAGAGCATCTGCTACAACATTCGCTTTACCGGGGTGGTATTGCAAACTTAAGTCATAGTCCTTGATAAGTTCTAGCCATCTTCTTTGCCTCATATTAATTTCCTTCCGAGTGAAGATAAACTTTTGTAATACGTCGTAATCGAACTCTCTTAGATATGGTTCGTTCTATGATGTCACTTACAGATTTACCGCTATCTTTTTGGGGTTATGCATTAGAAACAGCCGCATTCACTTTAAACAGGGCACCATCTAAATCCGTTGAAATGACACTGTATGAATTATGGTTTGGGAAGTTGTCGTTCCTTAAAGTTTAGGGTTGTGAAGCTTATGTAAAGAAGTTACAGCCGGACAAGCTTGAACCCAAAGCGGAAAAATGCGTCTTCATAGGATACCCGAAGGAAACTATTGGGTATACCTTCTATCATAGATTCGAAGGCAAACTCTTCGTTGCCAAGAATGGATCCTTTCTATAAAAAGAATTTCTCTCGAAAGAAGTGACTGGAAGGAAAGTAGAACTTGATGAGGTTGTTGAACCTTCTCTCGAACTTGCGAGTAACTTAGCACCGGAAGTAGTTCCTATGACGCCTGCACCAATAAGAGAGGAAGCTAATGATGTTGATCATGAAACTTCGATTGAAGTTACTACGGAACCTCGCAGGTCAACGAGAACTCGTACCACTCCTGATTGGTATGATCCCGTTATGAGTGTCATGTTGGTGGACAACACTGATGACCCTGCGACATATGAGGAAGCGATGATGAGCCCAGATTCCAATAAATGGCAAGAGGCCATAAAATCGGAGATTGGATCAATGTACGAAAACCAAGTATGGACTTTGGTGGACTTACCGGATGGCCGGAAGGCCGTCGAGAACAAATGGATTTTCAAGAAGAAAACAGATGCTGATGGTAATGTTACTGTCTATAAAGCTCGACTTGTCGCAAAAGGGTTTCGACAAATTCAAGGAGTTGACTACGATGAGACTTTCTCACCAGTAGAGAAGCTAAAGTCTGTGAGGATTATGTTAGCAATCGCTGCATATTATGATTATGAGATATGGCAGATGGATGTCAAAACGGCGTTCCTCAATGGAGACATTGATGAAGAGTTGTATATGATGCAACCCAAAGGTTTTGTCGATCCTAAAGATGCTAACAAGGTATGCAAACTTCAACGGTCCATATATGGATTGAAGCAACCATCCCCAAGTTGGAATCAACGTTTTGATAAGGTAATCAAAAGTTTTGGTTTTATACAAACTTATGGAGAAGCTTGTATTTACAAGAAAGTGAGTGGGAGCTCTGTAGCATTCTTAATACTAAATGTAGATGACATATTGTTGATTGGGAATGATGTAGACCTTCTTAATAGTGTCAAGGATTATTTGAATAATAGTTTTTCAATGAAAGACCTTGGCGAAGCAGCTTACATATTAGGCAGAAAGATTTATAGAGATAGATCGAGACGCCTAATATCATTGTCACAGAGTACATATTTGGACAAAGTTCTAAAGAGGTTTGGAATGGAAGATAGCAAGAAAGGGTTCTTGCCCATGTTGCCCAATATGACCTTGAGTAAAACTCAAATTCCAGCAACAGCAGAAGATAGAGAAATGATGATTAAGACTCCCTATGCCTCAGCCATAGGATCTCTAATGTATGCCATGCTATGTACTAGACCCGACATTGCATATGCTGTTAGTTTGACTAGCAGATATCAAAGTGATCCAGGAGTGGATCATTGGACATCAGTCAAAAACAACCTTAAGTACTTGACAAGAACTAAGGATATGGTTCTTTCTTATGGAGGTGATGAACAGATCGTTGTTAATGGTTACACCGACGCTAGTTGGAACACCGATCCGGATGATTCTAAATCTCAATCTGGATACGTATTTACTTTGAATGGTGTAGTAGTTAGCTGGAGGAGTGCAAAGTAAAGCGTTGTGGCGAGATCTTCAACTGAATCAGAATACATAGCTGCTTCGGAGGCTTCACAAGAGGTGATATGGATGAAGGAGTTCATTACAGAGCTCGGTGTGGTTCCAAGTGCGCTGGACCCAATGTCTATCTATTGTGATAACATGGGCGCCATAGCCAATGCGCAAGAACCAAAGTCACACAAGAAGCTGAAGCACATCAAGCTACATTTTCACGATATTCGAGAGCATGTCCAAGATGGTGACATAAAGATTTGCAAAGTACACACAGATCTGAATGTGGCGGATCCGTTGACTAAACCTCTCCCGAGGGCAAAACATGACCGGCACCAAACCGCCATGGGTGTTCGATATATTACCATGTAATCTAGATTATTTGAATCTAGTGCAAGTGGGAGACTATTGGAGATATGCCCTAGAGGCAATAATTAAAGTGGTTATTATTATATCTTTGTGTTTATGATAAATGTTTACATTCATGCTATAATGGTATTAACCGGAAACATTAATACTTGTGTGATTTGTAAACTAAATTAGAGTCCCTAGTAAAGCCTCTTTGTAATACTAGCTTGTTGATTAATAGATGATCGTGGTTTCTCGATCATGAACATTGAGATGTTATTAATAACAAGATCATATCATTAGGAGAATGGTATGATGGACATACTCCTATAGATAAGTGTAGCATTAAGATCAAGTCATTTCAATAGTTCGTTTGCTATAAGCTTTCTGATACATAGTAACCTAATTACTTCGACCATGAGATCATGTTAATCACCATCACCGGAAGGATGCTTTGATGACATCAAACACCACACTGTAACTGGGTGGCTATAAAGGTGACATTGAGTGTTCGGAAAGTATGGGTTGAGGCACATGGATCAAGAGTGGGATTTGTCCATCCATATGACAGATAGATATACTCTGGGCCCTCTCGGTGGAATGTCATCCAGTTAGCTTGCAAGCATGTGACTGGCTCACAAGGGATCACATATCACGGGAACGAGAAAAGAGTACTTATCGGTAACGAGGTTGAACTAGGTATGCAGAGATACCGACGATCAAAACCTCGGATAAGTAAACTATCGTGAGACAAAGGGAAATTGGTATCGTATGTAAGTGGTTCATTCGATCGCAAAGTAATCGTAGAAATATGTGGGAGCCATATGAATTTACAGATTCCTCTATTAGTTATTGATCAGAGAAGTGTCTCGGTCATGTTCGCATAATTCACGAACCGTAGGGAGACACACTTAAGGATTCGATGTTGTTTAGTAGATATGGAATGTTAGTAGGGATACCGAATGTTGTTCGGAGTCTCGGATGGGATCCGGTATATCACGAGGAGATCCGGAATGGTCCGTAGAATAAGATTCATATAAGGAAAGTCCTATATCGGAGTTCGGGAAAGTTTCCGATGTTTTCATCGGAGAGGTTCTAGAAGGGTCTAGAAGGTTCACCGAACCGAAAGGTGAATGGACCATGAATGTGTCATGGGTAAATGGAATGATTGGATCATATACTAGGCCACTTGGTGTGGGCATTTTCAAGAGAGAATTAAAGCTCTAAATTGAAAGTCAAATGGGAAGTTTGAAAATTCAAACTGGAACAATGGTTTCTTAGTGGGAGAAGAAACAAGTCCTTCTCTCAATCCAACTTGGGTTTGGGTTTGGATTCAAACCAACCCTCCCAAGGCTGCCCTATCATAAATAGAGAGGGAGGGCTGCCCCAACACCACAAGAGCCAAGCCCTCCCCACACCTGGGCCGCCGCCGCCGCGCCCAAGCCGCCGCCTAGCGCCGCCGCGCCCAAGCCGCCTCGCGCCCTCGCGCCATCGCCGCCTCGTCGCCGCCGCCCTAGCCGCTGCCGACACCTCCTCCTCCTCCTAGACTTCTAAACCCTAGATCTCCGGGAAACCCTAATCCACCATAACTCGCACCAGCTTAGGCGAAGCCCTGCGGGATCCTCCCTCTACTTACGACACCACGTCGTCGTGCTGCCGGAATCACGAGGGGAGAACTACAACCTCCTTTGCCTGCTGGAACAAGGGAGAGGAAGGTCTTCATCGAGTACCGAACGTGTGACCGACTGCGGAAGCACTGCCGAAACGCAGCGCCGGAAGGTTTGTCTACGCGATCTTGAGATCGGCAAGTGTACGACTACATCACCCACGAGAATCTGCTCTCGTTAACCGCTTTGGAATCTTCGAGGGTGAGTGCTTCTATCGACTCGTTGCTACAATCTAGTAGATAGATCTTGGCTTGTTTGTGTGCATGCGGTAGAATTTTTTGTTTTCCATGCTACGAACCCCAACAATGGCTACCTAGGACGTGTACATGACACGATCCAAAGGGTTTTTGTTAATTCAAATGATGCTAAAAGAGTATGCAAACCTCAATGGTTGAAGTAAGCATCTAGGAGTTGGAATCTTCACCGTGATGAAACTGTTAAAAGGTTTAATTTCATCGGAGACGATTAAGATGCTTGCATTTGCAAGAAATTAAGTGGGAGCGCTAAGAAATATTTCTAATGCATTATGTGGAAGACATATTGTTGATTGGAAATGATGTATCTTATATTGACACTAGTTAAGAATTTCATCTCGATGAAAGACTTAAGCAAAACCCGAATGTTTGGCATCAATATCTATATAGATAGATTGAGACGCTAATATGGTTATGCCAAATGTACATAGATGAGATATTGATTGAGTTCAATATGGAAATGACAAGAAATGTTCTTGCCACACAGAAAAGATTATATCGAAATTCAAGTGTATCGACACTTGGTAAGTGAAACAAAGATTCAAGTAGTTTTGATACTTGATGAATGAAAGAGTATTTTTGATCAATCATACTGTGATATGCACACATACAGATATGTCATATGCACTAAATGTTATGAGCATATACCAGAATGAATCATAAAGATGATCATTGGACAATAGTAAGGATATTCTTATGATCTTTTGGAAGATCTAAGAATATATTATTTTTGAAAAGGTGACAAATAGATGGTTAGTTCATTGTAAAAGTACTACATTGATACTAGTTTTGTCACAAAGTACAAATTAAGTTTATCTCAATCTAAATTAAGGGTGGCACAATATGATGGAAAAATAAGTTCCATAATGGATTTGGATGAGTTCCAAAGTTAAAGACATTGTAACATATACTACAACAAAAGGCTAAAGTATATGACTATTATTGTAACAGCAAAAGAGGGCATTTGTGTCAAGAAGTTTGTTATCAATCTAGGTGTGGTTCACAGCGGGCTAGTGATACGTCAGAAACATATCTATAATTTTTGATGTTCCATGCTTGTTTAGTATCTACTTTGCTTTGCTTTGTCCACACTTTGAGGTTCTTTTCATATGCTTTCTGGTACTAACCTATCAACAAGTTGCCATAGTGCCAGTTGCCGATTTTCTGCTGTTTTTGGTTCCAGAAAAGGTAGTAAGGAAATATTCTCGGAATTGGACGGGACAAAAGACAAAGTCAATATTTCACCGAGGAGAACACGGAGTCCATAGGAGAGACGGAGGGGCGCCACAGGGCGGCTACACCCTCCCAGGCGCGGCCTAGGGTGGGCCCGCACCTGGGCAGGGTGTGGGACCCCTGGTCGCCCTCCCGCCTCACCTCTTTGCCTATAAAATCCCCCCGATGCCTAAACCCTAAGTACCCGATCAATATTTCATGAAACCATCTATAGCCGCCGCCACCATCGTCCCTAGATTGGGGGGATCTGAAGCTCTTCCCGGCACCCTGCCGGAGGGGAGATCATCCTGGAGGCCTTCTTCTTCATCATGCCAGCCTCCGGTATGAAGCGTGAGTAGTTCCACCTTGGACTACGGGTCCATGTAGTAGCTATATGGTTGTATATCCTCCTTATGCTTTCATGTCTAGATCTTGTGAGCTCCGTTCATGATCAAGATCTCATTTATTTGTAATCATGCATGCTGTGTTTGCGGGGATCCGATGGATATTGAGATTACTGTGTCAGATTGATTAATGGTTTTGTCTTATTGATTCTATCATGTCTGTGTTGTTTGTGATATTGCATGCTCTTTGTTGTTAGTAGCTATCTTGGACAAGTAGTTGCTAGTGACTCCAAGAGGGGGTATTTATGCTCGATAGTGGGTTTATGACTCTATTTAATCAAGGGAAGTGACAGAAATCTCTAAGGTTGTAGATGTGATGTTGCCACTAGGGGAAAACAACGGTCTCTTGTTCATGGAACAAGTGGATTGTTTACCTTACACACTTTGCTTAAAGCAAATGTTTGTTGCTTGCAACTTAATACTAGAGGGGGTTCGGATGATAACCCAAAGGTGGACTTCTAGTCATAGATGCAGTTGGATGTCGGTCTATGTATATTGTTGTATTGACCAATCGAATCTCATAGGATCTTTTTGTATAGTATTGCATTGTTCTGCCTTGCTCAGTCCTAGTAATTGCCCTGCTGTAATTTGTTTACCCAGCATGCCATGTTTGTTTATATAAGGAGAACACCTCTAGTGAACTATGGACCCCGGTCCAATCTTTACCATTGATACATCTTCCACTGTTACTGTTTACTTGCTGCAAACCATCATCACCTTCCACACCATACAGTTAATTCTTTGTTATAGCAACCGGTGAGTTGACAACCTCACTGTTAGTTGGGGCAAAGTCTTGAGTTTGTGTTGTGCAGGTTTCCACGTTGCTTGCAACACCTTTGGGACATTTCCTTCCTCCTACTGGTTCGATAACCTCGGTTTCTTACTAAGGGAAAACTTGCTGCTGTGCTGCATCATACCTTCCTCTTGGGGTTTCCCAACGAAGCGTCCCATGTCAACAAGGCGCCATCACAAGTTTTTCTGGCGCCGTTGCCGGGGAGGCTAAGGACGTCTTCACCAGGGGAGTCCTCCTCAACTTTTCTCTTTACTTTGTTTTTAGTTTGCTTAGTTTCTTTTTCTTGGTTTTGTTTGCCTGTTTTTATCAAAAACTCCAAAAAAAATAGTTTGGTTTGCTTTCTCTTATCAAAAACACAAAAAAATTAGTTCCTGCTCTAGTTGTTGCTGCTGTTTTGGCTTGCTCCACTTTTGCCAAAATGAACTCTGCTGAGAACATCAAGTTGTGTGACTTCACTAGCACAAACAACAACGATTTCCTTAGCACTCCCATCGCTCCACCTGTTCCTGATGCTACCTTTTATGAAATTAAGCCTGCTTTGTTGAAGCTTGTGATGAGAGAGCAATTTTCTAGTGCTAGTTCTGATGATGCTGCTGCCCATCTCAATAACTTTGTTGAACTTTGTGAGATGCAAAAGTATAAGTATGTCGATGGATATATTATTAAGCTCAAGTTGTTTCCTTTCTCCTTGAGAGGAAAAGCTAAATAATGGTTGCTATCCTTGCCTAGAAATAGTATTGATTCTTGGATTAAGTGCAAAGATGCTTTTATTGGTAAGTACTACCCTCCTGCTAAGATTATATCTATGATAAGTGACATTATGAAATTTAAACAACTTGATAATGAACATGTTGTTCAATCTTGGGAAAGAATGAAATCTTTGGTTAAGAATTGTCCCACTCATGGACTTACTGCTTGGATGATTATCTAGACTTTTTATGCAGGTTTGAACTTCTCTTCAAGAAACCTGTTGGATTCAGCTGTTGGAGGTACCTTTATGACCATCACCTTGGGTGCTTCAACAAAACTCCTTGACAATATGATGGTTAATTATTCTGAAAGGCACACTGGGAGAGCTCCACATGGTAAGAAGGTAAATTCCGTTGAAGAAACTTCTTCTTTGAGTGATAAGATTGATGTTATTATGGCTATGATTGTTAACGGGAAAGCACCTTTAGATCCAAATAATGTTCCCTTGGCCTCTTTGGTTGCTCAAGAAGAGCAAGTTGATGTGAACTTCATTAGAAACAACAATTTCAACAACAATGCCTATAGGAATAATTTTGGTGGTAACAACAATTATAGGCCTTATCCTCCTAATAATGGCAATACCTATGGAAACTCCTACAACAATGCTAGAAGTGCCCTTCTGAACTTGAAGTCATGCTCAAATACTTTATTAGTAAACAAACCACTTACAACAAGACTGTGGAGGAAAATATTTTAAATGTTGAGAAAAATATTTCCTCTTTGTCTGAAGCACATGCCTCCTTGATAATAAAATGGCTGCTAAACCCGAAACCATGGAAAGTGCCTTTGCTGCTACTCATGCCATACAAGTTACTATTGATGAAAATCTTAGATTGTTAGCCCAACTTCATGCTAAGTGGGAAAGAGAAGCTGAAATTGATAGAAACAATACTGTGTGCACCATCACCACCACCCATATGGATGCCACTAAACCACAAGAAGTTCCTATTCCTCCTCCAACAATGCCTAAGGCCAATGAGTCTACTGCTAGTGATGCTAAGTTTGATTTTGATCTTGATGGTTGCAATATTTCTGAAGTGATTATGTTCCTGCGAAAGCTTGCTAGAAGTCCTGATGCTAGTGATATGCATGTTGCTTTCACCAAACACATTACAGATGCTCTTGTTAATATTAAGGAAGAGAAGTTAAAACATAAAGCTTCTATTCCTAGGAAAGTAGAAGATAGTTGGGAACCCATTATTAATATGCAAGTGAATGGCTTTGATCTCAAAGCTTCATGTGACCTTGGTTCTAGTATCTCTATTATGCCTAGGAAGATTTATGAAATGCTTGATTTGCCACCTTTAGAAGATTGATATTTGGATGTCCCACTTAATGATAATGCTAAGAAGAAACTCATGGGGAGTGTTAATGATGTTCTCATTATGGTTAACAATGCTTATGTCCCTGTTGATTTCTTTGTTTTGGATGTTGAATACAATGCTTCTTGTCCTATTACTTTGGGAAGACCTTTTCTAAGAATTGTTGGTGCCATCATTGATATCAAAGAAGGCACCATTAAATATAAATTTACATTCAAGAAAGGTATTGAACACTTCCCTATGAGGAGAGAGAAGTTTAATTTTGCTCCTCATTTGAAAGCAAGGTTTGATGTTAATGCTTCTTCATTTGAAAATACTTGATTTCTTGCTTCTTGTGCGTAACTTAAAGGCGTTAAAGAAAAGTACTTGTTGGGAGATAACCCAAGAGTTTTCTTGAGTCTTGGAAGTTATTACTTAAGTAATGACCTCTCCTTATCCTTTTTGTTTGCTTTTTGTGCCAAGAATGACCTCTAATGAGAGGGAAGTAAGATTTGGGGAGTTGCTGTCCCGAAACAGATTTTTGTCCTCCACCATAAAAATTCGTGAGGAGTCTCTGTAAGTTGGATTGAGCTGAATATTTACGAATAAATCCCCCAGTATGTTAGATAACTTTCGTTAGTTCAACACTTTTTGATTTGAGCAGCAGAAGCTCTTCGAAAAAATCGGTGTTTACTTGCTGGTCTGTTTTGACAGATTTCTGTCATTATTTGCATTTGCTTCTTATTGATTCCTTTTTGGGTTATTTTTGGGAAATTGAGATTTTTGAAGGAGTTTCTACAGTAGCTTGTGTTTTTAGTGAAAAAAAATTATGTTCTAAAGCTAAATCCAAGGGCCTATTATCTTTTGAATACACTAATGTTGCTAATGAACACTGTGTGAAGTTTTATATGAAGGAAAATTCCAGGTGTAGAGAGAGAATGATGTCATGAGATGAAGAATGGACAAAAGCTTAAGCTTTGGGATGCCACCCCGGTGTCATACCAAGAAATATCCAAGAGGTACAAGCGTCAAAGCTTGGGGATTCCCAAGGCATCCCCTTCTTCGTCAATAAAAAGCTTAGGTCTTTCTCGACACTTCGTTTTTATTGTTTCATGCACTGTTGTGTTGTTCTTGGAGCATCTTAGTTTTTGTTTGCGTTTCTTAGTTTGTTTAGTTTTCTTGAATAAAGTAGTTTGGAACCCCGTTCTTGCTGTGCTGTTTCAAATAAGTTGATTGGTGTTAGAAAGGAGTAGAAAGTTCTTGCTTGAAAGTGCAAGAGGAGCTTGCATTGACTGTGACTTAGACTTTAGCATGTCATGCTAGGTGTTGTTTTGACCTTATTCTAAGTGATTATTGCTGTAGCATGACTTGTTCCAAACAATTGGTATTGCTTAGTGCGCCTTTACAGAATCATGCATTGTTTTAGCATGCAAAAGCATAGTATTGTGGTATTCTTATTTGATGTTTTGTTTGGGTTGACTTTGCACATGCTCACACCATGTTATGACTACGAACAAGTCACCATAGCCTCTATGATCATTTATTCCTTGACTTGTAGTACCACTCTATGATTTGATTAGTAATGTTTTGTCGCTCTGCATGATTATGGCCATTATTGCTCTCTTAGTTGGTTGCTCCCATTCTTTTGCTAGCCTCCACTTGTATGAGTAAGCTCTACTGATGCTTCCAACTCCCAAGAAACCAAGTTATTCCAAAGTGTTGATACGTCTAAAACGTATCTACTTTCTCGAACACTTTGCTATTGTTTCTTCTCTAAACTTGTGTGATTTGGATACAACTAACACTGACTGACGCTGTTTTCAGCAGAATTACCTTGGTGTCTTGTTTTTGTGCAGAAAATGAACTATCAGGAAAAATCCCGGAAAATATGCCAAAAATTATATTTCACCAGAAGATCCACAGAGCTAGAAGGGGAGACAAAGGGGAGGCCTGGGGGGGGCGGACCCACCCCAGGTGTGGGCCCACTGACCCCGCGCCTGGGAAAGGTTTGGCCACCCCAGTCAGCTTCCTGGCCTCCCTCCGCGTCTATAAGTTGCCTTCTGACCTAAAAACAAAGGGTGATTCGATAGTTTTCCAGAAAGAGTTCCGCTCTGCCGCCGCCACGAGAAACCAAGATTCGGATCCAGAAACTCTTCTGGCACCCTGCCGGGACGGGGAATTTGGAGAGGATCATCACCGTCGTCATCACCAACGCATCTCCATCAACCACCGATGTTTCCCTCATCCATGAGTGAGTAATCCCCCGCTGTAGGCTTGGGGATGGTAGGGATTGGATGAGTTCTATCATGTAATCGAATAAGATCTGTTAGGGGCATAGTGCCTAGTATCTCTATTAGTGCTATTTGACTTTGTTGCAACTTGTTGTGCTTAATGCTTGTCACTAGGGCCCGAGTGCCATGATATCAGATCTGAACTTATTATTGAATCATTATGATAGTATTGTTTGTGATCTTATCTGCAAGTTGTGTACACATATCATTGTCCGGATCCAAAGGCCCCAAAGTGAAAATAATTGGGACAACCGGAGGGGATGGTTGTGGTGTGAGGATCACATGTGTTTATGGAGTGTTAATTCTTTGCTCCGATGCTGTCGGGGATATAACCCCAGGTACCCCAGAGTTGGTCTATAAATAAACTAGTAAGAGACATAGATAAAGGAAAAGATATTAGATAAGAAAATATTTAAATAGAAAAGAGAAAAGGCAAAGAAAGAGCGACTGGGCCGAGTAAGGGCAATCCGGCCCAGTCCCTGCTCTACCTAGCCGAATTAAGTCAAGGGAAGTAACCCCGGGTGGGCCAACCTAAGCCTAAGTCGGCCCACCACGGGCCTACTGCATTGACCAACCTCCAGCGCCAAACCGTCTTCCCGCGATCCCGCCAGCGCCACCTCTCCCGCCGAATCCCGCCAGCGCCGAGTCCCGCCGAATCCCGCCAGCATCAATCCCCCCGCCTCACTTGCTTCCCCCGGGTGGGCCAGGTACGGCCCACCGCGGGGAACCTTCTGCTCCACACAGGCGGCCTCCACCAGCCCGAGCGCTTCCCCCGGGTGGGCCGACCTCGGTCATCTCGGCCCACCGCGGGCTCTCCCCTCCAATTCGGACGAGTACAACCCCGGCTGGGCCGCAGCTCAACCCGGCTAGGCCATGGTTTAGCTCGGCAGGGAGGAGGGTTGACCCAGATCAGGCCCAGGCCGAATTAACTCTCTGTCAGGCCGAATTATCACTAACTCCAGGACGTTTGGGCCGAGATATAAGGACCCAAACACCCCCTTATTCACCTCCAGATGACTTCACGCCATCTACAACGACTCAACATCAACCCAGGACAAGACAAACAAGCCTCGTGCCAGTCTTGGGACGCCCATGGCTCAGACTGGCACGTGGCCCTATGGTGTATGCCCTTGGCATCAAGAAGATGCTAGGGAATATGCCCTTGGCACCAAGGATATGCTAAGGAATATGCCATGGCATCTCCAAAGATGCCAAGGCATATGCTGAGCATCTGAGAAAATGCCGAGAATATGCTGTGTAGATGCCAAACGTGAGGAACAAGCCTTGTCCCCTGGGCTCCCCTTTATAAGGAGCACCAGGGGGATCGTTCAAGGAGAGGCCCCGAAGGGCTCTTCCCCTCTCTGCTCACTAGGATATCTCCTTCTTCCTCTTCCTCTACTCTCACAGAGAGATCTAGATAGAAGCATAGGAGATACAGCTCAAGGAGCATGATTGTAGCCACAAGTATGGCAAGATTATAAGAGATTAGATGTATAGAATGAGGTGTTATCTCCACTTGAGATCTTCAATCCAATAAACATTGTATTTCTCTTTGTTCATATGAGTGCGGTCTTCACCGCATCATCCCTCCCCGGATTCCTCCACGTCCATCGGCCCCAACTTTAGCCTACCCATGGCATATGCCGTGATACCACCACGACATTTGGCGCCCACCGTGGGGCCTTCTAGTGGCGTTGGTTGGGTTTCCATCCGGACGGGAACATCTTCATCAACTTCTTCCTCACAGGGCTCATTCAGCTTCACCAAGTCAACAGAGAACAAAGAGGTAAGCGCAGAGACTCTCCAAGTCTAACTCATCAAAGCAGGTAAGACTCATCAAGAAGGACTCAAGCACTACTCCAAGCTTACTGTAAGTACCAAGTAACTCAGCAGGGCAAGTATGACCTAGCAATACTCACCCAAACACTTCTCCAAGTATACTGTAAGTGCCAGATAACTCAGCCAACTACACTCAATCCTTCATCCCGGGGAGAAAATAACTTAACCCGGGGACTAGTCAACTTATCCGTGGAGTCACCTTTAGATTAAGAGAACATCATGTTGATTTAGATCTGTATGTCAACCAGCTTATCTGTTAACTCGGCCATAAGTTGAATCAGCTTATTTGTGGTTCAGATAGATTTTGAGTCAGTTAGTTTATGTTTTGGATTATCCATTAACTCAGCTCACCGGCCAGCTTATCTGTTAACTCGGTCGTAAGTTGAATCAGCTTATTTGTGATTCAGATAGATTTTGAGTCAGTTAGTTTTGGATTATCCATTAACTCAGCTCACCAGCTAGCTTATCGGTTAACTCGGCCATAAGTTGAATCAGCTTATTTGTGATTTAGATAGAACTTGAGTCAGTTTATTTATGCTTTGGATTGTCCTTTAACTCAGCTTACCAGCCAGCTTATTGGTGATTCGGGTATAACTTGAAGTCAATTTGTTTATGCTTCGAATTAACCTTTAACTCAGCTCAGTAGATTGTCTCTGATTCGGACTAACATTTGATTCAGCTTTCCAGGGTATATTATAATTCGGATTGGTATTCAGACTCGGTATACTAATCATATCTCTGACTCAGGCCGAAGCTTTATTCAGTTCACCAGATTGCCAGGTTATGTTATGACTCGGATTGATATCTCACCATTTTGCCAGGTTATCCCATATCTCGGACGACTATTGGCCAGCTTATCATATCTCGAATCTATATCTCATATCAACATCTCGAATCAGATCTCTCAGCGGTTAGCCCTATTATCATATCCCAAAGCTTAATCTCGGATCTATATCTCGGATCCATATCAAAGGCAAATTATCGTCATCACGCCAAATCAAGCTATATCATCGCAAATAGTTAACCCAGATTTGAGTCATGTAACTCGGATTTGAGTCAGATGACTCAGACTTAAGACATAAAGTCAAAATTGAGTATAGTAACTCGGATTTGGGATGAGTTAACCCGAATTTGAGTCATGTAACTCGGATTTGAGTCAGATGACTCAGACTTAAGACATAAAGTCAAAATTGAGTAAAGTAACTCAGATTTGGGATGAGTTAACACGGATTTGAGTCATGTAACTTGGATTTGAGTCAGATAACTCAGACTTAAGACATCAAGTCAAAATTGAGTAAAGTAACTCAGATTTGGGATGAGTTAACCCGGATTTGAGTCATGTAACTCGGATTTGAGTCAGATGACTCAGACTTAAGACATCAAGTCAAAATTGAGTAAAGTAACTCAGATTTGGGATGAGTTAACCCGGATTTGAGTCATGTAACTCGGATTTGAGTCAGATGACTCAGACTTAAGACATCAAGTCAAAATTGAGTAAAGTAACTCAGATTTGGGATGAGTTAACCCGGATTTGAGTCATGTAACTCGGATTTGAGTCAGATGACTCAGACTTAAGACATCAAGTCAAAATTGAGTAAAGTAACTCAGATTTGGGATGAGTTAACCCGGATTTGAGTCATGTAACTCGGATTTGAGTCAGATGACTCAGACTTAAGATAGAAAGTCAAAATTGAGTAAAGTAACTCGGATTTGGGATGAGTTAACCCGGATTTGAGTCATGTAACTCGGATTTGAGTCAGATGACTCAGACTTAAGATATCAAGTCAAAATTGAGTAAGGTAACTCGGATTTGGGATGAGTTAACCCGGATTTGAGTCATGTAACTCGGATTTGAGTCAGATGACTCAGACTTAAGACATAAAGTCAAAATTGAGTATAGTAACTCGGATTTGGGATGAGTTAACCCGGATTTGAGTCATGTAACTCGGATTTGAGTCAGATGACTCAGACTTAAGACATAAAGTCAAAATTGAGTAAAGTAACTTGGATTTGGGACGAGTTAACCCGGATTTGAATCATGTAACTCGGATTTGAGTCAGATGACTCAGACTTAGGCATAAAGTCAACTTTGAGTAGGGAAACTCGGATTTGGAATCAGACGACTCGGATAATGACTTACCCAATGGGGTTAAAAGAGCAGTGCCCAATAAGGCCAGAACTCACAAATTACCCAATGGGGTTAAAAGAGCAATGCCCAAGAAGGCCAGAACTCACAAATTACCCAATGGGGTTAAAAGAGCAATGCCCAAGAAGGCAAGGACTCATAACTTACCCAATGGGGTTAAAAGAGCAATGCCCAAGAAGGCAAGGACTCATAACTTACCCAATGAGGTTAAAGAGCAGTGCCCAATAAGGCCAGAACTCACAAATTACCCAATGGGGTTAAAAGAGCAATGCCCAAGAAGGCAAGAACTCATAACCTACCCAATGGGGTTAAAAGAGCAATGCCCAAGAAGGGAAGTACCCATAACTTACCCGATGAGGTTAAGAGAGCAATGCCAAAGAAGGCAAGAACTCATAACTTGCCCAAAGAGGTTAAAAAAGCAGTGCCCAATAAGGCCAGAGCTCATAACTTACCCAAAGAGGTTAAAAGAGCAGTGCCCAATAAGGCCAGAGCTCATAACTTACCCAAAGAGGTTAAAAGAGCTGTGCCCAATAAGGCAAGAACTCATAACTTACCCAAAGAGGTTAAAAGAGCCGTGCCCAATAAGGCCAGAGCTCATAACTTACCCGAAGAGGTTAAAAGAGCAATGCCCGATGAGGCCAGAGCTCATAAATTACCCAAAGGGGTTAAGACCAGTGCCCAAGAGGGCCAGAGGGCCAGGAACTTACCCAAAAGGGGTTATGGCCAGTGCCCAAGAAGGCCAGAAGTCCAGGAACTTGCCCAAAAAAGGTTATAAGACCAGTGCCCATGAAGGCCAGAAGTCATGTCCTACCCGAAAGGGTTAAAAGACCAATGTCAATAAAGGAAAGGAATCACGAACTTACCCAAAAGAGGTATGAGACAAAGAAATATATGACGGGGAAATACAACTCTGGGATTATTTTAATATATGAAGCCTATGCACGACTCTACGAGTCCCACATAGCCTCGGGGACTAATGTCGGGGATATAACCCCAGGTACCCCAGAGTTGGTCTATAAATAAACTAGTAAGAGACATAGATAAAGGAAAAGATATTAGATAAGAAAATATTTAAATAGAAAAGAGAAAAGGCAAAGAAAGAGTGACTGGGCCGAGTAAGGGCAATCCCGGCCCAGTCCCTGCTCTACCTGGCCGAATTAAGTCAAGGGAAGTAACCCCGGGTGGGCCGACCTAAGCCTAAGTCGGCCCACCACGGGCCTACTGCATTGACCAACCTCCAGCGCCAAACCGTCTTCCCGCGATCCCGCCAGCGCCACCTCTCCCGCCGAATCCCGCCAGCGCCGAGTCCCGCCGAATCCCGCCAGCATCGATCCCCCCTGCCTCACTTGCTTCCCCCGGGTGGGCCAGGTACGGCCCACCGCGGGGAACCTTCTGCTCCACACAGGCGGCCTCCACCAGCCCGAGCGCTTTCCCCGGGTGGGCCGACCTCGGTCATCTCGGACCACCGCGGGCTCTCCCCTCCAATTCGGACGATCACAACCCCGGCTGGGCCGCAGCTCAACTCGGCTGGGCCATGGTTTAGCTCGGCATGGAGGAGGGTTGACCCAGATCAGGCCCAGGCCGAATTAACTCTCTGTCAGGCCGAATTATCACTAACTCCAGGACGTTTGGGCCGAGATATAAGGACCCAAACACCCCCTTATTCACCTCCAGATGACTTCACGCCATCTACAACGACTCAACATCAACCCAGGACAAGACAAACAAGCCTCGTGCCAGTCTTGGGACGCCCATGGCTCAGACTGGCACGTGGCCCTATGGTGTATGCCCTTGGCATCAAGAAGATGCTAGGGAATATGCCCTTGCCACCAAGGATATGCTAAGGAATATGCCATGGCATCTTCAAAGATGTCAAGGCATATGCTGAGCATCTGAGAAGATGCCGGGAATATGCTGTGTAGATGCCAAACGTGAGGAACAAGCCTTGTCCCCTGGGCTCCCCTTTATAAGGAGCACCAGGGGGATCGTTCAAGGAGAGGCCCCGAAGGGCTCTTCCCCTCTCTGCTCACTAGGAGCTCTCCTTCTTCCTCTTCCTCTACTCTCACAGAGAGATCTAGATAGAAGCATAGGAGATACAGCTCAAGGAGCATGATTGTAGCCACAAGTATGGCAAGATTATAAGAGATTAGATGTATAGAATGAGGTGTTATCTCCACTTGAGAGCTTCAATCCAATAAACATTGTATTTCTCTTTGTTCATATGAGTGCGGTCTTCACCGCATCATCCCTCCCCGGATTCCTCCACGTCCATCGGCCCCAACTTTAGCCTACCCATGGCATATGCCGTGATACCACCACGACAGGTGCTCTATTAAAAGGAGCACCTTAATTGCCAGTAGTTCCCTAGAGGCCCCGCTGTCACGGGCTAGTTGGACAAAAGATGTTGTGCAAGTTCTCATTGCGAGCACGTATGACTATAATTGGAGCACATGCCTAGGATTGTTTAGTACTTAGATGCTTGTTATTATTTATCTTCAATGCTCTAGTTCTTGAAGTTACATGTTTAGACCTATCCATGCAACGCCCGTCCATCCATCCCTATGCCTACCGCACTCGAAAACTACTGTTACCGTTACTGTTACTATTGCTACTGTTCCACTATTGCTGTTACTGCTGCTGTTGCTTTGTTGTTGCTACCACAAACTGTTACTACTGATAAACTTCTGTGAGCAAGAACTATTTCCAGGTGCAGCTAAACTAACAACTCAATTGTTAAGGGTTGCAAGTATTCTTTGGATCCCCTTGTGTCGAATCAATAAATTGGGTAATACTACCCGCAAAGACTGTTGCGATCCCCTACACTTGTGGGTCATCAAGACTATTTTCTGGCGCCATTGCCGAGGAGCATAGCTTAATTTGTAAGTTCACTTGGATCTATTATTGTTCACTGCTACTCCTTTCATCATGGGGAAGTCTCGTGATGGAAAGTTCCCTATTTTACCATCCACTACAAGATGAGGTACAGTCCTAAACACCTTTGTTGCTCTTGATTCGCCGTCTGTTATAAGTAAGCTTGTCACACCACCACCACATGCTCATGCTACACACACTGCTACTACTGGTGAATCTGAAACTGATTTTGATACTCATGATGTTACTTCTACTGTGCTTGATGCGAGTGGTTCATTAGGTCCTATTCTAGATGCTACTATGGCTAGTCTAGGAAATACCGAAACTCCTTGTGAAGACACTGTTACACCTGTTAGCTCATCTGAGTCTAGTGAGAGTTTTGATATTAATGATAGTTACATAGAGCTCACTGATGAATTTGTTGAAGAGTGCCAAAACACACATGGTGCTAGTGCTATTAAGAGTCTCCTTGCTAGACGTACTATTATGCCCAAGAAGTCCTATGATCCTAAGTTTGCCACCTCTCCCATAGATATTAAAGACAAAGATTATGATTTCTCTCTTGATTTAGCTTATTTGGATATTGTTGAGAAAGAACCTTTTTGTGGTACTGAAAATGAGAGTGTTGTGGCTCATATGAATGAGCTTTCTACTATTAGTGCTTTGTTCTCTGATGATTTTAATAGATTGCTAGGGCTTGGTTTAATATATTACCTCCTAGTTCCATTGATAGCCCTGATTGCTTGATTGCTTCTTTCTTCTATAAATATTTTACTCCCAGTGCTAGACATGGTTCTTTGTAGAGACTTTTTGATTTTAAACAGGAAGAAGAAGAGAAATTGCCTGAGTCATGGAAAAGATTCTGTTCCTTGATTCATGCATATCCTGGATGTCCATTACCTAAGAATGAGTTGCTTGATATTTATTATAATGGACTAACTGATGATTCTAGGACCTACCTAGATAGCTTTGCTGATTGTGTTTTCAGGAAAAGAACTCCTACAGATGCTAAAGAATTCATGAATAAGATAAGCAAGAATTATGATGATTGGACTTCAACTGAGCTGAAGACACCTGAGCCTATTACTCCTGAACCAGTTCCACCACCAACAACGAAAAATAGGGGAGTTATTGCATTAAATGATGAAGTGATGAAGGAAGCTAAAGAGTGTCTAAAGGAAAAAGGTATTAGAGCTAAAGATGTGAAGAATCTACCTCCTATAGAAGAATTATGTAAACCAATTCCCCACTCATATACTATTGAGGTACACTCTCTCCAAAACTTTGATGAAGGTGATATTCCTTATGGTAAGCCTCCTGATCAATGCTTAGAAGAACTTGACATTTTTATTGTTAAACAAGGTCATTTTAATAATCAGATTCAGAATCATTTATTGGAAAACTCTAGAGCTATCCATGAGTTGAAAGATATTGTAGAAAGAACTTCTAATGATATTAAAATGCTTTGTAAACACTTTAAAATGGTTCAAACCCAACTTGATCAACTTGCTAAGGTACAAAAGGATATGCTAGTTAATGCTTCAGGAAATAAACATGCTTATGGAATTAGAACTAGGAGTGGTGCAGCTACTCAAGATCGTTTAAATCCTGAAGGACACCCTAAAAGAATAGAGCAGGATTCCCAACAAGGTGAGGATAGTGGTAGTCCTCATAAGAGGAAGAAAAAGAAACATAAAAAAATTGAGGAGCCACTTGAACCTACTGTAGATCCTAATAGTATATCTGTCTCTGATGCTAAAACTGAGAGTGGTAATATTGATGAGTCTCCTGATAAGGAGGAAGTTGAGGAATAACCTGAGAAACACACTAAGAACACTAGGTACACAAAAGAAGATTTTATTGCTAATAAACATGGTAAAGAGAGAGAACCTTGAGTGCAGAAACCTATGCCTTTTCCAAGTAAGAAACACAAGTCAAAGGAGGAAGAACACTACAACAAGTTTTGTGAGTGGATGAAACCTTTATTTCTGCAAATTCCTTTGACTGAAGCTATTAAGTTGCCTCCTTATTCAAAGTATATGAAGGATATTGTCTCTAATAAAAGGAAGATTCCTAATGAGGATATTTCTACTTTGCTTGCTAATTACTCCTTCAATGGTAAGGTTCCAAAGAAACTTGGTGATCCAGGTATACCAACTATTCCTTGCTCCATTAAGAATAATTATGTTAGAACTGCTTTATGTGATTTGGGAGCTGGAGTTAGTGTTATGCCTTTTTCTCTCTACAAGAGACTCCAGCTAGAAAAGTTTATACCAACTGATATATCTTTGCAAATGGCTGATAAGTCAACTACTGTTCTTGTTGGTATTTGTGAGGATGTTCCTGTTCAAGTTGCTCATAATTGCATGGTTTTAACTGATTTTGTTGTGCTTGAAATGCCTGAAGATGATAATATATCCATTATTCTTGGGAGACCTTTTCTTAATACTGCAGGTGCTGTCATTAATTGAAATCAAGGAAAAGTAACATTCAATATTAATGACAAAGAGCACACTGTCTATTTCCCCAAGAAGGTTGTTAGAAGCTATTGCCTGAATTCTATTGAAAATATTGAAGGCATAAAGGTTGGAGAAATATATTGTCCCATTCCACAAGAAAATATTGAAACTATTATGATTGGGACCATTGCTATCAACTATGAGGTAACATAATAACCTTGTGGAATGCAAAGTTTTGTTTCATATAAGATTGTTTTGGTAACAAGACTTGATCAACCTTGTTAACAAAAGGATTTTAATGAACAAAATAATGTTTCCACTATGGTTATACTTGCTTTCTTTTTCCCTTCTCCTTCCTAGTCTTGGCTTTAGCTTTAGTTTTGCTAGTTGTTGCTTGTTTGAGTTTCTTAGAGCTCATGTAGTTTGGCTTTTGGTTTGCTTTTTCTTCTTCTGAAAAAACTGTTTCTTCGAGAAAATCAATTTTCATAACCTGAAAATTGGCCAAAAATAAAGTTTTCCGAAAAATCCCAGAAAATTTAAAATAAATTTTTCCTCAAAAAAAGGGGCAGAGAGGTACCAGAGGTGACCCAGGGGGGCACCCCTAGGCCCCACACCCATGGTAGGCGCGGCCTACCTAGTGGTGGCGCCTAGGGGGGTCTGGCCCACCTGGGCCCCTCCTGGTTGCCTCCTCAAATCCACCTTCTTTCTCTCTCCCGAAAAACACCGGAAAACTTGCTCAAGCTCGAGTTCTTGTTGTTCTTGCTCGCGTTTTTTGATCTCCTTGTTCAGACCATATCAAGTGCTGATTTTTGGAGGGATTGTTCCTTGGTATGTGTCTCCTTCACTTGTCCAACTAGATTTGTGATTGGTAGATTGTATCTTGAGTATTTTTCTACTGTAGGTGATAAGTTTTTTGAGCTTGCATGCTTTTTCTATCCTTAGAAACTTTGTTTTGATGCATGTGTAGTCCTCTAGAAAGTTCCTATAGTAGTTGCTCATCATTTATCAACTTAGAAATCACTTGGTTTGATGGTTGTCTAAAAATTTCAGCAAGGAAGATGAGTGCTTATCCACTGAATCAACATGACTTGATGGTGCATGAGCCAATGAAGGTTCATCGTGAGGAGGCAGTTTTTCCTTCCATATATCCATGCCATGAATTTATGAGAGCTGCGGGGATCCTCCAAGATTTCCAAACTTTGGTTACAAGTGCAGGGTTGGAGCACTTTGTTGAAGGTGAACCAATCCAATATGTTAAGCTAACCATGGATTTTGTGCAGGACTTACGGTTCAATTGGTCTACCTCCAATCCCATGGTCCATTACAAAATATATAATATACCTGTCAACCTGCCTTTTGCTGATTTATGTGCAGCAATCAGAGTACCTCAGTGGGGATCTTGTGAGAAGATCAAGGAGAGGCCCAAGTCACTTGTTGTTTTGTATGCTGAGATTTGCCAAGGTTTCGACTTCTCAAAGGGAAGTGGTAAAATTTGGAACATCCAGCTCCCAGCTATTAGATACTTTGCCTATTTCATTACCAAGTGTGTTCTTGCTAGAAAGACTGCTAGAAAGTTGTCTTATTTTGATCTAGCTTTTATTGCAGCTAATCTGAATAGGAATAGTTCTTATAGTTTGGGTGCTTTGATAGCTCACTGTCTCACCACCAACCGTGAGAAGGGTGGAATTTGTGGAGGTATCATTGCTTCTAGGTTGCTAGCTTTCCATGGTTTAGAACCTCATTATTTAGATTTTCAGTTCCCTATAGAGAGGCTTGATATTGAATCCATGATTCAGCATGGTTTTGTTTCTTTGGGGGCTAATGTGAGAAGTTTGCCATTTGAACTATCTTTTGTCCAGCAAGGTCGGAGAAAAGGTAGGAGTGAGAAAATAGTTTATTTGTCTGCACCTGCTTTGTTTAACTTTGATAATAGGCAAGGATGGTCACTTATGGAGGAGGAGGTTGACACTTATGTGGGGGAACTCTCCCTGCAAGAGGAGAATGTTGAAGAGTATGCCAAAGACAATTTGGTTCAGCCCTCCAACTTGGGAGAGTCTTCATACCAGCAGCCCTCATTTGATTGGGGCGCGTATTCTTCTTCATCGTAGGTGCCTGACTATGATCATTTCTATGATGACCCAACAGCATGGGGTTACTATCCGCATTATTGAGCCTGGGCCAAAAGCCTAAGCTTGGGGGGAGGTATACCGACATCACACTCATATACATATCATGTTCGGTCGGTTCTTTGTATATCCATTGTTTCGCTTTATTTTTGGTTCTTGTTGCTTCTTTCTCAGAAACACAAAAATACCAAAAATATTTTCGTTGTTTCTCTTGGTTTGTTTATTTGCTTTGGTTTACCTTAAAAGAAAAATCCAAAAAGATTTTGCTTTGTTTGGTTTGCTTTGTTTTTGTTTGGTTTTTCTTTGTTTGCTTGTTTCTAAAATATCGAAACACCAAAAATATTTGTTGTTCTTCTTTGGTTTTGTGAGTTCTTCGCAGGGTTCGGCCGTCCTTAGTGGATATTGGTTTTCATGTTAATTATTCAAGTCACACAAGTGAAGGGCAATAATGAAGATTAAGACAACTCGAGGTGTGGTAAGAGGCTGGTAACGAACTCTATTTGTTTTTCATTTTTGTACATATACTCATCACTGTGAGCATGCTCAGCCTATTTGTGTAAGGTGTATGTCATTATGGATGCTTAGTAGTTCTTGCTTGTCTATGATTAGCTCCATCCTGCTAATAGTTTGTAGCATGTCATATGAATATTTGCTTGCATTATTTTATTCATACTTTGGTATGACATTGTGGTATCCTCCTCTGATTGTTCATGTGAATCAACTTGGCACATGCTCACGCATGCATATGACTAATCAATAGTAAGTAAGCCTCGATGATTTATTTTGCCTCAGAGTTCTTGTATCACTTTTATGCCATAATTAGTCATGTTTTGTTCCAAGCATGATTATGACAGTTATTGCTCTCTCGTTTGACGCTCCCTCTCTATTGCTAGCCTTCACTTGCACTGAGTATGCACTCTACATGTGTTTCCAACTCCCCAAACCAATATTGCCAGTTGTGTCCACCATACCTACCTATTAGCATCATTTGTTATTTCAGTGCATATTCCATATGCCATGTTTTCTTCCAAAATAAAATGTTTGTCTGTTTTGAGAAAGTTAGTTAGTAAAGCTCTCACGAACTTGATGGCACACTTTATTCCTTGCGCTTAATAATTCCGAACCATTGTGACTAGTCCATGAAAGTTATATGCTTGCTTATTATATACTAGGAGTCAGCAGAACCGTGCTGTCACGGGGAACGCTTTCAACACTTGTTGGATATCTTATCCAGTTGATAATTTTCTATTTTGTTTACGGATGTCGACGATGTGAAATAAAAGGGGAAGTTGTTAGTTCATGGAGTTTATACATTGTGTTAGAGAAACGCCGCCATGCTTAATCATGGTAGAAACTTGCAGCATCACTATAATGAGCATCTATGAAGCTTCCTCAATAAAAAGCTATGCATATGGTAAATAAAAAGATTGCTGAGATGCTCATTGTCTGCTCGCCTTGTCATTTTGGTTATGGGAAAGCTCCTGTACCATGTGCAAGGGGTACCCCGTTGGCGGTTCTCGATGATATGCATGTATTTACAATGACAAGAACTTTCAGGTGACCAAAGTTGAGTAGCATGCGGAGCGGCCCTCGTACTCAAGGGACTTGGGATTTCCAGTCTATGGTCTGTCAAGCATATGATTCAGAGTGGACCTCGCTTTCACCTTAACCACATGAAGATGTCTATGATAGGGGAAATGAGAGCTCAAAGCTAATGAGTACCTTCCTTTCAGCATTAGGAAGCCTATCAAAACCTTCACAAAACCATTTTCACAACTTTGTTGAGTCACCACTTATTCTATGAGCACCTTCTTGAGAGCATAGTTGTCATTCTTGTGTTTGTTCCAAAACTTGGTTAATTATGTCATGACTTTGATGCTTGTATCTCTGATATCATTATATCTAGTCTTCACTTGAACTTCAGAGGTGCCTCAGCATTTATATTGTGCTCTTCAAACAAAGGCAAGCGAGATACCACTCTATCATTACCTTATTATGAGCATTGCAATGTTGCTTATGTTTATGTTTCATGCTACTTATTATTATTGAGTTGGTTTCTCTTCATAGCTTGCAATGACTATTGATTAGACTTAGTTGCATACATCTTATTATGAATTGTCTAAGCATCTACTCCTGTGCTGAGAATATATACATCATATGAAGCAAAGTGTTCGTGAAAGTTCTTTTATCGCACTCAGTTTTCAACTGAACTGCTTGAGGACAAGCAATAAGCTAAGCTTTGGGGGAGTTGATACGTCCAAAATGTATCTACTTTATCAAACACTTTGCTATTGATTCTTCTCTAAACTTGTGTGATTTGGATACAACTAACACGGACTCACGCTGTTTTCAGCAGAATTACCTTGGTGTCTTGTTTTTGTGCAGAAAATGAACTATCAGGAAAAATCCCGGAAAATATGCCAAAAATTATATTTCACCAGAAGATCTACAGAGCCAGAAGGGGAGACAGAGGGGAGGCCTGGGGGGGGCCAGACCCACCCCAGGCGCGGGCTCACTGACCCCGTGTCTGGGGGAGGTTTGGCTACCCCAGGCAGCTTCTCGGCCTCCCTCCGCGTCTATAAGTTGCCTTCTGGCCTAAAAACAGAGGGGGGGGGGGTCGATAGTTTTCCAAAAAAAGTTCTGCTCTGCTGCCGCCACGAGAAACCAAGATTCGGATCTAGAAACTCCGTTCTGGCACCCTGCAAGGACGGGGAATTTGGAGAGGATCATCACCGTCGTCATCACCAATGCATATCCATCAACCACCGATGTTTCCCTCATCCATGAGTGAGTAATCCCCCGATGTAGGCTTGGGGATGGTAGGGATTGGATGAGTTCTATCATGTAATCAAATAAGATCTGTTAGGGGCATAGTGCCTCGTATCTCTATTAGTGCTATTTGACTTTGTTGCAACTTGTTGTGCTTAATGCTTGTCACTAGGGCCCAACTGCCATGATCTCAGATCTGAACTTATTATTGAATCATTATGATAGTATTGTTTGTGATCTTATCTGCAAGTTGTGTACACATATCATTGTCCGGATCCAAAGGCCCCAAAGTGAAAATAATTGGGACAACCGGAGGGGATGGATGTGGTGTGAGGATCACATGTGTTCACGGAGTGTTAATGCTTTGCTCCGGTGCTCTATTAAAAGGAGCACCTTAATTGCAAGTAGTTCCCTAGAGGCCCCGCTGCCATGGGTTGGCTGGACAGAAGATGTTGTGCAAGTTCTCATTGCGAGGACGTATGACTATATTTAGAGCACATGCCTAGGATTGTTTAGTACTTGGATCCTTGTTATTATTTATTTGCAATGCCCTAGTTCTTGAAGTTACATGTTTAGAATCGTCCATGCAATGCCCGTCCATCCATCCCTATGCCTACCGCACTCGAATCCTACTATTACCGTTACTCTTACTATTGCTATTGTTCCACTATTGCTGTTACTGCTGATATTGCTTTGTTGTTGCTACTACAAACTGTTACTACTGATAAAATTCTGTGAGCAAGAACTATTTCCAGGTGCAGCTGAACTGACAACTCAGTTGTTAAGGCTTGCAAGTATTCTTTGTCTCCCCGTGTGTCGAATCAATAAATTGGGTAATACTACCCTCGAAGACTATTGTGATCCCCTACACTTGTGGGACATCAAGTGTCCACTATAAATTCCTATCCATGGTGTGTCACACCATTCCAAGTATATTCTTGTTTTTAGCTATCTTCCAATTAAAAAGTATTTTGTTATGTGAAAACTTAGTGAGTAAAGCTCTCACAACCTTCATGGCACACTTTATATTCCTTGCCCCTGATAAACTTGAACCATTGTGTCATATATGTTGTATATGCTTGCACTTATACGTTGGAATTAGCAGAACCATGTTTTCATGGGTAACGTTTTCAACATTGCACTTGTACTTTTTACATAGTTGATATCATTCTATTTTGTCTATGGATGTCACCGGTGTGAAATAAAAATGGGGCTTATAAGTCCATGGAGTTATGTATTTTGTGTTAGATAAACGCCTGGGCCGCTAGCCTAAGCCATGCCTAATCATGGTGGAAACTTGCAGCATCACCATAATGAGCAATCTATGAAGCATCCTCAATAAAAACCTATGCAAATAGAAAATAAAAAGATCGTTGAGATGCTCATTGTCTGCTTGCCTTGTCATTTTGGTTATGGTAAAGCTCCTGTACCATGTGCAAGGGGTACCCCGTTGGCGGTTCTCTATGATACACATGTACTTACTATGACAAGAACTTACAGGTGAATAAAGTTGAGCAGCATGAGGTGCGGCCCTCGTATTCAAGGGACATGAGATTGTCAACTTATACTTTGTCAATCATATACTCCATAGTTTGTTCACTTTAACCTTAATCACTTCAAGATGCTTGTGATAGGGGCAATGAGGGGTGAAAGGTAACAAGTACCATATGGAAGATCTTTTTGAAACTTGAAATCCCTGCTTCCCTTATGAAGGGCCTTTCTTCCACTATTATATTGAGTCTCCACCTTCTACCTTTAGGCACCAGTTAAGAGAGCATAGTTGTCATTCTTAGTTCTATGAGCATTGTCCCAAAACTTATTGATTGATGCATATTGTTGATATTACTTGATCTTGTGCTATTTGTATCTAGTCACTCTTATGAACTTTGAAGGTGTCCTATGCATCTACTTGCTACTCTATGAGGGACAAGCTGAATGCCACTATGCTATGTGTCACATCCCAAAATTTTCCAAATTTTGAAATGTGAAAAATAAACAAACAAAAGAAACAATTGTTGAAATTTAGGGTGAAAAGAAACTTTTTTCTCTAAATGGAAACATCAAAACCCTACTGAACAAAAATTTCAATAAGAAAGCAACAAACAAATATTCAAAGAATCAAATGCATTCATGCATGGAAAGAATCTTGGATTTAAAACACTTGGGAAAAATAAACCAAAACCCTAAACCCTAAAGAAAGAAATCAAATCCAAGATCTCTCTAAGACTATGGATTTGATCCATATAAAAATTTAGCAACAAACATTTATAAATGATCAAAATTGAAAAATAAAAATATTATAAAACCATGGAAATTGGTTTCACTTAATTTGGAGCCATGGATAAAAACTTATGAATTTAATAAGATAAAAGGAAACAATTTCCAAAGCTAATAAAGCTCCTAGCTAAAATCCATACAAAATTGTGAACAAAATAATTCTAAAAGGATTTAAAAATATAAATAAATATTAAATAAAATTATACAAATTGGAATCACCAATTTTGGAACTATAAATAAAAAAATATGGATTTTATAAGATAAAGAAAGAAAGAAATAAACAAGAAAATTATTTAAAAGACAATTTAAATCTTGGACAAATCCATAAGCAAATGGAATAAAGATAATCCAAATAAAAATAAAGGAATAAAGATTATTTAAATAAAATTATATGGGCTTTTAACCATATTCAATTTTATTTGAATAAAGACAAAATTTCCTAATATAAATGATTAATTAAATCATGAGAAAAATAATTGAAATTGCCAAAATGGATTAAAAGTTATCCATTTAACTTAAATAAAGGATTATTTGAATAAAATTTATATGGGTTTGAACCATATTTAATTTTATTAAGATAAAGACAAATGCCTAATTTAAATAAATAATTAAACCATAAGGAAATATTTGAAATATTCCAAAATGAGTTAAATTAATCAACACATAACTTGATTAAAACCTAGTTAAGAGAAATTGAATTAATATGAATTCAAATGGAAGTAAATCAAATGTTTGAATTGAAAACAGAAAATAGAAATAGAAAAAGAAATCAGAAGAAAAAATGATGAAAACGACCCAACCCACCTGTCCAGCCCAACCTGGCCCAGCAAGCCCACCCGGCTCCCCTCTCTCTCCCCTGGAATTTTCACACTCGCACGCGTACCCACTCACCCACTGACGCCCCATCCCCACCACCACATCACGTCATCGTCTCCACCAGCGCTGACTCGTTCCCCTCTCTCCTCCGTCGTTTCTGCCTGTTTTAATTCTTGTAAATTCAATTAACTGGCGCAATAATCCCTCCCCGCGACCATGCCCTACTAATTGCCCCTCTCTCTCCCTTTCTTTCCCCTTAAACACCACGCCACCGGAGCCACCAGGCTGCACGAATTCGTGCTCGAGCAGTCACTGTCTCCGACGAGTTCATCGACAAATTCCGATGAGAACACGTTGCCCCTTGCTCTCTAGTTCAAGCTCATTTCATTGTAATCAATGTGCGCATCCATTGACCCTATCCGCATGCTCTCTCGTGACCTAGAGCATCGACACTGTCCTTGCCCGTGCGCCACCGCCGTCTACATCAGCTCCGGCGAGCTATTGTCGTCGACCCCGTGATCCCCTTGCCCTCTGGTGAGTTCCCTCACAACCTATGCAACCTTGCGCATCCTCCTGACGCATTTCCTTGCCCGCTTGTGTCCCAGATAACCGCCTCCGACGAAGCCCGTGCGTGCCCGACGACAGGCACAACTCCGGTGAGCAATACACGGTGAATCTGTGTGCCCCCTGCTCTCCTGCGGCCACCTAGATTATCACAACGTCTCTGCAATCTCAGTAAGCATATCCTCCACCCCTTAACCACTAGAGTCATTGGAACATCACCGCCCGAACGCTCCGCCGCCGCAGTCGCCAGCCAACACCGCTAGTTCCTGGCAATAAGCTGTGAGCCACTGGATGTGGATCCTGCGGATAGGATTAGATCATAGACGAACCGGTATGTGCTAATCTGATATGTGCGACGCCCTTTAAATCCTGCGGCCCATGTTGCTTGATCCGAACGAAATGGTATGGACCAATAGAATCATTCCACATGGCCAGTTATGTCTGTTTAAAAATCGAGAAAATGGTTTTGAATGTTTAAACTTGCAAAAATCATATCTTTTGTTTTGCTTGGGAAAAAATTACAAATTTTATATAAATAGATTCAGAAAAATGTAAAAATTTGCAACTATGGCCTTAGTTTAGTATTTTTCTTCTAGAAAATTATGTGTTTTTGCAGAAACTTGTTTAGGACTATTTTGGGTATAAAAAATGTTTTAAAAATGATTTTTGAGTAAATCCTTTTGCAAATGGATTTTTTTGAACTCTCTGACCTTAAACACTAACATTTGGATTTATAAATGAATTTGGCTAACACAAGGAATTATTCCTTTGAATAAAAGCATTTCTAGTAAAACAAAAATGTTGCTATGATTTAAAAATGATTTTTGAGTGAAACCTTTTGCAAATGGATTTGTTTTAAAACACTCTGACCATAAAACACTAACATTTGTGTTTAAAAACATATCTGGATAACACTAGAAATTATTTCTTTGGATAAAAGCATTTCTAGCAGAACAAAAATGATTTAAAAGGGTTATTTTCACTAACTTGTTTTCAAATGATTTTCCACATTTTATAAATGACCAGTAGGTGTTTTGAAGTGTTTAGAACCTTGTTAGAAACTACCTTTTCAATAAAACAATCTTTTGCATGCTTGCATGCATTTCCTTGTTTTTATCATTTTATGCGGTGAATTGTTTGAATGCTAGTTTTGAATTTGTGCCTTGCTTGGTTGAATTGTAGTGAACTTTGAAGAGTGTTACAATTGCAAGATCAAGGAGTGTACCTAGACTCTCTACTAAAAAGGCAAGTGGTGCTTCATATATTTTGTCCTATTATTTTGACTATGCATTAGTGATATTTTGAGTAGGACTTGCATAGAATTTTCTACGTATAAGCTATGCCATGGGAAATCCTAGTAGATGATGTCTTAGTAGAATTTTACCTAAGTTAAGATACTTATCATGCTTAGCTTAGATAATAGAAAACAAGGGTGGATTATTCATGCTATGATATTATGCAAAGTCTATGACTTGTGTTTTGTTTAATAAAATAACTATGTGAATGAACCATCTGGGTGGAATGGTAAGAATGGTTTCTGTTGAGTGGTTACATAAGGCCCATTTCTATGGTTCACCTTGTGTATCTCACTTGTGGAAAGCCACCCAGGAACAAAGAGATTTGATATGTTAAGTGTTGAGAAGCTTCTAGTGCAGCCACATGGCAATATGGGATCTGCCTTGATCATATATGTTGCAATAACTTAGCCAGATGGACATATATATGGTGGTAGGGTGATAGGATGGAACGCGTCCATTTGGTCTAAGGGAAGGCTTCTGAAAGATCTCGTCTTGGTGCATGTCGAGTCTTGTGGGGAAAGTGCACCACCTCTTGAGAGAGTAAAACCTAAGTACTTTACCGTGTCCCTGGCAATGGACAATTTGAGCATCAATACATTGAAGCTATCAAGGATCTCATCATCCCAATTTCTAAGTTAAAAGCTTGTGGTTAAAAAAGGGTTAAAGGATCACCAATGTCTATTGGTAGTTCCTTGGGTGATTTTGACAAACAAAAACTTAGTGTTTTCAACTAATAAGGAAAACCTTATTTTGAGCAAAGCAAGCCTAAAACTCTACTTAGCCAAATGCATATAGATGACAGATACCACTATTCTACCATAGTATCACTTTCCAATACAATTCAAATGTATTGACCCTTGTGGTTGTAACTTATTATGTTGCAGGTTTTGTTTGATGTTAGTGAAGTTTAGTGATTAGGGATTACAAGTCTACAACCAACATGATTGCATGTGGCATATAAAGATGAAGGACTTCATGCTACTTAGTTATATCTGCTGCATTGTAATGAGATAGCCATATGAGCTATGTAACATGTAATGAATTATTTTATTCCTAGTTATAAAGTTGTAATATGACCTTTGTTTCTTGATATTACATCTTAAACTGTGTATGCTAGCCATTCGATCCAAGGACTAGCATTGTAAACACAGGGATCTCTACCTTATCAGGTTGGGACCTCTACACTATGTTTTCTGTATGTGAAACAAACAAACGTTTTTCAATACATGTTATTCATGATCTTTGTTTGTAGCCTTTCATGTTGCATGCATAGTTACTTTGTCTTATTGTTAGAACTCCATCTTTCATGCTCATGTTTAGAGTTCTTTGATCCCAGCTTTCAATGCTTGCAAGTGGTTAGATCATGGTCTTGATGGTGCATGTCACCTCAAAAATTATTCTTTTATCACTTACCTACTCGAGGACGAGCAGGAGTTAAGATCGGGGATGCTTGATACGTCGGAAACGTATCTATAATTTTTGATGTTCCATGCATGTTTAGTATCTACTTTGCTTTGCTTTGTCCACACTTTGAGGTGCTTTTTATATGTTTTCTGGTACTAACCTATTAACAAGTTGCCATAGTGCCAGTTGCCTGTTTTCTGTTGTTTTTGGTTCCAGAAAAGCTAGTAAGGAAATATTCTCGGAATTGGACGGGACAAAAGACAAAGTCAATATTTTATCAAGGAGAACACGAAGTCTAGAGGAGAGATGGAGGGTGGCCACAGGGCGGCCGCACCCCCCAGGCGTGGGCCCACCCTAGGCCGTTACTGGGCAGGGTGTGGGCCCCCTGGCCGCCTCCCAGCCTTGTCTCTTCGCCTATAAGAAGCCCCCGATGCCTAAACCCTAAGCACCCGATCAATATTCCACGAAACCGTCTGTAGCCGCCTCCACCACCATCATCCCTAGATCGGGGAGGATCTGAAGCTCTTCTCGGCACCCTGCCAGAGGGGAGATCATCCCGGAGGCCTTCTTCTTCATCATCCCAGCCTCCGGTATGAAGCGTGAGTAGTTCCACCTTGGACAACGGGTCCATGTAGTAGCTAGATGGTTGTGTCTCCTCCTTTGTGCTTTCATGTCTAGATCTTGTGAGCTCCGTTCATGATCAAGATATCGTATATTTGTAATCATGCATGTTGTGTTTGCGGGGATTGTTGTGGATATACCAAACGGGTATACCTACGGCATAGTCTCATATCGGCAAGCCCGAATAGCCCACAGTTGGTGGTTAGGCCTATGGCATAACCGGGCGGCCCAGTTGCTGATAGACAAGACGGAGGTCCAGCAGGGATAAAGGAAGGCGACGTGCCACTGCCTTATATGGAAGCCGGAGCCTTGGAGGACACGAAGACTAGATAGTGTTAGTCTAGGACTCTGTAATCGTATCCGGCTGGGACTCTCCATGTAACCGTAGGTCCTGGCGCTCTTATAAGCCGGCCTACGGGAGCCTTTAGGGCAGAACACAAGATAACAACAAGTGCATATCACTACCCGCACACAGCGAACCCCCCAATCTTGTAACTCGGCGTATTACCATTATAGTGATTTATAGCAGGAGTAGGATCTCGCCACCGTCGTGAGATCTGAACCTGGGTAAACTGTGTTAAGCCGACCCGGACGCTCTCCGTCTTTCCCTCACGTCTCTAAACTCGTCGTTGGGATACCCCTATGGCGTATGTGTCGACAAAATCACGACAGTTGGCGTCCACCATGGGGCAAGAGGCGCTTACAGCACGGATCCGGACGGGATCCTTCGCCGTTTTTGACGACGGCCAAATCGCAAATCACATCTCGTCGGAGCTCCGACTTCGTCCTCGTTCTTGAGAGTCTGAAGAGGATTTATTTTCTCTCCTCTCGCGTGTATGACCAAGTCGGCGGCATCGCAAAATCTTTGTCAGAAAAAAGGGCGAGAATCCTCCTTGGTTTTTCCCTCACTGAAAGGCTGAGGAGCCGGTGGATTCTACGTCTACAAACTAAGTTGGCAGAACGCTCATACTTTTACATGATTGAGATTCAATCTTTCCCGTATTGAAAATTTTGTTTCGGAACGGAATCGTACGTGCGGCCACAGCCTTTGCGGCACATGGATTGGCCCACGTGGTTTTGTCCCAGCGCTACAAGGAAAAAGCAAGCCATGCTTAGTACTACTACTACACGATAAGAAGAAAACAATCTAGATCAAACAATGCTAGCTGCATGAATTTGAGGTCAGGGACGATGCACTATTCAAATCATGGTGTTATTTTCCATCAAGCTTCCTCCGCACATGGTTATTGCCAGGATCGATTTGGCTTTCTTCTTTCGTGTTGTGCTCATCCCGGAAACCGCATCGAATGGAAACGACCGGTAAGCTACTCAGTCCGGTTTCATTTTCCGACGCGATGGCCTTCCGACCAGCTGCATCTCGGACAGATTCATCTTCGTCGCGAACAACACCAACTTCGCTCAAACAGCTAAGTGCTTATTTATATTAATTATTTTTATTGTTTATGATCATCAGATTAAGATTGATTCAGTCATATTACGAGTCTTTTACCGCTTTTGTTTTCGTCATATCTTTTTCCACGATTTGCCTTGCGCTCGTGAGTATAAACTTTTTACTGCCTTGCCGTTTTAAGGCCCCAGTACCATGCAAAAAAAACTCCTTCGGGTGTCAGCTTAAGTTTTCTGGATACACGTTTTCTGTTGTTTTTATGTGGATTCCAGAGTAGTGATTTTTCGGTACTCAAAGCTGGCGTTTTGGACTTGGGTTCTGGACGGTGCCATTAGGCATCATCGCCCAAGGACATGGTTCTGTGTTACGAGTCTTCCGTCTCACGAAAGGTCAAGCATAAAAGCCAAAATAATGGATAAGTCAGCACTTGCTTAAACAAAATTTTATATAAACTGTTCAAATTAGTTGAGTTTTTTTTCTCCTAAACACTTTTATGTTGTTCAACTGCTACATTGTTTCAACTTTAAAGCATTTGTTTAAAGGCCATGTTTGTTCCGCCTTACATTTGTTTGTTGGACACGATTAAAGGAACAATTTAATACATTTGTATTTTTATGTTTATGTACGTAATGCTTGGACCTTGCCGTGTTCCTTAGATTAAGGTGTTTTAAGCTGTATTTTCACTAGGCTTGACACCTCGGGGGCTGCAATTGCAATTGTTGACCAAGACTTGAGCCATCTTGAGGAAGTCGGATCGATGCTCGGGGGCTTGACATCTCTAATTTAAGAGCTTTGTCCCGCCTTGCGGCCAAGCCGGAACAAACCTCGGGGGCTACAGTACATTGATCTCCAAGACCTGGTTTAGTTCTCTTTGAGCATCAAGACGGAAAATTCATGTGAATTCCACCTTGACGCTCGGGGGCTACACCGATGCTAAATTTTTGTGGAGTTCTCTCTGGAGCACTAAGCCGAAATTATTTCCGACTTGGCGCTTGGGGGCTACACTATTCACATTTTCTTTGAAGCTACTCTGAGAGCACCAAGACGATTTTCCTTTGAAGCTTCGACTTGGCGCTCGGGGGCTACAATCGTTTGACGTACAATTATGCATATTATTTTGAGCATCAAGCCGCCTTCGATGAAGCCGACTCAATGCTCGGGGGCTACATATGGCTATGTCAACAAAACTTTCAAGACTGTGAAAAATCCAGCTAGCGAAACCCGGGGGCTCGACATCAACTTTGCCTTCACGGATGTTTCACTGGGTTACACGGCTCGATGGCATAAACGTCCATGATATGAGAGGCTCTAAGACCTTAATTCAGCAAGCTCTTATGTCTGTGACTTTGCTGGCTCTAAGTCGGTAGTTTGGCAGCCTTTACGATCGTGGCCTGGTAGCCGTGATTTTTTTCGGCTTACATACCATCCCGCATGGATGATATTAAAGACGTTCCTAGAGCTTGGCAGAATAACTAACGATTCGTTAGAGAGTTCTCCGCCTTGGATTCGTTTGTTGAAGCATACAAGCAACTCTATGGCTAGGCTTAGTCAGATGAGAATATGATATGGGAGATCTCCAAGATTCTTCACGAAGCACGCCTACAAATTGAAGACGGCGTGATACTTACGCTCAAAGCTAGACGGAGGAACGCGAGGATCTTGAAGAACTCTAGGGGCTACTTTTGTGGTTATACCAAATGGGTATACCTACGGCATAGTCTCATATCTGCAAGCCCGGGTGGCCCACAGTTGGTGGTTAGGCCTATGGCATAACCGGGCGGCCCAGTTGCTGATAGACAAGATGGAGGTCCAGCAGGGATAAAGGAAGGCGACGTGCCACCGCCTTAGATGGAAGCCGGAGCCTTGGAGGATACGAAGACTAGTTAGTGTTAGTATAGGACTCTGTAACCGTATCCGGCTGGGACTCTCCATGTAACCCTAGGTCCTGGCGCTCTTATAAGCCGGCCTATGGGAGCCTTTAGGGCAGAACACAAGATAACAACAAGTGCATACCACTACCCGCACACAGCGAACCCCCCAATCCTGTAACTCGGCGTATTGCCATTATAGTGATTTATAGCAGGAGTAGGATCTTGCCATCATCGTGAGATCTGAACCTGGGTAAACCATGTCAAGCCGACCCGGGCGCTCTCCGTCTTCCCCCCACGTCTCTAAACTCGCCGTTGAGATACCCCTATGGCGTACATGTCGACAAAACCACGACATGGATTCGATGGATATTGAGATTACTATGTCAGATTGATTAATGGTTTTGTCTTATTGATTCTATCATGTTTGTGTTGTTTGTGATCTTGCATGCTCTCTGTTGTTAGTAGCTATCTTGGCCAAGTAGTTGCTAGTGACTCCAAGAGGGGGTATTTATGCTCGATAGTGGGTTCATGCCTCTATTTAATCAAGGGAAGTGACAGAAATCTCTAAGGTTGTAGATGTGATGTTGCCACTAGGGAGAAAAAATGGTATCTTGTTCATGGAACAAGTGGATTGTTTACCTTACACACTTTGCTTAAAGCAGTTGTCTGTTGCTTGCAACTTAATACTAGAGGGGGTTCGGATGATAACCCAAAGGTGGACTTCTAGTCATAGATGCAGTTGGATGGCGGTATATGTATCTTGTTGTATTGCCCTATCGAATCTCATAGGATCTTTATGTCTAGTATTGCATTGTTATGCCTTGCTCAGTCCTGTCAATTGCCCTGCTGTAATTTGTTTACCAACATGCCATGTTTGTTTATCTAAGGAGAACACCTCTAGTGAACTATGGACCCCGGTCCAATCTTTACCATTGATACATCTTCCATTTTTACTGTTTACTTGATGCAAACCACCATTACCTTCCACACCATACAGTTAATCCTTTGTTACAGCAACCGGTGAGATTGACAACCTCACTGTTCGTTGGGTCAAAGTCTTGAGTTTGTGTTGTGCAGGTTTCCAAGTTGCTTGCAACACCTTTGAGACGTTTCCTTACTCCTACTGATTCGATAACCTTGGTTTCTTACTGAGGGAAGACTTGCTGCTATGCTGCATCACACCTTGCTCTTGGGGTTTACCGACGAAGCGCTCCCACGTTGACATAGCGCCATCAGAGAATGAGTGATACATAGAAATGCAAAGACATGCAATTACACACGGACCTGAAAGTGTCGGATCTGAAGATCAGTTAACCACTAGCAATTGTGTAAGTACAACACCGGAAATCCATAGGTCTTGAATGCACAAAGGTTTGAAACTAGATTAATGACTCTAGTGCAAGTGGGAGACTATTGGAGATATGCCCAAGAGGCAATAATAAAGTGGTTATTATCATATCTTCATGTTTATAATAAATGTTTACATATCATGCTATAATTGTATTAACAGGTGATGGTGCTTGACGTGGAGCACTTCGTTGGAAACCCCAAGAGCAAGGTGTGATGAGCACAACAACAAGTCTTCCCTCAGTAGAGACCAAGGTTATCGAACCAGAAGGAGGAAGGAAATGTCACACAGGTGTTGCAAGCAACGCGGCGACCTGCACAACACAAACTCAAGACTTTGCCCCAACGAATCAGTGAGGTTGTCAAGCTCACCGGTTTGCTATAACAAAGGATTAAACGTATGGTGTGGAAGGTAATGGTGGTTTGCAGAAAGTAAACAAGTAACAGTGGAAGATGTATCAATGGTAAAGATTGGACTGGGGTCCATAGTTCACTAGAGGTGCTCTCCTTAGATAAACAACATGGCATGAAGGGTAAACAAATTACAGCAGGGCAATTGACAGGAACTTAGCAAGGCATAACAATGCAACTAGTCAGAAAGATCTTATGAGATTCGATTGGGCAATACAACAAGATACATAGACCGCCATCCAACTGCATCTATGACTATAAGTCCACCTTCAGGTTATCATGCTAACCCCCTCCAGTATTAAGTTGCAAGCAACAGACAACTGCTTTAAGCAAAGTGTGTAAGGTAAATAGTCCACATGTTCCATGAAAAAGAGACCGTTGTTTTCTCCCTAGTAGCAACAACACATCTACAACCGAAGAGATTATTGTCAATTCCCTTGGAAACTAGAGGCATGAACCCACTATCGAGCATAAATACCCTCTCTTGGAGTCACTAGCAACTACTTGGCCAAGATAGCAACTAACAACGGAGAGCATGCAAGATCACAAACAACACAGACATGATAGAATCATAAACTCAAAACCATTAATCAAACCAACATAATAATCTCAATATCCATCGGATCCCCATAAACACAACATGCATGATTACAAATAGATTAGATCTTGATCATGAATGGAGCTCACAAGATCTATACATGAAAGCACAAGGAGGATATACAACCATATAGCTATTACATGGACCCATAGTCCAAGGTGGAACTACTCTCGCATCATACCGGAGAGAATGTCGTGGTATTACCGACGAGTACGCCATGGAGGGGTCCTCACAGTGCGTGTTTAGAGACGTGGGGGAAGGCAGACGGTTGACGGGTACGAGGTAACACAGCTTACCTAGGTTTAGATCCCAAAACGGTGGCGGAATCCTACTCCTGCTATAAATCACTATAAGGGCAATACGCTGAGTTACAGAGATAGGTTCGTTGTGCGAGGTGTATGTTAATCGATGCCCTAAAGGCTCCCATAGGCCCGACTTAAATAGTTGCCAGGTCCTAGGGTTACAGGGAAAAGTCCTAGCCGGACATGTTACAGAGTCCTACACTGTCTATTACTTGTCTAGCGTGTCTTGTACTCCAAGGCTCCGGGTACGCTGGTGACTCCACCGTAGCCTTCCTTTATCCGGCATGGGCCTCCCTTCTGGATCCATCTAACTGGGTCGCCCAGCAGGCCATGGGCCATGCTACCAACTGTGGGCCACCTGGGTTATCAGGATAAGAGACATGCTATGAGGATACCCATATAGCATATCCCGAATAGTAGCCCCCGGAGAACTCCGAGATCTTGCGCCGTATTGCCTCTTCACGTTGAATGCTCTGTCTAGATGGATGTCGGCAAATCGTCAAGCAATATATTGTAGTCCTCCCAAAGAACCCTGCAAGGTTTTTCTCCATCTTCAACTTGTAAGTCGGAGAATTGTTGAATCTTCTATCGTACTCTTCCGTAGCCGGATTGGATCCGTCTATGCGGGAATGTTTCGATGTGATGGTTCATCTGCAAGAGACAGCTAGGGTGGCATAGACGTAGGTCAGCAACGCCTCGTAACTTACACATGCAGAAAACGCAATCATGTCCACTTTTCCCGCGCGAGATATACGAACCGTTGGCGGCGACGGTTGGCACGTGGCGAAATTTCCACACACGCCCCCACACACGTTACCTACGCGGCAACCGTTCGATCATGCTGCACGAATCTTGATGCCGGAGACCATAAATAGTAACTTCGATGGAAAATTTACTTTTTCACCTCATTCTCCTCTACATCTTCTTCTTCCTCAGGCGAGTGTCTCCTCGAGCTCTCCGCGCCTCGCACGAAAAAACCTAGCTGCCAATCTAACCAGCCACCTTCGAACACACCCAATGGCCAGCAGCAGTTCCTCCCCTTCCATGGCAGCGTCAGGCGAAGCTGGCGAGCACCATCATCGTGCCTCCAGAGGGGCTGGTCATCCCCAAGTCCGCTGTAGCGGAAACCACCAGCGGTGACCATAAATCAGCGTTGCTGGAGCTATTGGAGGAGGAATATGATTCCCACAAGGGTGATTGGCGCGGTTCGGATATTACGGACCATGATAACAAGGAACTGGTCAATGAGGGCTACCTTCCCGCGACGGAGGGGCTCGCCTGGCGGGCGGCGCCGGTCGGCGAGGTTACACCTTCTCCCCAAGTCGGAGAAAAAGTGTACCTCAAAGCACAACTGGTACGCGGCGTCTCCCTGCCCATCTCCAACTTCTTCCTTGCTGTCCTGAATCATTACCAAGTACAGCCACAGAACCTTTCCCCCAATAGCATCTTAGCACTCAGCAACTATGCGGCGCTCTGCGAGGGTTATCTAGGGATTAGGCCTAGGCTAGATCTCTTCATATATTTCTTCACCGTCAAGCGCGAAGCCGGAGCCAGCAAGGACGAACTTAGAAATTGTGGCACCATTAGCTTCAAGATCCGGCCTGGCCGGTGGTTCCCCGACATCGTCGGCCATGAGTCCTGCAAGAACTGGCAGCGGACGTACTTCTACGGCCCAGATATCCCTCTGGCCGGCCGAGAAGTCACGTACCCGAACTTCGTCGATGGAGCTGCCGCTGAAGCCTCGACATGGAGATCCCAGACCTCCATTCCTTCCGACATCGATGCTTCCCGCACTATAAGGCGGATACCGGATTGGACCTAGACATGTGCTGGTTCATCAGGCCGATGCAGCCTCTACAGCACCGATCGAAGCTGATGCACGAGTATACCAACGATAGAAGGGATAGCCTCCGCATATCCGAGGATAATTTCTCGAGCGACTCCGTCAAGCTCCGCCTCAAGGACATCGTCAAGGTGAAGGATAGGCAGCATGGCTTCACCATCACCTACGACATGTTCGTAGAGAGCAAGTACCTATTTATTTTCCGTGTATGACATATACTCCAGTTCTTTCGTCTAGCCATTACCATCTCATCTAACACGGTGGTTTTTCACTTAACAGCTTGGCGACATAGATGAGCATAGCATGGATCCTCAAATCTATGGTCCAAAGATGAAGGAAGTCACCATCATGTCCGACGACGATGTTTCGTTGGCGCGAAATCAGAAGGGTCCACCTCTAACACTGCCGACGGAGGCAAGAAAAAGAAGACGGAGGGTGGAGCCCCCAAAAAGACTACCGCCGCCCTGGAGGGGGAGAAAACAAAGGTTACTGGGATCCTCTTTGCCAAAGCACCCCCTCTTGTGTAAGCTTCTTTCTCTCCGACATTGTCCATTGTCTGTCTTATTCCCGTACTTATGCATTTTGCACGTTTCAGGAAGAAAGCCACAACCAGCTTGAAGAAGACCTCCAAAACTTTGGGGGCTTCTAGAACCATAAAGGATATGCTGAATCGCGACGCATCTCCCGCCATCGCCCCTGTCACTCCCATTGTCTAGCCCTCGTCTGATCCGACAAGCTCTCAAGCTAGAGAAGCATATGGCCCTTCCGCCATAGAAGTGGACTTAGTCCAGGTCCTAGGGTTACAGGGAAAAGTCCTAGCCGGACAGGTTACAGAGTCCTACACTGTCTGTTACTTGTCCAGCGTGTCTTGTACTCCAAGGCTCCGGGTACGCTGGTGACTCCACCGTAGCCTTCCTTTATCCGGCATGGGCCTCCCTTCTGGATCCATCTAACTGGGTCGCCCAGCAGGCCATGGGCCATGCTACCAACTGTGGGCCACCTGGGTTATCCGGATAAGAGACATGCTATGAGGATACCCATATAGCATATCCCGAATAGTAGCCCCCGGAGAACTCCGAGATCTTGCGCCGTATTGCCTCTTCACGTTGAATGCTCTGTCTAGATGGATGTCGGCAAATCGTCAAGCAATATATTGTAGTCCTCCCAAAGAACCCTGCAAGGTTTTTCTCCGTCTTCAACTTGTAAGTCGGAGAATTGTTGAATCTTCTATCGTACTCTTCCGTAGCCGGATTGGATCCGTCTATGCGGTAATGTTTCGATGTGATGGTTCATCTGCAAGTGATAGCTAGGGCGGCATAGACGTAGGTCAGCAACGCCTCGTAACTTACACATGCAGAAAACGCAATCATGTCCACTTTTCCCGCGCGAGATATACGAACCGTTGGCGGCGACGGTTGGCACGTGGCGAAATTTCCACACACGCCCCCACACACGTTACCTACGCAGCAACCGTTCGATCATGCTGCACGAATCTTGATGCGGGAGACCATATATAGTAGCTGCGATGGAAAATTTACTTTTTCACCTCATTCTCCTCTGCATCTTCTTCTTCCTCAGGCGAGTGTCTCCTCGAGCTCTCCGCGCCTCGCACGAAAAAACCTAGCTGCCAATCTCACCAGCCACCTTCGAACACACCCAATGGCCAGCAGCAGTTCCTCCCCTTCCATGGCAGCGTCAGGCGAAGCCGGCGAGCACCATCATCGTGCCTCCAGAGGGGCTGGTCATCCCCAAGTCCTCTGTAGTGGAAACCACCAGCGGTGACCATAAATCAGCGTTGCTGGAGCTATTGGAGGAGGAATATGATTCCCACAAGGGTGATTGGCGCGGTTCGGATATTACGGACCATGATAACAAGGAACTGGTCAATGAGGGCTACCTTCCCGCGACGGAGGGGCTCGCCTGGCGGGCGGCGTCGGTCGGCGAGGTTACACCTTCTCCCCAAGTCGGAGAAAAAGTGTACCTCAAAGCACAACTGGTACGCGGCGTCTCCCTGCCCATTTCCAACTTCTTCCTTGCTGTCCTGAATCATTACCAAGTACAGCCACAGAACCTTTCCCCCAATAGCATCTTAGCACTCAGCAACTATGCGGCGCTCTGCGAGGGTTATCTAGGGATTAGGCCTAGGCTAGATCTCTTCATATATTTCTTCACCGTCAAGCGCGAAGCCGGAGCCAGCAAGGACGAACTTAGAAATTGTGGCACCATTAGCTTCAAGATCCGGCCTGGCCGGTGGTTCCCCGACATCGTCGGCCATGAGTCCTGCAAGAACTGGCAGCGGACGTACTTCTACGGCCCAGATATCCCTCTGGCCGGCCGAGAAGTCACGTACCCGAACTTCGTCGATGGAGCTGCCGCTGAAGCCTCGACATGGAGATCCCAGGCCTCCATTCCTTCTGACATCGACGCTTCCCGCACTATAAGGCGGATACCGGATTGGACCTAGACATGTGCTGGTTCATCTGGACGATCCAGCCTCTACAGCACCGATCGAAGCTGATGCACGAGTATACCAACGATAGAAGGGATAGCCTCCGCATATCCGAGGATAATTTCTCGAGCGACTCCGTCAAGCTCCGCCTCAAGGACATCGTCAAGGTGAAGGATAGGCAGCATGGCTTCACCATCACCTACGACATGTTCGTAGAGAGCAAGTACCTATTTATTTTCCGTGTATGACATATACTCCAGTTCTTCCGTCTAGCCATTACCATCTCATCTAACACGGTGGTTTTTCACTTAACAGCTTGGCGACATAGATGAGCATAGCATGGATCCTCAAATCTATGGTCCAAAGATGAAGGAAGTCACCATCATGTCCGACGACGATGTTTCGTTGGCGCGAAATCAGAAGAGCTCCACCTCTAACGCTGCCGACGGAGGCAAGAAAAAGAAGACGGAGGGTGGAGCCTCCAAAAAGACTACCGCCGCCCTGGAGGCGGAGAAAACAAAGGTTACTGGGATCCTCTTTGCCAAAGCACCCCCTCTTGTGTAAGCTTCTTTCTCTCCGACATTGTCCATTGTCTGTCTTATTCCCGTACTTATGCATTTTGCACGTTTCAGGAAGAAAGCCACAACCAGCTTGAAGAAGACCTCCAAAACTTTGGGGGCTTCTAGAACCATAAAGGATATGCTGAATCGCGACGCATCTCCCGCCATCGCCCCTGTCACTCCCATTGTCCAGCCCTCGTCTGCTCCGACAAGCTCTCAAGCTAGAGAAGCATATGGCCCTTCCGCCATAGAAGTGGACTTAGGCGCTTCCACAGAGCTAGCTGTTGTCAGCGAATAGGCAACGCAGGAGAGTGCCACAAACCAAATGGCTGAAGCTTCAGTTAAGGATGCCATGGGTAGCAGTAAGGCGGTGGTGGAAGGTGGTACATCTGCCGAAGGTGGCGTCCTCGCCCCCAAGAAAGCCATAGAGTTCCCGAAGATAGTCTATCTGGCACTTACGCTGGGTAGCACCTCTCTGGTTCCTGGTACGGCACCGACATCTCCAACGTGCGGTCTCGAGGAGCTTCTCCCGCAAGCAGAGATATTGCAAGGAAACAGTGTATCCTTTGGCAAGCTGCTGGCTGAGAGTGCTACCAACCTCAAGATCTTGCACTTGTAAGTTTTCTTTGCCTTTTGCATTTCGTATGAGTATCCCACTGTAGCCCCCGAGGATTTAGACGGAAAAACATAGGTCTTTGCATCTAAATGCTCTAAGAGTGACTAAGTCAGAAAACTTCTCACTGTTGCCCCCAAGCATGTAGTTTGAATGAATTATTCCGACTAGATGTTTTAAGAGTAGCATACATAGTGTTTATAAATTTCAATACTGTAGCCCCAAGCTTCTAGTTGTAACTGAATTAGTTATGACTAGATGCTTCAAGAGAAGCTAAGCATATGACCGAGTTAAAAAACTTTATACTGTAGCCCCCAAGCTTCTAATCGAAAACTGAATTAGTTCCAACTAGATGCTTAAAGAAAGACTAAGCATATTACTAAGTTAAAAACTCTCGCTGTAGCCCCCGAGCGTCTAGGTGGAAATTTTGCGGCTATATGCTCCAAGTAGACCAAACAACGTGTAACTTTCTTCTTTTCCATAGAATGAGAATGCTCGGAGGGGCATGGCCAACGACAAGTACCAGAAGATGCGCGCGGACTTGCAAGCTGAAAAGGGTAAAACTGCCTTATTGAATGAACAGATCACCAAGAGCAAGCGTCTGTTTTCATTTCTTATTCGCATTCCGACTTGGTATTGTGCCAACATTCTCCTAGTACTCACTGTGTACTGTTATTTCTCCGACTTGCAGAAACCATTTCCAAGGCGAAGGATATTGTTGAGCAATCCAAGCATATTCAACAGCTGGATAGCAAAAACAAGATCCTCAAGCAGGAGAGGAAGGACATGCTGAAGATGCATGAAGACTCAATGAAAGTCCTGCAGGACTCCGCCAGCGAGGAAATCAACCGCTTGAAGGAGGAAATCATTATCTTGAAAGAGCAGAAGAAAGCCGCTGATGAGCAAAATCAACGCCATCATGAAGTGTACAAGCTCCTCCAACAAGAACGGGATTCCATGGCGAAGACTCTCTGGCAGGCTGAGATCACTATCTTCAGTAAGTGATTCTCCGTCTTGGACTTTCTGTAGTCTGGATACTCTGAATTTGTTGTATTACTGAACTCATGCGTTCCTTTGTCGGAAATTTGCAGCTCCTATGGGCTTAACCCGGTCGCCTCCTCCGCCAAGGGAATGCATGGTCCATGCCGACAACTTTATCAACACCGCCATCACGCAGACCAAAGATATTGCCAAGCCCCTCCAGATTAACATCAAGGTAGTGGACTCTGTGACAAAGTTCTCGAAGATCCTGCGTCGAGCCCCCGAGCGTATCTCAAGCTGGAAAGCTTCATGTGCACGGGCTGGCGCTAGGATGGCATTGTAAGGGCGTGTTAGGCAATCGCCTAGTTTTCCAAAACTCCTCGCTTCCAGCTTCTTGATCCGTCGCCAGCTTCCCGTGCGGAGCCAGAAACGTTCGGCCAGCTCCTTCTGGTTCGGCTGGGCTGCAACCCATTTAAACTGGGCTGGCCCGCTTGGACATCAGAGTATTTTCTAGTTTTCCGAACTTGGTCGTTCTGGACTGTATGTTTCGCTATGTTTTTTCTGTTACTGAACCTGATACTCAAACGTGATACTACTTCCCTAGTTTGACCCGTGACCAGCTGATGGTAGAAATTTCTGAACCCAATTAGTGATTCAGCTCACCTAGAGGTACTGGAGGAGGACGCCGGCTCCAGGAGGTGCTCGGGGACGGAGGGAAGCGGCTGCTGCTTCAAGTCTGGGACGAATCCTGGCCGAGACGAGGTGGGTCGGCGCGGAGATGACCTGGGTCGCGGCTAGGAAAGAAGGAGTTTCGGTGGAGAAGGGGCCCACGTGGATCTAGGCGGCGTCCGGAGGAGTGGGTCATGGGGGAGACTGCGTGCTGGCCTGAGGAACGAACTCCGGCAGCGGTGGGTTGGTACGTGTGTGTGGCGGCAGCAGACCGTGGTCGATTGGGGAGACAGAGGGAGGAATAGAGAAGGGGGCGTGGTCGAGTATCTCCTGCGCGAAACGTTTTCTGACTAGGCGGTGGCAATTTTGTGTAATTTCTCGCTGCTCCAGCGTTTGCCGATCCGGGAAGTCACAAAAGTGGTGCTCCACGGTTTGTATGTGAAAAAGGGGCCGCTTCGCGGATCTAGCTCCGTGAAGTTTGGACGTTCGGTGACGCTCCAGGGTGAATTTGTGGGAAGCTGGAAGCTGGGGAGTTGCCGAACACGCCCTAAATGGTGAAGGCACACTACAAAAATGCCGACATCGACATGGTAACCTTTGGTATACCCGACGTAGATGACGAAGGCCAAAATATAAATCATGATTCTATCTTGGCGTCGCTCGCGGGTTATGACACCAGAGTTGCCGAGTTGGTCGACGTTAACGTCTTTGTGCCCATGAAGAACATTGAAGACAAAAGCCATAGCTCCTCCGAGTCCCTCAACACTACCGACTTCGCGGGCGATGACTCTCCTGCTGCCGACGATGTTGCTTCCAAGTCGCCCGCGCCAGAGGAACAAAAACATCTTGTAATATTTGTTTCCTATGGAATGTGTTATGCGGAAAAAACTATGTATTAACTTAAGGCGGAAAACAATGGTGTATGTCCTGCTACTTAAGAACTAGTTACAACATGTATATATTTTTAAGCAAGTGCTAGCTTATCCATTACTTTGGATTTTATACTTGACCTTTCATGAGTCGGAAGACTCGTTGTCGGAACCATGCGCTCAGGTGATGATGCCCAATGGCACCATCAATAACCTAAGCACAAACTCGCCGACAACATGCCGAAAGTCACTACTCCAGAATCCACATAGAAACAACAAAGAGCGTGTAGACCAGAAAACTTAAGATAACGCCCGAAGGCAGGATTTTCACAAGTGCAATCGCAAAGCTTGTGCATAAAGGTTTTATACGATCCAAAAATGAACACTAAAGGAGGTAAAAGACTCAGAAATATGAGTGAACCAAAGAGCTTTATTTCATTGATCATATAAGAGATACACAATAGATAAAAAATATGCTAGGTGTAGAAAGGACGTAGCTGTGCTATGTTTCATGGCCGATCAAGCTCCGGGTAGTCATCATCCGGGTCACGTCACTTACGCTTATGATCCTCGTTGGGTCTATCCTTCAGTTCACGATTGTCAACGAGGTAGTAAGACCCATTGAGCAGCGCCTTGCTTATGATGAACGGTCCTTCCCATGGCGGGGATAATTTGTGTGACTTCTTCTGCTTAAGTCGGAGCACCAGATCCCCTTCTTTAAATGAGCGATGCCTAACACGGAGACTATGGTAGCTGCATAGCTTCTGATAGTAGATGGCGGATCTTTGGCATGCCAACACGCGCTCCTCCTCGAGAAGGTCCACATCTAGGCGTCTGGATTCTTCAGCGTCATCTTCATCGTAGGCGGTAACTCTTGGTGCATCGTGAAGGATGTCGGAAGGCAGGATGGCTTCTGCTACATATACCATGAAATAAGGGGTATAGCCTATGGATATTTTGGGTGTAGTTCGTAAACTCCACAACACAGATGGCAATTCTTCCGCCCAGGCTCCAGCTGCTCTATGTAGCGGTGCCTCAAGACGTGGCTTGATTCCCTGTAGAATTAATCCATTCGCTCGCTCAACCTGACCATTGGACTGTGGGTGTGCCACAGATGCAAGGTCAAGTCGGATGCCTTTGTCCCAAAAATAATCCTCCACTTCTCCGAGTGACAAGTTGTTGCCGTTGCCGGTGATAATGCTATGTGGGAGACCAAATCTCACCACTAGATCTCGGACAAACCTAAGGGCAGTTGCCCCATCAAGATTTCTAATGGGTTTAGCTTCTATCCATTTAGTGAATTTATCAACTGCTACTAGCAGATGCGTAAATCCACATGGTGCCGTTTGTAACGGTCCCACCATGTCTAGCCCCCAGACTGCAAACGGCCAAGTTATTGGTAGTTTTTGCAATTCTTCAGCAGGAACATGTGGTTGTCGGGCATAATACTGGCATCCCATGCATGTCTCAACCAGCTTGTCGGCGTCCTCCTTCGCGGCCAGCTAGTAAAATCCTTGCCGGAAGGCTTTCGCGACCAAGGATCAGGGAGCGGCATGATGCCCGCAATCTCTGAGGTGGATTTCGCGTAGGATTTCAATACCTTCTTGCTGGGAAACACACTTAAGGTATACACCAGTAGTGCTTCTTTTGTAGAGCTGTCCATTGATTATGGTATAGCCCTTTGCTCGACGTACTATTTGCCGTCTTTCGACTTCGCCGTCGGGCAAAGTTCCGTGTTCGAGAAACTCCATGAACGGTTTTGTCCAAGCCGGAGGGATCTTTGCCACCATGTGGACGAAAGGGTCAACTCTATCCGGGTTGTCGATGTTTGCTCCCTTCACGGATGGTGTCCGTAGATGCTCTAGGAAAACTCCAGGCGGAATTCGTTTGCGCCCTGATCCAAGCTTAGACAGCAGATCAGACGCCTCGTTTTGCTCCCTAGGTATATACTTGACCTCGTAGCCCAAGAAGCACTTGGCTATCTCGTCCACTTCGTCTCGATATGCCGCCATCATAGGGTTCCGCGCATTCCAGGTGCCAGCCACCTACTGGGCAACCAAGTTGGAATCTCCACAGCAAACTATGCGCTTGATGCCAATATCCTTGGCTACGCGTAATCCGTGAATGAGTGCTTCATACTCCTCCATGTTGTTCGTAGCCTCGAACTGGATCTGAAGAACGTAGTGTAGCTTGTTCCCAGTTGGTGACTGCAGCAGTACACTAGCCCCCGAGACGTTGAGCAGCTTTGATCCGTCAAAGTGCATAACCCAGTATTCTGGCTCCGGCAATGGGGTAGCATCTGGCATCTCCGTCCAATCTGCGATAAAATCCGCCAAGGCTTGTGACTTGATAGCGTCGCGTCTCTTGTACATGATCTCGAAGGCGGCAAGTTCAATGCCCCACTTCGCGACCCTTCCTGTAGCGTCGCTGTTGTTGATAATGTCGGACAGTGGAGTATTGCTCACCACTGTGATTGGGTGCTCCTGAAAGTAGTGCATCAGCTTCCGAGAAGCAAGGAATACTCCATAAGCTATATTTTGGTAGTGCGGGTAACGCTTCTTGGACTCCGTCAAGACCTCACTTACGTAGTAAACTGGTCGGTGAACTCCGTGCTCATAGCCTGGTTCCTTCCGCTCTACCACGACGACGACGCTAATTACCCGGTTGGTGGCTGCCATGTAAATTAACATGGGCTCTCCAGGTTCGGGTGCTGCAAGGATAGGTGCTGAGGAAAGTGTCTCCTTGAGCTGCTTCCATGCTGCATCTTCTTCGTTTGTCCACGTGAATTTGTCCGCCTTCTTCAGCAACTTGTACAGCGGCAGAGCCTTCTCTCCAAGTCGGCTGACGAACCGACTAACTGCTGCAACACAACCTGTTAGTCGTTGTATGTCCTTGAGGCATGTCAGACGGTTAATGTTTAAGATGGATTTGATTTTCTCGGGGTTGACCTCGATTCCACGTTGGGAAACGATGAACCCCAACAATTTGCCGACTGGAACCCCGAAGACGCACTTCTTAGGGTTAAGCATCATGTTGTATTTCCGGAGATTATCAAAGGTTTCTTTTAAGTTGGAGATTAAGTCGTTTGATTTTTTCGACATCACCCCTATATCGTCCACATAGGAGTGAATGTTCCGACCAATTTGATCGTGTAGGCAACGCTGCATTGTCCGCTGGTATGTAGCACCTGCGTTTTTTTTAGCCCAAAGGGCATCTTGACATAGCAAAATGTGCCATAGGGTGTAGTAAACGAAGTGGCCAATTGGTCTGACTTCCTCATTTTGATCTGGTGGTATCCTGAGTATGCATCAAGAAAACACAAAAGTTCCAAGCCAGCCATCGAGTCAATGACTTGGTCAATGCGAGGCAAAGCAAACGGATCTTTGGGACATGCTTTGTTCAGGCCGGTGTAATCAACACACATTCTTAATTCTTTGGTTCCCCTTTGGGGGACAAGTACATGATTGGCCACCCATTGGGTGTGAAGGACTTCTCGGATAAAACTAGCCTTAAGTAACCTAGCTATCTCTTTGCCTATGGCGCGTCTCTTCTCATCTCCAAAGCGTCGTAGAGGTTGCTTCACTGCTTTGCATTTTGGATCAATATTCAAACTGTGCTCGGCAAGTTCCCTAGGTACACCTTTCATGTCGGTAGGTTGCCAGGCAAAGATGTCACTATTCTCACGGAGGAACTCGACGAGCGCGCTTTCCTATTTGGGATCCAGATTCGTCCCAATGGCGGTGGTATTGGAGGCATCGCCTACCACAAGTTCCACCGAGTTGGTTTCGATGGCGGCCTTGAATGCTAGGGCGGAGTCAGAAATCTGTTTCTTCGATGTGGGCATTTCTGAGGCATTGACCTTGCTCTGGATCTCCTTGAATTCGTCGTTGTAGAGGACAGCTTCCGCATAGGCTGCTTCTCCAATTTCGCAGTCCCTAGCCTTTGCAAAGCTTCCGGATACGGTGATGACACCGTTTGGTCCGAGTATCTTGAGTTTGTTGTAGACAAAGCATGGCTTGGCCATGAAGGTGTGGAATATGTCGCGTCCGAATATGACGTGGTACACGCTCTTGAAGGGGACCACCTCAAAGGTCATGCGCTCTTGGCGGTAATTATTAACATCACCAAAGGCGACCTGAAGTGTGATGCACCCAAGGGACCAAGCCTCCCCACCAGGAACTACACTGTGGAAGATGGTGTTGGTCCGCCTTAGGTTTTCCTCCATCAAGCTCATCTTCTTCAGTGTATCCAGGTACATGATGTTGATGCTGCTTCCACTATCCACCCTACACTTGGTGAACTCATTGCCGTCAATTAGTGGGTTGATGACCATGGCATATTGGTTCTCCGTAGGGATGAGGTCTGGGTGATCCTTCCTGTCCCAAGTAATTGGAATCTCCGACCAGCGCAGGTACTGGGGAACTGGGGGCAAAGTAGCCATCAGGATCCTCATAGAGGTCTTTTGTTGTCGGGGGGTGGGGGTGCCAAGGAAAGTGTGGAAAATCGCCGCCTTCTTCTCAAAGGGGTTATTGCCTTTGCCGTCGCTCTTGGCGGCGTGCTTGGGGTCAACATCCTCATCCATGTCACTTGAATCCTTGGACTCCTCCTCCTTCTTATTCCCCTTGCCCTTGCCTCGTGGTCTGTTCTTTCGACTTTGCTTGTAGCCAGACTCCGGGTCCTCCTTGAGGTTGTTAACGAACTTGAAGTGGCGATTGGTGTGGGTGGCCTTGCTGTTGGCATCGAGGTGTACGAGGCACGACATATCGTGGTACTCTTCGTAGGTTTGGGGAACACGGAGCGCTGCTGAGGTAGTTTCACTTCCTCGTTGCTGCCCACGACCATCCCCCCGCCCTCGGCCACATTGTCCGCCATCACCTCTTCCTACAAAGGTCATGGCGACCATGTCGGGAGTTTGCTTTTCTTCTGTTGCGGTTTTCCGCTTGGTGCTGTTGTTCCTCCGAGCTTGAGTTGGAACGGCCGTTGTCGACAGGGAGCCGTGAGCGTCATCGTCGGCAGCTGCGAACTCACTAGCCAACTGAATCATCTGGTTCAGGTCAAGTTGGTGATTGTCCTACAAGCGCTTCAGCTTATGTCGGAGCAACGTGCCCCTTTCCAACCCATCAATGAAGGCGGCCATGTCGGTCTGAGCGTGCACTCCTGCGTAGGAATTCTTCATATCCAGCCAGTGGGAGAGGTAGGCGCGAGATGTCTCGTCTTTCTCTTGCACGCACCACTGTAGATCGCCAACAGTGCAGGGACGCTTATACGTACCCTCGAAGTTCTTGGTGAACTCTTCTTGCATGTCCAACCAATTGCAGATGGATCTCTCTGGCAAGTCATCGATCCATTGACGGGTCGTCCCCGCCAACATCAATGGGAGGTACTTGACAGTGATGTTGGGGTTACCCCCGGCGATTTCCACCGCGTTGCCGTAGTCCTGCAACCAAGTAGCTGGCTTGGCGGTGCCGTCATAGGTCTTGATGGTCTTGTTAATCCGGAAACCTTTGGGGTAATTTGCGGGCCGTATAACAGGTCCAAAGCAACGTGGTCCCATGTATGGTCCTTCCCGGGCCTCGTGGATCTTGTCTATCCGCAAACATGCGCCGTATGGCTCCGGGCTTCTTTTCTTCTTGTCAACAGGGGATGGGCTGCGTGAACAACGTGGGCCCCGTCCGCCATGGTGACTGCTGGGTGGCGACAGAGGCGGAGGTGGCGGTGGGTTAGCCTTCTTGCTGTTACCCTCCTGCGACGCCTCACGCTTGTCGCGGTGGCTTGTCGGACGCGGAGGGTCATGGCGTGACCTGATCTTATGTACCTGGTTGTGCTCCCCGTTGTATCAGGTCTGCTCCGTGTTGTCGCGGATGACGATGCCGCTCTGCCTTGGCGGGGGCATATCCGTACGACGGTGAGCCTTGGGGTCTTCGCGATGTCGGGGGGAGCGGGGCGGTGGCGATGGGCGACGAGGTTGAGATTTGCCTCCATGGTCGGAAGATATGGGGATAGAATCCTTCCCGTTGCGCACATCCCTCCGTCTTTGTTCTGATGAACCCGTCACAGACCCGACATCAAGAGGAGATCTGTCCCTTGGCGGCTTATGCTGGCTAGACTGGCAAAATGCTGGGTCAGACTCAAGCCTCTGAGAAGTGGCATTTTCCTGCTGTTTCACCGCCGTGGCCACTAGGTCATAGACCTGTTCCACCGCCTCAGGCGATCGATCCTGCTCCAGAAGGGTCTTGGCGACGGCGAGGTTGAGGAGAGGATTGGGCATCACCTGTCTGTCTTCACTGACAATGTATGGCTTGGCCTGTGCCGGCTTCGGGGGAGCCCATCCTAGGTTTTTCCGCACACCAGGATCATTGATGACGCGAGCCGGAGCTTTCTTGGCCTTCTACTGCTGTAGCAGAGTCTTGTATTCGGCCTCCATCGCTCTAGCTTTCTCTATTGACTTTTGCGCGTTGGCTAGATCTCGATCTAGCTGTGCGCCTTGCTCCGCGATGGCCTGCGCCTCCTCCAGCAGCTGCTGGCGCTTCTCGTCAAGCCGGGTCACATTCCGGATATGAGCTACGGTCAGTGGCTTGACGAGGAGGTTGTCGTACATCACTCTATTAGCTGGAGTGACTTGAGAAGCAGCAGACGTAGATGCTGGAGGTGGCAAGTTTGCGGTGTTGTTGTTGCTCGGTCCGGTGCCGAGTTCCTGCGACTGCTGCGCTTGGTCAGGCGGAGGGGGCATGTCCTTCGCGCGATCATTGTCGGTAGCGAGAGGTGGTCCCTTTCCCTTGTCCAACGCCGTAGGCGGAGCTCTTCCGGGTTGATCTTCATCCATCTCCGTCCCAATGGTGACGAACACTCCTCGGGACGCGAAGGTGTTGTTGGCCTGCTCGTCGTGCTGGAAATCTTCTTCCATCTCCTGCATAGCAGAGTCTAGCTCCTCCGGACTGATATCTATCTCCTCTGAATCTGCACTAAAGTCGGCATAAAGCGCGCCAATCACAGAGTCGGAGGGTGCCGGGGCTTCCTCGATGACGGGGGGTGGAGGTACAACAAGCGCAACGATGACTGGAGGTGGTGGCGCAAGTGCGACGATGGAGGCGAGAGGTGGTGGTGGTGGCTGAATCGGTGGCACTCCACCAATGCGCGCGAGATCTGTTTGAGCTGCCTCTTCAGCCTCCGCGTAGTTGTTGACGGTGTTCACCATGCTTTCGAAGGTGAGGCGTCCTGAAGCCTGCTGCCGCCTTAGAGAATGCCGGAGAAGCGTTCCCTGGTCCAGTCCTTCCACAAAGTGATACATAGCATCATCATTGGGGTAATGTGCCATGGAGGCTCGTATACGGATCCACCTGGCAAGGTAACCGCGGGGGTTTTCTCCCTCTCTCTGAACGCAATGCGCCAGATCGAAGATGGTAACCACGCCGACGAACTTGGATCTCTGCTGTCCACACGCACGGACAAAGTCGGCAGACTTGAAGTGATCTTCCACCGTTATATCCTGCACAGGGGAGGTTTGGGTGGGTCTTGAATTTTTCCGATCTTTGCCGGCAAACTCCAAGGAGAGATCCGACATCGATCCTTCCGCGAACGTATCCTACCCGTAGGCGGTCCGTGCGGGTCTTGATTCTCCTCCGACTCCCATGGAACTAGTGCCCGAGTCGGTTTCGTCGATGAAGAGGTGGATGTCTCCGATGGGGACGATCGAGCATCGCGTAGGGTTCGTCTTCGCAAGGATCCAGAACTCGTCGAGAGGGACGATCAGAACATTTCCGGAGAAGAGAACGCGACCGATGGCTACGGTTTCGCCGATTCCCGCGAAGACCTTGGTCCTCGCCCACTGAAGAGCCTGAAGCGCCTCTTGCCCCACAGTGGGCGCCAACTGTCGTGGTATTGCCGACGAGTACACCATGGAGGGGTCCTCACAGTGCGTGTTGGGGGAAGGCGGACGGTTGACGGGTACGAGGTAACACATCTTACCCAGGTTCACATCCCACAACGGTGGCGGAATCCTACTCCTGCTATAAATCACTATAAGGGCAATACGCCGAGTTACAGAGATAGGTTCGTTGTGCGAGGTGTATGTTAATCGATGCCCTAAAGGCTCCCATAGGCCCGACTTATATAGTCGCCAGGTCCTAGGGTTACAGGGAAAAGTCCTAGCCGGACAGGTTACAGAGTCCTACACTGTCTATTACTAGTCTAGAGTGTCTTGTACTCCAAGGCTCCGGGTACGCTGGTGACTCCATCGTAGCCTTCCTTTATCCGGCATGGTCCTCCCTTCTGGATCCATCTAACTGGGCCGCCTAGCAGGCCATGGGCCATGCTACCAATTGTGGGCCACCCGGGTTATCCGGATAAGAGACATGCTATGAGGATACCCATATAGCATATCCACAACAGAAGGTTTCGTGGAGATTTGATCGGGTACTTAGGGTTTCTGCATCGGGGTCTTCTTATAGGCGAAGGGGGAGGCCGAGGCAGTGGCCAGGGGCCCTACACCCTACCTAGGCGCGGGGCAGGGCCCACCCGCACCTAGGGGGTGCGGGCGCCCTGGCACGCCCCTCCGTTTCCCCTCTGGACTTCTTGTTCCCCTTGGAAAGTAATTGACTTTGACGTTTTTCTTGTCCAATTCCGAGATATTTCCTTACTAACTTTTCTGGAACCAAAAACAACAGAAAACAGGCAACTGGCACTGTGGCAACTTGTTAATAGGTTAGTACTAGAAAACATGTAAAAAGCACCTCAAGGTGTAGACAAAGCAAAGCAAAGTAGATACTAAACAAGCATGGAGCATCAAAAATTATAGATACATTTCTGACGTATCAAGCATCCCAAGCATAACTCATGCTCGTCCTCGAGTAAGTAAGTGATAAAAAGAATAATTTTTGAGGTGACATGCACCCTCACAATGAAGATCTAACCATTTGCAAGCATTGAAAGCTGGGATCAAAGAACACTAAACATGTGCATGAAATATGGAGTTCTAACAATAGGACATAGTAACTATGCATGCACCATGACAAGCTACAAACAAAGATCATGAATAACATGCATTAAAAAACATTTATTTGTTTCACATACAGAAAACATAGCATAGTGGCAATCAGCTTGTCTCTCATAGAGTATCAAATAGATGCATAGGACACCTTCAAAGTACACAAGGGTGACTAGAAACAAATAACACAAGAACAAGTAATATCACAATATGCATCAATTAATAAGCTTTGGAACACTACACACAGAATGCCAACTATTCTCTCTTAATGGTGCCTAAAGGTAGAAGGTGGAGACTCAATAGTGGTGGAAGAAATACCTTTTATAAAGGAAGCAGGGATTTCAAGTTTCAAAAAGAGCTTCCAAAAATTATGGTACTTGTTAGCTTTCAGCCCTCATTGCCCCTATCATAAGCATCTTTAAGTGATTAAGGTTAAAGTGAACAAAGATGGACTATATGCTTGACGAAGTATAAGTTGGCAATCTCAAGTCCTTTGAATACGAGGGCCACACCTCATGCTACTCAACTTTAGTCACCTGTAAGTTCTTGTCATTGTAAGTATTTGCATATCATTGAGAACCGCCAACAGGGTACCCCTTGCACATGGTACAAGAGCTTTTCCATAACCAAAATGATAAGGCAAGCAGACAATGAGCATCTCAGCAATATTCTTATCTACCATGGGAATATGGTGCTTTTTTCTCTCTCTTTCCTCTTTTCTCAATGTGTCTCTTTTTTATAAGAAGAATGCTTCATAGATGTCACTATGGTGATGCTGCAAGTTTCCACCATGATTAGGCATGGATTAGGCTAGCGGCCCAGGCGTTTCTCTAACACAGGATACAAACTCCATGGACTTACAAGTTCCCTCTTTATTTCACACTGGTGACATCCATAGACAAAATAGCATGATATCAACTGAGTACAAAGTACACGTGCAATATTGAAAATGTTCCCCGTGATAACACGGTTCTGCTAATTCCAACGTATAAGTGCAGGCATATACAACATAGAAGACACAATGGTTCAAGTTTATTAGGGGAAAAGAACATAAAGTGTGCCATCAAGTTTGTGAGGGCTTTAATCACTAAGTTTTCACATAAGAAAATAGTTTTAAATTGGAAGATAGCTGAAAACAAGAATATACTTGGAATGGTGTAACACACCATGCATAGGAGTTTATAGTAGACACTTTGGAATAACTTGGTTTCTTCGGAGTTAGAAGCATGAGAAGAGCTTACTCACACAAGTGGAGGCTAGCAGAGGACTGGGAGCAACAAAATAAGAGAGCAATAATGGCCAAAATCATGCAGTGCAACAAAGCATTACTAATCAAAGCAAAGAGTGGTACTACAAGTCAAAGACTAAATGATCATAGAGGCTAACAGTGACTTGTGAGAGTCATAACATGGTGTGAGCATGCACGAATTCAACCCAAGCAAAGCATCAAAGGAGAATACCACAATACTATGCTTTTGCATGCTAAAACAACGCATAATTTCTTCAAGGCACACTAAGCAATCCCAATTGTTTGGAACAAGACATGCTACAGAAATAATCACTAAGCATAAGGTCAAAACAACACCTAGCATGTCATGCTAAAGTCTAAGTCACAGTCAATGCAAGCTGCTCTTGCACTTACAAGCAAGAACTTACTACTCCTTTCCAACACCAAGCAACTTATTTGCAAAACAACACAACGAGAACAGGGGTCCAAACTACTTTATTCAAGCAAACTAAACAACCTAAGCAAGCAAACGAAAACTAAGACACTCCAATAACAACACAACTGTGCATGAAACAATAAAAACGAAGTGTCTAAACAGACCTGAGCTTTTTATTGATGAAGAAGGGGATGCCTTGGGCAACCCCAAGCTTTGACGCTTGTACCTCTTGGATATTTCTTGGGGTGACACCATGGTGGAATCCCCAAGCTTGAGCTTTTGTCTATTATTCATCTCATTGCATCATTCTCTCTCTACACCTGAATTTTTTTCTTCATATAAAACTTCACACAATCTTCATTAGCAACATTAGCTTATTCAAAAGATATTAGACCTCTGGCAAAACTTTGGAACATCAAGGATTTTCACTAAAAACAAAAGCTACTGTAGTAACTCCTTCAAAAATCTCAATTCACCTAAAGAGAACTCAAAAAGGAATCAATAAGAAGCAAATGCAAATAATGACAGAAATCTGTCAAAACAGACTAGCGGGTAGAAACCGATTTTTTCGTACATCTTATCTTGCTCAAATAAAAAATTGTTGTACTAGCGAAAGTTAGCTAACATACTGGGGGATTTATTCGTAAATTTTGAGCTCAATCCGAGTTACAGAGACTCCTCACAATTTTTTTTTGTGGAGGATAGAAATCTGTTTCGGGATAGCAACTCCCTAAATCTTACTTCCCTCTCATTAGAGGTCATTCTTGGCACAAAAGATTAATACTTGTGTGATTTTGTAAACATAAAAGAGTCCCTGGTAAATCCTCTTGTTAAACTAGCTTGTTGGTTAATTGATGATCATGGTTTCCTGACCATGAACATTGAGATGTTGTTAACAACAACGTCATATCATTAGGAGAATGATGTGATGGACATACTCTTATAGTTAAGCGTAGCATAAGATCAAGTCATTCAAATAGTTCACTTGCTATAAGCTTTCAAATACATAGTAACCTAAATCCTTCGACCATGAGATTATGTTAATCACCATCACCGCATGGATGCTTTGATAACATCAAACACCACTTCGTAACTGGGTGGTTATAAATGTAGCATGGAGTGTTCAGAAAGTACGTGTTGAGGCACATGGATCAAGAGTGTGATTTATCCATCCATATGACAGATAGATATAATATGTGCCCTCTTGGTGGAATGTCATCCAATTGACTTGCAAGCATGTGACTGGCTCAAAAGGGATCACATATCACAGGAACGAGTATAGAGTACTTATCAGTAATGAGGTTGATCTAGGTATGCAGAGATACCGACGATCAAACCTCGGATAAGTAAAGTATCACGAGACAAAGGGAAATTGGTATTGTATGTAAATGGTTCATTCGATCACAAAGTCATCGTAGAAATATGTGGGAGCCATATGAATTTCCAAATTCCTCTATTGGTGATACGTCGTAAATGTATCTATAATTTTGATGTTCCATGCTTGTTTAGTATCCACTTTGCTTTACTTTCTCTACAACTTGAGGTATTTTTATATGTTTTCTAAAACTAACCTATTAACAAGATGTTGTAGTGCCAGTTGCCTGTTTCTGTTGTTTTTTGTTCCAGAAAAAGCTAGAAAAATGAATATTCTCTGAATTGGACAGGACAAAAGCCGAAGTCAATATTTCACCGAGGCGAACACGGAGCCAGAAGACGAGACAGATGAGGCCCACGAGGGGCCCACACCCCTGGTCGCGCGGCCAGGCCTGGCCTGCGCCTGGGGTGGGGTGTGACCGCCTCGGGCACCCCCTCGGTTTCCCCCTTCGCCTATAAGAATCCCCTGATACCAAAACCCTAAGGACCTGATCAGATCTCCACGAAACAGTCTATAGTTGCCGCCACCATCGTCCCTAGATCGGGGGGATCTGAAGCTCTTCCCGACACCCTGCCGGAGGGGAGAGATCATCCCAGAGGCCTTCTTCATCATCATGCCAGCCTCCGGTATGATGCATGAGTAGTTCCACCTTGGACTATGGTTCCATACAGTAGTTAGATGGTTGTTTCTCCTCCTTTGTCCTACCATGTTTATATCTTGTGAGCTCCGTTCATGATCAAGATCATCTATTTGTAATCATGCATATTGTGTTTGCGGGGATCTGATGGATATTGAGATTACTATGTTAGATTGGTTAATGGTTCTATCTTATTGATTCTATCATGTCTGTGTTGTTTGAGATCTTGCATGCTCTCCATTTCTAGTAGCTATCTTGGCCAAGTAGATGCTAATGACTCCAAGAGGGAGTATTTATGCTCGATAGTGGGTTCATGCCTCTATTGAATATGGGGAAGTGACAGAAATCTCTAAGGTTGTAGATGTGTTGTTGCTACTAGGGATAAAACAATGATCTTTTGTTCATGGAACAATTGTATTGTTTACTTTACACACCTTGCTTAAAGTAGTTATCCGTTGCTTGCAACTTAATACTGGAGGGGGTTCGTATGATAACCTGAAAGTGGATTACTAGTCATAGATGCAGTTGGATGGCGGTCTATGTATATTGTTGAAATGCCCAATCAAATCTCATAGGATTATGAATGTCTAGTATTGCATTGTTATGCCTTGCTCTGTCCTGTCAATTGCCCCGCTATAATTTGTTACCCAGCATGTTATGTTGTTTATCTTAAGGAGAACACCTCTAGTAAACTGTGGACCCCGGTCCAATCTTTACCATTGATACAATATTCCACTTTACTGTTTACTTTCTGCAAGCCACCATTACCTTCCACACCATACGTTTAATCCTTTGTTTTCAGCAAACCGGTGAGATTGACAACCTCACTGTTTGTTGGGGCAAAGTCTTGAGTTTGTGTTGTGCAGGTTTCCAAGTTGCTAGCAACACCTTTGAGTCGTTTCCTTCCTCCTACTGGTTCGATAACCTTGGTTTCATACTGAGGGAAAACTTATTGCTGTACTCATCATACCTTCCTCTTGGGGTTTCCCAACGAAGATCTATAGTGATCTGAGCCGCATCAAATGGTTATTGATCGGAGAAGAGTCTCGATCATGTCTGCATAATTCACGAACCGTAGGGAGACACACTTAAGGATTCGATGTTGTTTAGTAGATATGAAATGTGAGTAAGAGACCGAATGTTGTTCGTCCTGGATTGGATCCACGATATCACGAGGAGATCCAGAATGGTCCGGAGAATAATATTCATATAAGGGAAGTCCAATTCCGGAGTTCGTGAATGGTTTCGGTGTTTTCTCCAGAATGTTCTAGAAGGTTCTGGAAGGTCCATCACTCCGGAGTGGGAAGGGTAAATGGATGTGTCATGACAAAGTGGAATGGTTGCATCATGTCCTAGGTCACTTGGCTGGACAATGGGAAGAGAGAAAGCAAACTCTAGTTTGAAAAGTCAAACGCCAATTTGAAAAATCAAATCCCAACATTGCCTAGTGGAGGGAGGGAATCCTACCTAAGGGAGGATTCCTCCCTCTCCCTCGCCGTCGGCCCATGAGGTGGAGTTGGGGAAGGATTCCCCTTCCCCAACCGCCTCTCCCCATCTATAAAAGAAGGGGGTAGGGTGCCCCAAGCCACCACCCCACAAACCCTAGCCGTCGGCCTTTCTCCCCCAAGTCGTCATCGTATAGACCTTCCTCTAAATAGCCACCGCCTAGCTAAACCCTAGTCGCGGGCCACCTATAAACCTCGGCCCTCTAAACCCTAGATCGTCGGGGCTCCCTCTACTCCATCATACTCGCACCGGCTTAGGCGAAGCCCTACGAGATCCTCCCTCTACTTCCGACACCACGTCGTTGTGCTGCCGAAATCGTGAGGAGAGAGCTACAACCTCCGCTGCCTGCTGGAACAAGGGAGAGGAAGGTATTCATTGAGTATCGTATGTGTGATCGACAGCGGAAGCCCTGCCGAAACGCGGCGCCAGAAGGATCATCTACACGATCTTGAGATCGGCAAGTGAGCGATTACATCACACACGAGAATCTGATCTCGTTAACCGCTTTGGAATCTTTGGGGGTTAGTACTCTATTGACTCATTGCTATAATCTAATAGATAGATCTTGGCTTGTGTTTGTTCATGCGGTAGAAATTTGTTGTTTTCCATACTACGAACTCCTACATAGATATCTTGTGAGCTCCATCAGAAGTTGAAGAACATGTCTGTGAAGGTGGCGATCGGATGTGCTTTACCTTGTCCATATGACGCACATTGGCATGGCCGTGAGATTCCACCTGGCTATGCTAAAGTCGGGGTGGATCAAATCATAATAGAGTGGGAGTCAATGGAGCTTGACATCCCTGGACCTGAAGGTGAGAGGACACTCGGAGAATTACCGGGTGGTATCATTCTATGGGAAAAGAACAACATCAAGTTTCCAGGCTCAGCCCCAAGGCCAACACCGCCTCCGAGTCGTCGCAGGTCATCTTCACCTCCATCACCTCCAAGAAGCCCACCCCATGATGACTACGACCACCACATCACGAGTCCATCTCGATCTCCACCGTAGGGTCAGCAGTCTTCGCCGCTCGCTAAGGACAATAAGCGGAAGCATGCTCTGTCAATGAGTATTAAATGACGCAGCAGCCCAAAACGAAAAATGTTGCGCCTCCCAACAGTACCTCATAAGAATCTTCCCATCAGACCTTATGATCGCACTGACGAGGAAACTGCGGTGGTCGCAAAGGCCGAAGTTGCTACATATTTTGAAAAGAAGAAACCCGAGCCCGCTCCGGTATACACCGAGAAGCAAAAGGCGTATGCACTTGATTTTCTGAACACAAAATCACAATATGAGTTGCACCATAAGCCAGATGACTATCTACGCACACTTCAGAAAGAAGTGAAGAGCAAATCAAATAAAAGTGCAAGCAAGAGAAAATCAGCAAGTACAAGTACAAGCGGAAGCAAAACAGCTAGTAAAAGTGCAAGCAGTAAAAGATCAGACGTTCCCCTGCTCGGACAACAGGCCAAACAATCAATCAAACCTCTAAAGGTGTTATCCGAAAATGTTCCCCATCCAATATATATGGAAGCAGCTGTGGAGTCGGTGGCCATTATGAAATTGAGTATTGCTGAATTTTTACACTCTCAAGACGACATTTTACCCAAGGATGTTGTAGCCCATAGATATGTCGCAGGTGAGGATTTGGTCAGCGAAGAGAAGTTGAAAGAACTGTCAACACAAATGCGGAATCTCCATAAGTGGTACTTGGCAGCCGTAAAGCAGGGGAGAATATATATATCACAGCGAAAGTCCCACGTGAGTACTACTTTAGACCCGACGAGGTCCATGTTGAGTTTCTAGAACTATTCCAGTTATACAATCTCGACGCCCTCGACAAATCTATCCTCAGATGCTATTGTATGTAAGTTGTTGAATTCATTGTCTACATGTTTAGTTTTTTAGTTGTTCAATTCATTGCATGTAATTATCCTTATTGTATCCCTTTGTACTCTATTATTATGGAGAATGAAGATCCGGGAATGTAAAATAAGAAGAATCTATAATGTTGGGTTCATTGACCTAGATAAAGTACATATAAACATGCTAACGACAAACCCCGATGACAGAGAGGAAAATATTTTAAGGTTTCTAATGAAGCAAAATTTTGTGACCACATACTGTTTCCTTATAATTTCAAGTGAGAGTCTTACTCTGTTGTACACATTCATATACACGTTTGCAGCTTCCATTGGATTCTGCTAGACATTCAACTTGATAAGGTAAGAGTTGAAGTCATGGACCCATCAAAGAGAAACCTGGAATATTTCCGCAGTATGTAGGACATTCTCCAGAAGTAAGTTTCGCGCTATATCGGTCTTTTTCGTTGATTTCCTGAGATATCAGGTAATGAATAACTCATTCATTTTCTTCGCTGGGCATGGTTTGGATCTGGTTCAAGCGTGAGGTTACGGGTACGTTTAGTCAGAAGCTGACGTTTAAGGCGGTCTCAGTAAGTAGCACATCATATGTCCGCGCATCTCTTTACTTCTAGTTTCAATACAATAATGATGCTAGATTATTATTTTGATTGAATTCTATTCTCTTAAAATGTGTAAGGCAGACACATGGATCGAATCTATGTGAATTCTATGTTTGCAAGTTTATTCGCGTGTTTACCACCAAGCACGATTATAGAGTCGACGTAAGCAATACATTCACACCATCATTTTATTACCGTCACTTTTTTTCAAGGATACGTCCTGGAAGACGTATCGGTTTCATAGAATAAAGGCCAAGAGGCCAGATTTTTACAACACGTCGTGGCACAAATGCCTCGAGCGCAAGAAACCCCACACTGTCGCATGGACAGCACACACACACACTAGCTAACTACTCGCGGCACCTCCACTTGTCCACCGGGATCAGGCAGTCTCGAAATAGTCGCGCGGTTCTCCACAGCTCAGCCTCCCTGGAGATCTTCTGAATGACCACTGCGGAGGAGGGGCGGCTCCCTCGAAAACGATGTCGTTTCTGTGACGCCACAACGTCCAGCAGACCAAGGAGATACCTGTCCAAAGGTCGCGCTCGCGGCCTTTGCCACCACGCCTACTCTGTAGCCAAGCGACAAGCTCTGTATCATGATCGGGCATCCATCGATCTTTGCCCCACCAACTAAGGCAGGTTCTCCACACTTCTCGCGCGAGGACACATCCCATGAGGAGATGGTCGATGGACTCTCCACACTGGTCGCAGAAAGGGCACGTCGTCGGGTGCTACAGGCCGCGGCGTCGCAACCTGTCGACGGTCTAGCACCTGTTACGCACCGCCAACCAAAGCGAGATCTTGCAGCTGGCGGGGGCTCGAGCGCCAGATCTGCAGCGCCCCTGCCATTGAGGTCCGACCAGCAAACAGGGCTTCGTAGCAAGACTTGGCAGAGTAGCAGCCGGAGGGGTCCCATCTCCACTTGAAAACATTCCGAGTCCCTTCCGTTAGGGTGATCTCTTCCAGCCGGTCAGCGATCTCAAGGAGCTCTCTAATGGCCGCCGCACTGAGGTCGGGAGGGACGTCATGCAGCCAGGCCCCACCCAGGCCCTCTCTCACCCGACAAGTCGTGATCGCGCTTGCTGGGACAACCACCATTAGGTTTGGCGCAATGTCCCCGATTCATCCACCTGGCAGCCACTTGTCTGACCAGAAGAGAGTATTGGCTCCATCCCCGAGCACAGAGGCCTTCACGGCATCGAATAGCTGCTCTGCGAGGACCGGAACCCGAATGTCAAGGCCCTGCCACGGCCTGTCCACATCCACTCGTCTCAACCACAGCCACCTAGCCCTGAGCGCGACATTCATGAGACGCAAGTTGGGGATGCCAAGCCCTCCCAACTCCTTGGGCATGCACACCCTGTCCCAAGCAACCAAACAGTGTCCTCTGTGGACATCCTTCCTCCCTTTCCAGAGGAATCCACAAAATGATCTTCTCAATGGCGATGATGGTCTCTATAGGGATATCCAGGGACATCATGTCAAAGATAGGAATAGCCGACAACGTAGTCTTTACAAGCTCGAGGCGCCCTCCTCTGTTGAGCATGGAGGCCTTCCACGATGGCAATTTGGCAGCCACCAAGTCGACTAGGGATCGGAGCTGCGCCGCGGACGGTTTCCTTAGGGAGAGTGGAAGACCAGATAGCGGAGCGGAAAGGGAAAGATTGGGCAATGTAGCTCTTGGGCGACTAGGTCCCTGTCCTCAACGGAGCACCTGATCAGGTTGGCCGATCATTTGTCGAAATTTGTCCGTAGACCTGATGCCACGCTAAAGTCCTCAATGATCCCGGATATCACCTGGAAATCCACTATCGACGGTCTCAAAAAAGTGACCACGTCATCTGCGTAAATTGAGGTCCGATGCTAGAGGCCATTGGTCGCGAGCCTGGTGAGGAGGCCCCGACTCTCCGCTCTCACAATCATTAGGTGAAACACCTCCATGATCAAGATGAATAGCTGCGGGGAGAGCGGATCCCCTTGCCAGAGCCCTCGTCTGTTAACGACCTTAGCACCCGGGCATCCGTTCAACAGGACCCGAGTGGTGGCCGTAGAGAGTAAAGCGCAAATGCACGCTAGGAGCCGTTCGCCGAAGCCGAGTTTTCTTAGGACTTCCAACATGAAAGCCCAGTCCACTGTGTCAAAGGCCTTCGTGATGTCCAACTTGAGTAGCACTGCTGGTGTCTTAGTTGTGTGAAGTTTGCGGGCTGTCCCTTGTACCATCATGAAATTGTCATGCAAGCACCTTCCACGCATGGAAGCACTTTGGTGAACCCCCACCAATTGAGGAAGAACAGGTGCCACTCTATTAGCAATCACCTTGGCAACACACTTTGCAATCCCATGGATTAGGCTGATTGGTCTGTAGTCTCGCATCTCCTCCGCACCCGGCTTCTTGGGCAAGAGCGTGATTAGGGCCCCGTTTACCGCCCCAAACCCCCAGCAGTCTTGCCTGGAGAGCGAGTTGAAGGCGTCCATGACATCATTTTTGATGATGCTCCAACAGGTCACGTAAAAGCGGGCAGAGAAGCCGTCAGGCCCAGAGCATTTGTCCAACGACATGCCTTTTATGGCAGCCAACACTTCTTCTTCCGAGAATTCTCCGTCTAGATGCTGCAGGTATGATGTCTGCAACCCTAGGAAATCCAAGTCAAGCGAGAAAGGACGGTCCTCAGCCGTCCCCAGCAGATCCTCGAAGAACCTATCCACGGCCTCAGCCTTGTCTCCATGCTTAGAAAATCTGGCATTATCCACTAGAAGGTGATTGATGAAGTTTTTCCGTCTTTGGTGGCTGGCGTGTGTGTGGAATAAACGCGTGCAGGCGTCGCCCTCCCGGAGCCAAAGAATCCTCGATCTCTGCCGAGCAAGCGTCCGCTCCAGGGAGGCAAGCCCCAGGAGTTTCTTCTTGAGTAGGCGCCGCAAACCACGCTCCTCGGGGGAGAGCTGCCTGCTCTCCATTGCTACATCAAACCGAAGGATCAACTCCGTCGCCAGGAGAATTTGCATCTTGATGTTTCCTATGTATTTACAGCTCCATCGGGATAGCTGCTTTGCCATTGCTCTCATTTTGAAATCGAGCCTCTTGAAAGGGTTGGGCTCCCATGCCTGTGACATCCACGCCTCTCGAACAACGTCCATGAAGCCATCCACCTTGGGCCAGAAGGACTGAAACTGGAAACGGCGCCCACGCTGTACGTCTGGCGCTAGGGATAGAAGCAAAGGACAGTGGTCGGAGGGCCTCGACGACAGCGCTGACAAGAAGGCATCCGGGTAGCTAGCTTCCCAATCCACTGTCGCAAAGACTCTGTCCAGCCTCTCCATGGTTGGTTGTGCACGCTCATTGGTCCAGGTGAATCTGCGCCCGTTGAGGTAGAGCTCTTTGAGCTCCAGGAGCGCAAGAGCACGTTTGAATCTTCCCATCATGCGACGGTGCAAGGGTCCTTGGTTCTTATCCTCCGGGTTGATGATAAGATTGAAATCCCCAACTATAATCCACGGGCCAGCATGAAGGTCTCGAATATCCTGTAACTCCTGGAGGAAAGCCAGCTTGTCGACCTCACTCTGGGGTCCGTAAACCCCAGTGAACCACCAGCTATGATCCGCTCCTGTCGAGATGCGGGCCGTGATCGCGTTATCAGAAAGGTGGGGGTGGGTGACTGAGACTAGGCTAGATTGCCAGGCCAGCAGAATCCCCCCATGAGTCCCCACTGCCGGCAGGAAGAAAAATTTGTCATAGGGAGCACCAAGGCATTCCCTCACCACACGATCAGTTATGACCGCCATCTTGGTTTCCTGCAAACATACCACTGCAGCCCTGGAGGGCGCCAAGGTACGGGAGACGGCGAGGCGTCTAGCAGGAGAGTTCAGTCCACGAGCATTCCAGATACCAATGCAAAAGTCGGGATCGTCCATTATTACACCACAAGTGCCAAAAAAAGGAACAACAAGGAAGGGATGGGGGACACACGTCGGGATCTTTTTGTTATCATGATTGATATTCATATTGATCTTCTTTTCTTATATAGTTCGAGAGAATGCGGGATCAACTTCTACCAGGGCAACGCGTACTAGCAATTGCGGAGGAGCTGGCGGGATTTATTTTCAAAGAGATGGTAGACAATGCCGGAGAATTTATAGGCGCTACTGATCTCCATATAATCGAATAGACGGGCTCTAGTCCCGGTAATTGTGATCTCCATGTAACTATCAAAATTGTATATATTTGTATGCTTAATATCGTAATAAAAGTTATATTATATATGCATGAACGATATGTGGTGGCGTAGAAATATTCAAAAACTATTTAAAAAAAACAATACAAAATAAATTCGTTGTCGCGTCAAAGAAACACCAACCAAGACTAATAGGGATGCACCCGTGCGCGACGCAGCGACCACGTGGAGACTCATTTATCCCTGCTGGTAACCGGACCAGGACTATTGCGGGCCTCTAGTCCCACTTAATTAGTCCCGGACTAGAGGCCCTTACGGCCGTGACTAAAGGTTCTGTTTCCACTAGTGGAGGTAGATGGTTTAACTTGAGGTGGAGACTATCACGTGCTTTGAGCGTCCAAGGAGAAGACAATAGAGTAACGGGGAAGCGGAAATTTACACGGGAGGTGCCAAATATCAGTACTGATGTGAACAAACACTGACGCAAGTAGACCTCGCCGTCCTAGTCCACCAAAGAACGGAGACACGTTTTATCACAAATCAGCAGAAACAACTAACAGGCGAACAGAATGATAAAAAAACAGCAACACCCATCACACACACGACACAGGAGTGAGGCGCGCGACCAAGAGGGGTCCAAAACCCTCTCGGTCCATTCGGCGTCCGCATCGGATTCCCAGCAGCATGCATGCTACGCTCGCTCTCCATTTGGAGAGGACGGCTGCTTCGTCCAGATCACTCACCTCCTGATCCAAAATTACCAACTACTGGCCACACTCTACCGGCACTACGCATCACAAACAAATGATCGGGCCAACCAAGTCGCATGCAGAAAACAATCTACTACGTCCGTGCATCCAACGGAACGCCTGCCTGCCTGCCATGTGAGCCTGCCTTTGCGGCCCCACCTGGCAGCTCCGTCCCGTCCCGGGCCGATAAAACATGGCCCGGGGATCAGAGAGTGCTCTCGAAGTTGAGGCGGGAGGTGTAGGTGCCCCTGGGCGCCCAGTTCCTGGGGATGACGTCCCGGGCCGTGAGCGTCTTGGGCGCGGACAGCGTGGTCAGCCTCACGGAGAAGGGCCCCGCCGTGGGCCCGCCGTACAGGCACCACGTGGCGCCCCACACGTGCTTCATGTCAAGCCACTGCGCCGAGTTTGCCTGCAAGCCATGTGAAGAAAAAAACATGTATTAAGCACTGCGGTTACCAGTGAGCCATAGCCGAGCTTGAGTCGAGCTTTACAGCGAAGCATACTCCCGAATCTTTGGATGCCACAAGTCCACGAGGCCGCGCGAACAGACTGACGGTCAAGAGCGTGCCCCATTGTGCAGGATGGTGTGTCAGGTTAAAACAAACAACCCCTGCTGAAACAAAGCACTAGCAAGCGCAAAGACATGCAGCAGGGTTGCACGCACGACTGTGTCTTTAATAACTGGTCTTCAGTTAGCCCTGCTACTCCTAAGCACGCGAGGCATCATTGGGCAGTGGAAATTCTCAGGGAAAGCCATCGAGCCCTTGCCGGAACACCGACCGGCCAGGGTCATGTGTTTTGGCTTTCGGTGACTGACACTAACATTCCGGGTGCGAATCCTATGGAAAAAAAAAACAGAATCATATCTTCACGCGCGCAAGGGTTTGACTAGAGTGTGTGGGAGACAGTAAGACAGTGCAAGAAAGCATGCTTTCTTTTTTGGTCATTTTACTTTTGCATGTGTAAGCTTAAAACGGGGCAAGAGATTGACCTATGCTGAAAGCACTAGCATGTGTAAGCTTCCACTCTCGGTACTCTAGATTGGTTGTCAAATTTTCATTCTAGAACCTCAGGTTGTTGTTGTTCTGCAGAGGACAATGCCTAACCCTAGGGTAACGCAAGATTGCCAAATGCTAGGCAGCAGAGGCATGAGGGCAAAAGCGAGCAACAGTGCGATGTGTCTCCAGACACATCAAAGATGGGAGCAACGGACATAGAGCTCACATGCACGCATTTTCGCAAAGGGAAGAATCTGCCTGCGGTCCCTATTGCACATTTGTATTGTACTACCCCACAACCCACTCGACTTGTTCCCACCAGACAAAAGATCACTCAATTTCCCTACTAGCTGATGTAAAAAGACAGATAAGCTTTCTGAAGGTGGGTCTGAACGAGAGGAAGATCGGTACCTGCTTTAGCTGCATGGATCCAATGTCGCCCTCGCCGTCCTCGAACTCGATGAGCAGCGACAGCCAGAAGGGGGTCGACCCCTCGTTCACATGGAAGGCGATGTTCTTCCCGCCGTACTTGCAAGCAGTCCTGTACACACATGCTGCACTGATCAGTTTCTCCACGAAAAACAAAGCACCAGATCTCACTGGTTGATTCACTCGTACAGCAGCAAGTTACACATAGATAGATATAGACGACAGCTTTTCTACGGAGCTCGAAGAATTGACCAGGAATCTTGGCAAGAGATTATGTGCCACAGGTTAGATACCTGCGCACCTGACCTGAGCGCCTGACTGATTCACACATCGCGCAGAGGCATGTGTAACTCCACAGCAGATAGATCCAAAGACAGCTGTGAGCCGTGCAAGATCATTTAAGTTTATTTAACCCTGCACAATTTATTTCCCCACTGCGCTTGACGATACGACGAGCAAAATCACTTTGACAACGGTCCACTGACACACCCGAACTATTTTAACACTAATAACTTCGCGGGAAGCAGCGAGTAAGTAAAGGAGTTTTGTCCTTGGCTGATTGTCGCGCCCAGCTGATTAGTTTAACCACTTAACTAACCACTAGTCCAAGACTCCAAGTCGCAGCAACTGACTGACAAGGTGAGAATGCACTAGTAATAAAAAGAGGAGGTCTGAAGAAAGTGTACGTGCTGCGACTCACCTCCTGTAGACCACCTTGAGCTGCCCTCGGTCGCGGAGGTGCGCCCCGGCGCCGGCGATGGCCATCCTGCTGTATGCGGCGCCGCTGAGGTCGAAGTGCGTGTTGCCCCCGCCGCAGAGGCCTCCGCCGGGGCACTCGTCGGTGACGATGACGGTGACGGCGCGGCGCGAGCAGATGCCGTGGTCGAGGCACTTGACCTTGTAGCAGGCGCCGCACCCCTCGCCGTCCTTGAACAGCACCGGGCTCACCGACCCCACCCGCGCCTTCATCGGCACCACGTCCACCAGCGACCCGTACCCGCACGCGCCACCTGAACAAAAAATTGTTAATCCGCCGTTAGAACCAAATCCCATACTAGTACGTACCAAAATGCAAAGCACTCAGACTGACAGAACTGAGGTTATTAATTTACTATTTACTGCAGTGTTCTGACTGCTGACTGTAAATGCTGCACTAGATTTTACGGACGCGGGATCAAAATTATTACCACCAGTGTCGGTGGAACGCGTGTGACGCGGAGGCACAGAGAGCTAGCATTCATCACCGAGATTTTAGCCGTATGGTACTACTATACCCAGCAAAGCAACTCGCGAGGAGTTATTGGAAGGGCCTGACACGGTCGTCTCCGCCGGTCGCTGCGCCGAATACCCTGCGGCACGAATCGTAAAGCGACGGGGCGCACCGGTGCTTGACTCGTGTAGTGCGGGAGGATGCAGGGACCATGGAGGGCCCAGCGAAATTCCCTGCCGGATCTCATGGGATCTGCAGACGTCGCGCCAGAAATGTCGCAACGGGAAGAGCTAAATCGATCCTTCTTTTTTCTTTACCAAGAAAATACTCCTACGTTCCAGAGAGGGTAAAAAGGAACTAGCAAGACCGTCTGATGCGATGCTAATGTAAAAAAAAAGGACCTTCTGGTGACAATGGGAGGACTCAATGTGCATTTCTATTAGCTCACATGGACATGGTATATGCTTCGGATTAAGCTAAGACCGCTAGGATTTGGTAGTTTTACACAGAGAAGCACGGAGTAGCTGCTATAGTGCTATCTGCAGAGCAAAGCTTTCTGTACAGCAACAATGGAGGCGAGGCGAGCACCTAAAGAAACAAACAATGGAGGCGAGCGGAGAGCTTTTCACCTGTGCTGCCGTCGCCTTCGGCGTCGCCGTACCAGGTCGCGGTGGCCGGGCGCCACTCCATGTCGACCGCCGCCTTGCCCTTCGCCGCCGACTTCCCGTCGTCGAACAAGGACATGGCGGGGGCCGCGACGAGCAGAATGCAGAGCAAGAGGCTGGCGGCGGCGGCGCACGGGGAGGCCATTGGCATTGGGGGCAGACCGGGTAACTTTCCCCTTCTCCGGCCCTTCCCTCCTTTCCTCGCAGTACTACTGCTAGCTCTGCGGCAGCTTGCTTGGAGTGGAGTGCTGGTAGCCTTCTTTTGGGGGCTCTCTCTGGCTTTTATGGCTTCGAGAAATCCCGAGCCCCGATGGCTTCACGGCTTCGTTGACGGGTTGGCCGCCCTGTACAAATGGCAACACGGGGGGAAGGGCAGGGGAATGGGCGCGGAGCGAGTAGCGTATGTACACCGGAGTGGAGTGGTGGCCTGATTTTTTTTAATGGAGAACAGCGAGGGAAACAAAGAAGCGTGGTAACTGTTGAGCGCCACTCTCTACTTGTGGGTGCCCAGGCCGGTGTGTGACCAGTGTGTGCTGATGGGATCATATGGGTGGTGGGAGCCTTCATTGCCTGTGATGGGTGGCCATGACTTTTGCAAGAGAGAGGACGAACATGCACGGTAAAGATCGCGTATTTGTACATGTACATTAGTAGTACTGTTTAGGCTAGGCCGTAATCAGGATTTTACGAAATAGTCTTTGGTATCGCTTTATAAATAGAGTCAACCAACCGAACCCATATAAAGTGATACGGAAACCCTTTACAAAATAGATCAAATGTAGATAAAAAAACAAGGAAAACCGAACTTGCTACCGAAGGCACCAGGACACGATCGAGATACCGAGGCTCCACGACGACGCCCCTGAAAGGGTACCGACATAGCGCGTCATTATCATTGAGACCGATGGTTAAGGATTTTGAACCGGAGCCCTAATGCGGCAAAGGTACCCACAACAGTGCCTCCAAAAGGGTTAGAACACCCATATGCATCACCACTGATATGTCAGACCGTCCATTGCTTCCGAGATAGGCCTCGCGAACATGATCTGGATGCTATCTTTGCCGAAGGATCGCCAACTCCACGATCGCCTGTCGCCAATTCCTCACCGCCACACGGCCGAAAAGAAGACCTACACCACCGCCACGTCGCTCGCTATAGAGATGTCCGTGCAATCCACATTCCAGGATTGCTTGACAATGACCCAATTATTGCAAACCACAAGGTGCCTGAACGCTATATGTGAGAGATGGAGATACATATATGCCAAGGGGTTTTGCTATGTAGTCTCTATAATGTGCAATTATATCAAATATAAAGTGAGGTTTGTGTATTATTATGTATTGATGCAATGAGCATATCAAAGCTCTCCTGCTGGGCTGAGACAAAGGTTCCACTTAGTCCACCTGGGTTCGAGTTTCTCCACCCTCTATAACAAGGTCGAAGGATTTCTTTGTAGGGGTTCGTAGCATGGAAAACAAAAAAATTCTACCGCATGCACACAAACAAGCCAAGATCCATCTACTAGATTGTAGCAACGAGTCGATAGAAGCACTCACCCTCGAAGATTCCAAAGCGGTTAGCGAGAGCAGATTCTCGTGGGTGATGTAGTCGTACACTTGCCGATCTCAAGATCGCGTAGACGATCCTTCCGGCGCTGCGTTCCGGCAGCGCTTCCACAGTCGGTCACACGTTCGGTACTCGATGAAGACCTTCCTCTCCCTTATTCCAGTAGGCAGCGGAGGTTGTAGTTCTCCCCTCGTGATTCCGGCAGCACGACGGCATGGTGTCGGAAGTAGAGGAAAGATCTCGCAGGGCTTCGCCTAAGCCGGTGCAAGTTATGGTGGATCTAGGGTTTCCCGGTGATCTAAGATTTAGAAGACCGGGAGGAGGAGGAGGTGTCGGCGGCGGCTAGGGCGACGACGATGCAAGGTGGCGGCTTGGCGGCGGCGGCAGCGGCGCGTGTGTGTGGAGGGGCTAAGGCTTGGTGTTTTGGGGCAGCCCTCCCCCTCTATTTACGACAGGGGGGCAGCCTTGGGAGGGGTGGGTTTGAATCCAAACCCAAACCCAAGTTGGATTGAGAGAAGGACTTGTTTCTTCTTCCACTAGGAAACCATTGTTCCAGTTTGACTTTTCAAACTTCCCGTTTGACTTTCAATTTAGAGCCTTAATTCTCTCTTGCAAATGCCCATACCAAGTGACCTAGGATATGATCCAATCATTCCACTTGTCCATGACACATTCATGGACCATTCCTCTTCCGGTCCGGTGAACCTTCTAGACCCTTCTAAAACCTCTCCGATGAAAACATCGGAATCTTTCCCGAACTCCGGAATCGAACTTTCCTTATATGAATCTTATTCTCCGGACCATTCCGGATCTCCTCGTGATATCTCGGATCCCATCCGAGACTCCAAACAACATTCGGTATCCCTACTAACATTCCATATCTACTAAACAACATCGAATCCTTAAGTGTGTCTCCCTACGGTTCGTGAATTATGCGGACATGACCGAAACACTTCTCCGATCAATAACCAATAGAGGAATCTGGAAATTCATATGGCTCCCACATATTTCTATGATTACTTTGCGATCGAATGAACCAATTACATACGATACCAATTTCCCTTTGTCTCACGATAGTTTACTTATTCGAGGTTTTGATCGTCGGTATCTCTACATACCTAGTTCAACCTCGTTACCGATAAGTACTCTTTTCTTGTTCCCGTGATATGTGATCCCTTGTGAGCTAGTCACATGCTTGCAAGCCAATTGGATGACATTCCACCGAGAGGGCCCAGAGTATATATATCCATCATATGGATGGACAAATCCCACTCTTGATCTATGTGCCTCAACACATACTTTGCGAACACTCAATGCCACCTTTATAGCCACCCAGTTACGGTGTGGTGTTTGATGTCATCAAAGCATCCTTCCGGTGATGGTCATTAGCATGATCTCATGGTCGAAGGAATTAGGTTACTATGTAATAGAAAGCTTATAGCAAATGAACTATTGAAATGACTTGATCTTAATGCTACGCTTATCTATAGGAGTATGTCCATCATACCATTCTCCTAATGATATGATCTTGTTGTCAACAACATCTCAATGCTCATGATCGGGAAACCACGATCATCTATTAACCAACAAGCTAGTATTACATAGAGGCTTTACTAGGGACTAATTTAGTTTACAAATCACACAAGTATTAATGTTTCTGGTTAATACTGTTATAGCATGAATGTAAACATTTATCATAAACACAAAGATATAATAATAACCACTTTTATTATTGCCTCTAGGGCATATCTCCAATAGTCTCCCACTTGCACTAGAGTCAACTAATCTATATTACATGGTAATATACCGAACACCCATGGCGGTTTGGTGTTGGCATGTTTTGCCCTCATGAGAGGCTTAATCAACGGATCCGCCACATTCAGATTTGTGTGTACTTTGCAAATCTTTATGTCACCATCTTGGACATGCTCTCGAATAGCGTGAAAACGTAGCTTGATGTGCTTCAGCTTCTTGTGTGACCTTGGTTCTTGCGCATTGGCTATGGCGCCCATCTTATCACAGTAGATAGATATTGGGTCTAGTGCACTTGAAACCACACCGAGCTCTATGATGAACTCCTTCATCCATATCGCCTCTTGTGAAGCCTCCGAAGCAGCTATGTATTGCGATTTAGTTGAAGATCTCGCCACAACGCTTTGCTTTGCACTCCTCCAGCTAACTGCTGCACCATTCAAAGTAAATACATATCCAAATTGAGATTTAGAATCGTCCGGATCGGTGTTCCAACTAGCATCGGTGTAACCATTAACAACGAGATGTTCATCACCTCCATAAGAAAGAACCATATCCTTAGTTCTTCTCAAGTACTTAAGGATGTTTTTGACCGCTGTCCAATGATCCACTCCTGGGTCACTTTGATATCTGCTAGTCAAACTAACAGCATATGCAATGTCGGGTCTAGTACATAGCATGGCATACATGAGAGATCCTATGGCTGAGACATAGGGAGTCTTACTCATCCTTTCTCTATCTTCTGCCGTTGCAGGACTTTGAGTTTTACTCAAGGTCGTATTGGGCAACATGGGCAAGAACCCTTTCTTGCTATCTTCCATTCCAAACCTCTTTAGAACTTTGTCCAAATATGTACTATGTGACAATGATATTAGGCGTCTCGATCTATCTCTATAAATCTTTATGCCTAATATGTAAGCTGCTTCGCCAAGATCTTTCATTGAAAAATTATTATTCAAATATTCCTTGACACTATTAAGAAGGTCTACATCATTCCCAATAAACAATATGTCATCTACATATAGTATTAAGAATGCTACAGAGCTCCCACTCACTTTCTTGTAAATACAAGCTTCTCCATAAGTTTGTATAAAACCAAAGCTTTTGATTACCTTATCAAAACGTTGATTCCAACTTAGGGATGCTTGCTTCAATCCATATATGGACCGTTGAAGTTTGCCTACCTTGTTAGCATCTTTAGGATCGACAAAACCTTTGGGTTGCATCATATACAACTCTTCATCAATGTCTCCATTGAGGAATGTTGTTTTGACATCCATCTGTCATATCTCATAATCATAATATGCAGCGATTGTAAACATAATCCTCACAGACTTTAGCTTCGCTACTGGTGAGAAAGTCTCATCGTAGTCAACTCCTTGAATTTGTTGAAACCCTTTTGCAACAAGTCGAGATTTATAGACAGTAACATTACCATCAGCATCTATTTTCTTCTTGAAAATCCATTTGTTTTCGACAGCCTTCCAGCCATCTGGTAAGTCCACCAAAGTCCATACTTGGTTTTTGTACATGGATCCAATCTCGGATTTCATGGCTTCTTGCCATTTATTGGAATCTAGGCTCATCATCGCTTCCTCATATGTCGCAGGGTCATCGGTGTTGTCCACCAACATGACACTCATAACGGGATCATACCAATCAGGAGTGGTACGAGTTCTCGTTAACCTGCGAGGTTCCGTAGTAACTTCAACCGAAGTTTCATGATCAACATCATTAGCTTCCTCTCTTATTGGTGTAGGCACTGTTGGAGATATGCCCTAGAGGCAATAATAAATATAGTTATTATTATATCTTTGTGTTTATGATAAATGTTTATATTCATGCTATAATAGTATTAACAAGGAAACATTAATACTTGTGTGAATTGTAAACTTAAATTGAAGTCCCTAGTATAGCCTCTATACTTCACTAGCTTGTTGGTTGATTAAATGATTGTGGTTTCCATATCATGAACATTGAGATGTTATCAACAACAAGATCATATCGTTAGGAGAATGATATGGTGGACATACTCCTATTGATAAGCGTAGCATAAAGATCAAGTCATTTCAATAGTTAAATTGCTATATGTTTTCTGATACATAGTAACCTAATTCCTTCGACCATGAGATCATGCATATCACCTTTACCGGATGGATGCTTTGATGACATCAAACACCACACCGTAACTGGGTGGCTATAAAGGTGGCATTAAGTGTTCGGAAAGTATTGGTTGAAACACATGGATCAAGAGTGGGATTTGTCCATCCACATGACGGATAGATATACTCTGGGCCCTCTCGGTGGAATGTCATCCAATTGGCTTGCAAGCATGTGACTTGGTCATAAGGGATCACATATCACGGGAACGAGAAAAGAGTACTTATCGGTAACGAGGTTGAACTAGGTATGCAGAGATACCGACGATCATAACCTCGGATAAGTAAACTATCGTGAGACAAAGGGAAATTGGTATCGTATGTAAGTGGTTCATTCGATCGCAAAGTAATCGTAGAAATATGTGGGAGCCATATGAATTTCCAGATTCCTCTATTGGTTATTGTTCGGAGAAGTGTCTCGATCATGTCCGCATAATTCACGAACCGTAGGGAGACACACTTAAGGATTCGACGTTGTTTTGAGTAGTTATGGTATTATGAGAAAGAGACCGAATGTTGTTCGGAGTCTCGGATGGGATCCGGGATATCACGAGGTGATCCGGAATGGTCCGGAGAATAAGATTCATATAAGGAAAGTCCTGTTTCGGAGTTCGGGAATGATTCCGGTGTTTTCATCGGGAATGTTCTAGAAGGTTCCGGATTGTCCGACACTCCGGGGGGGGGGGGGGGGAGGGTACATGAGTGTGTCATTGAATGATTGCATCATGTACTAAGTGTTCTTGCTGTTCCAAAAAGATGAAAGTCAAATTGCCAGTTTGAAAGTCAAACGGCTAAAACAGGAAACTGTGGGAAACAAGCAAGAGGAGTTGGAACCAACTTGGAGGAGGAGTCCCACCCCTCCAAGCCGGCGCCCAGCCCTAGGCCGAGTTGGGGAGGGACTCCCTCCCTCCCCTAGCGCGCCAAGGCCCCTCCACCCATAAAAGGAGGGGCAGGGCTCCTCCTTGAGACACACAAGTTTCCACCTCTAATCTCAGGTTTAGAGCCGTTTGGTTTAGAGCTTCTAATTGCTTTAGCCTGCGGTTTAGAGCCTTCTAATTGGTGAGTCTAATCTCTAGACCACTAATTGCCCTCTCTCATAATCCACCATACTCGCTCCGGCTTAAGGCGAAGCCCTGCGGGATCTCCCCTCTACTTCCGGTACCACGCCGTTGTGCTGCCGGAATCGCGAGGAGAGTGCTACAACCTCCGCTGCCTGCTGGAACAAGGGAGAGGAAGGTCTTCGTCGAGTACCGAACGTGTGACCGACTGCGGGAGCGCTGCCGGAACGCAGCGCCGGAAGGATCGTCTACACGATCTTGAGATCGGGAAGAGTACGACTACATCACCCACGAGAATTCGCTCTCGTTAAACGCTTTGGAATCTTCGAGGGTAAGTTATTCCATCGACTCGTTGCTACAATCTAGTAGATAGATCTTGGCTTGTTTGTTTGTATGCGATAGAAAATTTTTGTTTTCCATGCTACGAACCCCTACAGTGGTATCAGAGCCGTGTCTATATATAGATCTGTTGCACGAGTAGAACACAATGGTCATTGTGGGCGTTGGTGCTTTTATTGTAGATTACTTTTGTGTACTTTGCATCTTGCGGTATGTTGGGATGAAGCGGCCCGGGCTAACCTTACATGACATCGTTCATGAGACTTGCTCCACGCTTGACATGCAACTTGTATTGCATAAAGTGGCTTTGCGGGTGCCTGTTTCTCCTAGCATAGTTAAGATCCAATTTACAACGGGTAATCAACAATGCTAGTATCAATGTTGTGGTTCTTGTTCGTAAGTTAGAACGACACTTATTGAAAGCCCCAAACCACGTAAAATATGCAAAGAAAGTAGAAGCGTCTAACTTTGTTTTGCAGGGGTGTGCAGTGATGTGATATGGCCATGATTGTGATTATATTTGATGTATGCAATGTTCCTTATTGTGAGTTGGCAACCGGCAGGAGCCATATGGTTGTCTTTAATTTATGTTAAGACCCGCGTGTCTATTCAAAGTAGTTGTAATAGTTGAAGCCGGTGGACGACAACCATGGTGAAGCGTCATTGACCTTGATGCAATGCCGGTGATGATGGAGATCATGTTCGTGTTTGAAGATGGAGATCGGAAGCACAAAGAAGAAAGGCCATATCATATCACATATTATGAATTGCATGTGATGTTAATCCTTTATGCATCTTGTATTGCTTAGTAGACGACGGTAGCATTATAAGATGATCCCTCATGCACATGAATTTCAAATCATAAAGTGTTCGCCCTTAGTTAGCACCGTTGCTAAAGCTTGTTGTTTCGAAGCACCACGTGATGATCGGGTGTGTTAGATTCTGCAAGTGTATACAACGTAAGCAAGCCAGATTTGCTTATGCGGTAGCTAAGGTTTGATCTTGACGAGCCTAGCATGTACATACATGGTCTCAGGAACACGGATTACCGAAAGGTAAAGCATGAATCGTATAGTAGATATGATGAACATGATGATGTTCGCCATTGAAACTATATCAACTCTCGTGATGATCGGTGTTGATGTAGTGGATTTGGTTCGTGTGTTCACTAAAACAATGTGAGGGATATTGTTTTGAGTGGGAGTTCACCTAGTTTAATTTCATTAATTAATTTGAACTCAATTTGTCATAAACTTAGTCTAAACTATTGCAAATATGTTGTAGATCAATGGCAGCCCCTACCATCAATTTTAATGCGTTCCTAGAGAAAGAAAAGTTGAAAAACAATGGAAGCAACTTCGCGGATTGGTTCCGCAATTTGAGGATTGTCCTCACAGCTGGTAATTTGACCTATGTGCTGGATGCACCGCTGGGTGACCCGCCTGCAGTTGATGCTCCCGATGAAGTAAAGAATGTTTACCTCGCCCGGAAGAATCAGTACTCCATAGTTTAGTGTGCTATCTTGTATGGTTTAGAATCGGTGCCTCAGAAAAGGTTTGAAGAGTCAGACCCATATGATATTGTCGAGGATCTCAAATTGATTTTTGAGACTCATGCGGCAATTGAAAGCTATGAGGCTTTTGAAAAGTTCTTTAACTGCAAGATGGAAGAGGGCAACTCCGTCAGTGAGCATGTGCTTAAGATGTCTGGGCACGCAAACAAACTTCAAAGCTTGGGTATAGTGATTCCTAATGCATTGGGGGTTTACCGCGTCCTCCAGTCATTGCCACCAAGTTACAGGAACTTTGTGATGAACTACAACATGCAAAACATGAACAAAGAGTTGCCAGAACTATTTGCTATGTTAAAATCTACAGAAGTGGAGATCAAGAAAGAGCACCAAGTGTTGATGGTCAATAAGACCACCAAATTCATGAAAGGCAAGTCTAAGCAAAAGGGACACTTCAAGAAGGGTGGTAAGAAAGTTGCCACGCCGACGAAGAAAACCAAGGCTGGACCAAAGCCTGAAACTGAGTGCTTTTACTGCAAGGGAGAAGGTCACTGGAAGCGGAATTGCCCAAAGTACTTGGCGGATTTGAAGAACGGCAACATCAAGAAGAAAGGTATATCTGATATACATGTTATTGATGTGTATCTCACTAGTATTCGTAGTAGTGCCTGGGTATTTGATACTGGTTCGGTTGCTCATATTTGTAACTCGAAACAGGTGCTGCAGAATAAACGGAAGCTAGCGAAGAATGAGGTGACGATGCGCGTGGGAAACGGATCAAAGGTTGATGTGATCGCGGTCGGCACGCTACCTCTTCATCTACCATCGGGATTAGTTTTATACTTAAATAATTGTTATTTGGTGCCTGCGTTGAGCATGAACATTATATCGGGATCTTGTTTATTGCGAGACGGTTACTTGTTTAAGTCCGAGAATAATGGTTGTTCGATTTATATGAGTAATATGTTTTATGCACATGCACCTTTGATAGATGGTCTATTCTTATTGAATCTCGATAGTGGAAATACACATATCAACAATATTGAGGCTAAACGTTTGAAATCAAGCGATAATTCGACCTATATGTGGCACTGTCGTCTTGGTCACATTGGAGTGAAGCGTATGAAGAAACTCCATTCCGATGGACTTCTTGAATCACTTGATTTTGAATCACTTGATAGATGCGAAGCATGTCTGATGGGCAAAATGACTAAGACTCCATTTTCTGGTATGATGGAGCGAGCTACGGACTTATTGGAAATTATACATACCGATGTATGTGGTCCAATGAGTGTAGCATCGCGCGGTGGTTATCGTTATGTTCTTACCTTCACAGATGACTTGAGTAGATATGGGTATATCTATTTCATGAAACATAAGTCCGAAACTTTCGAGAAGTTTAAGGAGTTTCAAAGTGAGGTAGAGAATCAACGTAACAAGAAGATTAAGTTTCTACGTTCTGATCGTGGAGGTGAATATCTAAGTTACGAGTTTGGCGAGCATTTAAAGAAGTGCGGAATACTTTCACAATTGACACCGCCGGGAACACCACAGCGTAATGGTGTGTCCGAACGTCGTAATCGAACTCTCTTAGATATGGTTCGTTCTATGATGTCACTTACAGATTTACCGCTATCATTTTGGGGTTATGCATTAGAAACAGCCGCATTCACTTTAAATAGGGCACCGTCTAAATCCGTTGAAACGACACCGTATGAATTATGGTTTGGGAAGAAACCTAAATTGTCGTTCCTTAAAGTTTGGGGATGCGAAGCCTATGTAAAAAAGTTACAGCCGGACAAGCTTGAACCCAAAGCGGAAAAATGCGTCTTCATAGGATACCCGAAGGAAACTATTGGGTATACCTTCTATCATAGATCCGAAGGCAAAATCTTCGTTGCCAAGAATGGATCTTTTCTAGAGAAGGAATTTCTCTCGAAAGAAGTGACTGGAAGGAAAGTAGAACTCGACGAGGTTGTCGAACCTTCTCTCAAAATTGCGAGTAGCGCAGCACCGGAAGAAGTTCCTGTGGTGCCTGCACCAATTAGAGAGGGAGCTAATGATGGTGATCATGAAACTTCGGTTGAAGTTGCTACAGAGCCTCGGAGGTCAACGAGAACTCGTACCACTCCATATTGGTATGATTCCGTTATGAGTGTCATGTTGGTGGACAACACCGATGACCCCGAGACATATGAGGAAGCGATGATGAGCCCAGATTCCAATAAATGGCAAGAAGCCATGAAATCCGAGATTGGATCCATGTACGAAAACCAAGTATGGACTTTGGTGGACTTACCGGATGGCCGGAAGGCTGTCGAGAACAAATGGATTTTCAAGAAGAAAACAGATGCTGATGGTAATGTTACTGTCTATAAAGCTCGACTTGTCACAAAAGGGTTTCGACAAATTCAAGGAGTTGACTACGATGAGACTTTCTCACCGGTAGCGAAGCTGAAGTCTGTGAGGATAATGTTAGCAATCGCTGCATATTATGATTATGAGATATGGCAGATGGATGTCAAAACAGCATTCCTCAATGGAGACATTGATGAAGAGTTGTATATGATGCAACCCAAAGGTTTTGTCGATCCTAAAGATGCTAACAAGGTATGCAAGCTTCAACGGTCCATCTATGGATTGAAGCAAGCATCCCGAAGTTGGAATCAACGTTTTGATAAGGTAATCAAAAGTTTTGGTTTTATACAAACTTATGGAGAAGCTTGTATTTACAAAAAGGTGAGTGGGAGCTCTGTAGCATTCTTAATACTGTATGTGGATGACATATTGTTGATTGGGAATGATGTAGACCTTCTTAATAGTGTCAAGGAATATTTGAATAATAGTTTTTCAATGAAGGATCTTGGCGAAGCAGCTTACATATTAGGCATAAAGATTTATAGAGATAGATCGAAACGCCAAATATCATTGTCACAGAGTACATATTTGGACAAAGTTCTAAAGAAGTTTGGAATGGAAGAAAGCAAGAAAGGGTTCTTGCCCATGTTGCCCAATACGACCTTGAGTAAAACTCAAAGTCCAACATCGACAGAAGATAGAGAAAGGATGAGTAAGACTCCCTATGCCTCAGCCATAGGATCTCTAATGTATGCCATGCTATGTACTAGACCCGACATTGCATATTCTGTTAGTTTAACTAGCAGATATCAAAGTGATCCAGGAGTGGATCATTGGACAGCGGTCAAAAACATCCTTAAGTACTTGAGAAGAACTAAGGATATGGTTCTTTCTTATGGAGGTGATGAACAGCTCGTTGTTAATGGTTACACCGATGCTAGTTGGAACACCGATCCAGATGATTCTAAATCACAATCTGGGTACGTATTTATATTGAATGGTGCAGCAGTTAGCTGGAGGAGTGCAAAGCAAAGCGTTGTGGCGAGATCTTCAACTGAATCGGAATACATGGCTGCTTCGGAGGCTTCACAAGAAGCGATATGGATGAAAGAGTTCATTACAGAGCTGGGTGTGGTTCCAAGTGCGCTGGACCCAATGTCTATCTACTGTGATAACATGGGCGCCATAGCCAATGCACAAGAACCAAGGTCACACAAGAAGCTGAAGCATATCAAACTGCATTTTCACGCTATTCGAGAACATATCCAGGATGGGGATATAAAGATTTGCAAAGTACACATAGATCTGAATGTGGCGGATCCGTTGACTAAACCTCTCCCGAGGGCAAAACATGACCAACACCAAACTGCCATGGGTGTTCGGTATATTACCATGTAATCTAGATTAGATGACTCTAGTGCAAGTGGGAGACTGTTGGAGATATGCCCTAGAGGCAATAATAAATATAGTTATTATTATATCTTTGTGTTTATGATAAATGTTTATATTCATGCTATAATAGTATTAACAAGGAAACATTAATACTTGTGTGAATTGTAAACTTAAATTGAAGTCCCTAGTATAGCCTCTATACTTCACTAGCTTGTTGGTTGATTAAATGATTGTGGTTTCCATATCATGAACATTGAGATGTTATCAACAACAAGATCATATCGTTAGGAGAATGATATGGTGGACATACTCCTATTGATAAGCGTAGCATAAAGATCAAGTCATTTCAATAGTTCAATTGCTATATGCTTTCTGATACATAGTAACCTAATTCCTTCGACCATGAGATCATGCTAATGACCATCACCGGAAGGATGCTTTGATGACATCAAACACCACACCGTAACTGGGTGGCTATAAAGGTGGCATTGAGTGTTCGCAAAGTATGTGTTGAGGCACATAGATCAAGAGTGGGATTTGTCCATCCATATGATGGATATATATACTCTGGGCCCTCTCGGTGGAATGTCATCCAATTGGCTTGCAAGCATGTGACTAGCTCACAAGGGATCACATATCATGGGAACAAGAAAAGAGTACTTATCGGTAACGAGGTTGAACTAGGTATGCAGAGATACCGACGATCATAACCTCGGATAAGTAAACTATCGTGAGACAAAGGGAAATTGGTATCGTATGTAAGTGGTTCATTCGATTGCAAAGTAATCGTAGAAATATGTGGGAGCCATATGAATTTCTAGATTCCTCTATTGGTTATTGTTCGGAGAAGTGTCTCGATCATGTCCGCATAATTCACGAACCGTAGGGAGACACACTTAAGGATTCGACGTTGTTTTGAGTAGTTATGGTATTATGAGAAAGATACCGAATGTTGTTCGGAGTCTCGGATGGGATCCGGGATATCACGAGGTGATCCGGAATGGTCCGGAGAATAAGATTCATATAAGGAAAGTCCCGTTTCGGAGTTCGGGAATGATTCCGGTGTTTTCATCGGGAATGTTCTAGAAGGTTCCGGATTGTCCGACACTCCGGGGGGGGGGAGGGTACATGAGTGTGTCATTGAATGATTGCATCATGTACTAAGTGTTCTTGCTGTTCCAAAAAGATGAAAGTCAAATTGCCAGTTTGAAAGTCAAACGGCTAAAACAGGAAACTGTGGGAAACAGGAAACTGTGGGAAACAAGCAAGAGGAGTTGGAACCAACTTGGAGGAGGAGTCCCACCCCTCCAAGCCGGCGCCCAGCCCTAGGCTGAGTTGGGGAGGGACTCCCTCCCTCCCCTGGCGCGCCAAGGCCCCTCCACCCATAAAAGGAGGGGCAGGGCTCCTCCTTGAGACACACAAGTTTCCACCTCTAATCTCAGGTTTAGAGCCGTTTGGTTTAGAGCTTCTAATTGCTTTAGCCTGCGGTTTAGAGCCTTCTAATTGGTGAGTCTAATCTCTAGACCACTAATTGCCCTCTCTCATAATCCACCATACTCGCTCCGGCTTAAGGCGAAGCCCTGCGGGATCTCCCCTCTACTTCCGGTACCACGCCGTTGTGCTGCCGGAATCGCGAGGAGAGTGCTACAACCTCCGCTGCCTGCTGGAACAAGGGAAAGGAAGTTCTTCGTCGAGTACCGAACGTGTGACCGACTGCGGGAGCGCTGCCGGAACGCAGCGCCGCAAGGATCGTCTACACGATCTTGAGATCGGGAAGAGTACGACTACATCACCCACGAGAATCCGCTCTCGTTAAACGCTTTGGAATCTTCGAGGGTAAGTTATTCCATCGACTCGTTGCTACAATCTAGTAGATAGATCTTGGCTTGTTTGTTTGTATGCGATAGAAATTTTTTGTTTTCCATGCTACGAACCCCTACAGGCGCCACATGAACTACTTCCGGTGCTGCGCTGCTCGCAAGTTTGAGAGAAGGTTCAACAACCTCGTCGAGTTCTACTTTCCTTCCAGTCACTTCTTTCGAGAGAAACTCCTTCTCTAGAAAGGATCCATTCTTGGCAACGAAGATTTTGCCCTCGGATCTATGATAGAAGTTATACCCAATAGTTTCCTTTGGGTATCCTATGAAGACGCATTTTTTCGCTTTGGGTTCAAGCTTGTCGGGCTGTAACTTCTTTACATAAGCTTCGCAACACCAAACTTTAAGGAACGACAATTTAGGTTTATTCCCAAACCACAATTCATACGGTGTCGTTTCAATGGATTTAGATGGTGACCTATTTAAAGTGAATGCGGCTGTTTCTAATGCATAACCCCAAAACGATACCGATAAATCTATAAGTGACATCATAGAACGAACCATATCTAAGAGAGTTCGATTACAACGTTCGGACACACCATTACGCTGCGGTGTTCCCGGCGGTGTCAATTGTGAAAGTATTCCGCATTTCTTCAAATGCTCGCCAAACTCGTAACTTATATATTCACCTCCACGATCAGATCGTAGAAATTTAATCTTCTTGTTACGTTGATTTTCTACCTCACTTTGAAAGTCCTTAAACTTCTCGAAAGTTTTGGACTTATGTTTCATGAAATAGATATACCCATATCCACTCAAGTCATCCATGAAGGTAAGAACATAACGATAACCACCACGCGATGCTACACTCATTGGGCCACACACATCGGTATGTATGATTTCCAATAAGTCCGTAGCTCGCTCCATCATACCAGAAAATGGAGTCTTAGTCATTTTACCCATCAAACATGCTTCACATCTTTCAAGTGATTCAAAATCAAGTGATTCAAGAAGTCCATAGGAATGGAGTATCTTCATACGCTTCACTCCAATATGACCAAGACGACAGTGCCACATATAGGTCGAGTTATCGCTCAATTTCAAACGTTTAGCTTCAATGTTATTAATGTGTGTATTTCCACAATCGAGATTCAATAAGAATAGACCATCTATCAAAGGTGCACGTGCATAAAACATATTACTCATATAAATCGAACAACCATTATTCTCGGACTTAAACAAGTAACCGTCTCGCAATAAACATGATCCAGATATAATGTTCATGCTCAACGCAGGCACCAAATAACAATTATTTAAGTATAAAACTAATCCCGATGGTAGATGAAGAGGTAGCATGCCGACCGCGATCACATCAACCTTTGATCCATTTCCAACGCGCATCGTCACCTCGTTCTTCGCTAGCTTCCGTCTATTCTGCAGCACCTGTTTCGAGTTATAAATATGAGCAACCGAACCAGTATCAAATACCCAGGCACTACTACGAGTACTAGTGAGATACACATCAATAACATGTATATCGGATATACCTTTCTTCTTGATGTTGCCGTTCTTCAAATCCGCCAACTACTTAGGGCAATTCCGCTTCCAGTGACCTTTTCCCTTGCAGTAAAAGCACTCAGTATCAGGCTTAGGTCCAGCCTTGGTCTTCTTCGCCGGCGCGGTAACTTTCTTACCGCCCTTCTTGAAGTTTGCCTTTTTCTTAGACTTGCCTTGCTTCTTGAATTTGGTGGTATTATTGACCAACAACACTTGGTGCTCTTTCTTGATCTCCACTTCTGCAGACTTTAACATGGAGAAGAGTTCAGACAACGACTTGTCCATGTTTTGCATATTGCAGTTCATCATAAAGTTCTTGTAACTTGGTGGTAGTGATTGGAGGACACGGTGAATCCCCAAAGCATTAGGAATCACTATACCTAAGCTTTGAAGCTTGCTTGCGTGCCCAGACATCTTAAGCATGTGCTCACTGACATAGCTGCCCTCTTCCATCTTGCAGTTAAAGAACTTTTCAGATGCCTCATAACTCTCAACTGCCGCATGATCCTCAAATATCATTTTGAGTTCACGGACAATATCATGTGGGTCATGTTCCTCAAACCTTTTCTGAAGCTCCGATTCCAAACCATACAACATAGCACACTGAACTGTGGAGTACTGATTCTTCCGAGCGAGGAAAACATTCTTTACCTCGTCGGTAGCATCAGCTGCAGGCGGGTCACCTTGTGGTGCATCCATCACATAGGTGAAATTACCAGCATTGAGGACAATCCTCAAATTGCGGAACCAATCCTCGAAGTTGCTTCCATTTTTTTTCAACTTTTCTTTCTCTAGGAACGCATTAAAATTGATGGTAGGGGACGCCATTGATCTATAACATATTTGCAATAGTTTAGACTAAGTTTATGACAAATTGAGTTCTAATTAATAGTTAAATTAATCTAGGTTTAGTGATCACAAATATCCCTTACATTGCTTTAGTGATCACACGAACCAAATCCACCACATCAAAACCGATCATCACGAGAGTTCATGTAGCTTCAATGCCGAACAATCAACATGTTCATCATATCTACTATATGACTCATGCTTTACCTTTTAGTAATCCGTGTTCCGAGACCATGTCTGTACATGCTAGGCTCGTCAAGATCAAACCTTAGCTTCCGCATGAGCAAATCTGGCTTGCTCACGTTGTATACACTCGCAGAATCTAACACACCCGATCATCACGTGGTGCTTCGAAACAACGAGCTTTAGCAACGATGCTTACTAAGGATGAACACTTTATAACTTGAAATTTTGTGTTTGATGGATCATCTTATAATGCTACCGTCGCGAACTAAGCAATACAAGATGCATAAAAGGATTAACATCACATGCAATTCATAATATGTGATATGATATGGCCTTTCTTCTTGTGCTTCCGATCTCCATCTTCAAGCACGAACATGATCTCCATCATCACGGTATGGTGTCAAGGTCAATGGCGCCGCTTCATGGTTGTCGTCCACCAGCATCAACTATTACAACTACTTTGAATAGACACGAGGGTGTTAACAGAATTAAAAGACAACCATATGGCTCCTGCCGGTTGCCGACTTACAATAAGGAACATTGCATACATCATATATAATCACAATCATGGCCATATCACATCACAGCACACCCCTGCAAAACAAAGTTAGACGCCTCTAATTTTCTTTGCATATTTTACGTGGTTTGGGGCTTTCAATAAGTGTCGTTCTAACTTACGAACAGGAACCACAACGTTGATGTTTGAACTATCAAGTGCCCGATGTAAATTGAATCTATACTATGATGGTAGAGACAGACACCCGCAAAGCCACTTATGCAATACAAGTTGCATGTTGAGCGTGGAGCAAGTCTCATGAGCGATGTCATGTAAGGTTAGCCCGGGCCGCTTCATCCCATCATACCGCAAGATGCAAAGTACACAAAAAGCAATTGATAATAAAAGCACCACCGCCCACAATGACCATTGTGTTCTACTCGTGCAACAGATATACATATATACACGGCTCTGATACCACTGTAGGGGTTCGTAGCATGGAAAACAAAAAAAATCTACCGCATGCACACAAACAAGCCAAGATCTATCTACTAGATTGTAGCAACGAGTCGATAGAAGCACTCACCCTCGAAGATTCCAAAGTGGTTAACGAGAGCAGATTCTCGTGGGTGATGTAGCCGTACACTTGCCGATCTCAAGATCGCGTAGACGATCCTTCCGGCGCTGCGTTCTGGCAGCGCTTCCGCAGTCGGTCACACGTTCGGTACTCGATGAAGACCTTCCTATCCCTTGTTCCAGCAGGCAGCGGAGGTTGTAGTTCTCCCCTCGTGATTCCGGCAGCACGACAACGTGGTGTCAGAAGTAGAGGAAAGTGAAGGGATACGAGTAGGCTACACTAGCGCAAATCAAAAAAAAATTCTACCGCGTATATCAGGATTACTGTTGTCATAGATCACGGGATTACCACTAGACGCGCAGTTGCGGAATTAATGAAGCGCGTCGAGGCAGTGCAGACGTTCCACGTCTCCTCCTTGTCCTCGTCCCACGAGAAGCTCTCCTTGCGCGGCTCGTCCAAGTGCCAGAGATGCAACACCTTCGAGGTATCCACACGTGCGGGGTGGAAGCGTCAGACGCCGGACTGCTAGGTCCGCGCGTGCAACACAGGCGTGAGGTGTGGCGGCTGGGTGGAATAGTCTAAGGTCTAACCTTGGTAATCTCGCCCCAACCTCTCTTATATAGGCGTCCCTAGTGGGCTTCTACATTAGCAGCCCATTAGTAGCCTAAGACTGGTCTAATTCGAATCCAATCCTCATTAGGCTTCCAGCCCCTTAAGTGTGTGACCCTATAGGTTCATATGCGTATAGACATGACACGAATACACTTATTCTGTCAATAGTTGGTAGCGGCCTCTAGCAAGACGTGCCAATTCCTAAACGCATACAAAGATCACATCAGACGAACCATCACAAGGTTTAGTACATGTCTTTCCCTTTGCCTCATGATATTTGGTCTAGCTCCAAGCTAACCTCTCTTTCTCGATACCGTGATTCGGAATCCCTTTACTAGGTTAACTCTTAACCTTATGTAGCACGGCCATGCATTTCTGGATCCGATCACTCGAGGGGCCCAGAGATATCTCTCTCAAGTAGAGAGGGGCAAATCCCATCTTGATTGACCATGCCTTGCAGCATGTTTCAGGACAAACCCGAAAGCTACCTTTATAACTACCCAGTTACGGAGTAGCGTCTGATAGCCCCAAAGTAGGCCGGTCCACATCTCAAGTACATGCGACAATCTCAGGTCTAAGGACAAAACGTACACGATGTGTAGAAAGAGCTGCAAGTCTAATTGTCAGTCTCGTGTTGGGTCAGTCCAACCCCATGTTCATAACATGTGTCCACATCATTGGTTTGACATCTCCATGTATATGACTTGCGAAACATAGTCATCAACCAATCGACGTGCTAGTCTAATATTCACATGTGTCCTCACATAAACTCCGACTAGGGACAACTATTAAATAACCATGAAAGTAAAGAGTTTCACAAACAATTCACATAATTGCCAATCAATACAAGTTGCCTGATATGGATATTCAAAGAACATTACAATAACTCATGGATACATATGAAATATAATCATCTCTATGATTGCCTCTAGGGCATATTTCCTTCAGAAAGACCCCGCAGGGCTTCGCCTAAGTCGCTGCGAGTTATGGTGGATCTAGGGTTTCCCGGTGATCTAGGGTTTAGAAGACCGAGAGGAGGAGGAGGTGTCGGCGGCGGCTAGGGCGACGACGACGGGCCGGTGGCGGCGCGGCGGCGGCGCGTGTGTGTGGAGGGGCTAGGGCTTGGTGTTTTGGGGCATCCCTCCCCCTCTATTTATGAGAGGGGGCAGCCTTGGGAGGGGTGGGTTTGAATCCAAACCTGCGGTGACCCAGCATACCACTACATGTGTAGTACACTATAGTCGTTGACATGACATCCACAGAACACCGTTCCGTAACTATCACATCCCTCAGAGTGGTACAACAGGAACATTGTGGGTCCATATTACAAAAGTACACACATTATTATTATTACAATACCGAAAGTTCAAGACTTCCAAAAGATCCAACTTACCAACCAAAATATAAAGTGTTCAGTGGAAATTTAAAAGTAGCAACTCCGACTAGGAGTGGGGCTCAACAGCTTATTCTATAGAGTTCATGCTGCTCGGCTCCGTTATACTAACTAGACACTTAAGTGGACTCGTTCTCATCGACACCATAGCGGATCTCGTAGTCCACGCCTTCAACTCCTCCGGATAGATCTGGTTCCTCGTAGAACACGTCTTCTTGGCATTCAGCTGCATACATTGGCACGTCTTCGGAATCCTCAGAGTCTAAGCAAGGGATCAAAGGAAAGGATGAGTAACAGCGTTACCCAACAAGTTCATTATATGCAAGGTGGGAAGTTTGATGGTCTAACTACCACCTCGGATTATAAATCCTTGGCACTATGCAGTTTTTGTAAATCTTTCTTCAAAGGTTGATTTTATTCCGAAAAACTATGGCAATCAGCCTTCACAGGTTGACCAGAACTTTCATGGAGCTCCTTTCCTGCCGCGTTCGTAGCTCCTTCCCGGAACAGGGAGCAACAACTTACAGTTTACACTCTGCAGAGGTGCGTTACTTTACCCATGAGAGATCAACTCCTTGTTGCACAACCGGGCTTACTTTCCCGTCCACAATTCCATGATGTGGGGCCCAGTAGTTGGTCCAAGCCAATCACTGCCCCCTTCGCGACCCCGCATGCCTCCTTGGTGTACACCATGCCCACATAATGAATTACAGCAATGGTTTGTACAACCGTTAGATGCCAGAACTATCGTGGGACGATGAGGGTTCCCACCCATATGATGCATGTCCTCTACGAATTACCAATCAATATGCACGCTACGAGCATAACAGCCACAACCTGCACATCTGGCTTCATGCGAGAGGAAGAAGATACAGCTGACTTCTCTGTCCCATTCCAAATATCATGGCTAACGCGTAATATACGGCGCTAGAATCACTAATGTCAGGGGTTATTAAGTTCCTACTTGATCATCATTGTGGCAATTAGAACTCTAAGTTCTATTGCTCCATTATATCACCACTTAGGATGATATCTATGATTTCTTTATTTATGAAAATAATATTTTCTTTCTTTTATAGCATATATGATAACACACAATTTGCAAATACTTTGATAAAGACTCTTCAAAGGACATGAGCAAGTGATGAACTTGCCTTGTGATGGCAAGGTAGTGAAGTCTGATGCTTGCACTGGACCTTGAGCTTCTAGTTCTACAAACATCATTATTGCCCGGTAAGGACAATATTTAAAGAAGCAAAATGATTATGCAAGTAATGTAATGCATTATTTAATTCTATATGCATTTTCCCTATATAAGGTGCCCTTTTAATAAAGCATTTATAAATATTATTTTTTAAATATTTATTGCATATATTGAATTATTTTATTTTATTACCCTTCTTATTTGACTTTTATTGATTTAATAATTCTTTTAGGAATTATTAATTATACATTAAATTTATTAATAAATATTTATTTAGTATTTTTTCAAAAATACTATAATATTAATAAATAATGAAAGTGATTTTTATTTATTTTTATCACCTTTCAATAATTTTGTAAAATTCCATAAGGAATATATAAATTACAAAATTCTTATAAAAATTTAAATGTCCAAAATTTTATATCTTATTTTATTTGGACAGAGTGGATTATTGTGAATCCAAAAATATTTTATTTACAATTTTTGGACTTTTATTTTATTTTCTATAATTTTATTGAGGCCAGGGGCATTTTGGTCTTTTCTAATTGATCAAAAAAAATTATTATATAACTTGGGTTGGACCCTTGGGCTTATTGGGCCAGGGTGGCCCAATAGGGCAGGGTCAAAATATCACCCCGAAGGGTTTTGGCCCACCCAGCCCACTTGGCCTCCCTCTCTCCCTCGACCTTATCCCCTCCTCCTCTGCCTCAACCACGTGGCCGGCGATGCCGCCACCGTCGATTCCTGTTGTCGTCGGCCGTTCTGGCCACCGCCGTGGGGCGAGTTGGGGTTGTCGACGACGCTCGTTCGTTATATCCACTTGGATTTGTCTCTAGGGCTTCCCCGTGGTCAGGTCCACCTCATTCCCGAACCCTAGGGTTCAGAAAAGGTGTTGTCTCCGCCGCCGCGATCCCGCCTACGGTGGTGTGCTGGGCTCGTGCGCTGCTGTGGCCGCCGTCGTGGTAGGTGCAGGTTGCAGCGCCCCTCTGGGTGCTCCCTGTGCCGCCGCGGTTCGTCAACCACTCTGCTTCCTCTTCGATTCGTCAGGGAGGACCTTAGGTAAGTTGTCTCTGTGGTGTTTATCCATGCTACTGCCATGATTCTCTCTGTGTGTATCTAGTGGCTTCTCATGCCGAGTGACTATGTGCTGACTGGGTTCATCTCTGGATTAGGGTTCTTGCTCTGATTAGGGATCATACCCCCTATTGATCATATCTATGATGCTTTAGATCTAGTGTTGATCATATCTAATCATGGGAAATGATTGTCTGCTATGGTTAATGATTGATAGTGGCTTTGTTGATGCTAGTTGCCTGTCGGATTTATTCTAGTGGTAATCCACCATGATCCATGCTAGTGTTTCAATGAAATCCTTGATTGGATTATGTTGTTGATCTGAGAGTTTACTCTGCTGTCATAATGCTTATACTGACAGTAGTTTCTCTCAGTAGTTGCTTACTGCAATTATAATATTTTTATGAGATTATACTCACTGAATCAAATCATTACCTGTAACGATTTCTGTGGATGTATAGATGAATTTAAGGTTGATTCCTGGCACTTGGCTTCAGGAAAATGATATTTATTGGTTTGTCCCCTTTTATCTGTGGAGACTAAGTAAAGATTGGTTTTAGCTCATTAAGAACTTGTCCTTGTGATACCATTGTATTCTGGCACACAAGTGATTGGATTTTTATTTCTGGGCTTAGCTTGATAATACTTGTGATTAAAAATGATAAGATGATATGGAAGCTTTTATTAACTTTCCTGCCTATGATGTTGGTCTGAGGCTCTAGGATGTAATTCCTAGTTAGTTGAGTATTAGTTTGTTTGAAACTTGTAAGATTAGAGGTGCTGCTATCTCTGAGAGATGTGCCCTGATCTGATAAGATCAAATGAAAATGATCTAAGTTGCAAAAATAACACTGAACCCAGTGATGCTGGTCTGAGGGTTTAGTGCTTGTGGTTGAGCTTGATTTCTTATCCTTATACTTGAAATTTCTAGGATAGATGCACTCCTCTTGGGTGATTATTGAGAGATCATCTCATAAAGCAACACATGCTTTTATTTAGATAATATGATGAAATCATTTGACGGTTTTATGATGCTCACCACAAATTCTGATGTGGATGGAGTAGATTGATGATGATCTTGATCTTAATCTGGATATTGATATTGATCTTGATCTTGATCTGCTTTTGCTGTGCTCCCGAGCTTGCTCTTGAGCTTGCCTGCTCCTCCTAGCTCCTGGGCTTGACCTTGCTGTCCACCAGATTCATCCCCCTCCTTATGTCACCATCCAGGTGATGTTTGGGTTGATCTAGGTGGTTTGGTTTGGTTGTTGTTCTTGGTTTGGTTGCTGTCTACACTTGCTGTTCTTGTGTGATGTATAATGGAGTGATGTACTAGTGCTTTCCCCACGGTTGTGCTGTGGTTTTGTGATATTTGGCTGTGCTTGTGAGGTCGACAACACACCCTTTGCATGCTGGTGTGTGTCCAGCTTGTGTGCCTGCTATGCACTTGTGGATAGGTTCAGAATTTTTGAACTTACCATTACTAGCTTGCTTTCACCTGGCAGGTGAATTGATCCTTTTGGCTGTAATTTGCATTATGGCTTTGAATTTATGAAAGATGAAATCTTTCATATTGGTGAAACTTGCCCCTTTTAAATATTTCTCAATGATGAGTTTGTCAAGTGCACCTCACTGACATATCTGAGAGAAATATACTAACACTACTCTTATTTTGTTTTCTATTTAATCTTTGTTTTGCAGGTACAAAGATAAGGATGAAGATTTAGTGTAGTTTTAGATATAGGATAGTTAGTAGATATACAAATGTAATTTTCTTATTCTTTTGTAATTTTTATTTTATAATTCTTGTAATCTTTATTTGGTTCATTTGTAATAAAGATTATATATTTATTAATAAATAATATTCTTATTCTTTACTCTTTTGTAAATTGTGAAGTTTGGAATAACTTCAGTAAGTTCATTCTTTGTAACTTGTTTATGTATATAAAATGAATTTCATATACAATATTATTTTTAGATAAGATTTAAGTTATAATACTTTTCTATTAATTAATTTAAGATTCAAATCTTATATCAAAATCATTTAAATTATAAAACACTTAAGTTTTAAAATCCAAACTCATTTCAAAACACACATAATTACTTTAAGATCATATCAAAGTTTATAGCAATCCTCCTTTAAGACTAAACCTAATCTCAAAGTAAGAAAGAAACATTGATCACTCAAGGTTTTTATTTGGCGAAAATTTTACTCACATTTTCTCAAGTGAATGCATGCAACAATTCATATTCCTAAATCTACCCTTCGTTAGATACTATATACTGGGATGTTACAAAACCCATACCCAAGTTCGATTGAGAGTAGGACTTGTTTCTTCTTCCACTAGGAAACCATTGTTCCAGTTTGACTTTTCAAACTTCCCGTTTGACTTTCAATTTAGAGCTTTAATACTCTCTTGCAAATGACCATACCAAGTGACCTAGGATATGATCCAATCATTCTATTTATCCATGACACATTCATGGACCATTCCTCTTTCGGTCCGGTGAACCTTCTAGACCCTTCTAGAACCTCTCCGATGAAAACATCAGAATCTTTCCCGAACTCCGGAATCGAACTTTCCTTATATGAATCTTATTCTCCGGACCATTCCGGATCTCCTCGTGATATCCCGAATCCCATCCGAGACTCCAAACAACATTCGGTATCCCTACTAACATTCCATATCTACTAAACAACAACGAATCCTTAAGTGTGTCTCCCTATGGTTCGTGAATTATGCGGACATGACCGAGACACTTCTCCGATCAATAACCAATAGAGGGATCTGGAAATTCATATGGATCCCACATATTTCTATGATTACTTTGTGATCGAATGAACCAATTACATACGATACCAATTTCCCTTTGTCTCACGATAGTTTACTTATCTGAGGTTTTGATCGTCGGTATCTCTACATACCTAGTTCAACCTCGTTACCGATAAGTACTCTTTTCTAGTTCCCGTGATATGTGATCCCTTGTGAGCCAGTCACATGCTTACAAGCCAATTGGATGACATTCCACTGAGAGGGCCCAGAGTATATATATCCGTCATATGGATGGACAAATCCCACTCTTGATCTATGTGCCTCAACACATACTTTGCGAACACTCAATGCCACCTTTATAGCCACCCAGTTACGGTGTGGTGTTTGATGTCATCAAAGCATCCTTCCGGTGATAGTGATTAGTATGATCTCATGGTCGAAGGAATTAGGTTACTATGTATCAGAAAACTTATAGCAAATGAACTATTGAAATGACTTGATCTTAATGCTACGCTTATCTATAGGAGTATGTCCATCATACCATTCTCCTAATGATATGATCTTGTTGTCAACAACATCTCAATGCTCATGATCGGGAAACCACGATCATATATTAACCAACAAGCTAGTATTACATAAGAGGCTTTACTAGGGACTCTAATTTAGTTTACAGATCACACAAGTATTAATGTTTCCGGTTAATACTGTTATAGCATGAATGTAAACATTTATCATAAACACAAAGATATAATAATAACCACTTTTATTATTGCCTCTAGGGCATATCTCCAACATTCTTCCCTCTCAGTTTTTTCTACTTAATGAGTATTACCCGAGCATGGAAAAAATAGAGGAAGAGCTCCGGGGAGCTCGTTTTTCTAATTGCAAATCAAGGATCATAATTGAAAGTTCTTTTAGAAATATCATTTTTTAACGCATGAGGAACAATAATGGCTGTGGCAAAAGATAAATTTAGATGAGTGGACAAATCATCACTATAAAATATATCTTCGTATAGAACGATAAAAACTAAAGAAAATAAAAAAAAGAAAGGATGGAACAAAACATAATAGAAAAAGAAAGAAAAACAAAATGATTTTAGACTAAATGGAATAGAAAATCCCATGAGAAAAACATAACATAGAAAAATAAAATCGTTCCTAAAAATTAAACTAAAGAAAAATGGAAAAAGTCCACTTAATCCCCCTATCTATTATATTTGAGACACTAACCACCCTAAACTGGACCAAATAACCCCCTTTTCTATCTGAAACCAGACAAAGAGTGCCCAAGGCACTAATTGCTGTTTTGATCGGTGGTTTTGGACACAGTGAAAACTGGTTTAAGCCACGTTGGATTCTGGTTAGTCCAAATCCCCATGCAAAGCGGTCGTTTCTCTCTTTCTCTCCAGTCGCAACAAAATTTCCCCTTGCAAACGTGGTTGTCGATGTTGTCTCGGTCCGAAGACTCCCGTCCGTCTCCACCAGGCCCTGACCGTCGGATCCCATTGCCGGCCAACTCGATGGTCGACGGACGTCGCCGCCCCCGCGTGCCCCTGCCCTCCCCTCGCCGCGGGCTCGCACTGCCGGTCGATGCGGCCGGCCCCATAGCCCGCCACTGATACCCCTACACCTAGCCTCCTTGTCACTGGAGCAGCCCCGCGCAACTCGTGCTCCCGCCGCCGTGTGCCCCTGTTGGCGGCCGCACTGCGTGCCCTTGGACTCGCAGGAGACGATTGTCTTCACACACAGCTGTTTAGATTGGTGTGTATGTGTTTTTAAGGCTAGATGCTTCAAGATGCTTTCAAGCGAATTCTTCCCAATTAGACCAGGGTTGCTGTGAAGATTTCATCATGTTGTCTGGAATAAAGACTGATGTTGCTGCTGAATATGATCAATTTTGACAGAATTTGGCTGTTATTATGGCTGCATTTTGACAGTTGCAAGACACCGACAAAATTAGAGTGAACCACATAACGAAATTATGCTGGACGTCAAATATGAGCATTCCTATAATCGAGTCAGCACACATAAAGATGGACGAAGTGTGAGCACTGTCATGCTTTGGTAGGTAACATAACATAGTATCATCAATTTGTATTATGGGATTTGTAGTGCAACCGTATGAAACCACAATTGCATAACTGACTTAACTTTAGAACAATTAGAACCAAACTAAAAAAAATCAAACCTTCCATGGCTGATGAAGCTTTGCAGTCCTAGGAAGTGGCAGCCAGTGACAGCCTGGCCGCCATCAGTCAAACTCAATTGTGGCGTGACCGACCTCGCCGGTACCCATGCGCATACCGGACATGATCCTTGTTCTAAAGCTGCTTGCAAGAAATCCAGAAATATGTGTGTCACCATCTGTTGCAGCTAGCTGCTTAAGCGTTGAAGAACGATAAACGCTGAAGCATCTCGACAAGAGTTAAACATGACTTAAACTAGTTTCCACCGGGTCCTAAACCACCGATCAAAATAGCCATTAATGCCTAGGAGGCTCTGCCTGGTTTTAGATAGATAGGGGGTTATATGAACCAGTTTGAGTGGTTAATGTTCCAAACCCAATAGATAAAGGGTTACATGGACTTCTTTGGAAGAAAAATAAAGAGCACCGAACACGAGTATCTACTTCCCAGCGTGATTGGACGGGGGCCAGGAAAACAAACGAACGGCAACGAAAACATAATTGGGCCAAGCCCATAACACACATCCTTAAACGAAATGGGGGTACACATCGCGCAAGCGCCAGGGGAGCCGTTTCCGCCGCCCGCCGGTCACTCTGCCTCCCCCACCTCCTTCTCGTCGTGCCCCTTCTCTTAGCGCGGCGCCACCTACCACTCCCCCACCCCACCCCCCAACCCACCACCACCAACGTGCCCTCCACGGAGACGCCCATCTCCGGTGCTGCCCTCCATCTGAAGCGCGTCTGCACCGCGAGGTAAGGCTTTCTATCTTTTGTTTTGGATCACACAAGTTCTGTAAATTTAGTGTAGAGCGTTGATCGGTTCATGTTTTTGATCCGTCAGTTTTGTTATCAATACATTGCTAGATAAAAAACGTGATCCAGTCAAGCGTTTATTGATGTCTGTATGTCATAAACATTAAACTTTCTCAATGGATATTGATGTGTTCCCATGTGGATTGGATGTCAGATACTTTTTTTTTCCTTTCGTGCTTATGATTTTGATCATGCAAGAATGCCAGCTTCATTTAGACTCGATGCTTCTTCTGCTTCTTTTTTTTGAGGAAGAATACTCAGCCGCTTTATTAAACCACAAGATTGTACAGGATATAAAGGCCCCCAGGAGGCTCGAGGAGCCAAACCTGGCGCCCAAACAGACCCTGACCGAGCTAATATATGAGGCTCCATATTGGAGGCTCGATTCTCATGTTTAAAAGAAACTGAAACTAGAGTTCTTAGCTTTGCCTTAATTTCATCGATAACCATGCTATAGGTACCCGCATAGGCCTGCTCCATATTATTGATCACAGATAGGCAATCCGACGCCATCGACACCTTCTGCAGGTATAAGTCCTCATCCAAGGCCAACGCTTCGCGGCAGGCGATCGCCTCTAACGTAGATGGATCATTGATTCCTTGTATAGTTAGAGAAAACGCACCAAGAAAGGTGCCCTCCTCACTATGGCAGACTGCTGCCACCGCTCCGCCGACACCCTTCTTGGCTACTGCGGCGTCCATATTGATCTTGGCACACCCTGGACTTGGTGCAATCCACTTTGGATGCACACGCCATGTACCGCCTTGCACCTTATCCTCCTCCTCATGGATAATTTTCCTTCGAACGAACCAGATAGCCCACAATGTGACTGTAATCCTTGCAAAATCATCTCTAGATAATGTCTCCATCATCGTGAAAAGCCACTGTTTCGGTGAAGGATTTTCATCTGCACACATGTGTTCAGTCACCTCTTCATCAACAAGTTCCCGGACACATCTCGCTACTGTGCAATTGATTAGCGAGTGTCTCCACGGATCAGCTTCACCACGGATTGAGCAAAGGTTCGTAGTTGACATATTTCTATGCTTCTTCTGCTAGGATGGCAGCTTGAGGCAGTAAACATATTTGCCCTCCTGTTGTCTGCTGTTGCATCGTCGACACTGATTGAACTCTTAGCCACTGGCGGAGCCTCTTGGAGGCGAAAGTGGGCCGCTGCCCCTCCTCCTCCCCCTCCCCCCCCCCCCCCCCCTCTCTCTTTCCAAATTGATTTTTTTTACTGGGTATTCTTTCACTCAACCGGTCAGCCCATCAATAAATCCAGCCCAACTTATGTGCTTATTTCCAATTCCACCACGCATGCGACAGGAACTGAAGGAGCGAACAGAGAGCTCTTCACGCCTCCGCCGCCCTCCATGGCGTACGCGCCCAATCGCTAGGGTTGTGCCTCTGGCAGTCGATCCTCCTCCTCGCCCCTCAATCCCCTCCCCCCGTTAGCGCCGTGCCGTGCCGCCGCGATCCCACACCGGCACACCTGCTGCTATTCCGCCCGGCCGTGGCGCCCAGCTCCCCACCGCCTGCCTGCACGCCAAGGTCAGGTATGTACTTCCGATTTCTGGATTCTGATTGTGAACTGAGAATTGGGATTTAGTGGTAACTTAGGTGCCGATTACTCCACTAGATTGCTAAATTGATGCATTAATTTTTTTTTGGATTTAGGTAGCAATGGGGAAACAACAGAAGATGTAGTATTCTTTCAAAAGAAAGAGAGATAAGAATATGTTGAACATACGTCTGCTCTTGCAGATAGCATGCTGCTACAAATAGAAAGTAAAATTGCTTCAAAAACTACTTGTTCACAAATAGAAAGTAAAATTGCTTCAAATATTACTTATATCTAGTGTATTTGCGTGAACAAGATACATATATATCATCATGACATTGCCATCTAATATATATACCATATATTTGTTCTCTGACTTCCTAGTTTTTAAGCATATTTGCTGTTTTTATAGAATTTCCCCCCTCTTGTGTTTTGTTCATGCTCCGCCACTGCTTGTAGCCAAATAGTTCCTGTCTTTTGTTGGCAGTGAGTAAACTGTTACATGTTTGGGATTGGTTTTGGGATGCATATCTTGAATTTGCGAGGTGGACATACGCTGGGTATTCGCCTACTGCAAACATTTCCATATAGCTGTTTCTTTTGCATTCATCTCCTGCTTCTGAACGCTGCAGATAAGGTTGGTTAAGTGTGGGATTTGCATCTGTATAAGTGCACATTCTAGTTGGAGATGGCAAATGAGCAAGAGAAGGACAAGCAAATTGGTGAAGAAGAAGAGGAAGAAGAGTATGTCTTGCTAGAGTTGGATGATTGTCTTTATTCCAACATACAACCAAATGCCCCTTATATACTCTCCGTAAGTTGATCCTTATCTACATCTGTGCAGTGGCTTTGAATTTTCGTTAGGCCCCTGTGCTATCACTGTTATTGCTATCAAGAAAGAGTTGAGGTTCGATTTTATCAGAAATGTTTAAATGGCAAATAAAATCCAAGTTCATTTGTTTTGTTGAAAACGAAGATGAAGCAGTAGGCTATGTGCCTATTACCTAAGAGAGCTCTTGCCATTAGTATGTGGTAGTCTGCTACTGCCTAGTAATATAACACATGAATGGATTAGGTATGTTTCTTCTATTTGGATCAAGATCAACTTTCCTTCCCATTTCTTATAGGTTGCTATGGTCAATGGCAGCGTCTACGCCAGAGTATTAACTCTGTGGGGTCAGACACATAATTACGGACATATTTACCTTGTTCTTTTTACAGCATGTATTAAGAGGTTTTCCTAAAAAGCTGACCCCTGACCCCACAGCTTGTATGTGAATTCGCCACTGGTCAATGGATACCATTATCTGATACACAATCTTGTTCAGTGTGTGCCTATGTCTCTTTGATGTGTTCAGTGATTTGCTTGTTTGCTTATATCAACTATCTATGTAATTTCGCTTACCACCTCTATGTTAGTCCACTAAGTTCTCTGTAATCATGTATTTCAGGGTTTGGATACATTGACTCCTACCTTGATATTAGGTGATGGCTTGACAATGGTGAGTATTATTGATGTTATGTTCGCTTTTGAAGACGCTTACTTGCCAGCTTCTGGGCACTGTTCTATGGTTGTTTGAAGTTCATCTTATAAATTTCTGTCCGTGACGTTACATATTATTGCAATCTATTTTTAATCACACCTCTGAGCTGTGGAATGTCAATTTATTGGTAGCGTTGTAGATCCTTTCTAAGGGTAAAAGTATACAGCTAACTAATGCATCACCGACTCACTGTTAGAACTTGTAGTTTTTATGTTAAAACTATATCTGGATACAGCCTTTAGAACCTTTTCCATTATAGGAGACTCTGGAGTATTTATCTAGAAAAATTCTTATCTGTACTTTGTGCCTGTTAAAGTTGTAAGAGTACTAGATTGAAAGAGGGCACATTAGGATTCAATAAATTATCTGTGACAGCTTTAGCACTAGCAACCACGGTGTTTGCTGATGTTATCTGTACCACTAATGCTCCATCGGTTTTCCTTCCCTTTCTGATAACTATCTGCTGCTTTAATATTGCAATATGTAATCTAGGCTTCCAATTGTGAAACAACTTACTGAGAGTGGCTTGTAGCTGATGCCTTTTTTATTGACAGATTGGAGAATACGAAGAAACTGTTGGCACATGTTATTTATTTTCAGAAAGTGGTAAGTGTTTGCATTGATAATATCCCCTCTGCTCCTTTTTCTTTGCAGCCAACATTTCTCCCTGTTAAATGTCATGCCGTATTGCAGTGTATTGATCGGATACCCGATGAATATACAGCTGATGTTTCCTGAAGATTTTCATGTTTGTTTTGTACTAGATGGTCTTGTTTGCTTGTAACTCCCCATGCTTGAATCCCTTTATTGAGGATATGTTTGAACCACAAATATGTATTTATCCAACTTGCCAGAAAGGCAGGGTAACATTACCATTCATTAGGAACCTTGTTACTCCTTGCACTCAGCCTAATGCGACTTTTACAGCGCACTCATTTGCTGTTCGATGTCTTCCTTTCCTTTCCAGATGCTCCACCAAAACCCGTTCCTGCTGGGGCGGCACCTCGCAAAGAAAATAAGGACAAGCAAGCGAGCAATAGTAAAGAAGCACCAGCACCATCCAAGGAGGTGAAACATCTTGCAAGCGTTCAAAAGATCCTGAAATTCAGGTCGGTCAGCGAGGACCATCAGGAGCACAGAGGATATCTGCCCGAGGACAAATAATTTCGGAACAAAATTCTAGCTGCTTAGCCTTTCCCTTGATGCCAACGCTCTACACCAAGTAATCGGTTGACCCTTCGAACAGAATGTAAGGATGATACTCGGTAATCTTAATTATCCACTACTAGTGTCCCTCTATCCTGAGTTCTCAACACTTGCAAATATGCAATCCATGATTCATTCTCTCTTTCTGGAATTTCCGTGATGGAGGTCCACTACTAGTGTCCCTCTATCCTGAGTTCTCAACACTTGCAAATATGCAATCCATGATTCATTCTCTCTTTCTGGAATTTCCGTGATGGAGGTCCACTACTAGTGTCCCTCTATCCTGAGTTCTCAACACTTGCAAATATGCAATCCATGATTCATTCTCTCTTTCTGGAATTTCCGTGATGGAGGTCCACTACTAGTGTCCCTCTATCCTGAGTTCTCAACACTTGCAAATATGCAATCCATGATTCATTCTCTCTTTCTGGAATTTCCGTGATGGAGGTCCCTGGGCGGTTTGTTAACTCATGCAACTCTTAGAAAAAACTGTTAAATATCCAGCACATCTGAAGCCATTGGATGCTTCTTTTTTGACCCGAGGAGCCATCCAGTAGGTCAAGTAGAAAGGGTCGTCGCCCTCAAGTACCTTTGCACCTCTAGCAATTAATCTGGGGCTGTGGACCATTCTCACGCGCAACCAAACGGATCAACGGATCTGAACTTCTAAAACTTTTTTATACACCAAGACTGGAATCTTGATAGTGATTCCAAGCAGGAGCGATACCACCTTTTGCCACTTGCAACATGCTGTATTAGAAAACACATGCCCTGCCGAGAAAGCGGGGGAGACTAAAAACTACTACTAATCGCAGAGGTCGTGCATATACCAAGCCAAAGCAAAAAGGGCAGGAGTTCATTCGTTTGAGCTCCTGCCATAGATCTGAAGGAGTCAGTGCTAGGATATCAGCAGCAGTAGTTCTTCAGAAGCGTAGCGTTTGAGATGACGGGTATGATGGAGTTGGTGAAGGCGAGGGCGGCGACGGCGGTGGCGAAGAGCAGCGACGAGTACCGGAGGGTGGTGGTGGTGGAGGAGGAGGAGGAGCTGGACGAGGCGGAGTGGGGGCGCCGGACCGAGGCGCGGAGCCGCGGGCGCAGGAGGGCCGAGAGATACGTCTTCACCTGCGCGCTCTTCGCCTCGCTCAACGCCATTCTCCTCGGCTACGGTCAGTTCTTCGTTCCAAGCTTCCTTTCTGCGATGAAATTTGCCGGTCCTTGAGTTGCTGCCGTATGTGCATTGCTGTAGCGTGTGCAAGAACTGGTCATGATCGATCGTTGTATTGTCGAATAGTCTAAGCCTGGAACGCCGTGCCTGGCAGATTCAGTTTGGTGGAAGAAGAAGTCTGATGATGGGAATGGTGAAGGTGACAGGCGGACAGCTACTGTTCTGACGATGGGAATGATGTAGTAACGGGGAACTTTCTGACACCGATTGCCGGTTCGTACAGGAGGATCGATTAGTCCAAACCACCATGGCTTTGCTTAAACTTGTAGAAAAGGGACATCTGCGTTGTATTAGTGCTATCATTAGAGCTCCATCTGACCTTGCAGCTCGGAAAATTCTGGCCAAATCCATGTAGCCGACAGAGCATATAGTTTTTTCGATGATCAAACAGTCGTGAACACACAGGTAGTCAGTTCTACTCCGCGTAAACCTACGCAATCAAAGAACGCGACAAGACTCCGATGTGCCAGTCGCAGTCCTGTTTGCCGGCAAGGGCGGGTCCAAGTCCACCTCACACCTCTCATAATATTTTCCATGCCAAAACTGAGTACATGACCATGAGTCCATGACTTCCCATGACCAGACAAAATAGCCAAACAAAACCTAAGCGTTTCTCCAAATTTACATCTATCCCTTGAGCAACTGATGGTAGAGGATCGTTTTGGAAATATTTTTGGAACCTCGTCCGGGCCGGTAGGAAAGAGACAGGCGAACGGCGAAGCGAAATACGTCGACATCCCCCACCTTCCTCGCGCCCCCATATTCGCCCTTCATGACCTCCAAATCCGGCGCCATTCCGCGGCGAGAGCAGCGTCGTCACCGCGTCTCCGGTAGCGCGGAGCGAGGCGATGGCGGCCGCCAATGGCAGGGGGAACAAATACGCGTCCCTCCACCCGACCGACGGGCCGGACGGGCCGGAGGTGGACTCGGCGGGGCCGGGTGCGCGCCGGCAGAGGAGGCCCTCGGCGTCCGATAGGAGACTCACGGAGCGTCTGAGGTTCGTGTACGCCTGCGCCATCTTCGCCTCGCTTAACTCCGTCCTCCTCGGCTACGGTGAGTTGAGTTCTCGCATTGCCGCGGCGCGCGACCCAGGGGGATCTGTGTCTGCGGGTGGGAATGGCTTCTGTGTCCCCGTGAAATGGAACCGTGATATCCGTTTGATAGAGAGCGATAGGATGTCGCAACTGCTAGGGCTACGCTTTGCATCCCTTGACGGACAGGACAGTCTTGACTTTGTTCTGAAAACACCAGACAACACAGGGAAGAGAGAATTTGGAAATTGCAGCCTCAGTTTAATACGTTTCAGTATTGATGCATCCTACAGTTATATAGACGATTTACATGTGAGATTTTGATCCCTGCTTGCTGTGAACGCGGAAATCAGCATATGGAACATGAAAAATTAGTTAAGAGTAGTTTTTATGGCTTCCGTGATATCGAACTTCTAAGAGATTCAGACTCCATTGTTGTCTAACACATTTTTTTAACACAAGACTCATGCTGCTATCTGCAGATGTTGGTGTCATGAGTGGCGCGATCATCTACATCCAGAAAGATCTCCACATTAGCGAGTTTCAGGAAGAAATCCTAGTAGGCTGCCTAAGTGTAATCTCACTCTTGGGAAGTCTGTCAGGAGGAAGAACGTCAGATGCGATCGGCAGAAAATGGACAATGGGCCTTGGTGCAATTATCTTTCAGACCGGTGCAGTCATCATGACATTTGCTCCTTCATTCACTGTACTCATGATAGGGAGGCTTCTTGCCGGAGTGGGTATCGGCTTTGGCGCCATGATATCTGCTGTCTACATTGCTGAGATCTCCCCTGCGTCTGCCCGTGGGACTCTCACATCCCTCCCTGAGATCTGCATAAATTTAGGGATCCTCCTTGGCTACGTTTCCAATTATGCCTTTTCAGGCCTTTCCGAGCACATCAGTTGGAGGGTCATGCTTGGTGTCGGTATCCTTCCATCTGTCTTCATTGGTGTCGCGCTTTTTGTGATCCCGGAGTCCCCTAGGTGGCTGATGATGGAGAAGAGAGTTCCAGAAGCGAGGGCAGTGTTGTTGCAGATTAGCGAATCAGAAGCTGAGGTCGATGAAAGGCTGGCTGAGATTGAGGAAGCTGCAAATATTATGAAGTCGGTGAAGTCTGAGGACAAGGCGGTGTGGAGGGAACTACTGAACCCTTCTCCTGCTGTTCGTCGGATGCTATATGCTGGATGTGGTATTCAGTTGTTCCAACAGATCACTGGAATCGATGCTACTGTCTATTACAGCCCAACAATCTTCAGGGATGCTGGAATCAAGTCTGACCAGGAGCTTCTTGCAGCGACAGTTGCGGTTGGGTTTGCTAAGACGATTTTCATATTGGTTGCTATTTTCCTTATTGATAAAGTTGGGCGCAAGCCGCTTCTTTATGTCAGCACCATTGGCATGACTGTCTGCTTATTTGTCTTGGGGATTGCACTTACATTGCAAAAGCATGCCATGGGGCTTATTTCTCCGAGTGTTGGGATTGATCTGGCAATCTTTGCAGTTTGTGGGAATGTGGCATTCTTTTCAATCGGGATGGGACCGATTTGCTGGGTCTTGTCGTCAGAGATATTTCCTATAAGACTACGAGCTCAGGCATCAGCACTTGGTCAAGTAGGTGGTAGAGTGGGCAGTGGTCTGGTTTCCATGTCATTCCTCTCCATGGCCCGTGCTATATCTGTCGGGGGAATGTTCTTCGTCTTTGGAGCAATCTCGACTGTCTCAGTTGCTTTTGTGTACTTCTGTGTGCCAGAAACTAAAGGGAAAACTCTGGAGCAGATTGAAATAATGTTTGAAGGTGGGAAAGGATGGAAAGGAGGCGAGGTTGAGCTTGAAGATACACAACACTTAATACAGGGCGACGTGAAGTCTGCCTCTCTAGGTTAGTATAATCAGTAACAAGACACTTCATGCCATTCCATGTGTTCAAATGCTCAAACAGCCTCGTCCTGCTTCAGACATGAGATTAAGAAATGATCAAGCTGCCTTTTTAGCTACTACTTCCGATAATAGGTCATAGGTTGTAACATAGATGATTGTTTGTGCTTTTTTTGTTAGTGTAGTTCTTCATATACAACCTTATCCCAGATAGTAGCTGGGAGAAGGAAACAATCACACAAGTGATGTTGTATCTGGTGGAATCTTCCACCTACAATATAATCGAAAAGTTCAGTTCTGGAATTTCATTTTAAAAGTTCTTCTCTCCTCTGCTGCCGGTTCTCGAGTTGCTGCCGTATGTGCATTGTTGTTGTAGCTAGAAGAACTGGTAATGATCTATCGGAGTAGTGCCGAATAGTCTATGCTGGAACGCCACGCCTGGCAGATTCAGGTTGGTGGAAGACTCTGACGGCGAGAATGGTGAAGGTGACAGGCGGACAGGTACCTTTGTGACGAGTAACGGGGAACTTACTGACACCGATTGTCGGTTCGTACTGGAGAATATATTAGTCCAATTGTCCAAACCACCATGGCTTTGCTTAAACTTATAGAAAAGGGACATCTACATTGTATTAGTGCTATTACTAGAGCTCCATCTGACCTTGCAGCTCGGCAAATTCTGGCCAAATCGCACCCATTTCTGAAATTTTAGCCGACAGAACATATAGTTTTTTCGACAATCAAACAATCATGAACACACAGATAATGAGTTCTACTCTGATGAACCAGTCACAGTCCTGTTTGCCGGCAAGGGCGGGCCCAAGTCCACCTCACCTCTCATAATATTTTCCATGCCAATTCAGATCAGTATTGCACAAAAACAACACCTAGGTCGCGAGACAGGCGGCGGCGACTCCATCTCCTCCCGATCTCGCGCGAGCGCTGGTCCCCTCTTCCTCCGCTTGCCGCTCCGCCGGCAGGAGGAAGGGGGCATGTTGCTCCGTTTTGGTCTAGTTGTTAGGGTTAGGTTCTGTTTGCTATGGTTCGTCGTTAGGGTGGTAGGAACAACGGCCGGACGAAAAAATATACCTTAACTCTACTCCCACATCGGCGTCTCGGAGTTGATGGCAACGTGTGCTGCTTGGTCCTTCAGATCGGCAGTGTTGTTTTCTCGTCGTTCTTTAGATCCAATGAGATCAGTTTCTCGGTGTGTCACTGGTGGTCGTCATTATCCGTGACGGCGCTGGCGACCGGGGCCAGGTGGTTTCTCTAGAGCAAGGTGTTGGTTTGAAGTGGTGGATCTACCTTTTTTTCGACTTCGTCGATGGGAGGCGGTGGATCTTGTTCCAAGACAAGCACATGGACGTCCCTAGTCGATGTGCCACAGCGGCATATGTCTTGTTGCATGTAGCCTGTTCATCGACTCACAAAACATCGTTGGCGATGGTGCTTCGATCTGGCAAATGGTGGAGGCTTGGCGTTTCTTTAGGCGTGCGCCCCGACGATGCTGGAGTTGGGCGGCGGCCGCCGCTGGCTTCGGTGGTTGCAGGAAACTTTATGAATACTTTTGTATTTCTCGGTCTTTTAGAGTTTTATCTGCAAAAGTTTTTAGGAGAATCGAACAGTTTTTTAGTTTCCACACCTGTCCGTTCATGTAACTCAATTTTCGACTAATAAAATGTTTGCGGTTGCTCTAAAAATAATATTTTTTTCCATGCCAAAACAAAGTACATGACCATGACTCCATGAGTCCATGACCCTGACAAAATATCCGAAAAAACCTTTGCAATCTAACCTAGATGTTTCTCCAAATTTACATCTATCCCTAGAACAACTCACGGGAGAGGATCGTTTCGGAAATTTTTTTGGGACCTCGTCCGGACCAGGCGAGAAGAGACAGGCGAACGGTGAGGCGGAACACGTCGACATCCCCCACCTTCCTCTCGCCCCATTCGCCGTTCATGACCTCCAAATCCCGCGCCATTCCGCGGCGAGGGCAGCGTCGTCACCGCGTCGCTGGCAGTGCGGAGCGAGGTGATGGCGGCCGCCAATGGCAGGGGTAACAAGTACTCGACCCTCGATCCGAGCGACGGCTCGGAGGTGGACTCGGCGGGGCCGGGCGCGCGCCGGCAGAGGATGCCCTCGGCGTCCGACACGAGGATCAAGGAGCGTTTCAGGTTCGTGTATCGCCATCTTTGCCTCGCTTAACGCCGTCCTCGGCTACGGTGAGTTGAGTTCTTGCAGTGCCGCGGCGCGCGACCCAGAGGGATCTGTGTCTACGGATGGGATTGGCTTTCTTGTTTCTCGCGATAGAAATTTGCAACAGCTAGTGTTATGTTTTGCATCCCTCGACGGACAGTCTTGATTTTGCTCCGAGGATTTTTTTTTTTGAAATGAGCATATATTAATATAGCAATGATACCAATTACACCCAGTCTCTGTAACAGCGCATTAACCTATTGGTATTATGGATGCACACAACAAAAATAAAGAAGAATTACAAAATAGAAAAGTCCCGTGCGGCGATAAGATCCTTAGTAGCAGCGACACTAACCCCACCAGAACAACACCAAACGTCCAACACCTCCAATAGCGACGTTTTCAAGAAGGAAACAAAGCACAAGCACCGTCGTTGTCTGATCAAAGATCATAGGGTTTCACCCTGGAGAAAGCCCCCACTCATAAAACAATGTCTTTAACAAGGTCATTGCCAGGCACAACCAATTAAGGCCAGACCTTGGATTTTCACCCTACAAGGTAAGACTGTGAACTCCTCCTGTGCTGCCGTCGCCACCTTCCGATGCCGCTGCTACAATTCACGAATCATCAAGCCAATTCCTCATCGCCACTAGGACTCGACCCATCATAGCTAGTCCACCAATCTTGACTTCCATGACATTCTCCGCACACTGACTTTGCCATGGAACTAAAGACATGTTCCACGATGGCAACAGACTGCAGAGCTTCGCCTCGCTCCCTCTGAAACCAAACGGTTAGAAAAACCGGTTGCGCACGACCAAATCTCATCCGTTCCAGCAATCTCCAGGCATGATCGCCCATGAGAGTTCGCCGGCGAAGCCTTCCGGAACACGACACTGCCACCAGATCAATGAAAACAGGCTGAAGGTAGATCTTCGTCTTGGCGTGAGAGAAACCCTAGGACTGTGCCCCGCAGATGCGATCCGCACCGTCATCCGCGCCGAGGGAGAACCTCCATCAAAACCCGAGGCCGCCGCCCCGGCTTCCAGACCCCGCCGCCATCAGATCGCCGTCGGGGCGACAACCTTCTCTAGAGTTAATAGCAACCCCAACTTAATATGTTTCAATATTGATGCAACCTACAGTTCTCTAGAGGATTTACAAGTGAGATTTTGGTCCCTGCTTGCTGTGAACGCGGAATCCAGCATATGGAACATGAAAATTTAGTTGGTTTTATGGCTTGCATGATATCCAACTTCTAAGAGATTCAGACTCCATTGTTGTCTAACACACATGCTGCTATCTGCAGATGTTGGTGTCATGAGTGGCGCGATCATCTACATCCAGAAAGATCTCCACATTAGCGAGTTTCAGCAAGAAATCCTAGTAGGCTGCCTAAGTGTAATCTCACTCTTGGGAAGTCTGTCAGGAGGAAGAACATCTGATGCAATCGGCAGAAAACAGACAATGGGCCTTGGTGCAATTATCTTCCAGACCGGCGCAGTCATCATGACATTTGCTCCTTCATTCACTGTGCTCATGATAGGGAGGCTTCTCGCCGGAGTGGGTATCGGCTTTGGCGCCATGATATCTGCTGTCTACATTGCTGAGATCTCCCCCGCGTCTGCCCGTGGGACTCTCACATCCCTCCCTGAGGTCTGCATTAATTTGGGGATCCTCCTTGGCTACGTTTCCAATTATGCCTTTTCAGGCCTTTCTGAGCACATCAATTGGAGGGTCATGCTTGGTGTCGGTATCCTTCCATCTGTCTTCATTGGTGTCGCGCTTTTTGTGATCCCGGAGTCCCCTAGGTGGCTGATGATGGAGAAGAGAGTTCCAGAAGCGAGGGCAGTGTTGTTGCAGATTAGCGAGTCAGAAGCTGAGGTTGATGAAAGGCTAGCTGAGATTGAGGAAGCTGCAAATATTATGAAGTCGGTGAAGTCTGAGGACAAGGCGGTGTGGAGGGAACTACTGAACCCTTCTCCTGCTGTTCGCCGGATGCTATATGCTGGATGTGGTATTCAGTTGTTCCAAGAGATCACTGGAATAGAAGCTACTGTCTATTACAGCCCAACAATTTTCAGGGATGCTGGAATCAAGTCTGACCAGGAGCTTCTTGCAGCGACAGTTGCGGTTGGGTTTGTTAAGATGATTTTCATATTGGTTGCTATTTTCCTTATTGATAAAGTTGGGCGCAAGCCGCTTCTTTATGTCAGCACCATTGGCTTGACTGTCTGCTTATTTGTCTTGGGGATTGCACTTACGTTGCAAAAGCATGCCATGGGGCTTATTTCTCCGAGTGTTGGGATTGATCTGGCAATCTTTGCAGTTTGTGGGAGCGTGGCATTCTTTTCAATCGGGATGGGACCGATTTGTTGGGTCTTGTCATCAGAGATATTTCCTATAAGATTACGAGCTCAGGCATCAGCACTTGGTCAAGTAGGTGGTAGAGTGAGCAGTGGTCTGGTTTCCATGACATTCCTCTCCATGGCCCGTGCTATATCCGTGGGGGGAATGTTCTTCGTCTTTGGAGCAATCTCGACTGTCTCCGTTGCTTTTGTGTACTTCTGTGTGCCGGAAACGAAAGGGAAAACTTTAGAGCAGATTGAAATAATGTTTGAAGGTGGGAAAGGATGGAAAGGAGGCGAGGTCGAGCTTGAAGATACACAGCACTTAATATAGGGCGACAAGAAGTCTGCCTCTCTAGGTTAGTATAATCAGTAACAAGATACGTCATGCCATTCCATGTGTTCAAATGCTGAAACAGCCTCATCTTGATTCAGACATCAGATTAAGAAACGATCAAGCTGCCTTTTCAACTACTGCCAATGTTGAGAGCTCAACAGGACTTAGGTTGTTACATAGATGATTGTTTGCGTTTTTTTGGAGTGGAGTTCTTCATATACAACCGGATCCCAAATATTACCTGGGAGAAGGCCACAAGTGATGTTGTATATGGTGGTATCTTCCACCTACAGTATAATCGAAAATTTCACTTCTAGAATTTCATTTTCACACAAGAAACAAGTGTTCATCTTTGCATAAAATTTCTCAATCATTAAGTGTAGTTCAGTCAGAAAAGCATTTTTATAAAACTGCTCTTTGGTGATCTTGCTCTCTGGGTACTTAAAGTAAAGATAAATGAGCAAACATGTTATGGTATTGCTATTATGAGCAAAATTCGCATTACACCACCTTTGTTAGCATAGATGCAAAATACCAAGTCGGAAGCAATCTTTTCAAATAACGCCACCCGTATCAGAAATTCAGGAATGTAGTTCCACTTTGCACCAGCCTAACCCCCTTACCAAGTCAGGCCCTATTGGAAAAAATCCACCATCTAGCCCACTTTGGTTCCACAATTTTACTTGTTTTGATAGGAAAAGAGAAAACACCCCATAAATCAACTTCGTGTCTCCACTAACTTTAAATTAGAAGGACAAGGGAAGTATCTTTTATATTCATTTAAGTTTGCACTAAGAGTAGGTTTTCATTAATTCTGATTATGTTAGGAATATTTAGATCACAACCTCTAACTAATGCATCAATATCTGCCATGAAATACTCCCTTTGTTGCAATATATGAGACGTTTCTTATCTATTGCAACAGATTACAGATGCAGTGCATTGGAAAAATCAATTCCTCATGAGAAAGTAAGAAGCATCTAGAATTATCCTGAAACTTAAAACAAGAGAATAGATGTTCACCATGAGCACTCTAGAACAAATTACCGTAGCAGACAGTAGATATAATTTTCCATGGGTGAGTAAGAATTACGTACAGTTTATTTATGTTGCAGTTTATGGCTTGAGCCTCTCAAGCCTGTTGTATTATTTTGAACTAAAATGCAGGTGCTCTGCTTTCGCATCAAGAGACAGAATAAGCTAGGGTTTGAACCCTTTTTTGGTAAGAACAAAGCTTCAGTGACTCCCAAAACATGACTGGTTTGCTATGTGTCAAGAAAGATTCACGGTAACTACACAACAGTTTGCTGGATGAACTCCTGGATCTATGCCATTTGGCATTTGTGACAGCTGGATATTTTCTTTTGTCTGAAAAGCGATCTCCATTGAAAACAATGCATCCATTTAAGATGATGGGTCAGTTGGAGTCGTCGTGGGTAGCCATCCAGTATCTATTGGTGAACCACGAGGAGTCGGCGACGGCCTTGGCGCCATCATGGTTACGGTGCCACTCGTAGTAGGCATGCGTCCTGTTCTTGATCTCCAGGGTCGCGTGCCCAAAGCTTCCCTCTCTGAACGCGGAGTACCCCGGCTGAGGCATTGTGAAGCTGCATTTATTCACGTGTGATTGTCAGTAAATGGAAAACATATTTCAGCTGATTTTTTATCAATTCAATCACCATTGCATTGTGACTTGATGTCTTATCAGTTTTGTGACTAAAACAATACTAGCATGCATCGAGTTCGACACTAAGAATCCTGTCTAGATAAACTTGCTCCGAGACCTAACATTTTTAGTGATTTCTAATTTTCTATCTTAATGTTATAGTAGTATCTCTTTTCTCATCAGTCAACATTTTCCCTACTTGGCATGTTTTACACACAACTAATATCATTGCATATGGATCGGCCCTGGATACAACTTACTTGTTAGCGATGCCTTCGATATTGCCTCCATCACCGATGTTCACATAAACCGGCGCGTCAAGGTTGTGGACTGGCGTAGCCTTGTTGTTGATGATGTCGTACTCGATGTTTGAGAACCGTCGGCTGCGCTCGTAGGAATGGACGTGTCCGGCGAGCATGAGGTCGACCTTGGCCTCGACAAGCCATGACTCGAACTGCACCCGCATCGTCTCCCCTTCCATGTAATGGTAGTTGTTACTGTTGTACCATGGCGAGTGCATGAGCACGATGAGCCACGGGGTGGTCTTCCTGTCGACGCGACCTAGCTCCTCTTTGAGCCACGCCCATTGCGGCGTGTACTTGCCATATGAGGAGTAGGAGGCGATCACGATGATGTGCGCCGAGGCGATCTTGACGGAGTACCAGAAGGGCTCCGTGCTGCCAGCGGCCAGATATGGCGTCGGGTAGCGGTGGGTGAAGGGCTTGAAGGGGACCGTCTCGCCGATCTCCGGCGCGTAGTCCAACTCATGGTTGCCGGTAGTCCAGAGCCATGGCTGGTAGGCGACGCTGCGCTCGACGAAGCGGGCCCAGGTGTCCCAACGGTTGTTGTCGTGGAGAGGGTAAGTGTCGGCGTAGGAGAGGTCGCCGACGAAGAGCACAGCGTCGCCACCGTTGGCCTCGTAATGCGACAGCGTGCTGTTCGAGTCGAACGTCTGACCCAGGTCACCTGTTGATTTGTCACATACAACAAAACAGAAATCAGAGCTTGATTAATCTCTCAAATTGTTCTTCCAAGTTGCCTTGTGTGCATTCTTTTCTAATTTCTGCTCTGGTAGTGTTCTCCAGTCAGTCAAACATGGCAAATATTGTCTTGACAGATACTACTTGCCAAGAAATTCAGACCCCAACGAAGTTGATGTGTGAGCGACTCCTAGTCCTAGGGGACGCCGGCTGAACTCTGCAGGTAAAATAGTCACAGCACATGGCATTGGATGCTACGACACAGAATTGACAGAAATGCTGGCTTTCTCATCTTGTCCTAGATCCCACCGAGCCGTCTGTCTTTCTAGCTAGCTAGTGCCTATTGTCTTTCATTCTGGCAAGAAAAGTTCAGAAAAAACTACCCTAATTGCTGAAATAAAGGAGAAAATAACGAACGCACCGATGAGTCCGAACTTGAAGGGCGCATCGGGTCCTGGCTTGGGAGGGGCGGTGAACCAGAAGGTCCTCACCGTGTGCCCGAACCCCATCGCGTAGTAGTACTTGACACCATGCTGCGAAAACCAGAAGCAATCAATGGCGGCGGTGCTCTCGATCTGAACTTGTCCTGGATACTACTGTTCGTTCTCTTAATTAATACCTTGAGGTTCTTGAGGGTGCAGTGGTGGATGAAGCCGGAGGTGTAGTTGAAGTAGTCGTAGCGCGTGTGCCTTCCCTCCGCCGACATCTCCATCTTCTCCGGCGAGCGGCCGTAGGTCACGGTGCTGTTGCCCAGCTCGTTCGGCGTCACCCACGACACCGTCATGGCCGTGCCCGTCTGGTCGCCCAGCGTGATGTGCACCTGGTTGGTTTCATCAAAGAGGGAGAAGAAGATGTGAGGAATTTAACTACAGTACTACCCAAGATGGTACTAACTGAGGCCGGTGACCCACGCACCTGTTGCGGGGCATTGTAGCCGGGCGGCACGCGGAAGACGTCGGCGTCGAGCGGCATGTCGGCGGTGGCCTCCATCTTCCGCCGGTACATGCTCGTCACCCCGGCTTGGGCCTCCGCCGCCGTGGCGAGAAGCACGGTGAGCGCGAGCAGGCCCAGGGCACCCATGCTACCGCACTGTGTCACCCTCCCTCCCCTGTTTTCTTTTCACAGGCAGAAGCACAGGTCGAGAAGCAGGGTCTCCAATGGAGGCGCCTCGTGTAGTGCGAGGAAGAAGCAAACAATCAGTGGCTGGTATATAAGGACAGTAGGAAGAATCTTTTTTCCCACGGTCAGACTCTTATGGAGTATCATTAACTCTGAAATTTAACAGGTCTTTAAGCGTACCGTCGCATGATTTGTGGGGGAATATCCGCGAAATTGTGCTTGCTTTGACTAGAGAAATCGGGAAACTAATTCACGGCTTGCAGATGGCGGATCGGCGTGCCAGTCGAATTTGATTTTGTATTAAATGGGGACGCGGAAGTTGACTCCGATCGAAGATCATGTCATGTGTGGGCGTTGGGAGGAAGAATATTGCGTCTCGTGCCACGTTCTCACCAGGCCGTGACAAATTAGGAGGGCATCGCCGTCCGTCGTCGTCGTCGTCGTCGTCGTCGGGGAAACGCGCGATAGTTTGACCGGCCGAGCGACGTTTGCAGCAATTGGATTGGAATGGGCGATCGCGACGCGACGACTAGACATTGCCATGGTTAATTGCGCCAATAGAAAGAGGAAGATGAAGATGAAGATGTGACTTTGAGCTGAGTTAGCTGGGCACATCCAGCTTCCGCTCGGACTCACTTTAGCAAGTGTCGGTTCATTTTTCAATGCAATCATCATGCTGCTTCTATAACAAGAAGTACATGCAGGTATTCTTCCTGTGGGGGAACAGTGAAAGTGTGCGATCCAGTGGACACGACCAAAAGGAGATGAGATCCACAAAGCTGTGGCGATTGGCAAAGGACTCGGCTTTCTCATCTTTCCCCACCCTCCTTTTATCTCCTGGCTAGCAGGCCAGTTGCTTTGGCTTTCAAGATTCTACTATCAAGCCTGCTTCTTCTTTCGCAATCACGAGTACAAACAAGTTAGGATTTTGTAGCACTCCCGTTTATTGGTTGGCTAGACTACTCTTCATCTTTTACAACAGACTCTATTTTTTTTTTCACTTTTCTAGTAAGTAGTACATGGTGATTTAAATCTGCCAAGTTTTTTTCATGCTACAAACTGAAGTTAGTATACCATTCTTCTTCTCTCATTTCGAACGGCCGGTCATCATGTCAAGATTAAGGGCAATGCGTCATGACTAAACAGACGGCAAAGTTTCACTATAAAAACACGCGGAGCATTCACATGATGTTTTCCATGGGTTGTTTCTATAGTTATGACTATACGGTTCCACATGATGCATGCATCTCAAAAAAATACATCTAGGCTTCAATATTTTTCCTTCTTTTTGCGCGGAATTCAATAATTTTCCTTGATGTGATGATTTTGATCCATTCATTTCAGCTAGCCCCAACGAACCGGCCGAGCATATTCCCTTTTGATTCTTGAACAAATGTATGCTTGGTCATCTCTACTACTTTTATTGTTAGTACTCCGTAGCTGCGTTGAAAGAGAGGATCGAGAGTGTTCTAAAAGGAAGAGGATCGAGAGGAGTACGTACGTAATCCAGAGTCGCGTGGCCGCTGCTTGATCGATCGTTAGGAAGTTCAGAGTTCAACTTGTTCTTCGCTGAGAAGACACCACTGGAAGATTCTCCACGAACTGCAAGCGAGAAAGTTCCATGGGGTTAGAGGATCTTTATTCTCTCTTTTTTCCAACCTAGGCAAAGCTTTTGATTGATTAAGTCGATAAAAAAGTTGGACAGATATAAGAAAAACCGGACAAAAACTATACAACACACAACACGCCACTCCAGCTTCAAGGCCGCGCTCCCACACGATTCGATGACCAAGTCGTCCTATCAACCAAAACCAACACTCGTACGATCAACGCAACGCAGCATAGAAGAACATCCCGAGTCACCACTCCAATATTCACGCCAGCCTCGAAACCATACCCTCACATGAGTTGACCACAAAAGCCGACAACCAAACACCTCAACACAACATGCTGGAGGCGATAAACTGAAACCGCCGTTCTGACATCCATGCTGGCCCCTGGGCTGCACACCGCCTGGCCGAAGAAAAAATTCGGACAACGCCAACTAGACGAACATGCCAAGCACCTACACGGGAGGCAAAGGGGATCTAGAACGATGCCTCCAAGGAGGCGAGCGACGACCGAAGGCGTCGACATCAACCGAGGTTGATGCAGGTTTTCACCTGGAGTTGCGTCCGACTAACCGCCGTAGCCGATATTGCCCTATAGCTCGCCGCCGCCAACCACCGACTCACTCCACTAATCCCGTTGGTGGGTGGAACATCCAACGCAAGATCCCAAGAGGCAACCGACGCAATAGCGCCGCCTCGCCTAATCTCACATAGGATCTATTGTTTTCCTTGGAAAATCCCGGGTGGAGGAACGTGGACACCACCATGACGACGACTTCAAGAGGGACCATGCGCCCAAGGGCATCGGTCCCGCATAGCCAACTCCTAGCTCTGCTCTATAATAGAGAACCGCCATCATGGCCAGCCGCCTAGCATCTAGGCGCCACGTCAAGCCCAAGTTCGACTGGCACCCTCCAAGGCTAGCGGACGATCACCATGAAGATATCATGATGTTCGCCTTTAAAGACGTTGGAAATAGGCAGCCAATCCCAGCATCCCTCACGTTGCAACACCTAGGATCCAAATTGTTGCCACGAAATTGCCGTTGTTTGGATCATTAACGCTGACCGTAGATTGTTGTCGAAGCGACCAAAGCGAACCGGAGTAGCCACCACCACGCTTGACCACCACCACCGATGTCCGGACACCGCCTCTCCCACTGATGGCTGGCTGTTGACGAGGGAGCTTCTTCTTCTTTAATTCCCCGGCAACGGCGCCAGAAAAAGCTTGATGATGACTCCTTAACGGCAAGTCTGTTGGGAACCCCAAGAGCAAGGTGTGAAGCAGCATAGCAGCAAGTTTTCCCTCAGTAAGAAACCGAGGTTATCGAACCAGTAGGAGGAAGAAAACGTCACACAGGTGTTGCAAGCAACGCGGAGACCTGCACAACATAAACTCAAGACTTTGCCCCAACGAACAGTGAGGTTGTCAAGCTCACCGATTTGCTGTAACAAAGGATTAAACGTATGGTGTGGAAGGTAATGGTTTGCAACAAGTATACAAGTAACAGTGGAAGATGTATCAATGGTAAAGATTGGACCGGGGTCCATAGTTCACTAGAGGTGCTCTCCTTAGATAAACAACATGGCATGAAGGGTAAACAAATTACAGCAGGACAATTGACAGGAACTGAGCAAGGTATAACAATGCAATACTAGTCAAAAATATCCTATGAGATTCGATTGGGCAATACAACAATATACATAGACCGCCATCCAACTGCATCTATGACTAGAAGTCCACCTTCAGATTATCATCCGAACCCCCTTCAGTATTAAGTTGCAAGCAACATACAACTACTTTAAGAAAAGTGTGTAAGGTAAACAATCCACTTGTTCCATGAACAATAGACTGTTATTTTCTCCCTAGTAGCAACAGCACATCTACAACCGAAGAGATTTCTGTCACTTCCCTTGGAAACTAGAGGCATGAACCCACCATCAAGTATAAATACCCCCTCTTGGAGTCACTAGCAATTACTTGGCCAACATAGCTACTAACAACGGAGAGCATGCAAGATCACAAACAACACAGACATGATAGAATCATAAAGACAAAACCATTAATCAATCTGACATAATAATCTCAATATCCATCGGATCCCCGCAAACACAACATGCATGATTACAAATAGATTAGATCTTGATCATGAACGGAGCTCACAACATCTATACATGAAAGCACAAAGGAGGAGATACAACCATCTTGCTACTACATGGACCCATAGTCCAAGGTGGAACTACTCAAGCATCATACCGGAGAGAAGGCCTCCGGGATGATCTCCCCTCCGTCAGGGTGCCGGGAAGAACTTCAGATCCCCCCGATCTAGGGACGACGATGGCGGAGGCTACAGAAGGTTTCGTGGAATATTGATCGGGTCCTTAGGGTTTCTGCATCGGGGACTTCTTATAGGCGAAGAGGCGGGGCTGGGAGGCGGCCAGGGGCCCCACACCCTACCCAGGCGTGGGTAGGGCCACCCACGCCTAGGGGGTCTGGACGCCCTGACTTGCGACTCCGTCTCGTCTTCTGGATTCTTGTTCCCCACGGAAAGTTATTGACTTTGGCTTTTGTCCCGTCCAATTCCGAGAATATTGATTTTCTGCCTTTTGGAACCAAAAACAGAAGAAAACAAGCAACTGGCACTGTGGCAACTTGTTAATAGGTTAGTTCCAGAAAAGATATAAAAACACCTCAAAGTATAGACAAAGCAAAGCAAAGTAGATACTAAACAAGCATGGAGCATCAAAAATTATAGATACGTTTCGAACGTATCAAGCATCTCCAAGCTTAACTCCTGCTCGTCCTCGAGTAGGTAAGTGATAAAAAGAATAATTTTTGAGGTGACATGCATCGTCAAAACCAAGATCAAACCATTTGCAAGCATTGAAAGCTGAGATCAAAGAACTCTAAACATGTGCATGGAAGATGGAGTTCTAACAATAGGACATAGTAACTATGCATGCAACATGAAAGGCTACAAACAAAGATCATGAATAACATGCATTAAAAAACGTTTGTTTGTTTCACATACAAAAAACATGGCATAGTGGCAATCAGCTTGTCCCTCATAGAGTAGCAAATAGATGCATAGGACACCTTCAAAGTTCACAAGGGTGACTAGAAACAAGTAGCACAAGAGCAAGTAATATCACAATATGCATCAATCAATATGCTTTGGAACACTGCTGAAAGAACATGTGGGCCCCCATGTGTGGTTTTGGTAATTAATGACAATCTTTATGGACTAATGTGTGTATTAAGGTATACTTGTAGGATTTGTCTATTGGCGTCGCTTGGAGCATGTGTTGGCTTCAAGGTCGATGAAATGAAAAGAAGATGTATTGTGCAAGCTCAGAATGTGTCATCTATAGAAGATCTCATGTTTGATGCTTTCCATCCTCGGTGATCATGGATCGATGATGAGGAATCAAGAAAGGCGTTCCATCTTGAGAAGGTCAAGTTCGTCTACATCGAGATCAAGTGGAATGCTCAAGGCAAAGGTATAATCTTGATAGATTTTCCCTTTTGCCGGTCTCATGTTGTTAGTGGGAGACCGGGTTTAGAATAGATGGCCGTTCTATCAAGAGGGGCTCTCGAATGAGTAACTCGATTATATCGTTCGGAGAGAGCTCAAACCTTTGCATACTTACATGATCGTATTTGGTTGTTATTTGGTCTTATCCATGTGGGGACATAGAGCTTGTGGTAATCTCCATAACAAGCTCTTGTTCATCAAAATCAGATCTTCCTTTTGTATATTATCGTGATTTTGATCTGATTATTATACTTGATACTTTCTCACTAAGTGAGGTATCTCACATTAGTGAGATGGCGGTTTTCCGGTTTCTCACTAAGTGAGGTATCTCACATTATTATACTTGATACTTTCTCACTTGGTGATAACCAATATTTGAGTTTTTAGCCATTGTCGTCCTCTTTCCAACGCAATTGGAATCGGGTCAATCGGAGCTACCAATCAAAAGTTATTGACGTTTGAATTTTCCCCATATTTACTTTTAAAAAGAAAAAGAAAAAAAGGATTTTCTAGAGGTTGCGGTACTACCGGGCCGCAGGTCCGACCCAGTCTGCAGCGTTCAGCCTGCCTCCTGCCCCGCGCGGAAGTTGCCTTCGGCACTACCGGTCCGGCCCGGCACTACCGCCCGGGTGGGATGGTAGTACCGGCCAGCCTAGCTTGCCTCCCTGTCACTTCCATGCGCCCAACCCACGCACGCGCAGCTTCCGCCGCTTAGCTCCTGCTTGGCCCGCTTCATCCTCGCACGTCGCTCAACCCACTATCGCGTGCTTGGCCTACTAATGGCGTTGCTCGCAACGCGCGCGTGCCATGCGGCCCCACGTAGTCGCCAATCCCGCCCTCTCTTCCGCGCGCCTGCCTGGCGACGCCTGCTGCCGCCGCCGCTTTCCCGCTCTCGCGCGCGCGTTGCCCTGACCGCTGGGCCCGCTGCCGCTGCTCCCTCTCGCGCGTGCAGCTACGCGTTGACCGCGCTGCCGCCTCGCTGGCTCTGCTCGCTCGCTGGTTGACCTACTGCTGCGCATGTTCTCTGCTTTTCTGGGCTGCTCAGGTTGCGAGCGGTAGTACCGGTACTACCGGTCCAGACCGAAACATAGCTCCAACGGCCAGATTTTCTAGGGCCCTTTTTAAGCCTTTGCCCGTTTTTAGTTTAGATAGCTTCTGCCTCTTCTATTAGTCTAAGCTTTGTCCACACTTGCTCTAGATTTTGAAGCTTGAATAATCTCTTCCCCTCCGATCATTCTTGCCCATATTTGAGTGGAATAGAGAGGAGATCTAGACCCACGCTTTGACCTAACCGATTCATCTCTTTGTGAGTGTATCTTTGGGGATCTAGACTTTGGGGGATTTTGTGTTCCCTTTGTGTTCTTCCTCTCTTGTTCCACCAATAGCTTTACTAGATTTGTTGGAACTTGAGAGTGAGGGATTGGAACACCTTTGTGGTGTTCTTGCCATTTGCATTCGGTGCATCGGTTTGAGTTCTCCCCGGAGGATTTGGTGAGTGAAAGTTGAGAATCTTTTTACTCTTGGGTTCTTGGAACCCTAGACGGTTTGTTGTGTTGCAGGTTTAGGCCTTGGTGGCGTTTGTTGGGAGCCTCCAATTAAGTTGTGGAGAAGTGCCCCAACCTTGTGAGAGGTTCCGGTTGCCACCGACAAGTGCACCGATAGTGGAAGCGTGGATCGATCCCATTGGGGTGAGATTCACCAGAGAATAAGGGAGGCCTTTTGTGGTGTAGGTGGTTAGATACCACCCCCTCTCCAAATGAGACGTACTCCATGTTGGGAGGAACTCGGTAAAATATCGTCGTCCCCGCGTGCCTCGGTTATCTCTATACCCGAGCTCTTACTTATGCACTTTACTTTGTGATAGCCTTCGTGCTTGAAGTATATATCTTGCTATCACATAGTTATTTGTCTTGCTTAACATAAGTTGTTGGTACCCATAGGTGAACCCTAGATTGTTCTAGGTTATGTGCTTGACAAAGTAAACGCTAGTTTAATTCTGCCTTTGTCGAGCCACTCTCGAAAAAAAATTAATCGCCTATTCACCCCCTCTAGGCGACATCTGTATCCTTTCAACTGCACACAGAATGACAACTATGCTCTCTTAATGGTGCCTAAAGGTAGAAGGTGGAAACTCAAATAATGGTGGAAGAAAAGCCTTTTATAAAGGAAGCAGGGATTTCAAGTTTCAAAAAGAGCTCCAAAAATTATGGTACTTGTTAGCTTTCAGCCCTCATTGCCCCTATCATAAGCATCTTGAGGTGATTAAGGTTAAAGTGAACAAAGATGGAGTATATGCTTGACAAAGTATAAGTTAGCAATCTCAAGTCCCTTGAATACGAGGGTCACACCTCATGCTACTCAACTTTAGTCACCTACAAGTTCTTGTCATTGTAAGTATTTGCATATCATAGAGAACCGCCAACGGGGTACCCCTTGCACATGATACAGGAGCTATCCCATAACCAAAATGACAAGGCAAGCAGACAATGAGCATCTCAGCGATCTTTTTATTTACCATATGCATAGATTTTTATTGAGGATGCTTCATAGATAGCTCACTATGGTGATGCTGCAAGTTTCCACCATGATTAGGCATGGCTTAGGCTAGCGGCCCAGGCGTTTCTCTAACACAAAATACAAACTCCATGGACTTAAAAGTTCCCTCTTTATTTCACACCGGTGACATCCATAGACAAAAGATCATGATATCAACTGTGTACAAAGTACAAGTGCAATGTTGAAAACGTTCCCCGTGACAGCACGGTTCTGCTAATTCCAACGTATAAGTGCAAGCATATACAACATAGAAGACATAATGGTTCAAGTTTATTAGGGTCAAAGAATATAAAGTGTGCCATCAAGTTTGTGAGGGCTTTAATCACTAAGTTTTCACATAACAAAATAGTTTTTAATTGGAAGATAGCTGAAAACAAGAATATACTTGGAATGGTGTAAAACACCATGCATAGGAATTTATAGTGGACACTTTGGAATAACTTGGTTTCTTGGGAGTTGGAAGCATGAGTAGAGCTTGCTCATATAAGTGGAGGCTAGCAAAAGACTGGGAGCAACCAACTAAGAGAGCAATAATGGCCATAATCAATGAAGTGCAACAAAGCATTACTAATCAAAGCAAAGAGTGGCACTACAAGTCAAGGACTAAATGATCATAGAGGCTATGGTGACTTGTTATAGTCATAACATGGTGTGAGCATGTGCCAAGTCAACCCAAGCAAAGCATCAAAGGAGAATACCACAATACTATGCTTTTGCATGCTAAAACATGCATAATTTCTTCAAGACGCACTAAGCAATCCCAATTATTTGGAACAAGACATGCTACAACAATAATCACTATGCATAAGGTCAAAACAACACCTAGCATGTCATGATAAAGTCTATGTCACAGTCTATGCAAGCTCCTCTTGCACTTACAAGCAAGAACTTACTACTCCTTTCCAACACCAAACAACTTATTTGCAAACAACACAATGAGAACGGGGGTCCAAACTACTTTATTCAAGCAAACTAATTAAAGCAAACAAAAACTAAGACGCTCTAAGAACAACACAACTGTGCATGAAACAATAAAAACGAAGTGTCTAGACAGACCTAAGCTTTTTATTGATGAAGAAGGGGATGCCTTGGGCATCCCCAAGCTTTGACGCTTGTACCTCTTGGATATTTATTTGGGTGACACCGAGGTGGCATCCCCAAGCTTGAGCTTTTGTCCATTCTTCATCTCATTGAATCATTCTCTCTCTACACCTGAAATTTTCCCCTAATACAAAACTTCACACAATCTTCATTAGCAACATTAGTTTATTCAAAAGATATTAGACCTCTGGCAAAGATTTAGAACAGCAAGACTTTTCACTAAAAACACAATATACTGTAGCAACTCCTTAAAAAATCTCAATTCACCTAAAGAGAACTCAAAAAGGAATCAATAAGAAGCAAATGCAAATAATGGCAGAAATCTGTCAAAACAGACCAGGAGGTAGAAACTGATTTTTTAGAACATCTTCTGTTGCTCAAATAAAAAAGTGTTGAACTAACAAAAGTTATATCACATATTGGGGGATTTATTCGTAAATTTTTCAGCTCAATACGAGTTACAGAGACTCCTCACGAATTTTTTTGGTGGAGGACAGAAATCTGTTTCGGGACAGCAACTCCCCAAATCTTATTTCCCTCTCATTAGAGGTCATTCTTGGCACAAAAAGTAAACAAAAAGTATAAGGAGAGGTCATTACTGAAGTAATAACTTCCAAGACTCAAGAAAACTCTTGTGTTATCTCCCAACAAGTACATTTCTTTAACGCCTTTAAGTTAGGCACAAGAAGCAAGAAGAATCAAGTATTTTCAAATAAAGAAGCATTAACATCAAACCTTACTTTCAAAGGAGGAGCAAAAAAGCAACTTCTCTCTCCTCATAGGGAAGTGTTCAATACCTTTCTTGAATGGAAAATGATATTTAATGGTGCCTTCTTTCATATCAATGATGGCACCAACTGTTCTAATAAAAGGTCTTCCCAAAGTAATAGGACAAGAAGCATTGTATTCGACATCCAAAACATAGAAATCCACAGGGACATAAGCATTGTTAACCTTAACGAGAACATTATTAATACTTCACATGAGTTTCTTCTTAGCATTATAATTAAGTGGGACATCTAAATAACAATCTTCCAACGGTGGCAAATCAAGCATTTCATAAATCTTGCTAGGCATAATAAAGACACTAGAACTAAGATCACATGAAGCTTTGAGATCAAAGTCATTCACTTGCATATTAATAATGGGTTTCCAACTATCTTCTACTTTCCTAGGAATAGAAGCTTTGTATCTTAGCTTCTCTTCCTTAATTTTCACAAGAGCATCTGTAATATGTTTGGTGAAAGCAACATGCATATCACTAGCATCAGGAATTTTAGCAAGCTTTTGTAGGAACACGATCACTTCAGAAATATTGCAACCATCAATATCAAAATAAAACTTAGCATCACTAGTAGTAGGCTCAATAGGCTTAAGCATAGTATGAGGAGGAATAGGGACTACTTGTGGTTTAGTGGTAATAGTGCACACACTATTGTTTCTATCAATTTCAGCTTCCCTTTCCCACCTAGCATGAAGTTGAGCTAACAGCCTAACATTTTCATCAATAGTCACTTGTATGGCATGAGCAGTAGCAAATGTATTTTCCATAGTTTCAGGTTTAGCATCCATTTTATTAATCAAGGGATTGAGCTTCAGACAAAGAGGAAATATTCTTTTCATCACTCAAATTTTTTGACTGGAAACTAGGAATTTCTCTATTAAGATTCTCAAGTTGATGACTAATGTTTTTCAAGATAATAGATTGTTCCTCCATAGTTTTAGTGAAAATATTATTTTGCTCATATTGCATTTGCATAAAGTTTTTAGTGGACCTCTCAACTTCTAGAATCCTTTCTTCACTAGGAATTCCAGATCTACCATGATAAACATTTCCACTAGGAGGATAAGGCATATAATTACCATAAGAATTGTTGCCAAAATTGTTGTTTCTAATGAAGTTCACATCAACTTTCTCTTCTTGAGCAACCAAAGAGGCTAAGGGAACACTATTAGGATCTAGAGGAGCTTTCCCATTAACAAGCATAGCCATAAGAACATCAATCTTATCATTCAAAAAGGAAGTTTCCTCAACAGAATTTACCTTCTTACCATGTAGAGCTCTCTCAGTGTGCCATTCAGAGTAGTTAACCCATCATATTATCAAGGAGTCTAGTTGCAACACCCAAAGGATGCTCATAAAGGTACCTCCAGCAGCTGAATCCAACAGGTTTCTTGAGGAGAAGTTCAAACCTGCATAAAAAGTCTGGATAATCATCCAAGCAGTGAGTCCATGAGAGGGGCAATTCTTAAGCAAAATTTCATTCTTTCCCAAGCCTGAGCAACATGTTCATTATCAAGTTGTTTAAATTTCATAATGTCACTTCTCATAGATATAATCTTAGCAGGAGGGTAGTACTTTCTAATAAAAGCATCTTTGCACTTAGTCCAAGAATCAATACTATTTTTAGGCAAAGATAGCAACCATTCTTTAGCTTTTCCTTTCAAGGAGAAAGGAAAAAGATTGAGCTTAATAATATCTCCATCTACATCCTTATACTTATGCATCTCACAAAGTTCAACAAAGTTATTGAGATGGGCAACAACATCATCAGAACTTGCACCATAAAATTGCTCTCTCATCACAAGATTCAACAAAGCAGGCTTAATTTCATAAAAGGTAGCATCAGGAGCAGGTGGAGCAATAGGAGTGCTTAGAAAATCATTGTTGTTGGTGCAAGTGAAGTCACATAACTTGGTGTTCTCAGCAGAGTTCATTTTGGCAAAGGTGGGCAAGCCAAAAACAGCAACAACAGCTAGAGCAGGAACTATTTTTTGTGTTTTTGAATAAAGCAAGCAAACCAAACTAGACTAATTTTTTGGGTTTTTTGAAAAGGGGCAAACAAAACCAAGCAAAAGAAACAAAGCAAACTAAAAACAAATTAAAGATAAAGGAAGTGAAGGACACCCCTAGTGAAGACGTCCTTAGCCTCCCCGGCAACGGCGCCAGAAAACTTTTTGATGGCTGGCTGTTGACAAGGGAGCTTCTTCTTCTTTAAGTCCCCGACAATGGCGCCAGAAAAAGCTTGATGATGACTCCTTAATGGCAAGTCTGTTGGGAACCCCAAGAGCAAGGTGTGAAGCAGCACAGAAGCAAGCTTTTCCTCAGTAAGAAACAGAGGTTATCGAACCAGTAGGAGGAAGGAAACGTCACACAGGTGTTGCAAGCAACGCGGAGACCTGCACAACACAAACTCAAGACTTTGCCCCAACGAACAGTGAGGTTGTCAAGCTCACCGGTTTGCTGTAACAAAGGATTAAACGTATGGTGTGGAAGGTAATGGTTTGCAGCAAGTAAACAAGTAATAGTGGAAGATGTATCAATGGTAAAGATTGGACCAGGGTCCGTAGTTCACTAGACGTGCTCTCCTTAGATAAATAACATGGCATGAAGGGTAAAAAAATTACAGCAGGGCAATTGACAGGAACTGAGCAAGGCATAACAATGCAATACTAGTAAAAAAGATCCTATGAGATTCGATTGGGCAATACAACAATATACATAGACCGCCATCCAACTGCATCTATGACTAGAATTCCACCTTCAAGTTATCATCCGAACCCCCTTCAGTATGAAGTTGCAAGCATCATACAACTACTTTAAGCAAAGTGTGTAAGGTAAACAATCCACTTGTTCCATGAACAAGAGATTGTTATTTTCTCCCTAGTAGCAACAACACATCTACAACCAAAGATATTTTTGTCACTTCCCTTGGAAACTAGAGGCATGAACCCACTATCGAGCATAAATACCCCCTCTTGGAGTCACTAGAAACTACTTGGCCAAGATAGATACTAACAACGGAGAGCATGCAAGATCACAAACAACACCGATATGATAGAATCATAAAGACAAAACCATTAATCAATCTGACATAGTAATCTCAATATCCATTGGATCCTCGCAAACACAACATGCATGACTACAATAGATTAGATATTGATCATGAACGGAGCTCACAAGATCTATACATGAAAGCACAAAGGAGGAGATACAACCATCTAGCTAATACATGGACCCATAGTCCAATGTGGAACTACTCACGCATCATACCGGAGAGAAGGCCTCCGGGATGATCTCCCCTCCGTCAGGGTGCCGGGAAGAACTTTAGATACCCCCAGACCTAGGGACGATGGTGGCGGCGGCTACAGAAGGTTTCGTGGAATATTGATCGGGTCCTTAGGGTTTCTGCATCGGGGGCTTCTTATAGGCGAAGAGGCGAGGCTGGGAGGCGGCCAGGGGCCCCACACGCTACCCAGGCGTGGGGCAGGGCCCACCCGCGCCTAGGGGAATCTGGTCGCCCTGGCTTGCGTCTTCGTCTCGTCTTCTGGATTCTTGTTCCCCACGGAAAATTATTGACTTTGGCTTTTGTCCCGTCCAATTTCGAGAATATTGATTTTCTGCTTTTCTAGAACCAAAAATAGAAGAAAACAAGCAACTGACACTGTGGCAACTTGTTAATAGGTTAGTTCCAAAAAATATATAAAAACACCTCAAAGTATAGACAAAGCAAAGCAAAGTAGATACTAAACAAGCATGGAGCATCAAAAATTATAGATACGTTTCCGACGTATCACCCACCGACAACATATGCAAGGGGTAGAGTTGCGTCACATTCAGCCATAAGGAAGCCACCGACCAAGCACATCGACGCCCATCACCACGCTAGCCGCAGCCATCGTAGAGATGGACGCCCTGCTGCTGCTGCCATCACCATCGATCTGCCTCCTAGACGTCGCCTCCTGGCTAACCACCACTCGCAGGGGATGTTGTCATCCAGCGCCCACGATCTCCCTCCGTTTTTTGTTGTTGTACCACGTTCCACTGGAAGATTGACAGTTCACCACCAGCATACCACCGCTGCTGCTAGAGAATATTTGTGCCCCCTCCCCAACATCCATCGCGATATATCCTCGCGCCGCATTTGGTGGCCAAGGCCGCCAGAACCATGCCGAGGACAGCAGCAACAGCAGTGCCAGGGTTTACCGTCACCCCCCGGGGGGTCACGTAGAGACTCGGCCGTAGAGTGCTTGTGTAGATGATCAAATTTGTGTTCTTTGTGCACCTCACACCGTAGTCTTTCTTTCTTTTCTCATGTACTCGCTCCGTTCAAAAATATAAGATGTTTTAGATTTGTGAATCAAATGTATCTAGACGTCTTTTAGTGTAAAAGTTCGTAGAGGTTCGAAGTGAACCTATAAACTAAAAGGTGTCTAGATGAATTTATTTCACAAAACTAAAATATCTTATATTTCTAAACAAAGGGAGTACAAGAGATAGGACTAAATAGATAGATTCTACTGCATGATTATGCCCATTTTATTAAGCCTAGTTAATGAAGATGGTTCAACTTGGAGAGTCATGGACAGACGGGATCAAATTAGGTAAATACTATACAACGGAGTCTGATGGGAGCAGATTCGCTGGCCCACTCCAGTGACGCCAATCTAGTTTGTCTTGTTGTCGATGGCACGTATGTAGATATGCCATCATTACTTACCAGCTAGTTGTGTGAGGCGGCTCAATCTCGTTGCTTCTTCCCCCTCACACGATTACCGACTCTCTCCCTTCAACAGCGACGCAATCCGTTGAGAAGGTAATAGCTAGACCTAGCTTTCCGTGTGTTTCTGTTTTCTGAAATTTATGTATCCTTGTAGTCGTCTTGCCTTTTGAAATTGTTAAATCAATTTTTCCAGCAGCAGAATCGTATAAACAATTTGTTGTCATACATTGCATCTACTAGCTTTTAGATCTATACGGGGTAATATTAGAATTTTTTATGTTTACATGTACTTATTGTTCATGATTCATGTGTGAGGAACTATGTGCAGGTGATGATGAAGTTGGTAGATACTTTCTACAATTGGCAGGAACCATTATTTCAATTTTGTTTGCTTCTACATATGCTTCCTCAATATTGTTCATATGTTTCCTAAAAATCTAACGTTTGCTTCTATATATACTTCCTTTGATTTGTCACATCAGCATGCTTCTAATGTCTTTTGCATTTATTCCTTTCTATTTGCAGTTGTGAAATCTATATTACCAGTTGATCCATGTGTTCATATCTTGCATCTTCTAGGCTTTTGTATATTTAAACTAGTATTTTCATGTTTAGGCCAGCTATTTTTTTTTTGCTTCCATATGTACTGCTTATAAACAATGTTGATATTGACTGTATATTATGCTTCATCTTACTCTGGTTCCTACGCAAATAGTTGTGCTTAGTTAAAGTTTTGTGTTTGCTTCTTTATAGAGGTAGTGGTGTTTCTCCAGCACATACATTTTGCGTCCACATTATTTTCATTTTGCTTTCCATGTTATGCCTCTTATTATTTGTAGGCATCATGAAGGATTCTGATTCCAAGCGTCGGTTCAAGAGTCGGTTTGCAACATGACGGTTGAGTGATGTATCGTTCTTCGGTACATATAGTGTGCCCATATTACTGTTCTTTTTGCTTGCACATTATGTTCATTTTGCTTTGAATGTTATGCCTCTTTTTATTTGTAGGCATCATGAAGGAGGATGATTCCGATCATCTATTGAAGAGTTGACTTGTATCATAACGGTTGAATAATGTATGGTACGAGCAGAAAATGCATTGCCTCATCAATGCAAGGATCAAAGGTTATAAAGTAGTGCAACAATGACAGAGTAGTCAACACATGGTCGAGCTGTGTGTCGACGACCAAGCAAATTGTACCCGTCCAGCAATGACTAATGATCATGTTTTTCTCCCACATCACATTCCTTTGAGAAACCATGTAATGTGTTCATTGGGAGCATATTTTTATTCGTGAATCTGACATTGCATTGATCAGTTGTGTAGGAAGCAAATAGAAGAAATAATGGAAACTTAGAAAATTATGAATTGAAATTTATATATTGTTAGTATGAAGCACTGATGTAATCGAGAGTTAGTGTATATTAACCTTATTGGAAGAATAATTCAATGGTGGTTGCATATATTACAATTAACCGGGAGTTCTAATCTCATGTGTTCACGTAAGCAAACTCTAGATTGGATATGAAAAGATGCAATTTGTGTAGAAATAGTCTCAAGGTCGTTTGAAGCATCTACAAAGAATCTCTACTTCCTCACTCAGCCAAAAAATTCCCTATTTGCAAGGAAGCGCTATTCTCAACATAGTATTATGATGTTGCTTCTGTTTTTATTAAAATATGGAGTACATAGTTTTATAGGACAATTATACCTATTTAAACCTAATAAACAAAAACTATATTCTATTTTTCTAGCATGGAAACAAATTATCTAGGAAATGAAGAAATAATTGTTCCATGTTCAATAGACCAGTAGTATAGGACCATTTTTAAACATGGAAGCAGAATTAAGATATGCCAGAAGCAAATTTGATTAACATCTGGAGTGCGATTAAAAAAAGTTAGTTTCCTTCCCTTAAAAATACTCTCTCTGTCCCAAATTACTCTGCATTCTGGGTTTGATCAAATTCAAACATATTAAAACTTGTCCAAGCATATTCTACAAAATACCAACATTTATAAAATCTATTATATACAATATAAAAGTATGTTTATGATGAGTCTAATTATATTTATTTCATATTTTACATGATGATATTTTTCCTCATATACATAGTCAAAGTTTATAAAGTTTGACTTTAACTAAACCCAAAACTCAGAGTAAATTGAGATGGAGGGAGTAGTTACTTTCCTAAAAATAAGCTTCCTTAATATTCATAATTAGTTTCCTAGAAAGCATCAACTCATGGAGGCTATTGGAGAATACCAGAATAAATAGGAGAGCCAAGTCAACAGACGTGTATTAGGGAAATAGTAAATGCGAAAGCATGCAATTGGAACATTTAAGACGGAAGCAATCAATCTTTCACAAATTTCAGAAATTGGAGGGGGTGTTCTGTTTGAGGATCGTACGGTCAAGCAAGTTCTAATCCGATGGATGAACAGTGGTCCGATGGGAAGCCTATATCGGCATCCGATTCCTAGCATTGCCATTTTCCTTTCTATTGTGAAATCCTTTGTTGGTACTTTTCTCTCATTTCCGTTATAAAGGAGATGTATCTACTTCCTCCGACCTATATTAGTTGACTTGGATTTGTCAAAATTTGGATGTACTAAATAGTGTCTAGATTTATCTGAATCTAAACAAATTTGAGTCAACTAATATGGGTCGAAGGGAGTACTAGTTTAAGTAACAAAATCCATAGGTTGAGTTTTGTATTGCCCTTATGCTCCTTTCAGATTGTTATTAAAGAACATTTGTATATGTTGTCATTGGAATTGCTCTCAAATTATTTTGCCAAACACGATGGCTCAAGTCGTAATTGATGGACCATGTAATTGAATTTCTTTATCGGAAAAACATTTTCAAACTCCCTGAACCTCTTGCTTACTCTTTTAGGCACAGTACTAGTTAGTGCACATGCACGTATATGAAAGCATAATTTTTTTGAAAATTCTAAATCAACATGAACAATAGAAACTTCTAAATTTTCCAAAGCACAGTTTCACCAAAATTCTAAAGCTTCACCAAGCTACCCAATGTGTACCACATAATATTATAGAAATGATTTCTCACATAAATATGTTCTAAAATAAATATACAAATATATACACCAATTGCAGTTATTACGGCCATTGTAGTGAAAATCACACCAAGGTTCAAATTGTTCCACACTTTTAATATAGTGCGGTGAATAGAGGAAAATTGCAGTCGATGTGTAGCAATAAGGTGGACCGCCAGTCCTACAGAGATGTGTAGAACCAAATAAACAAATTATAAATCCTTCACTCTATCAGAGTGCGGTCATATGTCAACAATTAACAATGTCTTAATATGCCAACACAAACTAAAAGATCAAAATTAACTTAGCACAATTTAGACAAAGAATTACACAAATAACAGTATTACCATTTTATAGCAGCACATGCTTATCATACATGGTTAAAACAATTAAGATTTGTACATAAACCCACATCAAGTATTTCTTAAGGTACATTAACCTTGCATGTGTTTCTAAATAAATGGTATGTTTGCTTGATCAATTCACTAATCTTGAATTCTCTAACATAGCACTACACATGTTTATTAGTATAAATTATTGTATCTCCGTATTATGCGGGATGTTGTCATGTTGAGCCTCGCAAATTTGTTATGTAGACACTCCAATGTCAGATTAATTGATTTGTACGGAATACAAACCTGCGGGTGAATACTCACTAACCTAGCAAACTTAACTGTAGTCATATCTTAAGGTAAAATGGCTATTATTTTTTGGAAGGATATTGTAGTACAATTAATACTTAACATATGTATGATCTTCAGAATGGTAAAATCGGTGGCAATTCATGCTAAATAGCCAAAAAATAATTTACTTTGCATTTTCTTATTATAAGCACCGAGTATGAAAAGAGCAAAAGAGCAAAGAGACATTCAGCCAATGTAACACATATCACTTAGACCAGCAAAAACATAAAGTAAATTCATAGTTTTAGGTGGAGAAAGATATTGCGCATTACTATATTAATTTAGACATTGCACATTATATCCTTGGCAATGGGCAGGGTATGGGCAGGATAGAGCAATATCATTCTCATACACATGTAGTCAATGGGTACAAAATTTTACCCGTACCCGCGGGTATAAAACTTTACCCATACCCATATCTTCCGGGTACCCATACCCATTCGATACCCAGTGGGTAGATCAAATAGTACACAAGTTATTCACAATTTTACGTTCATAAGTAACATATTTGAAAAAATACAATTATCTCTACTTAATAATAGGTAGACGAGTACACGAAAGTATCAAAGTTTAGAATTCGCAATCGCATACTTGTTTCTAGGTTTCTAGGCCACATAGGTTGATACTCTATATGTAAGTTTGATATGTCAGTTTAAACGGGCAGGGTATTGGTATATCCATACCCGTACCCGTAACTTAACGGGCAATGTATGGATATTACCCGTGGGTATATATAAGTGTGCCCATACCCTATCCATACGGATACGGTACCCGCGGATACCCGTACCCGGAGTAAAATTGCCATCCTTACACTTGACACAATTTTCCATGAAGGAAATATGACTTAATGGTGTAGAGACATCTCATTGCAATGATAGCAAGTTCAAAGACTCGGCAGAATATAGGTTAGGGCTGGGTGAATTACCAATAAGTTCTCATAGACTCTCGTAACAATTGATCCATAAAAAAAATCCAGCTCATGTTGAAAATCGTATTAACATAATAAATAGTCATTTAGAAATTAAACCTAGGTGAAAGTATTGGTGTTTGGCTTGAGATACCAGTCAGTCGCTAAGAACTAAATATAAAGGCAGCTGTGGTATAAGAAGCCTCGCCGCTCGCCTCGCATGCACGCCGTGCTCAGTGCGCTCGCCGCAGTGTCGATGCCCATGGCGCGACCGGGCGATGCAAGGCCCCCAATACCGGAGGAACCGTGCTTTGCCGCTCCCTCGCCTCGTCTCCTTTCCCTCGCCGCCGACGGCCGCCTCGGCCTCGCCCTAGAGCCGCTGACCGCCGTTCTGCGCACTGCAGCACACACGCATCGAAGAGGCCACGCAGGTCGGCTCCAACACTGTCGCCTCCCAGCCATAGTTTAAAAAACCGGACCGGCGATCAAACCGGTGAGATCCTTGATTCATGGTTCACTGGTTGGACCGCTGGTTCAACCCGGTTCAGTGCTGGTTTATTAAGGAAAATAATATGTATGGAAAGTACAAATATGTTAGAAAATAGAAATATATTTAGAGTATACATGAAGTACTTTGATACAAACACTGGTCGACCTAGTTGGCTAGCCCATTGAAGTATTTGTTAGCGTGAGCTGGGAGGTCTTAGGATCGAATCCCGATCGCAACGCCATATTTTCCTTCGTGGAAGTTTTTCTACTGGTCGGACCACCGACTGGTTTTTCATTAAACTGCTGGTTCAATCGCTTTTTGTGTGGTTTTTACTGATTCGTTAGATGGACGGTCTAGTGCGCTTAAAAAGCCGATGAGGGCTCTGGTTCTGGTTTTTTCCGGTTTAACCAGTAAACCCGTACGGTTTTTAAAACTATGCTCCCAGCACACCCCGCCGCGATGCTGCTCCACCGGCCGCTCCGAGTCGTCGGTTTCGGCACGAGGCTATCGCCGTGGAAGCGCGAGATGGCTACGACCACGTCCTCCATCTTCGGGTGGCGGCTTTGGACAGACTGAAGCCCTAGAGCGGCAGGGAGTCAAGGATGACGACGTCTGTGTCCTCTATCTTTAGGCCGGTCCGGCGGCCTTCATGGCGTCGACGCGGCCCCAAGTCCACTGCTCTCCGGGCGCGACGCATGGCGGCGAGGGAACAATTAGATTAATATTGGCGGTTAGATCAGATCAGTCGGTGCTGATTGGTCTATGTAGAATGAGCGGGATGTCCCTAAGAAAACTAATATTTGCTTGTTTAATAGTAAGTGGTGATAAATAATTAATATTCGGCAAATCTATTCCTAGAACGGTCGGCAGATGGTTAATCTTGGCGGACTGGCTTTTGCTGTCCATTGTGCGCAGCTCCAGAGTGTGCACATTGGCTAAATGACAAAACTGATCAGAACTAGCTTAGAATCAAATAAAAACTTAAAATGACTTGTAGATCAAACCATTTGTCTTATTTAAGACCCGTTTTCACTGTTGGACTAGTCGCGGCGAGATCTTCAAAACTAGATCCCATGTTGATATGTTTCGATAAAAAAATTTTGGACCAAAAAGTTACCCACCCTTAACACATGAGTTATCCATGTCATAATATATATGTTATCCATCCTATAATATATAAGTTATTTATCATATAAACGTGTTGGATATAGACGTTCTCGCATACATGTTAAGTAAGTTTAATTAGAACGCGATAGACTAGTTGTTAGGGTATTAAGACTTTATTGATATCAATGTGTTAGCATCGACGAGCGACGAAGTCTCGGTATCCTAAAACCCTTATAGGCTTCGTCACTCCTTGGTTGCGCCGACAGACAACGAAGTCGAACCGCTAGACTAACGATTGAGTGTCACGTTGTTCACTACGATTTACTGTGGTGGATGGTTAGAGCATAAGACCCCATTTATTTATATTGTATGCCAAAAAAGCTTAAATTTAGTTCTTTTAATGAAATTATGTTTGATGTTTCAAGCGGTGGCTTTTTGAAAATGAGTAGTCCATACGCTATGAGAGCAGCAGCGAGCAACGAGGCCGAGCCGTTGAATAACATTTTATATTATGTTCGTAGATAAATTTTTATAATGATGAATAACTTATATATTATTGGGTGAATAACTTACATACCGAAGCCTGGATAACTCTCGTGTTACTGATGGATAACTTATGGGTAAATAAGAAAGTTATGCATCCATAACACGTGACTGTAGGTAAATTTTATAGTAGTTGATAACTTACATGTTATTAGGTGGATAACTTATATGCTGAAGTCCAGATAACTCGCGTGTTACGGGTGGATAACTTTTTGTAAAAAAAAAAGTTGTCAGAACATATCAACATGGGATCTAGTTTCCAAGATCTCGTCACGACTAGCCTAATGGTGAAAACAAATATTAATTCGGACAAACTATTTGACCTAGAAAATATTTTGAATTTTCGTTTTTAATTCAGCTGGCTAATCGAATTACAGCCGATGGTATCGAAACGTCTCGCCCGGTTTTGCAATAATTCCTAGATAGTAAAGTCCTTAATATTTATATGTAGTATACCGAACAGTATTGAAATCTCTTACCATACTACAGGGTTTTCAAGAACAATGACAGATTTGCGAGGCTGATAAAGATAATATCGAGGCAAACATCGGCTGCGCTCATATGAAGTACACATCGATTAATAGTAATAATGTTTTCTCATTGCGTGGTCGTCTTAATAATAATGTTTTTCATTATGAAGTACACATCGATTAATAGTACTTCGTAATGGTTTTCATTATGAAGCGTAGGCAGTATAGGCCTAAATACTGATAAACTAATAGCAGAGGAAGCAAGCAAACTCATACAAGCCAAGATCTAATCGGACACGACGGCAACGTAGGCGGCGCCCTTGAGCCCCTCGCGGACGGCGGCGCGAGGCCCCCGATGCACCGAGAAGAGGGCATTGGCGCCGGCCCACGCGGCGGCATTGTTCCAGGGGTCGTGCACTTTGCGCACGACTACCACGCCGGACTTGATGGACATCAAGACGCCCAACCAGGCCGCCCAGGAGCAGATGCGGCCCTCGTTGGTGGTGACCTCTTGGATGCCGGCGTCGAGGCGGCAGCCTTTGGAGGATCTGCGCATAGCGCCCTTGACGAAGTAGAAGGCGGAGCCGCCGACGGCGGCAACGGTGAAGAACTCACTCCCGATCTGGAAGACGTCCTGCATCGTCATCGGCTTCGATCTGTTCAGGCGACGATGGCGGCGGAGTGGAGGGCCGGCGTGGCTGACTTCAAATGCGCACGCATTTGTGTACGCACGTACTCCCTCTGTTTAGAGATATAAGATGTTTTAGGTTTGTGAATGGGATGTTAGTGTTTAGATTTATTTGAACATATACACTAAAAGATATCTAGATACATCTTCTTTACAAACCTAAAACATCTTATATTTCTAAGGGGAGAAAGTATTTGTTAATCGCACGGTTTAGATCTGGGGCGCGTATTCGTATACGCACGTGAACAGATCTGAACAAACAGAAAATCTGCTCTCTCTTTTTTTGAGCCTAACAGAAAATCTGCTGGTTCGTTTGAGTTTCCAAATGTGGCCATCGGGCCGGCCCGCGTGCCGGAAGGAGAGAAAAAGCCCGGCACGCCCTTGGCACGGCGGTCATGGCACGCCGCGGCCCGCCAGCCGCTCCCGCGCGGGAAAATTCCGCACGCAGCGCGCGCGGGGGACAGCGCCCGGTTTTGTATGGTTTTTGGCAGGATATGCCTGGTTTTGTCCGGTTTTGGCAGGATGCCTGGTTTCGTCTGGTTTTAGCAGGATTTTTTTTAATGAGTCAAAAGCTTTGCCTTTCATTGATATAGTAGAAAAGAGCTGACCCGTTTAACTGGCCGAAAAACTGATACAACACAACACCACACGCCAGCACGACACTGCGCTCCACACGGATCGACGACCAACCAGATCGACACAACACCTCAACGCAACATGCGGAGGCGAAAGACCGGAGCCACCGCTCCAACAACCACACCGGCCTTAGGGTCGTGCCCCGCCTGGCCGAAGACGAACTCGCCTCCGCCAAAAACCACCGAAACACACCACAAGTCCCTCAGACGAGTGGACGTCCAAAGCGAGGCCCCAAGAGGCAAAGCGACATAAGAGCGCCGCCCACGCCTGATCCCGCGAGGGATCTAGGGTTTCCTCTGGAGAGCCCGGGCAGAGGAGCAAGAAACACCCGCTTCGACGACGACTTCAAGAAGGATGCGGCGCCCATGGGCATCACCGTCGTCGGATCCGACCACCGTCGGGACAAGGCTTTCGCCCAGCGAAGAGTTCAAGACCTCACGCCCGCCCAAAAAGGACCGACACAACCACCACATGACCCCTCCCTCGCCAAGCTTCCGACGATCATCAAGCATCCCTTCCGTCGCCACGCTTAGGCTCCCCGACGCCGCGACGAAGGCCTCCGTCCGGATCATCACTGCTGCCCGCGAGATAGTTGCCGAAAAACAACTAGAGCGAACCCGGGCAGCCGCCACCGCGAAAGGGACCGAAGATCACCGCCATCATGGCACCTTCTCGGCGGCCCAGATCAACCCCGGATGAGCCCGCGCCACCACGACGAGCCCTCCGCCACGCGTCGCCCACCACCTCCAACCGCACACACAGCCACGCCACCGCTACGCCAAAACAACAACCCGCGTTGGCCGAGAGCCCCAACAGGGCAGGATGAGCCCCCTCGCCGACACCACGTGTCGGAGCCGTTGCCCGCTCAAGCCCATCTAGGCCCAGAAGGGCCTCTCCACCAAGCGCAGCCACCAGCCGACCGACGAGACCTCCGAGCGTCGCCAAGCCTTCCACCCGCCGTTCCACGCCGCGCCGCCCACGCGAGGCCCAGCCGCCACGTCGCCCGCGTTTGCCCCGCTAAGAAGCGTCGGCCCGTGCCGCCAAAAACCTCATGGGAGCGAGGGATCCCGAGGCCCCGCTATGGAAAATTTTAACGAGTTTAACAAGCTAAACGAGTAGGTCGCGAGTAGCTCATTTAACTTGGATGAACAAACGAGCTCAAATCTAAAACTCATCTCGACTCATTAGACACCGAGTTCGATCCAAGTCGAGCCGAGTCACGAGTTACTCATTTAGCTCGTGAGTTTCGAGTTATAATTCCTGCCCTACGACAGTGGTCAGGCGAGGCGGTCATGCGCGGAAAATAATTCTATGGGACCTGGACATCTGGTCCACAATTTCACTACCATGGACCAACTTCTACAATTGAGACATGTTATATATGATAATTTAGATCTAAAAATACACAACCAAATGTTGTGTTTTTTTCTGTTCTGAACGTGTGTCAATTTTAGGAATTGGTCCAGGGGAGTGAAATTGTGGACCATGTACCGTAAAATTATTTTTTGTCACGTGTAGTGGCCACACATGCAAAAACCACACCGGAAATCTAAAAGTATAATAGGGGGAGTCCCGGGGCTTACCACAGGGCATTTGGGCCATTAGATGAGGCTTTAGGAACAGATCTGGATCTTCTGTTTGTGGTTACACACTTTTACCCACATAAACAATATTTCGTGTAACTACTAAACGCACATGGGTCCAGTCTTTGCCGCTAGGTCCCATAAAACTCGGGCCCATTTCGCTGTATTTTTTATCTCGTGTGCTCGGTGATGGATGTGGGCTAATACGAGTGGTGCACAAACCCTACCTCCCTCAATCCCTGCAACCTCCCTCTCCCCAATCCCCACATCCACCGCAGATCTTCCCATATTCGTCCTCCTCTCGTGATTTATTCATCTCTCAGCTCACTCTTGACGCGGCCAGCGGCATGCTCGACATGTTTCAGGCGGCCAGGAGATCCATGACTCCGCCACCTCTTGTCCCTGATCAACCTCACTCGAGCTAGCCATGGAGGAGCACGCGCAGGGACAGATCGATGTGGGGATATGTAGGCAGAGCTCCACTGCCTCTGGCCCCTCTTCATCTCCGTCGTTTCCCTTGGCCTATGAACCACAACTTTGACTCTCGGGCGTCTCCGTCTGATCTGCAGGTACACAACCTCTTCTTCCCCATCTCTACATCTCTTCTCTACCTTGGATCCCTTCATATGTGTGTGGGTGCATGTGAACTAATGATCTACTTCTTCCTCCAGCAGATCAGAAAGTAGTATCATTATGCTGGTAGGGATAAAAGGCTGTAGTGAACACACACCATGTACAGGTACCGCAAGTTAGACTTGTTTCTTTAATATTTCTTCAAATTCTGTAAGACGGTAGTGATTTCTTCATGCTTTCTTTGTATTATGGTTTCATGGTAGTGATTTCTTCATGCTTTGATTGTGTATGATGGTTTCATGGTAAAAAAGTTGCAGCGGCACGTTCACACTGATAATTTAATGAACACATTTGTCTATAATTTCATGATCTGCATATAGACAAACGTTATGAACGTCGAATCTAGTCAAGTAGCATTTTTTATGAATAGTGCTTACATTTTGCCATAAAATATGCAAGTGAAAATATTATTGTTTTTTCGCACACACACTGCAATGGATGCGCCCCTGCTCTTCCCAAAGTGAGCATTAGCCTTCTCTAATTCTACCATCTCAGGTGAAACCAAATAAATGCCAGCTTTCAGCTCAGAAGATGTGGGTTTCTTGAATGTTGCAGATTGATTTGTTTATCTAGCTGCAATGATTTGGAGTATATCACCTCTTAAGGTAGGTTTCGTCACCTCATGTGATAGTCCATTATACCTTTTATTTTCAATTGCACCATAGGTTTGGTATAATGAATTTTTTTTGTTGAAGATCAAGTGATAGAGATGTTGTCAAGCTAAAATCCTTCTTTCCATTAGCAATTTGTCTACCTGTACATATTCATGCAGGGGTAGTATCTACTCCTGGATTATGACAAAAAAACGATATGTATTTGTGTAAGTATTTGTTTAGGTTGTATTAATTTGTTCCTACACGGTGTTTGGCGGAAATCCAGGAAGATTGTTATCCGGTGCTGCATCATACTGTCGCATCGTAGAGAATGATATATAAGTAACTGCCTGCATGCCCGCTGATTTGCTGCATAAGGCATTTCCTGACCATCATTATGTCAACTGGAGCATTGAGCATGATAAATCTTAAATACACACTTTGGTATTTGTTGATTGTCGTGGTACTGCCAATGAGTACGCCATGGAGGGGTCCTCACAATGCGTGTTTAGAGATGTAGGGGAAGGTGATAAGTTGGCAGGTACGAGGTAACATAGCTTATCCAGATTCAGGTCCCACAACGGTGGCAGAACCCTACTCCTGGTATAAATCACCGTAAGGGCAATACGCCGAGTTACATGGATTGGTTCGCTGTACGAGGTGTCGAGTTGAACAATCTAGGTTTTCTATTGCCCTAAAGGCTCCTAGAGATCCGGCTTATAAAGACGCTAGATCCTAGGGTTACAGGGAAAAGTCCTAGCCGGACAGGTTACAGAGTTCTACACTAATACCAACTAGTTTTTGTGTTTTGCACTCCAAGGCTCCGAGTATGTCGGTGACTCCATTGTAGCCTTCCTTTATTCGGCATGGGCCTCCCTTATGGATCCATCTAACTGGGTAGCCCAACAGGCCATGGGCCTTTCTACTAATTGTGGGCCATCCGGGTTATCCGGATTAGAGACATGCCATGGTGATACCCATTTAGTTTCTAGAGAGCTACGCTACCCGAATCAGGGCCCACCACTAGTGAACCACGTTATCCCCTACACCCCCTCCCTACCAGCACACGCAAGTTAAGGGGGATAGGTATCCGCTGTTTGTTTTTGCGATGGTTCCGTCAGTGCTCGATAAGGACCAAACGCTCAATGATGAAGGGCTCCCCGGGATGGGGTGGTCCTTCGAGCTTCTAGTCTTCAGTTTCCCTTGTTTGGTGAACAGGGGCAAGGATGGATGCAGGGGGACGCAACGAGTGTCTTTATGCACTACGACCTCTTGATCCCGACACGCTGGTTTTTTGCATCCTACCTTAGTCCCCTTGTGCTCTTGGGGGTTGAAAGGGCATGAATGCCCCCATGCATGGTTTTGGTAATTAATGACAATTGATGACCCACAAGTATAAGGTGTGTATCGCAGTACTTTTGATAAATAGGAGTGTCGATCCCAACAAGGAGCAGAAGGTGTTGACTAGTGGTATGAAGCAGGAATTCTCTGTAAATACTTAGCAAACAGGTTTTTAGTGGTTTTCTGATAATGCAACAAAACAAAGAGCAAGTAATAAAGACAACGAACAAACGCATCAAGTGGCCCAATCCTTTCTTAGCAAAGGACAAGCCGGTGGAAATACTTATAAGGACCAAATGTTCTAGAGGACACATGGGAATTCTGTCAAGTGCTTTCGCTTCAAATAGCTGAGTACTCTTCTTTGGTGTTGTAAGTGTTGTGTGGGTGAACCTGTGCTAATGTACCGACCTTACTTGGACTAATACATACTTGTGATTAAACCCCTGCAAGCATCCGCAACTACAGGAAAATAATTAAGTTATAAACCTAACCATAACCTTAAACTCTAAGATCCTACGCTCCCTTATGCAATGGTGTCCTAACGGGGGTTCAGGTTTCTGTCACTCCGGCAACCCCACAATTAGTAGCCAAATGCACAATGCATTCCCCTAGGCCCATAAATGGTGAAGTATCATGTAGTCGACGTTCACATGACACCACTAGAAGAATAGCACCACAACTTAAATACTAAACCATTGAATAATAACTCAACGCAAATCCACTAATAACAACATGACTTCTCCCATGTCCTCAAGAACTAAATAAACTACTCACAAGACATCATATGAATCAAGATCAAAGATGATATGGTGATGAATAACAATTTGAACATAAACAATAATCCAATGGTTCCACTCACAAGCATCAACTACAATAGTAATTAACACCAAGAAAGTTTCCCCTAAGAACTAAAGCAATATCCAACACAATTGTTACAACGGGATGGGGTGGTGATGATGGTGCTGGTGGAGATGATGGTGTGGATGATGATGATGATCCTGATGAAGCCTTGTTGCCTGTTAGAGAGGACTTCGTTGGAAACCCCAAGAGCAAGGTATGATGAGCACATCAGCAAGTTTTCCCTCAGTAGAAACCGAGGTTATCGAACCAGAAGGAGGAAGGAAACGTCACACAAGTTTTGCAAGCAACACGGAGACCTGCACAACACAAACTCAAGACTTTGCCCCAACGAATCAGTGAGGTTGTCAAGCTCACCGGTTTGCTATAACAAAGGATTAAACATATGGTGTGGAAGGTAATGGTTTGCAGCAAGTAAACAAGTAACAGTGGAAGATGTATCAATGGTAAAGATTGGACCGGGGTCCATAGTTCACTAGAGGTGCTCTCCTTAGATAAACAACATGGCATGAAGGGTAAACAAATTACAGCAGGGAAATTGACAGGAACTGAGCAAGGTATAACAATGCAATTACTAGTCAGAAAGATCCTATGAGATTCGATTGGGCAATACAAAAAGATACATAGACCGCCATACAACTACATCTATGACTATAAGTCCACCTTCAGGTTATCATCCGAACCCCCTCCAGTATTAAGTTGCAAGCAACAGACAACTGCTTTAAGCAAAGTGTGTAAGGTAAACAGTCCACATGTTCCATGAACAAGAGACCGTTGTTTTCTCCCTAGTGGCAACAGCACATCTACAACCGAAGAGATTTCTGTCACTTCCCTTGGAAACTAGAGGCATGAACCAACTATCGAGCATAAATACCCCCACTTGGAGTCACTAGCAACTATTTGGCCAAGATAGCTACTAACAACGGAGAGCATGCAAGATCACAAACAACACAGACATGATAGAATCATAAGGACAAAACCATTAATCAAACCAACATAATAATCTCAATATCCATCGGATCCCCGCAAACGCAACATGCATGATTACAAATAGATTAGATCTTGATCATGAACGAAGCTCACAAGATCTATACATGAAAGCACAAAAGGAGGAGATATAACTATCTAGCTACTACATGGACCCATAGTCCAAGGTGGAACTACTCATGCATCATACTGGAGAGAAGGCCTCCGGGATGATCTCCTCTCCGGCAGGGTGCCGGGAAGAACTTCAGATCCTCCCGATCTAGGGACGATGGTGGCGGCGGCTACAGACGGTTTCATGGAGATTTGATCGGATACTTAGGGTTTCTGCATCGGGGGCTTCTTATAGGCGAAGGGGAGGCCGAGGAGGCAGCCTAAAGGGATACGAGTAGGCTACACTAGCACAAATCAAAATTTTCTACCTCGTAAACCAGGATTACTATTGTCATAAATCACGGGATTATCACTAGACGCGCAGTTGCGGAACTTGATGAAGGGCGCCGAGGCAGTGTAGATGTTCTACATCTCCTCCTTGTCCTTGTCCCACGAGCAGCTCCCCTTGCGCGGCTCGTCCAAGCGCTACAGATGAAGCGCCTCCGAGGTATCCACACGTACATGGTGGAAGCGTCAGACGCCGAACTGCTAGGTCCGCGCGTGCAACATAGGCGTGAGGAGTGGCGGCTGGGTGGAATGGTCTCCTGGTCAGCTCGCCCCACCCTCTCTTATATAGGCGTCCCTAGTGGGCTTCTACATTAGCAGCCCATTAGTAGCTTAAGCCTGGTCTAATTCGGATCCAATCCTCATTAGGCTTCTAGCCCCTTAAGCGGCCTCTAGCAAGATGTGCCAACTCCTAAACGTATACAAAGATCATATCAGACAAACCATCACAAGGTTTATCACATGTCTTTCCCTTTGCCTCACGATATTTGGTCTAGCTCCAAGATGACCTCCCTTTCTCGATACTGTGATTCAGAATCCTTTTACTAGGTTAACTCTTAACCATATGTAGCACGGCCATGCATTTCTGGATCCGATCACTCGAGGGGCCCAGAGATATCTCTCTCAAGTAGAGAGGGGAAAATCCCATCTTGATTGACCATGCCTTGCAGCATGCTTCAGGACAAACCCGAAATCTACCTTTATAACTACCCAGTTATGGAGCAGCGTTTAATAGCCCCAAAGTAGGTCGATCCACATCTCAAGTACATGCTACAATCTCAGGTCTAAGGACAAAACGTACACGATGTGTAGAGGGAGCTGCAACTAATTGCCAGTCTCAAGTTGGGTCAGTCCAACCCCATGTTCATAACATGTGTCCACATCATTGGTTTGACATATTCATATCTATGACTTGTGAAACATAGTCATCAATCAATCAATGTGCTAGTCTAATATTCACGTGTGTCCTCACATGAACTCCGACTAGGGACAACTATTAAATAACCATACAAGTAAAGAGTTTCACAAAAAATTCACAATCAATACAAGTTGCCTGATATGGATATTCAAAGAACATTACAATAACTCATGGATACATAAGAAATATAATCATCTCTATGATTGCCTCTAGGGCATATTTCCTTCAGTCTCCCACTCGCACTAGAGTCAATCTAGATTGTATCTAATACCTATTGCTCTTGCGTGCGCCTCATGCGCATGCTGCGGGAGTGGCTTTGTAAAAGGATCAACAACATTTGAGTCCGTATGTATTTTGCATATCATGATACTACCATCCTCAACGAACTCACGAATCTGATGGTAACACATGCGAATATGTTTGTTCTTCTGGTGCTGTCTAGGTTCCTTGGCTTGTGCAATAGCAACATTGTTGTCACAATAAACTTCCATGGGATTGGACGCACCCTGAACCACACCAAGAGCGATCAGGAAATTCCTAATCCAAACAGCTTCCTTTGCAGCCTCCGAGGCGGCAATATATTCAGCTCCAGTTGAAGAGGAGGCCACTTTATATTGCTTGGAACTTTTCCAATGTAACACCCTCGCCTGATAAGGCTGAGTTCATGTGTATAGTGCCAATCCCTGGATCGGTTCACTGGCATACACAGTACAAAATGATACCAAATATAACTGTGCATTATAAATACAACGAATATGATCCAGAATTTACATTATTTATTCAAGTACACAGCGGAAAACGAATACGAGGTAGATCTCCATCCTTTAAATGTGCCACAGGCGAACAATTGTTGAGTGGAGTCTCGCGACCTATGAACGATCACTCAGATACGATATAACCTGCAACATGAAACGTTGTAGCCACGAATGGTCAATACATTGAATGTATGGCAAGTAGGCTAAAGTGGTTAACAACAGATCTATCAAGTACATGCTTATTTTGCCAAGTGAAGTTCAGGCTCATTTGCATAAAGCAACAGTTTTATCCTAACATTTGTAACAAAGTAGTTTTCCAATACGATAAATAGGACACTCTGGTTCACTCCCAGGTGCTCCTACCCAATTATGTTCACCCAACAAGTTTTAAGTAATTAAGAAATAAGGATGAGCGAGAAATATCATGGCATCAGTATCAGGTTGCTCAAATTGTCCATAACCGGGGACACGGCTAATCGATTAGTTTATACACCCTGCGGGGGTTAGTACACTTTACCCATGTGACTTGGCCAGCCCAGCTCGTACCACCACTCTCATATTGGGTGATGATAGGGAGAAGTCTAAGAAGGAACCGTTCGGGAAGTAGCTCCCCAAACCCGACACGCACCGGTCCAACCTACACTATCTACATCTCTGGATACGTGGGTTCGAGTTACCACAACCTACTGAGTCCAACCAACCGCCCATTCCATTATTGGCACATGGTTGCACATGAAAGCTACAAAACAAAGAAGCCAATCCTTTCTCAGTGTCCTGGGTGCCTTTCCGCAATGATACCACCAAAAATTATCAATCCCATCACACCCAGGAGATTCATTGATTAAGTTGTTTTAATTTTCGCAAACCAACACATTTAGAATCAACATCAGTGATGTAACCCAGCCCTCGTTCATCATAGCATGGCTAAGCACATCTACCAACGGTGGCTCATAACAAGGAATGCTAGGGAATAATATGGGACATAGCATAGCATATACACATCAATTCCTACATATGCAATTCTACAAAAACTTCTACAATGCATAGGAAAACAATAGGACATTTATGACCAAGATAGCACCACTTGCCTTTATTGTAGATGTAGTCGATTAGATAATCCTCATATATATAATGGTTGCACTCGTCATAACCACAATACTTGCAATCATAGTAGTTGCAATCACACACGTTGCACTCCTCGCAATCTATCGAGCAAACAATTGCATACAATCATAAACAATAGCACATAGAGATCAAACAAATGCAACAAATGCATGCATGACAATTTAATAAGTCACAATGGTTGTTACTTTAGTTCTCTAAACAATATTGAAGTATGTGATGCATGCAAGAGGCCAATTAATACAATGGAGTACTTGTTATTAATAATTACTTGCCAATATAGGGTTTTTAATAGTTCTGTTGTAACGCCTGTTCTAACTATCGAATTAAATTTGTTTCTTGGGTTTACTGGATAGAGGACATTAATACGAACCAGTAGGCGTTGGATTCAACCTAATCGGACTTATAGATCTTTTTGTATGATTTAAATAGTGTTTAATGGGTTTTAAATGATTCATATAGTTTCTTTTGCCTACAAATCAAACAAAAATTATATCTGTAATCTCCACGGAAATGTGATTCCAGGGACATATTATTTGCAATTTTCTGAGTAGTATTTATTTTCTTACGAATTTATTACTCTAAATAAGACATTAAACCATTTATTTAATTAATGCAAAACCTTACAGTATTTGCCTGAACCTTTTCATATTGATGATCTACATGGAACCAGATTTCCATCGGTATATTATTTATATTTTTGTGATATGCAAATAATTTACTATGAATTTAATGATTTATAAAGCCATTAAAACTAATTAAACCACTACGGGGTAAATAATCCGCAAAGGCTGTATCCAACCAGATATTATTAATGTACATTACAGTAGCTTCAATTTGATATATTGTTCATATTTTTCGGAGTTACAGATAATTTCCTATGAATTTATTAACCTAAAAGACCATTAAAACTAATTAAATTACTGCAGCAACCACGTATAGTAAAAGTTGGATCTATTCTGATAAGATGATTCTACGTAAAATTATCTTCAATTTGATATATTATACACAATTTTTGGACATGATATGAATTTCTAATGAATTTTACAAATTAGATCTATAATGTGTAATTTTTAAATTCGAACAGAATATTCCAGAGAATATTCTGCTGACTGGACAGGTTGACGTTGCATGCTGACTGGGACTAGATGTTGACCTGACGTTGACGTGGCGTTGATGAGGAAGCTGACCAGGATAACGACATGGCACGCATCGGTTTGATTGGATCTCAACCGTCTGGATAGGATCCGGTGGCTAGAAGAAGAGATTGACCCGATTTTGGCTCAGAATAGACAAGAAACAAATATGTGTTAGAGAGACAAATCCGTAGGTCAAATTGAAAAACTTACAACATGAAAGTTGTGGAGAATCGTTATTCCTACCTTCTCACCAAAGGAATTTGGATTTGAAGAAACGAGCGCGAGTACATCTTTGATTTACACCGTCAGATCTGAAATATTGCGATGTGAAATTCTCCGGCTGTGGTGGATGAAAAGAGGTAAGGTTTGTCGGGATTGAAATATTTTGACGAGTTCTACAACTTTCGTTTTTTGACCGAAGGCAAACGACGAAGTCTAGATGGGTTAAAAAGCGAAATAAGATTCGGGCATGTGTAGATTCGGGATTTCGAGAAGAGAAACTCGTACAGCTGTGGCTCCACGAGTTTATATGGAGGTTTATGATGGTGGGGAGATAGGTTTTAGAGTAGGGAACAAGTAGAAACAAACGGAAGTCGATTTGGAGTTGTAAATAAAAAGTTATGAGAGTTTGATTAGAGATAGGTTTGTCAAAAACGGATTCACACGGTTTTTAAAGGGAACCTGGAGTCAACATACGCGCCAGCCGGCTGGCTCGGTCCGGTCGGTCCGGGTGGGCCGGCCCGTTTAGATTTTTTTACTTGTTTCCCTCATATCTTTTGCATACGAACTCCAAATGACATGATTCTTGTTTCTAAATTTTTCTAAAATCGAATAGATCATTATAGGATCAAATTTGTAATATTTTTACTAGTTTGCAAGTAGTGGGTTTATAAATCCTTGTATATTCCATTTTATTTATATCTTTATCTGTTTGTATTTATTCCATAACTTTTTCATAATAGCTCCAAATGAGCTCAATTTTGTTTCCAAAATTTTGTAATATTAATTGGATCTCTCTAGGCTATAATTATCAATAATTTATGCCTTAGCAACACTGGGTTTTATAAAGTCAATTTAATTACCTTTAGGAACATTTGGGCGAATCAACTATAGGATTTAGATACCAGGATTTGGATTCAGTTTATGAGAACTTTGCATGGATGTAATGAAATGCTTATGAATGCTTCATGATTTTCATTTTGAAATCTTGCACACCAATTCTACAATCCATAATCAATCCATGCCCTTTTGCCTATATGGCTACTTAGGTCATAACAAAAGAATATAAGATTTTGAATTCAAGGTTGAGAGGATTTTCTATTCAAAAAGTTTCTTATCTTTGAGAATTTTCAACATAGTCAAACAATCAATCAAACTTATTTATTTATTTCACATTCCAAAAATTAGGATAATTTTGGGATGTGACATCCAACTCACAAGACCACCATTCATGACAAACACATAACCAGATTGCGATCTGAAATCATCTGAGTCGTTAAGGTATCTCGCATCTGTGTAACCTCTTACACTGAGTTCATACTCACCTCCATAAACTAGGAACACATCCTTAGTCCTTCTCAAGTACTTAAGGATATTCTTTACCGCTGTCCAGTGACCTTCACCTGGATCAGCCTGATATCTGCTCGTAACACTTAGAGCATAGGAAACATCTAGGCGAGTACATATCATTGCATACATGATGGATCCAATAGCCGAAGCATATGAAACCCTACTCATGCGCTCATGCTCATCAGTAGTCGAAGGACACTGAGTCTTGCTAAGTTTAATGTCGTGAGACATGGGCAAGAACCCCTTCTTAGCCTCTTCCATGCTGAACCGTTTCAACACTTTGTTAATGTATGTACTCTGGCTTAATCCAATTAGACTCCTTGATCTATCTCTATAGATCTTGATTCCCAGAATATATGCCGCTTCTCCTAAGTCCTTCATCGAAAAACTATTTTTCAACGAGGTCTTAACAGACTCGAGCATAGGAATGTCATTTCCAATCAGTAATATGTCATCTACATATAAGATTAGAAATACCAGCGCTCTCCCACTTTCCTTCTTGTAAACACACGGTTCTTGTTTGTTTTTGATGAAGCCAAACTCATTTACAACTTCATCAAATCGAATGTTCCAACTCCGAGATGCTTGCTTTAGCCCATAAATAGACTTTAGAAGTTTTCATACCTTTCCAGCATTGTTTGGATCGACAAAACCTTCGGGCTGCATCATATACACGTCCTCAGTTAGGATTCCATTTAGGAAAGCCGTCTTAACATCCATCTGCCATATTTCATAGTCGAAATGTGCAACAATGGCTAGAATGATCCGTATAGATTTAAGCATCGCTACGGGCGAGAAAGTCTCGTCGTAGTCAACTCGTTGAACTTGTTGAAAACCTTTTGCAACAAGTCGAGCTTTATGGATGTGAACATTTCTATCCATATCAATCTTCTTCTTATAGATCCATTTGCACTCGATGGCTTTAAAACCATCAGGCAGGTCAACCAAGTTCCAAACTTGATTGTCTCCCATGGACTCTATCTCAGATCTCATGGCGATCAGCCATTTCTCAGAGTCTGGGTCCACCATCGCTTCTGCATAGGTCGCAGGCTCATCATTGTCTAACAATAATAATTCCCGCGTTTCGCGGAGCCTCGCCGATCTTCGTGGTTGTGGTGCTTCTATTGCCATGGGTTCCTCAACTTGGTCTGCTACAATAGCATCACTTGTAGAAGCATCCCAACTGGCTCATCTTGAACTTCTTCAAGTCGCACCGACCTTCCACTCGTTCCCTTTGTGAGAAACTCTTTCTCTAGGAAAACACCGCTACGAGTGACAAACACTTTGCCCTCTTCTCGGTTGTAGAAGTAATACCCTAAGGTTTCCCTCGGATATCCCACGAAAATGCACATATCTGATTTGGGTGTTAGCTTGTTCTACTGAAGTCGCTTGATAAATGCATCACATCCCCAAATCTTTAGAAAAGACAAACTGGGATTCTTTCCAGTCCACATCTCATATGGTGTCTTAACTACGGGTTTAGATGGTACCCTGTTAAGTGTGAAAGCTGCCGTTTCTAGAGCATAATCCCAAAATGATAATGGTAAATCCGACTGGCTCATCATCGATCAAACCATGTCCAACAAAGTTTGATGGCACCGTTCAGAGACCTCGTTTCTTTGAGGCGTTCCGGGCGGCGTGAGCTGTGGAACAATTCCGCAACTCTTAAGATGATTGCTAAATTCGTGACTCAAATATTCACCTCCACAATCAGGTCGTAAGGCCTTTATTTTCTTTTCACGTTGATTCTCTACATTACCCTGATACTCCTTGAACCTTTCAAAAGTTTTAGACTTATGCTTCATCAAGTAGACATAACCATATATACTAAAATCATCAGTGAAAGTAATGAAGTAGTGATATCCTCCTCTGGATGTCGTGCTCATCGGTCCACATACATCAGTATGTATGAGTTCCAACAAGTCTGTCGCTCTCTCGGGTAAACCCGAAAAAGGCAATTTGGTCATCTTTCCAAGTAAACAAGCCTGACATGTCTCGTATGATTCAAAATCAAATGAAGTTAGAAGACCATCACCATGTAGCTTCTTCATGCGCTTTTCACTTATATGCCCCAAACGACAATGCCATAAATAGGTAGGACTCAAATCATTAGGCTGAAGCCTTTTAGCACTAACATTGTAAACATATGCATCATCAAGATTTAAAATAAATAACCCATTCAAAATGGGAGCATCAGCCATAAACATATCATTTTTAGAGATTACACAACCATTGTTTGCACTCACGAATGAATAACCATCCCTCATCAAACATGAAGGTGATAAAATGTTTTGACCCATACTAGGAATATAATAACAATTATTCAACTCCATAATAAATCCTGACGAAAGGTGAAGTTGCATGATGCCGACGAACAATGCAACAACCCTTGCTTTATTTCCGACTCGAAAATCCACTTTGCCTTTCTGCACTTCTCTAGTCCTTATTAGCCCCTGCATCGAATTGCAAATATGAGCAACCGATCCGGTATCAAATACCCAAGAGTTAACATAGGAATCAGCAATAAGAATGTCCACAATATTTACAACAAGCATACCTGAGTGGGAAGTACTCTTACTTCCACTCTTCTTCAAAGAAGCCTGGTACTTGCTGCAGTTTCTCTTCCAATGGCCATGTTCATGACAAAAGAAGCACTCAGTGTCTCTAAAGGCCCATCCTTTTGCTTGGGTGCAGGATTAGGGATCGTATCCTTAGCCTTGCCCTTCTTCCAAGAAGTACCCTTTTTCTTGAAGCTGGGTTTGTTCTGCACAGCGATCACATGGCTATGCCCTGCACACTTCTTCATGTCACTTTCTGCTGTTTTTAGCATCCCGCATAACTCATTAAGGCCCTTCTCCACCCCATGCATATGGTAGTTCAAAATGAACTGCCCATAGCTGGATGGAAGAGACGCCAAAATGAAGTCAGTAGCCAACTCTTGGCCTAGTGGAAAACCAAGCTTTTCCAAAGTCTGACTGTAACCAACCATTTTGATCACATGGGGGCCTACAGCTACTCCCTCTGCCAGCTTGCATTCGACAAAGGACTTGGCAACATTGTACCTCTCAGTTCTTGCCTGATCTTGGAACATGTCCTTAAGCGCCACGATCATATCGTACGCATCCTGATCCTCAAACTTCTTTTGGAGTTCAGGTTCCATGCATGCAAGCATAAGACAGCTAACCTCAAGAGAATCATCACATGCTCTCTTGTAGGCGTTATTTAGGGCAGCAAATGCATTATCAGCAGGTTCATCAGGGATTGGGGTATCCAGAACCGTTTACTTTTTATAAGACCTGAGAACAATTCTTAGGTTACGGACCCAGTCCGAATAGTTTGTTCCATTTAGTTTATCTTTGTCAAGAATCAAACACAAAGAAAAAGGTGATGCAGTGTTTGGTGCCATTGATCTACAATAGAAAACATGCAAAATACTAAGCCATGTAACCATGAAAGAGTAAAACATATTAAACAATTTAATAGCATATACTCCCACTTAAATCAATATCCCTCTATTGATACTAAGTGATTCAAGATCCACAATTAACAAGTCGACTAGTGAGCTTTAGCATCACTGCTAGAAGACAAGGTAAATCGGTAAGCAACACTTGCTAATCATATCACATATGACTCTTGTTGTTGGGTGACATCTCTATATCAAAACTAGGCACCCAACCTTTATGCCCCAAGGTCCTTAACTGTTAAGATGACCTTGTCAAGCTCACCAACCCTTATGCGTGTAGGTATCCGATACAAACCCATCCAGCCAAGGAAAACTGCGGCACCCTAATTTCATAGGCCCACCAACGATTGTACAGGGCATAGTATGGTGCAAGGTTTGGTTGGGAGGGCATGGTTTAACTTAAACTTTGTGAGGGATAGTTCTACTACTATCATCTAAGCATGCATAGAGTAAAACGCATAAGAATAGCATTCACATAGTTGTGACACGGTATGGCCCATTTTCTCATGGTGATCTCTATCGCCATAGAACATGTCCACCATGATGATCTCCATCTGCATGTTCCATGTGAGACATCCTCCAAGAACTAATACAAGCTATTACCCCTAACATCTAGTAATCAAAATTACATAGAATTGGGATCATCACAAGTTGGCACACAAGCCATTACAATAATTGGCAACACACATGGCTCCAGCCGTGTTGCCCTACTCACGACACACAAGTCATGATAAATTTCATACATGCATAACATACATGTATGGGCCATACTGATCACATACATCCTACAAAAACAAGTTATGCATAGAATCGCATTCTACCGGATCATGTGACCTTGCAGCACCTAGTTACCTTAACAAAAATGTGCTACGACTAGGGGGATCTAGGGGGTCTCCCCCTGCGAGGTTCAAAGGGGCAGCGCCCCTCGCGGTATTTTGATCGACAAATCAATTTTACAATAAACCGACTATTGTTCCGATTCGATCAAACTCCTTTGATCACGATACATCGATTTTAGATCTAGGTTTCGATTCGATCAATCATATTGATCTTCGCGTGATTCAACAGGATTTATGTGTCACTGTCTACCCCGATGGCGGAAACCGACCAGTAGGGGTAAGTCGTTCGACTACCTCAGAATCACGATCACGGAAAGCAACATCATAGATCAATCCTGAACCACCACAAATATAAACGATCACATCATTCATATCAATCTGCATATCACCATATGCAAACATTCCGAATCTATAACTTAACAACATCGGCTCTGATACCACTTGAGGGATACGGGTAGGCTACACTAGCGCAAATCAAAATTTTCTACCGCGTAAACCAGGATTACTGTTGTCATAAATCACGGGATTACCACTGACGCGCAGTTGTGGAACTTGATGAAGCGCGTCGAGGTAGTGTAGACGTTCTACGTCTCCTCCTTGTCCTCGTCCCACGAGCATCTCCCCTTGCGTGGCTCGTCCAAGCGCTACAGATGCAGCGCCTCCGAGGTATCCACACGTATAGGGTGGAAGCGTCAGACGCCGGACTGCTAGGTCCGCGCGTGCAACACAGGCGTGAGGAGTGGCGGCTGGTGGAATGGTCTCCTGGTCAGCTCGCCCCACCCTCTCTTATATAGGCGTCCCTAGTGGGCTTCTATATTAGCAGCCCATTAGTAGCCTAAGCCTGGTCTAATTCGAATCCAATCCTCATTAGGCTTTCAGCCCCTTAAGTGTGTGACCCTATAGGTTCATATACGTATATACCTGACACGAATACACTTATTCTGTCAATAGTTGGTAACGGCCTCTAGCAAGACGTGCCAACTCCTAAATGTATACAAAGATCATATCAGACGAACCATCACAAGGTTTAGCACATGTCTTTCCCTTTGCCTCACGATATTTGGTCTAGCTCCAAGCTGACCTCCCTTTCTCGATATTGTGATTCGGAATCCTTTTACTAGGTTAACTCTTAACCATATGTAGCACGGCCATGCATTTCTGCATCCGATCACTCGAGGGGCCTAGAGATATCTCTGTCAAGTAGAGAGGGGCAAATCCCATCTTGATTGACCATGCCTTGAAGCATGCTTCAGGACAAACCCGAAAGCTACCTTTATAACTACCTAGTTATGGAGCAGCGTTTAATAGCCCCAAAGTAGGTCGATCCACATCTCAATTACATGCGACAATCTCAGGTCTAAGGACAAAATGTACACGATGTGTAGAGAGAGAGATGCAACTAATTGCCAGTCTCAAGTTGGGTCAGTCCAACCCCATGTTCATAACATGTGTCCACATCATTGGTTTGACATCTCCATGTCTATGACTTGCGAAACGTAGTCATCAACCAATCAATGTGCTAGTCTAATATTCATGTGTGTCCTCACATGAACTCCGACTAGGGACAACTATTAAATAACCATACAAGTAATGAGTTTCACAAACAATTCACATAATTGCCAATCAATACAAGTTTCCTGATATGGATATTCAAAGAACATTACAATAACTCATGGATACATAAGAAATATAATCATCTCTATGATTGCCTCTAGGGCATATTTCCTTCACGGCCAGGGGGGTAAAACCCTACCCAGGCACGGGGCTGGGCCCACCCGCGCCTAGGGGGGTTTGGTCGCCCTGGCCTGCTCCTTCATCTCCCCTATGGACTTCTTGTTCCCCACATAAAGTAATTGACTTTGACGTTTGTCCCTTCCAATTCCGAGAATATTTCTTTACTAACTTTTCTGGAACCAAAAACAACAGAAAACTGGAAACCGGCACTGTGGCAACTTGTTAATAGGTTAGTACCAGAAAACATGTAAAAAGTACCTCAAAGTGTAGACAAAGTAAAGCAAAGTAGATACTAAACAAGCATGGAGCATCAAAAATTATAGATATGTTTCTGACGTATCAAGCCTAGCTTGATGACGGTGTTGATGGCGACGATCTCCTCTCTCTGGGAAGGAATTTCCCTGGCAGAAATCTGTCTGCCGGAGAGATCTTTCTCTTTCGGTGTACTTGCCTCGCAGAGGCGACAGAAATCTATATGTGGTCGCTCCCCCGGTGTTAGGGTTCCGTGAGGAAGATATAGGCGAGAGGGCAGAGTCGGAGGCCGAGCAGGTGGTCCACACCTTCCCTAGGCGCGGGGCAAACCTTGCCCCGCGCCTTGGGGTTGTGAGCCCCCTGTGGCCCTTCTTCGCCTCCCCTTCTAGCTTCCTCAGTCTTCCGGGAAAATATAATTTTCCCATATTTTTCTGATCTTCGTGAAATTGCATCAAAACACCTCTTTTTCCATCAGAATCCACACTCCGGCAGTCCATCCTCCAAGAATCATCCAACATGCAAAAACAATGGAAAATACATAAGTAACACCTCATAATAAGACAAATATCAATGAATAGAGGCAAATTATGATATAGAATGGTGATGCAAATTGGACGTATCAAGAATCTCTATGGACTAATATGTAAATTGAGTTCCACTTGTAGGTTTGTCCATAGGCATCTCTTGGGCCATGTGTTGGTCTCAAGGTTGAAAGATGAAGGAATGTCCAAGGGCTTTGTGCTCTTTGGAATCATGAAGAAAGAAGGAGCTTGGAGGTTGATCAAGATAAGTGCAAAGAGTTGCAACAAGATGGATCAACCTCGAGAAGGAATGAAGAAGGGCAAGCTCAATCCCTCTCTTGATGATCTCTTGCTTGAATCTTGCCATCCTCGTGATCATGGAGTGATGAAGACAAGTTCATAGAAGACGTTTCCCCAAGGAGTTTGGGGGATAAATTTGCAAGTCTTCATTAAGCAAGAGCGAGCAAGAGCAAACAAGAAAGGTGTTCCCACTTAAGAAGAACAAGACGGTCTACATCAAGTTCAAGTGGAATGCTCAAGGAAAAGGTATGATCTTGATAGGGCTTCTCTTTTGTCGGTCTCGTGTTGTTAGTTAGGAGACCGGGTTTAGGATAGATAGCCATACTATCAAGAGGGGCTCTCAAGCGGGTTTCTCAATCACATCGTTCGAAGAGAGCTCAAACCTTTGCATACTTAGCATCATCTTTATTGGTTGTTGTTTGGTTCTTGTCCATGAGAGGTTCTAGAGCTTGTGGTTATCATCATAACAAGCTCTAGTTCATCTTTTAAGGATTTCTCTTGCATATCTTATTGCGGTTATTGATCTTGCGAGTTTTTCGGCTCCACACCTTGGGAGATACATCACATATATATTCATGGTATTTTCTCCCTAAGTGATCTTGCGAGTTATTGCAGTTCTGGTTTCTGAAATTTTTACTAATCGGAAGTTCTGGCTACCCACCGGTAGTACCGCTAGGGCATTTGCCGCCGGTAGTTCTGGTGGAATATCCGGTTCTTCCTCCGCTCACGTACTGTATCCTCTCTGTGTGGTTTGTTGTATTTGACAGAATTTGGATCGGAAGTTGCATCGGAAATTCCGCTCGGGCCTACTTGCCGCCGGAAGTTTCGATTGAAAGTACGGCTCTCGTTCCACTCACGTATTATAACCTATGTGTTTTATGTGCTCTATTTGATGCAACTTCGGTCGGAATTTCCACCGGTAGTTCCGCTCCCACCGGAAGTTCCGGTGAACCAGTGGAAATTCCGGCCAGTCTCTTGTTTCCGTCTTTCGCATCACGGTTTTCTGACCGTTGGCTGAGTGCCACTAGAATTTTTGGCCTCCCACCGGAAGTTCCGGCCAGGGTCGTGAATGCCCATAACCATAACGGGCAGATCGAGGAGCCCCTAAAGGGCTCCCCTTCCCCTTCGTGGGGACCAGCTTTTTCTTGGTTCTTGGTTTTCTCTCTATCCTCCATTGTTGACCTTGAAGATCTTTCCCTCTCCCTTTTCCCCTCCTATGATTCTAGCATCTTTTCAAGGGTTTCTAGAGAGGAGATTTAGATCTATAATCCCCCCAAGCCAAATCCCTTCTTTATGAAGGAATCATTGAGATCTAGATCTTGGAGAGTTTTGTGTTCTCCTCTTGTGTTCTTCCTCCCTTATTCCCCCATTAGCTTTTGTAGCTTTGGTGGAATTTGGGAGAGAAGGACTTGCCCTTGCATTTGGTGCATAGGTTTGAGTTCTCCTCGGAGATTTGGCGAGTTCAAGCTTGTGGGATTGTTACTCTTGAGTTCTTGGAACCCTAGATGGTTGTGTGGTTGGGTCGTTGACTTCTTGTGACCTTTTGTGGTGTTGTATCCTTTTGTGTCATTGTTGTTCGGAGCCTCCAATTGAATTGTAGAGATAGCCCCAACCTTGTATGGTTTTTGGTGACCATCCTCAAGTGTCCCTTAGTGGATCGTGAGTAGGCCTTTGTGGCGAGCTCACGGGAGAATAGGGTGAGCCTTTTGTGGCACCGGTGAGTTGCGTGCCTTCGCATCCGGGGTGAGGCCTTGTGTGGCGTTGGGTGAGCATAGAGCCACCACACCCCGATGTGAGCCATTTGTGGCATTCAGAGAGCATTATGCCATTGAACCTCTCCAACAGAGACGTAGCTTCTTTGGAAGTGAACTTCGGGATAAAAATCTTCGTCTCCACGTCCATCGGTTATCTCTCACCGAGCCCTTTACATATGCACTTTAATCTGTGATAGCCATCGTGCTTGAAGTATTATATCTTGTTATCACCTTGTTGCTTGTATTGCTTAGCATAGTTTGTTGGTGCACTAAGGTGAACCTAGTGGGGTTAGGTTTTATGCTCAATAAATTAAACATTAGTTTTATTACACATTTATTTGAGCCTAAACAGTAATAATTTTAAAATCCTATTCACCCCCTCTAGGCGACGGCCATTGCACTTTCAGGGGTGGTGCCTCATAAGTCTACTTCTTCTGCACAGGCTTTTTGAGAGTAAGTCTTGATCATTGCCTTGTGGTGTGGGGCCATTAAAGGGCTCCACGCTTGCATTGCCTTGTGGTGTGGGGCCATTAAAGAGGAACACAAAATCCCCCAAAATCTAGATCCCAAAGATACACTCACAAAGAGATGTTTTGGTTTGGTCAAAACGTGGATCTAGATCTCCTCTCTCTTCCACTCAAATATGGGCAAGAATCATTGGAGGGGAAGAGATTAATCAAACTTTTAGAAGCAGGGAAAATAGGGGCAAAGCTTAGACAAATAGAGGAGGAAGAAGCAGTCCAAAAGCTAAAGGGACAAAGCTATTTAAAGAGCTAGTCCAAATCTGCCCGTTGGGGCCAAAACGACCTGGGTCGGCCGGTACTACCGGATTGGACCGGTAGTACTGGATTGGTCCGGTACTATCGTACCCAACCAGTGAACGTTTCAAAAAAGGTAAAGCAGCCAACGAGCAAGTGCGCACAAGCGGCAGCAGCAGCAGGACCCACCGCGCGGGGCCAATAGAGCGTGGGCGTGGGGCCAGCGTGAGGTCAACACGTGCAGCGAATCTTGGCGAGCAGGGCGAGCGCCGCATGCGTGCAGCGATCGAGGCAGCAGCGCACGCGAGCGACGGCGGCAGGCCAGCTGGGCACGCAACTAGGCCTGCGAGCGGGCGAGCAAGCGAGGCACGCGCGCGTGAGGCTGCTTTCTAGGTGCGGCAAGGCAGCGCATGGCAGGTCGGGATGGGCCGATCGGTAATACCGTCCCACTCGGGTGGTACTACCGGGCCGATCCGCTAGAACCGGTCGCTGGTGCCACAGGAGGTAGCAGTGGAGCGGGCTGGTACTGGCGTGTTCGGTACTTGGTTCGGTAGTACCGGACAACCCAGAAAATATATTTTTCATTTTCTTCTATAAATCAAATCAGCAGATATTCAAATGGTTATAAGTTTTGATTGGTAACTCCGATCGACCCGATTCCAATTGTGTTGGAAAGAGGATGACATGAGCTAAAAGATATAAACGGGTGAAAGTATCAATGTTATAATGTGAGATACCTCACTTGGTGAGAATCCGGAAAACCTCAAAGATCAAAATCGCAACAAGATATAAAAGGGAGATCCGATTTTGATGAACAAGAGCTTTTTATGGAAATTACCACAAGCTCTACATCCTCACATGGATAAGACCAAATAACAACCAAATACGATGATGCAAGTATGCGAAGGTTCGAGCTCTCTCCGAATGATATGATCGAGTTACTCATTTGAGAGCCCCTCTTGATAGTATGGTTATCTATCCTAAACCCGGTCTCCAACAAACAACATGAGACTGACAAAAGGGAAAAACTATCAAGATTATACCTTTGCCTTAAGCATTCCACTTCAAATCAAGGTAGATGAACTTGACCTTCTCAAGATGGAATGCCTTTCTTGATTCCTCATCATTGATCCATGATCACCGAGGATGGCAAACATCAAACATGAGATCTTCTATAGATGGCGCATTTTGAGCTTGCACACCACATCTCTTTCTCATTTCATCGACCTTGAAGCCAACACCTGCTCCAGGAGATGCCAATGGACAATTCCTACAAGTGCAAATTAATACACACAAATACACACATTAGTCCATAAAGATTGTCATTAATTACCAAAACCACACATGGGGTCCGACATGCTCTTTCACCCGCCTCTTTGCCTATATAATCCCCCTGATGCCGAAAACCTAAGTACCCGATCAGATCTCCACAAAATAGTCCATAGCCACCGCCACCATTGTCCCTAGATCGGGGGGATTTGAAGCTCTTCCTGGGACCCTGCCGGAGGGGAGAGATCATCCTAGAGGCCTTCTTCATCACCATGCCAGCCTCCGGTATGATGCGTGAGTAGTTCCACCTTGGACTATGGGTCCATACAGTAGCTAGATGGTTGTTTATCCTCCTTTGTGCCACCATGTTTAGATCTTGTGAGCTCCGTTCATGATCAAGATCATCTATTTATAATCATGCATGTTGTGTTTGCAAGGATCCGATGGATATTGAGATTACTATGTCAAATTGATTAATGATTCTATCTTGTCTTCTTGATTATTGATTCTATCATGTATTTGTTGTTTGAGATCTTGCATGCTCTCCGTTTCTAGTAGCTATCTTGGCCAAGTAGATGCTAGTGACTCCAAGAGGGAGTATTTATGCTCGATAGTCGGTTCATGCCTCTATTGAATCTGGGGAAGTGATAGAAATCTCTAAGGTTGTAGATGTGCTATTGCTACTAGGGAGAAAACAACAATCTTTTGTTCATGGAACAACTGTATTGTTTACTTTACACACATTGCTTAAAGAAGTTATCCATTGCTTGCAACTTAATATTGGAGGGGGTTCGGATGATAACCTGAAGGTGGATTACTATTCATAGATGCGGTTGGATGGCGGTCTATGTATATTGTTGTAATGCCCAATAAAATCTCATAGGATCATGAATGCCTAGTATTGCATTGTTATGCCTTGATCTATCATGTAAATTGCCCCGCTGTAATTTGTTTACCTAACATGTTATGTTATTTATCTTAAGGAGAACACCTCTAGTGAACTGTGAACCTTCTACAAGCAATCATTACATTCCACACCATATGTTTAATCCTTTGTTTTTAGCAAACCGCTGAGATAGACAACCTCACTGTTCATTGGGGCAAAGTCTTGAGTTTGTGTTGTGAAGGTTCCAAGTTGTTAGCAACACCTTGGAGTCGTTTCCTTCCTCCTACTGGTTCGATAACCTTGGTTTCATACTTAGGTAAGACTTACTGTTGTGCTCATCATACCTTCCTCTTGGGGTTTCCCAACGAAGCTCTATAGTGATCTGAGACGCATCATAAACCTATTCCTTTCTTTCTCCAGCAAGCATTTGAGTTGTTGTGATTCAATCATTCTTATGATGATTTATTCAATCATGTTTCGTATCTTCCTTGTTTTGCACATTGCTCTTATCTGAATGAATATTACTTTGAAAGCTATCATTGTGAAAAGCCCTTTATGTTTTAGCAAAAGGATTCCTATTATAAACTTCTTTACAAAAGCTTTGCTTGAAAACCAAGTATGATTTGTCAACTATTCTTTGACCAAGAACAAAGTTTTCCATTACCAATTATGATTGTATTTATGCATCTCTATTGTGACTCCCATACTCATTGCAAGTTAAGTTATATAATGGTGAGTTGTTTTCTATTATGAGTTGTGTACTGGTAAATATGATGCTTCTTGTCTGTATTCTTTTTATCGACACTTCACTCCATAAACATGTGGTCATGTTTACTGAGCCCAATTTTCGCTTGGGGACAAGCGAGGTCTAAGCTTGGGGGGAGTTTCTACGTCCATTTTGCGTCACTATTTTATATCATAATTTACTATTATTCATTAATATATTTCATATTAAGAGGTGATACTTATGTTGTTTCATCTATTTTTGCATTGTGGGTGACTTTTGGAGGATGAACTGTCAGAGTCGGGATTATGATGGAAAAAAACGGTGTCTAGATGCAATATTTGCGAAGATCAGAAAATTCTAGAAAATATATGGAAATTCCTATTTTTCCAGAAGACGAAGGAAGCTAGAAGGAGAGGCGGAGATGGTCCACAGGGGGCCCACACCACCCCTGGCGCGGGGCCCCCTGGGCCGCGCCACCAGGTGGTGTGGTCACCCTGGCCTACCTCCTGCATCGCCCCTTCGCCTATATCACCCCCCCGAAACCCTAATACTCCGGAGAGCGACCATAGAAAGATTCCGCCGCCTCTACGGGGCGGAAACTATAGAGAGAGAAAGAGCTCTCCGGCATGCAGAATTCTGCCAGGGAAATTCCTTCCCGGAGAGGAGAGATCGTCGCTATCAACACCATCATCAAGCTAGACTTCATCGGGATCATCATCATCAACCTCACCACCATCTCCATCAGCACCATCATCACCACTCCATTATGCTGTAACAATTGGGTTAAATCTTGCATAGTTCTTGGGGGGAACTTTGCCGGTGTTGATTACTTTTGTAGTTGATTCTATTGAGTGGAACCATTGAATTATTGTTTATGTTCAGATTGTTATTCATCATTATATCATCTCTAATCTTGATCCATATGATGTCTCGTGAGTAGTTCGTTTAGTTCTTGAGGACATGGGAGAAGTCGTGTTGTTAGTAGTGGAATTGTGCTGAAGTAATATTCAATGGTTTGATATTTAAGTTGTGGTGCTATTCTTCTAGTGGTGTCATGTGAACCTCGACTACATGATACTAAACCATTTAAGCGCCTAGGGCAATGCATTGTGTATTTGGCTACTAATTGTGGGGTTGCCGGAGTGACATAAACATGAACCCCTGTTAGGAAACCTTTGCACAAGGGAGTGTAGGATCTCAGAGTTTAATGTTGTGGTTAGGTGTTTATCTTAATTACTTTCTTGTAGTTGCAGATGCTTGCAAGGAGTTTAATCACAAGTATGTATTAATCCAAGTAAGGTCGGTACATTAGCATATATTCACCCACACAACACTTATCCAACCAAAGAAGATTAATCAACTATATGAAGCGAAATCACTTGACAGTATTCTCATGTGTCCTCGGAAATGTTTGGTCCTCATAAGTAATACAACCGGCTTGTCCTTTGCTGAAGAAAGGATTGAGCCACTTGTTGCAATTATTGTTGTCTTTTATTTACTTGCACTTTATTTATTTGCTTTATCAAACCCCCCTAAAAATCCGTTTGCTAAGTATTTACAGAGAATTCCTGATCCAAACCACTAGTCAACACCTTCTGCTCCTCGTTGGGATCGACACTCCTATTTATCGAAAGTACTATGATACATCCCCTATACTTGTGGGTCATCAAGACTATTTTCTGGCGTCGCTGCCAGGGAGTGAAGCACTATTAAAGAGTGGAACTGGTAAAGCAAACCTCTACTGTGAGTATTGCTTTTATTTCTGTTTGTTACTTTGTTTACAGTATGGATAACCCACTTGGTTTCCTATTTAGGAAATCTACTACCACTGCTAGGGTAGTAGATGAACCACCACCTGCTGAGATAGATCCTTTTAAGATACCTACAAAAATTCTTGATTGTGTTATGTATAACTATTATAGTATCAATGACTAGTGGGGTTTATGTGTCATTCTGATGTTTAACAAGTGCCATGGAAATTATGACAAAAAAGTGAGCCGTGCAGTGGGGGGTCTAACCCACGACCTATCCCTCAAACCTAGGGAACCAGACCAACAGACCAACGTGTCGTTCGTGTTAAGTAACCACGCGAAACATTTTTTACATTCCGGAACTATGTTGGGCCTAGGCCTCAAACGAAAATGGCCTCCTCTTTTTTTTTCTGAATATTTTGTCCTACCGGCTGGGCCAACAGCCCAATAGTCATTAGCAGGTCAATTTTACTAAAAACTATGGGCGTCTTGTAAAGTTTTAGCCCACACGGGTGGAGGGATTTTTTTTTCAGAAAGTCTAAAAACTTAATTTCCCTATAATCTTTTCATATGACTTCGGATTGAAATGATATAAAAATCAATTTGGTTCATATTTACGAGGTGCATAACTTTATTGTCATATAAAATTATAAAATGTGAAGGATTTACCTCGTTTTGACCGTTTTAAAATTTCTTATACCCGTTTCAAACTATGGTTAAAACGGCGGGCATGAAGGTTTTTAGCTATGGGTTGAGCCTCGCTAAACTTGTGTTCGATCTCTGATAAAACATCATATTGTGAAGCTAAAGATGATTTTTGCAAAAAATCATGAGCATTAAATCATGTACCTTTAGTTCAAATCGGACCCGCTTCCTACCAATTCGGCGGACATTTGTCTTTTTCACGAGGGGTGCACGGAAAGGTTTGAGATATCCCGGTTGGGACATTGTCCATTTAAGATGGTCTAGTGTTTTTAAAAAATGTGGTGGAACCATTTTGAAACTCTCATTTGGTGGTTGCTTCACAAAACGCCCCATTTTTTGCGCTCGAAAAATATAAAATGCATCTTTTGAGCGACGAAAAGGAAAACTTCCTCCTGCAACATTGTTCTCCATCCCAAGATGCACATGCGTGCACAATATGGGCACATTATCACAAACTATGCCACGATTCTGGCCATAACATTGGTCGTTTGGCCCGAAAACCATGAAACCTCGAACATGATAGGTCATTTCTGAGAAGGTTTTTTCGAGACACTTGCAATATACCAAGTTTGATATTTTTCCTTGTAAATACGTCACATAATAAGACACCACGCGAAGGATTTACCTCGTTTGGACCGTTTTTGAATTTATTATGCCTGTTTCAAACTATGGTCAAAACGGAGGGCATGAAGGTTCCTAGCTAGGTGTTAAGTCTCGCTAAACTTTCATGAGAATACTTGTAGTTCAAATCGTACCCACTTCCTATCGATTCGGCAGACATATTTCTTTTTCATGATGGGTGGACGGGAAGGTTTGAGATAACCCGGTTGGGACATTGTCCATTTAAGATGGTCTAATATTTTTTGAAAGTGTGGTGGAGCCATTTTGAAACTCTCATTTGGTGGTTGCTTCACAAAACGCCCCGTTTTTCGGCATTCGAAAAATAGAAAATGCATTTTTTGAGCGACGAAAAGGAAAACTTCCTCCTGCAACATTGTTCGACATCCCAAGATTCACATGCATGCCCAATATGGGCACATTATCACAAAACATGCCACGATTCTGGGCATCACGTTGGTCGTTTGGCCCGAAAACCATGAAACCTCGAACATGATAGATCATTTCTGAAAAGGTTTTTTCGCGACACTTGCAGTATACCAAGTTTGTATTTTTCTTGCAAATATGTCATATAATATGACACCACGCAAAGGATTTACCTTGTTTGGACCGTTTTTAAATTTATTATGCCCGTTTCAAACTATGGTAAAAACGGAGGGCATGAAGGTTCCTAGCTAGGTGTCGAGCCTTGTTAAACTTTCATTAGATCTCTGATAAAATATCATCTTTTGAACCTAAAAATGATTTTTGCAAAAAATATTTGCATTAAATCATGTACCTGTAGTTCAAATCGGAGCCACTTTCTATCGATTCGGCAGACATTTGTCTTTTTCGCGGGGGGTGCACGGAAAGGTTTGAGATACCCCGGTTGGTACATTGTCGATTTAAGATGGTCTAGTATTTTAGAATAATGTGGTGGAACCATTTTGAAACTCTCATTTGGTGGTTGCTTCACAAAACGCCCCGTTTTTTGCGCTCGAAAAATAGAAAATGCATCTTTTGAGCGACAAAAAGGAAAACTTCCTCCTGCAACATTGTTCGCCATCCCAAGATGCACATGCGTGCATAATATGGGCACATTATCACAAATTATGCCATGATTTTGGCCATAACATTGGCCGTTTGGCCCGAAAACCATGAAACCTCGAACATAATAGGTCATTCCTTAGAAGGTTTTTTCGAGACACATGGAATATACCAAGTTTGATATTTTTTATTTTAAATATGTCACATAATAAGACACCACACGAAGGATTACCTCGTTTGGACCGTTTTTGAATTTATTATGCCTGTTTCAAACTATGGTCAAAACGGAGGGCATGAAGGTTCCTAGCTAGGTGTTGAGCCTCGCTAAACTTTCATTAGATCTCTGATAAAATATCATATTGTGAACCTAAAAATGACTTTTGCAAAAAATCATGAGCATTAAATCATATACATGTAGTTCAAATTGGACCCACTTCCTACCGATTCGGCACACATTTGTCTTTTGCGACGGGTGGACGGGAAGGTTTGAGATACCCCGGTTGGAAAATTGTCCATTTAAGATGGTATAATATTTTTGAATAATGTGGTGGAACCATTTTGAAACTCTCATTTGGTGGTTGCTTCACAAAGCGCCCTGTTTTTCGGTATTTGAAAAATAGAAAATGCATTTTTTGAGCGACGAAAAGGAAAACTTCCTCCTGCAACATTGTTCGCTATACCAAGATGCACCTGCATGTACAGCATGGGCACATTATCACAAAATATGCCACGATTACGGCCATAATATTGGTGGTTTGGCCTGAAAGCCATGAAACCTCGAACATGATAGGTCATTTATGAGAAGTTTTTTTCAAGATATTTACAATATACCAACTTTGGTATTTTTCCTCGTAACTATGTCACATAATATGACGCCACGCGAAGGATTTACTTCGTTTGGACCGTTTTTGAATTTCTTATGACCGTTTCAAAATATGGTCAAAACGACGGACATGAAGGTTCTTAGCTAGGGGCTGAGACTTGCTAAAATTTTAGTGGATCTCTAATAAAATAGCATATTGTGAAGCTAATAATGATTTTTGCAAAAAAATCACGAGCATCAAATCATGTACCTATAGTTCAAATCCCTACCGATTCGGCAGACATTTGTCTTTTTCACAAGGGGTGCACGAAAAGGTTTGAAATACCCCGATTGGTACATTGTGCATGTAATGTGGTCTATTATTTTGGAAAAATGGGGTCGAACCATTTTGAAACTCTCATTTTATGGTTGCTTCACAAAACGCCCCATTTTTGGCACTTTAGAAAATGGAAAATGTCTTTTCTGTCCGACGAAAAGGAAAATATTCTCCTGCAACATTGTTTGCCATTCTAATATACGCATGGATGCATAATATAGACACATTATCACAAACTATGCCATGATTTTGGCCATAATATGGTCGTTTGGGTTGTCATCGTCAAAATAGAGCCAACCAATGAGAAAACAGAACTAGACTACCCATGGATCACCTACAGAAGCATATCTGAGCCATCTGTCCTACCGCCATCCAACGTCCAATTTCACTTCCGTCGAAATGGGTCCGCAAGGAATCGCCGGGAAACCCAAATTTAGATAGCAGGCACGCGGGAGACAAAATTTCATTCCCAACCGCACCACGAAAACCCTAAGGGCTTGTTTGATTCATAGGATAGGAAAAGTATAGGAATAGGAAAAACATAGGGTTGAGATGTCATGCCAATGTGAATCCTATAGGAAGAGGGATTTTGTTTGATGTGGCAAAGGAATTTTTCCATGAGGTGTGATCTAATGTTGTTTTCCTATAAGAATTGCACTACAAGATTCCTATAGGATTAATTCCTATGGGATGTGTTCCTATGAATCAAACATAGGAAAAAATCCCATAGGATTCAAATCCTACACAATTCCTATGTAATTCCTATGAATCAAACAAGCCCTAACACATTTCCTCCTCCCTTCCTCCGCCGCCACCCTCTCTCCTTCTCCCCCTATCGCTGCCACCCGCCACCGCCCGTGGCATCCTAAACCCATAACCCCTTCTCCAGCCTTGAGCCACATTGCTCGGGTCCCTCAGTCCGCGTCCCCCCACCGCCTGAATAGAACCACCCCTTGCACATCGTCGCCACCCCATGGAATCCGCGGAAGGGATGGGTAGCACCAGGCCGATACTTGAGGGGAGGTAGGAGGCTACCAGCGGAAGGGATCTGGGGGTGCACAAAGTAGTGGCGGCGCGGTCCCGGCGACAGCTCGCAAGATCTAGCCACGGGGTCGCGGGCCCGTGAATGAATCCCCTCCCCCTCTCCCTCTCCCCTCATCGCCCATCCCCCTCTTCCTCGTCGCCTATGAACACATCCCCTCCCTCGCCGACATGGGCGCGCTTTGATGCGTGCCGATACCATGTTTTTTCTTGTTGTTTTTTCAGGTCCGGTGGTGTGCGGACTCGGCTTGGGCGTTGGTGAATGGGCGTGCATCCCAGTGCTAGATCGGGGCAACGGAGACAGGTGGGGCGCCAGATCGAGGGAGACAGAAGCTGGCCCGAGGTGCTGGCAGCGAGCCTTTCGTGATTGTCCTACCCAGTCGGGTGAAACCAAACCTCCCCCACGGTATGTTCTTGGCTCCATCTTTTCCCTGCCGTGTCCTTCCGTTCGCTCTACTCCTCTTCTGCCTTCGACCTGCTCTGTCTTGTCTCTGTCCATGTAGTAGATGCGTGCCACCACTAGTTTTTCGCCACAAGTGCTTCAGATGGAGTGCGAGCTGGGAATAAAATGCATTGTCTTAGTCGGTATGATCCTCCTCTTGTTGCTTCTGACATGAGGCTGATGATACGGTCTGACTTTGTGAGATCGGACTATTTTAGTACTAGTAGTGTAGGTCCAACACCTCATCAATCCTTTCCTTCCACCAAGTTGGAAGATCCTGATTTGAGCTGGAAACTTTGCTATTTATACTTTAGATCTCTTTATACTTTGGGTTCATGTCAGTTTCTAGTCACTCGGTGGCTAGCTGGATCATCTGTTGCATGTTATTTTACTACCAGCGTAAACCAGTTCACCTATCGGAACCATGTGTGACAACAATATACCAATACCAATACAAGTGCCTTGTCTCTGTTCCAATGTTAAATATGTTTCATTTGTTTTCAAATTAAACTTCTCACATCCGACAATATTTTGCGAGTTCTATTGAGAGTCGGCAGGTCTCAGGTATCTGGGTTCCTTCCTGGCGACGATGTTCTTATTTTTGGGGTGTGGTTAGCAATCAGCAACAATAGGAGGAGCTATATTCGGGTGCTAGTGTATTATCCATCCAAATCTAGTACTGGTAGATGCATTAGCTGGGTTAGTACTAGTGAAGAACCCATCGGTTTTAATTGGAGAAAGTAACCAGGACAATGGAAGGGTGTACTGTGCTACACTATAACAGAAGTATATTGTTTTCTTTACTTGTGAATCCATTGTAGGTAGATATGTACAACCATTCTTCCTTTTTTTACTTGGTTGATGATGGGCCATGGTACCATAGCATATTATTGTGTTTATTCCCTGTGATGCGGAAGTTATGGTCTCAATAGGTTTGTTAGGAGCTGTATTCTAGTGCTTATTCATCACTCACTTTTTTGTTGTTACCAGATGTTGCGCGATGTTCTGTCTGTCTGGATGCAAAGGTTGGTTCAGTTAGGCCTTGGTTTAGTGATGGGAGTAGATGGCTAGGATCATACTTGATAGGTTAACATGTAGTGTTTCACATGGATGTCTGATGTAGTTATGTGGTAATATTATTTGATTTTGTTGGGTCACGTGTATGTTCTAATCTCTCTCTAATCCCTCTCTTTTATCATTCTCTCACAGGGTCGGCTATTGCCAAGGGACGAGCAGCGCCAGCAACATGATGAGCGTCTGTATGTTGGCAACTTGGATGCTCGGGTGACCGCTGGGGAACTTGAATATGAGTTTTGTGTATTTGGAGCTTTGCGAAGGTTAGTTTATATATAAACCATTCACCATTTGAAGATGACCTATTCAAGACAGTTTATTCTATGAATGTTCTCACTTGTATGTCCTTAAGAGTACCCTTCTTACTTGTATGTATACTGCTTGCTTTTTATGTTAATGTTATACTAAATGGGTACAATATAGATAGCATACCACTGATTTATTACATTGTGTAACAGCCCAAGCTTGTAAAATATGTAATTAGTACTTAAGCACATGCATGTGTTTAAATCATCAAAGTAATGCATGTGATCAAGTGTGTTGAATTAAATGCAAATCCAAAACCATAATTTCCCCCTCTCTTTGAAAGCACATTCAAATGGTGTTTGGATTTTTAGAACTATAAAATAAAGGAGACCAAATGGTTTACAAGGGCCTCTGAATATTTTGTAAACTTTACTAAAATCTCTAATATTTTTGAATTGTGCAAAACAGATTTCAAATGAAATTTACAAAAGAGACAACTAAAATCAGAAAAAGAAAAGAGTTTGGAAAAATAAAACAGTAGCAGCCGTAGCTGGGCCGTGGCCCGTCTCCCCTCTCTCTCTCTTTCTCGCCCATGTGCAGCAACCAGCAATCCAGGTCGGCCCACCGGGGGCCTAGGAGCCGGACCGGTACCCCTTCGCCCTCTATCCTATCGTCTTCCTTGCTGACGGCAGGCAGCTCGCTATCGCCGCCGCGGCCGCCCGATGCCACCCTGTTGTTGCGATGCGCGCCTCCGCTCTGGAGGAAGGATAAGACCCGCCGCTGCACATCTCCCTCTCGTCCCTATCCTTTCCCCCTCGCGCTCTCTCTCTTTCTCTCTGCACCGCGCAAGCCGAACCCTAGCCCGCCATAGCCGCCGTTGCCAGCCTCCCCTCGCCCATCCAACACCACCTCGAGCTCCGCCTCGCTCCACTACTCCCTGCAGAAGGAATCAAAGAGGGGGCGCCATGAATCGTCGCCAAGGTCGTCTTCTTCCCCGACACTAACGTGCTCCGCCTCGCCTCACCATCGCTCCGGTCACCGCCTCGCCTCGCTGTCACCATCAATCGCACCAGGGTGAACATACGGTGCTCAAGGCACCCTCCTTTTCCTCTCTAGCGCTCTATGCCATACCCGCGCCGTAGATCAGAGAGCACCGCCGCTGTCCATCGTCATTGACCAAGCTCCGGTGAAGAAAAATCGGAGGCGCCGCCGTAGTTAGGTTCGCCTCCGTGCGCTCTTTCGAACAAGCCGTAGCACGCCTCCTCCCGTGCCCTGTAGCGCCGTCTTCCGCCATCGTCTGACGCGGATTCCGGCGAGCCTAGGTGGTGTTCACGTGGCTTGCCGACGTGGCCCGACCCCACCTGTCAGCCTCTGGGGCTAGGCTTTGCCCCAGTGAAAATCATCCCACCCTAGCGCTGACCCCACCTGGCCAACGTGGCTGCTGAGGTGGCCTCGGGCCCCTCTGTCAGTCTCATTGGCTAGGGTCAGCCGTGTGTAAAAAGTATCTGATGCATGTGCTGATGTTAGCCTGATGCAATAATTTGATTAAATTTTTTTTAGTAATTTCAGAAAAGGTTTAATCTTATAAAATCAATAACTAATTATCTATTTATCAAAAAATACAAATAATATATCAAAATGTTCAAAAAAATTAGAACTATCTAATTACACTATAATCATGCATTGTTAACCAACTTTTATGACAAGTTTAACTAGAAGAATCATTTGAACCCCACAGGTGATTCCGAGGATCCCCCTGTTCTAGCGTTTGGACCTCCCGAACCCCGTTTAAAATGACCAAGCATGTTCTAGGGTTCATTTCAACATTATTTAACTTGTCATATCGTCCATATTGATTGCGCATTGCACATGCCATGTTTTGATTGTTGCCTTTCTTTCCGGTGTTGGTTCTTTGCGATAGGATCCGAGCCCGAGGCTGAAATTAACGACACCGAAGATCCATATCTGTCTACTGACGGACAAGGCAAGCGTAGCCAATCATTCTAGACCTAATTTTACAAAGTATATTACTTTCTCGCTATGATGCACACGATTCCAATGTGGTCTTTTATCAGTAGTTAGTGTTACCTATCTGTTGCATAGTTTCCCTTTTGTAGCCTTATACTCCTGATCCACTGCTCCTAGCATACCTAGGTCTGGCATCTGAGCTTCGCTAGAGCTTCTGAGATCGACAGCTTAGCCATGCATAGTAACAATGTCTGATCTATCCGAATGATGAATTAGAGATGCTGGAGAATCTAGAAAGGTAGGAGATGGTGACATTATCGAAGGAGTTAAATAACCATGCTAAGGCTTGTATGGGAGGCCACGTTGGGTGTGGTTTTTGTAGTCCCATGCTTGCCACCACTAGGAACTGAGTTCTTGTCTTTGGAACCGATATGAGCGTGCAACCACACGGGGCTTGGGAATCCCTCGACTGACTAACTTGCCTAGTATATTCCATGAGTCACATAGTTTGGGCTTTCCATTTGGCATACGCATTGAAAATGTTTTCGAAAGAGGAGGTGCATCATAACAGGTAGGGAAGCATGGACCGGGTTGCTTGGGGTCGATGGAGCCCCTGGTGAACCAACCTCGCCTCATATCTTTAAGTACCGGCTTCGGGATTTGACCCGTTATGGTGGAACCATACTTATTGCGTGACTCATGGTCACGGTGAAAGCAAGGTAAAGGTCGTGGTCAACCATCCTCTGCCGGCCTTCCAAGGAAGAGGGCTAATAATATTTGGCATTAAGAGTCAACTGGTACGTGTGGGTGAAGTTCTACACCCCTGTAGGGTTAAATATTTTTGAAAAGTCACGTTCACGGTTATGAACGCTTTGTGACCAGATTCTAAGATCATAGATAAATTTAACCATGATAAAACTTGTTGATCCACGTGTGCTTAAGGATGCTTCCTCTGGGTTGAGGGGGTGATCCTAGATACGAGGTTATGATGAAGCTGGAGGTTGTCAAGATATGATGAACAAGATGAAGAAGTTGTTATCTTATCCTTTTTTAAAAGATTCTAAGTAGACGAGCCTCTTCTCTCTCTTGTTTACAAATAAAGATTTCTTTCCGTAAAAGTAAATCCAGAGAAAGCCTTTCTAGCCAGAGCATGTAGATACTAGGTTATCTAAGTCTTGTGGAGTACATTCCCGTACTCAGCCTTGCGTCATTGTTGTTTTTCTATAGAGGATCTGGTTGCAACTGAAGGTGGCTTCTACGTTGACATCGACGAGTAGTTGGGGGTCCCAGGTAGCAGCCTGAGGACTATGGGATGGACGTCGCTTTTGTTTATGGCCTCTTAGGCCCTTTGCTAAGTTGTTGTGTAGAACAACATAATTTGCTTTCGCTGTGTGATGTAATGTTGGGTCTATGACCTCTAGTTTGTAATAACTCTAATATCTTACACTGTTAAGAGTTTAAACTTCTGTTGTTGAATCCCTGTGTTCTATAATGTTACCGAATCATACTGTGATCTCCCGTGTTTGGAGTTGAGCTTATCTTAGATGGTGATCTGAGGTTAGTTTAACCCCAATCCCGGGGGATGCTACACATTGCTAATAGATTTATAGCATGAACACCTGCAACAAGTTTAGTATTTACCAATCATAATCTTCTTCTCCCGTCTATCGATAGCTGAGACAGCGTATAACTGACATTTTTTTGTTGTCTTGGTGTTTTTTCAGGGCACATGTCCCCGTCTGTATTGCCAACGCCCGGTGGACCTTCTCTGCTTGATGTCAAACATTGTAAGCAGTGCCCTGACAGTGGTGTAGCGCAGGCGACGCTGCTGCCCGTCACGCCATTCATGGCTCTATAAATTGATAGATGGAATGCTTGGTCCTGTAGCTTCTGGAATTAGGAAATTTCTGTTCCTTATGTATACCGTATTTTCTGGACCAGTCTATTTTCCCTGACGCATTTGTCCATTTTCTGCCTCTTAGTAGTTGTTTGAATGAATATAATTCTAGCAATAGGAACTATCTGATGGCCAGTTTTTATATTCGAATGTTGTTTCTATGCTAGCTCTTTGGTTGACATGTTCACTTGATTCTAAAGTTTTAGCATCTGGATATCGAGTATCCACTATGTTAATTAAATTTTGGGAGTCTTAGGTGTGATGTTTTATTATGCATAGCTGTACACACATGATTGTATGAGTATCTTAAAGTCTTGATGCTAGCGGTCCGTGTCTTCATATTATGCGACTGCTATGTGCCATTGTTGATTTCAGTTCTATTGTTGTTGAAAAAATTTACCACGTACAGTGCTTAGTGTTTGCTTCATTGCAAATAAGGTGTGTTCCAACACAATCTCTTTTCCCTGTTACAAGATGTATTATAAAATCATTGGAAACAACCATCGTTTTTTTGTGCTTGTCAAAATTAATTCCATGGTTTTGTCTATGCTGCAATTAGCAGAATGAACCAGCCATGCAGTTGCAGAAGTGTTTGTGGATGGCTGGAGCCCGATGTCCATTTTTTTTGCGGCAACTCGCTATAGGGATGTCATAGTGCTGCTTCTCAGGTACTGGAGAGTTCGCACCCCTACCCTTCTGTTTGTGGTAATGCTTCAAAGTAGTGAACAACCAGGATGATGCATTCATATCTTCCTTTACAGTCTCTCATAGTGCTGGAGGCGAACATGAGTCGAGGTCGACGACACACATTGAAGCGGTGCCCTTCTTGCTGTGTGCAATGCTTGTTGTATCTTGTGTCGTGCTTGCCTATGTGTGTAATGCTTGTTGTATCTTGTGTAATGCTTGTTGTATCGTGTCGGTAATCATAACAGTGCTTTATTGTGTTTGTTGTTAACCCATATTCTTGGGTCTTGTAAGCATAACTTATATTGGACAAATCAGGCCTGTGATATTATGATTTTCTTGCTTAAATGTGGTTTATTGACTCTAAATAGTCGAAATTGAAACCTAGCTGACAAGTGGGCGTAGTACTATTTAGTTTCTAAAAGGTCCACGGCCCAAATAATGGCCCAACAAAGGCTGGAAATGGGCCCGTGTAAGTCCAAGCCCAAATAAAGAAATGAATCACATGGCTCAAGAGAAATGTACTGAAAATAGCTGAGCAGCCATGTAAAAAAATGCCACGGCCCAATCAAGAAATGAACACTAAAAGGCCAAGGCCTAAAAAGAAATGGTCTACAAATAGCCAAGTAGGCCATGTAAAAAGACCACAATTATTGGGCTTGACCCATATAAAATACCTAACTGGACTGCGCTAAATCTCATCGACGACCTTCCCAATTGGTCATATATTTGCCACATAGGATCCTACATGGACATGGCAGATAGTATGTGACCAATACAGTTGGTCATTGAATCTGTGACCATCTATATTGGTCATAGACGTCCATGACCAATTCAGAAAAAAGGTCGTGGTGTTTAACTAGTGACGCTCAGCTTTTGACCATCTGTATTTGGTCACAAAAGGTCATAAATTAACAACTATGACCTTTCAGTGACCAATATGGAGGGTCACGTATCACCAAATTTCTTGCAGTGGTATTTCATCAAAACACCTAATAATTAAATATGGAGACTATATGCAGGCTTTTTTTTGTCTTATCTCGACTCTATTTAAATTTGTGTACAAAACTGATGCCATCTTTTGCCTTGTTAAGCCAACACTTAAATTTTGAGGTAACTAAACAACAGGAACCAATTAATTAATTGTTGGAATCCTGGTTCCTCTTAATATTGCCTAGTCGCATCATATCATTGTCATGTCATGCATAATACATGCATCATTCCCGATCTTCAGCCATAGTATTAAATAGTACATTCGGTGTTTCTTCTAGTGCTTTGATTCTTCACGTATTACGACGTTGAGATGTTATGATATTTGACTCGATCTCCGGTGAATCTTCAATGGTTTTCCTAGATGAGCATTTGAAGGGAATATGCCCGAGAGGCAATAATAAAGTGGTTATTATCGTATTTCTTATTTATGATAAATGTTTATTTTACATGCTATAATTGTATTAATACGGAAACGTTAATACATGTGTGTTTAATAAACAAAAAGGAAGTTCCTAGTTATGCCTCTCTCATAAACTAGCTCGTTGATTAACAAGATGATCAAGGTTTCCTGATCATGGACATTGGATGTTGTTAATAACGGGATCACAACATTAGTGTAATGGTGTGATGAACATTCATCCGAAGTATAGCATTACGATCAAAGTCATTGAGTTTATATTGCTATAACAACTTACGAAGTGATCCTAATCCTTAGACCATGAGATCATGTCAATCACTAACACCGGAAGAGTTTCTTGATAACATCAAACGTCACACCGTAACAGGGTGATTATAAAGATGGATTCAGAACTAATAAAGTGTTATGTTGAGGCCCATGGATCGAGAGTGGAATTTGTTCATCCCGATGACGGATAGATATACTCTGGGCCCTCTCGGTGATATCACATTGGTTAGATTGCAAGCAAGTGATTTGATCACTAGAATGTTATATCACGGGAACGAGAAAAGAGTGCATGTCAGTAACGAGATCAAACTAGGTATGGAGATACCGATGATCGAGTCTCGGACATGTAATATATCGTGAAACAAAGGGATTAAGATACTAGCGTAAAAGGTTCCGACGATCACAAGAAAGTCATCGTTGAATGTGTGGGAGTTAGTATGGGTCTCCAGATCCCGCTTCTGATTATTGATCCGAGAGGGGTCTTGATCATGTCCGCATTATTCACGAACTGTAGGGTGACACACTTAAGAGACACCGACATCCAATTGGAGCAAAAGTTTCATGCCGAAAAGAATAACAAGCGCATGAATTTATTTCACTAGATACCGAAACGGGTTTTCGGGTGAAATTGCAGAAAGTGTTTTTGCATGTGAAATGAAATACTAGCAAGGGGTTATTTGTGAATGTTTTTCATTAAAGTAATTGACAAAATTCTGAATAAAATAAAAGAGTTTTATTTAATGAGAGTTTGCATTAAATTTGGTGGAAATTTAATGGGAATTTGAGTGGGTTTTTGAGTGGAGAAAATTGAAGGGCCATTTTGTGAGTGGAGTGTCCACCCACATGAATGAGGGAGAGGTGGGGGCACCCTCCATGGCCGGCGTCCATGCCCCCTTGGGCTGCCCCCCTCCCCTATATAAGGAGCCCCTCCTCTCACTTCTCACTCACACCTCCTCGTGAAGGATCTCTCTCCCCCTCTAGAATTTATCCCCCATGGTCTCGGACTAGCGAGATACATGTTACCGGTGGCTATTCGGCAAGAAAGATTTGTGCTTCCGCTGCATCGCTGGAGCGAGGAGGCGGAGGTTGCTCGGTGCCTCGAACGTGTGTGCGAGCACGGATGCGCTGCTGTTTTGCGACGCTAGAACTTCCTCTCGATCTTGAGATCGGCAAGAGATCGTCTACATCAACCACGAGTTTGGACTCGTTAAGCTTTGTCGGTCTTCAAGGGTATGTTCTCTACGGATATACATCCGCCCATTGTTTGTATCTAGTAGATAGATCTTGGTACATAGTTGTTCCCATCGTAGGAAATTTTTTGTTTTCTATGCTGCGAACCCTATAGTGGTATCAGAGCCGGATCTATGCGTAGATATTTTGCATGGGTAGTACACATATGAGTATGTGGGCGATGATGATCATTTTATTGCTTCTTAGTTGTAATTTGGATATTGGTGGCATAGTGAGATGAAGCGGCCCAGACAAACTTTACATGTCCTTGCACATGAGACCTGTTCCACGCTTGACATGCAACTAGTTTTGCATAAGTGGCTAGCGGGTGTTTGTCTCTCCTACTATAGTCAATATCTAATTTGCAACGAGTTGTCAATAATTTGGTTATCCTCGTTGTGGTTCATGTTCGTAGGTAAGAACGGTTCTATCTTCGAAAGCCCTAAGTCACGTAAAACTTGCAATGGATAAATTAGAGGCGTCTAGTTTAGATTGTTGCTGGGCTAGTGTTATGATATGGTGATGTTGTAAGTAGAAGTATAAGATGATACTCTTACAACACACATAACATGTAGGTTCCATAGACCTTGGTCTTACACATAGAGGTATGATAGAGATCATACCACGATGCACATGATAGAGATCAAGTGCGGGAACCATATCATTTCACTTATTAACATGTGATGTTTATTGCATCTTATATTGCTTGTTTGGCGTTTTATTAGCATAATAAGATGATCCCTCATTTAGATATCAAGATAAGAATGTGTTCTTCCTTAAGTAAGCATCGACAATGTTTCGTCGCTTCAAGACATCACGTGATGATCGGGTGTACTTGAATCCACGAGCATATCTCGGGTGTAATACAGTTACACACGCGAATACTAAGGTTCTTACTTGGCGAGCCTAGCATGTACAGACATGGCCTCGGAACACGGACCGAAAGGTTAAGCATGAGTCATATGTTTTGATATGATGACCATATGGATGCTCGCCTTTGAAGCTACACCGACTCACGTGATGATCAGACTTGGTGTAGTGGATTTGGTTCATGTAATCACCAAAAAGACACGAGGGATGTCGTTTTTGAGTGGGAGTTCATTTCTAATTTAGATTAGTAGAACTCAATTTATCATAAATTAAATCAAAGTGAATTTGCATAATTTGTTGTAGTCATTGGCATTCGTTCACCACCTTATGCATAGTTGTAATTGAGATAATAGAACTATAGAATTCTGGATATATACTTTACGAACTGGTATCGTATTGTGTTGAGTGTCAATCTAAAGTTTAAAGTCCTATTGCAAACTTTCAGCAAACTCTATTTACTCCGTGAAATTTAATAGTTGGTATTAAATCGAGAGTAACAATTCCAGTGTTAGTATCTTAAGTATCATGTTTTGCCTCCATGATTCTTGATTGTTTTAATATCAAGTTTATCTAGGAGCTGAAAGAATTGTTTCAGAAACCATCATGTATGGCAGATATAACGATATCTGAAACAATGTTTTGGTTGCAAAATGATAGAGTATAATATATGTTCTCATATTGGATGAGAATTTACGAAGGTTGGATATGCTAGACATCCTAATCATCCAAAAGGGTTTTGGAAAGTAATATTATACTCACGATTCGCCTTTATAAGCTACAGTAGCTTGATCATGAAAGTCGCCATGATAAGGATGAATAGAAGATGTATGTAAAGTGTATACTACACTAAAATATTACTAAAGAATGGATTTTAAAAGAATACCGATCATTTGATGATGGTGATCTACTTCAAAGTGCAAGTCCAAAGGTATTATTATTTGAATATACACGCTTTGGACTATGTGTCATGTATATGGCACCACTGTTGATGTTGATAGATTCTTTTAAAAGGAAAAGGAAATGCTGGAAGAGAATCTATAAAATATATTTGGCAGAAAAGAAAAGATTGGAAATATCCAATTTAGGTATATGGATGATATACATGTTATGGTTGTATTCTTTGCTTGTTAAACAATGTGGTTCTTGGGTATTGGATACCGAATTGGTTGGTATGAAATTTCATACGGAACAACACAATTCATGAACCACAATGGCCTAAGTAACTAGCAAGAGAATATGTGATGATGTTCATCGAAAATAAATAAACCGTTGTTTGTATTTCTGGTTGACATCAAAGCTTGACTTCAAGATTTGTTTTAATAATTGTTATTTGAATCAGGTATTATGAGAACAAAGGTTGTTCAAATAATTACCGTATTCCATATAAGATGGATGATTTACAAATCTAGTTGGAGAAATCACATCCATAAAGCCTAATGCTAAAATGTCGCAAGACAAATGATTGGAAGATCACTTACGAAGTGACATCGCTGTTTAAACTATATTGGAAAGAAAACATGAAGAATCTCCATATTCATGGATTTTTGGAGTCTTTGATTTGATCAAGATAATTAAAACTTTGTTCAAAGGCCAAAGAAGAACGAACGGCTAAAATATTGGAATTTATACATATTGATGTATGTAGTCCATTATGTGTAGTCGTAAGCGATGAGTTTCAACTTCATATGCTTTCTCCGGAAAGTTGAGTGAATATTTACTTAATGAGAAAGAAGTATGAAATATTTGAAAAACGTTTCAAAGACTTTCAAGATGAAGTGCAAAATCATTGTAACAAGAAAATAAATGGTTTATGATTTTATCATAAGGGATTTGTTTGAGTTACAAGTGTGACAAGAAGATAAATAAATTATGATTTTATCATAAAGGGATTTATTTGAGTTACAAGTTTAGGAAAACACCTAGATTTACATCTCCCGAAACACCATAGGAATATGGAATGTTTGAGATTTGTAATCAAACCTTGTTTGACATGGTTGGATAAAAGGTGTTATTTATAAAACTGCCATTATGTTTTAAAAGATTAAAGCTTTAGAGACTACCGCTTTTTCACTGAAAAGAGCTCCATCTTGATCCGTTGAAATGACACCATATAATTTATGGTTTGGGGTAAAACCCAAGTTGTCATTTCTTAAATTTTGGTATGCTAAACATAAGTAAGATGTTTACAACCGAAGTCGGATGAGCATGTCTTTGTAGGTTATTTTGAATAAAAATTGTTTATTCCTCCATAACACCAAGGACAAAAGGGTTTGTTGCTTGAAACATGAAGTTTCTTGAAGAAGGAATTTTTCATAAATGTTAAGTGGGAGGACAATAGAATTTTGATAAGGTTAATGAACCTTAGCTAAATGTGCTGAGTTGCGCAGCACCGGAAATGGTTCCGGAGGCTGCCATAATGCTCATAGCTTATGTGCCTCAAAGGTTGTGGTCATGGAGATCTAAGTTCTTATTGAACCAAGTCGGTCAGATAAACAATCAAATGCTTAGATTTGAGAGTAAATCATTATTGTTTGACAATGATGAACTGACTACATGCAAAGAAGCGATGATGGGCCCTGACTCTGTCAAATGGCTTGAAGCCATAAAATCCGTCATAGTTCCATACACGAGAAATCAAGTTTTGAACATGGAAGACCCTCCGAAAAGGTGTAAAAACCTATCGGTCGTATTTGGATCTATAAAGAAACAGACATGGATGTTTTACATCGATGAAATAGTCGACATGTCGGTAAAGTATTTTACGACAATGTTCAAGGAGTTGACTATGACAAGATTTGATCTTTCATAGCGATATTTAGTCTAGATGGATTAAAGTAGCAACCACTACATATAATTTGGTATATGGTAGATGAATAAACAAAACAAAATTCTTCTAATAGAATGGTTACCTAGGACGTGTACATGACACGGTCCAAAGGGTTTTGTTAAATTCAAAGGATGCTAAAAGGGCATGCAAACTTCAATGGTTGAAGTAAGCATTGCGGAGTTGTAATCTTCACCATGATGAAAAAGGAGTTTTTCATCAGGAGACGATGAAGATGCTTGCATTTGCAAGAAATTAAGTGGGAGCGCTAAGACATATTTCTAATACATTATGTGAAGGACATCTTGTTAATTAGAAATGATGTATCTTTTATTGACAAAGGATAAGAATTTCATTTGGATGAAATACTTAGGCAAAACCCGAATATTTAGCGTGAATATCTGTCACATCCCAAGATTTTCCAAATCTTGTAATGTGAAAAATAAAATAAACAAAATAAAATTTTGTTGAAAATCAGGGTGAAAAGAAACTTTTTGTTTCTAAATGGAAACTTAAAATCCCATCTTGAACAAACTTTGGTAAAAGTTTGAATCCAACAAAAATCCAAATCAAGGGAAATGCATTCCTCAATAAGTGTATCTGGAAATTTAAACACTTGGAAATAAAGCCAAACCCAAAACCCTAATGGAATAAAAATCATTTCCAAGTTATCTCCAAATCCATGGATTTGATCCATATAGAATCTTGACAACAAACATTCACAAATGATCAAGAATGAGAAATAGAAATATTATAAAACCATATAAATTGGTTTCAGTTAAATTGGAACCATAAATAAAATCTTGTGACTATAATAAGATAAGGGAATTAAATTCCCAAAGCTAATAAAGAACCTATCTGGAAACCCATACCAATTGGTGAGCAAATAATCCTAAAGGATTTAAGAGGATAAACAAATATAAAATAAGATTCCACAAATTGGAATCACCAAGTTTGGTTCTCTAAATAAAAAGATATGGATTTTATAAGTTAAAGAAAGAAATATTAATTAAAGAATATTCAAAGATCCAAACCAAACCTTGGCCAAGTCCTTAAACAAGTGGAATGGATTTAATCCAAATCCAAATAAAAATATTGGTTAAAGAATTGCCAAAGTAAAATAAAATGGCATAAACCAAATCCTATTGGAATAAAGACAAATCCAAATTTTAAATGAATAATAAAACATATTAAAAACCTTTCCAAATAATTCGAGATGAATTATTTGAACCCAAATAAACAAATAAAAACCTACTGAAAGGATTTGGAAAGTTTTAAGAATTTAAATGGAGATTTAAAAATATTATTAAATCTTATCTAATTAAAACTAGAGCCTATTTTGAATAAATAAAAGACCCCAAAATGAATAGGGTTTTATCCAAAAATTGACATCAGAATACAATACTAATCAGTGTTTAAAGCTACACAAAATTTGGCAAGGTTTTGAATTCAAATGGGTGTTTGAATAAATTAAACAAAATCAAAATAGATTTGAAGAAAAAGAAAAAGAAAAGAAACAGGAACAAAAAAAAAATATAAACGGACTCGACCCAACTAAGCCTGGCCCAACTAAGCCCAGTTAGCCCACCTCTCCTCTCGAACCGTTATTCACTCAGAAACGCACCCACTCAGCGACTGACCGGTGGACCCCGTTCCCTCTCTTTCTCTCACGCTGCCAAAATGGACCCCACCGCCAGCTCCTTCTTCCCCACCCGCCGCTGACCACGCCCCTCACTCTGCTGGCCGTTGCAAGCGATTAAGACGCGGCTTAATTCGCATTACTGGTGCAGTTAACCGACCCCCCGACCACGCCATATTACTCGCCTGCGTCTCCCCTCCATTTCCCCTCTGTCACCTCACCTTAGCGCGCCCCCAGGCCGCCAATTTTTCCCTACACCGCCATTGTCCCTGATAAGCTCCGGCGACGATTCCGGCCGAACCCTGCCGCCCCTTGCCTCCCCGAGCACACAGGCACATTCCCTAGACCCAAGCGCGCCTTTCCGTATCGCCAGCTCACCCGCGCGTGCTCTGCAAGCTCGACAACGTCACCACCAGTGCAGCGCCACCGTCTACCTCCGTTCCGGCGAAGTCTTCCTGGTAAGCCAGACCGCCCCATTCCCTCTGGCTGGTACTCCCGTATTCGCCCTTCTCTCGCGAACCTAACAGCGCTGCTTGTTTGGGCTAGAGTGAACCGTAGACTCGTCCCCGTCGACGAACAGACAAGCCCGAGGCGCATCTCCACTCCGGCGAGGAATCCACGACACCACAGTGCGCCCCTCGACAAACTACCACCACCTTGAGCTTCCCCACGCCACGGAGAACTCGGTGAGCATATCCCCATCCTCTCTCGCTTCCTGCATCGCCAACACCGCCACTATCTAACCGCTCCGCTGCCACCTGCCGCCGCTAGCGCCCCCCAACTCTGGTTGCTCGCTTATCAGCCGTTAGATTTATATCGCAAGGCTACGAATAGATGACTGCAGCGAACCGTTATGTTCAATCTGTACCGCACGATCCGTTTAGATCCAACGCCTCATGTTGCTGATCCGGCCAAAGCGGTACCGACGAATAGAATTGCGCCGTGTGTCACAGAGTCAGATTTAAAAACAGGATTTGATCTATTTGTGATTCAATTTTGTAAATTGCATAACTTTTAATATACACGTCCAAATTTTGCAAACTTTATATCATTGGATTCAGCAAGACAAGCCCTAGCCAACCACGCACTTTGTTTAGTAAAAAGCTTCTGGTAAAATGTTTGTTTTTGCAGAAACTTATGGATGCTTGTTTAGGTTATAAAAATTATTCCAAAATGATTTTGAGGATAAAATCTTTGGCAAATGGTTTGTTTGGAACCTACTGACCCTAGGAAACAAATTATGGTTTCAAAAATGTATTTGGTGAAACAAAAGAATGAATCTTGGATTTAAACCAATTCTAGTCAAATAAAAATATGGTTTAATTATTAAAAAATGGTTTTGGAAGAAAACCTTTGAGAAATATCTTGAAATAAACTCCCTGTCCCTAACACCAATTTTTATGGTTTGAAAACATATTTTGTGAACCCTATAGATTAATGCCTTATTGAAAACATTTTACACCACATAAAATGTTACCTTATTTTAAAAAGGGATTATAAAGTGAAACCTATTGCAAATGACTTTGCCACTTTATAAAATGACCAATAGGTGTTTCCAAATGCTTACAACCTACTAGAAACCACTTTTACAAATAAAACAACCTATTACATGCTTGCATGCATTACTATGAATTTATCATTCTATGTGGTGAATTGCTTGAATGGTAGATTAAAATATTGTTTGCTTGATTGAATTGTAGTGATTTGAAGTGAGTGAACATTGTAAAGATCAAGAAGTGAACCTATACTCTACCAAAAAGGCAAGTGATGCTTCATACTTTTGTCCCATTATTTTTACTATGCATTAGTAATATTTTCTAAGTAGGACTTGCATGGAATTTTGCTAAGTATAAACCATGCTATGGGAAATCCTAGTAGATGAAACCTTAGTAGAATTTTCCTAAGATAAGATTCCTACTACTATCATGCTTAGCTTAGCTAGTAGAAAACAAGGGTGGAATGTATATTCACACTATGGAAAAATTTCTAAGTCTGAGGACTTGTGTTTTGTTTAATAAAACAACTAAGTGAATGAATCACCTGGGTGGAATGGAAGGAATGGTTTGTGTTGAGTGGTTCACAAGGCCCATTTCTATGGTTTACCTTGTTTATCTCACTTGTGGATGGCCACCCAGGAACAAAGAGATTTGAGATGTCAAATGTTGAGAAGCTTCAAGTGCAGCCACTTGGCATTATGGGCTCTGCCTGGATCGTATAGGTTGCAATAACTTAGCCAAATGGACAGTTGATGGTAGGGGAATGATAGGTTGGAGCGCGTCCATTTTGGTCTAAGGGAAGGCTTCTGAAAGATCTTGTCTTGGTGAAACCAAGTCTTGTGGGGAAAGTGCACCACCTCTGCAGAGTGTAAAATCTAAGTACTTAGCCATGTCCCTGGTAAAGGACAATTTGAGCATCAAGACATGGAAGCTATCAAGAATCTCATCATGCCAATTTCTAAGTTAAAAACTTGTGGTTGAACAAGGTTTGAGGTTCACCAATTTCTATTGGTGGTTCCTTGGGTGATTTTGTCAAGCAAAAACTTAGTGTTTTCAAATGATAGGGAAAATCTATTTCGAGCAAAGCAAGCCTAAGCTCCACTTAGCCAAATGCATATAGATGATAGACTCCACTATACTACCATAGTATCACTTGCCAATACAATTCAAATGTATTGACCCTTGTGGTTGTAACTTGTTATGTTGCAGGTTTGTTTGATATTAGTGAAGTTTAATGATTAGGATTACAAGTCTACAACCAACATGTCTGCCTGTGGCACTTTGAAGATGAAGGACCCCATGCTTATAGATATTCTGCTACAATGTAATGTAATAGCCAAATGAGCTATGTAAGATGTAATAAAATATGTTATTCCTGGTTATAAAGTTGTATTATGACCTTTGTTTCTTGATATTACATCTTAACTGTGGATGCTAGCTATTGATCCAGGGACTAGCATTGTAAACACAGGGATCTCTACCTTATTAAAGGTTGGGAACCTTACAGATGGTATCAGAGCATTGTGTTGCCTGTAGGATTTGTAACCCTAGGATTGGACAAAACCCCTTAGGAAAATAGGAGTTGTATTTGTTCCAAAACTTATATACAAACAATCTTGTAAACTCTTTCCCTCAACCATTTTGGTTTTGATTCTACATCTCATCTATTTCAAACTTGATGGACAAAGCCTACCCCATGGCCAAAGACTTCACCATGAGCTAAGGACTTCATCAACTCTAATGACTTCAACATCTTCAACTCTAATGACTTCAACATCTTCAACATTTTCACCAAGGACTTCAACCTTGGATATCACTAAGGACAAGTGAGACAAGAAATTTTGCTCAATATTTGGAGACTAAGGAAACACAAATTAGAAGGAGCCATCATCACCTTTGAAGTTTTGTGACCAAGAGGTTTCCCAAGGAAACCATGATCTCAAGCAAGAAGAATCAACCAAGAAGGATGGAAAGATCACAAGTGAACCATATAGATGGACCACCATATTTTGTTTAAGTCAAACCCACCAACTTATGTGGTGTAACAAAAATATTTCTGATTGCCTAAGAATATGCTTGGAAACTTGTGTTTGGAAGGAGTGTTTGTTTGTGATTGTTTGCACATTGTTTGTGTGAATTGTGATGTGTGTGATTAGAATTATTTCCCTTAGAAATACTTTGCCTATTCTAATCCCAATCCAACACCCAAACAGATGACTTCTCCAAGAGACTCCAACATCAAGGATGGTGACAACAACAACAACCAAGAGGACAACATGAGAGAACTTATAGCAACCCAAAACCAGTTGAACCAAATGACAGCTCAATTCATAGCCAACACCAGTGGGGAAGATCCAACCATGCAAAAGTTTTTGGAAACCCAAGCCCAATTGTTGCATAAGGTGACAGATCAAATGATCAACATGGAAGGCAACTCTTCCAAAGGAGTTTGTGACAACAAAGATGACAAAGATGTTATTCTAGAAGGAACCCAAGCTTGCAATATTTGTGGAGACAAGGATCATACTTCCAAGGAGCATGGAGATCAATGCCCCAATTGTGAAGAGAAACATCCAACTGACCAATGCCCCACATCCCAAGCTACTTGTTACCTATGTGAAGGGAATAATCATGTCCCTATCCAATGCCCCATCTATTCCATAGTTGAACAAAGGAAACAAGGTGGAGTGCAACAACTGATTGCAGACTATCAAGCCAAGTCTACCAAGAAGGATGAGGACAAAGGAAAATATCCACTTGTACCCCCATGCAATATGACCCAATTTAAAGGACTAAAGAAGAGGCATATGAATTATCCAAGGAGCAATAGAAGGTCAAAGAAACCAGTAGACATTCCTACCTATGAGATAACATATGAAGATCATGAACTAGAAGCACTCCTATCTTTGGAGAAACCCAAGAAAAAGAAGGACAAAAGCCATGTGCAATGTAATCATTGTAAAGAAATGGGACACTATGCCAGTGAATGTCCAGAGAAGAATAAGTATAAGGAGATTGGCCAAGTATGGTGCAACAACTGCAAAGAGCTAGGCCATTATGTAGCAACCTGTCCACAAGAGATACGTGAAGAACTCAATCTCATCACATGTTACAATTGTGGTAACCAAGGGCATTATGCAAGCAACTGTCCAGAAATGATGAAGCACAAGATAAACAAGCCTATGAAGGATCTCAGTCTTGTCACATGCTTCAAGTGTGGAAACAAAGGACACTATGCAGATGTTTGTCCAGAGAGATTTCAACAAGATCCCAAGAAGGCCAATATGTAATATAGATGGAAAATTTTAAGGGTGGTAGTACCCTAGATGCTTTGAGCCAATTTGTAACCCTAACCTCCCCCAAATCTCGGGATGAGATTTATTTTAAGGGTGGTAGCCTATCACATCCCAAGATTTTCCAAATCTTGTAATGTGAAAAATAAAATAAACAAAATAATTTTTTGTTGAAAATCAGGGTGAAAAGAAACTTTTTGTTTCTAAATGGAAACTTAAAATCCCATCTTGAACAAACTTTGGTAAAAGTTTGAATCCAACAAAAATCCAAATCAAGGGAAATGCATTCCTCAATAAGTGTATCTGGAAATTTAAACACTTGGAAATAAAGCCAAACCCAAAACCCTAATGGAATAAAAATCATTTCCAGGTTATCTCCAAATCCATGGATTTGATCCATATAGAATCTTGACAACAAACATTCACAAATGATCAAGAATGACAAATAGAAATATTATAAAACCATATAAATTGGTTTCACTTAAATTGGAACCATAAATAAAATCTTGTGAATATAATAAGATAAGGGAATTAAATTCCCAAAGCTAATAAAGAACCTATCTGGAAACCCATACCAATTGGTGAGCAAATAATCCTAAAGGATTTAAGAGGATAAACAAATATAAAATAAGATTCCACAAATTGGAATCACCAAGTTTGGTTCTCTAAATAAAAAGATATGGATTTTATAAGTTAAAGGAAGAAATATTAATTAAAGAATATTCAAAGATCCAAACCAAACCTTGGCCAAATCCTTAAACAAGTGGAATGGATTTAATCCAAATCCAAATAAAAATATTGGTTAAAGAATTGCCAAAGTAAAATAAAATGGCATAAACCAAATCCTATTGGAATAAAGACAAATCCAAATTTTAAATGAATAATAAAACATATTAAATACCTTTCCAAATAATTCGAGATGAATTATTTGAACCCAAATAAACAAATAAAAACCTACTGAAAGGATTTGGAAAGTTTTAAGAATTTAAATGGAGATTTAAAAATATTATTAAATCTTATCTAATTAAAACTAGAGCCTATTTTGAATAAATAAAAGACCCCAAAATGAATAGGGTTTTATCCAAAAATTGACATCAGAATACAATACTAATCAGTGTTTAAAGCTACACAAAATTTGGCAAGGTTTTGAATTCAAATGGATGTTTGAATTAATTAAACAAAATCAAAACAGATTTGAAGAAAAAGAAAAAGAAAAGAAACAGGAACAAAAAAAATATAAACGGACTCGACCCAACTAAGCCTGGCCCAACTAAGCCCAGTTAGCCCACCTCTCCTCTCGAACCGTTATTCACTCAGAAACGCACCCACTCAGCGACTGACCGGTGGACCCAGTTCCCTCTCTTTCTCTCACGCTGCCAAACGGACCCCACCGCCAGCTCCTTCTTCCCCACCCGCCGCTGACCACGCCCCTCACTCCGCCGGCCGTTGCAAGCGATTAAGACGCGGCTTAATTCGCATTACTGGCGCAGTTAACCGACCCCCCGACCACGCCATATTACTCGCCTGCGTCTCCCCTCCATTTCCCCTCTGTCACCTCACCTTAGCGCGCCCCCAGGCCGCCCAATTTTTCCCTACACCGCCACTGTCCCCGACAAGCTCCGGCGACAATTCCGGCCGAACCCTGCCGCCCCTTGCCTCCCCGAGCACACAGGCACATTCCCCAGACCCAGGCGCACCTTTCCGTATCGCCAGCTCACCCGCGCGTGCTCTGCAAGCTCGACAACATCACCACTAGTGCAGCGCCACCGTCTGCCTCCGTTCCGGCGAAGTCTTCCTGGTAAGCCAGACCGCCCCATTCCCTCTGGCTGGTACTCCCGTATTCTCCCTTCTCTCGCGAACCTAACAGCGCTGCTTGTTTGGGCTAGAGTGAACCGTAGACTCGTCCCCGTCGACGAACAGACAAGCCCGAGGCGCATCTCCACTCCGGCGAGGAATCCACGACACCACAGTGCGCCCCTCGACAAACTACCACCACCTTGAGCTTCCCCACGCCACGGCGAACTCGGTGAGCATATCCCCATCCTCTCTCGCTTCTTGCATCGCCAACACCGCCACTATCTGACCGCTCCGCCGCCACCTGCCGCCGCTAGCGCCGCCCAACTCTGGTTGCTCGCTTATCAGCCGTTAGATTTAGATCGCAAGGCTACAAATAGATGACTGCAGCGAGCCGTTATGTTCAATCTGTACCGCACGATCCGTTTAGATCCAACGCCTCACGTTGCTGATTCGGCCGAAGCGGTACCGACGAATAGAATTGTGCCGCGTGTCACAGAGTCAGATTTAAAAACAGGATTTGATCTATTTGTGATTCAATTTTGTAAATTGCATAACTTTTAATCTACATGTCCAAATTTTGCAAACTTTATATCATTGGATTCAGCAAGACAAGCCCTAGCCAACCATGCACGTTGTTTAGTAAAAAGCTTCTGGTAATATGTTTGTTTTTGCAGAAACTTATGTTTGCTTGTTTAGGTTATAAAAATTATTCCAAAATGATTTTGAGGATAAAATCTTTGGCAAATGGTTTGTTTTGAACCTACTGACCCTAGGAAACAAATTGTGGTTTCAAAAATGTATTTGGTGAAACAAAAGAATGAATCTTGGATTTAAACCAATTCTAGTCAAATAAAAATATGGTTTAATTATTAAAAAATGGTTTTGGAAGAAAACCTTTGAGAAATATCTTGAAATAAACTCCCTATACCTAACACCAAGTTTTATGGTTTGAAAACATATTTTGTGAACCCTATAGATTAATGCCTTATTGAAAACATTTTACACCACATAAAATGTTACCTTATTTTAAAAAGGGATTATAAAGTGAAACCTATTGCAAATGACTTTGCCACTTTATAAAATGACCAATAGGTGTTTCCAAATGCTTACAACCTACTAGAAACCACTTTTACAAATAAAACAACCTATTGCATGCTTGCATGCATTACTATGAATTTATCATTCTATGTGGTGAATTGCTTGAATGGTAGATTAAAATATTGTTTGCTTGATTGAATTGTAGTGGTTTGAAGTGAGTGAACATTGCAAAGATCAAGAAGTGAACCTATACTCTACCAAAAAGTCAAGTGATGCTTCATACTTTTGTCCCATTATTTTTACTATGCATTAGTAATATTTTCTAAGTAGGACTTGCATGGAATTTTGCTAAGTATAAACCATGCTATGGGAAATCCTAGTAGATGAAACCTTAGTAGAATTTTCCTAAGATAAGATTCCTACTACTATCATGCTTAGCTTAGCTAGTAGAAAACACGGGTGGAATGTATATTCACACTATGGAAAAATTTCTAAGTCTGGGGACTTGTGTTTTGTTTAATAAAACAACTAAGTGAATGAATCACCTGGGTGGAATGGAAGGAATGGTTTGTGTTGAGTGGTTCACAAGGCCCATTTCTATGGTTTACCTTGTGTATCTCACTTGTGGATGGCCACCCAGGAACAAAGAGATTTGAGGTGTCAAATGTTGAGAAGCTTCAAGTGCAGCCACTTGGCATTATGGGCTCTGCCTGGATCATATAGGTTGCAATAACTTAGCCAAATGGACAGTTGGTGGTAGGGGAATGATAGGTTGGAGAGCGTCCATTTTGGTCTAAGGGAAGGCTTCTGAAAGATCTTGTCTTGGTGAAACCAAGTCTTGTGGGGAAAGTGCACCACCTCTGCAGAGTGTAAAATCTAAGTACTTAGCCATGTCCCTGGTAAAGGACAATTTGAGCATCAAGACATGGAAGCTATCAAGAATCTCATCATGCCAATTTCTAAGTTAAAAACTTGTGGTTGAACAAGGGTTTGAGGTTCACCAATTTCTGTTGGTGGTTCCTTGGGTGATTTTGTCAAGCAAAAACTTAGTGTTTTCAAATGATAGGGAAAATCTATTTCGAGCAAAGCAAGCCTAAGCTCCACTTAGCCAAATGCATATAGATGATAGACTCCACTATACTACCATAGTATCACTTGCCAATACAATTCAAATGTATTGACCCTTGTGGCTATAACTTGTTATGTTGCAGGTTTGTTTGATATTAGTGAAGTTTAATGATTAGGATTACAAGTCTACAACCAACATGTCTGCCTGTGGCACTTTGAAGATGAAGGACCCCATGCTTATAGATATTCTGCTGCAATGTAATGTAATAGCCAAATGAGCTATGTAAGATGTAATAAAATATGTTATTCCTGGTTATAAAGTTGTATTATGACCTTTGTTTCTTGATATTACATCTTAACTATGGATGCTAGCTATTGATCCAGGGACTAGCATTGTAAACACAGAGATCTCTACCTTATTAAAGGTTGGGAACCTTACAATATCTATAGGGATAGACTGTGACGCCAATATGGTTGTGCCAAACGTAGATATATGAGATATTGAAGGAGTTCAATATAGAAACGACAAGAAACAGTTCTTGTTGCATGGAAAGGAATTGAATCAAGATTCAAGTGTATCGACACTTGATAAGTGAAACAAGATTCAAGTGCTTTGAGACTTGATGAGTGAAATCACGAGAATGTTTTGATCAATCATACCATGATATGTACACATCCAGATATGTCCTATGCTCTAAGTGTTATGAGCATATACCAGAATGAATCATAAAATGATCATTGGACGATAGTGAGGATATTCTTATGATCTTTTTGAAAGAACTATGAATATATTTGTGTAGAGGTGACAAACAATTACAAATAGTTCATTGTAAAGCGTTACATTGATACTAGGTTTGTCACAAGATACAAATTAAGTTTATCTCAATTTAAACTATGGGTGGAACAATGTAATGGAAAGAAGATTCCATGATGGATTTGGATGAAATCCATAGTTAAGACATTTTGACGAATACTACAACAAAAAGGCTAAGTATATGACTGCTATAGTAGCAGCAAAGGAGGGCATTTGTGTCACGTAGTTTGTTATCAAACTAAGGTGTGGTTAGCAACGGGCTAACACTAAAGATATATTGTACGACAATAGTATCGACGTGTTTTAACCCCAAGGAACTAAAGGTCTCACCAAAATACCAAATTTATACAATGCCATCTCATTGGAGAATGAGTGATGCGTGAAGACGCAAAGACATGCAAATACACACGGACCTGAAAGCGTTAGATCCGTAGATTATGTTAACCACTTGCAGTTGCGTATATGGAACACCAGAAAGCCATATGTGTTCAATACGCAAAGTTTTCAAACTAGATTATTGTCTCTAGTGAAAGTGGGAGACTGAAGGGAATATGCCCGAGAGGCAATAATAAAGTGGTTATTATCGTACTCCTTATTTATGATAAATGTTTATTTTACATGCTATAATTGTATTAATACGGAAACGTTAATACATGTGTGTTTAATAAACAAAAAGGAAGTTCCTAGTTATGCCTCTCTCATAAACTAGCTCGTTGATTAACAAGATGATCAAGGTTTCCTGATCATGGACATTGGATGTTGTTAATAACGGGATCACAACATTAGTGTAATGGTGTGATGAACATTCATCCGAAGTATAGCATTACGATCAAAGTCATTGAGTTTATATTGCTATAACAACTTACGAAGTGATCCTAATCCTTAGCCATGAGATCATGTCAATCACTAACACCGGAAGAATTTCTTGATAACATCAAACGTCACATCGTAACAGGGTGATTATAAAGATGGATTCAGAACTAATAAAGTGTTATGTTGAGGCCCATGGATCGAGAGTGGAATTTGTTCATCTCGATGCCGGATAGATATACTCTGGGCCCTCTCGGTGATATCACATTGGTTAGCTTGCAAGCAAGTGATTTGATCACTAGAATGTTATATCACGGGAACGAGAAAAGAGTGCATGTCAGTAACGAGATCAAACTAGGTATGGAGATACCGATGATCTAATCTCGGACATGTAATATATCGTGAAACAAAGGGATTAAGATACTAGCGTAAAAGTTTTCGACGATCACAAGAAAGTCATCGTTGAATGTGTGGGAGTTAGTATGGGTCTCCAGATCCCGCTTCTGATTATTGATCCAAGAGGGGTCTCGATCATGTCCGCATTATTCACGAACCGTAGGTTGACACACTTAAGAGACACCGACATCCAATTGGAGCAAAAGTTTCATGCCGAAAAGAATAACAAGCGCAGGAATTTATTTCACTAGATACCGAAACGGGTTTTCGGGTGAAATTGCAGAAAGTGTTTCTGCATGTGAAATGAAATACTAGCAAGGTATTATTTGTGAATGTTTGTCATTAAAGTAATTGACAAAATTCTGAATAAAATAAAAGAGTTTTATTTAATGAGAGTTTGCATTAAATTTGGTGGAAATTTAATGGGAATTTGAGTGGGTTTTTGAGTGGAGAAAATTGAAGGGCCATTTTGTGAGTGGAGTGTCCACCCACATGAATGAGGGAGAGGTGGGGGCACCCTCCATGGCCGGCGGCCATGCCCCCTTGGGCTGCCCCCTCCCCTATATAAGGAGCCCTTCCTATCACTTCTCACTCACACCTCCTCGTGAAGGATCTCTCTCCCCCTCTAGAATTTATCCCCCATGGTCTCGGACTAGCGAGATACATGTTCCCGGTGGCTATTCGGCAAGAAAGAGTTGTGCTTCCGCTGCATCGCTGGAGCGAGGAGGCAGAGGTTGCTCGGTGCCTCGAACGTGTGTGCGAGCACGGATGCGCTGCTGTTTTGCGGCGCTAGGACTTCCTCTCGATCTTGAGATCGACAAGAGATCGTCTACATCAACCACGAGTTTGGACTCGTTAAGCTTTTTCGGTCTTCAAGGGTATGTTCTCTACGAACCCTACAGCATTCTCCCTCTTTCTACCTATTTTGCATTTGTAGTCTTTATTTCTTTATGTTCATCTATTGATATCCGTGTTGTGATGCTTTAGTTTATGTATCTTTTATATTCCTTGCAGCCTCTATGTTGCCTGGTGGGCATCATCGAATCGTTTCTATGCGGGTTTTGGTGGGAATCACTAAAATCTACATAGGACCGATTTGAGGGTGTTACAAAGTGGTATCAGAGCTCAGTAGTTGTAATACCCCACTGGTACAACTAGTAGGATAACCTAGATAACGGCTGATGTAGAGTGTCAAAACTATTTTGAAAAAAAAATCGGTTGGATATATCTGATTAGGTCTGTTTTTATTCCCTACATTGAGCTATTCTCCTCTTACCTTTGCGTTTTTGAATCTGCACTCTTACCTTCCTTCAAGTATAAGATTTCCCGTGGTTGGGTTTCCGTCGTACCTTTAGGGTTTGCTTCCTTCCTCTTGTAATGGTGTTGCTACATCCGGTCTTCATGCTATCTAAGGAATTTTCCTTTGTGTACCTTTCAAGTGATCCAAAAGTCACTAAATTTTTTTCTTTGTATCTTTTGGTGTTTTCCAACGTGATGACATCATCTACGTCATATCCTATGAAGAGCTTGCATCATTCCTTTGTTTCCGAACATCGCTTGTGAATATCTTCAGTCGGAATTCTGAGATTTGGTTGCATAATTCTTCTATTCATGTATAGAGTAACGCTTTGAGTACGGGATGGAGTCGCGACCATACCACTACTATTATCATTCGCTCTGCACATTGAATTGGTGGATCAATGCAATTTTACTCATTTCCACATAAGTAAAAGGTGGCCTTATCTTTTGAGACCTCTACCTTCGTATTTTGTTTTTCCGGAGTGTTCTCTCAATGAACGTGAGCAACGAACCTTGTTGGTGGTGTCGCCGATTTCAAGATAGCGAGAATTATTGTTAGTGGTGTCGCAAGGATTTACACGAAGCGAGAAGAATCCGATCATCATCCTTCTCCCCCATACCATAAGGCGGATCTAGGTGATGAGATCACTTGTTAGTGGTTACAAATTATAGCACCTCGGAAAAACTACTACAATAAAATCGCTTATTGTTTGTATTATGTGCATCATCATGATAGCATGCTCATGTCATCATGCCACATTGCAATTGAGCATTATAATTACATCATGCATATTATTATTTCTTAAAATTATTTTCCCTAAAATACTATCTTTGTTTTCTAAATAACCCCTTCTTCATTTCAAATTATAAAACCCTGTCCGTCTGAATATTTTATTTTTTCTAAAAATTAATTACAAAATATCTTTAAAATAAAACAGAACAATAATAAATATAAAACTTTTTTTATTTAGGGAGGCAGGCAGTCAGGAAAAAAAAACCCAGCCGGCCACCTCCTACCTAATAGCTAAATCTAGACTAAACCCTAAACTATCTAAATCCTAACTGCCCAGACCTAACCCTAATCCCACCCGCCACCACGCAGCATGCCACATGCACTCGCGCGTGGCACATAACTCCTACACGCAGTGACGCAGCGCAGCGGCCAACTCACACAACACACGTGCAGCCACTTGCGAACCTGCAACAACCACCCGCGACGCCCCTGGCCCCAACCCGCGCACGCATCCCGACCAACCCGCACACCAACCCCGCATGCCCAAACACACCTCGCTCCCTGACCCAGCCCTTAGGGCACGTACAATGCGGTGACGTCAGCCTTCCCTTATGCTCGCCACGTTGGATTTTTGCTTAGTTGGAGGAGAGAGAAACAAGAGAAAGAGGGTTGTCTTTCCTTAGCTAAGGGATGATCTCTTAGCAATAAGAGAAGACTATTTTTCTCCATTGTACCATATGCCTTCTCTTAGTCAACCAATTTTTTACTAAAAATAGTTAATTCTATTAATTGCTAGAGATAGCAATAAGTGATAATGCATTGTATAAGTTATATATTATGTCTTCTCTAAATGATGTGGAGAGCTAAGAGAAGGCATGCCACGTTGCAAGCGACACGGTAAACCACCCTGCTCCCCTCACCAACCCGGTCCCACCCTGCTGACCACGTCCCTATCCCTGTCCCAGTCCCATACATCGCCAACCCCCTCATCCGCCTCCCTCTCTCCTCCCGTGAGAGCGCCTCCGCCGCCAGCACGTCTCCGCCCTCCTCTATGGTCCCGCTTGGCACCCCCGCTCTCCATCGACCCTGTTGTCGTCCTAAGCTCTACTCACCATTGTCGTCGTTCGTGAGCCCTGGTGTTCCTCTCCCTGGCCGTGCAGCATCGCCCCTCGCTGGACCCGTTGCCCTCGCCCTCTTCCTCCTAGAACTAGCCAAGTCTTGCCATGGCGTCGTCCCTCTGCGCTCGCTAGCGAACGCCCTGCTCACCGCCGCCCGGGCCGACCTCTGCCGACCCCATCCTACAGCGCCACCAGCTCGCACCGTCAACAACTCCTATCAGCCGCCTCCTTGTCTCCAAGCTCTGCCTCCGACTTTGCGTCCTCATCGCCCCTCCCAAGCTCATTGTCATATGTCCTTGTCTGCCTCGTGTCGAGGCCGCCCTCCTGCTCTTTGCCACAATCTCCTACGTGTGCCCCTGGCTACACATGTAACCAACTATGCCCCAATTAGAGTACGTCGCCCAGAAGCAGAGATGTACTCTTGTGATATCTGCTGCAAGTGCCCTGCTTATACCCTATTGTCGTGGTAGTATGAGAAGTCCGTGATGCTTCCAAAGGCCAAGACCCAAATATGAACCCGGGAGATTCCGAGATGACACTAGAAGATTTCCAATATGGGACAGAGACTACACCGCCGCCGGAATAACTTCGTCATTGACACCGAAGCCTGAAGGCCAAGTCCGCCATCCTAGAACCCCGAGTTCTCCAACATGAAACCCTAAGGCCATCAACACCGGAAACCAAGTTCTCCGTCATGGCACACCATGTTCTCCAACAAGGAACCCCGAAGATCCCCGACCCTGGACCCCAAAGACTGAACCTAGGCGTTATTCTTCCTCCTCACCAAAGACCGATCCCGTCGAACCCTTGGAACCAAAGATCGCCAAACCCTAATGTGTGACCCCGATCCAAGACCCCTATTTTATAGATTTCCATCTATATACTTGTTGCATATAAATTGTTCATGCTCGCATACATATTCATTTGTTTGGGGGTATTTCATCGATCCACCTAATAATTAAATATGGAGACTATATGTGGGCTATTTTTGTCTTATCTCGACTCCATTTAATTTTTTGTAGCAAACTGATGCCATGTTTTGCCTTGTTAAACCAACACTTAAATTACGGTGTAACTAAACAACATGAACCTATTAATTAATTATCGAGATCCTTGTACTGCTTAATATTGCCTAGTTGCATCGTATCTTTGCCATGTCATACATAATACATGAATCGTGCCCGACTGTCGTAGTATTAAATAGTTCATCCGGTATTTGTTCTAGCGCTTTGCTTCTTCGCAGATTAGTACGTTGAGATGTTGTGAGCTTCGAACCGATCTCCGGTGACTCTTTGGCAGTTTTCCCAGTCGAGCATTCTCCCCCTTTCTACCTATTTTGCATTTATAGTCTTTATTTGCTCCTGATGATCTATTGCTATCCGTTTAGCGATGCTTTATTTTCTGTAACTTTTATATTCCTTGCAACCTCTATGTTTCCTTGTACACCCCCTATTGCCTGTTGTTTGGTAAATAGTTGGACTTGCGAGTCGTAGTTGCTTGCTCATGTGTCGGTTCGAGTTGTCGAGTACCACAGTTGTTGGAGGTTGCCACATGCTTAATGTTGGATATGATCATGGCTTTAATTACAACTTGATAATTAAAATGTTGGGAATATATATAACTAATGCATGGGCACCGATGGGCAATAGATGTTACTTGTTTTTTACCCCCTCACTTGTGTCCCCTAGGACCCCGAGTACTTGATGCATGTTCCTTAACTATCACACTATCTGTATGTGGGACCATGAATCCCTTAGCCCGATCTTGATTCACATCTTATTTTGGGGGGGCACAAACTAGTTTGGGCGTTATTACTATCTTGTACTTATGCCATGCTTTACTGTTACTATTGCTCGTGGAGAGTGTTTATTACTATTGATGGGGATATGCCTACCGGGGTATACCCAGCAGGACGTTTCCGACTGGCCCAAGAACCGGCGAGTGGGCCTGCGGAACAGCGAGTGGATCGAAGCCCAGCAAGGAACCGAGCGACTGGAAGCTGAAGGCCCAGGCGAGTAGATAGACCCAGTCGGGTTAGGTTAAACGACTACCGAAGCTTTAACTGAATCGGTTGAGATATGTAAACCCTAGGGGAGGTGAGCCTATATAAACCTCCCTATAAGGCGAGTAGAGACACGTTCCCTCATACACCCAAGCGACTCGCTGCCTAGCCGCCGAGCTCGCCCATTGTAACACCTTCATAATACAATCTAGCAGGAGTAGGTCTTTACCCTCCGGGGGGCCGAACCTGGGAAAAACCCTGTGTCTCCGCCCTCATCTCGCACCGCAGATGGCTGGCCGCCCTTGCCCTCGTTCTACTACTCGCTGCCGATTGCAGCATCTGCCGTGACTATTCCCACGACAATGGCGCCCACCGTGGGGCCTGGCCGGTCCGTCCGGTGTTCTGCGGCGAGATCCAATCTGCCCATCAACGAGACGATCGCCACCGGCCGCATGATAGCGATCGGCGAGATGCTCCAAATCTTGCCGAGCAGCTACGTCCCGGCGACGCGACCCGTCACGCACAGCGTGATCCTGCCGATCGGCACGATCAGCCTCTTCGTCGGTCTCACCGACGTCATCGTCTCGGAGGATTCGGCTCGCATCTGCGAGTCGCCGCCACGCGATCGGCTCTCCGAGAGCCAGATCCGCACGATCCATCGCCTCGCCTCCGAGTACAACTCGGCCCACAGCAACGTGGCCGGGAATTTAGCGGCCGCAGAGGATGCGGCCCTCACCGACGACGCCGACTCGGCGACCCCGGCATCACTCGCCGGATCCATCACCGCGGCTTCGTCCGCGGGTTCCATCGCCTAGGTCTCCAACGCGGGAGACTTCGAGGATCCCTCCATCCTCGGGATCTTCGAGTTCGACTCCGGGTCGGAGAATTCCGCCGACCTCCGCGACGGAACCGGCCGCCACGCCGCGACCTACATGGCGACCGGCACCGATCCGCCGGAGGATCCATTCTCCACCCCAATCCCTCCTAACGCCACGGCCACGGAGGTCGAGGAACTCCGCCTGAAACTGGCGGAGGCGGTGCGCAAGGAGCAAGCCAAGCGCGAAAAATTTCGCCTCGAGCAGGTGACGGCGCAGGAGCTATCGCGCTACCACCAGCAGCGGATCAGGTCGCGCCTGAACCCCACCGTTCAGGGGCATGCCCTAAACTTCGACGACGAAAACGACCCGGCCCGCGTAGCCGAGCGCGCGATCTGCGAGAACGCGCCGCCAGGAGGAAGCGCCCGGCCCCCGCCAGGATCAACGGCAATGGGTGCCCCACCCCCACCCAACCGCCGCACCCCCCCAGGGACCAGCCGCGGATAGTAGTCTCCTCACGGGAGCGAGACGCAAACGGCCTCTCACTGTTCTCCACCCCGATGGACAACCTCGTGGCAGGCCGAGCAGCAGCCGATAGCATCACGGCCACCGGCAACGGCGCCCTGCAGATCAAATACGTCAAGGCCCTGCTCGCGAAGGCCGTCGAGCAGCAAAGAGCGGGCGCCGACTCGCATGGTCGAGTATACTCGCGTTCCTCGGGAAGCAGAGCGGCCTCCAGCGGCCGCCCAGCGGCGGCAAACACCCTCAACTGCCCGCCACCGGAGCCACTGCAGCTCCAACACCCACCCGCGAACGCGGCACTCTCCACCAACGATCCCAGGCCGGCGACCAACCTTGTCGCCGCCAACGGGCAACCCATCGACGCCCGCACCCACATCATCAACAACCAAAGCTGGCGCGCACGCCAGCCCGACGACTTGCGACATACCCTAACCAATCGCCGCGACGGCGAGCCCATGGGGTCGCTCAGTCGACTTGGGCCCAAGTGCTTCGGACCAATGATCCGAGGCGAGAAGTATCCGCCAAACTTCAAGGCGCCAAAAGAAATAGAAAAGTACGACTCCTCGTACGACCCCGCCGTATGGCTCGACACATACCTCATGGCGATGGGGATCGCGGGCCACACTGACCTGCTAGCCGCCCGTTACCTCCCTCTGATGATGGAGGGGACGTGCAGGCAGTGGATCAACACCCTTCCGCAGGCACTTCGAGTGTTCCTACACCCGCGCCACCACCATCGAGGACCTGGAGCGGTGCGTCCAGGGACCCCGCGAGTCGACCCGCAACTGGGTCCAACGGTGGCAAGAACTGTGGTACAACGCGGCCGGCATTCACCCGGACACCGCGCTCCATTGCTTCAAGACCTCGTGCCGCTACGAGCCCCTAGTCGCCAAGCTCAAGCGACACTCCCGCACACTCGACAACATCCCCGACCTCCTTGAGATCGCCAAACGGTACGCCGAGGAAGATCCAAACCAGGAAACTGACGACGAGTCAGGAGGTCAACACCGCACGGGCGGCAACGACGGCGGACGCCGATCCGACCTACGCTACAGCGGCACTCGCCTCACCGGCAAGCGCCGCAGTGACGGGCGAGTCGACTTCGTCGCCAACGCCGGGCATGCGCAGCGCGAGCCCAAGAGCTTCCGCCGCGACGGAGGACAACGCCGCGACGGCGGCAACTACAAGAACAAGCCAAGGTTCGACCCCGCGGCCCTCCTTAATCAACCATGTGCGTTCCATAGCAGGGAAGGGAAGCCCGCAACGCACACCACCGCCGACTGCCACACCCTCAGGGAAATCGAGAAGGCACGGCGAGCGCGGGAGGACCCCGACAATGACCCGCCAAATGGCGGCAAATTCGGCAAAGTGGCCGGCTCGCTCCACACCTTCACAGGCTTCAACACGAAGCGCGAGAAGAAGGTCATCGCCCACGCCGTCGTCGTCAACGCGGTGGCCCAGATAGACGTCCCCCAGTTCCTAAACTGGTCGGAGCAGCCCATCACCTGGAGCCGCCAAGACCACTCGCCACGCATCGAGTACCCAGGACGAGTCGCCCCGGTGGTCAAGCCCAAGGTTGGCGACTACTGGCTCCCCAAGACACTAATGGACGGCGGCAGCTCCATCAACATCCTCTACCTCGACACCTTCAGGCGGCTGCGGCTCCCGCAGTCAATGATCGAGACGACTCACACCACATTCCACGGCATCGTCCCCGGTCGGAAGGCGTACCCGATCGGCAAGGTCACGCTGCCAGTAACCTTCGGCACACCGGCAAACTTCCGCACCGAGCGGATCGTCTTCGAGCTGGTGCCCTTCGACAGCCCCTACCACTGCGTCCTGGGGCGCCAGGCGTTCGCTAAATTCATGGCAGCGCCCCACTACGCGTACAACGCGATGAAGCTCCCCGGGCCATGCGGCGTCATCACCATCCACGGCGACCCCGACATGGCCGCCGAGTGCGAGGCCAAAGGAGCCGAGCTTGCCGACGCCGTCATCGCGGCGGAGACCAACCACGCCGATGAGCTCGCCAAGTACGCGAGCGGGGTCAACAACGACGACCCCACCATACTCAAGAAGCCCAACTCAGAGGGCGCAAACACCTCAACCTTCGAGGCCACGACGCACACCCGCACCGTCGAGCTGGTCCCAGGCGACTCCAGCCAGACGGTGATGATCGGGACGGGCATGAGCCCAGCGTAGGAAGGCGCGCTCATCGAGTTCCTCCGTGAGAACAGGGACATCTTCGCATGGAAACCCTCTGACATGCCCGCTGTCCCTAGGGAGCTCGCTGAGCACAAGCTAAACGCCGACCCCAAAGTGCGACCTGTCAGGCAGTCGCTGCGGCCCTTCAATGAAGAGCGCCGCCGAGCCATCGCCGAGGAGGTGCAGCGTCTACTCGCTGCCGGCTTCATCCGGCCAATCAAGTACTCCAAGTGGCTGGCAAACCCAGTCCTGGTCGAGAAGAAGAACGGGACCTGGAGAATGTGTATCGACTACACAAATCTGAACGGCGCCTGCCCAAAGGAGCAGTTCGTCCTCCCGCGGATCGACCAGATAATCGATTCAACCGCGGGCTCGGAGTCACTCTGTTTTCTCGATGCCTACTCTGGGTACAACCAGATCAAAATGGCTGTCGAAGACGAGGAGAAGACGGCGTTCATCACGCCATTCGGAGCCTTCTGCTACACCGCCATGACCTTCGGCCTCAAGAACGCCGGGGCGACCTACCAGCGGTGCATGCAAGAATGCCTCGCGAGCCAAATTGGCCGCAACATCCATGTCTACATCGACGACGTGGTCGTGAAATCAGCTCGCCAAGGCGACCTACTCGCCGACCTGGCGGAAACATTCGCCAACCTGCGAAGATACAAGATAAAACTCAACCAAGGCAAATGCACCTTCGGTGTACCCGCCGGGCAGTTACTGGGGTACGTCGTCTCCAAACGAGGAATTGAGGCGATACCCACAAAGATCGACACGATCGCCCGGCTCGGCAAACCCGAGTGCCTGCGCGACGTCCAGAAGCTGGCCGGGAGAGTAGCGGCCCTCAGTCGCTTCATCCCCCGCCTGGGCGAAAAGGCGATGCCCCTATACTGCCTGATGCGCAAGAACCCCACCTTCCAGTGGGACAAGGAGGCGGACGACGCGCTCCGCGACCTCAAAAGGTGCTACTCGCCGCACCACTACTCGCCGCCCCCGCCGACAAAGAACCCATGCTGGTTTACGTCGCGGCGTCCGAGCGCGTCGTCAGCGCCGTGATGGTCGTCGAGCGACCAGAGGAAGGAAAGGAGCGCCCGGTCCAGCGGCCGGTGTACTACATCAGCGAGGTCCTCACCGAGTCGCGCCCGCGGTACCCACAGTACCAAAAGCTAGTATACGCGGTCTTCAGAGCTCAGCGGCGCCTGCCGCACTACTTCCAGGAGTACCCGATCACGGTCATCTCCTTAGCACCACTGCAAGACATCATCCACAATCGCGAGGCGACCGGGCGGGTCGCCAAGTGGGCCGTCGAGATCGGCGTCCACAACATCAAATACGAGCCACGAAAGGCGATCAAGTCGCAGGCACTGGCAGACTTCATCGCCGACTGGGAGGAGGCCCAGCAACCAGAGAAGCTGTCGTACCTCCATTACTGGAGCCTGCACTTCGACGGCTCCAAGAACGCGGACGGTGCCGGCGCAGGGATAGTGCTGACTTCACCAAAGGGCGACAAGCTCCGCTACATCCTCTGCCTCGACTTCACGCCCTGTACCAACAACATGGCTGAGTACGAGGCCCTACTCCACGGCATGCGAGCCGCCAAGGAGATGAACGTCAATCGCCTCCGCTGCTATGGAGATTCCGACCTTGTCGCGGGGCAAGTCGCCGGCACCTGCGACGCCGTCTCCCCTACCATGGCGGCGTACCGCCAAGCGGTGGACAAGTTGGGCGGCCACTTCACCGGCTACTCCGTCGAGTGGATCGACAGGCGAAAGAACGAGGAGGCCGACGCACTCTCCCGCATCGGGTCGGCTCGACTTGCACCACCCGCCGGCGTTTTCCTCGACACGATTACCAAGCCATCAGTCTCTCCCGCGAGGGAGATCGACATTGGGGTCCCACTCCAACCAGAGGCAGCCTTGGTCGCACTCGTCAACGAGCCAGACGACTGGACCAAGCCCTACATCGCCTACCTGGAAGCCGGCACCTTGCCGGCAGATGAGACAGACGCTCGAATGATCGCTCGTCGATGCAAGTCCTACACCATCATCGACGGCGAGCTCCACAAGCGCAGCGTCACAGGCGTGTTCCAACGCTGCGTCCAGCCAGCTGAAGGACGTAAAATCCTCCACGACATTCACTCCGGTGACTGCGGCCACCACGCCGCCGCTCGCTCCCTGGTCGCCAAGGCTATGCGACATGGCTTCTACTGGCCCACCGCACACGCTGACGCTGTCGATATCGTCCAGCGATGCGCCGGGTGCCAGAAGTACGCCAATCAGACGCACGTACCAAGCTTGGCGCTCAAAACAATCCCCATCACCTGGCCATTCGCTGTGTGGGGCATGGACATGGTAGGCCCCTTCAAGAAGGCCCCCTCCGGCTACACCCACCTGCTAGTCGCCGTTGACAAATTCATGAAGTGGGTGGAGGCCAAGCCAGTCCGGAAATGCGACGGGAAGACCGCCACTAAATTCCTACGCGAGCTCATATATCGCTACGGGTTCCCAAACAGCATCATCACGGACAACGGCACCAACTTCGCCAAGGGAGCCATGGCCGAATTCTGCGAAGAGCATCATATCCGGCTCGACCTCGCGTCAGTCGCCCACCCGGAATCCAACGGCCAGGCAGAACAGGCCAACCAAAGCATCCTCCACGGCCTGAAGCCACGACTCCAAGTACCACTCGAGCGCACCGCCGGGTGCTGGGTCGAGGAGTTGCCCTCTGTCATCTGGGGGATCCGCACCTCAGTCAACAGATCGACGGGATTCACTCCCTTCTTCATGGTCTATGGTGCCGAAGCAGTCATGCCCACCGACCTCGAACACGACTCGCCGCGGGTCGTCCACTATACGGAGGCTGCAAACGAGCTTGCCCGCCAAGACAGGATCGACCAACTAGATGAAGCACGCGACCTCGCTCGGTCACGCACTGCCATCTACCAGCAAGGACTCCGCCGCTACCACAGCCGGCGGGTGAAAGCCCACACCTTCCAAGAAGGCGACCTGGTGTTACGCCTCATCCAAGACAAGAAGGGCATGCACAAGCTCTCCCCCCGTGGGAAGGCCCATTCGCTATCGGGCGCGTACTCGGCAACGACGCCTACTACCTCATCGACGTTCGCGGGGACGGCGAACTCGACGTCAAGCGACCATGGAATGTAAACCTCCTACGGAAGTTCTACTCTTAGAACCCTATACATGTACTCTCCAGTCGCTATGAAATAAAAACAAACGGTTACCGCAAATTGCGCCTACTCTCCATGACTTGTGCCACACACACTCGTAATAACAGCGTTACGCTAACTGCAGAAGTCAACCTCTGGTACAGCGATCGGCACGGCTAAGTAGTGCGGTGTAAGAGCACTGAATCACCTCAGGTCTTGCATCGTCCACGAAAAACGCCCACCCGGAGCCCCATTGGAGTCGCCTAGCTCGACTGGTTCTACGAGCCAAGACAACTGCCCTCGCTTCTCACAGCGACCTTGGTCCTCCGCATCCTCGGCATAGCGACTCGAACAGCTAAGTACCACGCTCGGGGACTGAAGACCAGTTCGTCGCGAGCGGACAGGGAAAACGCCAAGTAAGAGAGCATGCCCAGGACTCGCCACGCGACTGACCCCACGGGCCAGGCAGGAGTGACACGCTCACACCAACGCGCTAAGTCCTCAACCACCCTCGAGTCGCGCCTGGAACAACCAAGTACCACGCTCGGGGACTCGGCCACCCGACCTCATTCGCGCAAGGGAAAACGGTAAAGTACAGAGCACTCAAGGGAGTCGCCTAGCGACTGGCTCTCCGAGCTCGGGCGAGTCGATCAAAACAACAAAACACATGACAACAACACATATATCATATACGAGATAAACCCCACAAAAGGGCGGACGCGCTCGGGGACTCGTTCAAAAATTAATCACAAACACACAACAAATACCAAAATAGACACGACGTCTCATTCATTCGCATAATGCATTGTTTCATGTTAAAAAATATGCCCGCGTGGCAGACCTGCTGCTAACGCCACAAGGCAAACTATCCTACTCTGCAGGCTTCGATGACGACTCGCCAACATCCCGGCGATTGCGGATGAACGCCGTGTACGGGTTTGACGGATACGTCGTCAGTTCACCCGCCATCGCCGCGCGAAAAGGTTGCTCGACCTTGAAGTCACGATGAGGCGGCTCGGGGTCGTTCGGCGCGACGACCGTCTCCTGGTACGGAAGGAGGTCGCCCATTGCCCAGACACGTTCTGAGTATGTGGCGGCACGGTCCTGCAACTTGAGGACCTCGGACAGCTCCACCGCGCCAGTCGACGATGGATACCCACTAGTCACATCATCGATGTCGAAATCTTCGGGGAAGTGGGCGAGTCCAAGGCTCAGTGCCGTCGACGCTCCGCGCCGAAACGCCGACCGCGTCATGAACTCAACGATCGCGGGCGCCTTCTCCAAATACTTCCACACCTCAACGAGGTCGCTGGGAATCACCTCCGTGGGCGATATCTCTTGGAGATAGGCGCGGAGGCACGTTGCCGACAATGTCGCCGAATCGACGAGCATGCTTACGCACTACTTCGCGTCGAGCGAGCTCGCCTCTCCTTCGCTATCAATGATGCGACCTGCAAGTAGAAGACAATAATGAGTACGACGGACACCACAAAAGACACAACCACTAGAAAGGGAAGATGTACTCACCAAGCAGCGGGCGGGCGAGTTCCGTGATGAAGCATTGAAGCGATGTGTGGTCGTCCTGAAGCCCAGCAATAAGTACTTCCGACACCTTGGGATCCTCCTCAGCGGCCGCAATGGCGGCCTTAGCTCGCCCGTCAGCCGAGCTCGCTTCTTCTTTTGCCTCCCGCAGTTCGCGCTCGAGTTCGGCGATCCGCTGTTCAGCGGCACTCAGAGCAGCTTGCGCCGCCACCAACTCAACAACGGGGACAAGCCCCTGGCGAGCTTCCTCTGCCTTCGCAGCAACAGCCTGAAGCCCTTTGTTCGCCTCCTGGACGATGGCCAGCTCCTTCTCCGCGCGCTGTTTCGCGGCCAATCGGTCCGCCGACTCAAGCTGCAGACCCTGCACGTCACCAAAATGTTAATCAAAGCAAAGTTCCTAAGTGCCCACCCGCTGAAATTCAGCGAGTGCGCACTCGGGGACTGGTGGTCAAGAAAAATTCCTAAGTGCCCACCCGCTGAAATTCAGCGAGTGCGCACTCGGGGACTGGCGGTCAAGAGACTCCTAAGTGCCCACCCGCTAAAATTTAGCGCGTGCGCACTCGGGGACTGGATGCGAAAAACAAAAAGATGAGAAATTATAAGAATCAGGCCGCTGCAAAGCACCGACCTGATCCTCGGGGACTGGATGTACCTGGATGGCCGCGCCAAGCATGCCATGGAGTTGTACCGCGTCCACGGACGCGAGAAGTGCTGGCGTGTGCCCGCGACGTTGGTCGACTTCAGCGTCGGCGGTCCCAGGAGCGTGGCTCGAGGGCGCAGCCCCACTCGCCGTGGCCGCCTTGGTCACGAAGCGCGGGAAGGTAGCGATAGAGGCACCCGCTCCAAGAGAGGTCGCCTCCGCCGTTCCAGGCAAGGAAGCACCCTCCTTCGTAGACGCGGCTGCCTCCATCACGGGCCCGGCTGGTGCAACCGCTGTATCATCAGAGATAGTGACGGTGTCGCCGCCCTTGGCCTTCTTGCTGCCATCCGCCGAGGCGACGACCTCGTCCGCCTTCCTCTTGCGGGAAGGATCCTCCTCGCTAGCGGCGGACGACACCTTAGCCACGGTCGGGTGGCCCATCCTCTTCACTCCGGTCCTGCACATCAATCGAATAAGTAAAAACAATCGAAATAGTTATGAAAAACAAGGAAGGGTGAGCGCACTCACTTGGCGACTGGGATGAAACGTAGCCCCGTACGGAGGCCGTCCGGTTTTCCAATTCAGGGCCCAGTCGGCGACTAAGCCCCATCTCCAGGACGTCGCGTGCCCAAGACACGGACGGCTTCTTCATCGTTGAGGCCGCAGCTGGTGCCTCTGGGACATCCTCGGCGAGAGTCTCCTTGCGAGGCGAAGCCGCTGTAGCCGGAGCCTCCTTGCGAGGCGAAGCCGCTGCAGCCGGAGCCTCCCCCAGCCCAGAGACTGGGGCGAATGGCGGAGGCATTGAAGCCAACGGCACTTCCACAGTCGCCGCGTCCAGCACGGCTGTCACTGGTGGCGCGCCGTCACCGGCTGGGCTGGGAGCGTCGGAGCTGCTCGCCGAGTGCGGTGGCGAGGCCGTCTTCGACGGCTTCGTCTTCTTCTTCGGGGGGGGGGGGGGGGGGGGGGCTCGCCTCCTTTTCCTTCTTCTTCTTCTTCGACGGAGTGGCTTGACGGCGCGAGGTGGTCTCTGGGAGCTCGTCGTCGTCATCATGACGTTCGAGGCTTCTGCTTGCCTCGATCTCGCGCTGTCGTTGTCCGCGGGTCTTTTGGACCAGTGGGGCGACCTCCTCTTCGGACTCGTCATCATCGTCCTCATCACCCTTAGCCGGCGGCGACTCGCCTACGACATGGGCGGACGAGCTCGAGCTGTCGTCGTCCGAAGGTGGGAGCCACCCTTCCACCACTTGGAATAGCTGCAACAAATACAGAACGGAATCAGAATTACCGCGATTGCATAAACTACGACTGCGAGCAAGGTGAAGAAATTACCGTTGGAGCCGGACGCTTCGCGGTGTAGGGGGCGACCCCAGCCTGCGCGTCTAGGTACACCGCCTGGGTAATCTTCTTCAACGTTGGGAGATAATCCTCCAGCTTCCACTCGTCGAGGCAGGCCTTCGTCGAGTCTCCCCGGCCCGTGTACTGTACATGTAGTGGTCGCGCTGGGCGAGTGGAACGAGCCGCCGCCCGAGCCAGCAGTTGTACAAGTTTATCGTCTGGAGTCCCTTCTTTTTCAGACTACGGATGGTCTGGAGCATCTCGTCGACGACCATCCGCTGGTCGTTGGGGAGCTTGCCAACTTGGAGATGGCGTGGCTCGGACCGATTAGCGGAGTACCGCGGGATCGCCACCTCGTCCTCCAGGGTCGCCTCGGCCACGTAGAACCACGACTTCTTCCAGTCGCTCGCTGCCTTGGCGAGCAGCATCAGATCGAAGAAAGAAGCTTTGGACTTGAGCTGGAACATCAAGCCGCCCGCGGCTAGCATTGGGCCGCCTGCTTCCTCGCGGCTGATCCGTCCGTGGAACAGATCTTGCCACAAGGGGAAGTAGGGCCGGCATCCCAAGTAGCATTCGCAGAACGCCACGAAGATGGCGAGCTGCTCGATGCTGTGGGGACCCAGATCTGAAGGCTGGATCCCGTAGTAGGCGCAGAAGCGCCGGAAGAACAGGGACGTAGGAAACCCTAGCCCCCGCTCGAGATGACTGGTGAAACAGACGAATTCCCTCTCTCGCGGGTTTGGGGTCGTTTCTCCGGCTGCGGGGATACGCCAACAGCCGGCTCGTAGGATCCCGGCCTCCTCGAAAGAGGCCAGCTGCGCCCTCGTGCACTTGGATCTACCCCACGGTTCGGTGGAAAGGGCCATGGCCGAGAGATTGGTTGGAGATCGGAGGATTTCGGGTCGGCTGGATCGCGATGCGAGGGAAGGAAAATGCGCGCACTCGGAAGAAGTGGTGAGAAGTTGGCTCTACGATTGCCTGCCATTCCTCTTATATAGCGGGTGTTACCCGCCAAATTAGGGAGCCGTTACTACGCGGTGATTACGCCAAAAGTTACCGTTGGATTACCCCAACGGCTAGTTTGACCACGCCTGACGGTCCAACTACGGCCACTCGGCTCGCCGACCCAATCACTATGACAGTGCTTCGCCGACTCGACTCGCCAAAGCTGCGACCTGGATCACTGGTTTCCTCCTTTATACAGGAGCCCGCCGACGATTCGACTGGATGCCTACTCTGAACCCGTATACTCCGACTGCCAGCAGCCACCTACGCCTAATCGACGACGGCCTCGGGGACTACTGATGGGGATATGCCTACCGGGGTATACCCAGCAGGACGTTTCCGACTGGCCCAAGAACCGGCGAGTGGGCCTGCGGAATGGCGAGTGGATCGAAGCCCAGCAAGGAACCGAGCGACTGGAAGCTGAAGGCCCAGGCGAGTAGATAGGCCCAGTCGGGTTAGGTTAAACGACTACCGAAGCTTTAACTGAATCGGTTGAGATATGTAAACCCTAGGGGAGGTGAGCCTATATAAACCTCCCTATAGGGCGAGTAGAGACACGTTCCCTCATACACCCAAGCGACTCGCTGCCTAGCCGCCGAGCTCGCCCATTATAACACCTTCATAATACAATCTAGCAGGAGTAGGTCTTTACCCTCCGGGGAGCCGAACCTGGGAAAAACCCTGTGTCTCCGCCCTCATCTCGCACCGCAGATGGCTGGCCGCCCTTGCCCCTCGTTCTACTACTCGCTGCCGATTGCAGCATCTGCCGTGACTATTCCCACGACAACTATACTGTTTAGGACTTGTGCTACGTTTCTACGGTATCGACAAGCCCAGTCACACTTTCAGGTTCCCAGTCATTTACATTCGTCGACACAAACCCTAGGTCTGTCTCGGAACCCGGTCTACTTCATTGCGGGTAGCTTAGTGGGGTGACCCCCCGAAATAATGTTTGAATCCTCTGAATGCTTTGTTGTGAGGCGTCGTTGTGTTTTATTTGGTTTTTCTGAGGTTGATCGTGCGTGTGTTGCTATTTGTGCACCCCTGCAGGGTAAATCTTTTCAAAAAGTCATGTCCGCGATTATAGACTACTTGGAGCACCGTGTATCTACTATAGACAACTATAACTAAAGTAGTGCTATAAATTTGACTTTGACATGACTAGTAACCAGCTCCACTGCAATGGAATGGATAAATGAAAGTGCCAACCATTGATGAAATTAGGGTGTCTCGTGCTATCTATAACTGCCTAGTTAGTATCGCAACTACAATAGAATGGATAATTAAAAGTGCCAACAACTTGTGAAATTGGAATGTCTTATACCAACTATATCTCACTAGTAATTGCTGCAACTATAATGGAATGATTAATATAAATGCCAATTGTGTGAGTTTCCTCGGCATGACTTCCCTCGTTTGGTATCAAGAGGGAAATATCAGGATGGATATGTTTGTTGATAGTTTCAGGTTGGTTCCGAATAGTTCTTTCTTATCCCTCTCTGATAGCCGACAGTAGTATAGAGTATCTATAGGTTGTTTAGTGCATGTTTCGTTGCCGCTTCAGTCCACCATACCTATGTAAGAGAGAGCAGCCGAATTCTAAGTCTCGTCGTGTACTGGCCTCACTACTGACTGCTCCATTTTTCCTTTGCCCTTTGTCGTCACCCCTTTTTGTTTAACATGTACAATTTCGACATCGTTAGCAGGGTTACCCTTCCGGCTTGGCCTAGGAAGGGTTATGGACGCCATTGGTTATTCTTCAGGGCACTTAGACCAATTTGCATCATGTCCATACTCAGATGTTGCATCGATTTCAAGGTGATTTGAATCTATGTACTATATATCTGTATTCTTGACTCGTTATTGTATATATTTATATGTTCTATGGGTTCCATCGTGAACTATTGTGTAATAATAATAATTCGCTTTTCCACCCGTGGTGGACATCATTGAATCGTTACTATGAGGGTTTTGGCAGGAATCACTAAAATCCGCATAGGGCCGATTCAAGGGTGTTACAACCGACAATGGGAGGTGAATGGGGGACACTCTGGGCCCTCCTTATTGCTCCATGAGTTGGGAGCATGACCTTATTGTGGCTTGGAGGCCAAAACTTGCCAGGGTTGGGAGAGGCGCTTTCAGGCATCTAGGGGCATTCACAGGCTCTGTCGGGAGTCTATAGTGTATCCCCCAACTTATCACTAGGCCAGGGCCATCAGCGATGTCCTAAGGGGCATCTCCTAACTACCTTCGGATGGCGTAAATCTGGGCTCATGTTGCCGGGATGGAGGCTGAACTCGGGGAGCCACTCGAGGGGCATCCCTAGTAGCTTCGTTATTCTATGGCGGGATCTACCGATGACGGGTAGGCTTTGCAGGGTCGTGAGACATTCCTGACGTAGGAGGTGAGCGAAGGGAGGAGGCGTCTTCGGGCATTCGAGGAGGCTTCCCCAACTCTGGTCCTGGTAAGTAGGGGTGGACCTATAGCTCGAGGCTCGAGGCTTGGTTCGGGCTCGTCAAGGCTCGGCTCGGGCTCGACTCGGCTCGGAGGTTGAACAAGCCAAGCCTAAAACCTGGAACTCAGGCTCGAGGCTCGACAAGCCCGCCCGATCAAGCTCGCAAGCCGGCTCGAAGGCTCGATGTAATTTAAAAATTGACATAACCTTCTCTAAAAATGTAACAATTTACAGTTATAATCCATAATTGAGTATAAGTAGATCCATACATCACTACTATAAGACATTCAATCTGTGATAAAACTATCCCCACAATTATAACAATGTATATTTGAAGAAAAAACACTTCTTAAGTATTTAACCCCCCACGGCACTATCTTAGCCAATAATCCTTTCCCAGCTACAATGGCAGTTCACATTGTCAGCGAGTGAATTACACTAAGGTAAAGCTGAGATAGGTTGAGCATCGTTGTCTTATCTAAATGACTTCAACTTGGTGGTCCATTAGCTAATTAAATTTTATGTGCGCACTCCAATATATAGTGTGTATGTGTCAGGTCCAAACATAGTGATCAACAAGATGCTAATTTCCCTAAGTACTAGCCAAATATAGCCTGTGTTATTAGGGCGTCTCCAATACTTAATTTTAAAACAAGCCATAGACTAAGGCCCCTGAGAGTGATACAGCCGATTAAAATGGCCACAATGCTTGTGAACATCTGGGCCTTAAGGCTGACCCAGCTGCTAGTTGTTTATACTTTTTTCTCTTGTCAACCGCTCCCTTATCTGTTCGTCCTCCACGCGAGTAGTTCTCTACCAGAAAGCCCCAATTTTCTCGCTTCCTTCCCATCACAGTAAACAAAAAAACCAAATCAACAAGTGAATCAGTGTGCACCCGGAGCTATTCACCAGCGACGACAAGGAGCACGTCCTGATGTTCGACTATCTCCAGCCACAAAGGACGGAGAGCGCTGAGGAGTTCCGTAGCGGTGGGGCGCGAGGACCTCTCACAGGAACTCCAGCGTAGCTGTGAGTCGGCAAAATCAACACGGGAACGGGTGGGAAAGAAGGCGACGAGGCGGCCTGCGCGAGAAATGGACCTCCAGCGGCAAGAGACTGCCCAAATTGCGCCGGCGGCGGCGACATTTGAGCACAGGACAGAGAGAAGGATAGAGGGGAACGATACGTCTGGGTGCAGCGTTCCGGCTCGACGAGCCTACCGAGCGAGCCCCTAGCTTCAGCGAGCGAGCCTCGAGCTCATTTTCTAGGAAGTTTGGAGCACCAAGCTGAGCTCTGGCTCGGCTCGAATTTCCCGAGCCTGACCGAGCCGAGCCACAAGCCGGCTCGGCTCGGCTCGGCTTGATTCCACCCCTACTGGTAAGCGCTCTCGGCTTGGAGTATACTCTAGGGCCCTCGATGATGGCCTAGGCCATCTCCCTCGGCGAGGCTCGCCTTGGCGTTGGGGTCTTGCGCCCGCCCGGCTACTACGGGCGGGTTGAAGCGTTGTTTAATGGCCATAGACATTGGTGCCCATGATTATGATAGTTTATGTCGGTGTTTTGACCAAGATCCCTCCCCTCTCGCCCCAAGAGGACGTGGTAAGGAAGGAATCGAGGCGGCAGGGGTGGGAAGGAGATGCCTTGGGCATGCCCTTGCATGCTCCCCTCATTACCTTGGCTCAGACGGGGTCGGGAAGAGGCGCCGACGGGTTTTATAGGAGCTCTTTTTTTGACACAATTCAAAGAGACACTCCTATCCCAATACGCTACCGGGGTCGTCGGCGATGGCTCGGGGGCCATCTCCTTCCTTCTTCCGCATGGCTTTGTCACTCCCTACACTTACCACGGTCCACTTCGGACGAGATCGCGCAGGGGATTTCTTCAAGGGGTCGTTTCCGCCCCGTCCTACCGTGGAGGACGAGGCGACCTCTCTCCCTCCTCGGTTCTGGCACAGTTGTGCTCGACGTAGAAGATTTCCATGATTGACTCGAAGACACGAGTGAGCATGCATCTTCTCATCAGGGGGCTTTGCACCCAGCCCCCCTAAAGAAGGCCAACTCTACTCTCTCGGTGGATTCCCCCGAGAGGGCAGTGAGAACTTGGGCAAACCGACGAGTGAAATCGCTCAACATTTTTCCCGTTCGCTGCCTGACTCAGAGGAGGCCGGTGAAGTTCGGGTCCCACCGTCCCCTCCATCGCCTGGGAGGGGGGCGGAGAGGTTCTTGTGGGTTAGGGTTCGCTTGATGGTTCGTCCCTTTTGAGGGAACATCCGCCGACGGGAGAAGAGCTTGAAGACGCATTGAAGCCCTCCTCGAACTCTTCGCAAGCTCCGAGGAGGCAAAAAGTATCCCATGCGTTGGGGTGCAAGAGCCCAGGCATGAGACTCGCGATGATGATCTCACTTAAAGAGCGCCTCCTACTTGGCGCGCCAGATGTCGTGTCTCGATTTTTGGCACCAGGGGTAGAGATCCGGCCAGGGGCGCAACGTACGGCGAGCTCGATCGATGAGCTAGCAAACACACGCAGAGAGAGGGACACATGTTTTTTACCCAGGTTTAGGCCCTCAATGTGAGGATCCCTACTTCGTACAACTATCTACTATCTCAGTGGATGATCACAGTTACAATGCTTCCTTCCCCGTGTAGAATCTATGCTCTTACCCACTCCTTCACTCTCGACCTGGACCTCCTTTTATAAGAGCAAGGGTTTTCACATCGGTCGGCAAAGAACACGCGTCAACCTAGCTAGTGAAGGGTTTCGCGGCATAGTAAATCAAAATTTTCTACGGATGCGAACAGAGGGAAGCCAAGATCCAATCTAGGAGATGCAAACAACAAGAAAGATTGGATTAGATCTTCATACCCTTGAAGATTCGCACCGCGGAACGTTCGTCGGAACGTGGGTGATGTAGTCGTACTCGCTTCTCCTCCTCGGGATCCGATCCGATCTAGCACCACAAGTGGCGGTGCCTCCGTGAGATGCACACGTGCAGCACCTCGACGTCTCCTCCTTCCTCGGACCAGCAAGTATGGTGGAGATACGGATTGGATCTACAACACGACGGCGTGGTGTATATGGTGGAGAATTTCTGCAGTAGGGCTCCGCCTACAAACAGTCGAGAGGGAGAGAGGAAGGGCAGCAGCGCGGCTAGGGTTGGAGGGGAAGGTGTGGGGGGTGGTGCGCCCCCAGCCCTATTTATTAGAGGGGTGGGGCGGCAACCCTAGCCCCCTCCCCCAAGCCAAGGCCGGCGGCCAAGGAGGAGGAGTGGGGGGCAAGGAACCCCCCCCCTTCTAGAAGCTCTATCTAGGGTTTAAACCCTCTTGGCCGGCTGGGCCCTATGGGGCCTTGTGCCCCTGGCCCAATGCGGCCAGGGCACTCCCTCATAGGCCCATTCCCCCTCCCGGAAGGTGTGGCCACGTTGGTCCCCTTCCGGAAGGTTCTAGAAGCTTCCGGTACAATACCGATTAACCCGGAACAATTCCGAACTCCAAAAACTGCACTGCCTTATATGAATCTTATTCTCCGGATCACTCCGGAACCTCTCGTGATGTCCCGGATCCCATCCGAGACTCAGAACAAAAACTCATAAACCAATTATCCAATCTATCCTAGCGTCGAGACACGTTAAGTGTGTGACCCTGCGGGTTCGAGAATATGCAGACATGATCTTCTATCAATAATCAACAGCGGGGTCTGGAAACCCATATTGACTCCCACACATTCATCGATGATCATATCGGATGAACCACGATGCCAGGATTCAATCAATCCCATATATATATTCCCTTCGTCTCGCGATATTTTACTTGCCCGAGATTTGATTGTCGGTACCGTCATACCTAGTTCAATCTCGTTCACAGCAAGTACTTTTACTCGTTCCGTAATCCGATATCACTTTGTGATTAACTCCTTAACCACATGCTTGCAAGCGGTGTTGATATCGATCACCGAGTGGGCCCGAAGTATATCTCTCCGACTTGGGAGGGAAAAATCCCATCTCGATACATGCAACCCAACAGATACTTTCCGATCACCTGAGAGACACCTTTATGATCACCCTCTCATAGGATGACGTTTGATGACCTCAAAGCTTTCTTCCGATACCAGGGAGTTGTATTATCTCATGGTCTAAGGAATACAATATTTGACATAAGAAAAGCTTCGCAAAGACGAACACGATGACACGATCTAATTGCTTCGCTTAGTTTGGGTCTGTCTGCCATATCATTCTCCCAATGATATGATCTCATTATTAATCGACAACTCATGTCCATGGTTAGGAAACCTTAACCATCATTAATCAATGAGCTAGTCCATAGAGGCGTACTAGGGACACAGTGTTGTTCACAAACCACACAAGTATTAAAGTTTCCGCTTAATACAATTCTAGCATGGAATATAAACATTATCATGAACAAGAATTATAATAATAACAGCTTTATTATTGCCTCTAGGGCATAATTCCATCAGTCTCCCACTTGCACTAGAGTCAATAATCTAGTTTACATTTGGCAACAATCTCACACCCATGGCACTGAGGTGCTGATCATGTTTTACACGTGGAAGAGGTTTAGTCAATGGATCTGCGACATTCAGATTTGTATGTACTTTGCTGATCTTCAGATCTCCATCTGCTATATAATCTCGGATTATATGAAACTTGCGGTTGATATGCTTGGTCTTTGGATGATATCTTGGTTCCTTAGCCAGTGCTATGGCGCCAGTGTTGTCACACAATATCTCTAGTGGGTCCAATGCACTTGGAACCACGCCAAGCTCAGTGATGAAGTTCCTGATCCAAACTCCTTCACTTGACGCTTCTGCAGTAGCCATGTATTCCGCTTCTACTGTAGATCTCGCGATCACGCTTTGCTTGCAGCTTCTCCAGCTCACAGCTCCTCCATTCAAAATATACACGTATCATGTCTGAGATTTAGAATCATCTTTGTCGGTGTCAAAACTAACGTCGACGTAACCTTTTACGACGAGCTGTTCATCACGCCCATAGACTAAGAACATTTCTTTAGTCCTATTTAGGTACTTTAGGATGTTCTTCACGGCTGTCCAGTGTTCCACTCCTGGATCACTTTGATATCTGCTCGTCAAACTAAGAGCATTGGACACATCCGGTCTAGTACACAGCATGGCATACATGATGGTACCTATGGCCGAGGCATAAGGCACTTTGCTCATAGCTTCCCTATCATTTACCGTAGCTGGACACTGAGCCTTGATCAATATCTTACCTGACAACATAGGCACTGAACCTTTCTTTGCCTTATCCATTCTGAACCTTTTCAGAACTTTGTCTAGGTATGTACTCTGGCTTAAAGCTATCAGGCGTCTCTGTCTATCTCTATAGATTTTGATGCCCAATATATAAGCAGCTTCACCTAGGTCTTTCATTGAAAAACACTTGTTCAAATAACTCTTCACATCGTTAAGCATGTTAATGTCATTTCCAATAATCAATATGTCATCCACATATAGTACCAGAAATGTCACCGAGCTCCCACTCACTTTCTTGTAGATGCAAGCTTCGTAGAAATTTGGAACAAATCCAAATCTCTTGATCACTTGATCAAAACAAAGGTTCCAACTCCGAGATGCTTGCTTCAGTCCATAAATGGAACGCTGAAGTTTGCATACTTTATCAGCATCCTTAGGATCGACAAAACCTTCGGGTTGCATCATATACAACTCTTCATCAATGTTGCCATTGAGGAACGCAGTCTTGACATCCATCTGCCATATTTCATAATCATGAAACGCAGCAATTGCTAATAAAATCTGAATGGACTTAAACATCGCTACGGGAGAGAAAGTCTCATCGTAGTCAACACCTTGAACTTGTCGAAAACCTTTCGCGACAAGCCGTGCCTTATAGACGGTAACATTACCATCCGCGTCCGTTTTCTTCTTGAAGATCCATTTGCACTCAACGGCCTTTCGGTCGCTAGGAGGGTCCACCAAAGTCCATACTTGGTTTTCGCTCATGGATCCCAATTCGGATTTCATGGCTTCTAGCCATTTCTCAGAGTCTGGGCTCATCATCGCTTCCTCATAGTTCGTAGGTTCACTGTCTTCTACTAACAAGACAGTCAAGACAGGGTTGCCGTACCACTCAGGAGGGGCACGAGACCTTGTCGACCTGCGACGTTCAGTAGTAGCATCGTCCGAAGCTTCATGATCCTTGTCATTAGCTTCCTCTATCGTTGGTGCAGGCGGCACTGGAACAATTTCAGGTGCTGCGCTACTCTCCAATTCAAGAGAAGGTTCAGTAACCTCGTCTAGCTCTACTTTCCTCCCACTCACTTCTTTCGAGAGAAACTCCTTCTCAAGAAAGGAACCGTTCTTTGCGACAAACACTTTGCCTTCGGTTCTGTGATAGAAGGTATACCCAATAGTTTCCTTAGGGTATCCTATGAAGACGCATTTCTCCGCTTTGGGTTCGAGCTTGTCCGGCATCAACTTCTTGACGTAAGCTTCGCATCCCCAAACTTTAAGAAACGACAACTTAGTTTTAGCACCAAACCACAGTTCATACGGTGTCGTCTCAACGGATTTAGATGGTGCCCTATTTAAAGTGAATGCAGCGGTTTCTAATGCATAACCCCAAAATGATAATGGCAAATCAGTAAGAGACATCATCGATCGGACCATATCTAATAGGGTTCGATTCCGGCGTTCAGACACACCATTGCGCTGTGGTGTTCCGGGTGGCGTGAGTTGCGAAACGATTCCGCTTGCTTTAAGATGCGTGAGAAAATCATAACTCAAATATTCATCTCCACGATCGGATCGTAGAAACTTAATCTTTCTGTTACGATGGTTCTCCACTTCATTCTGAAATTCTTTGAACTTTTCAAACGTTTCAGATTTATGTTTCATTAAATAGATATACCCATATCTACTTAAGTCATCGGTAAAAGTGAGAAAATAGCGATATCCACCGCGCGTCGAAACACTCATCGGTCCGCATACATCGGTATGTATGATTTCCAACAAGTCCGTTGCTCGCTCCATCATACCGGAGAACGGGGTTTTGATCATCTTGCCCATGAGGCATGGTTCGCATGTGTCAAATGATTCAAAATCAAGAGACTCCAAAAGTCCATCAGAATGGAGTTTCTTCATGCGCTTTACACCAATATGACCTAGACGACAGTGCCACAAATAAGTAGTATTATCACTATCTACTTTGCATCTCTTAGCCTCAATGTTATGGATGTGTGTTTCATCCCTTTCGAGATTTAGAAGAAATAAACCATTCACAATAGGTGCATGACCATAAAAGATGTTACTCATATAAATAGAACAACCATTATTCTCCGATTTAAATGAATAACCGTCTTGCAATAAACACGATCCAGAAATAATGTTCATGCTCAACGCAGGCACATAATAACACTTATTAAGGTTTAAAACTAATCCCGAAGGTAAAACTAAGGAGAGCGTGTCGACGGCCATCACATCAACTCTTGATCCGTTGCCAACGCGATTCGTCACCTCATCCCTCGCAAGCTGCCGTCTATTCCATAGCTCCTGTTTTGAGTTACAAATATTAGCAACTGAACCAGTATCAAATACCCAGGCACTACAACGAGGGCTAGTAAGGAAAACATCAATAACATGTATATCAAATATACCTTTGATGGTGCCAGCCTTCTTGTCCGCTAAGTACTTCGGACAGTTGCGCTTCCAGTGACCCTTGTCCTTGCAATAGAAGCACTCAGTGTCCGGCTTAGGACCAGACTTGAGCTTCTTCTCAGCAGGGGCAGTGCGCTTGCCGCCGCCCTTCTTGAAGGGTTTCTTTGCTCCCTTACCTTTCTTAAAGGTGGGCTTATTGACCATCAACACATGATTATCCTTTTTGATGTCCACTTCCGCGGCCTTCAGCTTTGCGAAGAGCTCGGTGATCGTATCAGTGGAACCAATCTGATAATGAGTCACTACAAAACTTTTGTAGCTGGGAGGGAGTGATTGCAGAACCCTGTCAATCTTGAGATCCTCTGGAATCGTGCATTCTAGTTGCTCAAGGCGTTGAGTGTAGCCCGTCATCTTAATGGCATGCTCACTAACGGAACTCCCTTCCTCCATCTTGCAGTTAAAGAACTTCTCAGAGATCTCATATCTCTCAGAACGGGCCTGAGTCTGAAACATGGTTTTCAGCTCTTTGAGAATCTCAAAGGGCCCGGGATAGTCTTCAAAACGATTTTGAAGTTCCGGTTCCATAGCAAACAAAATGGTGCTCTTAATCACACCATAATCATCTTTGCGCGACTGATAGACAGCTTTCTCATCAGCTGACGCAGTTGCAGCAGGGGGGTCACCTAACGCTTTCCCAAGGACATAGTCCTTTTGACCGCCAGAGAGAATGATTCTTAGATTGCGGAACCAATTGGTGAAGTTAGACCCATTTTTTTTAAGCTTTTCCTTCTCAGCAAAAACGTTGAAGTTGAAGTTGGACTTAGCCATTTGATCTATAATATTTGCAAGTACAAATTAGACTATGTTCATGATAACTAGTTCAACTTTTAATCAAATTACTAGATGAACTCCCACTAAATTCAACATCCCTCAAGTTGTTTAGTGAACACGATCCAAATTCACCACACCTAATCCGATCTTCACGAGAAGAGATCTGGTTTCAATGGTGGACAACGAAGTGTCGATCATATCATTCATATGACTCATGCTTAACCTTTCGGTTCATGTGTTCCGAGGCCATGTCTGTACATGCTAGGCTCGTCAAGTTAGACCCAAGTATTTCCGCGTGTGCAAAACTGGCTTGCACCCGTTGTATGTGAGCGTAGAGTCTATAGCACCCGATCATCACGTGATGCTTGGACACGACGAACTTTCGCAACGGTGCATACTTGGGGAGAACACAGTTTTATCTTGATCTTTAAGTGAGGAATCATCTTATAATGCTATCGTCGCGATCTAAGCACAATAAGATACATAAAAGGATAAACATCACATGAATAACTTTATGTGACATGGTATAGCCAATCTTCGCGCAATGATCTCCATCTTGTGCGTGCTGGCATGATCTCCATCACTCCACCATGATTGCCTCCACCACGAATAGCAACTACAACTATTGCTAACTACTTAGCGATAAAGTGAAACTATTACATGGCGTATAAGAAGTTGACACACAGGTCATACACAATTATAAAGACAACCATATGGCTCCTGCCGGTTGTGTACTCATCGACATGCAAGTCGTGAAACATTACAAAACATGATCATCGCATACATTATACACATCACATCTTGGGCCATACCATATCACAGAAACACTCCCTGCAAAAACAAGTTAGACGCCTCTACTTTGTTGTTGCATGTTTTACGTGGCTTATGGGAGTAGATGCTAAGAACGATTCTTACCTACGGAAAGCCACAACGGTGATATTATGGTTGCCAAACTCCGGTGTTAATCCCATGACAACTATAGTGAGAGAAACTGGCATCCACCAGCCGCATGTGTGGAACAAGCCACACGTCAAGTGCGGAGCCGGTCTCGCGAACGACGTCGCGTAAGGTTGGCCTGGACCGCTTCAATCTCACTATCCCGCGTCATAAGAAGAACACAAACAAGAGGCTTGCAACAGAAAACATCAACGCCCGCAACAACCATGTTGCGTTCTACTCGTGAAACACATCTACGCATAGATCTAGCTCTGATACCACTGAAGGGTTTCGCGGCATAGTAAATCAAAATTTTCTACGGATGCGAACAGAGGGAAGCCAAGATCCAATCTACGAGATGCAAACAACGAGAAAGATTGGATTAGATCTTTATACCCTTGAAGATTCGCACAGCGAAACGTTCGTCGGAACGTGGGTGATGTAGTCGTACTCGCTTCTCCTCCTCGCGATCCGATCTGATCTAGCACCACAAGTGGCGGTGCCTCCGTGAGATGCACACGTGCAGCACCTAGACGTCTCCTCCTTCCTCGGACCAGCAAGTATGGTGGAGAGACGGATTGGATCTACAACACGACGGAGTGGTGTATATGGTGGAGAATTTCTGCAGCAGGGCTCCGCCTACAAACAGTCGGGAGGGAGAGAGGAAGGGCAGCAGGGCGGCTAGGGTTGGAGGGGAAGGTGTGGGGGGTGGTGCGCCCCCAGCCCTCTTTATATAGAGGGGTGGGGCGGCAACCCTAGCCCCCTCCCCCAAGCCAAGGCCGGCGGCCAAGGAGGAGGAGTGGGGGGCAAGGAAACCCCCCCCCCCTTCTAGAAGCTCTATCTAGGGTTTAAACCCTCTTGGCCGGCTGGGCCCTATGGGGCCTTGTGCCCCTGGCCCAATGCGGCCAGGGCACTCCCTCATAGGCCCATGCCCCCTCCCGGAAGGTGTGGCCATGTTGGTCCCCTTCCGGAAGGTTCTAGAAGCTTCCGGTACAATACCGATTAACCCGGAACAATTCCGAACTCCAAAAACTGCACTGCCTTATATGAATATTATTCTCCGGACCACTCCGGAACCTCTCGTGATGTCCCGGATCCCATCCGAGACTCCGAACAAAAACTCATAAACCAATTATCCAATCTATCCTAGCGTCGAGACACGTTAAGTGTGTGACCCTGCGGGTTCGAGAATATGCAGACATGATCTTCTATCAATAATCAACAGCGGGGTCTGGAAACCCATATTGACTCCCACACATTCATCGATGATCATATCGGATGAACCACGATGCCAGGATTCAATCAATCCCATATATATTCCCTTCGTCTCGCGATATTTTACTTGCCCGACATTCGATCGTCGGTACCGTCATACCTAGTTCAATCTCGTTCACAGCAAGTACTTTTACTCGTTCCGTAATCCGATATCACTTTGTGATTAACTCCTTAACCACATGCTTGCAAGCGGTGTTGATATCGATCACCGAGTGGGCCCGAAGTATATCTCTCCGACTTGGGAGGGACAAATCCCATCTCGATACATGCAACCCAACAGATACTTTCCGATCACCTGAGAGACACCTTTATGATCACCCTCTCATAGGATGACGTTTGATGACCTCAAAGCTTTCTTCTGATACCAGGGAGTTGTATTATCTCATGGTCTAAGGAATACAATATTTGACATAAGAAAAGCTTCGCAAAGACGAACACGATGACACGATCTAATTGCTTCGCTTAGTTTGGGTCTGTCCACCATATCATTCTCCCAATGATATGATCTCATTATTAATCGACAACTCATGTCCATGGTTAGGAAACCTTAACCATCATTAATCAATGAGCTAGTCCATAGAGGCGTACTAGGGACACGGTGTTGTTCACAAACCACACAAGTATTAAAGTTTCCGCTTAATACAATTCTAGCATGGAATATAAACATTATCATAAACAAGAATTATAATAATAACAGCTTTATTATTGCCTCTAGGGCATAATTCCAACAGCTAGGCCACGTGGCCGCTTAAGGTCTGCGTGAACATAACGTGGACGGTCTTTCTTGTGCAGCATTTACGTGGCAGAGCAGGTCTAATCCCTAGGCCTCAAAGCTCTAACCCGTCATATTTTCTGCCAATAGTGAATGGCCAACCGGCACTACGGGAACAAACGTAGACGCCGAGGGGGATTTCAACGCCGAGGGGGAAATGTCGGGGCCCTCGGCTTAGCTCGCGTAGTGCCCACGGCCACAAAAAACCCGTCGGCATAGCCAAACCGTCGGCATAGACAAGCAACGCCGAGGGGGACCATCGGCGTAGGAACACCCTCGGCATAGATAGAGCAACGCCGAGGGGCACCGTCGGCACAAGCTGAGCACGCGTCACGTTCGTCCGTTGGGAACGACCACTGGATGGACAGTTCACGGCGTATGGCAATGCCGAGGGGTTTACTGTCGGCATAGCTCTATGTAAAGAAAGTTAACGGCGCATAGCAAAGCCGAGGGGGTGACCGTCGGCATTGCCACAAGCATGCACATGTGAATATAGCAGTACCTACGCTGAGGGTAATCCCCTCGGCATTGCTCCACCTATGCCGAGGGTAGTCCCCTCGGCATTGCTACACCTACACCGAGGGTATTCCCCTCGGCATTGTTCTTACCCATTATTTTATACCTTTGATTTATGTATATATATGTGTGAAATAAATATATTTGCATTTGATTTTTTTGGTTGCATAATACTTTTACTTTCTAGTAATATATCACATATATAGAATAAGCTACACGGGATAGAGGTGTTTCGGTGGAGAAAGACCACATAATACTATTAGTTTCTATTAATATATCACATAATACTTTTAGTTTCTAGTAATATATCATATAATACTTTTAGTTCTAGTAATATATCATTTTTGTTTACTTGTTAAATAATTTTTTGGAATTCAAGAAATAAATACATGTAACATCATGATATAAGGGTTAATAGAATTGATAGTATAGTATTATCAACTATGTATAGGGTGATAACTTGGAAGCTCATATGGAAGGAACGAAGAAGTTAAGCGTGCTAGGACTAGAGTAGTCTTAGGATGGGTGACCTAGTGGGAAGTGTGACCTTGAGTGTGCAATTTGACTTGAGATTAAATGTGCTTAGAGTTAAAAATGATTCATGTGCAATTCCTGTGTAATTAAACATTCAAACAATTCAAATATTTTGAAATTTTGAAAAACAAAATTCTCCACGTGGCCACCAACGCCGAGTGTTTCCCCCTCGGCGTTGCTCCTACACCCCAGCCCTCTAGCGCGCTCCACGTGGCCACCTACGCCGAGCGTTTCCCCCTCGGCGTTGCTCCTAGGCGCCGTCTTCTCAGTGCCGTTAACTTTCTGGGCCGACGGCTGGGCTGCGCCGAGGGGCAGCATAAACCATCAGCACAAGCCTCTACGCCGAGGGCCAAACCAGCGCCGACGGTATCGAGCTGTGCCGAGAACCACCTAAGCTGAGGGCTTAATGCCGAGGGTCACCCTCGGCGTTGAGCAGACCCGAGGGTTATCCGGGCTATGCCGAGTGTTTTCCCGCTCAGCGTTGATCTTCCTTCCCGTAGTGCGGAATTCTCCTTTCCACACGGACCGGGATTAGGCAGCACCCCAGACTGAATTCCCAGGTGTGGCTTGCTTAGGCGGGCCTGAGACTGGGTTTCTCGACCACCGCGCCACCTCATGTCCTCCGGGGGAGGGGGGTCGCCCTGGCTTGGACCCTGCGATGGCATCTTGTCAGGGCGGTGGCCCGCCCGTCAGTTCCAGGGTACCCGGATAAAAATGTTCTAGTTTAGCGATTCTTACAATTTTCTATGAGATCCAAAGCAGCATCCTAGTACCAATGAGGTCATGGTTATTAGGACACATTCCCCCCCCCCCCCCCCCCCCCCCCCCCGCGCAAATACTCTCTTTTGGCACACCAGCAAAACTTTCAAGTGCAAAATCACTGCTCTATATTATTTCTTGCCTGTAACTAAGATGTACAATTGGCCATCCAAAAACACGCCCTAGTATGTGATCTCTTTGCTTTATAAACCTACAGAAGAATTGCAGAATAAGCAGCCGTCTGAAATCAACCTTCCAATCACACTTCCCTCCTCCATTTCGAGGCTCCTGCTCTCCCTGTTCCATAGATGAATACCGAAGCTCTGACCTTTGATGTTATCCATCTTGGCCTTCACCCACCTCTCCTCCTTCCCGTCCTTGGGCGCGACGAACAGCCCGCCGATCTTGTTCCAGTCCACGGGGTAGAACGCCCGCGGCGGCAGTACCGTCACGCCGAGCTCCGGCATCCGGTGCCGGACTCTCGCCGCCACCCTGGATACCAGGTAGGGCCCGTTGTGTCCCCACTTGCTGCCGTCGAACGTGGCGGCGAACTCGGCAATGAAGTCGCGCAGCATCGGGTGGCCCCGGTCGAACACCATGACGGCGTTGTTCAGACGAATCCAGTCGCCCGTGGCCGCGTCCACGGCCTGCGCCCCGATGGCGTTGCGGAGGCCCGACAAGGGCCGGAGGACGACGACGTCGGCGTCGAGGTAGACGCCGCCGTACTTGTAGAGCAGCGCGAGGCGGATGAGGTTGGAGAGGTTCTGCCCGAGCGGGACGCTGCCGGGACCGACTTCCCCGCGCCGCACCGTGCCGAGCCACCGCTGGGCGGGCGTGCCGCCCAGCAGGTACGCCATGTCGGGCGACGCGGCGGCGACGCGGCGGCCACGCGGAAGCCTCGCTCTAGGAACGGCCGGAGCCTGTCCGTGCCGCCGGCGGAGTCCATGGTGTCGGAGGCGATGAGGAGGCAGGCGTTGGGGTGCCACCGAAAGATGGTCTCCACGACGAGGGTTTCGCGGCGGCCGAACTGCTCGAGCGGGGAGAGCCACGTCATGAAGAAGCGGTCCGCGCACGGTCGCTGTGGCGACTGCGGCTCGAAGAGCTTGGCTGCGCGCGCTGCGAACCGCCGCGTCCGGGATGTCTGCTTGACCAGCAGCTTGAAGAGGCTCTTGTTTCTCTTCGTGGACGCCTTCTTGTCACTGTTCGTCTTCAAACGAGGAGGAGGCACGGGCAGCGATGGAGAAGGAGGAGGAGGAGGCAGCGTTGCCGGCGGTGGCGGTGGCGGCGAAGACGAGACATGGAACGCTCGCATGGTCTTGTCCATGGAAACGTCGAGGTTAGTGTCAGCCGCGGGAGGGAAAGTAGTGTTCGTGGTGGCATTTGGTGATCTGGAAGGTGACCGCGGGAGGTGAGGGCATACGAGGAGGGTGAATGTGGTGTGGCAAAAGAGGAAGACGATGAAGATGAGTAGGAGGAGGAACGGGAGGGAGAGGGAGAAGAGGAGCAACGGCAATGGCTTCCGCGGGGGCGGCGCCATCGCCGGAGGGAAGAAGAGCGACGGAGCGTGGGTTGAAGCAGTAGGAGTTGCCATGACGTTCTTGGCCCTCTGAGTGCATGTAGGAGTACGTGCAGTGGCTGCTGCCTCGAAGAGACAAGGAGTAGTTAGTTTACTTGGAGGTCTTCGATCGTAACATGGGAAGGGAGGGAGCGCGATCCGCATGATCTAGCGAGGAGCAGCTGTTGACAGGTTCAAATTAAGTAGGCTTGTGAATTTCAGATTTTGTTTTCTTATCTGGGCCGCGTGTTAATCTGTGTCGTTATCATTAGGATAATGGAGTAGTTGCTTGCATAAATAGTACTACTACTACTAGTAGGATAAGTGGTGGCTCCAGTTGTGCACTTCATTCCAAGATTCGATCGTCGGTACCGTCATACCTAGTTCAATATCGTTCACAGCAAGTACTTTTACTCGTTCTGTAATCCGATATCACTTTGTGATTAACTCCTTAACCACATGCTTGCAAGCGGTGTTGATATCGATCACCGAGTGGGCCCGAAGTATATCTCTCCGACTTGGGAGGGACAAATCCCATCTCGATACATGCAACCCAACAGATACTTTCCGATCACCTGAGAGACACCTTTATGATCACCCTCTCATAGGATGACGTTTGATGACCTCAAAGCTTTCTTCTGATACCAGGGAGTTGTATTATCTCATGGTCTAAGGAATACAATATTTGACATAAGAAAAGCTTCGCAAAGACGAACACGATGACACGATCTAATTGCTTCGCTTAGTTTGGGTCTGTCCACCATATCATTCTCCCAATGATATGATCTCATTATTAATCGACAACTCATGTCCATGGTTAGGAAACCTTAACCATCATTAATCAATGAGCTAGTCCATAGAGGCGTACTAGGGACACGGTGTTGTTCACAAACCACACAAGTATTAAAGTTTCCGCTTAATACAATTCTAGCATGGAATATAAACATTATCATAAACAAGAATTATAATAATAACAGCTTTATTATTGCCTCTAGGGCATAATTCCAACAGCTAGGCCACGTGGCCGCTTAAGGTCTGCGTGAACATAACGTGGACGGTCTTTCTTGTGCAGCATTTACGTGGCAGAGCAGGTCTAATCCCTAGGCCTCAAAGCTCTAACCCGTCATATTTTCTGCCAATAGTGAATGGCCAACCGGCACTACGGGAACAAACGTAGACGCCGAGGGGGATTTCAACGCCGAGGGGGAAATGTCGGGGCCCTCGGCTTAGCTCGCGTAGTGCCCACGGCCACAAAAAACCCGTCGGCATAGCCAAACCGTCGGCATAGACAAGCAACGCCGAGGGGGACCATCGGCGTAGGAACACCCTCGGCATAGATAGAGCAACGCCGAGGGGCACCGTCGGCACAAGCTGAGCACGCGTCACGTTCGTCCGTTGGGAACGACCACTGGATGGACAGTTCACGGCGTATGGCAATGCCGAGGGGTTTACTGTCGGCATAGCTCTATGTAAAGAAAGTTAACGGCGCATAGCAAAGCCGAGGGGGTGACCGTCGGCATTGCCACAAGCATGCACATGTGAATATAGCAGTACCTACGCTGAGGGTAATCCCCTCGGCATTGCTCCACCTATGCCGAGGGTAGTCCCCTCGGCATTGCTACACCTACACCGAGGGTATTCCCCTCGGCATTGTTCTTACCCATTATTTTATACCTTTGATTTATGTATATATATGTGTGAAATAAATATATTTGCATTTGATTTTTTTGGTTGCATAATACTTTTACTTTCTAGTAATATATCACATATATAGAATAAGCTACACGGGATAGAGGTGTTTCGGTGGAGAAAGACCACATAATACTATTAGTTTCTATTAATATATCACATAATACTTTTAGTTTCTAGTAATATATCATATAATACTATTAGTTTCTATTAATATATCACATAATACTTTTAGTTTCTAGTAATATATCATATAATACTTTTAGTTCTAGTAATATATCATTTTTGTTTACTTGTTAAATAATTTTTTGGAATTCAAGAAATAAATACATGTAACATCATGATATAAGGGTTAATAGAATTGATAGTATAGTATTATCAACTATGTATAGGGTGATAACTTGGAAGCTCATATGGAAGGAACGAAGAAGTTAAGCGTGCTAGGACTAGAGTAGTCTTAGGATGGGTGACCTAGTGGGAAGTGTGACCTTGAGTGTGCAATTTGACTTGAGATTAAATGTGCTTAGAGTTAAAAATGATTTATGTGCAATTCCTGTGTAATTAAACATTCAAACAATTCAAATATTTTGAAATTTTGAAAAACAAAATTCTCCACGTGGCCACCAACGCCGAGTGTTTCCCCCTCGGCGTTGCTCCTACACCCCAGCCCTCTAGCGCGCTCCACGTGGCCACCTACGCCGAGCGTTTCCCCCTCGGCGTTGCTCCTAGGCGCCGTCTTCTCAGTGCTGTTAACTTTCTGGGCCGACGGCTGGGCTGCGCCGAGGGGCAGCATAAACCATCAGCACAAGCCTCTACGCCGAGGGCCAAACCAGCGCCGACGGTATCGAGCTGTGCCGAGAACCACCTAAGCTGAGGGCTTAATGCCGAGGGTCACCCTCGGCGTTGAGCAGACCCGAGGGTTATCCGGGCTATGCCGAGTGTTTTCCCGCTCAGCGTTGATCTTCCTTCCCGTAGTGCGGAATTCTCCTTGCCACACGGACCGGGATTAGGCAGCACCCCAGACTGAATTCCCAGGTGTGGCTTGCTTAGGCGGGCCTGAGACTGGGTTTCTCGACCACCGCGCCACCTCATGTCCTCCGGGGGAGGGGGGTCGCCCTGGCTTGGACCCTGCGATGGCATCTTGTCAGGGCGGTGGCCCGCCCGTCAGTTCCAGGGTACCCGGATAAAAATGTTCTAGTTTAGCGATTCTTACAATTTTCTATGAGATCCAAAGCAGCATCCTAGTACCAATGAGGTCATGGTTATTAGGACACATTCCCCCCCCCCCCCCCCCCCCCCCCCCCGCGCAAATACTCTCTTTTGGCACACCAGCAAAACTTTCAAGTGCAAAATCACTGCTCTATATTATTTCTTGCCTGTAACTAAGATGTACAATTGGCCATCCAAAAACACGCCCTAGTATGTGATCTCTTTGCTTTATAAACCTACAGAAGAATTGCAGAATAAGCAGCCGTCTGAAATCAACCTTCCAATCACACTTCCCTCCTCCATTTCGAGGCTCCTGCTCTCCCTGTTCCATAGATGAATACCGAAGCTCTGACCTTTGATGTTATCCATCTTGGCCTTCACCCACCTCTCCTCCTTCCCGTCCTTGGGCGCGACGAACAGCCCGCCGATCTTGTTCCAGTCCACGGGGTAGAACGCCCGCGGCGGCAGTACCGTCACGCCGAGCTCCGGCATCCGGTGCCGGACTCTCGCCGCCACCCTGGATACCAGGTAGGGCCCGTTGTGTCCCCACTTGCTGCCGTCGAACGTGGCGGCGAACTCGGCAATGAAGTCGCGCAGCATCGGGTGGCCCCGGTCGAACACCATGACGGCGTTGTTCAGACGAATCCAGTCGCCCGTGGCCGCGTCCACGGCCTGCGCCCCGATGGCGTTGCGGAGGCCCGACAAGGGCCGGAGGACGACGACGTCGGCGTCGAGGTAGACGCCGCCGTACTTGTAGAGCAGCGCGAGGCGGATGAGGTTGGAGAGGTTCTGCCCGAGCGGGACGCTGCCGGGACCGACTTCCCCGCGCCGCACCGTGCCGAGCCACCGCTGGGCGGGCGTGCCGCCCAGCAGGTACGCCATGTCGGGCGACGCGGCGGCCACGCGGAAGCCTCGCTCTAGGAACGGCCGGAGCCTGTCCGTGCCGCCGGCGGAGTCCATGGTGTCGGAGGCGATGAGGAGGCAGGCGTTGGGGTGCCACCGAAAGATGGTCTCCACGACGAGGGTTTCGCGGCGGCCGAACTGCTCGAGCGGGGAGAGCCACGTCATGAAGAAGCGGTCCGCGCACGGTCGCTGTGGCGACTGCGGCTCGAAGAGCTTGGCTGCGCGCGCTGCGAACCGCCGCGTCCGGGATGTCTGCTTGACCAGCAGCTTGAAGAGGCTCTTGTTTCTCTTCGTGGACGCCTTCTTGTCACTGTTCGTCTTCAAACGAGGAGGAGGCACGGGCAGCGATGGAGAAGGAGGAGGAGGAGGCAGCGTTGCCGGCGGTGGCGGTGGCGGCGAAGACGAGACATGGAACGCTCGCATGGTCTTGTCCATGGAAACGTCGAGGTTAGTGTCAGCCGCGGGAGGGAAAGTAGTGTTCGTGGTGGCATTTGGTGATCTGGAAGGTGACCGCGGGAGGTGAGGGCATACGAGGAGGGTGAATGTGGTGTGGCAAAAGAGGAAGACGATGAAGATGAGTAGGAGGAGGAACGGGAGGGAGAGGGAGAAGAGGAGCAACGGCAATGGCTTCCGCGGGGGCGGCGCCATCGCCGGAGGGAAGAAGAGCGACGGAGCGTGGGTTGAAGCAGTAGGAGTTGCCATGACGTTCTTGGCCCTCTGAGTGCATGTAGGAGTACGTGCAGTGGCTGCTGCCTCGAAGAGACAAGGAGTAGTTAGTTTACTTGGAGGTCTTCGATCGTAACATGGGAAGGGAGGGAGCGCGATCCGCATGATCTAGCGAGGAGCAGCTGTTGACAGGTTCAAATTAAGTAGGCTTGTGAATTTCAGATTTTGTTTTCTTATCTGGGCCGCGTGTTAATCTGTGTCGTTATCATTAGGATAATGGAGTAGTTGCTTGCATAAATAGTACTACTACTACTAGTAGGATAAGTGGTGGCTCCAGTCGTGCACTTCATTCCAATGGAAGTTTCTTTATTTGGTTGGCGATCGATGGCTCATTGAGGACGGGCACCACCATGGAGATAACTTTGGTGCAAGTAGACGGGACACACTGGAGCAGTGAAGGATCCTATCAGCTTTCGTTTGGGAGGAGACTCCTAATGTAATGGCGAGTGTCACATGGTTCCACTTGGGTTCCTCACATACCTAACGAGTAACAATACAAAGGTAAACGAGGAATCTTCTCCCCACCGATTCTATTCTGGTCAGCTGTTACATCATGAGACCGATTCTAATCTTTCCTTTCAAAGCTCCCTTGTGGCCGCTGGATCACACTGGATCGAGCAGAATTTATCTCCGGCAGGCCGTGGCATTCTAGAAACCGGAAATATGATTTTCGATCGTAATGCCACTCCACTTCCACGTTATTGCGGAATATGCAATCGTAATGCAACTGTCACATACGCAGTCCAGCTAAGAAAGAAGAGTACACAAGCTTTGCTAATGAAATCTTGCAAATGGTTGGCAGTGAGTCAAAAAAAGATGCATAACACGACGAGCACATCAACTTTCAACAGGTGCCAAGAGTGCAGTAGCGAACTGTAACCAAGAGAGAAATTGCGTGGTTGGAGTAAGAGTAGTAGGTAGCTCAACGAAATTGCGTGACAGAATCAGTGGATAGAGAAGATCAACAAACCTAGATCCTCCATGGTTGTTCAGCATTTGCACTGCATGCATGGACAATTCATATGCCATTAAAAAACTGCACAGGATTAAAATATATATTACACTCAGGAACTGACGTATCTTAACCATAAACTGTATAAAATGCTAGAATTGCTTATCTGGCAGGCAGAACAGAACACTCTATTACAATTTAGACAGTCAGTCAGCGGCCAGCGGTAGAAGCAAATCTTTAGAAGTTACAAAAGTGAGCTCAACCAATTAACACCATTGCATAATTGAAAAAAAAAATCTAATTACTTCCCCTTCCTAAGGTCAACTGTGTTGAAAAATAACAAATAAAGAATAACACTGGCCGCCTTAACATAATATAAGCGATCAAATCATGGTCAACTAGCAGCCAACCCATAACATCGGACTGTGCTAACCTGATGTATAATTAAAAAAATGTCTCTTAACCAGCTGCCATCCTGCTCTAAGATCCACTCTCAGCTGAGGCATCACAGGTAACAGACCCAGGCAAATCATATTTACAGCCTTGTGAACTAACTCAGGGAGCAGATTGCGACAACTCCGTGCAAGCCACACTTGTTGCATTTAACTTGGAAATGACTGCGAGACAAGCTGAGAGCGAAATCGAGAACATGGCATGTACAACTATTTCTTGCCTTCACAACCATCTCACCCAAACTTGCAATAGTGGAAGTTCCTCGGCTGCCACAAATTGCATAGAATTGCTGGTGTACCATCTCCACAGAATTCAGACAATACAATCAAGGGATGTAACTGTCACTCCTAGAATATCTGCCGGGAGGAATCCTTTGTACCATCGGCTGGAAATCTGGCTTGAAGCGTTTACTATAATTGGATGCAAATGACCTGCGAAAAGAGTAGATACTACTGTGGTCATTGCTAGGCTAAAACTCAGCAAACTTCATCATCCAATTCCCAAACTTAGCAACAACAAAACCATAAAACTGATTACAATGCTACAACAGTACAGCATATGTTGCATATCTCGATAGAGGGGATAAGTTGAATTCTTCTCATCTTTCTTCAGGCTAAATGTAATCAAATAAGTGTCATTTCTGCTAAAGTATGAAGTCTATGTAATGAAAACTTCTTCCCAACACTACACAACAAGGGTTTACGGCAGTACGCCATTGATAATACGTATCTAACTATGCAAGCATCCTACTCCAAACTCACAGGGATACTTGAGGCCCAAAATACCACACATTTCAAAATAGCTTTCCCGGATCTTCAGCAATACTTGAGTGCTAATAATCTAACTGATCTACAACAGCAGACTAGCCAACCCTCACCTTGGAGATCCAGATCGTTTCTGTGGAAGGTGACCAAGCATGTATTTCAATGTTCTCAGAGCCCCATCAGCAGCCTACAATAAGACATTATGAAAGAAACAGGTTCAAACAGACTGCAAATTAACTGCACATAATCCAGAAAATACCTCTATATTCAAATAATATTCATTCAATTTTGTACTTTATTGCGTCAAAAGAAGACAACCTTAATACTCTTTAAGAATAAAAACAATGGTCTTAGGGACCTTATAGAATCAATACAAGAATGAAGTGAAGAAATAAAACACCCACGCCCACACCATTGAGTTTATTTGTTGATTTCAAAACTACAAGAAGAACAAAGTGAAGAAATAAAACAAATAATTCTCTTATATCAGCTTACAACCTGTAGCTTAGCTTCCTCCCATGTTGCTCCAACTCCTTTACCCAGGATTTGCCCATTTATCTCGATCTGAAAAGCCAATCGCAAGTACGCGGTAAGAAGAAGAAAGTACACTGGAAGCATCGGAAATCCAATTCGGCTCACGGGTGCATATGAACCCAACATTTGAAAACACATTTCAAAATGTCAAAAAATTCAGAAAAGAAATATTTGCATGTACATCCGGACATTCTATGTCCACACACAAGTTTTGGGGAAAAAGGAACATTTCTTGTGTCCCGTGTAAAAAAGAGAAATTTCGATGCTCCAACATTTTTACACGGGAGACAAATGTTCCTTTTTCCAAAAACTTGCGTGTGGACAAAGAACATTCAGATGTACACGCGAAATTTTCTCAGGATTTTTTGACACTTTCAAATTTATTTTTATGCATTTTTCATAATAGGTTCATATACACCTGCGAGCCAAAACACAACCTCTGAGCTTTAAAAAAATACCTAAAGTGAGCCCTAATGTATCAGACAAAAGTTCATGAGCATTGGAAATGAAGTACTTACCTGAGCATGAACTTCTTTCCCTGTCAGACTATCGGATGGAGATGGCTGAGCTTGGAAAACTAAGTTATACCCCTCAGCTGTACACTGCAACACATCAAAAGATAAATCCAGGTGAAAAGGGCACAATTAATTAAAATCTGGCAATTAAAGCAGCTACTTACAAGCTCCTTGAGAGCAGCAACAGGACTAGTGGATTTGGTTGAGTTATAAACTCTCTCGTGTATATATCTAGACTCATCCGAAGTGCTTGCAACTGGTAACATGTCATCTCGACTACTTCCTGTATATTTGAATGAGGTTGGATTGCTACTAAAACCATTATCCATTGGAACTGTCAACTTATCTGGATCAAATGACAGAAATTTATCTGCAAGTAAACTTCATCTGTCAAAATCTTGCATCATATTACAAACAAAAGAAAGCGACATCTATATAGTATATACAGTTTTTATAAGATTGCATCTATTATAGTATTATGGATAGAAAAAAACTAAGCCCATCGACCATAGAAAACAACATGCATTGGGAAATTATGGACAGTCAACAGATATGGAGAAACATTTCAGTGACTTCAGATGATTAATAACTAAAATGCCACGACTGCGAGAAATCAGAACAACAAGCAGTTGCAAGATAGAGAGACTTAGATGATATGTAATAAGTCGCCTACTAAAATATGACCCCAAACAACCGGTTGTTAACCACCTATACCTCAGTTGCATATTTGTCATTTTTCATCTGGAGTCACAAACTAGAAGTACAACACAAAACTCACCTGCCAAATTTCTTAAAGATATATTAGCAGCCCGCTGTTGCGCTTCTTTCCTAGTTCTTCCCATTCCTTCACCAACTTTTTCTCCAATAATCCAAATCTGAAAGATCCGCACAGATAATAAGGAATGGAGAAACATGACACAGTAGTGTCGAAACTGCAAGTGGATTGGAATAATTTGCATGCAGCAGCATACTTAAAGAGTTGGTGAAATTTTAATATATGTTAAATAGTGGCTATCCTGTTACACGTTATAAAGATTACATCCTGACATCTACATCAGGTTTTCACAGTTTCCAATAAAAGAGAAATATCATCATCCATTTACAAGATGTTTATTAACAAAATGTCATTATTGACATTTTCAATCAGTAGAAGTTGTAATCTACCTGAATGGAGAATTGCAAGTCTGCAGTATCACATAGAGTTGACTGGTACTCCACCTAGAAACAAGCGAAGAAACACCAGATAGGCAGAAACATTAAGCTAATACATAGAAGATAATGATATCTGATCAGTAGCATCAAAATTACCTTAAATCCACACTTTGACGCAATCTCCTCCAATACAACACCAGATGCCTCTGTATATTGTACAAATTGACGTCCTGACTCCATTTGGCTGCTTCTGTGACCTGAATGAAGGGTTGACATGTCCTCTCCTTCACATTGCAGACACAGTTCAGATACTCTAGTTAAGTACAAATCAAAGAGTTTACGAGGGGCATTCATGAAATTGCAAGCCTTTCATGATAACAGGAGCACCATTGAGAAAAGCAGTAAACAAGAATGAATTTTGGATCAAAGATAAACCTATCTGCAGAAAAAGGAGCAAATCATTTGTAGTTTTTTGTAATCACCTCCATGAATGCCCCAGCAGTAGCTGGCTAGCTGCCAACTGAGAACTGACCATCTACAGGCTCACTATGGGCAAAAAGCAATCATATTATTTTACGTGCTAACTGGTCAGACACACAGATGGGTTTACGAAAAGGTGCGCATACATTTAATTACTTGGTACAAAATAACATCTTAAATCATCTAACCACAAGAAATGAACATTGGGAAATCAAGACATGAGAAACGCAGTTAGAAATGTTATACTAGTTGGACATCATGCGCTTGTTGTGAGTTTCGAATGGAACATTGAACTTCAAGTGCTAAATATGCATGCAATTTATCATTTATGCAGTTACAGTACAGTTAGGGAAATAATTCACAATAGGCAAGATTCTCTGTAAAAGGTGTTACATAATAACATCAGCCATATTAACAAATTAGTATAAGGAAAATATTTAACACTCCCTCCCCAAAATCTGACTTTGACTTTGACCAAAACTTACATCCAACACAGTTTGGGAAGGAGGGAGTAACAACCAAGCAAAAGTAACTAAAAAGACGTAAATCAAAACTTGTGTCCGAGCCATAATACCTCTCTAGCAGCAATGCAACGAAATCTAATGCCTAACTAACATATGTAATAACAAAGTACAACTTATGTCCAAGCCAAAATGTCTAGTCATTTTTCAAACTCAACCAAACTGTAATGCCTAACTAGCAAACATACTAACATTGTACTTTTTACTGTAGTCTGTAGGCATGACGACGATCTAAAATTTTACCAGAAAAAAGCTTGATTTAAGGCAGGTGACAGTAAACACAGTTGTATAGAGATATATAGGTCATTATATTATAACAGGATATCCCAAATAGCTTAAGTTTCTATATTCAGTAGGTACAAAAGGAATTCGTGGACCATGTATTATCCTATGCAGCTGCTAACCTGAAATCCTGTATGAACATCAGAAACATCAAAGGTAAAGCAAAACATACCGGAAAAGGATCTGTAGGTTGTAGGTGCCTGGTTCTGAAGCATACGATGATCCTCACTGTGAGGCGCCTGAGTAAATCAAGAATTTGTCACCAAATCGTCTAGAATCACCTCATTAACGAATAAATATGAATTACAATTTACTCAAAATAGATGATGACTCACCTGAGAAGGATATCTCTGGTTCTGATAATTAAGTCTATCGGAAGATATAGGATTATCCCCAGGAGGGAGGTATGATTGATGTGGCGGTTGATTTTTATCACTATGTACAGCATCAGATTCTAAATGAACCCCCATTGAGGTCCTATTTAGGTTTCTTGGGTCCATCTCATCCTCCACAGGGAACAATTTACCCTGAGATTGCACTTGAGGAACTGAGACTTGTGCAGAAGGTTCTGCGGGAAAGGGTGGTGCAGGATCTCTCGTGTCTTGGCCATGCTGTAATATCAGAAGCCTTCTCCTCGTGTCAGGATCTAACTCAGACTCAGGAACCTCACCCTCTTCCCTAGCTGGAGAACCTTGTGAGGGATCCCAAAGACCAGATTGAGCAACTGGCCAGCTGATTGAAGGAGGCTGAGGATCTTGATCGTTATTCAAAGGCACCATCCCCAGTGGTGGTGCTAACGGAGTAGATGAAGATGTAGCAAATTGCTGGTTAGCAGCTACTGGCATCACATCAACATTTGTTGTCATTGGATCTGCAGCTTGAACACTGCTAACTGCTTCCTGAAAAATAGTTCAGATACACATAACTAGGAGAAATGATTATTACACCATTAAAAATAGTAACAGTTGCTAAGAAATGTAAGACATACGCCTCTTTTACATCAACATTTTTGTTACATGAACACAACCCAATGGAATTTGGAACAACACCATACGGCCCAGACATAGGTTGAGCAGTTCCAGTTAGTTGTTTCAACAAAAAATAAAGGGTGGAGCTAAGAAACAACTAACACATTCTCATTCAGTTAAGTTGCATTTAGTTAATTTAGGGTTTACTATTGGAGCATGGAGACATACTGAACATAAATTAGGCAGATAATGATCAGAAAAATACCATGACAAATGGTAAACTACTACCTCCATTCCTAGAGAAATGACTTCCAAGAAAGCATGCAGTCCAACTTCTCTAACTTCGACTCAGAGTCCATGTAAATATTTTCATAACAGAGTTTTGTGAACTTTTTACTCGCATGTTCATATATGAAAATAATAGCCTACCCCAACTTGCTTCAGACAAAAGGCTTTGATGTTGTTGTTATTGTTGTTCATATGAAAATGATGGTCAAACTTGCATGTTGGGAACTGTATCCATGTCCAAAACGTTCGTATATATTCACGAAGGCGGAGAGTATATTTTATATTTTTAGTATTGGGTCAAATGCAACATTTATCCAATGACCCAATATTGTCTACTACAACCGCATTGGGTAATGAGTCTCTTATTGTACTCAGCAACAAATGAACTACCACGTTGAGTTTCAAGTTATGCACTCTACCCTAAGGTATAGAACTTTTGCTTGTTAAACTTGTCGGCCATAACTCGACATACATGAACAAAAACTACACGAAATGTTACACAGTGTCTTTGGATTTCTAAAGCGTATTGCTTGACCGTAATAACAAATGGCCAACGCAATTTTTGATCATCAATAAATTTAGGCAATCCTCTACCTCACACTCAATTTAATTACACACAACACGACCCTAATTCTTGGATATTAACTCATTTCCGTTTTCAAACTCCATCTTTTTACAACCAAGCATCCAGAACAAGGAATAGAAGTGCAAACCTTCATTCTCCTCTTAACCTCTGCATCTGGCATACCATCAAAAGCCAGAGGATCTTTGTTCACATTCAAAGTTGCAGCATTCTCATCCTAACAAGAAAAATATCAGTGTTACTTGGTACTTAGAGGGAGTCAATCTGAAGTATCCAGCCAACAACCTTCACAAAGTTTACCTCTGAAATCAAATAATTCCCAACATCAGGAGCGGAAGGAACATTATTTAATTCATCATCGAAATGAACCTCACTAATCCATGGCAGGAGGCCCTCATCAAATTCCCTGTCAATTGAATCATAAATTGTTATGTCAACAAATCATTCAACATTGTTATATGTGTATGTAACAGGAAAACAATTTCAGCAGTAGCATACAGCCAAGATGATGTTCTTACTTAAAGAAGACACCCCTAACATTGCATGCAACATTTCTGGCAACACAGAGAACTGGAACAGGGAAGTTCGCCTGTGTAAGTTAAAGACATCTGTAAACAATAAAGTAAGATAATCTTATGCTGGAATAAAGTACAAAATAGACATTACCTCTGCCTGTGGAGCGTAATATGGAGAGAAGGCAGGAACAACATGAACTCGACACTGATCCTTCTCATCCCAAACTTTCAAACGATCATCAATCACTAGGGCCATTCCAGGGTGGCAAGATCCATCATGGAATACATTTAGCAAAGACTTTTTAGAGCCTAGATGAGTAAATATAGCATTAACCTCAAAAGGATGGAAGATCGCACAATATAATATGCATGGACATGGAAATTCACTGTAAGTGTAACATCATTAGCAACAATTGGTTGAAAATTTTATATAAAGGAACTATGCCCATATGTGGTTGTGGTTGGAAGCAAGATAAATATATACCAGATTTGACACAGACAAGCCTGTGAGGAAGTTGAACAGAGTTTATCAGTCTCGAATCAGGATCAAGCAACCTCCACATTTCCAAGGCATAGTCCCTCTCAGCCATTGTGCACACATAAACCTCAAAACGTTTCCGACCTCTTGCAATCAGGTAGCTCCGAAGATCATCCCAAGCAGGCCGTAACCGTACCAGAACACTGGTGTCTCTTATCTAACAGAAAAAAGGAATGGAAAATAAACTATAGAGTCTAGTAACAAGCAAACATGGTTAAAGATCAGAAGGCCCAAGAAAAAAGAATATTTGGTTGTCCATATCATCTAGTGCATGCAACTTCCCGCAAATAGTGTGGATAAGACGTTATTTAATTTTATTCAAACTCCGCAAGCAACTGTGTGATGCATGAACAACTGGCAGCACCATAACCAAACATTTGTCAGGAAAAAACTAACAGTTAATTTGAGAATACTAGAAGATAGATTGAACTGAATTATAGTGGTAAAATTGATTACATCATGCAAAATAATCCAAATCATGATGGGTATGTTTATGAATGTGAAAATGACTGAATAAAAAATACAAAAATACAACAAGCTGTTTTGGCCATCACAAGTGCCCAAAAATGACCGAATAGAGTCATGAACGTACCGATGGATTTATACGTGTCAATATAATACTTTTCTCTTGTAGCCTTATGATAGGACGTATCAACGATTGATGATTATCAGCTAAAGGTGGGACAACCTCAGATTGCGCTTTGTACACTTTGCCACCATCAGTTACTTGATCGCTTTCTATATACTGCTTTAGCATAGACCTGTCATCTTGGTACCTCTTGATCTCTGCCAGCATACCACTAATACGCTGCGGATCAGACTCATTACTCAATTTTCTCTGGATTGCATCAATTCTGTCTTCAAAAGACCGTGTGGTATTGGCAACAATTAGTGTTTCATCAAGGTCAAACACAATACCTAGGCATCGAAGATTCAACATACTCAAGCAAGAAGTATACAGGCCTAACGGTACTTTATAGCCCCAAAAGCATGCATGGTTTGGCAAGTTACTCTTGGGTTTCATTGCCACTAAATGGATTTCTTCTGCTCCAAGTAGAAAAACTGCTGTCTGCAAGCACAAAGAGTTAATCGGAAGGAGATTAAGCCAAACAGAACAAAGGTTTAATTAGGAAATAAAGTGTAACAGGGAGAAAAGAAATGCAAAATGCACCGAAGGCAAGGAATTTCCTGAGGCAAAGTGTAACAAGATGTGCTAAATCTCCTTTGCCTTGGGAATTTCCTTTTCGTTAGGACATCTCTTTACAGAGGTCCCAAACAAAAAGATAAACGTACTATATGGTTAGCTACAAAAAGATAAACATACTATGTGGCACAGATTGGCCGAAATTATGCAAATACGAAATGTTGGAACAGGAATATTCACAGCAAAGCCATGATCACAGTTACTAGTAAACGTACTATATGGTTAACTACAAAGGCGAATAATGTAACCTAATATATTTGCGCTCTTCACAAAAATCTCCTAGAGGATTAAAGCAGCGCTAACTAACTAGCAGATGAATTCTATGCACATTAATGTGTTCAAACTCAAAAGTAGTCAAGCACACTTCACTCATTCTTCAAATATTTGTCGGTATATGGGGTTCAGCAGTTCAGGGTTCACATTCAATTGCAATGATGAACTGCTGAGGAAGAAATATCATTGAGTCCAAAGTCCATAGCAGTTGTAAGAAAGTAAAACCCTTCATCACCTCTAGTATGCCTCAACAAACAGCATTTTGTATTCCAGAGTCTTAAAGCATGACTGCTCTGTTTGAGAAATATGAAACGCTGCTCCTTAAACCAAGTCCATCGATTCAGCAATACATGTCTATCGATTCAATTAGGTATAAGCCAAGTCCAAAATCCAAAAAACAACAAAACTGATTCTCATCTACGTTCCAGTGGGTATCATTAGTCAGTAGCTAAGCATCTCTAGAAGTGTCATTGCTGTGTTACAGTACTCATTAATGCAGTAAATGTTTCAGGGAGGTGGTTTTCCACTAAGGTAACTTCATGCGCTAACTAATATTCCTTGCTCGGATTTACTCTTGTACCATTTATTCAGATTGATCTGTGTTGTCCAACTGTTGGGAAATGATTCATATATACCTTGCTGTCTCTGAGGCAAGCGGTGTGCATGGAGACAAGCGGCGATGGGGGCTCGTCCGCTGTGGCTGTCGGCTTCGACTCCATCACGAGGCAGCGGCCACTGGAGGACACGGTTTGCAGGATGGCGAGCGGCGGGCACCGCTCACTGGGCGGAGAGAGGCGGTCCACCCGGATCTCGCGCACCCACGGCGCCCCTGCCAGGTCCATCTCCCCCTTGGGCCACAGCTCCACCTCCCCGATGGAGATGTGCCCAAAATACACCGCCGCTTTGATCATGTTCCTAGAGCAGATCACACGGACCGAATCCGAAAAATCAGTGATCCGGTCCTCGAGTCAGAGTCTGTTCGAGACAACGCGCACTGGTCTGACAGACCTGCGCGGGGCGCACTGGTGGATCTGTTCTTATCGCGCGGTCCAAATCGGCGGGGATTAGAGGAGGAGTGGGAGTGCGCGCGAGGTCCTATGGTGCTCGCTTCGAATCGCGTTCATGTTCTTCGCCGGCTTGTGGCCGGGTTCGGCGTCCCGGAGGGGGAGGTTATGGTCGTGTTTGGGGATTTCGTGCGACGCCGCGGCAATGGCGGTGGCGGGCGAGTTTCGGGACTTCGTCGGAGAAGGGGGAGGTGTAGTGATGGGTGGGCTGGCGGCTCGGGAAACCCTAGGCGTCTGATTGGACTGGCTGATGGAGAAGACGACCAGAGCCACGTTTATTTAGGGCGAGGCGGGGGAGGTTAAGACGATATTAGCGTGTTTGCCATGTTCTCAAAAAAAATTTAAGAAGCTTTAGCAGGAAAACTGCTAAATTTATTGAACAGATAGAAATTTAGTTCAGTTAATATAAAAAACCGGACTCCAAACGCTCTTCTGTTTTTTTACGAGTAGTAGTAGGCAGGCTGTTTGTTTTTACTACTACTCCACGTGCTCTTCGATTTATTTTTCTCGCGGGGGAAACGCTCTTCGATTTTGACTTGTCATGATTTACCACTGGTATCAGTTTCGGGAGCTGTTTACTTTTCCTGATAAACAGTGTATGTCCTAGTCATTTCTAGAAAAAAAATTATGTCCTAGTCCAGCCAGCTTCGAGTGCCTTTTACCGCTTAATTTATTTATTTTGCGGGAAAGCGCTTGATTAATTTCTTTGACGTTAATCGTCAACCTTCAGCTATACGAGTCAAGTTTCTCTTGGACGCGTGTGCTTTGATTATGTGTTGTCTGCTTCTTGTTCAAAATTATTATATTCTAGAGGTGGTTACATTTTTGGTGTTTGAGCATGTACACATTTTGATATCAGTCTCTTTCAATCTACTGATGTTATCATTGGCGATGGTTGCTGCTTTAGTGTGCTGGTTCTTTAGAATCTTAGCACGACAGACGAAAAGTCTGTCTACTATAACAAGCTCTACTATGGTAAGCTTTGTCCGGCTCTAGTGATGGAGGGGCGAGAACGGCGCGCGTCTTCGCCTCGTGCTATTGTTTGTAGTCTTCGTTAGATGGTCCATCGATCTATTTGTAATTTTTATTACTTTTAGGCATGTGTTGTACTACAGTTGATGATTATTAATAGATCGGTGGAATTTTCGAAAAAAAAGGTGAGAGAAACTGGACTAGCGTTTGGCACTAAAGGAAGATAAGGTCATGTGCAATAGAAGGTGCATAGATGGTTGCTTACGAAAATAAACCAACTTTCTTGTAAACACCAACGCATACATGTTAATATTTTTCTAAGCAGCTCGTGTTGTACATAGCCTAGGTTGAAAAGACTAGCACCGACGCTAAATTTAGCACCCAATGCACAAACCAATGTGTGTGTGTGTGCGCGCGCGTGCGCGTGCATGTGCGTGTGTGTGCGCGTGTGTGCAGGGGCGGAGCCCGGGGCCTAGCAGGGTCAGACCCCCCTAATTGTTGGCCCTCCTCAAGATTTTACAGCTGACACTAATAGTATTAGGACATGTAGAGTAGAGTCCAGTCAGCTGTTTGTAATAGCTTCCACGTCTGATTTTTGATCGGTTAGAGGAGAGAGAAGGAGGAGAGATAAAGTGCTCGTCGTTTATTTTGCAGACGGTCGATATCCGATAATCTTTGTTGTTAACGACGGCTTCCGTCCCATTGTATGGATAGCGTCGGTAACATGTGGCCCCAGAAAAAATCTGGTCCTTTGATCGTTTTGTTTCCAACGTAATTTGAGTTCCTTGCAGTTATGAGTTTCAGATTTTTATAGATAGCTGAAAAGACGGCTGCTGTACGAGTCGTCTATGGCGTTGTCTATAGCTGACATGTATAAGTATTACAGACGGCGGCTGTCTAAATCACTGTACATGCCCTTAGGCCATATGTAATCATTGTAAATAGGTTATTTAAGCCCAAATTAAGGTAATTGTGCACAAATCTATGCCCAACAGGTTAAAAAATAGCTCGTGGCAGATCGTGGAAGCTTGTCTATGTTGCCACATATGCTCTCCCTAATCGAATCCATCGATTGATCGATCTCGCTTGCCAGGACAGCTTGTTGCTGCCGCATACGTTACACTTCGATTGCTGGCTTGTTCTAATAGTTCGGTGGTGGCCGGACGGCCGCTGATGACCATAGTTGACCATTCTATCAATTCACGAGGGGATGTGAAGGTATAGTTCAAGTAATGCTAATATGATCTAACTCTTCTTGTTTGTCCTATGCCTAAATTTTTCAAAAACGACTAGAAAAACTATACTAGATTAATTTTTCATGTCAATTGATACTAGAATTGCGGCGAAGTGCTGAAGCTTCAGGGTTTAGTCAGTGGCAATGTTTTAGGTTATTAAACTTGTGAAAAAATAGCTACATTGTTGCTAACTGTATGACGATATGTTTGTCAATTTGCTTGCCAAATTATTGTTCGCCATTTACCACCTATCGTATGTTGATATTCGATTTTGTTTTAGACTTGATACCTTAGCATACTTGACCTAGTTGTGCTCCATTTTTCTAAAGAGAGGAATAATCGTATGTTTAAATTTTGAACGGCACGAGTCTTGCCCACCTTTAGGTGGCCAGGTTTGCTCTAGGACATGAAGTAGCGGGCTCTCGCTTTTGGGGCCACCCTTCCTCCCGTAGGCACTACTCCCTCCGATCCATATTACTTGTCATAGAAATGGATGTATCTAGACATGTTTTAGTGCTAAATACATCCAATCTAATGACAAGTAATATGGGTCGGAGGGAGTAGATAAATCTAGGTTTTCATTGCTCGCCCCACCTTATGTACAGATCCTGGCTCCGCCCCTGCGCGCGCGCGCGTGTGTGTGTGTGTGTGTGTGTGTGTGTGTGTGTGTGTGTGTGTGTGAGAGAGAGAGAGAGAGAGAGAGAGAGAGAGAAGCGACGTGTACATCACTATGGCCCAGTTCTTTTGAAGGTTTTTTCGAGAAGCTGGGGTAGGGCAGCTTCTGGGAGAAGCTGCCAAAAGAACTGGGTCTATCTGATTTATAGGAGGGATGCAGAAACTATCTTTGGCTCCCAAGCTCCACTGCTCCCTTCATTAAAAGAAAACTATATGTATAAATTTCAAAAAATCAAAGAATAAATTTGGAACATAATCAATATTGTATCCTATAAACATGAAAAATCGTAACCCTAAATTCTTTGTACTATGGGCTACGCAAAAATAACAAAATCTGATAAAATATTTTTGTCATATCCACGCTTTTATCATTTTTTTGTAGCTCATAATATAATATTTTAAATTGGTATTTTACACGTTTGTAGGATACATCGTTGGCTATATCCCAATTTTTTTTCAGATTTCTTAGAACTCAAAAATATAATTTTTAATTTTATTTTAGAATTAGGATCACTAGTGCCCATGTGCACCGCTCCTAAGGGATGCGGAAGCTCTCAAGAATTTTATCGTGTTTAGATAGTACCAGTAGATTGTTTCTTTACTACAGGAGCTACATGAGGATTGTGAGCTACATACCGTTCACTTTCTTTGGGTTGATATGTTTCCTTCTCTTTATTTACTTCGTTTGCCAAACAAAGGGTGTTGACCAGACCATCTGATCTCATCAGGTAAGCCCACTCACCCAACATATATAGGCTCGCACTAAACCGTGTGCCCTGGACCGGTAGGCTGGCACGTCGCCGAAAAAAAAGCACTCACTTGTGTTCGTAAAGACGTGTTCAGCAACGCGTAATATAAAATCATTCCACGGTATAAAGTTGCAGGTATCAAATCAGAAACCGGAAGATTCAACGGAGATGATGCATCTAGAAAGTGGCCTCGTCACTTCGTCAGTTCGCATCTGGTCACGCTCCACCTGTCGAGTCGAGCGGCTCATCATCTGATTTCTGATTAGGCTCGTGTGTCTCTGTCCAATTGCAAGTCACCGGTACTCCTATGTCCTTTGCTGTGTGACGAGTGACGACGGCCATTCGTTCTCGCGTCATCCGCTCCGGTGCGCGTCATGTCAGGATCAGATCCCAGGAAATCTCCTGTATCTGGCTCAGCCTGCCGACCTGCTACCGTGGACGCACTGCAGCCGCGAGCGATGTCATGTCGGAGCTCAAACAGTAGAAGGATAAAGGCTGAGCAACCGACAACGGAAAGGACAGAACATACTCCTACACACAAGAAAATGCAACTGCTGTCCATGTCGATGAGCTTCATCAGAGCTCAAATTCTATTTCCTTCCTAGCTGCCGTATACACGTAACATCATCATGCCGAACGTGCCAGGCCCTGGTGTATAACGAATTCAACACTAGTATGCAACTATTTTCTGCTTTTCTATCTGTATACAACCGAGATGTTTTTTCCTTACAAGAATATGTCAGAGAAGGGGGGAAAGCAAGAGGACAAAAATGAAGAGAAAAGCTAGAGGGGGCTACAGTGGAAGAACAGATAAACACTGTCGGCGAGAAATTTCTCTCCAAACAGGGCGGCCAGCCTCGGCATTTTCTCGCGCTCCACTCTCATGTACAAATTCGAGCAAACGAACTGTTGGCACCTCGAATGCAAGGTCGTCGCAGGTTAGTCGAAGTTCCCGAGCATGCATGCATGCACACCTAGGGCTAGGGAGAAGCCAAACCCAATCACATGGGACTCGAGACCGCTCACTCAGCAAATCAAACCACATCTCCACCTATTCTATACACAAAATTTACCCCTGAAGGGCTAGCTATACTCTGACGGGAAACCCAAAATTCTGGAGTATCCTGATCCGACCTCCGCTGCCGGCCGTGACGATCGCCATGCCCCAGGCCGACCGGCTTGGAGCTTGCCCAGCACCGTTGGGGATGCTGGTACCGCTGGATCGAGGGCTCTGTTTCGTTGGCGTCATGAGCTCCTCGGGCCAAGTCGCGGATGCCCTGTCGCCGCTATTATGATTTGAACCGGTGCTTAGGTCATTGCCGCTCTGCTGTTGCTGGAAATCAGAGGGTCTGTCAGGATACTCGGGCACACAATCCAGCTCCTCGTGCTTCCTGGAGTTGGTTCTGGACGTCACAGCTGATCCGGCCGTAGATGGCAACGCCACAGCCACCGTCACGTCCTGGCAGTAGAAGTGTTCGTACGAATCTGTGACAGAAACAGTGCCCTTGCTTCTTCTTTGCTCAAAGCTATCGTCATTTCTCCACACGTACACATGGGAGTTTTCGCTTGCTGAGATCACGTACCTCCCATTCGCATCTAAGCAGGCTGAGATCTGGCTGTTGGTGTTGCGGAAACCTGAAAGGGAACAGGGTATCAGAATTCAGAAGCCATTGTATCTGGAATTCTAACCAGCAACTGAGGCAGATGGTATCTATGGGGAAATACAAGGATATCAGACCCATATACTAAAGAAAGAGATGACTATTTTAACATGGTAAGTGGATTTTGACAACCTATCAACTCAAAGAAAGTGGAATCTGGCAAGTTTTGGCACTTTGCTGAAAGGAAGAACATGACAGCAGAATTGGTCTTCACTAGTCACGTTCAATCAATGAGCAGGGATTGCATTGCTTATAAGCTGATTATCATACCATGATTGACAGCTTTAGCCCTATTCTGGACAGATCTTCCATACAGCAAAAATTAGATAGGTAATAGTAGCAAGCAAGAATCTGTTTACTAAATGACTGAAGACAAGAACTACTGTGAGTAGAACTTAAAGTAACAGTATCTCATGAAGGTTATTAACCAAACCTACAAGAAAAAGCAATATGGTATGAATAAGTTCCAACTTCCAAGGTGTTAGATTCTGTATATACTCTGTATATATAGCCCAAACAAACCTAGCTATTACGTGTTTAAGACAAGGCTCAATATTTAATACCTTTAAACTTGTGAACTAGTTCAAAGCCATCAACCACTCTGATCCGTGAATCAGCAGATGTGACGAGCACCTTCGAAGAACTCCCTGGGAAGAACTATTCAAGTAACTATGATTCAGTAACACAAGAATGTTCTCATCTGCGTGTGCCTTCTGTCATAATGGAAAGTTGTTTAAAGTGAGCACCTGAAATCCAGTGATCTTCTTCTGGCTGGACTTCCTTTTCTTAGTTTGCAGGTCAATTTGTTTCTTTTGGAGAAGCTTACTATCTGTACAGGAGTTAATAAAGAACAGGTCAACTCTGCAGGAAAAGTAAAGCCTAAACAATAAACATAGAAAAATAAGCTTGAAACTGTAATGGTCTTGAGAGAGACATATACCCGAGGTGTCATAAATATGACAGCTGCCCTTGTGGGAACCAACCAGCGCACTCTTCAGAAAAAACAAAACATGGTGTTACGTAGAACTTAACAGATGAAAAATGGGACAAAGGTACCATTGAAAATATACAAACCTGTCCATCAGGGGTATAGCAAGCAGCAGTGACCATTTCATGCAGATCATGCCAATCAACAATTTCACGTTTTGGAATGCTCCATATGCGAACCTTTTCATCCAGGGAACCACTAATGAAGTATCTATCATCAACAGGGTTGAACTGGATGCATGTCACTGGAATTCAAAGCAATACAAAAAATTGAGAATAATGCAGGCACGCAACACACATACACAAACACAATGAAATCCAAATCTCACCATAGTCGCAGTGTGAGAACGTTTTTAAACATGAAACACTTGACATGTGCCATAACTTTACTGTTTTATCCATTGAAGATGAAAGTAAGTACTGCACAAAACATGAATAATAAGTTAAATACAGAAAACTCATTATTTGAACACCACTAGTATAAGAAACATTGCGAGAAGATTCATACAGTTGTAACAATAATAGTTTGGGCCCATTGCTGTAGTCATTAACTCATTATTGAAAACTGTGAAGTTTTTTTTTAGCTAGCACACAAAGGTATAAAAGTACCACCAGGAATCGACCCACAGATCGGTATTAAACTGCAGACTATATATGTAGACTCCTAGCTGCTCACAACGTGGACCCAATGAAAAGTTTCTGGACTGATAACAATGGTCTCTGTTGCCTCTGAAGATGATTGCCTTGAAACAAGAGACCACCTTTTCTGGAACTGCTCTTTTAGCAAATGCTGCTGGCTTTTGATCGAAGTCGGACAGGATGCTAGTCAAGACCATGCCGGCATGCTCTCCTCTGCTAGAACATCTTTTCGCAAACCTTTTTTCTTCGAGGTTATGGCTACTGCTGCTTGGTCCATTTGAAAGCAGAAGAATGCTATTTTTTTTGACAATACAAATCCTAGTTGTAGTTCCTGGTCCTTCTCCTTCACAAGAGACCCTTTCCTTCTTTCTTACAGAGTGAAGGAGGACCTTAGGCTGGCTCTTATTGCCTGGCTAGACAATTTGTAATCTCCAGGCTACGCCCTTTGTACATCCTCTCCCCCCACTTCTAAATTTTTTCTCTATATCTAAAAAACAATTACTGTCGGGGCCTCCTACAGTTTTCAGTTAAAAAAAAACTAGCGACAAAAACTTGACGGTGCAGTTCCTGGTTTCTAGACCATAAAACAAATAATGCGTGATCAGCAGATAATTCAAACTCCATTATTAGTAACACATGCCATGCAACATGCTAGAGGGAATTCCTTACACTCCAAGCTACCGTAAGTCCTAACATAGTTACTCCCTCTGTTAGGGATTATAAGGCCTATAGTTGTACATGCACCAATAGTTGTACATGCACCACTTTGATAGGATTAACAAAACCAATAACTCACCCTCTTGATTACTACATGCACCAATAGTTGTACATGCATGAGAGAAAAGAAAGAAAAAGAAGACCATGCATTGGAGGAGAGATGACAATAAATGAGAAAAGACTTGTAATTCCTAACATTTTAAAAAACCTCATAGGCCTTATAATCCCTAACGGAGGGAGTATAAGCCTATTAGCAAAAGCTTTCAGCAGATAAGGGTTAATTTCACTATCAAAACTTGGGACATGTTAATCATATGGTTTGCCTAGAAAACAACCCAAGCTAGTAACTATCCGTTTAGTCAATAGGAATATGATGCAAATGTAGTAGTGAGAAGAGGGGGAAATATTTTTCCGAAAAATGGCCTTGATTCGTGCCAATGAAAATCACCAGAACAGGATACATCTGAACTTTATTAAAACCCAATTATACCAATTATAATTGAGGGGGAAATATGTATCAAGAAGATACCAATTATACCCAGCATATGGCTCAAACATACTAGTACAGCACATTCTTCTGTGGAGTGCCGATAGCAATTTTTTTCTAACTTTTTTTCTCGAACCCCTACCTGTGAGTGTCATTTCAATTAGAAGAAGCCACCCAGATGGTGTAAAGTTCGCCAAGCAGCAACCAAAGGAAAAAAACAAAAGGCCTACACACAAAACTAGGAAAGCTGAAAAGAGAAGAGAAAAGCCAAAGCAAAAGAACTTAACACCTATCTACAGCAATATTGTTGTGCCTAAAATAGCGATGTTGCAAGTTTGCTGACCAGTGCTTCTGCACAAATGATGTAAACCATAACATATGTGAATGTTGCAAGACTTCATATTATGTAAGGTATTATAACATTGATACAGCAGCACTTGGTGAAACAAACTTCCTACAACACCACTTTAGGCACAACGGTACTTCTGAATATCTACTGTAGCATTCTGCCTATCTAATACTCCCTCCATTCCAAATTATAAGATGTTTAGCCTTTTTCTGAAACTTATGTATCTAGACGCCTTTTAGTGTGTAGGTCCGAACCTACACACTAAAAGGCGTCTAGATATATGTATTTTAGAAAAAGGCTAAAACATCTTATATTTTGGAACGGAGGTGATAATGACAACCAGATGTCAATACTCCTAGTACTAGAATAATCCATGTCACATTGTGAACACGTATTTTCTAATTAATTTCCATCAAAGAAAAAAAGGAAAGGGAATTAACAAATAGCGCAAGGTATATTAATTTATGTTGAAGTGTTATACCATGGAATGCTTATGTACAATTTGGGAACTGGATTTGCTATTTATGCAGTTGCCACTAGACATATCAAGATAAAGTAAGACCACAAAATGGCAAGTTACAAGCTTTGAGAAAGCATGCCTTTCTTTAAGGCAGATAGCAGGCTTGGAAACTTTTATGCATTATTATTACAACCTTCCTTCCGAAGAACAGATTTCAAAGAAGCAATTACCTAGAGCATAGAACACCTACTTACATACGATGTGGCCTGTTTTTGAAACTGCTAAAATTCAATTTGTAAGCTGCCAGTTCATCATTTTCAGTCAGATACATGGTGAATGGCTGAATGCATATAAAACCTCGAGTCCTCGGTGTCCATCTGGTTATGGCCTGGTGTGGTTGGACCCTCAACTATGACAAAGAAGGTTTTCTCAACAATGTAGTACTACCTCCGATCCTAAATAAGTGTCGCCATTTTGAACTAGAGTTAGTTCAAAACCGTGACACTTATTTAGGATCGGAGGGAGTACTACTTTCCCAAAATCTACCTTTAACACGCTAAGAGAAAATTTGAAATTGCTGAGGAGTTAGGACTAAGTGAACAGAGATTTCCAAATTTAAGCAAAAAATTGGATGGTAGGATTGAATTCAGTGTTCACCATTTTACTCCACAAGCATCAGTCAGGACTTTAGAATGAATAGCAACATTAGCATACCTGCGACTTGGACCAGCAGAGATCTAGCACATCTTTCGAATGCCCCTCAAAGGTTTTGACTGGTTTGTCTGACAATCCAAAAACATGCTCTGGCACCATCAACCGGTCGGAGGTCATGGATTTCCTTTCCGAGACCCTTGCCCGGCATTTCTTATCCCAATGGCTCCCATCCATAGTGGCCAACGCCAATGTCAGCTCCGGTGAACCATTGCACATAACTGCAACAAATGGATTGCACAGCCCATTGTCCACTCGTCTCCTCTCAAACTCCAACACTTCCCAGACATGGATCACACAGTCCTCTCCAGCACTTGCGAGGTAGCGCCCATCAGGACTGAACTTGATACTCCAGATAGACCCGTCGTGCGCATGTATCTCCTGGTTCATGAACAACCCACTGAGCTCCTTGTACGACTTCCCAGACAGACGCACCTTAACGGGCTCTGGGCCATGGTGCACGGCGCCAGCACAACTATCCTGGCTGTCATCAGTGGCTGAGCTGGACCGGCGCCCGCCCTTCTCCGATGACGTGTCCTTGTCGTCGCTGCTTCGTCGGTCACGGGAGCCGGCCACCATGGAGCCGGCGACGCTGCGGATAGTACGAAGCCAGTTACTGCTCCGCCGCCTGTGGCGCGTGGTGGCGCCATTGCTGGAATCGGAGCTGGACCTCTGGACGGGGGCGGAGGCGCCGTTGTTTGAAGCGGAGTTCTCGATGTTCTGGCGGCGCATGAGCTCCTGCACGATGGGGGAGCGCCCGACGCAGAGCTCGAACTGCTCCATGGTGAGCTGCCGCCCCGTGCCGACCTCGCGGAGCTCGAACTCTTCCTTGACCACGAACTCGCTGCCGTCGTCGAGGTTCCGGATTAGGCACCTGGGGTCCGCGTCCGCCTCGTCGCCCTCCGGCGTGGCCTCGGAGGAGCCCGAGGACGGCCGGCGAGAGCGGCCGCCCCCGAGCGGCGGCTTGGTGGCGGAGACCGGCACGGCGCCGTCCGATCTGGATCGGGGCATGGGCGAGGGCGAGACCGCCGCGGGGCGGATGGGCCCGTCGTAGGAGACCGATCGACCCATTTCGAGGCGCGCCAGGGCGGGGTCCCCGTTGAGCCCCATCATCTGGAGAAGCCTCCTGCGGCGCTCCTGCACGGACGCCGGCTCGGACGTCCACAGGTCGAGCGCCGCGGCCGGGTAGCCGTCCCGCCGGCGGCGTGGCGGGTGGTCGTCGTCGTCGTCCGAGGCGGAGGTGGAGGAGCAGGAGGAGGAGAGCACGCGGTCCCGCGACTCGTAGAACACCTCCTCGTCCTCCTCCTCCTCGCCCCCGCTCATCTTCCCGCGCGCATTGACCGGCGAGGCCAATCGAGACGGCGCCGCGAGGAATTACTCGCTGGCCGCTCGGGAGGAGGAGAGGAACGGTGCGCGGGTGAGGAGCGGTGTCAGATCCAGCCAGGGAGAGGCAGGCCCGCGCGGGCGGGCGCGCGAGGTCGTCGGCCGAATCGCGACAGGTCCCTCTTCCGCTCTCTCCCCGTCTGCCTCGGTGGTGGTTGGTGCCGATGCCGTCGTCGTTGTTATTGCAGCGAGCTGACGATGCCTCCCCCTTCGCCCCTCTGCCTCTGCGTGCGTCGTTGTTGCTGGGTTTTGTTACCACCATCCACCCATCCATCGGTTACTGTTTACTGTCGGGCCGGTCGTACTCTCGTCCTTGGCCTTTCCCGGTAAGGGTCAAATTCCGGCCGCCGTCGGACCCATATGTCAGCGGGCAATGTGTAACCGCTCGTGCCGTTTCGGGGAAGTGGACTTGTCCCGGCGGGAGAGCGGCGGGCCCGTTCGGGGGCGTTTTTGTTTTGGGAGCTCAACGTGGTGGTGGCACGTATATACCTGAAGCAAGCAAAAGCAAGGAGGGGAAACGGCGCCGTCCGTTGGGTTTTTACGTTACTGTTTCCAGCAGGAACGTGGCGGTACGGTTTTTTACGTGCGGTTGACTTGCGTACACTAGTAGTTCTATCTTCTGTAATCAAGCTCTGTGTTTTACCCTGTGTGGGTGTCCTTTGAGGACCATCGATCTGAGGTCTGAGCAGATCTCTACGAACAGCACGTACGTACACGGGAGGAAAAGGGAGAGATGCTAAACCCAGGCACGTAAAAAAGGGCGCATAGGAGGCACATGTAGGGTGCCAGCTTGCCAGGACCATCGCGCACGCAGCACTTGATCAAATCAACGCTCCCACTAAAACCCCGGCCGGCATCCTATGCCCCCAGCCCAGAGCATACGTATCCGCAAGGAGTACACCTCCGGCCTCAGCGCGCGCACGTCACGAGCCCATCCTCCGGCCAACCGACAGACACGGTGCCTGCCGTCGAGGCGCGACCGTAGCACACAGGAGGCGCGCGCCACGGTCCCGGGGCCGGGGCCGCATGGAGAGGAGAGGAGAGGAGCGCGGCGGCACGCACGCATCAGGTGTCGGCTCTGCTCCCTGATCGCCGCGCGCGACAGCATGATTACGCAAACCATTCGGTTGATTACGCGTGCGTACGCGGGATATATCACGTGAAACGCACTGGACGGGACGGACCACCGTCCTGACGGGTCCGCCGCGCCCGGCGATCACCCCGTCCCGCTGGTTGGAGCGCCTAGACGCAGCCGTGTATTGGATGCTTCTGACTCCCGTCTACTGTGTATACCTGCTCCGTACGTTGGGTATGTAATTTCCGCCGAGCTACAGATAGGTTCTGCACTTGTCTACACAAAACAATACTACTACTCTGTACTCTGTACGTCTGCGTCTGCGTCTGCGTCTGCGTCTGCGTGTGTCCGGTGTCGTGTCCATGTGTGTCGATGCAAGCGAACCGGGCAATGGCCAACAGGCCAAGACCAATATAAGTTGGTGAACAAAACGAGGCAGAACCAACTGCATCGGCCAGCTCACCTGAAAAGGACGTGACCAAGACAAGGTTGACCCAAGAGATCTCATTTTCGGTTGGGGAAGCATTTGTTAGTCTGCCATTCCATAAAAAAATTATTGTCCGTCTGCACGAGCTCTGTCGATTCTTTCTTGGCCGTCGTTTTTTTTTTGTTTCCTGCAACTGTGGCAAAATACCGGCATAACTTTTTCAATAAAACGCTTATCACCGGCTAAAACCTTCGAACGTGTCTCTTTCTTAATTTTGTCTAAGGTTAATAACGGGGTCACGTAACGGGCATTCCACCCGTCACGACTTTCTCAATAAGATTTTTAGAGCAACCACCCGTTAGATCTGAAGAACGCCGAGAGATCAAGTTGTCAATCTGAAGTACCGACTAACACACGTTGTCATCAATTCCAAAGCGCCGCCGTGAAGGTCGTCACACTACGGACAAGTCTTAACCCTAATTTCCTAAGAATTTAGCAAATGAGAGAATCAAAGCCTTGCGGGCCTCCACGCACTCCAACCTCGATAATGGGTGGGTCTTACTCTTACATCAAAAGTTGGTGAACCACAATAGCGGGAAGGTCCAATCCGGTAGATTTTCTTGTGCAATGGTGTCTTAAGTGCTGACAGTAATGTATTTTAACATCATCGCCGACTAGTATGGTCTCCTTTACGTGGAATGCTGATCTGTGATCTGTTGATGTAGAAGCTGAATTATATATTTGGAGTCAACAAAGCAAGCTCATCTATGGTATAGTAATAGTAGTATGATATACTCGTATGCAGATACACGGAGGGCCCGAGCAGCAACAAGTTGTGTACATGGCTCTTTCTCGGTCTTGGGTTTATTCAATCCTGGTCCACTAACCATGATGCTATCTCATGCATTTCTCCTTGCCCGCTTCACTATGTATATCATGCACCGCTTCAAACAGAAAAAAATCAACGTCAAAATAAAATACTTCTGGATTGTGCTCAAAGTAAAAAACTGGGCACCAATGATGTTTTCCTACCATTTTCTAAAGAAAACAATGTCTTCCTCCAAAATTTCAAATTTTACCACATGTACATGTCCAATGCTCATGATCATTCAATTTTTTTTAGAATAGCGACATTTATTGTGACGCTTGTAAAAAACAAATTTAGAGCTCCAAACTTTTTCGTAGTACCGCTTTATTATTACTATTTTTCCTATGACATAGCATGTCTTTTCTTTATGGAACTTTTATCCTCTCTACGGATTTAATGTTCACCCCCCACCCCCCTCCTCCTTCTCCAATTTACCTGCTCTACCTACATTAACGCGACAAGAACCGAATAAAATAAGAAAAGTAATGAATTATAAAAAAAAACTTTGGCCATAAATACGCCATTGCAAATATTAATATGCAATAGGCTTAAACATGACGATTACAAAATCTAAATAGGTACATTTCCAAATCCAATATGTGCAAACTTAGGCTTCATTTCTATACGTATTTTACTCCAAAAGTTGCACAACAAACTAATTTCTTCCACAAATATGCGGTTGCACAAAAATAACTGTGACAACTTTAGCCTTCAAAATATGAAAATACCTAAACCTAGATTTGTCGGGTGTCTTCCTCTCATCTTATCTATTTTAGCAATTCTGATAATTAAAGTATCATGAAAAAACAAAAATACAAAAAAGGAATGGATTTAGAAAAAACAATGTTTCTCTATAAGTACGGAATTGCAATTGTTAATATGTAAATATGTATAAAAGGTTACAGCTTACCTGATTTCACATTTCCGATCCAAATTTGCACAAAAAATATGTACAGCTTTAGGCTTAATTTCTATACCCAAATATGAATAAAAACCACGCAAATTGTGCAACTAAATGCATATTTTGTAAACCGCAAACACACACACTTTTAATTCTAAAATTGCATGAAAACATAGCGAAGAGGCCAATGTCACAGCTGAGATATAAGAGACACGCTAGCACAATGGAAGGAAACTCTGACACATCATATCTAACAAACTAACTTAGCACTACAACTTTTATCTATCACTTTAATGCACTGTTTAGCTAGAAAAACGTGGCAAAGTTTAAATGTCATTCAGTCTAACTATCTGCAGTTACAATGGACTAAATGGCCACTAGACAAAGGCAAGGCGAATACTTTACTTTACTTTACTTGTCGCACCCAAAAGCAAAGCCTCGTGGGGGAGTGCTTAAGTTTATGCCACATTTTAGCTTCTAGTATAAGCCTAGGATCACGTGTAGCTCCATAATTTTGTGAGCACCTGGGTTTTGACTAATCAAGGTGGACGAGGACACGCGAGCAGGAATCACGATGCACACTAGGTAAATTTACTCTAATATAATCCAGTCCAATCCCACTGCTGGCATGTCGTGGTGATGACCTGTGAACAAGAGTTGCCAGGAGAAAGGCAAGCTAGTACTTACTCCAGATTAGTGCATCCACATCAGCACTACGATCCAGATTAGTGATTAGTTAGCTCCGGTGACAGCTAGCAACCTCTGGGCATTGGCGTGAGCATTTGTGATACTAGAGAGATTCAGACTTTCAGAGTAGGTCGGGCTACATAGTATAGTAGTACTGACGTAGCCGCGTAGGGGGGGATGGATGGTAGTACTAGTACTGGGTAGACAGGCTGAAAAGGCTCACAAGAACACATGTGTCTCCATCAATGCACGAATTTACCACGCCTTATGGTCCATGGAGGGTTCTGCAGGAAACGGAGAAGCGTGCTGCCACATGACGTGGACCGTTGCTACCCGAGAATTGAACAGTCAGTCGCACGTCTCTGCACGCCTTTCTCTGGGATTCTATCGTTATTAGGTTTCCGGAACCGGAACCGGAACCGGCTGCGATTACCGATTAGCTAATGCTATGAGTGCGATTTTCCGCCAAGTGCTTGGTTGAAAGGGAGTATATGGTTTCCGACAATCATTTCGGGGTATACTCCCTCCGTCCCGGTTTAAAGGACACAATTTACAAACCATGCAATCCCAAAATACTTAGACACAAAAGCATTTAATCTCTGTAATTACTCATGTGTGAAAGCAATAAAATGCTTGCATGCACATATGTGAACAAATGTGAACACTTTCCTAACTCTTTTTCTCCTTATGCATGTTCTACTCCATACTATTAAATGGACCAATTAGATGATACCTAGGGCCCAGAGAATTGCAAATTGTGTCCTTTAAACCGGGACGGAGGGAGTATATAAGTAACCATAAATGTGAGCAAACGTGTAGTATAGCGCACCAAGGCATGCCTGCCTCGCCTCGGTGCCTGCCTTGGCGAACGGAAGGACGTACCGCGCGCGTGGCGAGTCGTTTGTCCGGGAACACGGGAACACGGGCGGCACGTATGCTCCCGAACGGCAGGGCGGCACGTAGCCGCCGACGGTGACCCACTGCACGCGTCCGCGGTCACGCCGCTCACGGTCACCGGCCGGCCGGTGCCGTGCCGCGCGGCGCGGGCCGGCCAGGTGCAATGGAGGTGGCCTTCCTCCGGTACGGCTCGCGCTGTGCTCCGCTGCCCAGATGCTAGTGTGCTAGCCAGCAGTGGAGTATTGCGCGTTGTCTGGTTCGTTGGTAAAAGTACTTGTGTGCAGGACTGACTGTGGATAGGATCGTCGGAGCGGAGGAGCAGTGCACTGGAGATCTGGCCCCGTACCGAGATTAGACACTGGTGTCGCAGCCTCGCAGGGTCCGCTCCATCCGATGGTGACCGCGGGTGCGCACCGCTTGGGTTAGTTATTCTTCTGCAGCTCGGCGTGGAAAAGGTTGATCATCAGGGAATATATGGCTGCCTGCGGATCAGCACATGTATCCAAATATCGTACGTACGTACGTACGTACTGGGGTACTTGTACATTGAAGCATGGAGTGTATTGAAGTGGTGGTGGTAGAGTGGTGACGGCCTCAGCCGTAGCCTGTAGGCGTGACAGCTTTCTACGCGTGTGAAGGGTAACAGACAGGCATGAGACATGAATTGTTTGTTTTCGGCCACATGGCCGAAGTATAGGTCTAGCTAAGGACCAACCAATGCAAGGCGGTCACAGCTCTACTGCACACAGACGCATGTTGAACCATCAAAGCAAAACAGAATTGCTGTTGCGATGAAGAGATGGCCGTCCTGTCGTCACATCTTCGGACTATCTTATTCTGTTAGTATGTTCCTTATATTAAGAGCAACTCAAATCCATTCTATGCATGCACATGATTTGGTCTTGTTACATACTCCTACTATACTGATTAAATTATCTTTGATACTAGTACGTCGCTTCCCATCTTGGCCGTCATCATATTGTCACTCACACTGTCGCCCCCGGCGAGGGGCGTCACCTCCCACTTCCGGCAGAACGTTTAATCGGGCACGCCATGTTTTTCTGTCAGGGGAGAACATGCAGAGTGGCCGCCGGTCCGTACGCGCGCCGCGCTAGCTTGTGTGACTCACCGGCGGGCGACGTGCGCGTGCCGAGCTTTACGGCCGGTCGGAAGTCGATTGAGACACGATCCCTGATCCCTCCCGAGCCGTGCCACGGCAGGGGTAGCCCCGCGACGGCGACCGTGCAGCCACTAGGGCACGACACGGCCACGCGGCCACGCGCGCCGAGCTCGTACCGTACCACGCCATGCCATGTTTATCTTGCCGTGCTGCCCTAGGCCTCCCTACCTAGCCGCGTTTTCTTTCTCTCTCTCGCTCACCGCTCACGCCACCCTGCCGGCCGGTGAATCTCACCGACCAACCAAATGACAGAAACAAGAACACGAGCCGCCAAGATGAGGCGGACAGAGCTAGCTAGATAATGTGACATCGACAATATATGAGAACCCGCAAAAAAAGACAATATATGAGAGATGTGCATTTGCTCAGTTTATTAGTTGGACCATGAGTCTGGCATTTAATGGATCCACTTGTTGGAATTTGGTGTATATTGGGCTATTGGCCCATTAGACAAATTCTGAAATTCTCTTTGGCCCACTTGTATATGGTAGCATATGGCTGTGCTAGTGGTGCTAAAGTTTAGTCCCACATTGCTAGTTGAAGGGAATTGGACCACCTTATATAGTAGAGTGTTGCACCACTCACTAAGGTGTGACAAGAAGAGTAGCCCTCGCGCACTCCTCCTCCGACGCCGCCCGCCTCGACGCGTGCGCGCCGCGGGTTGCGGGTTGCGGAAATCTCGCCGAGCCGAGCTTTATTTTGCTTGTTGGGAAAACTGATTATGAGTCATTAACGGACACGTTAATTACAGCCGTTTCCAGTTTTTATGGACGTGGCTGTTACCGACTCGGACGTGGGCTGAGCCCACGATCCTCCTAACCTGCACTATATAAAGCGTCCGGGCAAAACCTAATCGGTACGAAATCAATCCACACACGCGCCTACCTCCAGAACCTTGCGCCGCCGCTTTCGTCTTCTCCATCCCGGCTTGCGGCGTGCACCGCAGATCGGGACAGTAGGCCTCCGGAACCCCGCCTCTCGTGAACCTGTACGGGTGAGGGGCGATCAGGTTTTTGGGGAGCGCTCAAGCGCGACTACTGGCAACCACGACGTCGTCCGACGACGAGTTCCCTGACGACGACTTCTTCCCGGACGTCAGCGACCTCTTCGACAACCTCAACATGGGCGACGCTGCTGCAATCGCTGCGGCTGCTATTCAGCCTACTCTGTACGTGATACTCAACTGTTTTTTCGGATTATGCTAGAGTTCTCTGTTCTAGCGTTTGGTGTAGATGTGATAGGTTTATCTCCTATAGATGTAATCTGTTCATCTACTTTGTTGATCTGCATAATTGGTTTTAGTATCGTTTGTATGATCATGATTTATCAGTTTATTATTCGGATTAAATCATATGGATTATTGCTTATATTTCCAACACCACTAAGAACTTGTGTTGGTGGTTTGATCACACACCGATATACCTCGATATATCTGCTTTATTTCTTTTTTTACACAAATACAGTAGGAAAAACTCACTACTCGAATAGACTTTCGCCCGCTTTGTTATAAATAAAACTACATACGGTTAAACCTAAACCGATACAAGCAGATTAAAGATAAATAAAAGGGTACAACAAAAGGCACGACTACTTAGGGAAAGCGGACAAGTGGAAATACCGCGAGTAGTTGTATAAGGTTTGTGTGCTGCTGTTTGAGCATAGTGGAGTTGCGCTCAGTGCGCATGTATCGCAGCGTGTTGTAATGTTCTAGCTTGTTGGCCCTTCTTCTATGAAAACGATATGTCTCCCAGGACATATCCTTGAAAAAAAGGCACGACTTGCCACCGGTGACACAAGAACAAGAACTAGGAGAGTAGAGATCCATGAAGACGACCCCAAGAGGGTAACAACGTGTTATGCCGCCGTCGATGAGACCTACGGTCAAGGGTTTCCACACGGAGGCCTAACGCGGAACATGTACCCACAACGACGCCTCAAGAGAGTAACAGTGCCCGCGGGCGTCAAAACGTGAAGCTTTCGTCCGGAAAAACCTGCACCCACGCCCGCGTTGGATTGTCCCATGCCACCGCACCTTGTCTGAAGAGCCGCCACCACCAGGAACTCCCGATGTACGCTCCCTACCACCAAAGTGACCAAGGGGCAGGACCATCACCGCCGCCACGTCGCCCACCGTAGAGATGCCCGCGCAGTCCACCTTTCGGGGCCATCGCCCCCGTATCAACGAACTCAAGAATATAGACAATCAACTACGCACCACCAGAGCAACAGACCAGACAAGATAGGCTGGCATAGGATGAGAGGAACACAACCATTAGGAGGAGGCCCATCCTCCACCTCCAAAGGCGGTCGCCGAATGGACACAACAGTTAGGGACTATTAGTCCCGACTATCCCCTATCATCGTGTTGCAGTGTATGTCCGCAGTCTCCCTCTAACAGGTGCCCACCGGCTCGAGCTCCAGGTGAGGTCTGTAGAAACCCAGCTCGGGCCCTAAGAGGCCCAGGTTTTTCCATGCTCAAGGCCGGGATCAACCCGCAGGATCTCGACATGGAGATCGCGAGGCCGAGAACGACGGTCAACCCTACAGGCTCCCGCCCCCGAGTCCGCTGCCTGATTCCACGCACCACCCAGGTTCGTCGTTGCAGGCCTCCGTTACCGGAGAACCATGACACCACTGTCGCCTGCCGCCCCGCCGCGCCACCCCCGTCCAAGCCACCATTCTGTTGTGCCGTCAAACAACACCCAAGCCAAGCTCGACTCTTATGTGCACCGCCGCCGGCCGAGAGACCCCACGCCTCCCTCCTAGCACGCGTATTGGAAGGTACACCGTCGGGAGACCCGCACCGTGTTGGAGATATGCCCTAGAGGCAATAATAAATGTAGTTATTATTATATCTTTGTGTTTATGATAAATGTTTACATTCATGCTATAATAGAATTAACAAGGAAACATTAATACTTGTGTGATTTGTAAACTAAAATAGAGTCCGTAGTAAAGCCTCTTTATAAATACTAGCTTGTTGGTTAATAAATGATTGTGGTTTCCCTATCATTAACATTGAGATGTTGTTAACAACAAGATCATATCGTTAGGAGAATGATATGGTGGACATACTCCTATATATAAGCGTAGCATAAAGATTAAGTCATTTTAATAGTTCAATTGCTATATGCTTTCTGATACATACTGTAGCATCCCAATTGTCTAACAGTTGCAATGCTACTAGCCTAGTCTATATATATGGCTACTTCATATATACAATTGTTGCATCATCATTATATCATGCTCATGTCATCATGCCACCTTGCATTTGAGCATCATATAAAACCCTTTTGATTTGGTTCTTCTCTCATATGCATTGTAAATTGTATTTGCCTCTTGATATTGTATTTGGTTCTTGATATATTGTTTAAATGCCCAAGTTGAGTTGGGGGCATATCTTTTATTGACTCCACCACCTTCTTGTCATCACCCCATCATTCCACCCTTCCACCATATATGAGCATTGCAACTTATTTGTTTTTACCTCTAGCTCATGTGGGTTGGGATGGATCCAAGTCTATTTCCACATGCTCTCATCTTAGCATCAGGTTGTTTTCACATTATTAATATGTGGAGCCACCTTTGCATGCATTATGAGTAGTGCTCCTTTTTCCTAGCTTTCATATGGATTATCATGGATTTATGCTCATGTTGGGATATTTTTGGGACTATTAAACATCTAGTGGAATATACACACTAGCATGTCCCATTATTCAAATATGGTCATCTCCATCTACTCCACATGGGGCATCCTTTCACTTCTTTTAGCTTGGCTTATTCCATATTTTTGGAATGCATATGTATAAATGCTATGGATATTTATTTTGTTTTCACAAGATGAAACCTAGCATTAATGTTCATGCATGGGCCATGCAATCATAACCCTTGGCCTTCTTCTCTTAGTTTTGTTTTATCTTGGTTGGAGCCTTGCTTTTAATTCAAACTAGATGCTTCTTTGTTTTTGAATCTCTTAAACCATAATATAAACCTACCCTTTGGTTTGGCTAAACCAAACCATCCCTAAACCTAACACCTCATCTAATCTAACCCTAGTTACACCCATCTCCCTCTCACCTCACCTCTCTTCTCACCAACCCTAACTCAAACCCTACCCGAGGCCACCCTACCTAGCCCGAGCCTCTCCTCTCCTCTCTTCCTCTCTTCTCTCTGCCTGGCGTGCCCCACCACCGAGCCACCCTCCTTAGCCTCACCCTGCCCCACCTGGAAGCCCCTGCCCGTGCCTGCCTGGCCTCCCCGCTCGAGCACGTGAAGGAGAGGGAAAGGTGACACCCGAGCCACCTTTAACCCTACCCACTCCCCCACGACACCCCCTCTCCCTCTCTGCTTTTCCATTCCCTCTCTCTCGCCTGCTGCCTTCTCCAGATCTGGCCGAGGCGCCCTGGCCTTCCTCCCTTCTTCTCCACTGCCGCCAGCTACCCCATAGCCGTCCACCGTCGGCATCACCCTACCACCACCGTAGCAGAAGGAGGGCGAGGAGTCTGGGCGTTGGGGAAGACCTAGACGACCACCTGCACCACCCCTGTAACCGCAGACGTGAAGGAGGAGCCCCAGGTTGATCTGCGCGTCGTCGACACCGAGCCAAACCCTAGCTTCGCCCGGCCTCTGCCTCGTCGACGATCGTCTGCTCCTCTGCTCGATCCGTCCACACCGACCTAACCACGGTGAGCTCCCTGACCTCCCTGACATGGTCCGCCTCGCCGTGCCGCCCTAGATCCGCCGGCCCTTCCGTCGAGCGCCCTCGGTGCACCGCCGCTCGCTGCTGTCTGCTCGCTCCCGCACCGCATAAAACCCTATCTAGGCCCCGTCCGCCCCCTAACAACTACCCCGCCCTAGCCCAGCGGTGGCCGCCTCCGCGCGCACGCCCAGGTCGCGTGTTCGAGCCCCGCGCGCCGCGCTCTGCCGCTGTCGAGCACCGTTTTGTCGTCAGTAAGTTCAGAGAAGAAGCACAGTGCGCGCGCTCGTTTTGCAGAAAGCCCCCTGCATCTTTTTCTGCTTAACCCGCGGTACAGCGTGGCCCGCTAGTCAGCCTCCCACTTAGTTTTGCAGAGACACCCCCCAGCTTTCCAACCCCTAAACCCGCGCTACCCCGGATCTCCCACGTGTCGCGTCCCCGCTGGCGCGCCCGCGTGTGGCCCTGAGGCTACCGTGGCCCCACCTGTCGGCCTCCAGGTCTAGCTCAACTCGCGGTGACAGAAACTTTTCTGCGCGCTGTGGCGTCCAGTCAGCGCTGGACCCACTGGTCATTGTCTGTGGCTAGCTAAACCTGAGTAGAAAAAGTATTTCTGTCTGTCTGTTTGAATTTAAATCTTTTTCAAAATTAATTCAAATTCAAATTTTAAATCTGTTTTCAAATAACTTTTAAATTATAATTCCAAATAATACAAATAATATATGTTTTGAAATCAGAAAAATGTGAGGATTTCAAATATGTCATCCAAAATATATTTTGAACACTTTAATTCTCAAGTTGATTAAAATTACAATAAATGCCCTCTTTCTCAATTAATTAATAACTTTTGTTTTATAACTCCAAATTTGACAAATGATATGTCTAAATCGATCAGCTCGACGAGACCTTTCTGTTTATGCATTACATGTTCTGTTTTGCATCATGCATCATATAAATATAAAGTATACATGTAACTACCTCGGTGAATTACGCTCCTAGTTACAAGCCTGGATGAGCGGAAATGGTTGAAATAGTACGGTGGGGCCCAAATGCCACTCACGGGTAGACCTTTCGGCCGTCCCAACCATTTCCAAACATCGGGACAAGAACGGGCGGCGTAATCGGCAGGCGAAGGGATCAACTACATACACAAATGAGTATGTATGCAAGCCACCATACAACAGTACATCAGAGCCATTCCATCTAAAAAGAAAGGAAATATAGCAACGCCATACGGCAAGATTCAAATGTCCTAGATAGATATAATAGTTTAGGATGTCTCCTCATACATCAAACATCAGAGTATCAGGCGGAAGCGGCAAACAAGATCCGAGTACGGATAAGAAGCAAATCGGCATAAGATGCCCCATAAATAAGCACATCCCGCCCACAGATCTCACGGATCCCCGTTCCCGGAATCTCTACACCGAACGATCTTTGCCCACATCATCCGCCTCCTCCACCCAGTATCCATCTTGTGAGTGTACCTGTTCATCTGAATCAAATAATTTATCGTGTGAGACCCTAGGGGTACTCAGCAAGTCTTTATGCCTCTAAAGGGGACACAACCTGGGGTGACGCAATTGTAGCGAAAGATAAACCCTACCAGTTCTATAGATACTCGCTAACCATCCGCCTAACCAAAAATAGACGGATGTCCGTGAATTAATGACAACAGTTATAACAGTAATATCAACAGATCCATCCTCCTCCTCGCTTACCAACGAGGAAGCGGACGAACAACCCCCCATCCGTTGGCAATTTTATTAACCATTCCATGAGTGTTGCACTATTTACTAGTCAGTTACTTAGTCAAATTAAAAGCGGTACTTTAGTTATGCTTGTCTATGATCGAGAAACTGTGCTCCAAGTCGTCCATAACCGCGGACACGGCTTTCAGAAAGTTTTACCCTGCAGGGGTGCACAAATAGCAACACACACTCGATCAACCTCGGAAAAACCAAATCAAAACCCAACGAGGCCTTCACGACAAAGCAATCACAAGATTTAGAAATATTTCAGGGGGCCACCCCATTAAGTATACCCGCAACGAAGTTAGCTGACTTCGAGACGGACTCAAGGTTTGTGGGGCTGGCTGTAAACGACTGGGAACCCAAAAGTGTGACTGGGCTTGTCGATACCGCGAAAACGGGTCACAATCCTAAACAGTACAGGTGCTCCTCGCACAATCGTAAGTAAAGCAGTAAAGCATGGCATAAGTACAGGATAGTAAATAAAACCTCAAACTAGTTTGTGGCCCCAAGAAATAAGAATGAATCAAGCTCTGGCTCAGGGGGGTCCCATAAGCCTCCCGGATGTGGATAGCGCGAATAATCAAGGAACAGGAATCAAGTACTCGGGGTCCTACGGGACACAAGTGAGCAGGAAAAACCAAATAGCAGATATTGCTCACCGGTGCCACTTTCATTAGTTATCCCATTACTACTCAGGTTAAGTTGTTTAGGTACCTCGTTATCCATCAGACACTCACATACCCTACTCATGCTGTTCTACGACTCGCATGGCTCAAACAACTCCTGTAGTAATGGCTCATGGGATGGAGGAACAAGCTTGGTGGGGTTTAAAAGTAAAGGTTATGCAATACTTGGGATTCAATTTAATGCAATCGCGACTCAATGATGCAAGGATAAGATAGAGGCAATAGGTACTATATGTATGCAAGCATGTGGTAGTGCTTGCCTGGCAGCTCAGTTGAAGCGAGAGAAGGATCTGGGTAGTGCTCCTGGGTCTCTTGATATATCCCCTGCTCAGTGTCTATTCGAAGAAGAACCAAACAAACAAGGGCCAACATAAATACAGTGCACAAGCATATGAACAAAATGCGACAAGCAAACAATCATGCCATGATGAATGATGCACAAGTTGCATGGCAATAATGTAGCATGGCATGGGTGAGGAGTAGGATACAAGAAATAAACATTTTATTGAGTTTTGGCCACATTTTATCCTCATATTAGTTGTTGTATACTATATATTTATATGATGCATGCTGCAATTGAAAACATGAATAGCATAAACAGAAAGGTCTCGTCGAGCTGATCGTTTTAGACATATCATTTGTTAAATTCGGAGTTATAAAACAAAAGTTATTAAATAAATAAGGAAAAGGGCATTTTATGTAATTATATTCAACTTGGAATTTAAAGTGTCCAAATAATATTTTGAATGGCATATTTGAAATCCTCACATTTTTCTGATTTGAAAACATATATTATTTGTATTATTTGGAATTATGGTTTTAAATTTATTTTAAAGTCAAAATTATTAAATAGGGTCAAAGTCAAAGGTTTGACTATTTAAATCAATTCTGAAAATATTTGATTAAAGATTTGAATTAACATTCAAAAATAAAACATTTTTCATATTAAGTTTGAATTCAAATTCCAAACCATTTGAAAGTTATGAATTCATTTATGTTTAAACAGATTTGAAATTTGAGTTGAATTTGAATTAATTTGAAAAGATTTGAATTTGAATCAGATTCCAGCAAATACTTTTATTACTCAGATTGAGCTAGCCACTGTCACTGACAAATGGGCCAGGGTGCTGACTGGCCAACTCGCACGCAGAAACACTTCTGTCACCCAGGGTTAACCTACCCTCACTCGCTGACTAGTGGGCCAGCAAGGGGGCGGGGCCACAGTGCGCGCGCGGCTATCGGTGGGCGACACGTGGTGGATCCAGGGGCTGCGGGTTGAGGGGCTCAGAACTGCGGGGGTGTCTCTACAAAAATAACTGGAAGGCTGGCAGGTGGGGTCGTGGGGGCTGCGGGTTCAGGCGGGAAATACTGCGGGGTTGTCTTTGCAAAACGACGGCGGCTGTCGGAACTGCTGCTGCGCGCCGCTCTGCAGGATTCAGAGGACCGCCGGAGTTTGGCCGACGATGGCGAGCAAACCACTGGGAATTTCTTGATGCCGCAAAAACGAAAACTGGAGAGGGTGATGCGGCCTACGATTTTCATTCAGAGAGTAGCTACGGGGGAGGACTACAACGCGCGGGCTTCGACGAGGAACAGAGGTAAAAGCTGCAGAAGCTGCTGCTGTTGCCAGAGCGCAGCGCGCGGCGGCGCACGCGGGGTGTTCGACGGACGGCGGCGACGCTACGTAGCAAGAGAGGGGTGGGGACCTTGTCTGGGGGTGGAGGGGCTCACCAGGAGCTCGTGGGTGAGGTCGGAGGAGCCCGGGGTGGTCACGATCGGGCGCGTAGCTGGGGCTCTGGATCTCCTGATCTTGGCGGTGCACGGCGGCGTCAGGCGGCTCCGGCGAAGTCCAGCGGCTGCCCCGCGTCCTGGGCGTCGAAGAGGAAGCAGAGGGAGGCCCTGGTGCTCCTGGCTCAGCTCGGCGCGCTCCAGAATGGCTAGAGGGATAGATGGTCGAGGCTAGGGTTTTTGGGGCATGGGTTGGCCATGGCTATGCTTGGGGAAGGAGGAAGGAGGGAGAGGGGTTCCTGGGGTCTCATATCTCGATCTGAGGTGCCCGGGGTGGTTGTGATGATGAGGGAGATGGGAGAGGCACATGGGAGGTGGTGGCCACTTTATTCAAAAGGGAGAAGGGGTGGCTCGGGTTTGGCTAGGGTTTGGAGAGAGGGGGGACCAGGGGGATGCACATGGGAGGGGGTGGTTAGGTGGGGCCGAGCTAGGTGAGAGAGAGAGAGGCCGAGAGAGAGGGAGGAACTAGGGTTAGATTAGAGGGGGTATGGCTCGGGTTAGGGTTAGATGGGGTAGCTAGGGGTAGGGGGAGGTTAAAGAGAGAGGGTTAGATGAGAGAGAGAGATGAGGGAGGGTGGTGTGCTCTTTTGACAAAACCAAACAAGATCTAGTCAAAAGAGAGGATGGGGAAAAAGGTGGTGAGGGTTTTTAGGGTTAGAGCATGGCCAAGGCAAGACCAACCAAAGGGGTTTAGGGTTTGCATGCAACAAGCTAGATCAAGCAAAAGAAGGAGAGAGAGAGGTGAGAGGATGATCCACTCAAAGGATTTCAAATAAAATCCAAAAGACTTGTTCTTGCATGGCCCATGCAAGCATTTAATGCCATGTGTCATCCTTGTGAAAACAAAGTAATAAACATGGCATTATTCTCATGCATCCCCAAAATGTGGAGTAAAGTCCAAGCAAAAGAATTTATAGGATTGGACCCACCCTGTCTCTCATGAGCTAGATTAAACACCAAAAGAAAAATAATTACAATCTCATGGATAATGGGATGGTGGAATTGTAAGGTGGTGAAAGAAAGGTGGTGGAGTTGAGTAAAAGATATGCCCCCAACTCAACTTGGGCATTTAAACAATATATCAATAACCAAATACAATATCAAGAGGCAAATACAATTGACAATGCATATGAGAGAAGAACCAAATCAAGAAGAAGGGGTTTTATATGATGCTCAAATGCAAGGTGGCATGATGACATGAGCATGATATAATGATGATGCAACAATTATATATATGAAGTAGCCATTATATTACTAAACCAAGTAGCATTACAATTGTTAGACAAATGGGATGCTACAATACAGTAACTTATTCGAGTATAAAATGTGATCAAAACTCAATAAAATGTTTATTTCTTGTGTTCTACACCTCACCCATGCCATGCTACTTTATTGCCATGCAAATTGTGCATCATTCATCATGGCATGATTATTTGCTTGTCGCATTTTATTCCTATGCTTGTGCACTTTATTTATGTTGGCCCTTGTTTGTTTGGTTCTTTTTCGAATAGACGCTGAGCAGGGGATATATCAAGAAAACCAGGAGCACTACCCAGATCCTTCCCACGCTTCAACTGAGCTGCCAGGCAAGCACTACCACATTCTTGCATACATACAGTACCTATTGCCTCTATCTTATTCTTGCATCATCGAGTCGCGATTGCATTAAACTGAATCCCAAGTACTGCATAGCCTTTACTTTCAAACCCCACCGAAGCTTGTTCCTCCATCCCATGAGCCATTACTACAGGAGTTGTTTGAGCCATGCGAGTCGTAGAACAGCATGTGTAGGGTATGTGAGTGTCAGATGGATAACGAGGTACCTAAACAACTTAACCTGAGTAGTATGGGATAACTAATGAAAGTGGCACCGGTGAGCAATATCTGCTATTTGGTTTTTCATGCTCACTTGTGTCCCGTAGGACCCCGAGTACTTGATTCCTGTTCCTTGAATATTCGCGCTATCCACATCCGGGAGGCTTATGGGACCCCCCCCCCTGAGCCAGAGCTTGATTCATTCTTATTCCTTGGGGCCACAAACTAGTTTGAGGTTTTATTTACTATCCTGTACTTATGCCATGCTTTACTGCTTTATTTAAAATTGTGCGAGGTACTGCACCTGTACTGTTTAGGATCGGGACACGATTTCGCGGTATCGACAAGCCCAGTCACACTTTCGGGTTCCCAGTCTTTTACAACCGTCCACCCAAACCTTGAGTCCGTCTTGGAGCCGGCCAGCTTCGTTGCGGGTATACTTAATGGGGTGGCCCCCTGAAATATTTCTGAATCTTGTGATTGCTTTGTCGTGAAAGCCTCGTTGGGTTTTGATTTGGTTTTTCCGAGGTTGATCGAGTGTGTGTTGCTATTTGTGCACCCCTGCAGGGTAAAACTTTCTGAAAGCCGTGTCCGCGGCTATGGACGACTTGGAGCACAGTTTCTCGATCATATACAAGTATAACTAAAGTACCGCTTTTAATTTGACTAAGTAACTGACTAGTAAATAGTGCAACACTCATGGAATGGATAATAAAACTGCCAACGGATGAGGGTTGTTCGTCCGCTTCCTCGTTGGTAAGCGAGGAGGAGGATGGATCTGTTAATATTACTGTTATAACTGTTGTTATTAATTCACGGACATCCGTCTATCTTTGGTTAGGCGGATGGTTAGCGAGTATCTATAGAATTGTTAGGGTTTATCTTTTGCTGCAATTGCATCACCCCAGGTTGTGTCCCCTTTAGAGGCATAAAGACTTGCTGAGCACCCCTAGGGTCTCACGCGATAAATTATTTGATTCAGATGAACAGGTACACTCGCAAGATGGATACTGGGTGGAGGAGACGGACGATGTGGACAACGATCATTCGGTGTAGATATTCCGGGAACGGGGATCCGTGAGATCTGTGGGCGGGATGTGTTTATTTATGGGGCATCTTATGCCGATTTTCTTCTTATCCGTACTCGGATCTTGCTTGCCGCTTCCGCCTGGTACTCTGATGTTTGATGTATGAGGAGATATCCTGAACTATTATATCTATCTAGGACATTTGGATCTTGCCGTATGGCGTTGCAATATTTCTATTTCTTTTAGATGGAATGGCTCTGAGGACTGTTGTATGGTGGCTTGCATACATACTCATTTGTGTATGTAGTTGATCCCTTCGCCTGCCGATTACGCCGCCCGTTCTTGTCCCGATGTTTGGAAATGGTTAGGACGGCCGAAAGGTCTACCTGTGAGTGGCATTTGGGCCCCACCGTACTATTTTAACCATTTCCGCTCATCCAGGCTTGTAACTAGGAGCGTAATTCACCGAGGTAGTTACAATTTGTATTAGAGCCATCCCGCCCTTCAGGGTCTCAGCCAAATGGTCGTTGTCAGTCTAGCAAATATTTTTGGTAGCTATGTATACTAGGGAAAAACAAAACGCGAGAGTAGGACTGCTTCCACTTTTCTTCTTACCCACCCATCCACCTTTTTCTGGTAAGGAAGTGTAACGTTTTCAATCCTCTTCTAAAAATCCAAACTAGGATTCACGTGTTCTGGGTTTCCGTAGTACCATAGGTTGAATGTGTGTGTGTGTGTGTGTGTGTAATTCCTTTTCTATCTGTTGCATCCAACATGTTATCTTTATCTGCCTTTGGTTATCAACTGTTGGTACATTCCATACTGACAGGCTTTTGAATACCGGCGCGATCTATCTGACTCCTTGTTAACCGGTGCCATCTTCTTAAGGGTGTCCTTCCTTCTAGCAACTCCACATTCTGTGAAACCATCAGTTGCTAATCGCTACCTGATAAGTGTTTTTGCGCATCTATTGGTATTTTAATGCCGAAAAATGCGGAAAAATTTTCTTTGATACATCTGTGCTTCCACACTCCTTTTCAGTCGTGTGTGAAACATTATCTATCTCCCCTTTATCAGCATGTCCATGCTAACTCATTCTTTTGTCACCGGCGCTTAATCCTAGAGTTTCATTTCATCTCCAATTCTCTTAGGCTAATTACATAACATGTGTCGATCCGATGCTGGTGATTGTAATTTGTTTCTCGGCATAGCTATATGACACTTATCTTGAGTGGAATATGGAAAATGCAATCACCACTATCCTCCAAATGGTGACGGTTATCTCCTGTGATTTTGAGTACACCGCGATCATATCTATGCATATTCAAACATCTTTGGCAATCCAGAGTTTCTCCAAGCACTACGGCGGTTTATCATCTGTCCATCATGCTGCACATCCTTTTGAACCCCATATCTGCACAATTCTCCTGGATACGAGGGAATTGCATCTTTTCGTCTCTGATAGCTTTGCTTAAGGGAAGAGCTATCATCGGTTCTTATCCAAGATCTCTTTATCTTTGTAACCGGTGCTCTGATCGACAATGTGAACCATGTGAAATCTCTTTTTCTTCCGAAGGACCAGATAATATATTCTTCCAGTGCATCTTCTTCAACACGAACCCGTGCTCTTAATATTGATCTTTCTAAGAGCGTTGAGCTCAGAAAGTGTTTCGAGCATTTGTTCGTTCTCCCGCCTCTTGAACTTGGTATTCTGGGAATATCTTGTTAATCCATGGTGGTATATGTTGATAATATGCTTGCCTATTCCATATCAATGGAAGGACATGGAAGATCATCTGTGTCTCCTTCTCTCGAACTTCGTGAGCACTGCCTGTGTGCAAAGTCTCAAAGTGAGAATTCTGACTTTTTGAAGTCGCATATCTCGACCACGTCCTTCTGCTAAATACATTACTTCAACTCTGGAATCAGCAAGTCCATTGTTAATTCCATCCTCCATCTTCAACCAATCCGGAGTTGTTCCTTGTTGGCAAGTTATCATCGTCGTTCCGCTGAAGATTTCCTCAAGGCTGCTAAATCTCTCTCATTCATTTCAAGAAGAACATGGAGTTCTTTCACCTCAGTCTCGTCAAGTAATCTCTTGAAACCCTCTCGCTCTATCGTCTATGCTCAATCCACCGGAGGCCATGAAGACCTTCTAGATCTTGTATTCCTTCTGTTCAAGTGGTGCTATCTTTTTCTATATCTGTGAAATTTTGCAGTTGTCTCCGTGATCTTCCTTTATATCTTTCTGGTGGCTTGGTACTTCCGACATGACGATAACATCATCATCTTTATCTATCTATGAATCCGACGAATCGTTTGCACCTATCCTTGTTTTCTAACGGAGTTCTATGAGTTTTTGCCAACACCTTCAGTCTGTTTCGGTAGTTGGGTTGCATGATTTTCTTATTCATGTGCGGAGTAATGCTTTGAGTGCGGGATGGAGTAGCTACCATACCACTACTCTTATCATTCGCTCTTGTACATTGAATTGGTGAATTAATGTGATTTCACTCATTCCACGGAAGTTAGTAGTGGCCTTTATCCCTTGATACTTTTACTTCCATCCTTGTTTTTACGGAGTGCTCTTTCGAAGAAAGTAATCAATAATCTCTTGTTGGTGATCTCACCCTTTCTACACGGAGCAAAATCCTCAATTATCTGGCGGACACCAACGCAAACCTTTTTCTATCCTCGTCTTTCTACCGATGCTCGATATCCCCAAACAAGATGAAAGGAAACTAACTCTCTCTTTGTTTCATCAATTCTTTTTCTGTGGTAAAGCCAATTATGGTTGATGCCATCAGCCGCAAATCTATTGCGTTAGCCTCAAGGCTAAAGAAAGCAATAAGTATCTCTACAATAAACTCCAGATCCTCCACCTTCTTTGCTTCTCGGGATCCCAACATGATCTGGCTTCACATCCGTCTCTAGAAGTTATATCCGCGCACCTAAATTGCGTGATCCTTGGTTCTTACCGGCGAATCTAATCCGACGATGTCTAACTAAATCTTTCTGTTGATATCAAGGGACTCTATTGTTTGAAGGCAATATTGTTTCCGAACTTCATTTCTCAAATCCGAGAGAAGATACGATGCTATTGTCATAGTGGTTCAAAACCTCTCCAATCTAGCTCTTTTTCTTCCGGCGAGACAAGGATTCATCCTCTCTAGTATCGGTAAATCTTTAATCTTAACGGTGTCTTTCTTTATCCATGATACATCATCTTCTCCTTTTCTTTCACAAGTGGTTCTATTCTTTTATCATGTTTCTTGAGAAAACCGGAGCTATGTCCATCCTATCCTTCTTGTCTCACGACAATCCTTCAACTCTTCTAACCCGTTGTTTCTCAAGCAAAACGCAAGACTCGCAACAAGTCTAGCAAGTTTTGCAAGGTGTAGTGGTCACACCATTCCGTTGTTCATCAACTTGGGAACGTGAGGGTCACCTTCGTTCGAACACCCGCCTCTACTTGTGTTGTTTTCTTTTTCCTAGGAATCTCGGGGCGAGATTCTTGTTTAGTGGGGGAGAGTTGTAGCATCCCAATTGTCTAACAATTGCAATGCTACTAGCCTAGTCTATATATATGGCTACTTCATATATACAATTGTTGCATCATCATTATATCATGCTCATGTCATCATGCCACCTTGCATTTGAGCATCATATAAAACCCTTTTGATTTGGTTCTTCTCTCATATGCATTGTAAATTGTATTTGCCTCTTGATATTGTATTTGGTTCTTTATATATTGTTTAAATGCCCAAGTTGAGTTGGGGGCATATCTTTTATTGACTCCACCACCTTCTTGTCATCACCCCATCATTCCACCCTTCCACCATATATGAGCATTGCAACTTATTTGTTTTTACCTCTAGCTCATGTGGGTTGGGATGGATCCAAGTCTATTTCCACATGCTCTCATCTTAGCATCAGGTTGTTTTCACATTATTAATATGTGGAGCCACCTTTGCATGCATTATGAGTAGTGCTCCTTTTTCCTAGCTTTCATATGGATTATCATGGATTTATGCTCATGTTGGGATATTTTTGGGACTATTAAACATCTAGTGGAATATACACACTAGCATGTCCCATTTTATTCAAATATGGTCATCTCCATCTACTCCACATGGGGCATCCTTTCACTTCTTTTAGCTTGGCTTATTCCATATTTTTGGAATGCATATGTATAAATGCTATGGATATTTATTTTGTTTTCACAAGATGAAACCTAGCATTAATGTTCATGCATGGGCCATGCAATCATAACCCTTGGCCTTCTTCTCTTAGTTTTGTTTTATCTTGGTTGGAGCCTTGCTTTTAATTCAAACTAGATGTTTCTTTGTTTTTGAATCTCTTAAACCATAATATAAACCTACCCTTTGGTTTGGCTAAACCAAACCATCCCTAAACCTAACACCTCATCTAATCTAACCCTAGTTACACCCATCTCCCTCTCACCTCACCTCTCTTCTCACCAACCCTAACTCAAACCCTACCCGAGGCCACCCTACCTAGCCCGAGCCTCTCCTCTCCTCTCTTCCTCTCTTCTCTCTGCCTGGCGTGCCCCACCACCGAGCCACCCTCCTTAGCCTCACCCTGCCCCACCTGGAAGCCCCTGCCCGTGCCTGCCTGGCCTCCCCGCTCGAGCACGTGAAGGAGAGGGAAAGGTGGCACCCGAGCCACCTTTAACCCTACCCACTCCCCCACGACACCCCCTCTCCCTCTCTGCTTTTCCACTCCCTCTCTCTCGCCTGCTGCCTTCTCCAGATCTGGCCGAGGCGCCCTGGCCTTCCTCCCTTCTTCTCCACCGCCGCCAGCTACCCCATAGCCGGCCACCGTCGGCATCACCCTACCACCACCGTAGCAGAAGGAGGGCGAGGAGTCTGGGTGTTGGGGAAGACCTAGACGACCACCTGCACCACCCCTGTAACCGCAGACGTGAAGTAGGAGCCCCAGGTTGATCTGCGCGTCGTCGACACCGAGCCAAACCCTAGCTCCGCCCGGCCTCTGCCTCGTCGATGATCGTCTGCTCCTCTGCTTGATCCGTCCACACCGACCTAACCACGGTGAGCTCCCTGACCTCCCTGACATGGTCCGCCTCGCCATGCCTCCCTAGATCCGCCGGCCCTTCCGTCGAGCGCCCTCGGTGCACCGCTGCTCGCTGCTGTCTGCTCGCTCCCGCACCGCATAAAACCCTATCTAGGCCCCGTCCGCCCCCTAACAACTACCCCGCCCTAGCCCAGCGGTGGCCGCCTTCGCGCGCACGCCCAGGTCGCGTGTTCAAGCCCCGCGCGCCGCGCTCTGCCGCTGTCGAGCACCGTTTTTTTGTCAGTAAGTTCAGAGAAGAAGCACAGTGCGCGCGCTCGTTTTGCAGAAAGCTCCCTGCATCTTTTTTTGCTTAACCCGAGGTACAGCGTGGCCCGCTAGTCAGCCTCCCAGTTAGTTTTGCAGAAACACCCCCCAGCTTTCCAACCCCTAAACCCGCGCTACACCGGATCTCGCACGTGTCGCGTCCCCGCTGGTGCGCCCGCGTGTGGCCCTGAGGCTGCCGTGGCCCCACCTGTCGGCCTCCAGGTCTAGCTCAACTCGCGGTGACAGAAACTTTTCTACGCGTTGTGGCATCCAGTCAGTGCTGGACCCACTGGTCATTGTCTGTGGCTAGCTAAACCTGAGTAGAAAAAGTATTTCTGTCTGTCTGTTTGAATTTAAATCTTTTTCAAAATTAATTCAAATTCAAATTTTAAATCTGTTTTCAAATAACTTTTAATTATAATTCCAAATAATACAAATAATATATGTTTTGAAATCAGAAAAATGTGAGGATTTCAAATATTCCATCCAAAATATATTTTGAACACTTTAATTCTCAAGTTGATTAAAATTACAATAAATGCCCTCTTTCTCAATTAATTAATAACTTTTGTTTTATAACTCCAAATTTGACAAATGATATGTCTAAATCGATCAGCTCGACGAGACCTTTCTGTTTATGCATTCCATGTTCTGTTTTGCAGCATGCATCATATAAATATAAAGTATACATCAACTTATTCGAGTATAAAATGTGATCAAAACTCAATAAAATGTTTATTTCTTGTGTTCTACACCTCACCCATGCCATGCTACTTTATTGCCATGCAAATTGTGCATCATTCATCATGGCATGATTGTTTGCTTGTCGCATTTTATTCCTATGCTTGTGCACTTTATTTATGTTGGCCCTTGTTTGTTTGGTTCTTCTTCGAATAGACGCTGAGCAGGGGATATATCAAGAAAACCAGGAGCACTACCCAGATCCTTCTCACGCTTCAACTGAGCTGCCAGGCAAGCACTACCACATGCTTGCATACATACAGTACCTATTGCCTCTATCTTATTCTTGCATCATCGAGTCGCGATTGCATTAAACTGAATCCCAAGTACTGCATATCCTTTACTTTCAAACCCCACCGAAGCTTGTTCCTCCATCCCATGAGCCATTACTACAGGAGTTGTTTGAGCCATGCGAGTCGTAGAACAGCATGTGTAGGGTATGTGAGTGTCGGATGGATAACGAGGTACCTAAACAACTTAACCTGAGTAGTATGGGATAACTAATGAAAGTGGCACCGGTGAGCAATATCTGCTATTTGGTTTTTCATGCTCACTTGTGTCCCGTAGGACCCCGAGTACTTGATTCCTGTTCCTTGAATATTCGCGCTATCCACATCCGGGAGGCTTATGGGACCCCCCTGAGCCAGAGCTTGATTCATTCTTATTTCTTGGGGCCACAAACTAGTTTGAGGTTTTATTTACTATCCTGTACTTATGCCATGCTTTACTGCTTTATTTAAAATTGTGCGAGGTACTGCACCTGTACTGTTTAGGATCGGGACACGATTTCGCGGTATCGACAAGCCCAGTCACACTTTCGGGTTCCCAGTCGTTTACAGCCGTCCACCCAAACCTTGAGTCCGTCTCGGAGCCGGCCAGCTTCGTTGCGGGTATACTTAATGGGGTGGCCCCCTGAAATATTTCTGAATCTTGTGATTGCTTTGTCGTGAAAGCCTCGTTGGGTTTTGATTTGGTTTTTCCGAGGTTGATCGAGTGTGTGTTGCTATTTGTGCACCCCTGCAGGGTAAAACTTTCTGAAATCCGTGTCCGCGGTTATGGACGACTTGGAGCACAGTTTCTCGATCATAGACAAGTATAACTAAAGTACCGCTTTTAATTTGACTAAGTAACTGACTAGTAAATAGTGCAACACTCATGGAATGGATAATAAAACTTCCAACGGATGGGGGTTGTTCGTCCGCTTCCTCGTTGGTAAGCGAGGAGGAGGATGGATCTGTTAATATTACTGTTATAACTGTTGTTATTAATTCACGAACATCTGTCTATCTTTGGTTAGGCGGATGGTTAGCGAGTATCTATAGAATTGTTAGGGTTTATCTTTTGCTGCAATTGCGTCACCCCAGGTTGTGTCCCCTTTAGAGGCATAAAGACTTGCTGAGCACCCCTAGGGTCTCATGCGATAAATTATTTGATTCAGATGAACAGGTACACTCGCAAGATGGATACTGGGTGGAGGAGACGGACGATGTGGACAACGATCATTCGGTGTAGAGATTCCGGGAACGGGGATCCGTGAGATCTGTGGGCGGGATGTGTTTATTTATGGGGCATCTTATGCCGATTTGCTTCTTATCCGTACTCGGATCTTGCTTGCCGCTTCCGCCTGGTACTCTGATGTTTGATGTATGAGGAGATATCCTAAACTATTATATCTATCTAGGACATTTGGATCTTGCCGTATGGCGTTGCAATATTTCTATTTCTTTTAGATGGAATGGCTCTGAGGACTGTTGTATGGTGGCTTGCATACATACTCATTTGTGTATGTAGTTGATCCCTTCGCCTGCCGATTACGCCGCCCGTTCTTGTCCCGATGTTTGGAAATGGTTAGGACGGCCGAAAGGTCTACCTGTGAGTGGCATTTGGGCCCCACCGTACTATTTTAACCATTTCCGCTCATCCAGGCTTGTAACTAGGAGCGTAATTCACCGAGGTAGTTACACGTAGTAACCTAATTCCTTCGACCATGAGATCATGCATATCACCTTCACCGGAAGGATGCTTTGATGACATCAAACACCACACCGTAACTGGGTGGCTATAAAGGTGGCATTGAGTGTTCAGAAAGTATTGGTTGAGACACATGGATCAAGAGTGGGATTTGTCCATCCATATGACGGATAGATATACTCTGGGCCCTCTCGGTGGAATGTCATCCAATTAGCTTGCAAGCATGTGACTGGCTCACAAGGGATCACATATCACGGTAACGAGAAAAGAGTACTTATCAGTAACGAGGTTGAACTAGGTATGTAGAGATACCGACGATCATAACCTCGGATAAGTAAACTATCGTGAGACAAAGGGAAATTGGTATCTTATGTAAGTGGTTCATTCGATCGCAAAGTAATCGTAGAAATATGTGGGAGCCATATGAATTTCCAGATTCCTCTATTGGTTATTGTTCGGAGAAGTGTCTCGATCATGTCCGCATAATTCACGAACCGTAGGGAGACACACTTAAGGATTCGACGTTGTTTGAGTAGTTATGGAATGATGAGTAAGAGACTGAATGTTGTTCGGAGTCTCGGATGGGATCTGGGATATCACGAAGAGATCCGGAATGGTCCAGAGAATAAGATTCATATAAGGAAAGTCATGTTTCGGGGTTGGAGAATGGTTCCGGTGTTTTCATCGGGAATGTTCTAGAAGGTTCCGAAATGTCCGGCACTCCGGAGGGGAAGGGTACATGAATGTGTCATAACAAGTTGGAATGATTGTATCATGTACTAGGTGTCATCGTTGAACAAAATAAAGGGTTTAATCAAATCCTAGTTTGAAAAGTCAAACGCCAATTTGAAAAGTCAAACGGCTATTTTGTGAGGTGGAGGGAGAGTAGGAAACCTACTTGGGGAGGAGTTCCCTCCCTCCACCGCCGGCCCACTTGGAGACCGAGTTGGGGAGGGACAACCCTCCCCTTGGCGCGCCCCTCCACCTATATAAGGAGGGGCAGGGCTGCCCCTCCAAGCACACAACACCACGCCCTGCAAACCCTAATCCTAGCCGCCGGTGCCGCCACCTCCTGCTGCCGCCGCCGCCTAGGCAAACCCTAGCCGCCGGCCTTGCTCCTCCTTGGTGCGTCTAAACCCTAGATCGTCGAGGCTCTCTCTCATAGACCACCATACTCGCTCCAGCTTAAGGCGAAGCCCTGCGAGATCTCCCCTCTACTTCCGGTACCACGCCGTTGTGCTGCCGGAATCGCGAGGAGAGTGCTACAACCTCCGCTGCCTGCTGGAACAAGGGAGAGGAAGGTCTTCGTCGAGTACCGAACGTGTGACCGACTGCGGAAGCGCTGCCGGAACGCAGCGCAGGAAGGATCGTCTACGCGATCTTGAGATCGGCAAGAGTACGACTACATCACCCACGAGAATCCGCTCTCGTTAAACACTTTGGAATCTTCGAGGGTGAGTTATTCCATCGACTCGTTGCTACAATCTAGTAGATAGATCTTGGCTTGTTTGTTTGTATGCGGTAGAAAATTTTTGTTTTCCGTGCTACGAACCCCTACACACCGGCGGCGGAGAAGGAGGAGGAGGGGATGTGGGGACTGTGCTAGGGTTGGGGAGTCCTCCGCGGGGGACGACCGAGACGTTTCTAGTTGGGATCACTTAGCTAACTTTGATCTGAGCTAGAAGGGATGCATCCCCAGGAAAAACTCACTATTATGTCCATTTTCTATTTTTATAAAATGGTGGATAATATGTAGAATGGTGTGTCGAATCTAGTTACAAGATGATAGAGTATCAAGCCACGGTTGCATCCTTTCTTGCGGCTGGGCCTAACTCTATACATATACAATGAGAAAAATGATTTGAATCTAATGATACATCTTGTAATAGAAGGATCCAGTCCTTGAAAATAGCATCATTCCTTTGCTTCCATAAGCTCCACTGGCCTACTAAAATAGTATATCTAGTCAGCATCCAGGATCATAGAGTGAATACCAAATCTAAGTTCCATTGAATCCCAAGGGTAGAACGAGTATATGGTTATTGTGTATTCTTTCATTTTTATAAAATGGTGGTAAATATGTAGAATTATATGTCGTATCTGGTTAAAAGATTATAGAATATCAAGTCATGCTTGCATGTCTTTCTTGAGGCTAGGCCTAGCTCTATACATAGACAAGTAGAAAAAGAATTTGAATACGCAAGGACCAATTTCTTTTAAAATAGCATTATTTCCTTTCTCCCATGAGAGCAAGAACAATAGAAGATCTCACTGCTGGTTATAAGTCATGTCCATGTCATCTATTGTCGGCTTATAGCCAACACATAAAATAGAAAAAATAAATTATATTATTTTAATTATTGTATGGCCTATCTTTCATTTTTACATAGTGTCTAGGAGCACGTGTTGCAACTTACTCTTAGCCAAGAGTCGGTACTTTTTCTCCCATTTTTCTCTCTCCTCCAACTAAGCAAATATATATTATTTAATCGCTTATAACATGCTTACATCAACTTATTGTACTTTCTCCAAGTTCCAACATCCTCTTATAACAAACTAACAATCTCCATCATAAATGAGAATAAGTATATGGTCTTAGCATCTTGGATCATAGAGTGAATATCAAACTATGAGTCCCATTCAATTCCAAGTGTCCACCAAATGCTCTAACCGAAAGAACACTCAAAGAATAAATGGATCTAATTCTCTTTGTACATGAGTCACAAAAAAACATAGTCTAGGAAATCCACATGGAAGCTCTTTTTCTTGATTAGCTCTTTGGTATTCAATCTATTGTATGACAGTAACCACATAAAGAACTTATGCCTTGGGATAATACATGTTCTCCAAATATCTAGGATAGGTTTTGGAACTATATGTTTGCCAACTAGAGCATTGTAAACTTTCTTTGTATTATAATGTGCATCACCCTATAAGAAACTCCAAGAGTCATGGTTGCCTGGTAGTGATATTGAATTTAATTCCTCTTGGAGATTATGTAACTAGTGATACATTCATTTTGCATCCCTATTTTATATCATAATTTGCTGATATTCATTGATATATTTCATATTAAGAGGTGATACTTATGTTATTTCATCTATTTTGCATGTTGGATGACTTTAAGAGGATGAACTGCCAGAGTCAGGATTCTGATGGAAAAAGCGGTGTATAGATACAATATTCGCGAAGAACAAAAAATTCCGGAAAATATACGAAAATCCCTATTTTTTAGAAGACGAAGGAAGCCAGAAGGGGAAGTGGAGATGGGCCACCCTGGACCACCTATGGCGTCGCCCTTTCACCTATATCATCCCCCAAAACCCTAAGACTTGGGGAGCGACCACAGAAAGATTCCTCCGCCTCTGCGGGGCGGAAACTATAGAGAGAGAAAGTGCTCTCCGGAAGGCAGAATTCTGCCGGGGAAATTTCTTCCCGGAGAGGGGAGATCATCGCCATCAACACCATCATCAAGCTAGACTTCATCGGGATCATCATCATCATACTCACCACCATATCCACCAGCACCATGATCACCACTCCATCCTGCTATTGACGAGGTTTAATCTCGTCAATGCCCATTGTTATGGACTTGGGTTTTGGAGAAGATGGGGATGCTGGAGATCGTGGAACGGTTAACAGACAAGCAACCAGGGGACACGAGATTTACCCAGGTTCAGGCCCCCGGAGGGAAAACCCTACTCCTGCTTGTCTGCTCTTGATTACGGCGGAACCGAAGGTTACAAGGTGCGCAGATTCGATCTGGCGTAAAGGTGCGTGTGCGGAAGTATGAGTCGAGAGATCTAGGACGTGCCCTCCTGGCCTTTATATAGACTTAGGCAGGTCCCGGGCATAGTCCTAGTCGGTTACAAGTTCTAGGGTTTTACCCCTTTGAATTTCCTATCTATGCTAGTCTTGCTCTCCAAGGATCCGAAGGCGTCATGGGCCTTGGCCACCCGAAAATCTTCATGGGCCAGCGTATGTCTGCTGTGGGCCTTCCTTGGGCTGGACCAGGTATGCTGAAGTCACGTACCCGTAGGGTATAACCATGTCAGTAGCCCCCGAGTGATCATTCGAATCGTAGATTCGGCTGAGGACTCTTCCATCCTTCGGGTGCAACTATGTATTAATAGTATATGTGTGTAGGGATTGTTGATGCGTGTGCCTGACTCACCCGATGGATCAGGGTCAGTTAACTGTCTTAGGACGAAACAACACGATCTTCTTCAGGTTCGAGTCCCTCAACTCGGACCTGGAACATATGCTGGCGTGATTCGACTCAGGCCGCGGAGGACTTACAGGAGTGGAATTCCAGTGATTTTAATTGATGTACCAACGCGTCCGTCGAGATTTTTCATCGCACCTGCTGGCACGGATTCATACTAGCAGAGCGCAGTCGGGTGCGTTGTCAGGCCACCAGATGATATCTGTAGGTCTTATCTTTGCGTCACGGACGCAGCATCCGAACATTTGTCACCGCGGAGGTGTTTCGGGTGGCCAAGGAGATTGTCGCTCACTCAGCGTTTTGTTGGGGCAGTTTTGCCAAAAAGTTTTTGCGTGCTGATCCGAAATATCGCAGTCGAAGATTTTATAGGGTGCGCGACCAGCGCTCCCTATGGGAGTAGCCCCCGAGTGTCTGTTCGAGTCGTAGACTCGAGCAGAGACTTTAGTTCAAGCATTGTTCAGTTGTTAAGTCCGTAGGACTCAAAAAATTTCGGATGCTTAAATCCATCCTCCCTATGGGAGTAGCCCCCGAGTCCGTAGTGGAGTCGTAGACTCGACGTAGGACTCGAAGAAATACTTTGTCTTTATTCATCTTCCGGGTGCGCGGCCAGCGCTCCTGATAGGATTAGCCCCCGAGTATTTAGTCGAATCGAAGATTCGAGTGAGTACTCTTAGCTGTGGAGCCGAAGAATTGTAGTTGGTTCTAGTATAGCTTTTGATGACATCAGTGTTGACGATCAATGACCTCAAGCGTCTGCTACGCCAGAGATGACTTGACTGGACGAACGTGGGTACCACTTGCTGACTTTAAATTGACCGGTCACGCGCGGCGTGGAGATAATTATGGCGTCTCCTCGATTTCCGCACGTAGTGGACGGCGTGGTAACGACGGTTCGTTGTGATGTTGACACGTGTACGGTCAGATCTGCCGTTGGCGTTAGGTCTTCTGGATGGACGGCTGTCGTGCATCGTCTTCGCTGTTATAATCATTAGGGAAAGCCGCGGTTTGTTTTCACCGCATCAGTTCTTGTTTTCACTGCCTCCTTGTGCTCTAGCGATTCTTGCTGCACGCTGGGATTTCCTTCCACATTTCCGTCGTTGTTTCTGCGTTTTCACCGCCGGCGTCGCCGTAGCGCCATGGGGAAACCAAAGAAATCGTCATCCGCGGTTGGGACCAGCGCCGCCGGAGGAAAGAAGGGCACCACCGCTACTCGTGTCACCGATGGTGGCTGGCGGCGATTAGAGACGCGGGAGAGCGATCTCCGCAAGCTTCGCGAGAGGGGCCTGATCCCGCAAGATAGGAAGGCCGTCAAACTCCCCGGCAATGAGGTAATCCCCCGTCCCCCATCTGGGTATCGAGTTATGTTTCTCGCCTTCGTTATGCGTGGGTTTTCTTTTCCAGTCCACGACTTCCTCCGTGGACTGCTCTTCTTCTATGGGATTCAGCTTCATCATCTGTCTCCCAATTCTCTTCTCCACATTGCTTGTTTTATAACTTTTTGCGAGTGCTGGCTTGGCATTGAGCCACACTTTGGCCTCTACCGGAAGCTCTATTCCGTGAAGAGGCAATCTGGTTCGGATGGTGTGTATCCCATTGGGGGTTGCATCATCTCCCTTAGTCCCAATCTTCTCTTCTTTTCTTTTTCCATGTCCGAATCTGTCCAGTACTGGCGGAGGCGATGGTTTTATATCCGCGACTCCGTAGTGCCCGGGCAAGATTTTGGTCTTGTTCCCTTTGACCCCTCCCAAATGATTGAGAAGAAAAGGTCTTGGAAAAACCAAATCTTGGACGGTGAGGTGGCGGAGATAGAGGCCCTTTACCGTCGGGTGGAGGATCTCCAGCTGATTCCGGAGAAGGAGGTGAACGGTGTGGACATCATCCGGACGTTTCTTGAGCGTCGGGTGCAGCCTCTCCAAGCGAGGGCGCACCCGATGTTCCTTTATTCTGGGCGCCGTGATCCGACGAGGGTTTCGACTGAGAAAATCTCCGAGGGGGATCTTGACAGGGCCCTTCGCGCGCTGCTGAAGTTCAAGGCGGGAGAAAAAATCCCGGGGAAGTCGCTAACTCCTCCGTTTTCTTCGACGTTGGCCGTACCGCAGGTGTAGATTTGTGCACATAGTGCTTTTTTGTCGGCTGTGTATTTATTTCCTTTGTTCTCTAACAAAGTTCCTTCTGATTTTGCAGAGCTTCAAAGTGCCGGGCATGGTACCGCCATTGCCCGTAAAGTATCCGAATGCCCCGGATAATGAAGTGGTTGAGTCCGTGTCCAAGCTGCCGTCGGCACGATCTCCGGCGGAGGATGCTAACGAGTCGAGTGAGGACCATACGCGCAAACGATCACGGAGCTCCAGCGAGTCTTCGGATGCCTCGACTCCTCCGACTCCCAGAAACCCTCTGGGCCTTGAGCGTCATAGTGACGGTCATGGAGGTTCTTCCTCTCCCCTTCCTGCCATTCCCGTGCGGGCTGTAGCGCCGCACCCGCTAGCGAAGCGGAAGAAGGAAGAAAAGAAGGAGGAGAAGAAGGAAGAGAAGAAAGAGGAGAAGAGGGCCCGAAGGACTCCTCCTGTCTTCGATCTGAGCTCATTGGGCTCGTAAGTTTCTTGTTGTACTGTTGTCCTTGTTCCTTCATGATTTTTGCACTTGTGCTGATTGGTTCGTATGCAGGCATTCCTCCCACGATACCTCCAGTGATGGTGCGCGGGAGATGATGGGGGAGTCGAAAATTGCGTCTCCTCCTCCTCAGACGGTGGTGACTTCGGGTGGCGCGGCTCCGGATCCTCCATTGCAGGAGGTGTAGGTGGTTGCGCCTCAGAATTTCGCAGGCGGGCCTTCGGAGTCGCCATCAGAGCATGTAAGTTTTTCTGCTTCATGTCACGGGGGGAGCCCCCGAGTGTCTTCGTGTGCGAATGTTGTTTTTACTCCTTTGTGTTGGGCGTAGCCCCCAAGTCCTTTTCTTACTGCTATTTCTTTTTCTTCAGCCTTTTGTGCAGGAGGCCAAGCGTCTAGTGCAGGAGCGCTTGGCGCTGGAAGCGAACCTTCGGCAGCTTCAAGGTACCTATCTGCCTTTTAGTGCCTGTCTTATTTATCCTGGTCCTGTTCTTTGACACTTGCTTGTCTTGAATGTAGAGGAGCATAACATTTCTCTCCGTGAGGTCGACGCTCTCAAGAAGAGACTTGGTCAAGCGGAGCAGAAAGCCGAGGCCGCCACTGGTGCGAAAGAACGCCTCGAGCTAGAGCTGACTAGGGCAGCCGAAGCGAAGGAGCGTCTGCAGCAGGAGGCCGCAGATCGTGAGGAGCAGCTGGCCACCGTTGCGGCTGCTCGTGAAAGAGAGGTGGCGGTGAAGCTCATGGCTGCTGCCAAGGCTATTTCGGGTGAGTGCTTGTTTCTTCATGCCTCGTGTCTTCTTCTGTGCTGCTTTTCTTCATATCTTCCTTCTTATTTTTTTGTCTCAGATGCCGCAGGCATCGAGTTCGACCGCGGTGCTCTAGAGCACGGGAGTGCTCTAGATGATGCTACTGTGGCAGTCGAAGACCGCTGCAGCACCGTCGTCAGCTCCCTTGCCAAGGCGAAGGAGGTCCTTGGCCGCTTCTACAAGGAGCTTGTTCCTAAGGGCGCGGCCCTCGATGATGTGGATGCTCTGGCGGAGGCTCTGTCAGCCGAAGCGCCTGCGGCGTACAAGCGCAAGCAGAAGGGCATCGGCGCGTCCGTCGGGCTGGCGATGGCCTTGGCGGCTGGGGCAGAGCTGGATCTGCCCTAGACACCTCCCGGATGCCGACGACTGCGGATGGATCCGAGGTAGCCTTTGCTGCCTACTCTGCTCGCTGCAAGCGATATGGGCCCAAGCTCATTGATTTGTCGTCTGAGTATGCCCTGCGGCAGTAGGGCGGGGCCAAAGCTAGGCAGTCCGGCTCCGAGGCGACTCAGGGTGCTGCATCTTAGGCATTGTAGACATAGGGTAGTTTGCAGTCTGCTTTTGTTGTAAATATCTTGAAGAACACCATCCTTGTGCCACGTAGTGGCCTTATATGTTTAATGAATTCTTTTGAGTTGTGCTCTATCATTGTCTGAATGTCTGTGTTCCTTTCTTTTTCTGCTGCTATAGGTTCCTTCGGGTGCTGGACCCTGTTGACACCCCGTCCTCAATGCCGCTGCGACCATCTTTGGATGATTCCTCGCAACTCACTTTTCTTCGGGATCATGTGCGTAGTTTGGAGAGGGAGTTGCTCGGTTTACGCGGTCATGCCGATGTTGGGAAGTCCAAGGCGGATCGTGGTGCAACCAGAGAGGAGTACTTGATGGCGGAGCTGGTTCGGCTGTCCGAGCAGTTGTAATGTAAGTTGTTCTTTGGTTCGAGCTGTAGCTCAGTTCTTCGGATGGGCCTGCTAGCCTTACTCTTATTTTGTGCGATTATCGCAGGTGCCAACCTTGCTCCGAGGGAAGAAAAAGAGCGTGTCGCTGTTCGGGTCAATTGCTTGACTCAACAGGACATGGAGGCTGGCGGCTTCTTCTGGATGGATCGTGATCACGCCATGGCTCTGGCGACGGTGCATGATCGTGTTCATCAAGTTTCGCGGGTGCTCCGCCAAGTGCAGACATCGCTTTCCTTGGTGCTGCACGTCATGTTTCCTTTGGATGCCGTGCCGACGAGCCTTGCGGGTCTTCTGTCGAAGTTTTGAAGCGTGAGCAATGTCAAGGAGTTGGTGCGGCAACAGCTCGTCGCTCGAGTCAAGGCTGCGTTGTCTCTTGTGAGGCTGCACCAGCCTAATGTAGATTTGGCTGTTGTGGCAGCCGGGCCGCCTCTTCGGCCGGATGGTGTTGAGTGGGACATGCGGCCACATTACGCGGCTGTAAGGCAGTATGCCGAACAGGTCGTAGATTTGTTTGAGCAGCGTGCCTAGGTTATTTTTCAACATAGGTAGTACCTGTAAAAAGAGATAGATGTAAAATTTGTATATTTTGGCTGGGCGTGTTGTGCCCTTTGTTGTAACGGTTTGTTTGTTGTGAGCACGCAGTGCTTTGATTGAGTACGTGTCCTTTTCGTTTGCCTGACGTTGTCAGCTACTCAGGTGTACACGTTTGATTCTCAGTCGATGAAATCGTGAGGTGGGGGGAGCCCCCGAGTGCGTATGTAGCATGTAGTAAAGTTGCAAAAGAGCGAACTGAAGTTTTGGGGCGAGACACTTAGCTTTATTCATATCGTAATGGAGGAGGTACATTGTTCGGCTGAGTAGCCTTGGCTGAAAGCCTTATTGAAAGTAAAGGGGTAGGTAGCTAGGGATAGAATCGTCGGAGGTGCGCGATATTCCATGGGTTGGAGTATGCGACTCCAGACTCCACGTGCTTGAGGCGATAGGCGCCACCTGGGATGACTTCGGTGATGACGTAGGGTCCTTCCCATGGTGACTCGAATTTATTCGGTCGCTTTTGCTTGAGTCGCAAGACGAGTTCTCCTTCGACGAAGGACCTTGGGCCCAACCGGCGGCTGTGGTAGTTGCGGAGACTCTGCTGGTACACCGCTGATCGAGCAGCTGCTATGTCCCGTGCTTCGTCGAGTGTGTCGACAGCGTCTTCGAGTGCAATCGTGGATTCGGCTTCGCTGTAAGCGACGACCCGTGGGGCCTGGTGGCATACTTCGGCTGGTAGCACGGCCTCGGATCCGTGTACCATGAAGAACGGTGTGTAGCCGGTGGAGCTGTTTGGCGTAGTTCGTAAGCTCCACATGACGGATGGTAACTCTTTCGTCCAGGCTCCAGCTTTTTGTTCGAGTGAACTCATGAGGCGCTTCTTGATGCCGACGCCGATTAGGCCGTTGGCCTTTTCCACTTGCCCGTTCGTTTGCGGGTGCGCCACGGAGGCGTACGTGATGTTTATCCCAAGGCCTTCGCAGAAGTCCTGGAATTCCTCGGAGATGAAGTTCGATCCGTTGTTGGTGATGATGTTGTGCGGTACGCCGAACCTATAGACAATGGACTCGAAGAACTTGACGGCAGTTTTGCCTTTCTGGTTGGTGACCGGCATGGCCTCGATCCACTTGGTGAATTTGTCGACTGCAACCAGGAGGAAGACGTGTCCCCCTTTCGAGGATTTTGGCAGTTTGCCGATCATGTCGAGGCCCCATTGAGCAAAAGGCCAGGCTATGGGTATGGGTCTGAGCTCGGACCTAGGTGCGTGCGGTTTGTCGGCGAACCGTTGGCATCCGTTGCATCTTCGGACGATGTCCTTTGCGTCGCTCATGGCCGTTGGCCAGTAGAATCCTGCTCGTAGAGCTTTGGCGACTAGGGAGCGGCTGCCTGCGTGGTGGCCGCAGATGCCCTCATGGATGTCTTGGAGTATGGCTTTGCCGTCGTCGATGGTGACGCACCGTTGTAGTACACCCGTGATGCTGCGCTTGTACAGCTCGCCGTTGATGATGGTGAAGGCTTTTGACCGACGAGATATGCGCCGGACATCTGTCGGGCTGTCAGGCAGTTCTCCGTTTATCAAGAACTAGAGGTATGGTCGCGTCCAAGTTTCTTCGACTGCCATGACCTGCATTAGGTTGACCATGGCTACCTTTGTGTCCAGTTTTTCGGGTCCTTCGTGTCCTTCGGGTAGCGTAGCTCCCGAGTGTTCTGCTTCTTCGGGTGATCCCTTGGGGAATTTCTGCTTGATGGATGGCACGCAGATCTGTTTGAGGAACACACATGGTGGCACCTTTGCGCAAGTGGAGCCGATGTTGGCGAGTCTGTCGGCTTCCTCTTTGCTTTCTCTTCCAACGTGTCGGAGCTCGCAGCCGTCGAATTCTCCTTCGAGTGCGTTGTAGAGTGCGCGGTACGCGATCATGTTTTCGGCGTGTGCGTCGCACTCATTCATCGTCTGCTGGACGACGAGGTTGGAGTCACCGTAGATGACCAGGCATGTTGCGCCGCATATCTTTGCCATCCTCATGCCATGGATGAGGGCTTCGTATTCGGCCTCGTTGTTGGAGGCTCGGAATTTCATCCGAAGGACGTACTTCATCTTGTCGCCTTGCGGGGAGGTCAGTATGACCCCTGCCCCTGCTCCGGCTTCACGCTTGGAGCCATCAAAGTGCATCGTCCATGACTGCGACATGTCTGGGGGTGTCTGGCAGCTGCAGCTCCATCCAATGTACCAGGAAGTCCGGAAGGACTTGAGATTTGATTGCGAGTCGCTTCTCGTAGACGATGTCCAGGGGTGACAGTTCGATGCCCCACAGGGCCACCCGTCCTGTGGCCTCTGGATTATTCAGGATGCTGTTCAGGGGTGCCTCGTTGACGACCATCACTTGGTGCTCCTGGAAGTAATGGCTCAGCCGTCGAGCCGTCATGAACACGCCATAGGCTAGCTTCTGGTAGTAAGGATACCTCTGCTTTGTTGCTGTCAGTACCTCGCTGAGGTAGTAAATTGGGCGCTGGACCCCGTGGGTCTTGCCTTCTTCGGGTCGTTCGACAACGAGTATGGTGCTGACCACCTGGTGTGTGGCTGCTATGTACAGCAGCAGAGGCTCGTGCTCCTTTGGCGTGACCAGGACAAGCGAGGTGGAGAGAAGCCGCTTGAGGCTTTCGAATGCGTCGTTGGCTTCCGGCGTCCACTCGAATTTGTCTGCTTTGCGTAGCAGCTGGTAGAATGGTAGGGCCTTCTCGCCCATGCGGCTGATGAACCTGCTTAGCGCCGCTACTCGTCCTGCGAGCTGGTGGACGCCTTTGAGGTTTTTCGGCTTCTCCATCGTCATGATGGCTCTTATTTTCTTCGGGTTCGCCTCGATCCCTCGTTGAGAGATGAAGTACCCGAGCAGCTGACCCCATGGGATGCCGAAGGCGCACTTTTCGGGATTGAGCTTGATCCTGTAGCGATCAAGGTTGTCGAACGTCTCGCGGAGATCGTCGATAAGTGTCCTTACCTCCTTGGTTTTTATTACTATGTTGTCGACATAGGCTTGGACGTTGCGACCGATCTGGTCCTTGAGGCAGGCCTGCATGCATCGCTGGTACGTGGCACCCGCGTTCTTTAGCCCGAAGGGCATTGTGTTGTAACAGAATACTCCGAACGGTGTGATAAACGCCGTTTTCTCCTGATCTTCGACCTTGAGTCAAATCTGGTTATAGCCTGAGTAGGCGTCGAGGAAGGAGAGTTTCTCGCAACCTGCAGTCGAATCGATGATCTGGTCGATCCGAGGAAGAGGGAAGTGGTCCTTTGGGCAGTGCTTGTTTAGTGACGTGAAGTCCACGCACATCCGCAGGATGTCCGTGTCCTTCTTTGGGACCATCACTGTGTTTGAAAGCCACTCTCTTTCCTTGATTTCCCTGATAAAGTCTGCAGCGAGCAGTCTATTGATTTCCTTGCCGATAGCTTCGGCTCATGGCTCCGACAGTCTCCGGATGGACTGCTTGACTGGCTTGGTGTCTGGAAAGACATTGAGTGCGTGCTCGGCGAATTCCCTGGGAACTCCTGCCATGTCCGCAGGACACCAGGCGAAGATTTCCCAGCGCTCACGGAGGAATTCGACGAGCGCGCCTTCCTATGCGGAGCTGAGGTCGTTGGCAATCAGGGCCGTCTTGGAGGCATCCGTCGGATGGACCTGTACTTTCTTGGTGTTGACGGTGGAGTCGAAGGACATGTCAGGTGCGTTTTGCCTTGTGACTGGGGGTACCCCATTGTCCGTCACCTCGCGGAGCCTTACAAGCTCGTCTTGCATGCCGAAAGACTGGGAGATTTTGTTGAAATCCCTGTCGCATTGGTCCGATCGGGTGAAGCTCCCGTGGACTGTGATGACGCCCCTTGGTCCTGGCATCTTGAGTAGTAGGTATGCGTAGTGTGGGACGGCCAGGAACCTTGCGAATGCTACACGCCCCAGGATGGCGTGGTATTGCGACGGCCAGTCCACCACTTCGAATTCTAGACGCTCCTGCCGAAAGTTGTCCGGCTTCCCGAAGATGACGTCGAGCCCTATTTTGCCCAAGGGGAATATGCCCTTCCCTAGGACAATGTCTTGGAACGTTGTGTCTGATTGTTCCAGGCTGCATTGCGGGATCCGCATAGCTGCTAGAGTGCTTGCGAACATTAGGTTGATGCCGCTGCCGCCGTCCATGAAGACGCGACTCATCTCGAAGCCTCCGATCTGCGCCTCCAGCACCAGGGCAGCATGACCTGGGCGAGGGATCTGGCAAGGGTGATCCGCGCGAGTGAATGTGATGCAGGACTCCGATCCGCTGAGGTACTCAGGGATTGCAGGCGGAGTTTCCACGGCCAAGTTGATTTGTCGGGTGATTTTCTTCTGCACCCTATTTGTGGGGCGTCCCTTCTGGATCATATTTAGTGCTCCTTTTGGTGGAGGGTACCCGATCCCGGTGTTGTTCTGCGCTGGTGCGGCCGGTTGGTTTGGGCCTCCAATAGGCGGCGGCGGAGGAGCTCCGTGTGCTACTTCTCCTGCGCAGGCGCGTTTCCGAACGCAGGGATTGGGGCTTGTTGCCTCATCTGCACCATGCTTTCGCTGAGTTTCTGGAACTCGCGGCAGTCCTTGAGCATGTGGCTGGCTTTCTTTTTGCCATCCTGTTTGTCGATGTAGAAGTGGATGGTGCATGGACCCGAAAGTTTGTCGAATGCTGAGGGTCCGTTGTCGCGGTCGCGGCGTTGCCACGACTGTGCTGGTCGTCCGCTGTCGCGGAAGTTTCCTCCGCGGTATCCTCCGTTGTTGCGGCGGTCGGCGTAGCCGGCCGCGACCATGTCGGGTCCGTCGCGGTCCTCGTAGACGCGCGATCTCCTCTTGCTGCAGCGTTCCCGTCTTCGTCCATAGTCGTCCTCTTCATCCGATTGTGCTCGGTGAATGCAATCTTCGCCGTTAGCCCACCTGTTGGCGATGTCCATGAGGTGGTCGAGTGTCTTGGGCTTGACGCACCCAAGTTCCTCCTTGAAATCTTGGCGTTTGACGCCGTCTCTGAAGGCTTCGATGGCCCTCTCCTCGGAGATATGTGCTGCAGAGTTCTTGGTGGTAGACCAGCGTAATATGTACGAGCGAATAGATTCGCCCGTTGTCTGAGAGCAGGCTCGCAACTCTTCAATTGAGGCGGGCCTCTTGCTGGTGCCCTTAAAATTTCGGATGAATCTGTAAGCTAGCTCCTCCCAACTTCGGATGGACCCTGATGATAAGCTGCTAAGCCAAACCCGCGCTGCGCCTGACAGCTGCAGCTGAAGGCATTGCATGGCGGTTTCTTTGTTACCGCCGTGCAGCTTGACGGATGACAGATGGTCGCTGAGCCAAGATTTTGGATCTTGCGTGCCGTTGAACTTCGGAGTATTCGAAGGAAGCTTGAAATTGTGTGGCATCTGTGTTCGCCGAACAGATCTGCTGAAGCATCGAGCTCCGCAGAGTTCTCCTTCATCTTCATCCATCTCGGACTCGGACGAGCATGCGCGTTTGGCTCGTGCTTTGTCGATTTTGCGCTGTGTAAGCGCGTCTCTGGCGTCGTAGTCGCGTTTATGGCGATGCGAGCTCTTCTTCCTTCGAGGAAGGTCGTGCTCCTCCTCCTCTTCGGATGAAGGGGTGGGGCTCCGGTCGCGCCTGGCTAGAGCTTTCTTCTTCGGCTCCGCAGGAGCGTCTTCGTGGAGCGCAGCTCCGACGAGTCCGAGTCCGGTGAGTGCGGACTTATGCATGGCTCTTTTCGGGTCCCCTTCCGGAGGTTGGTGGGCCACGAGATACGCAGTGGCTGCCATGATCGCAGCTTGCGGTGTCTTCGGGATGATGTTGCCGTCGGCATCCATATCCATGAACGATGTGTGGAGAGTTCGGGTCACATCACGACGCTCCTTGGGACCCATGTTCTCCACCCGCGAGCGGTGCTTGTTTCCCTGGTTTCCGTTCGTGCTAGAGCCGGGTGCCATGGCGGAGAGCGCAGCTCGTCGCACGCTGGACTCAGAGGCTGCTTGCTTGCGTTTGTCGAGCGTCTCCTGCATCTTGACTTGCTTCTTGCTCTTCGATGAGGAGGTAGTGGTATGCCATCAATAGGTCACGTGGGGAGTCCACAGGCAGGACTATGTCGCCTGCGACGGCACGGCGTGCCTGGACCCATCCTTCTTTGCTAAGTTGGATTACGTGGCCGTTGTTTTCCTCTTCGGGTGGGGGGGACTGGATTCTTCTGTTCCCGCCATTTCCGCTGTTTCTGTCTTGCGGGTTGGGGTTCGTGTTGGGCGGCGGGTTAGGCGTTTGCTGCTCCTGGATGACTGCGGCGCATTGGTAGCGCTCGTAGATTGGTCCGCTGCTGCCGCAGCTTTCGGATCCGGAACCGTAGGTCCCTTCATCCGAAGGTGGATCGCACAGATCGGAGTTGCAGCTATTGCTGTCGTAGAACTCATCTGTCGATGGTGATGTTCGCAGCACGGGGTGTGGAGCCCACGAGGGGGGCCTGATTGATGGCACGGACTGTTGGAGATATGCCCTAGAGGCAATAATAAATGTAGTTATTATTATATCTTTGTGTTTATGATAAATGTTTACATTCATGCTATAATAGTATTAACAAGGAAACATTAATACTTGTGTGATTTGTAAACTTAATTTGAAGTCACTAGTATAGCCTCTATACTTCACTAGCTTGTTGGTTCATAAATGATTGTGGTTTCCCTATCATGAACATTGAGATGTTATCAACAACAAGATCATATCATTAGGAGAATGATATGGTGGACATACTCCTATAGATAAGCGTAGCATAAAGATCAAGTCATTTCAATAGTTCAATTGCTATATGATTTCTGATACATAGTAACCTAATTCCTTCGACCATGAGATCATGCATATCACCTTTACCGGATGGATGCTTTGATGACATCAAACACCACACCGTAACTGGGTGGCTATAAAGGTGGCATTGAGTGTTCGGAAAGTATTGGTTGAGACACATGGATCAAGAGTGGGATTTGTCCATCCATATGACGGATAGATATTCTCTGGGCCCTCTCGGTGAAATGTCATCCAATTAGCTTGCAAGCATGTGACTGGGTCACAAGGGATCACATATCACGGGAACGAGTACTTATCGGTAACGAGGTTGAACTAGGTATGCAGAGATACCGACGATCATAACCTCAGATAAGTAAACTATCGTGAGACAAAGGGAAATTGGTATCGTATGTAAGTGGTTCATTCGATCGCAAAGTAATCGTAGAAATATGTGGGAGCCATATGAATTTCCAGATTCCTCTAATGGTTATTGTTCGGAGAAGTGTCTCGATCATGTCCGCATAATTCACGAACCGTAGGAAGACACACTTAAGGATTCGACGTTGTTTTGAGTAGTTATGGTATTATGAGAAAGAGACCGAATGTTGTTCGGAGTCTCGGATGGGATCCGGGATAACATGAGGTGATCCGGAATGGTCCGGAGAATAAGATTCATATAAGGAAAGTCCCGTTTCGGAGTTCGGAAATGATTCCGGTGAATGTTCTAGAAGGTTCCGGAATGTCCGGCGCTCCGGGAGGGGGGAGGGGTACATGAATGTGTCATTACATATTGGAATGATTGCATCATGTACTAAGTGTTCTTGCTGTTCCAAATAAAGGATTAAATTGAATCCTAAAACAGAAAAGTCAAATGTCCAGTTTGAAAGTCAAACGGCTAAAACAAGAAACTGTGGGAAACAAGCAAGAGGAGTTGGGAACCGACTTGGGGGAGGAGTCTCCTCCCCAAGCCGGCGCGCCAACCAAGGCCGACTTGGGGAGGGACTCCCCTCCCCTTGGCCGCGCCTCCCACCCATAAAAGGAGGGGCAGGGCCTCCTCCTCTAGACACACAAGTTTCTACCTCTAATCTCCGGTTTAGAGCCGTTTTGGTTTAGAGCTTCTAATTGCTTTAGCCTGCGGTTTAGAGCCTTCTAATTGGTGTGTCTAATCTCTAGACCACTAATAGCCCTCTCTCATAATCCACCATACTCGCTCCGGCTTAAGGCGAAGCCCTGCGGGATTTCCCCTCTACTTCCGGTACCACGCCGTTGTGCTGCCGGAATCGCGAGGAGAGTGCTACAACCTCCGCTGCCTGCTGGAACAAGGGAGAGGAAGGTCTTCGTCGAGTACCGAACGTGTGACCGACTGCGGAAGCGCTGCCGGAACGCAACGCCGGAAGGATCGTCTACACGATCTTGAGATCGGAAAGAGTACGACTACATCACCCACGAGAATCCGCTCTCGTTAAACACTTTGGAATCTTCGAGGGTAAGTTATTCCATCGACTCGTTGCTACAATCTAGTAGATAGATCTTGGCTTGTTTGTTTGTATGCGATAGAAAATTTTTGTTTTCCATGCTACGAACCCCTACAGTGGTATCAGAGCCGTGTCTATATGTAGATCTGTTGCACGAGTAGAACACAATGGTCATTGTGGACGTTGATGCTTTTATTGTCGATTACTTCTTGTGTACCTTGCATCTTGCGGTATGTTGGGATGAAGCGGCCCGGGCTAACCTTACATGACATCGTTCATGAGACTTGCTCCACGCTTGACATGCAACTTGTATTGCATAAGTGGCTTTGCGGGTGCCTGTTTCTCCTAGCATAGTTAAGATCCAATTTACAACGGGTGATCAACAATGCTAGTATCAATGTTGTGGTTCTTGTTCGTAAGTTAGAACGACACTTATTGAAAGCCCCAAACCACGTAAAATATGCAAAGAAAGTAGAGGCGTCTAACTTTGTTTTGCAGGGGTGTGCAGTGATGTGATATGGCCATGATTGTGATTATATTTGATGTATGCAATGTTCCTTATTGTAAGTTGGCAACCGGCAGGAGCCATATGATTGTCTTTAATTTATCTTAAGACCCACGTGTCTATTCAAAGTAGTTGTAATAGTTGAAGCCGGTGGACGACAACCATGGAGAAGCGTCATTGACCTTGATGCTATGCCGGTGATGATGGAGATCATGTTTGTGCTTGAAGATGGAGATCGGAAGCACAAAGAAGAAAGGCCATATCATATCACATATATATTGAATTGCATGTGATGTTAATCCTTTATGCATCTTGTATTGCTTAGTAGACGACGGTAGCATTATAAGATGATCCCTCATTGACATGAATTTCAAATCATAAAGTGTTCACCCTTGGTTAGCACCGTTGCTAAAGCTTGTTGTTTCGAAGCACCACGTGATGATCGGTTGTGTTAGATTCTGCAAGTGTATACAACATGAGCAAGCCAGATTTGCTCATGCAGAAACTAAGGTTTGATCTTGACGAGCCTAGCATGTACAGACATGGTCTCGGAACACGGATCACCGAAAGGTAAAGCATTAATCGTATAGTAGATATGATGAACATGACGATTGTTCGCCATTGAAACTATATCAACTCTCGTGATGATCGGTGTTGATGTACTGGATTTGGTTCGTGTGATCACTAAAACAATGTGAGGGATGTTGTTTTGAGTGGGAGTTCACCTAGCTTAATTTCATTAATTAATTTGAACTCAATTTGTCATAAACTTAGTATAAACTATTGCAAATATGTTGTAGATCAATGGCAGCCCCTACCATCAATTTTAATGCGTTCCTAGAGAAAGAAAAGTTGAAAAAACAATGGAAGCAACTTCGCGGATTGGTTCCGCAATTTGAGGATTGTCCTCACAGCTGGTAATTTGACCTATGTGCTGGATGCACCGCTGGGTGACCCACCTGCAGATGATGCTCCCGATGAAGTAAAGAATGTTTACCTCGCTCGGAAGAATCAGTACTCCATAGTTCAGTGTGCTATCTTGTATGGTTTAGAATCGGAGCTTCAGAAAAGGTTTGAAGAGTCAGACCCATATGATATTGTCGAGGATCTCAAATTGATTTTTGAGACTCATGCGGCAATTGAAAGCTATGAGGCTTCTGAAAAGTTCTTTAACTGCAAGATGGAAGAGGGCAGCTCCGTCAGTGAGCATGTGCTTAAGATGTCTGGGCACGCAAACAAACTTCAAAGCTTGGGTATAGTGATTCCTAATGCTTTGGGGATTTACCGTGTCCTCCAGTCACTACCACCAAGTTACAGGAACTTTGTGATGAACTACAACATGCAGAACATGAACAAAGAGTTGCCAGAACTGTTTGCTATGTTAAAGTCTGTAGAAGTGGAGATCAAGAAAGAGCACCAAGTGTTGATGGTCAATAAGACCACCAAATTCAAGAAAGGCAAGTCTAAGCAAAAGGGACAATTCAAGAAGGGTGGTAAGAAAGTTACCACGCCGGCGAAGAAGACCAAGGCTGGACCCAAGCCTGAAACTGAGTGTTTTTACTGCAAGGGAGAAGGTCACTGGAAGCGGAATTGCCCAAAGTACTTGGCGGATTTGAAGAACGGCAACATCAAAAAGAAAGGTATATCTGATATACATGTTATTGATGTGTATCTCACTAGTACTCGTAGTAGTGCCTGGGTATTTGATACTGGTTCGGTTGCTCATATTTGTAACTCGAAACAGGTGCTGCAGAATAAACGGAAGCTAGCGAAGAACGAGGTGACGATGCGCGTGGGAAACGGATCAAAGGTTGATGTGATCGCGGTCGGCACGCTACCCCTTCATCTACCATCGGGATTAGTTTTATACTTAAATAATTGTTATTTGGTGCCTGCGTTGAGCATGAACATTATATCGGGATCTTGTTTATTGTGAGACGGTTACTTGTTTAAGTCCGAGAATAATGGTTGTTCGATTTATATGAGTAATATGTTTTACGCACATGCACCTTTGATAGATGGTCTATTCTTATTGAATCTCGATAGTGGAAATACACATATCAACAACATTGAGGCTAAACTTTTGAAATCAAGCGATAACTCGACCTATATGTGGCACTGTCGTCTTGGTCACATTGGAGTGAAGCGTATGAAGAAACTCCATTCCGATGGACTTCTTGAATCACTTGAAAGATGCGAAGCATGTCTGATGGGAAAAATGACTAAGACTCCATTTTCTGGTATGATGGAGCGAGCTACGGACTTATTGGAAATCATACATACCGATGTGTGTGGTCCAATGAGTGTAGCATCGCGCGGTGGTTATCGTTATGTTCTTACCTTCACGGATGACTTGAGTAGATATGGGTATATCTATTTCATGAAACATAAGTCCGAAACTTTTGAGAAGTTTAAGGAGTTTCAAAGTGAGGTAGAGAATTAACGTAACAAGAAGATTAAATTTCTACGTTCTGATCGTGGAGGTGAATATCTAAGTTACGAGTTTGGCGAGCATTTGAAGAAATGCGGAATACTTTCACAGTTGACACCGCCGGGAACACCACAACGTAATGGTGTGTCCGAACGTCGTAATCGAACTCTTTTAGATATGGTTCGTTCTATGATGTCACTTACAGATTTACCGCTATCATTTTGGGGTTATGCATTAGAAACAGCCGCATTCACTTTAAATAGGGCACCATCTAAATCCGTTGAAACGACACCGTATGAATTATGGTTTAGGAAGAAACCTAAATTGTCGTTCCTTAAAGTTTGGGGATGCGAAGCCTATGTAAAGAAGTTACATCCGGACAAGCTTGAACCCAAAGCGGAAAAATGCGTCTTCATAGGATACCCGAAGGAAACTATTGGGTATACCTTCTATCATAGATCCGAAGGCAAAATCTTCGTTGCCAAGAATGGATCCTTTCTAGAGAAGGAATTTCTCTCGAAAGAAGTGACTGGGAGGAAAGTAGAACTCGACGAGGTTGTCGAACCTTCTCTCGAAATTGCGAGTAGCGTAGCACCAGAAGAAGTTCCTGTGGTGCCTGCACCAATTAGAGAGGAAGCTAATGATGATGATCATGAAACTTCGGTTGAAGTTGCTACAGAGCCTCGGAGGTCAACGAGAACTCGTACCACTCCAGATTGGTATGATCCCGTTATGAGTGTCATGTTGGTGGACAACACCGATGACCCCGAGACATATGAGGAAGCGATGATGAGCCCAGATTCCAATAAATGGCAAGAAGCCATGAAATCCGAGATTGGATCCATGTATGAAAACCAAGTATGGACTTTGGTGGACTTACCGGATGGCCGAAAGGCTGTCGAGAACAAATGGATTTTCAAGAAGAAAACAGATGCTGATGGTAATGTTACTGTCTATAAAGCTCTACTTGTCGCAAAAGGGTTTCGACAAATTCAAGGAGTTGACTACGATGAGACTTTCTCACCAGTAGCGAAGCTAAAGTCTGTGAGGATTATGTTAGCAATCGCTGCATATTATGATTATGAGATATGGCAGATGGATGTCAAAACAGCATTCCTCAATGGAGATATTGATGAAGAGTTGTATATGATGCAACCCAAAGGTTTTGCCGATCCTAAAGATGCTAACAAGGTATGCAAACTTCAAAGGTCCATCTATGGATTGAAGCAAGCATCCCGAAGTTGGAATCAACGTTTTGATAAGGTAATCAAAAGTTTTGGTTTTATACAAACTTATGGAGAAGCTTGTATTTACAAGAAAGTGAGTGGGAGATCTGTAGCATTCTTAATACTGTATGTGGATGACATATTGTTGATTGGGAATGATGTAGACCTTCTTAATAGTGTCAAAGAATATTTGAATAATAGTTTTTCAATGAAGGATCTTGGCGAAGCAGCTTACATATTAGGCATAAAGATTTACAGAGATAGATCGAAACGCCAAATATCATTGTCACAGAGTACATATTTGGACAAAGTTCTAAAGAGGTTTGAAATGGAAGAAAGCAAGAAAGGGTTCTTGCCCATGTTGCCCAATACGATCTTGAGTAAAACTCAAAGTCCGACATCGGCAGAAGATAGAGAAAGGATGAGTAAGACTCCCTATGCATCAGCCATAGGATCTCTAATGTATGCCATGCTATGTACTAGACCCGACATCGCATATGCTGTTAGTTTAACTAGCAGATATCAAAGTGATCCAGGAGTGGATCATTGGACAGCGGTCAAAAACATCCTTAAGTACTTGAGAAGAACTAAGGATATGGTTCTTTCTTATGGAGGTGATGAACAGCTCGTTGTTAATGGTTACACCGATGCTAGTTGGAACACCGATCCGGATGATTCTAAATCACAATCTGGATACGTATTTATTTTGAATGGTGCAGCAGTTAGCTGGAGGAGTGCAAAGCAAAGCGTTGTGGCGAGATCTTCAACTGAATCGGAATACATGGCTGCTTCGGAAGCTTCACAAGAAGCGATATGGATGAAAGAGTTCATTACAGAGCTGGGTGTGGTTCCTAGTGCGCTGGACCCAATGTCTATCTACTGTGATAACATGGGCGCCATAGCCAATGCGCAAGAACCAAGGTCACACAAGAAGCTGAAGCATATCAAGCTACGTTTTCACGCTATTCGAGAACATATCCAGGATGGGGATATAAAGATTTGCAAAGTACACACAGATCTGAATGTGGCGGATCCGTTGACTAAACCTCTCCCGAGGGCAAAACATGACCAACACCAAACTGCCATGGGTGTTCGGTATATTACCATGTAATCTAGATTAGATGACTCTAGTGCAAGTGGGAGACTGTTGGAGATATGCCCTAGAGGCAATAATAAATGTAGTTATTATTATATCTTTGTGTTTATGATAAATGTTTACATTCATGCTATAATAGTATTAACAAGGAAACATTAATACTTGTGTGATTTGTAAACTTAATTTGAAGTCCCTAGTATAGCCTCTATACTTCACTAGCTTGTTGGTTGATAAATGATTGTGGTTTCCCTATCATGAACATTGAGATGTTATCAACAACAAGATCATATCATTAGGAGAATGATATGGTGGACATACTCCTATAGATAAGCGTAGCATAAAGATCAAGTCATTTCAATAGTTCAATTGCTATATGCTTTCTGATACATAGTAACCTAATTCCTTCGACCATGAGATCATGCATATCACCTTTACCGGATGGATGCTTTGATGACATCAAACACCACACCGTAACTGGGTGGCTATAAAGGTGGCATTGAGTGTTCGGAAAGTATTGGTTGAGACACATGGATCAAGAGTGGGATTTGTCCATCCATATGACGGATAGATATTCTCTGGGCCCTCTCGGTGAAATGTCATCCAATTAGCTTGCAAGCATGTGACTGGGTCACAAGGGATCACATATCACGGGAACGAGAAAAGAGTACTTATCGGTAACGAGGTTGAACTAGGTATGCAGAGATACCGACGATCATAACCTCGGATAAGTAAACTATCGTGAGACAAAGGGAAATTGGTATCGTATGTAAGTGGTTCATTCGATCGCAAAGTAATCGTAGAAATATGTGGGAGCCATATGAATTTCCAGATTCCTCTAATGGTTATTGTTCGGAGAAGTGTCTCGATCATGTCCGCATAATTCACGAACCGTAGGGAGACACACTTAAGGATTCGACGTTGTTTTGAGTAGTTATGGTATTATGAGAAAGATACCGAATGTTGTTCGGAGTCTCGGATGGGATCCGGGATATCACGAGGTGATCCGGAATGGTCCGGAGAATAAGATTCATATAAGGAAAGTCCCGTTTCGGAGTTCGGAAATGATTCCGGTGAATGTTCTAGAAGGTTCCGGAATGTCCGGCGCTCCGGGAGGGGGGAGGGGTACATGAATGTGTCATTACATATTGGAATGATTGCATCATGTACTAAGTGTTCTTGCTGTTCCAAATAAAGGATTAAATTGAATCCTAAAACAGAAAAGTCAAATGTCCAGTTTGAAAGTCAAACGGCTAAAACAAGAAACTGTGGGAAACAAGCAAGAGGAGTTGGGAACCGACTTGGGGGAGGAGTCTCCTCCCCAAGCCGGCGCTCCAACCAAGGCCGACTTGGGGAGGGACTCCCCTCCCCTTGGCCGCGCCTCCCACCCATAAAAGGAGGGGCAGGGCCTCCTCCTCTAGACACACAAGTTTCTACCTCTAATCTCCGGTTTAGAGCCCTTTTGGTTTAGAGCTTCTAATTGCTTTAGCCTGCGGTTTAGAGCCTTCTAATTGGTGTGTCTAATCTCTAGACCACTAATAGCCCTCTCTCATAATCCACCATACTCGCTCCGGCTTAAGGCGAAGCCCTGCGGGATTTCCCCTCTACTTCCGGTACCACGCCGTTGTGCTGCCGGAATCGCGAGGAGAGTGCTACAACCTCTGCTGCCTGCTGGAACAAGGGAGAGGAAGGTCTTCGTCGAGTACCGAACGTGTGACCGACTGCGGAAGCGCTGCCGGAGCATAACGCCGGAAGGATCGTCTACACGATCTTGAGATCGGAAAGAGTACGACTACATCACCCACGAGAATCCGCTCTCGTTAAACACTTTGGAATCTTCGAGGGTAAGTTATTCCATCGACTCGTTGCTACAATCTAGTAGATAGATCTTGGCTTGTTTGTTTGTATGCGATAGAATTTTTTTGTTTTCCATGCTACGAACCCCTACACGGACACCCGCTCAGGAAGGCGGAGGGTGCCAGTTTGTCCCACCTGGAAGCAGAAGCTCCCGAACAAAATTTCGAGTCCGTCACCTACGGGCTCGAAATCCTTCATGGTGGCCGGCGAGTGGGCGGTGAAGTCGAAAGCGCTGAAGAGGAGGTGATTCTCCGTCGCCGCGGAGTTGTAGATCGATCGGATCGGGACCATCACGATCGCACAATCAGCAGCCCCGATTCCCATAGACGGCGCCAATTGACGAGGTTTAATCTCGTCAATGCCCATTGTTATGGACTTGGGTTTTGGAGAAGATGGGGATGCTGGAGATCGTGGAACTGTTAACAGACAAGCAACCAGGGGACACGAGATTTACCCAGGTTCAGGCCCTCGGAGGGAAAACCCTACTCCTGCTTCTCTGCTCTTGATTACGACGGAACCGAAGGTTACAGGGTGCGCAGATTCGATCTGGCGTAAAGGTGCGTGTGCGGAAGTATGAGTCGAGAGATCTAGGACGTGCCCTCCTGGCCTTTATATAGACTTAGGCAGGTCCCGGGCATAGTCCTAGTCGGTTACAAGTTCTAGGGTTTTACCCCTTTGAATTTCCTATCTATGCTAGTCTTGCTCTCCAAGGATCCGAAGGCGTCATGGGCCTTGGCCACCCGAAAATCTTCATGGGCCAGCGTATGTCTGCTGTGGGCCTTCCTTGGGCTGGACCAGGTATGCTGAAGTCACGTACCCGTAGGGTATAACCATGTCAGCTATAACAATTGGGTTGAATCTTGCATAGTTCTTAGGGGAAACTTTCTCGGTGTTGATTACTTTTGTAGTTGATGCTTTTGAGTGGAACCATTGAATTATTGTTTATGTTCAAATTGTTACTTATCATTATATCATCTCTGATCTTGATCCATATGATGTCTCGTGAGTATTTCGTTTAGTTCTTGAGGACATGGGAGAAGTCATGTTATTAGTATTGGAATTGTGTTGAAGTAATATTCAACGGTTTGATATTTAGGTTGTGGTGTTATTCTTCTAGTGGTGTCATGTGAACGTCGAATACATGATACTTCACCATTTATGGGCCTAGGGGAATGCATTGTGTATTTGGCTACTAATTGTGGGGTTTCCACAGTGACAGAAACCCGAACCCCCGTTAGAAAACCTTTGCACAAGCGAGTGTAGGATATCAGAGTTTAAGGCTGTGGATAGATTTCTATCTTAATTACTTTCCTATAGTTGCGGATTCTTGCAAGGGGTATAATCACAAGTATGTATTAGTCCAAGTAAGGTCGGTACATTAGCATAGGTTCACCCACACAACACTTATCCAACCAAAGAAGATTAATCAACTATATGAAGTGAAAGCACTTGACAGTATTCCCATGTGTCCTCGAGAACGTTTGATCCTCATAAGTAATACAACCGACTTGTCCTTTGCTGAAGAAATGATTGGGACACTTGTTGCAATTACTATTATTGTCTTTTATTACTCGCACTTTATTTCTTTGCATTATCAAAAACCCCTATAAATCCATTTGCTAAGTATTTACAGAGAATTCCTGATCCAAACCACTAGTCAACACCTTCTGCTCCTCGTTGGGATCGACACTTTATCGAAAGTGCTACGATACACCCCCTATACTTGTGGGTCATCAACCAGTCATGTACAATGGTGGATAGTGGCAACTAAAATAAATCATATATATTCATATTTGTAGCTTGCATGTCTTCATACATTGAAATGTTATTATTTTTGGCAAGTGAGTGTAAATGTGGATATTTTCTTTCTCTGATGGAACCATTCCATATATGTTTCCATAATAAGACATAATTATCATTGTCAATATAACAAGTAGTTAGGCCTTTGTATATATCTGTAGCACAACAATCTCTCCACCAAAATGATCCTTGTGGTCTAGAGGCATGAGAAACACATCTTTTTGTAGTAGGTCTACCAAACTAGATGAATCCAAGGATGTTATGGTGTTTCTAAGATTTATGCAATTTCTTAATGAGTAAATCCTAATTTTGTACTCTGTGATTAAGAACTCTTAGACCACCTTGATCCTTTGTCTTGCATACTAGTTGACAGTTAGCAAGACAATTATCTTGCTTATGAATATCCTTTGATCCCATAGGAACTGTCTACCAGTTTTCTCAAAATGTACAAAAAATGTTATAGGGATATTTAGATTGGACATGGTAAACATAGGCAAAGCAAACATGACTAAAATCAATTATTCTAACTTGCCAGTATATGATAACAAGGATGAAGTCCTAGCTAATTTCTTACCAAGCATAGAAATCATAAGAATGAGATATGCCATCAATGGTCTAGTAGTGCCAAGAGGTAAGCCCAATTAAGTGAAAGGGAGACTTTCAAGATTACATCCAGAAGAATTTGCTAGTTCATGAGCCTAATCTAGATCCACATTAATTGTCACTAGTGATGTTTTGCGAAAATTCACTTTGAGGCCAGTAAATGCACTAGCATCCATAAGTATGTTTTTCATGGAGTTTAGCTATTCAGGGTCAGCATGCATGATCATGATGGTTTCATCAGCATATTGAATAACATGATAATTTGACCAAAATGCTCAAGGATAGGCAAGCTGATAATCCATCTTTGCTTCAAAAAAAATATAATCCATCTCTCTCCCATGCATCATTATGACTACTAGAAGAAGATATGCAATATTGACAAAGAGAAGAGAGGAAAGAGGGTCACCTTGTCTAACACCTCTTCTATATAATATTTTCTTTCTAGGTACATTATTCAATAGTATTTATGTGGATGCATACATTAAATAGAAGAAATCCATGTAATCCATTTAGGACTAAATCCTCTAGCCTCAAGCATTGCAATAATAACATTGTATTTCAATCTCGTCAAAAGCCTTATCGAAATCTGTTTTAAGGATAATAATTGGCCTTTTTTGACATATGACAAATATGAAGATATTAAAATGCTCAACCTAAACTGTATTGAATGGTTTCCCCTTGATGAAACCATATTGATTTTGATGAAAAACATGGATAATATCCTTCTATAATATATTGGAAAGCAGTTTGGTAATAAACTTTAGAGGCAAACTCACCAATGAAATGGGTCTAAAATCATTCATAATCTCTAGCTAGACCATTAACTTTAGGAATAAGGGTGAGTTTTTTCAAATAAGAATATATTATATTTAGTAATTATAATACCAATATGAACATGTATGGGAGTATGATATGATCCCATTCCTGCAAGCGGAAGCACAATTGATTTATCATTTGTTCGCCAACAAGTTTTTTCTAGATCCACACATTGACGCAATATAATTCCAAGAAAATATAGTCTGCCCAATATAGGATGTGTGTCCATGTTTTCCACGTGTAGCACATCTAATAGTCACGTGGAGTGCCATGGAGCGTACGGGGTCTGGTTTTTTGAGGGGTTGGGAGAAGTCCTTGCCATCGCGACACCGACGTGGTGACGCTTGTGGGTGTCGCCGTCCTTCCTAAAAGGCGTCGGGTGTACCTCTTCCCCACTCCCGTAGAATACCAGGGAAAATCCTAGAACATATTTCAGAATACCCTTGGAACGGTTTGGGCGACAGCATTGTCGTCGTCCCTTCCCTTCTTGTAGGTGTTGCTTGGTACGTGACTCTTCGGAGTGCTTGGAGCATGGAGAAAATTCTCTGGAGGGCGCAACAGTGGCGAGTCATTTCCTTTTCTTCGTTAAACCACCGGTGTTGGCATTGTTTTTCTTCGTTTTATTTGGTGTTTCTTTTAGAAAGTATTTGTGTTGTTGGCCTCAACTATGGTATCACAATTGTATCGGCTGGTTGTTATACTAATATAGTGGGGCGAAGGCCTATTTCAATATAGTTGGGCAAGGAGCAACTAGATGACCACAAACATTGCGGTTGTGATATGTGTAGGGGTTAGTAGCATGGAAAACAAAAAAATTCTACCGCATGAACACAAACAAGCCAAGATCTATCTACTAGATTGTATCAACGAGTCGATTAGAGTACTCACCCTCGAAGATTCCAAAGCGGTTAACGAGAGAAGATTCTCGTGGATGATGTAGTCGTACACTTGCTGATCTCAAGATCGCGTAGACGATCCTTCTGGCGCAGCGTTCCGACAGCTCTTCCATAGTCGGTCTCATGCAGGCAACTGAGGTTGTAGTTCTCTCCTCGCGATTCCGGCAGCACGACGACGTGGTGTCGGAAGTAGAGGGAAGATCCTGCAGGGCTTTGCCTAAGCCGGAGCAGGTTATGGTGGAGAAATAGGGTTCCCCTGCGATCTAGGGTTTAGAGGCCGGAGAGGAGGATGTGGAGGAGTCGACGGCGGCTAGGGCAGCGGCGACGAACCGGCGACGGCGCAAGGCGTCTGTGTGGGGAGAGGCTGGTGTTGTGTGTCTCTTGGGGCACCCCTCCCCTCTATTTATGAGAGGGAGGGCAGCTTGGGAGAGGGGAGTTTGAATCCTTCCCCAACTCTCTCTCCTTGTTGGCTTGTGGTGGAGGGAAAGAAGGATTCTTTCCGTCCTCCACCAGGATACATTGTCCCAGTTTGACTTTTTAAACTTGCCTTTTGACTTTCAGTTTGGAGCTCAATTTCTTTCTTACAAATGCCCAACCAAGTGAACTAGGACATGATGCAATTATTCCACTTATTCATGACACATTCATGTACCCTTCCCCTTCCGGTCCGGTGAACCTTCTAGACCCTTCTAGATCATTCAAGTGAAAACACCGGAATCATTCCCGAACTCCGGAATTGGACTTTCCTTATATGAATATTATTCTCCGGACCATTCCGGATCTCCTCGTGATATCTCGGATCCCATCCGAGACTCCGAAAAACATTCGGTCTCCGTACTTACATTCCATATCTACTAAACAACATCGAATCCTTAAGTGTGTCTCCTTATGGTTCGTGAATTATGCAGACATGACCGAGACTCTTCTCCGATCAATAAACAATAGAGGAATCTGGAAATTCATATGGTCCCACATATTTCTACGATTACTTTGCGATCGAATGAACCACTTACATACGATACCAATTTCCCTTTGTCTCGCGATAGTTTACTTATCCGAGGTCTGGTCGTCGGTATCTCTGCATACCTAGTTCAACCTTGTTACGGATAAGTACTATTTTCCTTGTTCCCGTGATATATGATCCCTTGTGAGCCAGTCACATGCTTGCAAGCTAATTAGATGACATTCCACCGAGAGAGCCCAGAGTATATCTATCCGTCATATGGATGGACAAATCCCACTCTTGATCGATGTGCCTCAACACATACTTTCCGAACACTCAATGCCACCTTTATGGCCACCCAGTTACGGTGTGGTGTTTGATATCATCAAAGCATCTATCCGGTGATGGTGATTAGCATGATCTCATGGTCGAAGAAATTAGGTTACTATGTATCAGAAAGCTTATAGCAAACAAACTATTGAAATGACTTGATCTTTATGCTACGCTTATCTATAGGAGTATGTCCATCACACCATTCTCCTAATTATATGATCTTGTTGTTAATAAGATCTCAATGTTCATGATCAGGAAACCATGATCATATATTAACCAACAAGCTAGTTTAACAAGAGGCTTTACTAGGGACTCTTTTATGTTTACAAATCACACAAGTATTAATGTCCGGTTAATACAATTATAGCATGGTATGTAAACATTTATCATAAGCATGAAGATATAATAATAACCTCTTTATTATTGCCTCTTGGGCATATCTCCAACAATATGGACCAGGATCTTCACGATAAAGACGATTAGTGTTTATACCATGTGCTGCTTTAGGAGGAATGTACTTTTGGTTTCTGCCCCAGTCGAGCACGAGAAGCTCCAAGGTTACCTTGATTGTTTTCTCCGCGATCTCTCCCTTGTACTTGCCGAGCAGCAACTTCCCAGTGATCTCACTCAGGTTGGCGTTAAGAACTTGCATTGGATGAATTCTGACCAAATCCCTCCGGACGACTACCACACACGTTGTTGTTACCACCATCATTAGGAAATTTGTTTCATAGTCAGCTTGTTAGGATCTCGAGTCGATCTCGAGCTAGTGTCGATATATGCCAATCAATAATTTTTTTAATATTTCTTGCATACATATAGAAGGTAGAAAAATCACATCCACAACATCTAGAAGGAATAAGTTAAACTTTTAGTTTTTCTTAATTAAATTACAACAACAATAGAAGAAATAAATCCAATCCACAACATGTAAGGTAATACAGTATGATATTTATTTTTAATATACTATAACATAATTTTTTTTTTATCTATTGAGCTTAGTCTAGCAAGCTAATGTTGAGCTACACTGTTGGCTCAAGATCAGCTCATGTATCAGTCGAGTTATATTAAGACGCATACTCTTAACGTATAAAACCGAGGCATAAAAGAAAAGCTAATAGAAATTTGGGTGGCAACATTCATTCGATTCAAAGCATAGTTTTAGGGGAAATCGAAGGAAATTGTACTAGGCCGTGAAGATTTTTATGTCAAACCCGAAAAACGATAGCTACCGCTAGCGGAAGCACACTCTATGCTGGGACATACTCTTTCTGTTTCTAAATATAATATGTTTTAGATTTATAAAGGTAATGTATTTAGACATCTTTTCGTGTGTGATTCGGAGTGGACCTCTTCAAACCTACATACTAGAAGATGTCTAAATACATTATTTTTATTAAAACATTTTATATTATAAAACAGAGAGAGTACTATGTTAGACGCTTTCTCTACATGTAACAATAGAACAATACCTCCCGGCTGTACACACCAGCCGGTACTAGGCTGCCAAGATTTTTATGCAAACTCTGAAGTAAACTCAAAGAAGCACGCTAGCACAGCCGGCGGCCGAGAGCAACATGTATAGGAGCATACACCACAACGGCAATTCGATGCAAACAACGCAGCTACGCAAGGCTCGTCACGTCCATCGGTTCGTTATAAAGTACACTTGGCAGATAATGCCCAACGATCTATATATAGGACGCCCACTAGCTAGCTAGTGCGGATCGAGCACATCGAAATGATTGTTCGTACCATCAAGCATCACGTACTACCACCGTGCCGTGCTCGTGAAAGAAGGGACACGCGCCGGGTCGATCGATCTTGGATCAGCCCCGGCCGATCGAGAAACTGCCGCTAGCTTGCTCCGAGAACCGACCACCGATAAGCGATGGCCGTACGTGCGCGGTCGAGCTATGCCGCGCCCGTTCGTGAGTAGTAGGCGCGGCTAGTGCGCCCACGCCGGCAGGCTGGCTGCGGACTGCGGTACGTGCTCTACGGTCGCATTAACGCCCATCGATCGCCCGCCGGTCAGAGCTTCGGAGGCGCTACGTGCTAGATTAGCTGCGGGCTACTCCATGACCACAGCACGGCGGACCGGCCCGATTAATGGAGGCCAGCAACTGCACTGTGCATTCTGCAAGGCTTTGAAGTCGACGGCCTCTATGCGTAGAGTGGTGGAGGCTCTGCACTAGTATAGTAGGATTCTATCGACAGGGTCTGTAGTGAAAGTTTTTCTATGGATTTTTAGGAATGGTATTCTGAACAGAGACAATCTGGTTAAAAGTGAGGGTTGGGTAGGTAATGTGAACTGTAATTTTTGCGGTAAAAATGAAACAGTAGAACATAGTTTGATTAAGTGTCCTGTTGCAAGATACACTTGGAGCATAGTTTCTTGTGCTTTAGACTCTAATGTAAGAGTGCGGATATATGGATGAGCTTCACGGAACTGCTTTTTAATTGTTCGAAAATGTCGGTTTGAAGTTTTAAAAAAAATTGACCAAAAACTCCGAGTGTAAGAAATAATATGCTCTACCCGAGAAACAAAGTCTCAACTCGAAATACCCAATATTTTTGGCCATACAAAGAAGTCAAAAAATCTGACATCTAGAGTATTGAACGGTGCGAGATTTCAGAAAACCAAAATCTGACAGATTTTGTCATTTTTTAGCCCACAATACAAAGTATTTCGGGGTGAGACTTTGTGTATTGGATAGAGTACATTATTATCTACATCTAGAATACTTTGAAATCAAGTTTTGAAAGTTCGAAAAACAAAGGGCACCATGTAGCGCGGAATCCAAATCGATTTTTTGGTAATGTAATGCCCTAGAAAAGTGGAAGATCTTTGTAGGTGGGTGATGGGTTTTAAGGGAAAAGATTTAAGGAAGATGGGAGCAGCCGTGTTGTGGGTTGTTTGGAAAGTAAGGAATAGAGCTCGCTCGTCTTATGCCTTCTGTTTGATTTTATATTTTTAAGTTTGAGATATTTGAAAAAAAATATTTAAACAACGTTCGTATCTGAAAATTCTTCAGAATTTAAAAAGTTTCATATTTTAAAAATGTTCAAAATTCGTAAAATATTTGTATATAAAATATACAATTTTGAATATTTCTCAAAATTTAAAAGTGTTAAATTTTTAAAAAACAAATTTAGAATTATTCATATGTAAAACTGTTTCAGAGTATTTAATAAAGAAAAATATAAAGAAACAAAGAAAATAGAAAACCCTGAAATAAACCAGAAAAGCTGGACCAGAAGGTTCCTGAACCTTCATATAAAACCCAAAAAAAAATATGCACGGAATCTCTACTGGGCCAGCCCAACTAATACTATCAGTCATAGGGAGCATGCGTTGCGTCCGTAACACGCGTCCTATAGCGAAGGGGATTACAGTTGGGCAGAGACCCATCCAAGAGCGGACGAGGCCCATCAGCAAAGCGAAACCAAAGTGATCGGAGGAGGAGGTCTGGGCCGGTGCGGGTGTTGGATATTCCATTTCCGATTTCCAAATGCCCTCCTTGTTGCTCACACTTGCTGGCCCGGATCCAATTCTTCCATGATTTGCATCGCTCTTGACCCGCTTGCTAGCATTACTTACTCCTAGTACTTCCATGTTCCTAAAAATAAGTTAAGATCGTACCTCAAAAAAAAAAAAGATAAGCTAAGGTCGGGCTCGGGCGTCTCAATAATTGTGACCCGCGTCTGGTACCGCATTAGTATCTCACATGGCCTCGATCGCCAGCTGGCTCCCGTCGGATGTCGTTCCCAAGATCGGCCTGCATTGACCTACACGGGAATCGGGTAGGAAGTTAGGATCGTAGTACTATACGAAGCTAGATCCCGTCGGATGTTGTTCCCAAGCTCCCGCAGGCACTTGCTCCAAGCCGATGCCCCTTGGAGGGAGAACGAAATCGTAGCTTCACCATCATCCGATCCAGGGGACCTAGATCTAGGGTTTTTATCGTAGCAACCTGAGAGAGGAGAGGCAAGCATCAACGATGATTCTTTCAACAAGGTAGCGCCGCATTGGTGTCGTCATTGTCCTTCATGGCTGAAGTCCGAGTCTGGTTTACACCGGCAGTTGCACCTCTCCAATCTCGCAACCGACTGGACTGCCAGCTTTCCACTAACATCGACATTCCTGTAGGAGGACACCAAGTTTCATCGTCACCACTCGCCTGACCCGACCAATGTAAGCTCGGGAAAAGCCCAATCGCGCACCAACAACCGCGAACGACCGCCAAAATCTACCGCCCAAGATCTCCAAAGTTGCCGCGAGAAACTGCCCCCACCTCACCGCCGACGTTGGCTGCACGAGCTTTGTCCGCCGGTGCTACGTGGCAGCGAATAGGGTTGCCCCCGTGTTCCCTTAGAGGAGAGGGACACGAGGTCGTTTCCCATAATTTACTAAATACTTCAAATATGTGAACAAGTTATTCGTTATATGTGATCATGTTTACAATGACTATTGTCTAACTATTAAGCTGAATGTGTAAAATTATTTCAATACATTTCTTTTCCCAGATCATCCATACAAATATAGAAAAAAAATAAAAACTATACTTATTAGTGGGCTGGACCAAAGCCGGCCCATAATAGGACCCCATCAAGCCAGAGGAGGTTATCGCTACGAGCGATGTATAAGTGGACCCTCCTAAAAATCCTCGTTTTCAAGTTCTTGAAGCCTAGGTACCTCTTCCTCTGTTAGTGAACCTACTCATTGATATTTTTTTATGTTTCTTATTTCTATTTTGTGTTGCATTTTTTATTTCTATTGCTTTTTTTACAAAAATTACACCAGTCTATTAGTAATCATCAACAGCAATATCAAATGGTCCAAAAGTAATAAAGATTACAAATAGCTCAATCATACAAATCCATAAAATTCAATAGATTAGAACCGTACAATTTTTTTTAAGGAATTGATGAATCAAAAAAGCGTTTTTGGTTTAAAAAAAAATTAAAAAAAGGATCTTAGTAGGAGCTGCATCTCATGAAAGAGGACTATAAGTTTTCTTTTTTGCAAAATGGCAAACATGTTTATGATCAAAGCATTATATTTTAGCAAAGCTACGGACACATCTTACAACTTTTCTTAACCCTTGTAGACACGCCATCTTGTGAACAGGAGGACGTTACAATGGACAACTTTGTCCTACCTTTGATCCGAGCTCGACATTCTAATTGCTTGCAAAATACAAACATTTGACCCGGACAACCTTCTCCGAGTGATGGTCGTGATCGACTCTTGGGGGTTGGGGGGCACAGATAATAGTTGCTGTGTCAGTGGATGCTGGGTAGCAGATTTGGCAACATTACAGTGGAATCATGTTCATGTACATGAGAGATGAAGTCATGGCATCGACCTCAAAGGGGTGAAGGTGGTAGGCGGTGGCCCCATGTTCTGGTCGTTCATGGAGCATCTGAAGCAAAGGACAATATTTAGTTCAAGACTCAAGAGGCACGCTTACACCTTCACCCATGCTGGGGCAGCCTAGAAGCGCTCCTCTCTTACCGTTTCTTGACTTTTGTCCTCTGTATCTAGTTTTCGCCTATTTTTCCTTAGTTAACTGGACATCTCTTTTCTTCCAAATGAATAGACAAAACTCATACTGGTTTCTCAAAAAATGAAGTTCCTATTCTTTTTTCGTTTGCACACAGTTCAATGGCCGAGGGTAAAGTTTACGAGTTAAGTCGTTGTCAACAAGAATCTACCGCGAAAAGATGCACGCAACCGGCAATGCGTCATGCCAACAACCGATCCTCAAATTTTAAATCATGTGCTTATCAGGATTGTCGTTTTACTGTCTCAAACAAATCCTACATAGGTTAGCTAGCTAGACTGCATCATCTCCGCCACCCCCATCACTAGCTAGCTAGCTAGGAGTGACGACGACTCACATAATTAAGAAGACACGCAAGGCCTAGCTTAATTAGTTTGTTAACTCACGGAGGAAATATTGTAATCTTACTTGTGCTAGCTATTCCGCTGGCCTGAACCATTCAGGTCTCATGCGATTGTTCGCTTGACGATTAGAAATACAGGTCTAGATTCTAGCAACCCAGCTAACGTTGCCAGCTGTATGTTTATGAATATAGACCAGGGACCAGAGATGTGGAGATAACTTTGTTATACTAGTACTATAGTAGTATATGCCTTAGACGAGCGATATTAGTATAGTTCATTGCACCTGTAGTATGATAAAAAAAATATGAAGATTCCTTTGTTAAAAGCAAAAAAAAAAAAAAGGGAACTGGCCGATTCAACTAGTAATATTTAGCTTTCCTTTTATTTTTGAAACGGATTAAATACGGTCTTCACATTGCTTGATTCACGTAATTATAACATTTGTTCAGATACACTCATCCACTATACAGAAATATGAAGATTGTTACCTTAAAAGATGAGCAATATATTTCAAACTTCGCAAATCATCCAAAAGAAAGAAAACTACAAATCATCACGCAAAATAATATGGTGACTAGCCACAAAGATTGTTGTGCGGTACATGATCTATATGCCTCACCCCATCCAAACCAAGACATGAATCCCTAGAAAGTCTAATTCTAGCCTCATGTCTCCAACCATCATGAATCGGTTTATTGTCATCTGAGCGCTCAAGAATAGATCAAAGACTATAACCACACGCCTTCATAGAATTATATAATTTTTGTCTGTCAGATATATATTGTAGTGTCTCGGCACGCTCATGGTCACAAAATGAAAGATTACTCACGGAGTATGCATCGTGCGATGCACGCTGCCATACAATTATTGAAACAATTATTCGTAGGCTCAGCCGGTCAGTTTTTATGAAAGCACGCATTATTCGTAGTATTTGAAATCCCCCAAAGAATGTGTTTCTTCTTCTTATAATTTTTCAAGCAAACATTAATGCAACGGTTAGCATCTTTAAACTGACATTTAATAACATAAGCACAGCTGACAACATTTCACACATACCCAGCTAGAGGGCAGCAGAAGCACAACTGACCACATTTCCCCCAAAGAGTATGTGCTATGGATTCTTCCTGCCCCGCAAAACAAAAAAAATTGTTTCACAACGTACGCCCCTCCTCCACGTGTTAAAACATCTCTAGTGAGAATGCTCCTTTAAGCACCAACCAGATAAAGGTCTAAACTCTCGGTGTGCCATTCGAATTGTTCCACGATACAATAATGGAAGCAGAGTGAAGTTTATTTTTTTCCGGATTAGTGTGAAGATATGTAGAATGGCCTCCTTCACGTCACACATGTGTATACGTTGACATGAAGCCAACACATTCCATTGATATATCCACTCGACCCAGTCAACCAACATGACAATGTAGTATTTCGAGCTTGAATGTAGCTTGCAAAGGAGGGATATATTCGATGTGACAAGCCAATCTAAATACACGATGATAGTATAGGTACTAGTGCGTTCTGACCGGTGCCTACTCCTTAAAGCACAATCCACCTACGGAGTAGCAAATACTGATCCGATGAAGTCAAACTAGGACCTCTTTTCCGGTCACACGATACATATCCCAAAGTCAGCCTACCGCAGGGCGCCACGTAGGGCGGTAGACCGGATCGTGGGGTGCAAAGCTGCGCCACGTCTGGACCCGCACTCGGGGGGCGACCGATGCCTTCGGCGCGTGGGTGCGGTTGACTTCGGCCGAAAGTCTCCGCGCGCGCGCGCCACCGCGATGCCGATCGAGCAAAGGTCAGCGCCGGGACGGCCGGGCCGGCGGGACGCCCAAACGTGAGGACCGCGCGCTGAGAGCGATCGACCACCTGGCCGACCGATGACGGGGTCGTCCCGCTGCGCTAGCTGTTCAAGAGCTAGCTTAGCGACATCCGACGTGCGCGTCGGTCGCTGGCCGGTGCCGTGGGTGTGGTTGGGCGGCTCCATCTCCACCGTCACCTACGTACGAGCCTCGCGTAGCCGCCGGCCGGACGGCCCACCGGCCGCCTGGATGGATGCCGCGAATATAGTTTAGATTTTTTTTGTGGTAATAGCAAGTAAGCAGGTGACGATGTGATTGCGGGTGTACCCTCGTCATTTTTCTTGGGCCTGTGCCTGTTCTCGTCGAAAGCGACGGCGGCCAATCGAGCATCATCAGTCGATGGAGCGAGTTAGGTGGCCCGGCCGGGACGTACGAGCTCGCGCACGCGTGCCGCAGATGCGCCCAGAAAGAGGGGGCGAGACGAACGGCCACTTGGACGGCTTTCCTCTTGTCATTCTCTTTCCGGGAGAATCTGGATTTGTTTGGGACCGGAGTAATCGGACAACTACACCATTTGCTTCGTTCGATCTCTCATGGTCATGGATGGATCGTACCCTTTCGAGACCTCGCTCGGGCAGGGTACTCTTCTGCCCATGTTTTGTGTTCCTTCTTGTGATGGTCGTCATTGGGTAGGCCGGCCGGCCACCTCGGGGGCCTTGTTATTAGTACGGAAACTAGTGCATTTTTTGAGAATTGCACTAGTGATCGACCAGCAGGCGTAGTTTTCCTTTTGTTTTGAGCCTGCCATGGTTTGTGTTGTACGAGCATCTCCATAAGAGGGCACAAAAAAAAAAATCATCGGAGCACAAAAAACACTAATATTGGACGCTCCGAGGCAAAAAAAAAAAAAAAAATCATGCTCAATGAGATGCCAAAAAAATAGGGGACGCGCTAAAAAGCACAATCCCACGCTTCAAATTTGGTATGCCGACTACTGCGCGCTGCAAAATTGAAACTCAACGCGCGTAGCCAAACCGCCCAACTGAATCTTCCGAACACGACCTCCTGCATCCCGCATCACCCGCCGCCGGCAAAATCCTGGCCATGGATGGCTATTCAGCCACTCCCCCAACCACTCCCTACTCCGCCACCACGGCCATCAATGGAGCAGTTTCGCCGACGCATCCAGCCCTAGAGCTGGCCTCCACCACAGCCGACTAATGTGTAGGCCGGCGTCCCACCGCCGCCACCCGCCTTGAAGGTAAGAAATGTCGTGGCCAGGCGGTTGGCGGCTGCACCGATGCCTGGCCAGAAGAAGGGCAAGATCAGCGTGGATCGGCGTGGCAAACCTGCGGTAGCGCATGCGGCCGGCCAATTTCAGCTATCGCCACCTGAACGACCAGTGACTGCTGAGGAGGTTGTGTCATCTGCTGCGCCCAACGTGTTCGACCCAATGACGACAATGTATGAAACTTATTTTTTTGTTGTTGTTTTGAATTAGGTAGATGAATAGAAATGATGAAATTCAAGGGAGAACCAAAGAGGACCAAGAAGGGCAAGATTGTTCAAGGAAAGCCATTCATATTGGCCCATTGTTACAAGGAGCCAAAATTTATTTCAAGGGAGAACCAAAGAAGTCCAAGAAATTTCCAATGATGATGAAGTACAAGATAGATATGCCCATGAAAAGGATGAGGCATGATGAAGTATGATTGTTGATGTTTGATGTGTTTGTTTGGTTGTGTCGAATTATGCTATGCTTTTGAACTATGCCATGGATTTGAACTATGCTATGATGATCAAGTCATGATCTTCAGTTTATATGTGTGTGTTTGGATTCATATGTTCATCATCACTATTGTTTGATCTTGCAAGTTGAGATGTGTTGGATCTTGGCAAGCGGCAGCCGGTCGCATGTGCGCCCAATTTTATACCGTTTGGAAAACTGTTGCGCGTAGTGTGCTACATTTTAGTGCGCCTGGAAATGCTGCCACCGGCCATGCGCGCTAAAACTACTAAAATGGCACCCAAAAACCAAAAAGTGATGCTCTAGTTTAGTGTATTTGATGGAGATGCTCTAAGAGCATATTCATCGGCACCCACATAGCTCTCCTATCGGTCCAACGGGGGTCTAGACATGAAATTGCCGCAGAAGCGTCCCCATAAGTCCGGACAACCCCAAAAAGTGTCGGGCACCCCTTTGTCCGCCCCCTTTGGGCTGAGGTACCGGACACTACTTTCACCTAGGACTCTGATAGACTGGCTGGGCATGTCATATACTCGGAGCCTTCATACAAGAAAAAGACCAAGAAAGTGGCACTAGAGTTGTAGGGCCTCGAGCAACGTCTAGTGGCGAAGCAACGGTTAAGTGGACGGGTCGGTGGAAAATTTCTACCAAAGGAGCACCAATGTAGGCCGCTCAAGCAGCTCCTCGTCAGAAATCGAAAGGATCAAAATTGAACCAGATACAGAGATTGTGGGGTTGAAGAAATCGCCGAGGAGGCAAAGACCTTGACAACCGACCTAGGCGATGTGGACTCGTGATGAAGATTTGGTTTGATCAAACTCGTAGGCGAATCCCAGGGATCGAAGATTGATTTCTATACATATATGTTGTTTTATGATGGCCGGACTTGGTGGATTTTGGTGGCCGGACTTAGTGTCCGACCGTGATTTGGCGGCCGATGCTTTGATTTTATGGATACATGTTTATGTGTCTTTATTTGTCAATGTTGCAAGCTCACTACTACTAGTAAATATCTCAATAACCGATACTAGAACAAATAGTCGAGATGTTAAGAAAGTGAGCTAAAAAATAGTGCAAGCAGGTTGAATGGTGATGCTAGGCCGCCCCGGTGGGTCGAGACATGTGTTCGGACGCCCTCAGAGCCAACATGGTTTTGGGCGGCGTGGACACATTTTTGGATATACGCTGATGGAGATGTTGTAAGCCGGTATACAACTCATGCAAACTTGATCATACCGTTAAAGAAATATACTCCCTTCGATCCACAATAAGTGTCCAGCTAGCGGCTATCCTTAGAGAAGCTACACTTAGAGCAACTCCAGCAGAGGCTCTAAAATCCGGCGGAGAGCCGGGCATTGATCGGGAGCAGGCGGTGGAAGTCCAGGCGCAGACGACCAGGTGGCGGAGGAGCGACGGAGCTCCAGGATGGCGGCCGACGAGTAGAAACAAGGGCACCGCAAGGAGGCTCAATTCGCAGGTGAAGTTTTACATGGCAGTTGGGCTCTCGCGTGTCGATCGGTTTTACAGCGTACATGCACGCACGCATCAAACATATCGCTTTGGATAGCGTCTTTTACCGCGTACGGCAAATTATTTTGGGCGCGCTCCATTTTACAGCCTCTGCTGGAGCTGGGTTTTAGTCCACCGGCGCTCTAAAATAGCGCGAGACTGTTTTACAGCATCGGCTAGAGTTGCTCTTATAATGAATCGGAGAAACCGATCGTTAAGCCACCGATATACTCTCTTCGTTTTAAAATATAAGATGTTTTAGATTGTAAAACAAATGTATCTAAATTTGTTTTAGTATATATATTCATTTAGGTTTTAAATGAATCTACAACTAAAAGATGTCTAGATACATTTTCTTTATACAAATTTAAAACATCTTATATTTTAAAATGGAGTGAGTCTATATGTACGTTAAGCCACCGATGAATATACGTACGTTAAGCCACCGATAGAGATGGATGCCTTCGGCACTGAGCTAGCTGCTGTCCTTGGGAGGATGCACCGTGCCGGCGACGGTCGCGATAGAAGACCATCGATTTAGCTAGAAGCCTAGAACCAACCAGTGAACTACTCTACGTAGCCTTCGTCGATCAGGTGCAAACTAGCTGCCACCGGCAACGGGTTTCGCCAGTTCGGAACCGTAAAATACGATGGCGACAGCCGACATGTCATGGATCAGCATGATCTATCTATTTTTCAGCCGAAAGATCATGATCTATCTCGCAGCCATCGTTTTCAATGGCAGAACAGTACTGTGTCCGTATTAATTTGTTTCATCTCAGACAAACGTATCTATGCCTAGATACTTAGTTCCCTTTCATGCTTTGCAAGTTGCAACTAGCCAGTAACACCCTACGCAAGTTCGTATATATATACCTAGCTAATTAAGCCATCAGTCAATAATTTATCTAACTATACGTAGTCTTGTCATCTCTGGCCTCACTGTAGCACATGAAAACGAGGCGATCGATGATGAGAAGGAAACAGGCGTGCGAATTCATGTCGAACTGTCGATCAGCAAACCACGTTGACACAAGGCCTAATTAAGCAGCCCCGGCGTACGGCCTCCGCTAATCTATGCCGCAAAGCTTATCGCCAGTGCTTAAACTAAACCTAATTCGGGGGATGATAAGCTAGAATACGGTTTTCTCGCAAGGCGATGGTTTGATTAGTTAACCGATTCCCCCTTCTGGCATGCAGGTCGCGACTACTAGGTGCCAAGGGCGGGGAAGCACGCGTGGACGAATCTGTTAACCGGTCTGGCAAATTGTCATTAAGAAACCTAATCGCTTCCGTAGGCACTCCTCACCTACTGTATGATTAATCATCTGTGTCTTGTTTGTTTAAGTTAACTAGGTTGCTAAACATACAAATTGGCAATACAATTATTGTGCGCGTGATGGGATTGGTTGGAATGTCCATTTTCTTTTGTACTCTATAAGAAAAATAGTTAGGACGCCTTTATTAGCCAGCATGGATTTTGTGCTCGTTCTGTCTATGCCTTGGGGCATGTCCATGCGAAAGCAGTTTTTGTCCATCTTTGGCACTTTGTTTGGTTTTCTGTCTAATTATTTCTTTTGGTCCGAGAGAGATATGTATGCCGACTGTTTGGTTGCATGCATGCTTTACAGGCCAGGGAGCAAGCCACAAACAGATCGCAATTATTTGGTTGTCTTCAAAACAGAGAGGATGATACTAGCTAATCACTTCAACATACCCGAATAGTTGATACACCACAAGCTAAACACCAAAAACAACAGCTCGTGATGCATCACAACTTCATCATCAGAGTGGTTAATATATCTCACCTCCCACAATATTACATACCGGGGATAATTTTTCATTCTAGCTAACCGAGGGATATCAAACCAGCTCCCAAAATATACGCATGACCATATCAATAGATCATGAGCCTGATCGCCAGCAGGAAAGCAGAAGCCCTAATCAAAATGGTTGCGTACCCAGGTCCTAAGCCAAACTCTCCTCTTACTCAGAACCATGTTAGCATATGCGAAACCTACTTCTTTGTTGTCCGTAAGAAAGTATATGGCCTTCACAAACAATTTTGGAACAGGGAGTTATCTATGATCCACATATTTAGGCGTGAAGATTGTCTTCATATGAGCATAGTTTGCTAGTTGCGTGTGCACCAACTCAAGAAGCTTTGGGAAGACCTACGATTCACAAAAGAGCGCGTTAGTGCACATCAATTTATATGTTACAAACAAGGTAAAACATAAGGTATTGTCATGCCATCTTACCACGAGCATCTTCTTCAACATGTCATCATCATCGATCATAAAGTCATGTTTTCCTCACACCATCTGACGCGCTCTTCCATCTAAGCTTGAGGTTCCACTTCACTCTCCACTTCCTCATGTGGTTGTACGGCTGAAAAGTGGTCATTGTGATCCCAGTGAAGTCAAGAATATCATTGGCAATCCTCTGCATATTCACGAGCTGAACCATCCTATTTAGGAAGAACTCCGATAAAGTAGGTTCTCAAACCATTGAAGGTTTAGGGACGCACATAACTGGCATTTTGGTAGGCTCCAGCGAGATCATGTCATTGTTTCGCATAGGAAGAGCAAACAATTCGGGGGATCTAGTAGGCATGATGTTCTACAGTCATTTAATCATGGTAGAAACGAGAACAATGGTAAGCACCTTTCTTAAATCCTACCCCGCTAGCAAGAATAGTGGTAATCATGATATAATGGCTATCATAGATGACAAACGAACACACACTATAACTACAACATGAGGGGGTGAAGGTTTTTCTTACAACGGGAGGAGTAGGCTTCAACATAGAGGTCAGGGAAGAGGGGGGAGCCGGCAGGACCAACGTCAACGTACTCGCGGGTGAAGTCGATAGGTCCATCGTCAACGTGCTGGAGGGAGACGCCGGAATGAACTATAGTCGGCCAAGACAAACATCAATGGTTGCAGGTCCATACATCTAGCCACATCTATCACATCCTTACATATCTAAGCAAGATTGAGGGTTCGAGATTCTTACAGCAAGAGGAACAACATCTAGCACATAGGTCGAGGACGACTGGGATTCTAGCAGGCAGTCAATGACCTACGTCCCCACGTTTGAGGTCCAAGCTCCTGCCATGGCCATGCAAATCAGAGGAGGGAGAAGCTCAAAAGGGGGAAATGGAGGATTCAGTTACGGCGGTGGCCGTCGAGGGCTAAATAGGGTGCGATTATGGGTGGGTGATGAGCAAAATTCCGGCGTGAGAAATTTGCTCATCGTTCGCAACAATTTCGCAGCAGCGCACGAGCTCGCGCGTCCTCCCGCCATCTCCGATGGTCGCATCTGTGGGCACGCCATGTTCCTCTTTCTGGCCTTAATGAGGTTTCTTCGCTGGAAACAGAATCAACAGTTTCTAGCGAGCATAACCCAGGGTGCTTTAATCATCGTGTGAGTCACAACGCGGAGTGTGGGCAAACATCCAATCGGCCTGATTTCATCGCCCAAGGGTCTAGCTGTACTTCGCGCGACCTACCAAACACGTCCTCGGTGCCTGTGTCGATTACAATAATAGCATCATGGCTCGAGAGATTGGAGTGGAAGGGAAGCAATGGGGATTGGGATGGGAGGGGGTGAATCTAGCGAAGTCTCGTCGCCATTTTCTGGCTGTCTCTCTAGGTCAGTAGTACCGCCCACGCAGCCGTGACAGCAACATAGTGCCCCATGTCGCGGTCGTAAACGGTAGCCCCAGCTGTACTGTATGTAGCCGGGAGCGAGAGAGTCCATGCGCGTGGGGCCCCTGTCACCGACCACGTACGTTAGATCTTTTGCTTCTGGCGCGCCGCACCGCCTGTTCCCGCCTCCCTTTCCCACCGAGACGAAGACCATACACTCCCGTCGCGGACGCGCGAGGCCCGACCTTTATAAGCTTCGTTCCGGTCGCACTCGTCCCGGAATCATCAGCAGAACCAAAGCTCCACCACGCGCGCGCACGCCCCGCGACGACTACGCCACCAAGCGATCATTTTCCGGCGCAGTCTTTGTCCAGCCGCGCCCATGGACGCGTCGAGCGCGAGCGGCGAGAGTGGTGGAGACGGCCGTGGGACGGCCGGCAGGAGGTGGAAGGGGAAGGGGGTGACGCCGATACAAGCGCGGCGGCAGCTGGCGCCGGTCTTCGAGGACGCGTCCGCGGCATTGCTGCGCCCGCTCAGGAAGATCGGGAGGAGCCCCGACCGCCTCCACCGGACCACGTCTTCGCTCTCCACCTCCTCCTCCTCGGCCCCGGCTTCGCCTCGCTCTTTCGCCGCTTCCGACGCTGCCGTCCGAGCTTCGTCCCCGACACCGCCTTCCGCGCGCCAGATCTTCCCCTTCGCGTACGAGCCGCCCTCCACGGCGGCGGCGCGCGGGAGCTTGCAGCTTCTCCAGCCGTGGCAGCAGCACGGCTCCGGCGGCACGCCCCAGCCGGCTGGGCCGCAGCAGCAGCAGCAGCCTTTGCGGCACCAGCAGATGATCTCGTTCGGCGGGGCGCCTCCCAGCGCGACGCAGTCCTTCTTCATGCCTGCCGAGAGCGCGCAGCAGCAGCAGCATCTGCTGCGGTACTGGAGCGAGGCGCTGAACCTGAGCCCCCGCGGCGGCCTGGCCGGCATGCCGCCGTCGCTCTACCAGCAGCTGATGGGGGCGCCGCCCCCGCCCCCGCAGAAACTGTACCGTGGCGTGCGGCAGCGGCACTGGGGGAAGTGGGTGGCCGAGATCCGCCTGCCCCGGAACCGCACGCGGCTGTGGCTCGGCACGTTCGACACCGCCGAGGACGCCGCCATGGCATACGACCGCGATGCGTTCAAGCTCCGCGGCGAGAACGCGCGGCTCAACTTCCCGGACCGATTCCTCGCCAAGGGCCGTGCCGGCGGGAGCGGCCGCACAAGCGCCGCCAGCTCCGCTGCTGCCTCGACTGTCGCCGCCACCGCGTCGTGCTCGTCCTCGTCGTCGTCGCCTCCGCAAACTTCAGACGAGGCGGCGGCCAACACGCAGCAAGCTCCGGGGCAGCGTGAACAGCAGCACGCAGCTGAGATGTCCACGTTTGAAGACCAACCGCAGTATCCGCTTCCGACGACTGCCCCGCAAGAAGGCGGCTCTCGCGACGCTACTACGGTGTCACGCTCAGCCGAAATGCTCCAAACGCCGGAGGCATCCGGTGGCATAGGCATGTGGGCTCCGGCCGACGAGGCATGGTTCCACACGTGGGGCCCCGGCAGCTCCTTCTGGGACTACGAGATGGACGACAGCGCCCGCGGGCTCTTCCTCCACTCCCGCTTCTCCGGTGACGATGCCGCCGCCATGGCGCATCCTGACGGACAAGTAACCGCACCGGCGCCGGCCGCAGCTGCAGGGACGGCGTCGGCCACGCCATGCGATCACGTCCCGGTGACCTATTCTTCGGATCCTCATCCTCATCCAGACACAGCTCAGGCTCCTAACTTCATGTGGAAGGTCTAAACGTATGCACATTCGAACATCTCGGTGATCGACCCCATTTCGAAGTATAGCTAGGATTAGGGCAGAAATGCACGCATGCAGGTTGCAATTTTTAAGACAACTTTTGCGGCATCGTTTCAGTTCAGCAACCATTTGGCCACTTATTCATTTCTCATACCGATCTTCTCTACCAAAACACAGCATGATCCTGTCCTAGGCTGCAGTTTTTTTGGTCAGCTTCATATGTAGGGTGCCTTGTCAATATCTTCCATTCCACGATTTACATGATGAGTGCGTGCTAGATACGAGGACGAAAAAAATAAGAGATAGGGCCAACTCCAAAAAAATAATGTAAATGTCAAAATAGTCTCGAGACACTACTACATATGATCCAAAAAAAAACATATTTGAGTATAAGTAAAACCAAAAAAAAAACTCAGAAGCTTTAATGATAGTATAGAACTCCTACGGAATGGCAAAATACCACTTTTTTGTCAAAATCTTGTCTAATTTTACCAATGACTTTTATCCATTGATCGATGTAGCATATGAAGAATTCATCATGAATATTTTGTTACACGACTTGGTCTTGATGATCTATGCCATTGAGAAAACCCTTTCAACTGTTGTCGTCGTCACTAGTAAAAACAATGTCAACTCAACAAGACGATAAACCATATGAAACATGACGTGTCATTCAAATACTAAGATAATCTTCGAAGTTTTTTAATTCTTTGCATATGAATAACAAATATCTCAAGGTTATCTTATATAGTCACACGATCATAATAAGCTAAATCCCCATGATAAATCTCTATAAGATGAGAAATCTTATTCACAGCGAACCTATAAAACGAATCACTTGAGTGAAGACAATAAGTTCTGAAGCAGCTCTAACAACAATTCATCAAAGTGATTGTCAAAATCGATTGTAACAGAGTCTAAAAAATATATAGAAGGTGTCCATACTCTGAAAATAATCAATATTGACCTGATGTCTTTTCCCATTTAATGATTTTTTACTCATTTCATTGCCATTTCATACATAATTAGGATTGTGATATCATTTTCTGCGCGAATTCACATCTTCCGGAAGAGCTCTAGACCATCATTTCTCCAATTAAACAAGCATGTCCTTACATCCTTAACCAAAGATATTATCTAAACTAATACAATTAGATTTTTTAGCTCAGTAGTATATACAAAAACAAAATAGAACCATAAAACATAACTCATCACATGATTAGAGTTGGTTTCGAGCACACGCCATAGGGTGGCCAAAATATTCACAGGTCCTCCTTAGATAACCCATCTGGGACATTGTTTAGAGTTCAGTTTTATTAGATTGAAGATTAGCTATTGCAAACAGAAAGAGTTGGTTTTAAACTAGACTACGATTAGTCCTTATTTCACTTCGGAATTGGTTTTGTGGAGTGTCCACTAAAACAAGCATAACTTTCTCATATACATGAAGTCCGTTTTCAGCGTATGACCACTCAAATCGCTCAGGAAAAACATGCACATCTAAAGATTTTTGCCAAAAATAAAGGTAGGCGGCCGCCCAATCTTGCCCTACTAGGATCTCCACCCCTGGTTAGATATTTGTTCATATAGTGTGTTTCCAGCAAATCTCATGGCACCGGTGTAAATGCCTATAAGTGGCGAGAAGGACAAAAATCCTCTGGGGAAGTTAAGCTAACAATAATCCACTTTTCCATTTTAACCAAATCTAACCATTTTTTTACATGGCTATTGAACTTTTTTCACTATGTCAACACCACAAAACTCCGTGTTGGAAAAAACTAGGCATTTTTGCGAATGAAACAAAGACTTATACCTCAACATCTCAACTTATGGCGTTGAACCATCAACACCATAACAATTGTGGTGTTGAAATACTAATCTTCATTTAATCGTGAAAACACAAAATTTTCTCCAACAAGAAATTTGCTTCTACTATTCAGATGCTTACATTTGACCTCAAGATAATCAGGTGGATGAGTATCTTCATATGGACGAGACCACATGTCTTGATGTCATGTATCGCTTATGTCAAGCAGTGGTGAAGGTACTCGAAAGAAGAAGAACATGAGATGGCCAAATGATCATGGGACATCTCGGCTCATGGCTAGTGGAAATACAATAGGCTTTCCTCAAATCCTTGGATGCATCATTGCATGCAGTGGAATGGAAGTATTGCCCATTTGATTGGCAAGGGTGATGGCTCCAAAGTGTGGGAGATCAATTGTAGTACCTTTCAATTAGAAAATGTTGTCGAACTCATGAGGAGATGAAGGTATTAGTTAGCAAGTTTGACAAGTAAAGCAATAAAATATGTAGTGGTTTTGTCTTTTGGGTTTATAGTTTGTAGTAATTTAAATTTGTAAGAGTAAATTGCAGTAAATAGATGCTCTTAATAAGAGAAAGCTCAATCCTATATGTAGCAAGAGGACAAGATCAAGTGTGTATTCTTATATGTGACAAGTGTTCCCTAGGGCGTGATGACCCATAAGTATAGGAGATCACAATAGTCTTCGAGGATAGTATAACCCAGTTTATTGATTCGACACAAGGGGATCCAAATAATATTTATAAGCCTTAACAACTGAGTTGTTAATTCCACTGCACCTGGAAATAGTCTTGATCACATTAGTTTATCAGTAGCAACAGTTTTGTAGTAGCAATAGAAAAGTAACAGTAGCAGTAAAATAAAGGAAGTAGTAACAATAGTAGCAAACAGCAGGATTTGAGTGCGGTAGGCATAGGGATGGATGGACGGGCGTTGCATGGACAAGACTATTCATGTAATATCAAGATCTAGGGCATTTGCAGATAAATAAGATAAAGCATACAAGTACTAAACAATCATAGGCATGTGTTCCATATATAGTCATACGTGTTCGAAATGAGAATTTGCACAACATCTTTTGTCCTGCCAGCCTGTTGTAGTGGGGTGATACGTCGGAAACGTATCTATAATTTTTGATGTTCCATGCTTGTTTAGTATCTACTTTGCTTTGCTTTGTCCATACTTTGAGGTGCTTTTCATATGTTTTCTGGTACTAACCTATTAACAAGTTTCCACTGTGCCAGTTGCATGTTTTCTGCTGTTATTGGTTCCAGAAAAGCTATTAAGGAAATATTCTCGGAATTGGACGGGAAAAAAGCCAAAGTCAATATTTCACCGAGGAGAACACGGAGTCCAGAGGAGAGAGGGAGGGGCGCCACAGGGCGGCCACACACCCCTAGGCACAGGCCCACCCTGGGTCGCGCCTAGGCAGGGTGTAGCCCCCCCTGGCCGCCCCTGGCCTCGCCACTTCGCCTATAAGAAGCCCCCGATGCCTAAACCCTAACGACATCGACCAAAAAGCCACGAAAAGTTCCGCAGCGCCACCGCCACCGAAGGGGAGATTCGGGGACAGAAAGTCTCTATTCCGGCACCCTGCCGGGACGAGGAAGTGCCCCCGGAGCCATCTCCATCGATCTCCACCACCATCTCCATCGCCATTGCTGATTCCCATGATGAGGAGGCAGTAGTTCTTCCTCGAGGCTAAGGGCAGCTATGTGTTCATCTCTATCTCTCTCTATATATACATGATCTTGTTGTGGTCATGAGCTTTGTAATCAAGTAGATCTGCCTTGCTACTGAAGTGCATCAATAGATCTCTGCTCTCCCCACGTGTATGAAAGTGAAAACGTGCATACCGTGGTGGCACTTAGGCTAGAGTCTACATAAATACTCATTATGCTTTAGTAGATCTATGTTTTTCCCCATGTGTGTGTGTCAGTGACAGCGTGTGCGCCGTGTGTGGCACTTAAGCTAGATTACATATATATATTCATGAGTTATATTTTGAGTTGGTTGTCTCTATGAAATTATGGTGTTTGTTGGAATCATCTAGTGCTCAAGGTGACAGTGTGGGGTTATATAGATGGGGAAGGCAGACTTTGAGGTGTGCTTTTGTAGGCCTACCGTGGATTAGAGTGTTCAACCGAAGAGTAGTTAAGAGTAGTATCATGAAGAGAGGATATTTATATGAGAGAGTGTTCACTAGTGAAAGTATGATCCCTAAGCCTTGTTTCTAAGCATTGAAACACCGTTTGCATCTAGATCTGTTGCATGTTTGCTTGCTTCCATCTTTATTTCAGTTTGCCTTTAGTTTCTCCCACGTCAACAACAAGTCAAAGCTATTTTCTGGCACCGTTACCACTTGTATTTCACTATCTCTTCACCGAACTAGTGCATCTATACACCTGACAAGTGTATTGGGTGTGTTGGGGACATAAGAGACTTCTTTTATCTTGATTGGAGTGTTGCTTGAGAGGGATACCTTTGACCACTTCCTCCATGAATTCGATAAACCTTGGGTAATCCACTTGAGGGAAACCTGCTGCTGTTCTACACCTCTGCACTTGGAGGCCCAACAACTGTCTACAAGAATAGAAGTGCATAGACATCAAGCTATTTTCTGGCTCCGTTGCCGGGGAGGTAAGGTAAAAGGTACTCACATCCTCCGGTGTGTGAGTGCTTGAAGTTATTTCCTTTAGATTCTGCAATTTTGTCTTTTTTTTCTTGTTTTCACTAGTTAGGTTTAATGGAAAACAACAACAAAATTAGAGAGCTTTATAGTATTTATCTTGAGTTAGACATGAAGTGTTTGAAGAGAAAATTAAAAACATATGGAACTTTATTTGCATGCTAATAGCAATGTTATTAGTATGAATTCTTTGGACACCATTGTTGCTAATTATATGGAAAAGTCTAAGCTTGGGGAATCTAGTTTTTATGAAAATGATCTTTTTAGTTCCCCAGCTTTGGAAGATAGATATTCTATTGCTTATGATGATACCAAACCTCCAATATATGATGATTACAATGATGAATATGATATTTTCAGTACACCTACTATAGAGGAGAAAAATTGCTTTGATGATACTATGCCTCCTATATTTGATGATTATGGTGATGAGAATAATAATGATAACTGTTTTGTTCAATTTGCTCCCACTACAATCAATAAAAATGACTATGCTTATGTGGAGAGTAATAATTATTATATGCATGTGACTCATGATAAGAATGTTTTATGTGATAGTTATATTGTTAATTTTATTCATGTTGCTACTGAAATTTATTATGAGAGAGGGAAACATGGTCTTATGTATCTCAACAATATTAAGTTTCCCCTCTTTATGTTGAAAATCTTGAAGTTGCACTTGTTTTGCTTTCCTATGCTTGTTGCTTTGTGCTTTCATGACTTGTTTCTTTACAAGATTACTATGCATAGGAAGTGGGTTAGACTTAAATGTGTTTTGAATTTGCTTCTTGATGCTCTCTTTTACTTCAATTCATATTTCCTATGTGAGCATCTTCTCAAACTATCAAGCCTAACTTAAAGGCATTAAATAAAAAGTACTTGTTGGGAGATAACCCAAGAGTTTTCTTGAGTCTTGGAAGTTATTACTTCGGTAATGAACTCTCCTTATCCTTTTTGTTCGCTTTTTGTCCCAAGAATGACCTCTAATGAGAGGGAAGTAAGATTTGGGGAGTTGCTGTTCCGAAACAGATTTTTGTGCTCCGCCGTAAAACTTCGTGAGGAATATATGTAAGTAGGATTGAGCTGATAATTTATGATTAAATCCCCTAGTATGTTGGCTAACTTTTGTTAGTTCAATAAGTTTTGATTTGAGCAACAGAAGGTCTTCGAAAAAATCGGTTTCTACCTGCCATTCTGTTTTGGCAGATTTCTGCCATTATTTGCATTTGCTTCTTATTGATTCCTTTTTGGGTTCTTTTTGGAAAATTGAGCTTTTTGAGGGAATTTCTACAGTATCTTGTGTTTTTGGTGAAAGTTTTGTTGTTCCAAAGCTAAACCCAAGGGTCTATTATCTTTTGAATACACTAATGTTGCTAATGAAGATTGTGTGAAGGAAAATTTTCAGGTGTAGAGAAAGAATGATGTAATGAGATGAAGAATAAACAAAAGCTCAAGATTGGGGATGCCACCCCGGTTCACCCCAAGAAATATTCAAGAGGTACAAGTGTTAAAGCTTGGGGATGCCTTGGGCATCCCCTTCTTCATCAATAAAAAGCTCAGGTCTTTCTAGACACTTTGTTTTTATTGTTTCATGCACTGTTGTGTTGTTCTTGGAGCGTCTTAGTTTTTGTTTTTGGTTTTAATTTGCTTAGTTTGCTTGAATAAGTTGGTTGGATCCCTGCACACTTCTTTTGGAGAGACACACACTTTGTTTTCATTGCCTATAACACTTTAGATTTCATTCTTATTGTCTTGTGAGTGTTCTCTTTTGCTAGCACTGTGTTTAGCCTTAGTTTTCTTGTGCTTTTAGCTTAGAACTTGTTAGTTCTTATTTGTGGATGTGTGAGATAAGCTCACTGATCTTTATTGATTATTATCTTTGTGAGTTGTTTCAAATAAGTTGATTGTTGTTGGAGAGGAGTAGAAAGATCTTGCTTAAGTGGTACAAAAGGGAGCTTGCTTTGACTGTGGCTTAGACTTTATCATGTCATGCTATATGTTGTTTTGACCTTATGCTTAGTGATTATTGTTGTAGCATGACATGTTCCAAACAATTAGAATTGCTTAATGTGCCTTGAAAGAATCATGCGTTGTTTTAGCATACAAAAGCATAGTATTGTGGTATTCTCCTTTGATGCTTTGTTTGGGTTGACTTGGCACATGCTCACAGCATGCTATGACTATGAACAAGTCACCATAGCCTCTATGATCATTTAGTCATTGACTTGTAGTACCAACTTATGCTTTGATTAGTAATGTTTTGTCGCTCTGCATAATTTTGGCCATTATTGCTCTCTTAGTTGGTCGCTCCTAGTCTTTTACTAGCCTCCACTTGTATGAGTAAGCTCTACTCATGCATCCAACTCCCAAGAAACTGTAGGGTTTCGTAGCATGGAAAACAAAAAAATTCTACCGCATACAAACAAACAAGCCAATATCTATCTACTAGATTGTAGCAACGAGTTGATAGAATAACTCACCCTCGAAGATTCCAAAGTGTTTAACGAGAGCGGATTCTCGTGGGTGATGTAGTCGTACTCTTTCCGATCTCAAGATCGCGTAGACGATCCTTCCGGCGCTGCGTTCTGGCAGTGCTCCCGCAGTCGGTCACACGTTCGGTACTCAACGAAGACCTTCCTCTCCCTTGTTCCAGCAGGCAGCGGAGGTTATAGTACTCTCCTCGCGATTCCGGCAGCACAATGGCGTGGTGCCGGAAGTAGAGGGGAGATCTCGCAGGGCTTCGCCTTAAGCCGGAGCGAGTATGGTGGAGTATGAGAGAGTCCCTCGACGATCTAGGGTTTAGACACGCCGAGGAGGGGGCTGGGCCGGCGGCTAGGGTTGCTAGGCGGCGGCGGCGGTTTGCCCTAGGGCGGCGGCGGTAGCAGGTGGCGGCGCCGGCGGCTTAGGGTTTGGAGGAGAGGATCTTGTGTGTCTCTAGGAGGGAGCCCTGCCCCTCCTTATATAGGTGGAGGGGCCGGCCGGCCAAGGGGAGGGAGGGGAGTCCCTCCCCAACTCGGCTTGGTGGTGCGCCGGCGGTGGGGAGGAGGGACTCCTCCCCAACTCGGTTTCCTCCTCCTTTTCCACTTCCCAAAAATAGCCGTTTGACTTTCAAACTAGGCGTTTGACTTTTCAAACAAGGATTTGAATTAACCCTCTATTTTGTTCAGCGATGACACTTAGTACATGATGCAATCATATCAACTTGATACAACACATTCATGTACCCTTCCCCTCCGGAGTGCCGGACATTCCGGAACCTTCTAGAACATTCCCGATGAAAACACCGGAATCATTCTCCAACTCCGAAACGGGACTTTCCTTATATGAATCTTATTCTCTGGACCATTCCGGATCTCCTCGTGATATCCCGAATCCCATTCGAGACTCCGAACAACATTCAGACTCTTTCTCATCATTCCATAACTACTCAAACAACGTCGAATCCTTAAGTGTGTCTCCCTACGGTTCGTGAATTATGCGGACATGATCGAGACACTTCTCCGAACAATAACCAATAGAGGAATCTAGAAATTCATATGGCTCCCACATATTTCTACGATTACTTTGCGATCGAATGAACCACTTACATACGATATCAATTTCCCTTTGTCTCACGATAGTTTACTTATCCGAGGTTATGATCGTCGGTATCTCTGCATACCTAGTTCAACCTCGTTACCGATAAGTACTCTTTTCTCGTTCCCGTGATATGTGATCCCTTGTGAACCAGTCACATGCTTGCAAGCTAATTGGATGACATTTCATCGAGAGGGCCCAGAGTATATCTATCCGTCATATGGATGGACAAATCCCACTCTTGATCCATGTGTTTCAACCAATACTTTCCGAACACTCAATGCCACCTTTATAGCCACCCAGTTACGGTGTGGTGTTTGATGTCATCAAAGCATCCATCCGGTAAAGTTGATATGCATGATCTCATGGTCAAAGGAACTAGATTACTATGTATCAGAAAGCATATAGCAATTGAACTATTAAAATGACTTGATCTTTATGCTACGCTTATCTATAGGAGTATGTCCACCATATCATTCTCCTAACGATATGATCTTGTTGTTAATAACATCTCAATGTTCATGATAGGGAAACCACAATCATCTATTAACCAACAAGCTAGTATTATATAGAGGCTTTACTAGGGACTTCAAATTAAGGTTACAAATCACACAAGTATTAATGTTTCCTTGTTAATACTATTATAGCATGAATGTAAACATTTATCATAAACACAAAGATATAATAATAACTACATTTATTATTGCCTCTAGGGCATATCTCCAACAGTCTCCCACTTGCACTAGAGTCATCTAATCTAGATTACATGGTAATATACCGAACACCCATGGCAGTTTGGTGCTGGTCATGTTTTGCCCTTGGGAGAGGTTTAGTCAACGGATCCGCCACATTCAGATCTGTATGTACTTTGCAAATCTTTATATCCCCATCTTGGATATGTTCTCGAATAGCGTGAAAACGTAGCTTGATGTGCTTCAGCTTCTTGTGTGACCTTGGTTCTTGCGCATTGGCTATGGCGCCCATGTTATCACAATAGATAGACATTGGGTCCAGCGCACTAGAAACCACACCCAGCTCTGTAATGAACTCTTTCATCCATATCGCTTCTTGTGAAGCCTCCGAAGCAGCCATGTATTCCGATTCAGTTGAAGATCTCGCCACAACGCTTTGCTTTGCACTCCTCCATCTAACTGCTGCACCATTCAAAATAAATACGTATCCAGATTGTGATTTAGAATCATCTGGATCGGTGTTCCAACTAGCATCGGTGTAACCATTAACAACGAGCTGTTCATCACCTCCATAAGAAAGAACCATATCCTTAGTTCTTCTCAAGTACTTAAGGATGTTTTTGACCGCTGTCCAATGATCCACTCCTGGATCACTTTGATATCTGCTAGTTAAACTAACAACATATGCAATGTCGGGTCTAGTACATAGCATGGCATACATTAGAGATCCTATGGCTGAGGCATAGGGAGTCTTACTCATCCTTTCTCTATCTTCTGCCGATGTCGGACTTTGAGTTTTACTCAAGGTCGTATTGGGCAACATGGGCAAGAACCCTTTCTTGCTATCTTCCATTCCAAACCTCTTTAGAACTTTGTCCAAATATGTACTTTGTGACAATGATATTTGGCGTTTCGATCTATCTCTATAAATCTTTATGCCTAATATGTAAGCTGCTTCGCCAAGATCCTTCATTGAAAAACTATTATTCAAATATTCCTTGACACTATTAAGAAGGTCTACATCATTCCCAATCAACAATATGTCATCTACATATAGTATTAAGAATGCTACAGAGCTCCCACTCACTTTCTTGTAAATACAAGCTTCTCCATAAGTTTGTATAAAACCAAAACTTTTGATCACCTTATCAAAACATTGATTCCAACTTCGGGATGCTTGCTTCAATCCATAGATGGACCGTTGAAGTTTGCATACCTTGTTAGCATCTTTAGGATCGACAAAACCTTTGGGTTGCATCATATACAACTCTTCATCAATGTCTCCATTGAGGAATGCTGTTTTGACATCCATCTGCCATATCTCATAATCATAATACGCAGCGATTGCTAACATAATCCTCACAGACTTTAGCTTCGCTACTGGTGAGAAAGTCTCATCGTAGTCAAATCCTTGAATTTGTCGAAACCCCTTTGCGACAAGTCGAGCTTTATAGACAGTAACATTACCATCAGCATCTGTTTTCTTCTTGAAAATCCATTTGTTCTCGATAGCCTTCCGGCCATCCGGTAAGTCCACCAAAGTCCATACTTGGTTTTCGTACATGGATCCAATCTCGGATTTCATGGCTTCTTGCCATTTATTGGAATCTGGGCTCATCATTGCTTCCTCATATGTCTCAGGGTTATCGTTGTTGTCCACCAACATGACACTCATAACAGGATCATACCAATCTGGAGTGGTACGAGTTCTCGTTGAGTTGCGAGGCTCTATAGCAACTTCAACCGAAGTTTCATGATCATCATCATTAGCTTCCTCTCTAACTGGTGCAGGCACCACAGGAACTTCTTCCGGCGCTGCGCTACTCGCAATTTCGAGAGAAGGTTCGACAACCTCGTCGAGTTCTACTTTTCTTCCAGTCACTTCTTTCGAGAGAAATTCCTTCTCTAGAAAGGATCCATTCTTGGCAACGAAGATTTTTCCTTCGGATCTATGATAGAAGGTATACCCAATAGTTTCCTTCGGGTATCCTATGAAGACGCATTTTTCCGCTTTGGGTTCAAGCTTGTCCGGCTGTAACTTCTTTACATAGGCTTCACAACCCCAAACTTTAAGGAACGACAATCTAGGTTTCTTCCCAAACCATAATTCATACGGCGTCGTTTCAACGGATTTAGATGGTGCCCTATTTAAAGTGAATGCGGCTGTTTCTAATGCATAACCCCAAAATGATAGCGGTAAATCTGTAAGTGACATCATAGAACGAACCATATCTAAGAGAGTTCGATTACGACGTTCGGAGACACCATTACGCTGTGGTGTTCCCGGCGGTGTCAATTGTGAAAGTATTCCGCATTTCTTTAAATGCTCGCCAAACTCGTAACTTAGATATTCACCTCCACGATCAGAACGTAGAAATTTAATCTTCTTGTTACATTGATTCTCTACCTCACTTTGAAATTCCTTAAACTTCTCTAAAGTTTCGGACTTATGTTTCATGAAATAGATATACCCATATCTACTCAAATCATCCGTGAAGGTAAGAACATAACGATAACCACCGCACGATGCTACACTCATTAGACCACACACATCGGTATGTATGATTTCCAATAAGTCCGTAGCTCGCTCCATCATACCAGAAAATGGAGTCTTAGTCATTTTACCCATCAGACATGCTTCGCATCTTTCAAGTGATTCGAAATCAAGTGATTCAAGAAGTCCATCGGAATAGAGTTTCTTCATACGCTTCACTCCAATGTGACCAAGACGACAGTGCCACATATAGGTCGAGTTATCGCTCGATTTCAAACGTTTAGCCTCAATGTTATTAATATGTGTATTTCCACTATCGAGATTCAACAAGAATAGACCATCTATCAAAGGTGCATGTGCATAAAACATATTACTCATATAAATCGAACAACCATTATTCTCGGACTTAAACAAGTAACCGTCTCGCAATAAACAAGATCCCGATATAATGTTCATGCTTAACGCAGGCACCAAATAACAATTATTTAAGTATAAAACTAATCCCGATGGTAGATGAAGAGGTAGCGTGCCGACCGCGATCACATCAACCTTTGATCCGTTTCCAACGCGCATCGTCACCTCGTTCTTCGCTAGTTTCCGTTTATTCTGCAGCACCTGTTTCGAGTTACAAATATGAGCAACCGAACCAGTATCAAATACCCAGGCACTACTACGAGTACTAGTGAGATACACATAAATAACATGTATATCAGATATACCTTTCTTCTTGATGTTGTCGTTCTTCAAATCCGCCAAGTACTTTGGGCAATTCCGCTTCCAGTGACCTTCTCCCTTGCAGTAAAAGCACTCAGTATCAGGCTTAGGTCCAGCCTTGGTCTTCTTCGTTGGCGTGGTAACTTTCTTACCACCCTTCTTGAAGTGTCCCTTCTGCTTAGACTTGCCTTTCTTGAATTTGGTGGTCTTATTGACCAACAACACTTGGTGCTCTTTCTTTATCTCCACTTCTGCAGATTTCAACATGGCAAAGAGTTCTGGCAACGTCTTGTTCATGTTTTGCATGTTGTAGTTCATCACAAAGTTCTTGTAACTTGGTGGTAGTGATTGGAGGACGCGGTAAATCCCCAAAGCATTAGGAATCACTATACCCAAGCTTTGAAGTTTGTTTGCGTGCCTAGACATCTTAAGCACATGCTCACTGACGGAGCTGCCCTCTTCCATCTTGCAGTTAAAGAACTTTTCAGAAGCCTCATAGCTTTCAATTGCCGCATGAGTCTCAAAGATCAATTTGAGATCCTCGACAATATCATATGGGTCTGAATTCTCAAACCTTTTCTGAAGCTCCGATTCTAAACCATACAAGATAGCACACTGAACTGTGGAGTACTGAGTCTTCCGAGTGAGGTAAACATTCTTTACTTCATCGGTAGCATCAGCTACAGGTGGGTCACCCAGCGGTGCATCCAGCACATAGGTCAAATTACCAGCTGTGAGGACAATCCTCAAATTGCGGAACCAATCCGCGAAGTTGCTTCCATTGTTTTTCAACTTTTCTTTCTCTAGGAACGCATTAAAATTGATGGTAGGGGCTGCCATTGATCTACAACATATTTGCAATAGTTTAGACTAAGTTTATGACAAATTGAGTTCAAATTAATAATTAATTTAGGTGAACTCCCACTCAAAACAATATCCCTCACATTGTTTTAGTGATCACACGAACCAAATCCACCACATCAACACCGATCATCACGAGAGTTGATATAGTTTTAATGGCGAACAATCGACATGTTCATCATATCTACTATATGATTCATGCTTTACCTTTCGGTGATCCGTGTTCCGAGACCATGTCTGTACATGCTAGGCTCGTCAAGATCAAACCTTAGTTTCCGCATGAGCAAATCTGGCTTGCTCACGTTGTATACACTTGCGGAATCTAATACACCCGATCATCACGTGGTGCTTCGAAACAACAAGCTTTAGCAACGGTGCTAACTAAGGGTGAACACTTTATGACTTGAAATTCATGTGCATGAGGGATCATCTTATAATGCTACCGTCGTCTACTAAGCAATACAAGATGCATAAAGGATTAACATCACATGCAATTCATAATATGTGATATGATATGGCCTTTCTTCTTTGTGCTTCCGATCTCCATCTTCTAGCACGAACATGATCTCCATCATCACCGGCATTGCATCAAGGTCAATGACGCTTCTTCATGGTTGTCGTCCACCGGCTTCAACTATTACAACTACTTTGAATAGACACGCGGGTCGTAACAAAAATTAAAGACAACCATATGGCTCCTGCCGGTTGCCAACTTACAATAAGGAACATTGCATACATCAAATATAATCACAATCATGGCCATATCACATCACAGCACACCCCTGCAAAACAAAGTTAGACGCCTCTACTTTCTTTGCATATTTTATGTGGTTTGGGGCTTTCAATAAGTGTCGTTCTAACTTACGAACATGAACCACAACATTGATACAAGTATTGTTAATCACCCATTGTAAATTGAATCTTAACTATGCTAGGAGAAACAGGCACCCGCAAAGCCACTTATGCAATACAAGTTGCATGTCAAGCGTGGAGCAAGTCTCATGAACGATGTCATGTAAGGTTAGCCCAGGCCGCTTCATCCCAACATACCGCAAGATGCAAAGTACACAAGAAGCAATCGACAATACAAGCATCAACGCCCATAATGACCATTGTGTTCTACTCGTGCAACAGATCTACATATAGACACGACTCTGATACCACTGTAGGGTTTCGTAGCATGGAAAACAAAAAATTTCTACCGCATACAAACAAACAAGCCAAGATCTATCTACTAGATTGTAGCAACGAGTTGATAGAATAACTCACCCTCGAAGATTCCAAAGTGTTTAACGAGAGCGGATTCTCGTGGGTGATGTAGTCGTACTCTTTCCGATCTCAAGATCGCGTAGACGATCCTTCCGGCGCTGCGTTCCGGCAGCGCTCCCGCAGACGGTCACACGTTCGGTACTCGACGAAGACCTTCCTCTCCCTTGTTCCCGCAGGTAGCGGAGGTTGTAGCACTCTCCTCGCGATTCCGGCAGCACAACGGCGTGGTGCCGGAAGTAGAGGGGAGATCTCGCAGGGCTTCGCCTTAAGCCGGAGCGAGTATGGTGGAGTATGAGAGAGTCCCTCGACGATCTAGGGTTTAGACACGCCGAGGAGGGGGCTGGGCCGGCGGCTAGGGTTGCTAGGCGGCGGCGGTTTGCCCTAGGGCGGCGGCAGCAGCAGGTGGCGGCGCCGACGGCTTAGGGTTTGGAGGAGAGGATCTTGTGTGTCTCTAGGAGGGAGCCCTGCCCCTCCTTATATAGGTGGAGGGGCCGGCCGGCCAAGGGGAGGGAGGGGAGTCCCTCCCCAACTTGGCTTGGTGGTGTGCCGGCGGTGGGGAGGAGGGACTCCTCCCCAACTCGGTTTCCTCCTCCTTTTCCACTTCCCAAAAATAGCCGTTTGACTTTCAAACTAGGCGTTTGACTTTTCAAACAAGGATTTGAATTAACCCTCTATTTTGTTCAGCGATGACACTTAGTACATGATGCAATCATATCAACTTGATACAACACATTCATGTACCCTTCCCCTCCGGAGTGCCGGACATTCCAGAACCTTCTAGAACATTCCCGATGAAAACAACGGAATCATTCTCCAACTCCGAAATGGGACTTTCCTTATATGAATCTTATTCTCCGGACCATTCCGGATCTCCTCGTGATATCCTGAATCCCATTCGAGACTCCGAACAACATTCGGACTCTTTCTCATCATTCCATAACTACTCAAACAACGTCGAATCCTTAAGTGTGTCTCCCTACGGTTCGTGAATTATGCGGACATGATCGAGACACTTCTCCGAACAATAACCAATAGAGGAATCTGGAAATTCATATGGCTCCCACATATTTCTACGATTACTTTGCGATCGAATGAACCACTTACATACGATATCAATTTCCCTTTGTCTCACGATAGTTTACTTATCCGAGGTTATGATCGTCGGTATCTCTGCATACCTAGTTCAACCTCGTTACCGATAAGTACTCTTTTCTCGTTCCCGTGATATGTGATCCCTTGTGAACCAGTCACATGCTTGCAAGCTAATTGGATGACATTTCATCGAGAGGGCCCAGAGTATATCTATGCGTCATATGGATGGACAAATCCCACTCTTGATCCATGTGTTTCAACCAATACTTTCCGAACACTCAATGCCACCTTTATAGCCACCCAGTTACGGTGTGGTGTTTGATGTCATCAAAGCATCCATCCGGTAAAGTTGATATGCATGATCTCATGGTCAAAGGAATTAGATTACTATGTATCAGAAAGCATATAGCAATTGAACTATTAAAATGACTTGATCTTTATGCTACGCTTATCTATAGGAGTATGTCCACCATATCATTCTCCTAACGATATGATCTTGTTGTTAATAACATCTCAATGTTCATGATAGGGAAACCACAATCATCTATTAACCAACAAGCTAGTATTATATAGAGGCTTTACTAGGGACTTCAAATTAAGTTTACAAATCACACAAGTATTAATGTTTCCTTGTTAATACTATTATAGCATGAATGTAAACATTTATCATAAACACAAAGATATAATAATAACTACATTTATTATTGCCTCTAGGGCATATCTCCAACAGAAAACAAGTTATTCCAAAGTGTCCACTATAAATTCCTATGCATGGTGTGTCACACCATTCCAAGTATATTCTTGTTTTCATCTATCTTCCAATTAAAAAGTATTTTGTTATGTGAAAACTTAGTGATTAAAGCTCTCACGAACTTGATGACACACTTTATTTTTCTTGACCCTAATAAACTTGAACCATTGTGTCATCTATGTTGTATATGCTTACACTTATACGTTGGAATTAGCACAACCATGCTGTCATGGGGAACGCTTTCAACATTGCACTTGTACTTTGTACACTGTTGATATCACTAAGCTTTCAACCATGTATGTGTGTTAGAGAAATGCCTGGGCCCTAGCCTAAGCCATGCCTAATCATGGTGGAAACTTTAGGGTTCGCAGCATACAAAACCAAAAAAATCCTACGATGGGAACAACTATGTACCAAGATCTATCTACTAGATACAAGCAATGGGCGGATGTATATCCGTAGAGAACATACCCTTGAAGACCGACAAATCTTAACAAGTTCAAACTTGTGGTTGATGTAGACGATCTCTTGCCGATCTCAAGATTGAGAGGAAGTCCTAGCGCCGCAAATCAGCGGTGCATCCGTGCTCGCACACACGTCCAAGGCACTGAGCAACCTCCGCCTCCTCGCTCCAGCGATGCAGCGGAAGCACAACTCTTTCTTGCCAAATAGCCACCGGGAACATGTATCTCGCTAGTCCGAGACCATGGGGGATAAATATTAGAGGGGGAGAGATATCCTTCACGAGGAGGTGTGAGTGAGAGAGAGGGAGGGGCTCCTTTTATAGGGAGAGGGGGGAACCCAAGGGGCTATACGCAAAGCCATGGGGCTGCCCCCTCCCCTCCTTTAATTCATGTGGGTGGCACTCCACTCACACAAATGCCTTTCAATTCCCTCCACTCAAAAACCCACTAAAATTCCCACTAAATTTCCACCAAATTTAATGCAAACTTTCATTAAATAAAACTCTTTTTATTTATTCAGAATTTTGTCAATTACTTTAATGACAAACATTATCATATAACCCCTTGCTAGTATTTTATTTCACATGCAAAAACACTTTCTGCAATTTCACCCGAAAACCCGTTTCGGTATCTAGTGAAATAAATTCATGCGCTTGTTATTCTTTCCGGCATGAAACTTTTGCTCCAAATGGATGTCGATGTCTCTTAAGTGTGTCACCCTACGGTTCAAGAATAATGCGGACATGATCGAGACCCCTCTCCGATCAATAATCAGAAGCGGGACCTGGAGATCCGTACTGACTCCCACACATTCAACGATGACTTTCTTGTGATCGAGAACCTTTTACGCTAGTATCTTAATCCTTTTGTTTCGCAATATATTACATGTCCGAGATTTTATCATTGGTATCTCCATACCTAGTTTGATCACGTTACTGACATGTACTCTTTTCTTGTTCCCGTGATATAACATTCTAGTGATCAAATCACTTGCTTGCAAGCTAATCAATGTGATATCACCGAGAGGGCCCAGAGCATATCTATCCGTCATCGGGATGAACAAATTCCAATCTCGATCCATGGGCCTCAACATAACACTTTAGTAGTTCTGAACCCATCTTTATAATCACCCTGTTATGGTGTGACATTTGATGTTATCAAGAAACTCTTCCGGTGTTAGTGATTGACATGATCTCATGGTCTAAGGATCAGGATCACTTCGTAAGTTGTTATAGCAATATAAACTCAATGACTTAGATCGTAATTGTAGAGTTCCCAACCTTTAATAAGGTAGAGATCCCTGTGTTTACAATGCTAGTCCCTGGATCAATAGCTAGCATCCACAGTTAAGATGTAATATCAAGAAACAAAGGTCATAATATAACTTCATAACCAGAAACAACATAATTTTATTACATCAAGCATAACTCATTTGGATATTACATTACAATGCAGCGGAATAACTATAGTCATGGGGTTCTTCATCTTCAAAGTGCCACAAGAAAATGCTGGTTGTAGGCTTTGTTATCCTATCCAATCAATCTTCACTAAAACAATCAAACCTGCAACATTACAGGTTACAGCCACAAGGGTCAATACATTTGAATTGTATTGGCAAGTTTCACTACTATGTATAATGTGAGTGGATCCTATCAATACATGCTTATTTGGCTAAGTAGAGTTATAGGCTCATTTGCTTAAAGCAATAATTTATCCTATCTTTTCAAAATGGTTTTGGTCCTTTGTCAAATCTCTTTTCCAAGTTCCTTGAACTCCTTGGTAGAAACTCAAGTGTCCAAGTCCTTGTCAAAATCTCTTGGGCTACTTGGTAACCCCAAGTGCAACAAGCTTTAAGCAAAATCTCTTGAGTACCTTGGTAACCCCAAGTACATCAAGCTTTAACAAAATCTCTTTGAATTCCTTGGTACCCCCAAGTGCATCAAGTTTTTATTTAAGAAGTTGGAATGTCGAGATCTCCCATAGTTCAAACTTTAGTTGCTCAGTATTGTCCATAACCGGGGACACGGCTAAGTACTTAGATTTTATTATCTTCTGCAGAAGGAGTACACTTTACCCACATGTCACAATCCCATCCTTTGCCACCAGTGGCCTACTGGATTAGTGCTCACCAAGATGGAGTACTGGCAGATTGAGAATGTGACGAAGTCTTTCCAAAGGGTCCTCCCATACACCATTGCTAGCTTGCCTTCAGCACCCATGTAGGATTCCAGGTCCCCATGTCCAGTTAACTGAGGACAGTGCATGAGTCTTCCCAATGTAGTTGACTAAGCCAGAGCCATAATAGCATGTGGTTGCACACGAAATCCACAATTGGAGAAACATGTTCAATCTCTAAGTTTCCTAGGTGGTTTTCTTTTGGAGCACAACACAAAGTGATTCCCATAGACATGGTTCCTTTTGTTGCCACCCTCTCCAAAACTTAAAGTATCCTCCACCTAGGTGGTTCATTGAGTCCTTGTTTTATTATGTAAAACACAAGTCCTTTTCTCAACCTTTGTAAAATCTCAACATGTATCTCTTTTCAAAATATAGCATGGCTAAGTATGTAACAACTACATTGTTCTCTCTAAGGAATGTATAGAGAATCCTATTAGGATTTAGCATAGCATAAGTATAAAATTTGTTTTCATGCATGTTTCAAAATCCACTAAGTAGAAGGAAAATAGTAGGACTTTAGATGATAGTGTAACTTGCCTTTTTGGGTAGGGAATGATGGTTCACTCCTTGATCTTGCTAGTCTCACACTTTGCTAATTTCACTACAATCAATCAAGCAAACACCAAATCAACTAGCATTCCAAATAATCAACCAAACAACAATTCACACACATAAAACTATGGGATCTAAGTCATGCATGTAAGCATGCAAGAGATGGTTCTATTTGTAAATATGGTCTCCACTAGGTTTCTAGACTTTGTAAGTTCCAAATTGGTCATTTTCCAAAGTGGCAAAGTCATTTGCAAAAGGGTTTTGTCCATGAACCATTTTTAAATCCCTTCATTATTTTATGTGGTGGAAAACATTTTTATAATAGCAACAACCCTATGTGGTTCACCAAATAAGTTGTTGTTTCTCAAAACTTGGTGTTTTAGGGTTAGTAGGTTTGGTCCAAAACATTTTCCCAAAGTTTTTATTCTAAAAACATTTTCATAACAAAACCATTCTTGTTATTTGGCTAGAAATGGGTTAAACCAATTAATCCTTTCTAACCTTCACCAAATTCATTTTAAAAACTATGGGTTGGTTCCTAGGGTCATTAGGTTCACAACAAACCAATTTGCCAAGGTTTCAAACTCAAAAACATTTTTGAATCATTTTTCTAATCTTAACAAGCACACAAAAGTTTCTGCAAAATCAAACAATCTAACAGATACTATTTGATAAACCAAAGGCATGGTTGGCTAGGGCTTGTTATACTGATTCCAACGATATAAAGTTTGTAATTTTTGGACGTGTGGATCAAAAGTTACAAAGGTTTGAAATTCCCAAACTAATCTGATTTCAAATCTGTTTTAAACAGAATAGGTGACACGCGGCGCATCGCTATTTGCGGGTACCGGTTCGGCCGGATCAGCAACGCGGTGCGTTGGATCTAATTAGATCGTGTGGTCCAGAGGGCGTACCCCTTCGCGACTTAAGTGATCTAATCTTACTCGCCCGATCTAGATCGAACGGCTCTAACTGCCTTGCCAAAAGCTGGCGGCGCTAGGACAACGGCGAGCGGCGGAGCGGCCAGATAGTGGCGGCGCTGGCGAGGCAGGACACTAGAAGAGAGGGGAGGTTGCTCACCAGATTCGCGAGGACGTGGTGATGCCCGACGTGTGCTTGTCGTGGCAGGGGGTGCTCTGGTACAGCTGCGATTGTTCGCCGGAGTAGAGAACAACATCGGGTGGTCTCAGTCGTGGTCGGAGTCGTCGCTACAGGTCATGAGAAGGCCAACCGAGGATAAGGTTAGGTGCGTAAGACCAAGGCGAAGTTGCTCGCATGATCGGGAAGCAGAGGGGCGGTCGAGGTTTACCGGGGAGCTTGACGGAGGCGAGACAAACGGCGGCGACGCTCTGTGTCGTGCTTGTCGACGTTAGGGGACGCGCGCGGGCGAACTGAGGGCACATGAAGGTGCGCCTGGAAGTGTTGAGTGTGTGTGCATGGCCGGTGAGGGTGGAGGTGGCAAGTACTGGCCGGAATTGAAGGTGGAAGCTCGTCGGAGACAGAGCTGCTCGGGGAGAAATTGGGGCGGCCTGGGGGCGTGTCGAGATGGGGCGACAGAGGAGAAAGGAGGAGAAGACGCTGGCGTTTTAACGTGCGTGGTCGCGGCGAGATTAAAGCTCGGTATTATGGCGAATTGAACGGGCGGATTGAATGGCAGCAACGGCAGCGAGGTTTGGGGGAAAGGAGGTCGCGCGGGTGAGGAGGATGAACAGGAGAGGTGGGGTCCAGTCGTCAGTGAGAAAAAGAGTGAGGGAAGGGTCCACCGGTCAGTCTCTGTATGGGTTAGAATTTGAGTACGAATCGTTTTTCTTCGGGGAGGGAAACTGGGCTGGTTCCTGGGCTTATGGGCTTGGCCGGCTGGGCTGGTCCAGATCCTATTTTTTTCCTTTCTGCAATCTTTTCTTTTTCTAATTCTAATTTCTGTTTTGACAATTCAAACAAACAAACAATGTTCAAATCAATTCAAACAATCACCAATCTTTTCATTTGAATTTAGTTCTGTTCAGTAGCATAAACCAAAATCAAAAATGATAATAATAATTTTATTAATAGGGTCCATTATTAATTAAATAAATAGGCCATTGTTATTAAATCAAAATAGAATTTGTTTCATTCAAATACTCCTTTTGGAATCTATTTATTTTCAAAACCAAACAGTAGGTTTTATTGAAAATATAAATACTTAGAAAAACTTATTTTAAATAAACAAATAAGTTTTGTTATTTTGGAAACAATAAACCTTTATTAATAAAACTTGGATATCAAATCCTTATTAATTTATTTTAAATAAATCTTTATCATTTTTATCAAAACAAAATGTTTTATTTCAAAAGCTTGGTCAAGGTTTAATTTGGTTCAATAAAATAGTCTTTATTTATAAAACTTCTATTTTATTTGAAAACCATATCCTTTTATTTGAAAGATTCAAAAATAGCAATTCCAAAATATTTTATTTTCATTTATTAAATGTTTATCTTTATAAATCCCTTTAGGGTTTTATTTAATTCAAATAGTTTTGAAGTTCCAATTGAATTCAAAAAGTTTCTTCTGGCCCTGAAAATCAAACAAAGTTTTGTTTTATTCATTTATTTTCACATTACAAGATTTGGAAAATCTTGGGATGTGACAGGCTACCACCGTTAAAATAAATCTTGTCCCGAGATTTGGGAAGGATAGGATTACAGGCAGGCTCTAAACAACTAGGGTACTACCACCCTTAAAATAATTTCAAACAAAAATTACATATTGTCCTTCTTGGGATCCTGGGGAAATTTCTCTAAGCAAACTTTTGTATTATCTTGGGTTTCCACACTTGACTCATGGACCAAGGTTGAGTTTCTCCATAGGCTTGTTCAACTTGTTCTTCATCTTTTCTGGACAGTTGCTTGCATAATGTCCTGGGTTTTTGCAGTTGAAACAGTGGATTTCCTTGAGTTCTTTACGTGGCTCTTGTGGACAAGTTGCTACATAGTGGCCTAACTCTTTGCAGTTGTTGCACCTCACTTGGCCAATCTCTTTATTCTTCTTGTTCTCTGGGCATCCACTGGAGTAGTGTCCCATTTCCTTACATTTACGACATTGCACAAGGCTCATGTCCTGCTTTTGTTTCTTGGGTTTCTTTAGTCCTTTGAATTGGGTTATCTTGTTTGGAGGTATAAGTGGTTCTTTTCCTTTCTTTGTAGACTTGGTTCCTTCTTGTTTCCTTTGTTCCACCATGGAGTAGATGGGGCATTGGATAGGGACATGGTCGTTTCCTTCACAAAGGTAACAAGTAGCTTGAGAGGTGGGACATTGTCCAACAGGATGATTTTCTTCACAGTTAGGGCATTGATCTTCATGCTCCTTGGAAGTATGATCCTTGTCTCCACAAATAATGCAAGCTGGTGCTCCATCTAGAATAATATTTCTGTCATCCTTGTTTTCAAAGACTCTTTTGGGATAGCTTTCTTCTATGTTGATCATTTGATTAGTCACCTTAAGCATCAGTTGGGTTTGTTCCTCCAAAAACTTTTGCAGTGCTGGATCTTTATCACTAGTGTTGGCTATGAACTGGGCTGTCAGTTGGTTTAACTGGTGTTGAGTTGTTATGAGCTCTTTCATGCTGTCTTCTTGGTTGGTGTTGGTGTCATCAACCTTGGAGTCTTTTGGAGTAGTCATCTGTTTGGGTTGAATGGAGGTTAGAATAGGCAAGATATTTCTAAGGAATCAATTCTAATCACACACATCACAATTCACATAAGCAATGTGCATGCAAACACAAACCAAACATTTCAATCAAACAACAAAGTTCAAGCACATACTTTGGCAACAAAATATTTTTGTTACACCACATAAGTTGGTGAGTTTTGACTTATCTAAATATGGTGGTCCATCTATAGGGTTCACTTGTGACCTTTCCTTCCTTCATGATTCTTCTTGTATGAGATCTTGGTTTTATTGAGAAAAACTCTTGGTTACAATTACTTCAAAGTTGTTGGTGGCTCCTTCTTGAGTAAGATTTCCTTGTATCACTTGTAGTCCTTAGTGGTATCCAAGTTGGAAGTCCTTGGGGAATATGCTGAAGATGTTGAAGTCATTAGAGTTGAAGAAGTTGAAGTCATTAGAGTTGAAGATGTTGAAGAAGTCCTTTGCACATGGTGTAGTCTTTGGTCATGGGGTAGGTTTTTTTTCCATCAAGTTGAAATAGAAGAGATGTAGAGTTGAAACCAAAATGGTTGAGGAAAGAGTTTACAAGATTGTTTGTTATTAAATTTTGGAACAAATACAACTCCTATTTTTCTAAGGGTTTTTGTCCAATCCTAGGTTTACAAATCCTATAGGCAACACAATGCTCTGATACCATCTGTAGAGTTCCCAACCTTTAATAAGGTAGAGATCCCTGTGTTTACAATGCTAGTCCCTGGATCAATAGCTAGCATACACAGTTAAGATGTAATATCAAGAAACAAAGGTTATAATATAACTTCATAACCAGAAACAACATAATTTTATTACATCAAGCATAGCTCATTTGGCTATTACATTACAATGCAGCGGAATAACTATAGTCATGGGGTTCTTCATCTTCAAAATGCCACAGGCAAATGCTGGTTGTAGGCTTTGTAATACTATCCAATAAATCTTCACTAAAACAATCAAACCTGCAACATTACAGGTTACAGCCACAAGGGTCAATACATTTGAATTGTATTGGCAAGTTTCACTACTATGTATAATGTGAGTGGATCCTATCAATACATGCTTATTTGGCTAAGTAGAGTTATAGGCTCATTTGCTTAAAGCAATAATTTATCCTATCTTTTCAAAATGGTTTTGGTCCTTTGTCAAATCTCTTTTCCAAGTTCCTTGAACTCCTTGGTAGAAACTCAAGTGTCCAAGTCCTTGTCAAAATCTCTTGGGCTACTTGGTAACCCCAAGTGCAACAAGCTTTAAGCAAAATCTCTTGAGTACCTTGGTAACCCCAAGTACATCAAGCTTTAACAAAATCTCTTTGAATTCCTTGGTACCCCCAAGTGCATCAAGTTTTTATTTAAGAAGTTGGAATGTCGAGATCTCCCATAGTTCAAACTTTAGTTGCTCAGTATTGTCCATAACCGGGGACACGGCTAAGTACTTAGATTTTATTATCTTCTGCAGAAGGAGTACACTTTACCCACATGTCACAATCCCATCCTTTGCCACCAGTGGCCTACTGGATTAGTGCTCACCAAGATGGAGTACTGGCAGATTGAGAATGTGACGAAGTCTTTCCAAAGGGTCCTCCCATACACCATTGCTAGCTTGCCTTCAGCACCCATGTAGGATTCCAGGTCCCCATGTCCAGTTAACTGAGGACAGTGCATGAGTCTTCCCAATGTAGTTGACTAAGCCAGAGCCATAATAGCATGTGGTTGCACACGAAAGCCACAATTGGAGAAACATGTTTAATCTCTAAGTTTCCTAGGTGGTTTTCTTTTGGAGCACAACACAAAGTGATTCCCATAGACATGGTTCCTTTTGTTGCCACCCTCTCCAAAACTTAAAGTATCCTCCACCTAGGTGGTTCATTGAGTCCTTGTTTTATTATGTAAAACACAAGTCCTTTTCTCAACCTTTGTAAAATCTCAACATGTATCTCTTTTCAAAATATAGCATGGCTAAGTATGTAACAACTACATTGTTCTCTCTAAGGAATGTATAGAGAATCCTATTAGGATTTAGCATAGCATAAGTATAAAATTTGTTTTCATGCATGTTTCAAAATCCACTAAGTAGAAGGAAAATAGTAGGACTTTAGATGATAGTGTAACTTGCCTTTTTGGGTAGGGAATGATGGTTCACTCCTTGATCTTGCTAGTCTCACACTTTGCTAATTTCACTACAATCAATCAAGCAAACACCAAATCAACTAGCATTCCAAATAATCAACCAAACAACAATTCACACACATAAAACTATGGGATCTAAGTCATGCATGTAAGCATGCAAGAGATGGTTCTATTTGTAAATATGGTCTCCACTAGGTTTCTAGACTTTGTAAGTTCCAAATTGGTCATTTTCCAAAGTGGCAAAGTCATTTGCAAAAGGGTTTTGTCCATGAACCATTTTTAAATCCCTTCATTATTTTATGTGGTGGAAAACATTTTTATAATAGCAACAACCCTATGTGGTTCACCAAATAAGTTGTTGTTTCTCAAAACTTGGTGTTTTAGGGTTAGTAGGTTTGGTCCAAAACATTTTCCCAAAGTTTTTATTCTAAAAACATTTTCATAACAAAACCATTCTTGTTATTTGGCTAGAAATGGGTTAAACCAATTAATCCTTTCTAACCTTCACCAAATTCATTTTAAAAACTATGGGTTGGTTCCTAGGGTCAGTAGGTTCACAACAAACCAATTTGCCAAGGTTTCAAACTCAAAAACATTTTTGAATCATTTTTCTAATCTTAACAAGCACACAAAAGTTTCTGCAAAATCAAACAATCTAACAGATACTATTTGCTAAACCAAAGGCATGGTTGGCTAGGGCTTGTTCTAATGATTCCAACGATATAAAGTTTGTAATTTTTGGACGTGTGGATCAAAAGTTACAAAGGTTTGAAATTCCCAAACTAATCTGATTTCAAATCTGTTTTAAACAGAATAGGTGACACGCGGCGCATCGCTATTTGCGGGTACCGGTTCGGCCGGATCAGCAACGCGGTGCGTTGGATCTAATTAGATCGTGTGGTCCAGAGGGCGTACCCCTTCGCGACTTAAGTGATCTAATCTTACTCGCCCGATCTAGATCGAACGGCTCTAACTGCCTTGCCAAAAGCTGGCGGCGCTAGGACAACGGCGAGCGGCGGAGCGGCCAGATAGTGGCGGCGCTGGCGAGGCAGGACACTAGAAGAGAGGGGAGGTTGCTCACCAGATTCGCGAGGACGTGGTGATGCCCGACGTGTGCTTGTCGTGGCAGGGGGTGCTCTGGTACAGCTGCGATTGTTCGCCGGAGTAGAGAACAACGTCGGGTGGTCTCAGTCGTGGTCGGAGTCGTCGCTACAGGTCATTAGAAGGCCAACCGAGGATAAGGTTAGGTGCGTAAGACCAAGGCGAAGTTGCTCGCATGATCGGGAAGTAGAGGGGCGGTCGAGGTTTACCGGGGAGCTTGACGGAGGCGAGACAAACGGCGGCGACGCTCTGTGTCGTGCTTGTCGACGTTAGGGGACGCGCGCGGGCGAACTGAGGGCACATGAAGGTGCGCCTGGAAGTGTTGAGTGTGTGTGCATGGCCGGTGAGGGTGGAGGTGGCAAGTACTGGCCGGAATTGAAGGTGGAAGCTCGTCGGAGACAGAGCTGCTCGGGGAGAAATTGGGGCGGCCTGGGGGCGTGTCGAGATGGGGCGACAGAGGAGAAAGGAGGAGAAGACGCTGGCGTTTTAACGTGCGTGCTCGCGGCGAGATTAAAGCTCGGTATTATGGCGAATTGAACGCGCGGATTGAATGGCAGCAACGACAGCGAGGTTTGGGGGAAAGGAGGTCGCGCGGGTGAGGAGGATGAACAGGAGAGGTGGGGTCCAGTCGTCAGTGAGAAAAAGAGTGAGGGAAGGGTCCACCGGTCAGTCTCTGTATGGGTTAGAATTTGAGTACGAATCGTTTTTCTTCGGGGAGGGAAACTGGGCTGGTTCCTGGGCTTATGGGCTTGGCCGGCTGGGCTGGTCCAGATCCTATTTTTTTCCTTTCTGCAATCTTTTCGTTTTCTAATTCTAATTTCTATTTTGACAATTCAAAAAAACAAACAATGTTCAAATCAATTCAAACAATCACCAATCTTTTCATTTGAATTTAGTTCTGTTCAGTAGCATAAACCAAAATCAAAAATGATAATAATAATTTTATTAATAGGGTCCATTATTAATTAAATAAATAGGCCATTGTTATTAAATCAAAATAGAATTTGTTTCATTCAAATACTCCTTTTGGAATCTATTTATTTTCAAAACCAAACAGTAGGTTTTATTGAAAATATAAATACTTAGAAAAACTTATTTTAAATAAACAAATAAGTTTTGTTATTTTGGAAACAGTAAACCTTTATTAATAAAACTTGGATATCAAATCCTTATTAATTTATTTTAAATAAATCTTTATCATTTTAATCAAAACAAAATGTTTTATTTCAAAAGCTTGGTCAAGGTTTAATTTGGTTCAATAAAATAGTCTTTATTTATAAAACTTCTATTTTATTTGAAAACCATATCCTTTTATTTGAAAGATTCAAAAATAGCAATTCCAAAATATTTTATTTTCATTTATTAAATGTTTATCTTTATAAATCCCTTTAGGGTTTTATTTAATTCAAATAGTTTTGAAGTTCCAATTGAATTCAAAAAGTTTCTTCTGGCCCTGAAAATCAAACAAAGTTTTGTTTTATTCATTTATTTTCACATTACAAGATTTGGAAAATCTTGGGATGTGACAGTAATGCTATACTTCGGATGAATGTTCATCACATCATTCTAACAATGTTGTGACCTTGTTATTAACAACATCCAATGTCCATGATCAGGAAACCTTTGATCATCTTGTTAATCAACGAGCTAGTTTATAAAAGAGGCATAACTAGGAACTTTCTTTTGTTTATTAAACACACATGTATTGACGTTTTCGTATTAATACAATTATAGCATGTAAAATAAACATTTATCATAAATAAGGAATACGATAATAACCACTTTATTATTGCCTCTCGGGCATATTCCCTTTAGTCTCTCACTTGCACTAGAGACAATAGTCTAGTTTGAAAACTTTGCGTATTGAACACCTTTGGCAACTGCAAGTGGTTAACATAATCTACGGATATGACGCTTTCAGGTCCGTGTGTATTTGCATGTCTTTGCGTCTCCACGCATCACTCATTCTCTAATGAGATGGCATTGTATAAATTTGGTCTTGGTGAGACCTTTAGTTCTTTGGGGTTAAATCATGTCGATACTATTGTCGTATAATATATCTTTAGTGTTAGCCCGTTGCGAACCACACCTTAGTTTCATAACAAACTACTTGACACAAATGCCCTGCTTTGCTGCTACTATAGCAGTCATATACTTAGCCTTTTGTTGTAGTATCCGTCACAATGTCTTAACTTTGGAATTCTTCCAAATCCATCATGGAAACTTTCTTTCCATTTCATTGTGCCACCCATAGTTTAAATTGAGATAAACTTAATTTGTATCTTGTGACAAAACCAGTATCAATGTAACGCTTTACAATGAACTATTTGTAATTGTTTGTCACCTATACACAAATATATTATTAGTTCTTCCAAAAGATCATAAGAATATCCTTACTATCATCCAATGATCATTTTATGATTCATTCTGGTAAATGCTCATAACACTTAGAGCATATGACATATCTGGATGTGTACATATCATGGTATGATTGATCAAAACATTCTTGTGTTTTCACTCATCAAGTGTCAAAGCACTTGAATCTTGTTTCACTTATCAAATGTCTATACACTTGAATCTTGATTCAATTCTTTTCCATGCGACAAGAAACTTTTCTTTTCGTTTCTATATTAAACTCCTTCAATATCTCATATATGTATGTTTGGCACAACCATATTAGCGTCACAGTCTATCCATGTAGACATTCATGCTAAATATTCTGGTTTTGCCTAAGTCTTTTATCAAAATGAAATTCTTAACCTTTGTCAATAAAATATACATCATTTCCAATCAACAAGATGTCCTCCACATAATGTATTAGAAATATGTCCTAGCGCTCCCACTTAATTTCTTGCAAATGCAAGCATCTTCATCGTCTCCTGATGAAAACTCCTTTTTCATCACGGTGAAGATTCCAACTCCGCGATGCTTACTTCAACCATTGAAGTTTTCATGCCCTTTTAACATCCTTTGAATTCAAAAAAAACCTTTGGACCGTGTCTTGTACACGTCCTAGGTAACCATTCTATTAGAAGAATTTTGTTTTGTTTATTCATCTACCATATACCAAATTATATGTAGTGGTTGCTACTTTAATCGGTCCAGACTAAATATCGCTATGAAAGATCAAATCTTATCATAGTCAACTCCTTGAACATTGTCATAAAATATTTTACCGACATGTCGACTATTTCATAGATGTGAAACATCCATGTCTGTTTCTTTATAGATCCAAATACGACCGATAGGTTTTTACACCTTTCTGGAGGGTCTTCCAAGTTCAAAGCTTGATTTCTCGTATATGGAACTATCACGGATTTCATGGCTTCAAGCCATTTGACGGAGTCAGGGCCCATCATCGCTTCTTTGCATGTAGTCGGTTCATCATTGTCAAACAATAATGATTTACTCTCAAATCTCAGCATTTGATTGTTTATCCAACCTACTTGGTTCAATAGGAACTTAGACCTCCGTGACCAAAACCTTTGAGGCACATGAGCCATGAGCATTGTGGCTGCCTCCGGAATGTTTTCCGGCGCTGCGTAACTCAGCACATTTAGCTAAGGTTCGTTAACCTTATCAATGTTATATTGTCCTCCCACTTAAATTTTACGAAAACTTTCTTTTCAAGAAACTTCACGTTTCAAGCGACAAACCCTTTTGTCCTCGGTGTTATGGAGGAATAACCAATTGTTATTCGAAATAACCTACAAATACATGCTCATCCGACTTTGGTTGTAAACATCTTACTTATGCTTAGCATACCAAAATTTAAGAAAAGACAACTTGGATTTTACCCCAAACCATAACTCATATGGTGTCATTTCAACGGATCAAGATGAAGCTCTTTTCAGTGTAAAAGCGGTAGTATCTAAAGCTTTAATCTTTTAAAACATAATGGCAGTTTTATAAATAACACCTTTGATCCAACCATGTCACACAAGGTTTCATTACAAATCTCAAACACTCCATATTCCTATGGTGTTTCGGAAGATGCAAATCTAGGTGTTTTTGCTAAACATGTAACTCAAATAAATCCCTTTATGATAAAATTATAAATCATTTATTTTCTTGTTACACTTGCAACTCAAATAAATCCCTTATGATAAAATCATAAACCATTTATTTTCTTGTTACAATGATTTTCCACTTCATCTTGAAAGTCTTTGAACATTTTAAAATATTTCATACTTCTTTCTCATTAAGTGAATATTCACTCAAATTTCTAGAGAAAGCATATGAAATTGAAATCCATCACTTACGACTCTACATAATGGACTACATACATCGATATGTATAAATTCCAATATTTTAGTCGTTCGTTCTTCTTTGGCCTTTGAACGAAGTTTTAATTATCCCGAGGAAAGTCTCACAAGCGTCACTTGATCAAATCAAAGACTCCAAAATCCATGAATATGGAGATTCTTCATGTTTTCTTTCCAATATAATTTAAACAGCGATATCACTTCATAAGTGATGTTTCAATCATTTGTCTTGCGGCATTTTAGCATTAGTTTTTATGGATGTGATTTCTCCAACAAGATTTGTAAATCATCCATATTATATGGAATACGGTAATTATTTGAACAATCTTTATCCTCATAATACCTGATTTAAATAACTATTATTAAAACAAATCTTGAAGGCAAGCTTTAATGTCAACGAGAAATACAAACAACGGTTTGTTTGTTTCTAACATCATCACATATTCTCTTGCTAGTTACTTAGGCCATTGTGGTTCATGAATTGCGTCGTTTTGTATGAAATTTCATACTAACCAATTCGGTATCCAATACCCAGGAACCACATTGTTTAACAAGCAAAGAATACAACCATAACATGTATATCATCCATATACCTAAATTGGATATTTCCAATCTTATCTTTTCTTCCAAATATATTGTATAGATTCTCTTTCAGCATTTCCTTTTCCTTTTAAAAGAATCTATGTCACATCCCAAAATTTTCCAAATTTTGAAATGTGAAAAATAAATAAACAAAAGAAACAATTGTTGAAATTTATGGGGAAAAGAAACTTTTTGCTTCTAATTGGAAACATTAAAACCTTTTAAACTATTACAAAAGTTTTCCCCCAAATAAAGGTACTCCTTAAAATAAAAATAGCATTTAACAAAAACCCTAAGATCAAGCATCAAGATTATCCATATATCTCCTCTACTTGAAATTTTTAATTTGCAAGGTTCCCCTTCAAAATCTTTTTCACAAACTTCTTGTATTTGAAAATCTATTTTTAATCTTGAGGAATGTTCTCAACCAAAAACCATATATACATCTCAACTACTTCATTTACATTTTTCAAACAACCTTTGTTTTGTTTTGAACCAAAAATAAAAGCAAAGAGTCTCGTTTTAAAATAAGCACCATAGCTTATGTGAGCTATTTTAAGATTTTATAAAATTATCCTCTCATATTTTGAAACTTTAATTCATGGGTTATCCATGTATGGTGGAACTAAATCGAATCAAATTTAAATAAGGAAAGAATCCAAGTCATTCCAAATATATTGCCCTGCAACTAGGCCAATATCGCACACATGCAATCGTATAATAATTAACTTATTAATAATTGAGAAAATTAAATATTTCTAAATATATAAAATTTATGTCCTAAAATATTGCCCATAAATTTATGAACCCGCAGAAATTTGAATCAATAAATTCGGAGCTCTAAATCAAAAGTTATAAAAGAATTAAGAAATAGAAAAAAATATAAAACGAAAAAAAAAATAGAGAGGCCGGCCAGGCCAGCCAAAATGGGCCGGACCAACCAGGCCGATCGGCAATGAGGTCATCACGACCAGGCATGCACGTACATGGAGCACTTGGTCTTCGTTTTTTTTTGAATCTAATGCTCCTAAATGACTCTCAATTGCCTTCCTAAATTGCATTAAATGTCCCCTAATTCCTCTCCCTGTTTAATCTCCTTTAATCCAGCCCCCACCCCCTCCTATATAAACCCCACTTTAGGAAATTTCATAAGTTTTCAACTCATCTTAGCCCCATTTTCGTCCAAAATTCTTCCCAGTCTTCTCCACCCAAATCGACCTTCAAAACGACCTCGGATCGCGGTGGCTTGAAGACGGAAGTTGTTCCCCTCGTCAAGACGGTCCCATTCCCGCTGGTTTCACCTTGTTTCGTTCATCGAGCAGAGAGAAAAACACAGTCAAAGATTCAGATCTTAGAAGGTATAATCCATTTTACGCCCATCTCGTTGCTCCAAACACAATTTCCTTTAAACAGTAGATAAATCTAGTTGTTATCTACAACTTTCATGTAGAAAGTTTTTCCATCCGAGCAATTTTTTATGTAGTCAAATCTGACATCATCATGACATCAGCGTAGTCAACACTCAACTTAGTCAGATTAGTCAAAGTCAATTTCAGTCAATTCCCGAGTTTGACTTTTCCATACTTGTATAATTCATAGAAAAAGATTTAGAAGTCCAAAAATTATAAATTTGGTATCCCTCAAAAGCTGAGATTCTGTAGAATCCATTTCTGCAATAATATTACTTATTCTCTGTACAAAAATTTGATTTATAAATTAAATGGTTTAATTGGTCATTTTCACCATAAAAATTATATCTTTAGTTCTGTATATCCAAATTTAGCAAATAATATGTCTATGGATTCACAAAAATGAGTAGAACACAGTGGACCCATAATTCGGTATTTTTGAGTCTGTTAAAATCACGTTTTATACAGAAACATTTGTGACTATTTTGAGTATAAAAATTGTTGTGTAAATTATTTTTAAGTGAATCCTTTTGTAGATGGTTGTATATTGAACCCTCTGTACAGTAAGACCAAAATATAATTTTATTCTAGTATAAATAAGATCGTGGAAATTATTTAGTAAGAATGTACTTTCCAAGTGTTAGAAAATATTGCTAATTGCTACAATTGCACAAATGGTTGCGTTTGTAATCTTGAAAATATAAAATGTTCAGAAATCACTTAGTAAATGTTCAGAACCTTGTTATTAAAATTTGTACAATAAAAATTTCCATCTTGCATGTTTGCATACTTTGCATGATTTTTGTGTTGCCATTAGTTTTGATCTTGTGTATGTTTTGTCTTGGTTGTTTTGCTTGATAGATTGTGTTGATTGTCAAGTGTGTTATTGCGAAGAGTGTACCAACACCACCAACTTCTAAGGCAAGTGACACTATCATCCAAGTCCTACTATTTTCATTACACTTAGTGGATTTTGTAACATGCATGGAAATGTTTACTATATTTTATGCTATGCTAAATCCTATTAGGATATCCCTATATATTCCTTAGTGGAAACATTGTAGTTGTAGTATGCTTAGCCCTGCTATATATTGGGATGGGATACATGTTATAATTATATGAAGAGTTGAAAAGATATATGTTTTATATAATAAAACAAGTACTCAATGAACCACCTGGGTGGACAAGGATACTCAAGTTTTGGACAAGGTGACAACAAAAGGAACCATGTTTATATGGCAATCTCTTTTTGTTGTGAACTAGAAGAAAACCACCCAGGAACTTAGAGATTGAACATGTTTCTCGTACAGTGGCTTCCGTGTACAACCACATGCTAAATGGGCTCTGGCTTAGTCAACTACATAGTGGAAGACCCATGCATTGGCATCTTTAGGTTAACTAGGATTGTGTAAGGGAACTTGAAACCCTACATTGGTGCTTGGATGACAAGCTAGAATTGTGTATTGGGAGGACTCCTATGGAAAGACTTCGTCACATTCTCAATCTGCCAGTACTCCATCTTGGTGAGTACTTATCCAGCGGCCACTGGTGGCATCAAGATGAGATTGTGTCATGTGGGTAAAGTGTACAACTTCTGCAGAAGATCAAATTCTAAGTACTTAGCCGTGTCCCCGGTTATGGACAATACTGAGCAACTAAGGCCTGAAGCTATGGAAGATCTCGACATTCCAATTTCTCAAAGTTAAAACTTGAGGGTGACAACAAGGGATTTTGAAGCACTTGGAGTTTTCCAAGAAGTTCAGAAAGATTTTGACAGAAGATTAAAACTATTTTGAAAAGACAGGACAAAACTATATTGCTTTCTGCAAATGAGCCTAAACCCTACTTAGCCAAATATGCATGTAAATGATAGGATCCACTTATATCTACATAGTAGTGAAACTTGCCAATACAATTCAAATGTATTGACCCTTGTGGCTGCAACTTATTATGTTGCAGGTTTGTTTGATGTTAAGTGTGTTGAATAGGATTACAAGTCTACAACCAACATGATTGCCTGTGGCACTTTGAAGATGAAGGACCCCATGCTTATAGATATTCTGCTGCATTGTAATGTGATAGCCAAATGAGCTATGTAAGATGTAATGAATTATTTTATTCCTGGTTATAAAGTTGTATTATGACCTTTGTTTCTTGATATTACATCTTAACTGTGGATGCTAGCTATTGATCCAGGGACTAGCATTGTAAACACAGGGATCTCTACCTTATTAAAGGTTGGGAACTCTACAGATGGTATCAGTTTGTAAAGTATATATCTAGAATTCTATAGTTCTATTATCTCAATTACAACTATGCATAAGGTGGTGAATGAATGCCAATGACTACAACAAATTATGCAAATTCACTTTGATTTAATTTATGATAAAATGAGTTCTACTAATCCAAATTAGAAATGAACTCCCACTCAAAAACGACATCCCTCGTGCCTTTTTGGTGATTACATGAACCAAATCCACTACACCAAGTCTGATCATCATGTGAGTCGGTGTAGCTTCAAAGGCGAGCATCAAATGGGCATCATATCTTCCATATGACTCATGCTTAACCTTTCGGTCCATGTTCCGAGGCCATGTCTGTACATGCTAGGCTCGTTAAGTAATAACCTTAGTATTCGCGTGTGTAACTGTCTTACACCCGAAATATGATCGTGGATCCAAGAACACCCGATCATCACGTGATGTCTTGGAGCAACGAAACATAATTGGTGCATACTTAAGGGAGAACACATTTTTATCTTGATATCTAAATGAGGAATCATCTTATTATGCTAATAAAACGCCAAACAAGCAATATAAGATGCAACAAACATCACATGTTAATAAGTGAAATGATATGGTTCTTGCACTTGATCTCCATCATGTGCATCATGGTATGATCGCCATCATACCTCTATGTGTAAGGCCAAGGTCTATGGAACTTACACGTTATGTGTGTTGTAAGAGTATCGACTTATACTTCTACTTACAACATCACCATATCATGACATTAGCCCAGCAACAATCTAAACTAGATGCCTCTAATTTATCCATTGCAAGTTTTACATGGCTTAGGGCTTTCGAAGATAGAACCATTCTTACATACGAACATGAACCACAACGAGGATAACCAAATTGTTGACAACTCGTTGCAAATTAGATATTGACTATAGTAGGAGAAACAGACACCCGCTAGCCACTTATGCAAAACTAGTTGCATGTCAAGCGTGGAACAGGTCTCATGTGCGAGGACATGTAAAGTTTGTCCGGGACGCTTCATCCCACTATACCACCAATATCCAAAATATAAATAAGAAGCAATAAAATGATCATCATCGCCCACATACTCATATGTGTACTACCCGTGCAAAGCATCTATGCATAGATCCGGCTCTGATACCACTGTAGGGTTCACAACATAGAAAACAAAAAAAATTCTATGATGGGAACAACTATGTACCAAGATCTATCTACTAGATAAAAGCAACAGGCGGATGTATATCCGTAGAGAACATACCCTTGAAGACCGACAAAGCTTAACGAGTTCAAACTCGTGGTTGATGTAGACGATCTCTTGTCGATCTCAAGATCGAGAGGAAGTCCTAGCGCCGCAAACCAGCGCCGCATCCGTGCTCGCACACACGTCCGAGGCACCGAGCAATCTCCGCCTCCTCGCTCCAGCGATACAGCGGAAGCACAACTCTTTCTTGCCAAATAGCCACCGGGAACATGTATCTCGCTAGTCCGAGACCATGGGGGATAAATACTAGAGGGGGAGAGAGATCCTTCACGAGGAGGTGTGAGTGAGAGAGAGGGAGGGGCTCCTTTTATAGGGAGACAGGGGCACCCAAGGGGCTATGCGCCCAGCCATGGGGCTTCCCCCTCCCCTCCTTTCATTCATGTGGGTGGACACTCCACTCACACAAATGCCTTTCAATTCCCTCCACTCAAAAAACCCACTCAAATTCCCATTAAATTTCCACCAAATTTAATGCAAACTCTCATTAAATAAAAATATTTTTATTTATTCAGAATTTTGTAAATTACTTTAATGAAAAACATTCTCATATAACCCCTTGCTAGTAATTTATTTCACATGCAAAAACACTTTCTGCAATTTCACCCGAAAACCCGTTTCGGTATCTAGTAAAATAAATTCTTGTGCTTGTTATTCTTTCCGGCATGAAACTTTTGCTACAAATGGATGTTTGTGTCTCTTAAGTGTGTCACCCTATGGTTCGCTAATAATGCTTACATGATCGAGACCCCTCTCTGATCAATAATCAGAAGCGGGACCTAGAGATCCGTACTGACTTCCACACATTTGATACATTGGAAACGTATCTATAATTTTTGATGCTCCATGCTTGTTTAGTATCTACTTTCTTTACTTGTCCACACTTTGAGGTGCTTTTTACATGTTTTCTGGTACTAACCTATTAACAAGTTGTAACAGTGCCAGATGCTTGTTTTCTGCTATTTTTGGTTTCAGAAAAGTTAGTAAAAAAATATTCTCGGAATTGGACGGGACGAACGACAAAGTCAATTAATTTCTGTGGGGAACAAGAAGTCCAGAGGGGAGCCCGGGAGGCAAGCCAGGGGGGCCAGACCCACCCTAGGCGCGGGTGGGCCCTAGCCCATGCCTGGCTAGGGTTTGCTTGCCCCGACCGCCTCCTCGACCTCCCCCTTCGCCTATAAGAAGCCCCCGATGCAGAAACCCTGAGTACCCGATCAGAAATCCACAAAACATGTGGACTTTGGATCGAGGGGATCTGAAGTTCTTCCCAGCACCCTGCCGGAGGGGAGATCATCCCGGAGGCCTTCTCTCCGGTATGATGCGTGAGTAGTTCCACCTTGGACTATGGGTCCATGTAGTAGCTATATGGTTGTATCTCCTCCTTTGTGCTTTCATGTATAGATCCTGTGAGCTCCGTTCATGATCAAGATCTAATCTATTTGTAATCATGCATGTTGTGTTTGCGGGGATCCGATGGATATTGAGATTATTGTGTTGGTTTGATTAATGGTTTTGTCTTTATGATTCTATCATGTCTGTGTTGTTTTTTTATCTTGCATGCTCTCCGTTGCTAGTGGTTATCTTGTCCAAGTAGTTGCTAGTGACTCCAAGAGGGGGTATTTATGCTCGATAGTGGGTTCATGCCTCTAGTTTCTAAGGGAAGTGACAATAATCTCTTTGGTTGTAGATTTGTTGTTGCTACTAGGGAGAAAACAACGGTCTCTTGTTCATGGAACATGTGGACTATTTACCTTACACACTTTGCTTAAAGCAGTTGTCTGTTGCTTGCAACTTAATACTGGAGGGGGTTCGAATGATAACCTGAAGGTAGACTTCTAGTCATAGATGCAGTTGGATGGCGGTCTATGTATCTTGTTGTATTGCCCAATCAACCGCATAGTATATTTCTGACTAGTAATTGCATTGTTATGCCTTGCTCAGTTCCTGTCAATTTCCCCGCTGTAATTTGTTTACTTTAACCTTTTTGGTAAATAAGATAAAAGAGGAAAGAGAGAAAAAACACCATATTCCCATGGTAAATAAGAAGAATGCTGAGATGCTCATTGTCTGCTTGCCTTGTCATTTTGGTTATGGGAAAACTCGTGTACCATGTGCAAGGGGTACCCCGTTGATGGTTCTCTATGATACACGTGTACTTACTATGATAAGAACTTGCAAGTAACTAAACTTGAGTAGCATGAGAATAGGCCCTCGTATTCAAGGGACATGAGATTGCCAACTTATACTTTGTCAAGCATATACTCCATAGTCTGTTCACTTTAACTTTAATCACTTCAAGATGCTTATGATAGGGGCAATGAGGGCTGAAAGCTAACATGTACCATAATTTTTGGAAGCTCTTTTTGAGACTTGAAATCCCTGCTTCCCTTTATGAAGGGTCTCTCTTTCACTATTATATTGAGTCTCTACCTTCTACCTTTAGGCACCAGTTAAGAGAGCATAGTTGCCATTCTTAGTTCTATGTGCATTGTCCCAAAACTTATTGATTGATGCCTATTGTTGATATTACTTGTTCTTGTGCTATTTGTATCTAGTCACTCTTATGAACTTTGAATGTGTCCTATGCATCTATTTGCTACTCCATGAGGGACAAGCTGATTGCCACTATGCTATGTTTTCTTTATGTGAAATAAACAAATGTTTTTCAATGCATGTTATTCATGATCTTTGTTTGTAGACTTTCATGTTGCATGCATAGTTACTTTGTCTTATTGTTATAACTCCATCTTTCATTCACATGTTTAGAGTTCTTTGATCCTAGCTTTCAATGCTTGCAAATGGTTTGATATTGGTTTTAATGGTGAATGTCACCTAAAAAAATATTCTTTTATCACTTACCTACTCGAGGACGAGCAAGAGTTAAGCTTGGGGATGCTTGATACGCCAGAAACGTATCTATAATTTTTGATGTTCCATGCTTGTTTAGTATCTACTTTGCTTTGCTTTGTCCACACTTTGAGGTGCTTTTCATATGTTTTCTGGTACTAACCTATTAACAAGTTGCCACAGTGACAGTTGCGTTTTGTGCTGTTTTTGGTTCCAGAAAAGCTAGTAAGGAAATATTCTCGAAATTGGGCGGGACAAAAGCCAAAGTCAATATTTCACCGATGAGAACACAGAGTCCAAAGGAGAGACGGATGGGCGCAACAGGGTGGCCACATCCCCCCAGGCACGGGCCCACCCTAGGCCGCGCCTGGGAAGGGTGTGGGCCCCCTGGCCGCCCCCAGCCTCTCATCTTCGCCTATAAGAAGCCCCTGATGCCTAAACCCTAACGACATTGACCAAAAAGCCATGAAAAGTTCCACAACACCGCCGCCACCGAAGGGGAGATTCGGGGGACAAAAAGTCTCTATTCCGGCACCCTGCCGGGACGGAGAAGTGCCCCCGGAGCCATCTCCATAGATCTCCACCACCATCTCCATCGCTATTCCTGATTCCCATGATGAGGAGGGAGTAGTTCTTCCTCGAGGCTAAGGGCTCTACCGTTAGCTATGTGTTCATCTCTCTCTATACGCATGATCTTGTTGTGGTCATTAGCTTTGTAATCAAGTAGATATACCTTGCTACTCAAGTACATCAATAGATCTCTGCTCTCCCCACGTGTATGAAACTGACAGCGTGCATACCGTGGTGGCACTTAGGCTAGAGTCTACATAAATACTCATCGTGCTTTAATAGATCTATGATTTTCCCCATGTGTGTGACAGTGACAGCGTGCGCGCCGTGTGTGGCACCTAAGCTAGATTACATATATATTCATGAGTTATATTTTTAGTTGGCTGTCTCTATGAAATTATGGTGTTTGTTGGAACCATCTAGCGCTCAAGGTGATAGTGTGGGGTTATTGATACGTTGGAAACATGTATATAATTTTTGATGCTCCATGCTTGTTTAGTATCTACTTTGTTTTGCTTGTCTACACTTTGAGGTGATTTTTACATGTTTTCTGGTACTAACCTACTAACAAGTTGCACAATGCCAGGTGCCGGTTTTCTGCTATTTTTGGTTTCAGAAAAGTTAGTAAAGAAATATTCTCGGAATTGGACGGGACAAACGTCAAAGTCAATTACTTTCCGTGGGGAACAAGAAGTCCAGCGGGGAGTCGGGGAGGCGAGCCAGAGGGGCCACACCCCCAGGCGCGACCACAGGTGGGCCCGCGTCTGGCTAGGGTTTGGCCACCCTGTCCGCCGCCTCGACCTCCCCTTCGCCTATAAGAAGCCCCCGATGCAGAAACCATGGGGCCCGATCAAATATCTGAAGGGTTTCGCGGGATAGTAAATAAAAAAAATTCTACGGATGCGAATAAGAAATCCAAGATCTAATCTAGGAGATGCAATCAACAAGAGAGATGGATGAGATCTTCATACCCTTGAAGAAATCGCACAGCGGAAACGTTCAACAGAACGTGGGTGATGTAGTCGAACTAGCCTTCTCCTCCTCGCGATCCGATCCAACGCCGCAAGTGGCGAAGCCTCCGAGAGATGCACACATACGGTGCCACGACGTCTCATCTTTCCTTGGTCCAGCAAGTGGGGTGGTGAGATGGATTGGATCTACAACACGACGGCGTGGTGCTATGGTGGAGAGTTTCTGCGGCAGGGCTTCGCCTACGCGCAGTCGGGAGAGAGAGAGAGAGAGAGAGAGAGAGAGAGAGAGAGAGGTGGAGGGGCAGCAGGACGGCGGCTAGGGTTGGAGGAGTGGGGAGGGGGAGGGTGTGCCCCTGCCCTCTTTATATAGGGGGCTGGCCGGACCCCTTGGCCCCTCCTCCAAGCCCTAGGGCGGCGGCCCCAAGGGTTGGAGTGGGGGGCAAGTTTCCCCCCTCCTTCTAGAAGATCTCCCCTAGGGTTTCCCCTAGGCTGGCCGGCTGGGCCTTTGGGGCCTTGTGCCCCTGGCCCAATGCGGCCAGGGCACTTCCCCTTAGGCCCACGCAGGCCCCTGACAAGTGGGCCCACGTTGGTCCCACTCCGAAACCTTCGAGAACCTTCCGGTACAATACCGATAAACTCTGAAACGATTCCGAAATCCAAAAATTGCTTTCCTTTATATGAATCTTATTCTCCGGGCCATTCCAGAACCTCTCGTGATGTCCTGGATCTCATCCTAGACTCCGAACAAAAACTCATAAACCAATCATCCATTCTATCCTAGCGTCGAAGCACGTTAAGTGTGTGACCCTACGGGTTCGAGAATATGCAGACATGATCTTCTATCAATAATCAATAGCGGGATCTGGAAACCCATATTGACTCCCACACATTCATCGATGATCATATCGGATGAACCACGATGCCAGGATTCAATTAATCCCATATATGTATTCCCTTCGTCACGCGATATTTTACTTGCCCGGGATTCGATCATTGGTATCGGCGTACCTAGTTCAATCTCGTTCACAACAAGTACTTTACTCGTTCCGTAATCCGATATCACTGTGATTAACTCCTTAACCATGTTCTTGCAAGCGGTGTTGATATCGATTACCGAGTGGGCCCGAAGTATATCTCTCCGACTCGGGAGGGACAAATTCCATCTCGATACATACAACCCAACAAGTACTTTCCGATCACCTGAGAGACACCTTTAGGATCACCCTCACATAGGATGATGTTTGATGACCTCAAAGCTTTCTTCTGATACCAGGGAGTTGTATTATCTCATGGTCTAAGGAATACAATACTTGACATAGGAAAAAGCTTCGCAAAGATGAACACGATGACACAGTCTAATTGCTCTGCTTAATTTGGGTCTATCCATCATATCATTCTCCTAATGACATGATCTCATTATTAATCGACAACTCATGTCTATGGTTAGGAAACCTTTAACCATCATTAATCAATGAGCTAGTCCATAGAGGCGTACTAGGGACATGGTGTTGTTCATAAACCACACAAGTATCAAAGTTTTAGCTTAATACAATTCTAGCATGGCATATAAACTTTATCATGAACAAGAATTATAACAATAACATCTTTATTATTGCCTCTAGGGCATAATTCCAACAGTCTCCCACTTGCACTAGAGTCAATAATCTATTTTACATCTGGCAACAATCTAACACCCATGGCATTAAGGTGCTGATCATGTTTTGCTCGTGGAAGAGGTTTAGTCAACGGATCTGCGACATTCAGATCCTTGTGTACTTTGCTAATCTTCAGATCTCCATCTGCTATATAATCTCGAATTAAATGAAAACGGCGGTTGATGTGCTTGGTCTTTGGATGATATCTTGGTTCCTTAGCCAGTGCTATGGCGCCAGTGTTGTCGCACAATATCTCCAGTGGGTCCAAGGCACTTGGAACCACACCAAGCTCAGTGATGAAGTTCCTGATCCAAACTCCTTCACTTGACACTTCTGAAGAAGCCATGTATTCCGCTTCCGTTGTAGATCCCGCGATCACGCATTGCTTACAGCTTCTCCAGCTCACAACTCCTCCATTCAAAATATAAACGTATTATGTCTGAGATTTAGAATCATCCGGGTCGGTGTCGAAACTAGCATCGACGTAACCTTTTACGACGAGCTGCTCATCACCTCCATAGACCAAGAACATTTCTTTAGTCCTATTTAAATACTTTAGGATGTTCTTTACGGCTGTCCAATGTTCCACTCCTAGATCACTTTGGTATCTACTCGTCAAACTAAGAGCATTGGACACATCCGGTCTAGTACACAGCATGGCATACATGATAGAACCTATGGCCGAGGCATATGGCACTTTGCTCATAGTATCTCTATCGTTTACCGTAGCTGGACACTAAGCCTTGCTCAATATCTTACCTGACAACATGGTCAATGAACCTTTCTTTGCTTTATCCATTCTGAACCTTTTCAGAACTTTGTCTAGATATGTACTTTGGCTTAAAGCTATTAGGCGTCTTTGTCTATCTCTATAGATTTTGATGCCTAATATATAAGCATCTTCTCCTAGGTCTTTCATTGAAAAACATTTATTCAAATAACTCTTCACATCGTTAAGCATACTAATGTCATTTCCAATAATCAATATGTCATCCACATATAGTACTAAAAATGTCACCGAGCTCCCACTCACTTTCTTGTAGATACAAGCTTCGTAGCAATTTGGAACAAATCCAAAACTCTTGATCACTTGATCAAAATGAAGGTTCCAACTCCGAGATGCTTGCTTCAGTCCATAAATGGAAAGTGCCCAATGCGGTGTGGTAAGAGGAATTGTACCAGAATTCGTCCATGGATAGCCAGGAGGACCACTTAGCAGGAGTAGTGCTGACAGAACATGAATCTACAGATAGAGAAGAGGGCACATCTCTTTTTCTAGAAGCCGGTCTATGTTCTTATTCTTAATCGAATTCTAAAGTTTCAAATCACTTCCATTGGGCTGAGCGGGTCATATATGCCTTTTGGCTTTCACCTATGTTATGTATTCTCTCACAATCACTCCTAGCAATAAGTGAAAAGGCGGCTATCGATACTGTCCCAACACCTCCTCTTCTGTGTCTACTCAAATCCTGTAGTGAAATTGAGACTGCTCGACCTCGGAAGCTAATTCGCGTGTAGGCAGCGCTGTCTGTCTACCGTTGACTGTATCTATTCATTGATACATTGGCTCGCTCCCCCCTATTTTTTCAAGAATGAAAGAGATCAAGTGTCAACTGGTTCACCAACGCTGTTATTCCTGGGAATATTGATCCAGTGAGGTTATTCTGGCTTGCATCAAGGTGCTAGAGCCGAGACTGGTTACCAAAAGCTGCTGGTATCGACCCGTTGAATGAAAAAATGTGAAGGTCCAGGATCTCCTCGAGGATGAACGGCTGAAGTTTGCACACCTTATTAGCATCCTTAGGATCGACAAAATCTTCGGGCTGCATCATATATAACTCTTCATCAATGTTGCCATTGAGGAATGCAGTCTTGACATCCATCTGCCATATTTCATAATCATGAAATGCAACAATTGCTAATAAAATCCGAATGGACTTAAACATCGCTACGAGAGAGAAAGTCTCATCGTAGTCAACACCTTGAACTTGCCGAAACCCTTTTGCGACAAGCCGAGCTTTATAGACAGTAACATTACCATTCGCGTCCGTTTTCTTCCTGAAAATCCATTTGCACTCAATGGCCTTACGGTCGCTAGGAGGGTCCACCAAAGTCCATACTTGGTTTTCGCTCAAGCTACGGGGTTTCCAACGAAGCGTTCCATGACAAGTGTTGGGCGCCATCAAGCTATTTTCTAGCGCCGTTGTCGAGGAGGCTAAGGACGTCTTCACTAGGGGAGTCCTTCACTTCCTTTCTCTTTAATTTGTTTTTAGTTTGCTTAGTTTCTTTTGCTTGGTTTTGTTTGCCTCTTTCCAAAAAACCGCCAAAAAAATAGTTTAGTTTGGTTTGCTTGCTTTATTCATAAACACAAAAAAATTAGTTCCTGCTCTAGTTGCTGCTGCTATTTTTTGCTTGCCCACCTTTGCCAAAATGAACTCTGCTGAGAACACCAAGTTGTGTAACACGTATTGCTCCACCTACTCCTGATGCTACCTTTTATGAAATTAAGCTTGCTTTGTTGAATCTTGTGATGAGAGAGCAATTTTCTGGTGCTGGTTCTGATGATCCTGATGCCCATCTCAATAGCTTTGTTGAACTTTGTGAGATGCAAAAGTAGAAGTATGTAGATGGAGATATTATTAAGCTCAAGATTTTTCCTTTCTCCTTGAGGGGAAAATCTAAAGAATGGTTGCTTTCTTTGCCTAAAAATAGTATTGATTCTTGGACTAAGTGCAAAGATGCTTTTATTGGAAAGTACTATCCTCCTACTAAGATTATATCTATGAGAAGTGATATTATGAAATTTAAACAACTTGATAGTGAACATGTTGCTCCAGCTTGGGAAAGAATGAAATCCTTGGTTAAGAATTGCCCTAGGACTCACTGCTTGGATGATTATCCAGACTTTTTATGCGGGTTTGAACTTCTCCTAAAAAAATCGGTTGGATTCAGCTGCTAGAGGTACTTTTATGGGCCTCACTTTGGGTGTTGCTGCAAGGCTCCTTGATAATATGATGGTTAACTACTCTGAATGGCATGTTGAGAGAGCTCCACATGGTAAGAAGGTAAATTCTGTTGAGGAAAATTTCTCTTTGAGTGAAAAGATTGATGTTATTATGGCTATGCTTGTTAATGGGAAAGCTACTCTAGATCCTAATAGTGTTCCCTTAACCTCTTTGGTTTCTCAAGAAGAGCAAGTTGATATGAACTTTATTAGAAACAACAATTTCAACAACAATGCCTATAGGAATAATTTTGGTAGCAACAACAATTATAGGCCTTATCCTCCTAGCGGAAATGTTTATCATAGTAGATCTGGAATGCCTAGTGAAGAAAGGATTCTAGAAGTAGAGAAATGCACTAAGAATTTTATGCAGATGCATTTTGAGCAAAATATGATTTTCACTAAAACTATGGAGGAACAGTCTATCATCTTGAAAAACATTAGCCATCAGCTTGAGAATTTGAATAGAGAAATTCCTAGTTTACAGTCAAAAAATTTGAGTGCTGAGAAAAATATATCCTCTTTGTCTGAAGCTCAGTCTTCCTGGCTGGTAAACCTGAAACTATGGAAAACACCTTTGCTACTGCTCATGCCATACAAGTTACTATTGATGAAAATGTTAGGCTGTTAGCTCAACTCCATGCTAAGTGGGAAAGGGAACCTGAAATTGATAGAAACAATAGTGTGTGCACCATCACCACTAAAACACCAGTAGTCCCTATTCCTCCTCCTACTATGCCTAAGCCTATTGAGCCTACTACTAGTAATGCCAAGTTTGACTTTGATATTGATGGTTGCAATATTTCTGAAGTGATTATGTGCTTGCAAAAGCTTGCTAGAAGTCTAGATGCTAGTGATATGCATGTTGCTTTCACCAAACACATTACAGATGCTCTTGTTAAGATTAAGGAAGAGAAGCTAAAACACAAAGCTTCTATTCCTAAGAAAGTAGAAGATAGTTGGGAACCCATTATTAATATGCAAGTGAATGACTTTGATCTCAAAGCTTCATGTGATCTTGGTTCTAGTATCTCTATTATGCCTAGGAAGATTTATGAAATGCTTGATTTGCCACCATTAGAAGATTGTTATTTAGATGTCCCACTCAATGATAATGCTAAGTAGAAACTCATGGGGAGTATCAATGATGTTCTCATTATGGTTAATAATGCTTATGTCCCTGTTAATTTCTATGTTTTGGATGTTGAATACAATGCTTCTTGTCGTATTACTTTGGGAAGACCTTTTCTTAGAATAGTTGGTGCCATCATTGATATGAAAGAAGCTGTCACATCCCAAAATTTTCCAAATTTTGGAATGTGAAAATAAATAAACAAAATAAATAATTGTTGAAATTTAGGGTGAAAAGAAACTTTTGTTTTAAAGTGGAAACATCAAAACCCATCTTGGACAAACTTTGAATAAAATTTTAATCCAACTAAATTCAAATCAGGTTAAATGCATTCTTCATAAATGCACCTTGAAATTTAAACACTTGGAAATTAAACCAGAACCCTAAAATCCTAATAGAAGAAAAACATTTCCTAGATACCTCAAAGACTATGGATTTAATCCATATAAAAATTGGAGCAACAATCATTTTAAATGATCAAGAATGATAAATAAAAATATTATAAAACCATAGAAATTGGTTTCATTTAAATTGGAACCATAGATAAAAACTTATGTGTTTAATATGACAAAAAGAAATAAATTCCAAAGCTAATAAAGCTCCTATATAAAATCCATACCAACTTGTGAGAAAAATAATCCTAAAGAGATATAAAAGGATAAACAAATACTAAATAAGATTTTACAAATTGGAATCACCAAGTTTGGATCTATAAATAAAAAGTTATGGATTTTATAAGATAAAGAAAGAAAGAAATAAATAAGGAATATTTAAAAACCAAATTAAATTTTGGCCAAGTCCATAAACAAAATAAAAGTTATTAAATAATAAATAAAAATATTATTTAATTAAAACTATATAGGCTTTGAACCATATTCAACTTTATTTAGAATAATATTTGCCTAAATAATAAATCCCAAGGAAATTGTTTAGAAGACAATTTAAATTAAATCCATAAACAAATGAAATAAAGGAATTTTTTAAATAAAATTTACATGGAATTAAAGTCATAATTGTTTTGATTTAAATAAATACATTTGCTCATTTTAAATGATTAATAAACCATATTAAAATACTTCAAATAATTCAAAGTGAATTAGTTAACACCCTTTTCAATAAATAAAACCTACTGAAAAGGATTTGATAAAATTTGGAATTTAAATAAAAGTTGGAAAACATATTAAAATCCTATTTAAATAAAGACAAAAGGGCCATTTTAAATAAATAATTAAACCATGTGGGAATAAAAGAAATATTCCAAAATTATCTTTAAAATACATGTTTGAACAGAATATAAAATTTCTGAAAGTTTGGTAAATATTTAAATTCAAATGGTGTTTGAAATCATTTGAAAGAAATCAAAACAGAATAAAAGAAACAGAAAAAGAAAAATGAAACAGAACAAAAAAAAGGGGGAAGCACCCAGCCCAACCCAGCTAGCCCACTAAGCCCAGTGAGCCCACCTTCTCTTTTCCCTCCCTCGAATCGTTTTCCACCAGAAACCACACCCGCATAGCAACTGACGTCTGGACCCCACTCTTTCTTTCTCTCTAACGCTGACGAAGCGACCCCACTAGTCAGTCGTCGTCTCCACCCCCGCGGACCCGTTCTTCCTTCTCTCCTCGCCAGTTTCTGCGTTGATTCCACGAGTTAAATTAGCATCAATGCCGTGAGTAATTCCGTCAGCAGTCACGCACGATAAAACGCCCTTGTTCCCTCTACCTTTCCCCTCACTCACCGCACCTCCTCCGCCCCAGGGCTGCCCAAGTTTCTCACTGCACCGTCACTGCCCGACGCCCTTCCGGCGACGATTCCGGCCAGCACCTGCCACCCCTTCGCCCCTCGATCACACGAGCTTGTTCACGAAGATATCCTGCACCTTCCAGCACTAGCCACTCTCCCGCGCGTGCCCCCTAACGTCGACAGCTTCAACACTAGAGCGCCACCGACGACCGCGTCTACTCCGGCGACCTTCCCCCGTAAGCCCCAGCTTCCCCTCTTCCTCTGGTTGATACGTGTGTGATCCCCAGCATCGTGAGCATCTAACGCAACCCCCTGCTCCTCTTAGCGCGACCCATAGCATCGCCTCCGTCTTCAACCGAGAGCACCAGTCGCCAGGAGCTACTCCGGCGAGTAATTACTGTCGACCCCGAACGCCCCTTCGCCAATGAGAACCACCTTGAGCATCTACTCGCCACGACGATCTCGGTGAGCCACCCCATGTCCTCTCTCGCTTTCTGCATCGCCGGCACCATCCTCGTATGAGCGCGCCGCCGCCACTCGCCATCGCTGCGCCGCCAACCTTTGGTCAATCGCCTGCGAGCCGTTGGATCTTCATCTGTTGGCTTAGATAGAATGACTAATCGAACAGGTATGCATGGATCAGGGCCGTGCGATTTCAGTTATATCCAACGCTCCGCAGCACTCGATCCAGCCGAACCGGTACGCTCCAATTAGATCGTGACGCGTGGCACAGTTCTGATTTAAAAGACAGATTTGTTTCTATTAGATGTTAGATTTTGCAAAAATCATAACTTTTGATCCACACGTCCAAATTTTGCAAATTTTATCTCAATGGAATCAGCAAAACAAATACTTTACAACCATGTACTTTGTTTAGTAATTTGCTTCTGTAAACTTAGTTGTTTTTGCAAAAACTTGTGTAGGCATAATTTGAAAATAAAAATTATTCTAGAAATGTTTTTAAAGTAAAATCTTTGGTAAATGGTTAGTTTTGAACCTACTGACCATAGAAACCAACTTGTAGATTTAAAAGTGTATTTTTTGATGCTAAAGGAATAAATCTTTGAATAAAAGCATTTCTAGCTAAATAAAATTATTGAATAAGTTTTAAAAATGTTTTTTGAGTAAAACCTTTAGAAAATGATTTGTTTTAAACTTTCTGACCCTAAAACACCAAGTTTTTGGATTTAAAAATATATTTGGTGAACCCTATAAAAATATTACTTTGTTTAAAGGCATTTCTGTTGGAGATATGCCCAAGAGGCAATAATAAAGTGGTTATTATCATATCTTCACACTTATGATAAATGTTTACATACCATGCTATAACTGTATTAACCGGAAACATTAATACTTGTGTGATTTGTAAACTAAAATAAGAGTCCCTAGTAAAGCCTCTTGTTAAACTAGCTTGTTGGTTAATATATGATCATGGTTTCCTGATCATGAACATAGAGATGTTATTAACAACAGGATCATATCGTTAGGAGAATGATATGGTGGACATACTCCTATAGATAAGCGTAGCATAAAGATCAAGTCATTTTAATAGTTCAATTGCTATATGCTTTCTGATACATAGTAACCTAATTCCTTCGACCATGAGATCATGCATATCACCTTTACCGGATGGATGCTTTTGATGTCATCAAACATCACACCGTAACAGGGTGGCTACAAAGGTGGCATTGAGTGTTCAGAAAGTATTGGTTGAAACACATGGATCAAGAGTGGGATTTGTCCATCCATATGACGGATAGATATACTCTGGGCCCTCTCGGTGGAATGTCATCCAATTAGCTTGCAAGCATGTGACTGGCTCACAAGGGATCACATGTCACGGGAACGAGAAAAGAGTACTTATCGGTAACGAGGTTGAACTAGGTATGCAGAGATACCGACGATCATAACCTCGGATAAGTAAACTACCGTGAGACAAAGGGAAATTGGTATCGTATGTAAGTGGTTCATTCGATCGCAAAGTAATCATAGAAATATGTGGGAGCCATATGAATTTCCAGATTCCTCTATTGGTTATTGTTCGGAGAAGTGTCTCGATCATGTCCGCATAATTCACGAACCGTAGGGAGACACACTTAAGGATTCGACGTTGTTTGAGTAGTTATGGAATGATGAGAAAGAGACCGAATGTTGTTCGGAGTCTTGGATGGGATCCGGGATATCACGAGGTGATCCGGAATGGTCCGGAGAATAGGATTCATATAAGGAAAGTCCCGTTTCGGAGTTCGGGAATGATTCCGATGTTTTCATCGAGAATGTTCTAGAAGGTTCCGGATTGTCCGGCACTCCGGGGGGGAGGGTACATGAATGTGTCATTACATATTGAATGATTGCATCATGTACTAAGTGTTCTTGCTGTTCCAAATAAAGGATTAAATTGAATCCTAAAACAGAAAAGTCAAATGGCCAGTTTAAAAGTCAAACGGCTAAAACAGGAAACTGTGGGAAACAAGCAAGAGGTGGTTGGAACCGACTTGGGGGAGGAGTCCCTCCAAGCCGGCGCGCCAACCAAGGCCGAATTGGGGAGGGACTCCCCTCCCCTTGGCCGCCCCTCCCACCTATAAAAGGAGGGGCAGGGCCTCCCCCTCTAGACACACAAGTTCCTATCCTCTAATCTCCGGTTTAGAGCCGTTTTGGTTTAGAGCTTCTAATTGCCCTAGCCTTCGGTGTAGAGCCTTCTAATTGGTGTGTCTAAACCCTAGACCACTAATAGCTCTCTCTCATACTCCACCATACTCGCTCCGGCTTAAGGCGAAGCCCTGCGAGATCTCCCCTCTACTTCCGGTACCACGCCGTTGTGCTGCCGGAATCACGAGGAGAGTGCTACAACCTCCGCTGCCTGCTGGAACAAGGGAGAGGAAGGTCTTCGTCGAGTACCGAACGTGTGACCGACTACGGAAGCGCTGCCGAAACGCAGCGCCGGAAGGATCGTCTACGCGATCTTGAGATCGGAAGTGTACGACTACATCACCCACAAGAATCTGCTCTCGTTAAACACTTTGGAATCTTCGAGGGTAAGTTATTCCATCGACTCGTTGCTACAATCTAGTAGATAGATCTTGGCTTGTTTGTTTGTATGCGATAGAAATTTTTGTTTTCCATGCTACGAACCCCTACAGTGGTATCAGAGCCGTGTCTATATGTAGATCTGTTGCACGAGTAGAACACAATGGTCATTGTGGGCGTTGATGCTTTTATTGTCGATTGCTTCTTGTGTACTTTGCATCTTGCGGTATGTTGGGATGAAGCGGCCCGGGCTAACCTTACATGACATCGTTCATGAGACTTGCTCCACGCTTGACATGCAACTTGTATTGCATAAGTGGCTTTGCGGGTGCCTGTTTCTCCTAGCATAGTTAAGATCCAATTTACAACGGGTGATTAACAATACTAGTATCAATGTTGTGGTTCTTGTTCGTAAGTTAGAACGACACTTATTGAAAGCCCCAAACCACGTAAAATATGCAAAGAAAGTAGAGGCGTCTAACTTTGTTTTGCAGGGGTGTGCTGTGATGTGATATGGCCATGATTATGATTATATTTGATGTATGCAATGTTCCTTATTGTAAGTTGGCAACCGGCAGGAGCCATATGGTTGTCTTTAAATTCTGTTAAGACCCGCGTGTCTATTCAAAGTAGTTGTAATAGTTGAAGCCGGTGTACGACAACCATGGAGCAGCGTCATTGACCTTGATGCAATGCCGGTGATGATGGAGATCATGTTCGTGCTTGAAGATGGAGATCGGAAGCACAAGAAGAAAGGCCATATCATATCACATATTATGAATTGCATGTGATGTTAATCCTTTATGCATCTTGTATTGCTTAGTAGACGACGGTAGCATTATAAGATGATCCCTCATGCACATGAATTTCAAGTCATAAAGTGTTCACCCTTAGTTAGCACCGTTGCTAAAGCTTGTTGTTTCGAAGCACCACGTGATGATCGGGTGTGTTAGATTCTACAAGTGTATACAACGTGAGCAAGCCAGATTTGCTCATGCGGAAAGTAAGGTTTGATCTTGACGAGCCTAACATGTACAGACATGGCCTCAGGAACACGGATTACCGAAAGGTAGAGCATGAGTCATATAGTAGATATGATGAACATGTTGATTGTTCGCCATTGAAGCTATATCAACTCTCGTGATGATCGGTTTTGATGTGGTGGATTTGGTTCGTGTGATCACTAAAACAATGTGAGGGATATTGTTTTGAGTGGGAGTTCACCTAGATTAATTTAATTATTAATTAGAACTCAATTTATCATAAACTAAATCAAAGTGAAATTGCATAGTTGTTGTAGTCATTGGCATCCGTTTACCACTTTGCGCTTAGTTATAATTGAGATGATAGAACTATAGAATTCTGGTTAGTTACTTTACGAACTGGTATCGTATTGTTTTGAAGTGTTAATCTAAAGTTTAAAAGTCCTATTGCAAACTTTCAGTAAGTTCCGGTTACTCCATGAAGTTTAATAATTAGTATTAAATCAAGAGTAACAATTCCAAGTGTTAGTATATAAGTATCATGTTTGTCTCCATGATTCTTGATATTCAAAGGATTCTCTTAATATCAAGGTTATCTAGGATCTGAAAGAGTTGTTTCAGAAACCATGATGTGTGGAAGATATTGTGATATCTGAAACGAAGTTTTGGTTACAACATGATAGAGTATAATATGGCAAAGTTCATGTTCTCATATTTTGATGAGAATTTGCAAAAGGTTGGAGACAATTGTTGTCCTAATCCTCCAAAAGGTTTTGGATAGCAACATTATACTCATAATTCATCGTTATAAGCTAAAAGTAGCTTGATCATGGACGATTCCATGATAAGGGTGAATATTTGATGTAGGTAAAATGTTTACTACACCAAGAGATTACTAAAGAAAGGAATTTGAAAGAACACCAAACATTTGATGATGGTAATCTACTTCAAAGTGCAAGTCCAAAGACATTGGTATTTAACTATACACGCTTTGGACTATATGTCATATGTATGACTCCACTATTGATGTTGATAGATTCTTTCAAACAGAAAAGGAAATACTGAAAGAGAATCTCATAAATATATGGCAGAAAAGAAAAGACTAGAATTGTTCAGTTTAAGTATATAGATGATATACATGTTATGGCTATATTCTTTGCTTATTAAACAATGTGGTTCTTAAGTATTTAATACTGAATTTGTTGGTATGAATCGTCATACGAAACAACAGAATTCATGAACTACAGTGGCCTAAGTAATTAGCAAAAGAATATGTGATGATATTCATCGAGAACAAATAAAGGGTTGTTGTGTTGCTCGTTAAACATCAAAGCTTGCCTTCAGGATTTGTTTTATCAGGTATTATGAGAACAAAAGGGTTGTTCAAATAATTTCCGTAATCCATAAAAGATGGATGATTCACAAATCTCGTTGGAGAAATCACATCCATAAAATTAGTGCTAAAAATGTCGAAAGACAAATTGATTGAAAGATCGCTTAGGAAGTGACATCGCCGTTTAAATTATAATGGAAAGAAAACATGAAGAAACTCCATGTGGATGGAATTTTGGAGTCTTTGATTTTTGATCACATGACGCTTGTGAAACTTTCCTAGAGATAATTGAAACTTCGTTCATAGGCCAAAGGGAACGAAAGACTAGCTTATTGGAATTTGTACATATTGTTGTACGAAGTCCATTATGTGTAGTCAAGAGCGATGGATTTTAACTTCATTTGCTTTTTCCGAAATTTTGAGTGAATATATGAATATTTACTTAATAAGGATAAAGTATGAAACATTTGAAAAGTTCAAAGACTTTCAAGATGAAGTGCAAAATCATTGTAACAAGAATATAAACAGTTTATGATAAAGATCATAAAGGAAGATATTTGAGTTACAGAGTTTAGCATAATACCTAAGATTTAAGGAATCGTTCCGTGGATTTGCATTTTCCCGAAACACCATAAAGAGTATGGAGCGTTCGAGATATGTAATTAAACCTTGTTTGACATGGTAAGATCGAAGGTGTAATTCATAAAACTGCCATTGTATTTTAAAAGATTAAAAGCTTTAGAGATTACCGTTTTTTGCACTGAAAAGAGCTTCATCATAATCCGTTGAAATGACACCATATAAAGTTATGGTTTGGGATAAAACCCAAGTTGTCCTTTCTTAAACATTGGCATGCTATGCATAAAAGGATGTTTGCAACCAAAGTCGGATGAACCTGTCTTTGTATGTTATTTCGAATAACTGTTAAGTATTCCTCCATAAACACCGGAGACAAAAGTGTTTGTCGCTTAGAACGTCAAGTTTCTTTGAGAAGGAATTTTTCGTGAAAAGATAAGTGGGAGGACAATAGAACTTTGATAAGGTTAAAAGAACCTTAGCTATATGTGCAGAGTTGCGCAGTGCCGAAAAGTGTTCCGGAGGCAGCAACAATGCTCATGGCTCACGTGCCTCAAAGGTTGTGGTCACGAAGATCTAAGTTCCTATTGAAACAAGTAGGTCGAGTAAACAATCAAATACCAAGATTTGAGGGTTGAATCATTATTTGAGAATAATGAACGGACTACATGCAAAGAAGTGATGATGGGCCCTGAATCCTTAAAATGGCTTGAAGCCATAAAATCCGTGATAGTTCCATACACGAGAAATCAAGTTTTGAACTTGAAGGACCCTCGAGAAAGGTGTAAGACCTTACAGTTGTGTTTGGATCTATAAAGAAATAGACATGGATGTTTCACATCTATGAAATAGTCGACATGTTGGGAAAGAGTTCACAACAATGTTCAAAGGTTGTATATGACAAGATTTGATCTTTCATAGCGATATTTAGTCTAGACGGTTTTAAGTAGCAAACACTACATATAATTTTGTTATATGGTAGTTGAATAAACAAAACAAGTTCTTCTAATAGAATTGTTACCTAGGACGTGTGCATGACACGGTCCATAGGGTTTTGTTAATTCAAAGGATGCTAAAAGCATATGCAAACTTCAATGGTTGAAGTGAGCATCGCGGAGTTGGAATCTTCACAATGATGAAATTGTTAAAAGAGTTTAAATTCATCAGAGACGATGAAGATGCTTGTATTTGCAAGAAATTAAGTGGGAGCGCTAAGACATGTTTCTAATACATTATGTGGAAGACATATTATTGATTGGAAATAATGTATCTTTTATTAACACATATTAAGAATTTCATCCCGATGAAAGACTTAGGCAAAACCCAAATATTTGGCATCAATAGACGCTAATATGGTTGTGCCAGAAGTACATAGACAAGATATTGAATGAGTTCAATATAGAAACTACAAGAGAGGTTCTTGTCACACAGAAAGGATTGAATGAGTTCAATGTTGATGATATATTCAAGTGTATTGACATTTGGTAAAGTGAAACAAATAATCAAGTATAGATTGATACTTGATGTATGAAATCACAAAGAGTATTTATATCAATCATACTGTGATATGTATAAATCCAGATATGTCCTATGCTCTAAATGTTGTGAGCATATACCAGAATGATTCGTAAGATGATCATTGGACAATAGTAAGGATATTCTTATGATCTTTTGGAAGAACTAAGAGTATAATATTTGTAGAAGTGACAAATAGATGGTTAGTTCATTGTAAAAGTACTACATTGATACTAGTTTTGTCACAAAGTACAAATTAAGTTTATCTCAATCTAAACTAAGGGTGGCACAATATAATGGAAAGTGAATTCCATAATGGATTTGGATGAGTTCCAAAGTTAAGACATTGTGGCAGATACTACAACAAAAGGCTAAGTATATGACTGCTACTATAGCAGCTAAAGAGGGCATTTGTGTCAAGTAGTTTGTTATCAAACTAGGTGTAGTTCACAGCGGGATAATACTATGAAGATATATTGTGCGACAATATTATCAACATGTTTTAACCCTAAAGAACTAAAGGTCTCACCAAAGGACCAAATTTATACAAAGCCATCTCATTAGAGAATGAGTGATGCGTAGAGACGCAAAGACATGCAATTACACACGGACCTGGAAGTGTCAGATCCGGAGATCAGTTGACCACTAGCAATAGTGTACATACAACACCAGAAAGCCATAGGTGTTGAATACACAAAGGTTTGAAACTAGATTATTGACTCTAGTGCAAGTGGGAGACTGTTGGAGATATGCCCAAGAGGCAATAATAAAGTGGTTATTATCATATCTTCACACTTATGATAAATGTTTACATACCATGCTATAATTGTATTAACCGGAAACATTAATACTTGTGTGATTTGTAAACTAAAATAAGAGTCCCTAGTAAAGCCTCTTGTTAAACTAGCTTGTTGGTTAATATATGATCATGGTTTCCTGATCATGAACATAGAGATGTTATTAACAATAGGATCATATCGTTAGGAGAATGATATGGTGGACATACTCCTATAGATAAGCGTAGCATAAAGATCAAGTCATTTTAATAGTTCAATTGCTATATGCTTTCTGATACATAGTAACCTAATTCCTTCGACCATGAGATCATGCATATCACCTTTACCGGATGGATGCTTTTGATGTCATCAAACACCACACTGTAACAGGGTGGCTATAAAGGTGGCATTGAGTGTTCAGAAAGTATTGGTTGAAACACATGGATCAAGAGTGGGATTTGTCCATCCATATGACAGATAGATATACTCTGGGCCCTCTCGGTGGAATGTCATCCAATTAGCTTGCAAGCATGTGACTGGCTCACAAGGGATCACATATCACGGGAACGAGAAAAGAGTACTTATCGGTAACGAGGTTGAACTAGGTATGCAGAGATACCGACGATCATAACCTCGGATAAGTAAACTATCGTGAGACAAAGGGAAATTGGTATCGTATGTAAGTGGTTCATTCGATCGCAAAGTAATCGTAGAAATATGTGGGAGCCATATGAATTTCCAGATTCCTCTATTGGTTATTGTTCGGAGAAGTGTCTCGATCATGTCCGCATAATTCACGAACCGTAGGGAGACACACTTAAGGATTCGACGTTGTTTGAGTATTTATGGAATGATGAGAAAGAGACCGAATGTTGTTCGGATTCTTGGATGGGATCCGGGATATCACGAGGTGATCCGGAATGGTCCGGAGAATAAGATTCATATAAGGAAAGTCCCGTTTCGGAGTTCGGGAATAATTCCGGTGTTTTCATCGGGAATGTTCTAGAAGGTTCCGGATTGTCCGACACTCCGGGGGGGAGGGTACATGAATGTGTCATTACATATTGAATGATTGCATCATGTACTAAGTGTTCTTGCTGTTCCAAATAAAGGATTAAATTGAATCCTAAAACAGAAAAGTCAAATGGCCAGTTTAAAAGTCAAACGGCTAAAACAGGAAACTGTGGGAAACAAGCAAGAGGTGGTTGGAACCGACTTGGGGGAGGAGTCCCTCCAAGCCGGCGCGCCAACCAAGGCCGACTTGGGGAGGGACTCCCCTCCCCTTGGCCGCCCCTCCCACCTATAAAAGGAGGGGCAGGGCCTCCCCCTCTAGACACACAAGTTCCTATCCTCTAATCTCCGGTTTAGAGCCGTTTTGGTTTAGAGCTTCTAATTGCCCTAGCCTTCGGTTTAGAGCCTTCTAATTGGTGTGTCTAAACCCTAGACCACTAATAGCTCTCTCTCATACTCCACCATACTCGCTCCGGCTTAAGGCGAAGCCCTGCGAGATCTCCCCTCTACTTCCGGTACCACGCCGTTGTGCTGCCGGAATCACGAGGAGAGTGCTACAACCTCCGCTGCCTGCTGGAACAAGGGAGAGGAAGGTCTTCGTCGAGTACCGAACGTGTGACCGACTACGGAAGCGCTGCCGGAACGCAGCGCCGGAAGGATCGTCTACGCGATCTTGAGATCGGAAGTGTACGACTACATCACCCACGAGAATCTGCTCTCGTTAAACACTTTGGAATCTTCGAGGGTAAGTTATTCCATCGACTCGTTGCTACAATCTAGTAGATAGATCTTGGCTTGTTTGTTTGTATGCGATAGAATTTTTTTGTTTTCCATGCTACGAACCCCTACAATTTCCAACAACATAAAATATTTGGAAGGGGGAAAAACCCAAAGAAAGGTACAAGAAGGGCGTGTTTTGAGAAGGTGGAAACATGCCAAAAAAAACACCAACAAGGGCAAAGGGGAAAGAAAGACCTAATTAGGTTCTGCAGGGATGGCAGGCCCATAGGCCGCGAAAGCACGCTCGCGCTGCCGAAAGTGCTCCCTCGCGATATCGGCAACCTCAACATAGGTTAGGCGGCGATGCGTGAAGATTCTTCTATTTCGTTCTTTCCAAACGTTCCAGCAAACGTAGAGCAGACGACCGCTAATTCTTCGTTGTTCATTTGAGGGTCTTCCGGTGATGAGGCTATCCCACCAGTCCGAAATGGAGGGGAAACCCAGCCCCGAAGTCCCTCCCCCGGCGTCGTCCCATTCCTGATAAAGGTTCCAGATGGCCAAAGTGAAGGGACAGTCTTTGCAGATGTGGGCAGCGGTCTCAGGGGCCCGGCGTCAAAGGGCGCAAATAGGGTCGTGGGTCCACCCCCTCCGCTCTAAATTATCGGCGGTAAGAAGTTTTCCATGTAAAGCGAGCCATGCAAAAATCTTGCACTTCGGCTCGGCTTGAGCAGTCCAAATTTTCTGTGGGGCGAACCTAGGGTGGCTTCCATAAAATTGAGCGTGGTACGCAGAGGAAGCGCTATACGTTCCGTCCATAGTCAGAGTCCAAGAGATGGTGTCGGCTTGGCCCGGAAGCAGTTGGATGCCCTCCACCACGTCCCAAACCGCAAGGTATTGGGAAAGCTGAATAGGCGTAGTCAAGCGGGATATAGAGCGGATCCAGTTTCCATCGGCAAGCTCTTTACCCATGGTACGATTCTTTCTCGTCGCGATCTTGAATAAATCAGGTGCCCAAATCCGGATGGGGCCGAGAGAGGACCAATTGTCATTCCAGAAGGATGTCGCCTCTCCATCACCCAGGGTGATCTTCGTCGAGGCCCTAAAGAGGTCCAATCAGCCGCATCGCAGGGAAGCCTGGACCCCACCCAGGGGCGCTGTGGGTCAGTCCATTGGAGCCAAGGCCACCGTAGTCTTAGGGAGCGACCTGATCTCTGAAGGTCGGGCAAGCCCAGACCACCTAAATCCTTGGGTCTGTAGAGCGTCCTCCATCTCACCAGAGCTTTCCCCTAGGCCGCATGCTCCCCTTCATCGCCCGCCCAAACAAAATTCCGAGCAATGCGGTTGATCTTGTCCCGATCCCACTTGGATAAAGGGATGACGGTGGCGTGGTAGACGGCGGTGGCCATGAGCACAAATTTTGCGAGGGCAATTCTACCGGGGCGCGCCAGTTGCTTTCCCTTCCATCCAGGCAGCTTCCCAGCAATCTTGTCAATGAGTGGTTGTAGGTCCACCTTGCGAAGGCGACGGTAGTGGAGTGGGAGACCAAGGTATTTCCCCGGGAATGAAGCAATCTTAGCGGGGAAGGCATCCAAGATGTCCGGGAGATCAATATCCTCGCAACTCACCGGGAAGACCTCCGTCTTGAGCATGTTTGTAATCAGACCACTGGCCTTTCCGAAGCACTCAAGGATGGCGGGAGCATGCAGCTCCTCTTTAACAGGGTTGACAAAAATTCCGGCATCGTCGGCGTAAAGGGAGATTCTACAACGCGGCGTGCGAGAACGGATATGACTTAGGATTCCACGACTGGTGGCCAGAGAAAGGATGCGTTGAAGAGGGTCGATCGCGAGGATGAACAACATGGGGGACAGGGGGTCACCCTGTCTAAGCCCTCTGGCGTGCCAGAAAGGCAAACCAGGGTCACCGTTAAGAAGCACCCTCGAGGAGGCCGAGGCCAGGGAAAGGCATACCCAGTCGCGCCAGGCCTGGCCAAAACCGAGGGCTGTCATTACCTCGATGAGGTAAGCCCAGCCGATAGAGTCAAAAGCTTTGGAGATGTCGAGTTTTAGGAACACGCTCGGGGTCTTCGAAGCATGAAGCTCCCTGATGAGGTTCTACACGTGAAGGAAATTGTCGTGTATACTTCTTTTCTTTACGAATGCGCTCTGGCATTTGGAAACGATGTCTGGCAGAATGGGAGCCAGTCTGTTTGCAAGGAGCTTAGTGAAAAGCTTTGACATGCTATGGATGAGACTGATCGGCCTGTAGTCTCCAACAGCAGAGGCGTCAGGCTTCTTAGGGATCAGGATGAGGTTTGCAGAGTTGATGAGGTTTGCACAGTCACCCCTCAGGTTGGCCAGATGAATAATAGCAGCCACAATGTCATCTTTAATGATGTCCCAACAACTATTGAAGAAGGCACCAATGAAGCCATCGGGCCCTGGGGCTTTGACAGAAGGAAGCGAGAAGACAACCTCTTTAATTTCCTGACCATCAAAGGGGGCGTCCAGATCAGACAGGTCGTGCGGGACATACTCTAAGGCCTCCCAGTCCAGGCTGAGCTGTCTAGGGGCTTTCGTTCCAAGTAAAGACTTGAAGTGCCGCAGTAATTCCACCTCTTTGTCCTCTTTGGTGAAAGCCGTGCCCGAGGCAGTAGAGAGGGACTGGATATAGACCTTTCTTCTTTGTCCATTTGCCCGAGCATGGAACAACTTCGTGTTGGCATCGCCTAAGCGGATCCAAGTTAGGCGTGATCTCTGGCGAAGCTTTGCTTTCTGGATGGCGAGGAGACCAAGGTAGGAGGACTTCAATTGTCGGCGTAGGCCTCGCTCTTCGTCGGAGAGAGGGCGAGACTCTTCGGCCAAGTCAAGACGCCAAATAATTTCCTTAGCCGTGGCGATTTGAATTTTTAGGTTCCCGATGCAGAGCCTTTGCCACTTTTTGAGAGCCTTGGCCGTGCGGGAGAGCTTGATGTGCACGCGACGAATCGGGTCGATGGCCGTGATGGATTTATTCCAGGCATCCGCCATAGATTCTTTGAAACCCTGCATGTGTAACCAAAATTCTTCGAACTTGAAAGATGGCTTACGAGCAGAGGCGACTGATCCTTGCATGAAGAGCGGGGCGTGGTCGGAGCAGGCGGAAGTGATCGCTTGCAGGTAGGCATTGGGGAAGAGGGAGTCCCAATCATCCATGAAAAAAACGTGGTCAATCTTTGTCAGCACCGGGTCCTGTTGAGCGTTTGACCAAGTGAAACGACGTCCATCCATGCGCATGTCCTTTAGCTCGAAGAAATCGTGTGCGGCACGAAATTTACCAATAATATGTCTGTTGATGTTGAGGTTGTTTTTGTCTGACGCCTTGGTGATGAGGTTGAAGTCGCTGAGCAGGAGCCAGGAGGATTTTACAAGCGGCTTAAGGGACGAAGCTAGTCGATGAAGACAAGCTTCTCAGGTTCGCCTTGAGGTCCGTAGACGCAGGTGAGAGTCCAACAAGATCGGTCGCTAAGCATAGTGATCGTGGCCGATAAAGTGTGGGGGGGTGACCTGGACGTCCGAGGTGGAGAAAAAAGCGGAAGAGGCGGCGAGGATCACTCCTCCCCTGGTTCTAATTGCCGGGAGAGAAGCGTAGTTGTCCACAAACAAAGGTCCCAGGGTAGACGTGATGACGGCATCGTCGACAGTGTCGAGTTTTGTTTCTTGGAGGCAGACAATGGAAGCACGGGTGTCTTTGATGATGTCGCGGACGGCCTCCCGCCGCACATTGTTATTTAGGCCGCGGGGGTTCCAGTTGAGCAGGTTCACGTTCTTTTGTGCCATCTAAAGGAAACTCTGGAGCACGTGGCATAGCCGAAGCATACAATCCTGACGCCTGCAGAGTCGAGCTTGATGAAAACACGCGCAGCTGGTCGAACGAAGCGAGGGGTTCATTGGCTTAAAATGCAGGGAAACGTCCACAACAGCGACATACATGCAAAAACTAGCACGATAGTCCAAAGTAGAAGGCAACAGGTGGAGGTAGCTAGAAAAATAACAGAGCCAACGAAGTCCAGCGGACGGGATGAGGCAGTAGCAGAGGCAGTAGCGGTAATGGGGCACAAGCCCAAGGGTTCTTCGAAAGCTGGGGCGTCTAAACATCGGCAGAGCTTGGCACGGTGGTGATTGCAGCAGCCACGGACGGAACCTTCTTCTTTATCTTCTTCACCTGCTTGACCAAGGCATCGAGAGTATGGATGGCCGACGCCGCCAGCGGTCCCTCGAGGAAGAGCTGCTTGAAAGCAGACCTTGAAGCGTCGTCGAAGGAGGCCGACGGCGCCAGGATCCCACAAGCACGAGCGATGATCTCCTGAATCGCCTCCGCCCCGTCAGAGATCTGCCGAGCCTTCTTTTTGATGGCGATGCGGCCGCTACGCCTGGGGGAGGACACATGCACCTTTGTCGCCTTCTTTTTCCTGGCCGGTGGCGTTCCCAGCAGAGGCGACCGGACAGGGTCCGCGACCTCACGGAGGAAGGCCTGCAGGGGGTCAGGCGCAGGGGACCGCGGGGAGGAGGAGGCGGGGACGATCGTCGGTGAGACGAGGCGCTGCTCTGTCGCGGGCGAGCCGATGAGGGCCAGGTCGGTGCAGGTGCCGACTGGACCTGGCGACGACGAACGGGCGGCTCCAGAAACGTTCCAGGCTTCATCCCGAGAAGCGATCTCCAGCTGGGCGAGGGAGTCGACGACAGGGCTCACAACCCTAGAGGGAGGCCCCATCGTGGCAGGATCATCCGGCCGGGCGCCAGCCGCTCGTCCCACAGGCGTGATGTCCAGGCCATCGATCGGAGACGCGCCCACCTCGCGCCGCCCGGGGGAGGGCGACCTTGGGTCGAGGCATAATTTGTCGCTGCCCGTGAAGAGGGTGTCGCCGAGGCCATCGTGGCGGTTGTGATCCGGGTCCTGTCGAGGCGAGACCCCCATCCCAGTGGGAGGTCGCAGCATGGGTGTCGGGGCCGCCGCGGAGCGGAGGTAGTCGACGGCGCGAGCCAACCACCTGTGCAGCTCTACGGACTCCTCCAGGATGGGCCGGATGACGCCGGCCATGCAATCCATCTTCTCTTCTTTGAGCAGCTTGGCCTGCTCAGCAAGCAGCGCACATAGCTCGCCAGCTGGGACACAGGGCGGGGAGCTTGGGCAGGGACGGCTCCAGAGGCCTGGGCGGGTAAGGCGTCGGGCATCGCGATGTCCCTGGCATCACAGCGGCGACCATGGCTGCTACCGCCCGTGTCCCGGCGGCGAGGTGAGCGCGTGCGCTCCCGCCTGAAAGAGCCCTGCGCGTCCCAGCGGTCACCCTGGACCCGGCCACGGCGATCGTGGCCCTCGCGGCCGTGGTCGTCATCGCGATCTTCGCGACGCCTATGCATTTGCCGAGGGTGGTCGTCCCACTGGCCGCTCTGGTTCCGACGCGCCAATGCCGCAGCCCGGGCAGAGGCCTCGTCATCATCGTCAACCGCCACAGAGGCTGGCGGCAGCCCATCCACCGTGAGGTAATGCCAGGCGAAGGAGATGGGGGTAGGCTTGAAGGCGTTCGCGTCGCTGCTGGACCCAAAGAACTCTAGCGGCGCCATGGAGTAGTCCTCCATCTTGTCCAGGTGGACGAGGACCTTGAAAGTGGCGCCCCTCTTGGTGCCGGTCGGACGCACGGCATTCACCAGCACTTCGCCGGTGAGCTCGGAGCCCCTGCTCGTGAAAGTGAGCCACACAACCTTTAGAATTGAGCTCGAGTTTGTCGTCCAAGCCCAGACATCCAGCGAGCGCGCGGACGCCATGTGCACGGAGCTGTCGTCGAGGCGGTCGAAGGAGCAGCGGCGCGCGACGATCCTCTCCACAACGAACGGGGTGTGTCCATATGCAGGGACACCCTCGAGGCAGAGCCTGACGCGGAAAGACAAAGCCGCACCTAACTCATTCTCCAGAGGCCTCCAGGGACGAAGCTGGATGAGTGCACCGTCCGCCGTGATGCGCCCCCTCTTCAGCACGTCCGCGCAGTGGAACTAGCCTGGCTGGTAGGGGCAGACGTGGAGGTTGTGATGGCTGAGGCGGAACTCCTTCCGAGTGGCGCGGTCGATGGCGATGGGCTCGACCTTGCGGCTGCAACTGAGGACCCAACCGACCGCCGCCGTGGCCTCCCAGGTCTTGATGTTTTGGTCGAGCTCGAAAGAAGTGGCGATGATGACGATGTCTTCCTCCGGCCTCGTCGCTGCCGACCCAATGCCGTTGAGGTTGTCCATCGGGGGAAGCGGAGGCAGCACCGAGCCGCGGGACGAGGGTGGAGGCGAGGCAGCAGACGACACTGGGCAGGCGGAGGACACCACCGACGCCCAGGACCGAGCGCCCGGATCGGAAGGGGGAGCTGAAGGCCTGCGAGGGAGGAGCGGAGGAGGCAGGCGCGTCTTCTTTGCGTCCTTGGCAGCAAGACGAAGGGGGCAGTCCCGCTCTTTATGGCCGGAGAGGTTGCAGCTGAGGCACCGAATGGGGTCGCGACAGGCAGGAGAGGAGTGGTGGTGGACAGGGGCTAGGCAGCGGGTGCATCAGAGCTTCTGACGCATCGCCTTGAAACCCCATCCTGTCGTGGACGGCGGCCGCACAGAAATCCATCCCGCCGCGTCAAGGGGATGGGGCGCCGCGGGCGGACGGGACGTGGCATGAATGCCATGCGACTGCTGGTGGCTGGCCGGCACCACCAGGAGGGAACGGAGGCAGTTAAGGCCCAAACGCATGCCGCTCGCATTGAAGGCAAGCCGACCGCGAGAAGAAGGGGCAGCAGCGGCTCACGCCTCCACACCAGCCGACTAGGGGGAGGGAGGAGCCGAGTCAGGCACCCCGACCGAGCCCGAACTGGCTGCCCTCGACGAGTGGGGAGGGAAGGAGGCCGGGGGCGTCGGCACCGGATCTGGATCAGGGCAGGAGACGACTGAGGAGGACCGGATGGCGCGCCGTTGCTCCTCCGAGAGGAACCAAGGAGCCTGGGGCGAAACGTGCTGGCCTGGCGGTCTGGGAGAGCAGGGGAGTGGGTGGGGAGGGCTGGGGAGCCGCCCGCTGGGAAGCCGACGCGGGGGGCGGCGAGGTCGCCTTACCTGGGCTCATCGCGAACCTTCTTCTTCACCCATTGTAGTACCTCTGTTTGTTTGTTTGACCAGAAATCATGATTTTTCGTCGGTCTCCACAACATAAAATATTGCTTTGGTATAAAAATGGGTTATAGGTGAAGCCTTTTGCAATTGGTTTTAATATTAAACACTTGACCTTAAAACACTAACACTTGTGTTTAAAATATATTTGTCAAACAATAGAAAATATTACTTTGATTTGAACCATTTCAAGCAAAACAAAATGACTTAAAATGGCCATTTTCACTAACTTGATATCCAATGGTTTGCCACTTTTATAAATGACCAATATGTGTTTAAAATGTTTATAACCTATTAGAAACCACTTTTACAAATAAAACAATATTTGGCATGCTTGCATGCATTGCTTTGTTTTTATTATTCTATGTGATGAATTACTTGAATGGTAGATTGAATTTGTGCCTTGATTGAATTGTAGTGAAATTTGAAGAGTGTGACTATTTCAATATCAAGGAGTGAACTTATATTCTCTACCAAAAAGGCAAGTGATGCTTCATACCTTTGTCCTATTATTTTCACTATGCATTAGTGATATTTCTAAGTAGGACTTGCATGGAATTTTTGCTAAGTATAAATTATGCCATGGGAAATCCTAGTAGATGAAACCTTAGTAGAATTTCCCTAAGTTAAGATTACTACTACTTTCATGCTTAGCCTAGCTAGTAGAAAACAAGGGTGGATTATATTCATGCTATGAAATATTTTCTAAGTCAAGGACTTGTGTTTTGTTTAATAAAACAACTATGTGAATGAATCACCTGGGTGGAATGAAAAGAATGGTTTGTGTTGAGTGGTTACATAGGGCCCATATTTATGGCTTATCCTAGTGTATCTCACTTATGGAATGCCACCCAGGAACAAAGAGATTTGAGATGTCAAATGTCGAGAAGATTCAAGTGCAGCCACTTGGCATTATGGGCTCTGCCTGGATCATATAGGTTGCAATAACTTAGCCAAATGGACAGTTGGTGGTAGGGGATGATAGGTTGGAACGCGTCCATTCTGGTCTAAGGGAAGGCTTCTGAAAGATGTTGTCTCGATGCATGTCGAGTCTTGTGGGGAAAGTGCACCACCTCTGCAGAGTGTGAAATCTAAGTACTTAGTCGTGTCCCTAGTAATGGACAATTTGAGCATCAAGACATGGAAGCAATCAAGAATCTCCTCATCCCAATTTCTAAGTTAAAAACTTGTGGTTGAACAAGGGATGAAGGATCACGAATTTCTATTGGGAGATGCCTTGGGTGATTTTGACAATCAAAAACTTAGTGTTTTCAAATTATAAGGAAAATCTATTTTGAGCAAAGCAAGCCTAAGCTCCACTTAGCCAAATGCATATAGATGATAGACTTCACTATACTACCATAGTATCACTTTCCAATACAATTCAAATGTATTGACCCTTGTGGCTGTAACTTATTATGTTGCAGGTTTGTTTGATGTTAGTGAAGTGTGTTGATTAGGATTACAAGTCCACAACCAACATGGTTGCCTATGGCACTTTGAAGATGAAGGACTCCATGCTATATAGTTATTCTTGCTGCATTGTAATGAGATAGCCAAATGAGATATGTAAGATGTAATGAAATACTTTATTCCTGGTTATAAAGTTGTATTATGACCTTTGTTTCTTGATATTACATCTTAACTGTGGATGCTAGCTATTAATCCAGGGACTACATTGTAAACACAGGGATCTCTACCTTATTAAAGGTTGGGACCTCTACAGAAGCCACCATTAAATATCATTTTCCATTCAAGAAAGGTATTTAACACTTCCCTATGAGAAGAGAGAAGTTGCTTTTTGCTCCTCCTTTGAAAGCAAGATTTGATGTTTATGCTTCTTCATTTGAAAATACTTGATTCTTCTTGCTTCTTGTGCCTAACTTAAAGGTATTAAAGAAAAGTACTTGTTGGGAGATAATCCAAGAGTTTCCTTGAGTCTTGAAAGTTATTACTTCAGTAATGACCTCTCCTTATCCTTTTTTTTGCTTTTTGTGCCAAGAATGACCTCTAATTAGAGGGAAGTAAGATTTGGGGAGTTACTGTCCCGAAACAGATTTCTGTCCTCCACCATAAAAATTCGTGAGGAGTCTCTGTAACTCGGGTTGAGCTCAAAATTTATGACTAAATCCCCCAGTATGTTAGCTAACTTTCGTTAGTTCAACACTTTTTGATTTGAGCAATAGAAGATGCTCGAAAAAATCGGTTTCTACCTGCTGGTCTGTTTTGATATATTTCTGCCATTATTTGCATTTGCTTCTTATTGATTCCTTTTTGAGTTCTCTTTAGGTCAATTAAGCTTTTTGAAGGATTTAATACAGTAGCTTGTGTTTTTAGTGAAAATCCTTGATATTCTAAAGCTTTTCCAGGGGTCTAATATATTTTGAATAAGCTAATGTTGCTAATGAAGATTGTGTGAAGTTTTGTATGAAGGAAAAAAAATCAGGTGTAGAGAGCTAATGATGCAATGAGATGAAGAATGGACAAAAACTCAAGCTTAGGGATTCCACCATGGTGTCACCCCAAGAAATATCCAAGAGGTACAAGCGTCAAAGCTTGGGGATGCCCAAGGCATCCCCTTCTTCATCAATAAAAAGCTCAGGTCTGTCTAGACACTTTGTTTTTATTGTTTCATGCACAGTTTTGTTGTTCTTAGAGCGTCTTAATTTTTGTTTGATTTGGTTAGGTTGTTTAGTTTGCTTGAATAAAGTAGTTTGTACCCCCGTTCTCGCTGTGTTGTTTTGCAAATAAGTTTGCTTGGTGTTGGAAATGAGTAGTAAGTTCTTGCTTGAAGTGCAAGAGGAGCTTGCATTGAATGTGACTTAGACTTTAGCATGACATGCTAGGTGTTGTTTTAGCATTATGCTTAGTAATTATTATTGTAGCATGTCTTGTTCCAAACAATTGGGATTGCTGAGTGTGCCTTGAAGAAATTATGCGTTGTTTTAGCATGCAAAAGCATAGTATTGTGGTATTCTCCTTTGATGCTTTGCTTGGGTTGACTTGGCACATGCTTACACCATGTTATGACTCTCACAAGTCACCATTAGCCTCTATGATCATTTAGTCCTTGACTTGTAGTACAACTCTTTGCTTTGATTAGTATGCTTTGTTGCACTGCATGATTATGGCCATAATTGCTCTCTTAGTTGGTTGCTCCCAGTCTTTTGCTAGCCTCCACTTGTATGAGTAAGTTCTACTCATGCCTCCAACTCCCAAGGAACCAAGTTATTCCAAAGTGTCCACTATAAACTCCTATACATGGTGTGTTACACCATTCCAAGTACATTCTTGTTTTCAGATATCTTCCAATTAAAAACTATTTTGTTATGTGAAAACTTAGTGATTAAAGCCCTCACGGACTTGATGGCACACTTTATTCTTTGCCCCTAATAAACTTGAACCATTGTGAATACTTTGTTGTATATGCTTGCACTTATAAGTTGGAATTATCAGAACCGTGCTGTCATGGGGAACGTTTTCAACATTGCACTTGTACTTTCTACTTAGTTGATATCATGCTCTTTTGTCTATGGATATCACCGGTGTGAAATAAAGAGGGAACTTGTAAGTCCATGGAGTTTGTGTTCTGTGTTAGAGAAACGCCTGGGCCGCTAGGCTAACCCATGCCTAATCATGGCGGAAACTTGCAGCATCACCATAGTGAGCTATCTATGAAGAATCCTCAATAAAAAGCTATGCATATGGTAAATAAAAAGATTGCTGAGATGCTCATTGTCTGCTTGCCTTGTCATTTTTGTTATGGGAAGCTCATGTACCATGTGCAAGGGGTACCTCATTGGCGGTTCTCAACGATATACAAATACTTACAATGACAAGAACTTACCTGGACCCAAAGTTGAGTATGCATGAGGTGTGGCCCTCGTATTCAAGGGACTTGAGATTGCCAACTTATACTTTGTCAAGCATATACTCCAGCTTTGCCACTTTAGCCTTAACCACTTCAAGATGCTTATGATAGGGGCAATGAGGGATGAAAGCTAACAAATACCATAATTTTTGGAAGCTCTTTTTGAAACTTGGAATCCCTGCTTCCTTTACAAAAAAGGCATTTCTTCCACCATTATTTAAGTCTCCACCTTCTACCTTTAGGCACCATTAAGAGAGCATAGTTGTATTTCTTTGTGTAGTGTTCCAAAGCCTATTGATTGATGCATATTGTGATATTACTTGTTATTGTGCTATTTGTTTCTAGTCACCCTTGTGAAGTTTGCAGGTGTCCTATGCATCTATATTGCTACTCTATGAGGGACAAGCTGATTGCCACTATACTATGTTTTCTGTATGTGAAACAAACAAACGTTTTTCAATGCATGTTATTCATGATCTTTGTTTGTAGCCTTTCATGTTGCATGCATAGTTACTATGACCTATTGTTAGAACTCCTTCTTTCATGCACATGTTTAGAGTTCTTTGAACCCAGCTTTCAATGCTTGCAAATGTTTGGATCTTTATTGTGAGGGTTCATGTCACCTCAAAAATTATTCTGTTTATCACTTACCTACTCGAGGATGAGCAGGAGTTAATCTTGGGGATATTGATATGTTGGAAACATATCTATAATTTTTGATGCTCCATGCTTGTTTAGTATCTACTTTGCTTTGCTTGTCTACACTTTGACGTGCTTTTTACATGTTTTCTGGTACTAACCTACTAACAAGTTGCAACAGTGCCAGATGTCTGCTTTCTGCTGTTTTTGGTTTCAGAAAAGTTAGCAAAGAAAAAATCTCGGAATTGGACGGGACAAACGTCAAAGTCAATTACTTTCCGTGGGGAACAAGAAGTCCAGAGGGGAGCCGGGGAGGCGAGCCAGAGGGGCCACACCCCAAGGCACGGCCACGGGTGGGCCCGTGCTTGGCTAGGGTTTGGCCACCCTGGCCGCTGCCTCGGCCTCCCCCTTCGCCTATAAGAAGCCCCCTATGCAGAAACCCTGAGTACCGGATCAAATATCCATGAAACCGTCTATAGCCGCCGCCACCATCGTCCTTTAGATCGGGGGGATCTGAAGTTCTTCCCAGCACCTTGCCGGAGGGGAGATCATCCTAGAGGCCCTCTCCCCGGTATGATGCGTGAGTAGTTCCACCTTGGACTATGGGTCCATGTAGTATCTAGATGGTTGTATATCCTCCTTTGTGCTTTCATGTATAGATCTTGTGAGCTCCGTTCATGATCAAGATCTATTCTATTTGTAATCATACATGTTGTGTTTGCGGGGATCCGATGGATATTGAGATTATTATGTCGGTTTGATTAATCGTTTTGTCTTTATGATTCTATCATGTCTGTGTTGTTTGTGATCTTACATGCTCTCCATTGTTAGTAGCTACCTTGGCCAAGTAGTTTCTAGTGACTCCAAGAGGGGGTATTTATGCTCGATAGTGAGTTCATGCCTCTAGTTTCCAAGGGAAGCGACAATAATCTCTTCGGTTGTAGATGTGTTGTTGCCACTAGGGAGAAAACAACGGTCTCTTGTTCAGGGAACATGTGGATTGTTTACCTTACACACTTTGCTTAAAGCAGATGTCTATTGCTTGCAACTTAATAATGGAGGGGGTCGGATGATAACCTGAAGGTGGAATTCTAGTCATAGATGCAGTTGGATGGAGGTCTATGTATCTTATTGTATTGCCCAATCGAATCTCATAGGATCTTTCTGACTAGTAATTGCATTGTTATGCCTTGCTCAGTTCCTGTCAATTGCCCTGCTATAATTTGTTTACCCTTCATATCATGTTGTTTATATAAGGAGAGCACCTCTAGTGAACTATGGACCCCGGTCCAATCTTTACCATTGATACATCTCCCACTGTTACTTGTTTACTTGCTGCAAACCATTACCTTCCACACCATACGTTTAATCCTTTGTTACAGCAAACTGGTGAGCTTGACAACCTCACTATTTCGTTGGGGCAAAGTCTTGAGTTTGTGTTGTGCAGGTCTCCGTGTTGCTTACAACACCTATGTGACGTTTCCTTCCTCCTACTGGTTCGATAACCTCGTTTTCTTACTGAGGGAATCTTGCTGCTGTGCTGCTTCATACCTTGCTCTTGGGCTTTCCGACGAAGCGTTCCATGACAAGTGTTGGGCACCATCAAGCTATTTTCTGGCGCCGTTGCCGGGGAGGCTAAGGACGTCTTCACTAGGGGAGTCCTTCACTTCCTTTCTCTTTACTTTGTTTTTAGTTTGCTTAGTTTCTTTTGCTTGGTTTTGTTTGCCTCTTTCCAAAAAACCCAAAAAAATTAGTTTAGTTTGGTTTGCTTGCTTTATTCATAAACACAAAAAAATTAGTTCCTGCTCTAGTTGTTGTTGCTGTTTTTGGCTTGCCCACCTTTTCCAAAATGAACTCTGCTGAGAACACCAAGTTGTGTGACTTCACTAGCACCAACAACAATGATTTCCTTAGCACACCTATTGCTCCACCTACTCCTGATGCTACCTTTTATGAAATTAAGCCTGCTTTTTTTAATCTTGTGATGAGAGAGCAATTTTCTGGTGCTGGTTCTGATGATCCTGCTGCCCATCTCAATAGCTTTGTTGAACTTGGTGAGATGCAAAAGTATAAAGATGTAGATGGAGATATTATTAAGCTCAAGCTTTTTCCTTTCTCCTTGAGAGGAAAATCTAAAGAATGGTTGCTTTCTTTGCCTAAAAATAGTATTGATTCTTGGACTAAGTGCAAAGATGCTTTTATTGGAAAGTACTATCCTCCTGCTAAGATTATATCTATGAGAGGTGATATTATGAAATTGAAACAACTTGATAGTGAACATGTTGCTCTAGCTTGGGAAAGAATGAAATCTTTGGTTAATAATTTCCCTACTCATGGACTCATGATGACCCACAAGTATAGGGGGTGTATCGTAGTACTTTCGATAAATAGGAGTGTCAATCCCAACGAGGAGCAGAAGGTGCTAAACAGTGGTATGGAGCAAGAAATCCCTATGAATACTTAGCAAACAGATTTTTAGTGGTTTTCTGACAAGCAACAAAACAAAGAGCAAGTAACAGAAGTAACAAATAAACGGAGCGAGTGGCCCAATCCTTTCTTAGCAAAGGACAAGCCGGTGGAAATACTTATAAGGACCAAACGTTCTCGAGGACACATGGGAATTCTGTCAAGTGATTTCGCTACAAATAGCTGAGTACTCTTCTTTGGTGTTTGTAAGTGTTGTGTGGGTGAACCTGTGCTAACATACCGCCCTTCCTAGGACTGATACATACTTGTGATTAAAACCCCTGCAAACATCCGTAACTACAGGAAATTAATTAAGATATAAATCTAACCACAACCTTAAACTCTGAAATCCTACGCTCCCTTGTGCAAAGGTGTACTAACGGGGGTTCAGGTTTCTGTTACTCCGGCAACCCCACAATAGTAGCAAAATACACAATGCATTTACATAGGCCCATAAATGGTGAAGTATCATGTAGTCGACGTTCACATGACACCACTAGAAGAATAGCACCACAACTTAAATACTAAACCATTGAATAATAACTCATCACAGATTCTCTACTAACAACATGACTTCTCCCATGTCCTCAAGAACTAAACAAACTACTCACGAGACATCATATGGATCAAGATCAAAGATGATATGATAATGGATAACAATCTGAACATAAACAATAATCCAATGGTTCCACTCACAAGCATCAACTACAATAGTAATTAACACCGGGAAAGTTTCCCCTAATGAACTAAGCAATATCCAACACAATTGTTACATCGGGACGGCGTGATGATGATGGTGCTGGAGGATATGATGGTGTGGATGATGATGATGATCCCGATGAAGCCTAGCTTGATGACGACGTTGATGGTGACGGTATCCCCTCTCCGGGAAGGAATTCCCCCGGCAGATCTTTCTCTCTCGGTGTTTTCCGCCTCCTAGAGGCGGCGGAAGTCTATCTATGGTCGCCCCCTGGTGTTAGGGTTCCGTAAGGAAGATATAGGAGAAGGGGCGGAGTCGGAGGCCGAACAGGTGGGCCAAACCCACCCTAGGCGCGGGGTTAGGTGGGCCCGCGCCTAGGGGCTGTGGGGCCCCTAAGGCCCCCCTTCGCTCCTCCTTCTGGCTTCCTTCGTCTTCCGGTAAAATAATATGTTTCCATATTTTTCTGGTATTTTTCTGATCTTCACGAAATTGCACCGCAACGCCATCTTTTCCATCAGAATCCAGACTCTGGCAGTCCATTCTCCAAGAATCATCCAACATGCATAAACAGATGAAAAGCCATAAGTGATACCTCATAATAACACAAATATCAATGAATAGAGGTAAATTATGATATAGAATGGTGACGCAAATTGGGCGTATCAACTCCCCCAAGCTTAGACTTTGCTTGTCCCCAAGCAAATACTGAGCTCAGTAAACATGTCCACGGGTTTATGGAGTGAAGTGTCGATAAAAAGAATACGAACAATAAGCATCCCACTTACCTTTGCACAACTCATAGAAGAAAGCAACTCACCATTATATAACTTATCTTGCAACCAAGTACAGCGGTCACAATAGAGATACATAAAGATAAATCATAATTGGAATTGGCAAACTTGTTCTGGGTCATAGGACACCTGATAAACAGTTTCACAAAAGCTTTTTGTAGAAGTTTCAAAACAAGAGCACTCTTTGCTCAAAAAGGTTTTTCACAAGTGAAGGCTTTCAGAGTAATACTCAATAGATAAGAGTTTTGTGCAAACAAGGAAGATAAAGAACATGATTGAATAAATCACCATATGAATACTTGAAACACAACAACTCAAAAGCTTGCTGGAGATAGAGAGGAAGTGGGTTTACTGACTCAACTGGTAACTGGAGAAAGGTCCCTTTATAGAGGGTAGCAGGGATTACAAGTCATAAAGAGCTTCCAAAAGATTATGGTACTTACTAGCTTTGAGCCCTCATTGCCCCTATCATAAGCATATTTAGATGATTAAGGTTAAAGTGAACAAAGATGGAGTATATGCTTGACGAAATATAAGTTGGCAATCTCATGTCCCTTGACTATGAGGGCCACTCCTCATGCATACTCAACTTTGGATCCAGGTAAGTTATTGTCATTGTAAGTATTTGCATATCATTGAGAACCACCAACGGGGTACCCCTTGCACATGGTACAGGAGCTTTCCCATAACCAAAATGACAAGGCAAGCAGACAATGAGCATCTCAGCAATCTTTTTATTTACTATGCATATAGCTTTGTATTGAGGATGCTTCATAGATGACTCACTATGGTGATGCTGCAAGTTTCCACCATGATTAAGCATGGCTTAGGCTAGCGGCCCAGGCGTTTCTCTAACACAGGATACAAACTCCATGGACTTACAAGGTCCCTCTTTATTTCACACTGGTGACATCTATAGACAAAAGAGCATGATATCAACTGTGTACAGAGTACAAGTGCAATGTTGAAAATGTTCCCCGTGACAGCACGGCTCTGCTAATCCCAACGTATAGATGCAAGCATATAAAACTTCGATATCCATAATGGTTCAAGTTTATTAGGGGCAAGTAAATAAAGTGTGCCATCAAGTTCGTGAGAGCTTTACTAACTAGTTTTCACATAACAAAATACTTTTTAATTCGAAAGGTAGATGAAGCTTGAGAATTTGCTAGGAATAGCAATAGCTATTAGGTATATATGGTGGACACAAGTGGCAAAAGTTTTTGGTTCAAAGGGTTTTGGAAACATGAGAAGTATGCCTTCCCAAAACAGGTTTTTGGCTAGCAAGGCTGGGTAGCAAGCAAAATAGTTGAAAGAAACAAGCAAACATACAAGTAATAAAGCCAAACATGCAATCTTTCCTTTAAGACACAGAAGAATCTTAAATAAAGAATACCAAGCTGATGAGCCAACAATAAAGAAAAGAAAAGATACCAAATACCTGTAAGCTTTTTCTTTCTTTCTTTCTTTTCTTTCAAACTAATGTCACTGACCAGAACTCGGTTTGCCAAAACCAATTTAGATCCACTTGATGATCCCAAAGTGGTGACAATACTGAACAACAAGATACATCATATATTAGAGATTGCAAACTAAAAATAAGAAGTGCAAAAAGTAAAGATGAGACTTCTCATTAATATTATAATAAAGGCACTCACTCCAAGGGATACATAGATAATCAACTAAAGGAGAGATACTTCCACATGCAAACCAAACTATAAGATAACTTCTCTACCATAGATATAAATCCACTAAAAAGGTAAAATATGAAAGATAATGGTGGTGATACCGCGACACTCCCCCAAGCTTGGACCAAGCCAAGGGGATGCCAAACCTGATGACGATTCACTCCTTCTGTGGTGGTGTTCTTCCAACTCTATATCCACGGGCTTCTTGCCTTTGTCGTTGGCGGAGGCCATGGTGCTCTAAACTTGAGAAGATTTCCTGACAGAAACAGATTGAAACGAAAACACGATGGGAACATGATGCACGAACCTCGGGGGATCCGGGGGTATATATTACGAAGAACCAATACATAAGGAAGGTTTTGACACGGAAACGGAGCGGAGACGGAGTCTGGGGGTGGAACACCCCCCTCAGGCGCGACCAGGCTGGGCCCATGCCTGTGGTGGGTTTGTCCACCCCGGGCTCCGTTTCCTCTTCAGTTTCGTCTTGTAACTTCCTTATGTATTAAAAACCTCAAAAATATAAAAAGATTGGAGTTTCATGAACCTTCTATTTTCACCACTATTACCAATTCAATTTCTGGTGTTTGGTTCTTGATAAATTCTTCTGGAGTCACCATTTGAGTGACATCCACTTCTTCATTGTAAGAATCTCCAGAAATATATTGTTTTAGTCTTTGGCCATTAACCACCTGTGTTGTGTCATCCTTCAAAGAAGAGATTTTGATGGCACCTGAACGGTACACTTCCTTGATAACAAAAGGTCCTTCCCATTTGGAGAGTAGTTTCCCTGCAAAAAATATGAGACGAGACCTATACAAAAGAGCTTTCTCACCAACATGGAACTCCCTTTTGAGAATTCTCCTATCATGCCATCTTTTTACTTTTTCCTTAAAGAGTCTAGCATTTTCGTAAGCTTCCCCTCTCCATTCATCTAGATTACTTAAATCGAGCAGTCTCTTCTCACCAGCAAGTCTAAAATCTCTATTCAACTCTTTCACTGCCCAATAAGCTTTGTGTTCTAATTCTAAAGGCAAGTGACAAGCTTTCCCATAGACCATTTTGTAAGGAGTCATCCCCATATGATTTTTATAAGCAGTTCTATAAGCCCACAAAGCGTCATTCAACTTTTTAGCCCATTTTTTTCTAGATCTATTGATAGTCTTCTGCAAGATAGATTTGATTTCCCTATTGGAAAGTTATACTTGCCCACTAGTTTGGGGGTGATAAGCTGAAGCTATTCTGTGGTTTACGTCATACTTAGCGAGAGTTTTTCTAAAAAAACCATGAATAAAATGGGAGCCTCCATCATTCATGAGATATCTGGGTACACCGAACCTAGGGAAAATGACATCTTTGAGCATTTTCAAAGAGGTCTTACCATCGGCACTGCTCGTAGGTATGGCTTCTACCCACTTTGTAACATAATCAACAGCAACAAGAATATGAGTATACCCTTTTGAAGGAGGAAAAGGCCCCATAAAGTCGAATCCCCAACAATCAAAAGGTTCAATAACAAGAGAATAATTCATAGGAATTTCATTGCGTCTAGAGATGTTACCTACTCGTTGGCACTCATCACAGGATAATATAAACTTCCTTGCATCTTTGAAAAGAGTAGGACAATAAAATCCAGATTGTAAAACCTTCTGTGCAGTCCTATCTCCAGCATGATGTCCTCCATAAGCACTGCCATGGCATTTTCTCAATATCTCTTGTTGTTCAAATTCTGGAACACATCTTCTCATAATGCCATCTACTCCTTCTTTATATAGGTGTGGGTCATCCCAAAAGTAATGCCTCAGATCATAGAAGAATTTCCTTCTTTGTTGGGCTGTAAAGGTTGGCGGCAAATACTTGGAAACAATAAAGTTAGCATAATCAGCATACCAAGGATTCTCATGTGGACTTACCCTTATTGCAGCTACTGAAGGGAATATGCCCTGAGAGGCAATAATAAAGTGTTTATTATGTGTATTCCAAGTATATGATAGATGTTTATTTTGCATGCTATAATTGTATTAATATGGAAACGTTAATACATGTGTGTTTAATAAACAAACAGAAAGTTCCTAGTTATGCCTCTCTCATAAACTAGCTCGTTGATTAACAAGATGATCAAGGTTTCCTGATCATGGACATTGGATGTTGTTAATAACGAGATCACAACATTAGTGTAATGGTGTGATGAACATTCATCCGAAGTATAGCATTACGATCAAAGTCATTGAGTTTATATTGCTATAACAACTTACGAAGTGATCCTAATCCGTAGACCATGAGATCATGTCAATCACTAACACCGGAAGAGTTTCTTGATAACATCAAACGTCACACCGTAACAGGGTGATTATAAAGATGGATTCAGAACTAATAAAGTGTTATGTTGAGGCTCATGGATCGAGAGTGGAATTTTTTCATCCCGATGACGGATAGATATACTCTGGGCCCTCTCGGTGATATCACATTGATTAGCTTGCAAGCAAGTGATTTGATCACTAGAATGTTATATCACAGGAACGAGAAAAGAGTGCATGTTGGTAACGAGATCAAACTAGGTATGGAGATACCGATGATCGAATCTCGGACATGTAATATATCGTGAAACAAAGGGATTAAGATAATAGCGTAGAAGGTTCCGACGATCACAAGAAAGTCATCGTTGAATGTGTGGGAGTCAGTATGGGTCTCCAGATCCCGCTTCTGATTATTGATCCGAGAGGGGTCTCGATCATGTCCGCATTATTCACGAACCGTAGGGTGACACACTTAAGATACACCGACATCCAATTGGAGCAAATGTTTCATGCCGAAAGAATGAACAAGCGCAGGAATTTATTTCACTAGATACCGAAACAGGTTTTCGGGTGAAATTGCATAAAGTGGTTATGCATGTGAAATAGAATTCTAGCAAGGGATTATTTGTGAATGTTTGTCATTAAAGTAATTGACAAAATTCTGAATAAAATAAAAGAGTTTTATTTAATGAGAGTTTGCATTAAATTTGGTGGAAATTTAATGGGAATTTGAGTGGACTTTTGAGTGGAGGGAATTTAAAGGAGATTTGTGAGTGGAGTGTCCACCCACATGAAGAGGGGAGGGCAAGGGGGCAGACCCCATGCGCCGGCCACCCCCTTGGGGTTCCCCCCTCCTCCTATAAAAGGAGCCCCCCTCCTCACTTGTCTCTCACACCTCCTCGTGAAGGATCTCTCTCCCCCTCTAGAATTTATTCCCCATGGTCTCAGACTAGCGAGATACATGTTCCCGGTGGCTATTCGGCAAGAAAGAGTTGTGCTTCCGCTGCATCGCTGGAGCGAGGAGGCGGAGGTTGCTCGGTGCCTCGAACGTGTGTGCGAGCACGGATGCGCTGCTGATTTGCAGCGCTAGGACTTCCTCTCGATCTTGAGATCGGCAAGAGATCGTCTACATCAACCACGAGTTGAACTCGTTAAGCTTTGTCGGTCTTCAAGGGTATGTTCTCTACGGATATACATCCGCCCGTTGTTTGTATCTAGTAGATAGATCTTGGTATATAGTTCACATCGTAGGAAATTTTTTGTTTTCTATGCTGCGAACCCTACAACTACCTACTCATTTGGAAAATTATCATTAACAGGCAAAGGGTCAAAAGAAATGTTTTCCAAACGAGATAAATTATAAGCAACAGGATTATCAGCACCTTTCCTATCCACAATATGCAGATCAAACTCTTGCAAAAGCAACACCCACCTTATAAGCCTAGGCTTAGCGTCCTTCTTTGTCATAAGGTACTTAATAGCTACATGGTCAGTATGAATAGTAACCTTAGAATCAACAATATAAGGTCTAAACTTATCACAAGCAAAGATTACAGATAAGAACTCTTTTTCAGTAGTAGCATAATTCTTTTGAGCATCATCTAGAGTCTTGCTAGCATAATGAATAATATTCAGCTTCTTGTTAACACGTTGTCCAAGGACAGCACCCACAACAAAGTCACTAGCATCACACATGATTTCAAAAGGTAAACTCCAATCAGGTGGTTGGACTATAGGAGCAGTTGTTAAAGCTTGCTTCAAAGTTTCAAAAGCTTCCTTACAATCATCATCAAAAACAAAAGGTACATCTTTTTGAAGAAGATTAGTAAGGGGCTTTGAAATTTTGGAGAAATCTTTAATAAATCTCCTATAGAAACCAGCATGACCAAGGATACTACGAATACCTTTGATATCCCTAGGACAAGGAATATTCTCAATTGCTTCAATTTTGGCTCTGTCAACTTCAATACCTCTTTCAGAGATCTTATGTCCAAGAACAATTCCTTCATTAACCATGAAATGACATTTCTCCAAGTTAAGAACAAGGTTTGTTTCTTCACATCTCTGCAAAACTTTATCAAGGTTGTGCAAACGGTTATCAAAAGAAGTTCCATAGATGGAAAATCGTCCATGAAAACCTCCAAATTTCTTCACAAAAACCATGAAAGATAGCAGACATACATCTCTGAAAGGTATCAGGAGCATTACATAAACCAAAAGGCATACGCCTATAGGCATAAGTACCATAGGGACAGGTGAAAGTGGTTTTCTCCTGGTCATGTGCTTTCACAGAGATTTGAGAAAACCTAGAATAACCATTAAGAAAGCAAAAGTGGGTCTTTTTGGACAGCCTCTCAAGCATTTGATCAATAAAGGAAAAGGATAATGATCTTTCTTATTAACTTTATTAATCTTTCTAAAATCAATGCACATTCTATACCCAACTACTACTCTCTGAGGTATAAGCTCATTATCCTCATTAGGCACAACAGTAATTCCTCCTTTCTTGGGAACACAATGAACAGGGCTAACCCATTGACTATCAGCAATAGGATAAATAATACCACCATCAAGGAGTTTTAATACCTCATTTCTTACCACTTCCTTCATTTTAGGATTTAAAGGGCACTGGTGCTCAACAACTGGTCTCACATCAGGCTCAATATTAATAGCATGCTGACATATAGTGGGAGAAATTCCTTTTAAATCATCAAGAGTATAACCCATAGCTCCTCGGTGCTTCTTCAATACCTCCAATAGCCTTTCTTCTTCCTTCCCTAAAAGTTTAGAACTAATAATAACAGGATATATCTTCTTATCATCAAGATAAACATATTTAAGATCATCAGGTAAAGGTTTTAATTCGAAAACAGGATCTCCTTTGGGTGGTAATGTGGTACCCAAATCTTCCACAGGTAAATTATGCTTAAGTAACTCAGGCTGACGAAGGAAAACCTCATCAATCTCATCTATTTCCTTCATAAAGGCATCACTTTCATGATCTTCCATGAACTGCTACAAAGCATTGTTAGGAGCAAGAGAAATAGAAGACAGTTGTTCAACCTTGAAATCCTCATCAGGTAATTCATTTTCATAAGGGGTTTTGGCAAATTTAGAAAAATTAAACTCATAAGATTCTCCATCAAACTTAGTCAAAACTTTTTCCTTCCTATAATCTATGATAGCCCCACAAGTATTAAGGAAGGGTCTACCAAAGATGATAAGATAGGTTTTACTAGATTCTTTACCAAGTACTAGAAAATCAGCAGGATATTTAACCTTACCACAAAGAACCTCCACATCCCTTACAATAACAATGGGGCAAACTTGCTCTCTACTGGCAAGGTGATGTACCATCCCAAAAATCATGATTTATAAAGTTGCACATCATGCATGCATTCATAAGCATTTGGCTATTTTCAAACAAGAATTCAAAATCAGAAACCATTTGTGTGCCTATTATTTTAAGCTAGAAGGCAATGGTTCTATTTTCCTTTTCAAAGTATGAGGATGCCTTGGTTTGAACAGTGAAGATTCAAAGTGAATACAAGCTCACACAAAAAATTTCAAAACAAAGTTCAAGCATAAAACCAATTATATGCCTATTATATATATTTAAATAAGGCATGGTTTTATTTTATTTTCAATGGGCCAAAGTATTTTTTTCGAGTAAACAGTAGTGTTTTAACACAAATATGTGCATGGATCACACTACAAAAATTCAGAGGTGGTTTGAATTCAAACTCATTTTAAATTCATTTGAAATTTGATTCAGAAAATCAAACAGAAAAAGAAAAGGAGAAAAAATAAACGCAGCCAACCTATCTAGCCCAACCCACCTGTGGTCCAGCTACCAGCCCACCTAGCCCACCCGGGAAAAAACCCCTCTCCTCTCTGTTTCTCACCCGCACGCGCACCCTCTCCCTCGCTGTCAAGTGGACCTAACACCGTTTCTTCCTCGCAGTGACGCCGTGTTTGATTCTCGCTTAATTGACATTGATTCCTCGTGTAATTTCCGCCCTCACTCTGGCTACTTAATCACCTCGCCGCCCCGCATCTTTCCCCTCACTCACCACTGCCTAAGCGCCACCAGGCTGTTCGTATTGGAGCTTGCACCGCCGCGGCACCAAACGACTCGGGAGACTGCTTTCGGTGAGTCTCGAGCGCCCATGTCTCCCATTCACTCAAGTGTGTCCCTCTTGTCCTTACGCACCTTCTGACACCTCTGGTTTGTCCTACATCGCCCAGGTCGCCGTCCCCGTCCACCCCTGCAAACAATCGAGGCGCCGCCCAACCCCGATGAGCAATCACGGTAACTACAGAGCGCCCCTTGACCTCTCTTGCATACAACTAAGTTCGTCGTGTCCTTGTGCAGCTACTGATGCCTTGTGTTTACCCTATGGTGACCCAGGTCGTCGCCTTTGTCTCCGGCAGTGAGCACCCGACGCTCAGAGCAACTCCGACGAGCCCTAGACACTGCTACAACACGCCCCTGCCCCAACCACAACCACGTTGAGCTTCTTCATGCACTCGCGAGTTTGGTAAGAAACACCACAACCCCCAGCTCCCTCTGTATTCGCCGGACCGTTGTCGCCAGTAGCGCCGCCACCGCTGTAGCCACGCGCGCCGCCAGTTCTTGGTCAAGCCGCTGTGAGTCGTTAGATCTAGATCCAGCGCATCAGATTTGATCACTTAACGAAAGGATATGATTAGATCTGGCATGTGCGTTGCCACTTAAATCCTATGGCTCTGGATGATCGATCCAACCGAATCGGTACGGGCCAATCAGATGCGTCCACGTGTCTGGGATTTTGTTTTAAAATCTGTTTTTGAATCTATTAGAGATTTAAACTTGTAAAATTCATAACTTTTGTTCTGTTTATCCAAAAAATGCAAATAATATATCAATGAATTCACAAAATTAAATCATACACACCTGTAGGCTTGGTTTTGTATTTTTCCTTTGTTAAAATATAATTTTATGCAGAGACATTTATAGGCTTATTTTGTGTATAAAAATTATTTTGAAAATGTTTTAAAAGCTAAATTAAGTTTATTTCGTCTCTAAATGTTTATTTTAGTGTTTCAGTACTGTTTTACTTGTCTTGTTTAGTTTAGAAAAATCATCACATGGCATTTTCATGCATTCATATATTTTTTCTTGATTATTTGAAATATGAATTTGGTGCTATCATTTTATGTGTAGATTTTGGTGCTAGTGGTGATTATGATTGTGAGGATTGTTGCTACTCCCCCAAATACCAAGGCAAGTGGTGCTTCATTTTTTTGTCCCAATATTTTGACTATGCATTAGTGATATTTTGTATAGGGGCATGATGTTTTTGTTAAGTATCTATATGTTATGTTTGGGAAATCCTAGTAGTTGTAGACTTGTTAGAATTTTCTCTAAGTTAAGATACTTAATATATTGCCATGCTTAGCCTAGCTAGTAGCAAACAAGGGTGGATTATATACATGCTATGGAAAATGTTGCTAAGTCTTTGACTTGTGTTTTGCTTAATAAAACAACTAAGTAAATGAATCACCTGGGTGGAATGGTGTGTTTGGGTTATGTTGAGTGGTTACACAAGGCCCATATCTATGGTGTACCTGGTGTATCACACTTGTGGAAAGCCACCTAGGAACAAAGGGATTTGAGATGTCAAATGTTAAGAAGCTTCTAGTGTAGCCACATGGTAATATGGGCTCTGCCTGGACCATATAGGTTGCAATAACTTAGCCAAATGGACAGTTGGTGGTAGGGGTGATAGGTTTGGAGCGCGTCCATTTTGGTCTAAGGGAAGGCTTCTGAAAGTTCTTGTCTCTATGCATGTCGAGTCTTGTGGGGAAAGTGCACCACCTCTCGAGAAGGAAGAATCTAAGTACTTAGTCGTGTCCCCGGCAATGGACAATTTGAGCATCAATACATGGAAGCTATCAAGAATCTCCTCATCCCAATTTCTAAGTTAAAAACTTGTGTTTGAACAAGGGTAAAGGTTCACCAATGTCTATTGGTGGTTCCTTGGGGGGTTTTGTCAAACAAAAACTTAGTGTTTTCAACTGATAGGCAAAACCTATTTTGAGCAAAGCAAGCCTAAGCTACACTTAGCCAACTTCATGTAGAAGCTAGAAACTATTATTCTACTAAGGTATCACTTGCCAATACTATTCCAATGTATTGACGCACTGTGGCTGTAACTTGTGATGTTGCAGGTTACTCTGATGAGGATTAGGGTTATGAGTCTACACTCAACATGTTTGCCTGTGTCACATCAAGATGAAGACTTTACTTTATTTTGTTAAGTTGAACTCTTGTACTAGCCTATGGCTATGGAGTTGTAAAAGACTATGTTATTTCTGGAATGACGATGTAATAATGACCTTTGTTTTTGTGTACTTCATCTTAAACTATGGATGCTAGCATTTGATCTAGGGACTAGCATTGCAATCACATGGACCTTTACCTTTATGAAGGTGGGGTCTTATAGATGGTATCAGAGCACCGTGTTGCCTGTAGGATTATGACCCTAGGATGGATTAGACTAAGAAACCACTAAGGAAAATTTCAACACTTTGAAAAATTCCACACTTGTCCTTTTCTTCTCGTAAACTTTTCTAATCTTCTTTCTCATCTCAATTTGTAGATGAACTCCATCAACCAAGCCGTCAGGAAGGGACCACTCATGACCATGACTTTGGAGTGTGAGACTGAATTTCCCAAGGCACTCAAGAACCTTATGGTTACCATGGGGATACATGGTGCAGTTGTGTACAAGGGATTCCCTGTGATGGATGAAGGAGAAGAGTATTGGTGGGTGCAACTTAACTTGTACAAAAACAAGGAAGACAACCACAAAGAGTCAGGATTCTGCATGGTCACCAACTCCGAAATGCACACAACATTCTTTGACTCTGCAAGAAATGCAGCTTGGAATGCCATCAAGGAGCTCGGTGATAGACTCAAGTGTAGAATGCTCAATACTCAAAATGACTTTAGAGAAGAGAAGAAGCATACCCAAGAATTAGAGACTACCAATCAACAACTAAGAGGAGACATCATAGACTTATTATGGGAGTCTTGTGAACAAGATAGACAGATTGCCACTAAGGATGCCCTGATAGCTATTTTGTCTAGTGAGTGAGAGTTGTAACGTACTCCGTTAGTTGGACCACCACACTTGTCATTTTTACTTCAAAAATTTGTCTAAGTTATGTTGAACCTTGGTGTTTGTAATGGATTTGTGAATGCCATGACTTGTGTGTTTGATGATAAAAATGTGCTTGTGTTCTATTGTCTTCTGAATTTTTTCTCTACTTGTATTGATTCTAACCTTTCTCTATCTTATAAAAATAATGCCTAACGTTGTTATCAACACTGCCGAGGAGTTCAAGGGAACTCGTTTTGGTACTCGTCTCATTGAGCTCACTAGTGTGCTCAACCTCCCACTTCCTAGTATCATGACACTTCAGCACACCAAGTTTGAGAGGAAGTACCTTTGGGGCTTCAGAGTCACACAGCCTGGACGCCAGGCAGAGCGACCCACGGAGGCTATAACCTTCAAGCTGATGCATGATGACAAGGAGAGAGGCTTAGATGTAGTCATGCAGGAGTTACTTGGACGCCTGGTTGGGAGGCACTCCACCGAGCTTAGAGGTCTCTACTTTCACCCGTTCGGGAGACGCGACGAGGAGGGTGAGGCTATAGAGTACGATGATGATATTAGGAAGACGATGGAGCCAATTCGTCTGTACCTTCAGGACCTAGAGGGTATTCTTAGACACCTTGACACTGATAGGACCAACGTCATGCTTAGCAATGACGAGCTCCAGGTTCAGCTGCGGGAGAAGGACAAGCTCTTCGTAGAACAAGACGAGATCGTCAAAGAGATGGAGGCCAGATTTGAGAGCCAGGACAAGAAATTCAAGAGCCAAGAGAAAAGAGTCCAAGACAGGAACAAGAAGATCAGGGAGATGTAGGATGAGTTAGAGGCCAAGGACTTCGAGCTTGAGCACCAGCAGGGAGTGATTGAGAGACTTTGCTCACAGAAGAGGACTCTTAGGGCCAAGATTGAAGCCTTGAACACTACTGTTGAGGAGTACAAGACCGCCATGGAGAATGCAGGTCTTATCCTTGTTGACATGGAGGATTAGTGTAGACTACTCGATTATCATTCATCTATCATACTTTGATTATTGAGTCACAATGACCATCCAACATGTGTATGGCTTGATATGGTGTGTTTGCATTTTCAAAACCTGTTGTTTATGTCGTTTAAAACTCTATGTTATTTTGAGCTTGGTTATTGTGATTGTTTCTATGTGATGTATTGTGCATGCTAAGCATCTATGGGTATCTCTTTCTTATCCTTATTGAAACCACAGATGCATCCCCGACGTGCCAACCCCAACCAAAACAACAACAACAACAACAACAATGTCACTCCCGAGATGCAGCAGTTGATGACAGCACAAGCACAACTGATGCAAATGATGACGCAATTTATGCAGAACCAGAATCAGAAGAACAATAACAATAACAACAACAACAACAACAACAACAACAACAACAATCATAATAATCCTCTGGGATTTGACATGCTCACTAGATTTCTGAGACTAAGGCCTGCAAAGTTCTAGGGAACCACTGATACAATGGTAGCCAATGACTGGTTACGTTCAGTGAACAAGGACTTAGTGACTATTGGCTGCACCAACGAGGAAACGGTCAGATTCGCAGCACATTTGCTTGAAGGGCCAGCAGCAACATGGTGGGATAACTTTCAGATCACCACTCCCCTTGAGGATGTGACATGGGTTATCTTTGAAGATGGATTCCGTATAGCTCACATCTCATCCGGAGTGATGAACTTGAAGAAAAAGGAGTTCCACAATCTGAAGCAGCGTCACCGCAGTGTGCCTAAGTACATTGACAAGGCTACCATCTTGGAAAACAAGATGAAATAGGTTGAGAGCAGAAAGAGGAAGCATAGCTTTGATAAGCACAGCTCGGGATCGTCTCACAAGTGTTCCCATCATGATGATAGTGGGAATTCTGGATCCCAGAAACATGGGAAGTACAACAACCACCACAACCACAACCGTCACCATGACAACAAGCACCATCGCAGTCATGACAATGACAAGTATAAGAATCACAGGAGTGGACACAATAGCCACCACAGTGGAAGTGGAAGTCAGCCTGTAAAGAAAGATCTCAGTCAGGTTGAATGTTTCAAGTGTAAGAAGATGGGGCACTATGCTAATGAGTGCCCAGAAAAGAAAGTTGAAGGTGCCAACAAGCCCAATCACTTCCAAAAGGGACAAGTGAACCACATCAATGTGGAAGAAATATATGAAGAATCTGATGTTGTGGCTGGTAATTTCAAACTCAATTCTATTCCGGCACTTGTTCTTTTTTATACTAGCGCATCGCATTCATTCATATCAAGAGCATTTGTTGATGAAAATGGATTTCCAACTGAAAATATTGGGTGTCCTATAAAAGTAAGTTCTCCCGGTGGATATATGATAGTAAGTCATGGATGTCGTGATCTAGTGATAGAATTTGGAAAGCATAAGTTTCCAGTCAGTCTGATAATCCTAGATTCCCAAGGATTGGATGTTATTATGGGCATGGATTGGATGACCCAGTATTAAGGAGTACTAGATTGTGCCAATCGTACTGACACACTCACCACCCCGGATCATAAAAGGATTAGATTCAAGTCTAGCTTTGAATCAAAAGGGAGTAAGCTAAATTCTCTTAAGGGGGTTAGCATAGACAGTGTGCTAATTGTGAGAGAGTATACGGATGTGTTTCCGGAGGAATTACCTGGAATTCCACCAGATAGAGATTTTGAGTTTCTGATTGACTTGCTGCCAGGATCCGGATGTCACATCCCAAGATTTTCCAAATCTTGTTATGTGAAAAATAAATAAACAAATAAATGATTGTTGAATTTTAGAGTGAAAAGAAACTTTTGTTTCTAAATGGAAACTTAAAAATCCCATCTTGAACAAACTTTAATTAAAGTTTGAAATTCAACAAAATTCAAATCAAGTGGAATGCATTCCTCATAAGATGCATTTTGAAATTTAAACACTTGAGAAATAAATCCAAACCCTAAACCCTAATGGAATAAAATCATTTCCAAGTTATATCCAAGCCTATTGATTTGATCCATATAAAAAAAATTGGTCAAACAAACATTTCAAAATGATCAAGAATGACAAATGGAAATATTATAAAACCTTATAAATTGATTTCATTCAATTTGGAGCCATAGATAAAATCTTATGAATTTAATAAGATAAGGAAAAGTAATTTCCAAAGATAATAAAGCACCTATCTAGAAATCCATACCAAATGATGTGCAAGTGATCCTAAAGATATTTAAAAGGATAAATAAATATCAAATAAGATTTTACAAATTGGAATCACCAAGTTTGGATCTATAAATAAAAAAATATGGATTTTATAAGTTGTAAATAAGGAATATTTAAAGACCAAATCAAATCTTGGCCAAATCCTTAAGCAAATAGAATGAATGGAATCCAAATCCAAATAAAATAAAGGATAAAGAATTTCCAAAATAAAATAAAATGGAATTAACCATTCTATCCCTATTTTAATAAAGACAAATCTCTAATAAGAATAATTATATAATTCATGAGAAAATAGTATTTTGGAATTTACCTAAGTGGAATAAAAGTTGTTTAATTAATTTAAATAAAATAAATCTTCCAAATAAAATTTAGGGAATTAAAACTATATTTAATTCCATTGGAAATAAAACAAATACCCAATTCAAATGATTTATGAATCATATTAAATATATTCCAAATGATTCTAGATGAATAATTTGGCACCCTATTAAGTGAATAAAAACCTAATGAAAAGATTTGGAAAGTTTAAAGAATTTAAATGGTGTTTGAAATTATTATTAAATCCTATTTGATTTAAAACAAGGGCCTAATTAAATAATTAAAAAACCCCACAAAGAATAAAAGGTTTATTCAAAAATTGACTTTGGAATGTGTTACTAATCAGTATTTAAACCTACACAAATCTTGGTTGAGGTTTGAATTCAGATTGATGTTTGAATTGTTTAATCAAAATCAAAACAAAATAAAAGAAATGGAAAAAGAAAAAGAAACAGGAACAAAAAAAAATGAAACGGAGCAGCCCAGCCCAGCTAGCCCACTAAGCCCAACACGACCCACTGCTTCTCTCCCGCGGAAAACGCTTCGCACCTGAGTCATTACCCGCAGCGTCACTGACCGCCTGGACCCACTCCCCCTCTCTCCCTCACGCTGACAACGGACCCCACCGCCACATCATCATCTTCCTCACCCCGCTAACCCCGCCCCTCACCTCGTCGGCCGTTGCAGGCGATTAAAACTCGATTTAATCCGCGTTAACGCCGCAGTAAAACCACCCCTCGACCATGCTATCTTAAGCGCCTCGACGCTCCCTCTCTTTTCCCTCCATCGCCACGCCCTCCTCGCCACCAGGCTGCACAAATTTCTCTCCCGAACCCCACTGTCTCCGACGGCTTTCCCGGCCGATTCCAGCAGCCCCTCGCCGCACCTCGCCCCCTCGACCACACACGCGTGCTCCACGTACCCTGGCGCACCTCCCCGTGGCATTAGCTCGGCCCCGCGTGCCCCACAACCTCGACAACGACCAAGACTGTCACCGCCGCCGTCTGTTTCCTCTCCGGCGAAGCCTCTGCCTCGCCACCGTCTTCAACAGAGAGCACCCGACGCCTTCGCGAACTCCGGCGAGCAATCGCCAGCACATGCAAGCGCCCCTTTGTCTACAACCAGCACGCCGAGCTTCCCCACGTCACTGCGATCACGGTGAGCCATCCCTCTTCCCTTCTCGCTTCCTGCATCGCCAGCTCCGTCGCCGTCTGACCGCGCGCCACCACACGTCGCCGCCAGCGCCGCCCATCTCTGGCAAGCTTGTTGTACACCGTTCGATCACGATCTAGTGGCTAGGAAAGAAACTAATCGAAGGGGTAAGCAATGCCTCTGAGCCGTGCGATGTCACTTAGATCCAACGGCTCGCATCTATCGATCCGCACAAAGCGGTACCGACCAATAGCAACTAGACACGTGGCCCTGTTCGTTTGATTAAAAACAGAATTGATCTATTAGATGTTCTAATTTGAAAAATTCATAACTTTCAAACCACACGTCCAAATTTTGCAAATTTTATATCAATGGATTCAACAAAACAAGTACTTTCTGACCATGCACTTTGTTTAGTAAAATGCTTTTATTAAATTGATTGTTTTTGCAGAAACTTATGTAAGCATGTTTAGGATATAAAAATTGTTCTAAAATGATTTTTGAGATAAAACCTTTGGAAAATGGATTGTTTTGAACCTACTGACCATAGAAATCAATTTGTGGTTTCAAAAATATATTTGGTGAAGCAAAAGAATAAACCTTTAATTTAAACCATCTCTAGTCAAATAAAAATAATGTTTATTTATTAAAAATGCTTTTGGAGGAAAACCTTTGGGAAATGTTTGGTTTAAACTCTCTGACCCCAAACACCAAGTTTTATGATTTGAAAATGTATTTGGTGAACCCTATAAAAATTATTACTTTGCTAAAGACATTTTCAACCACATAAAATAATGATTTGGTTTAAAAATGGTTTATAGATAGAATCTTTTGCAAATAGTTTTGCCACTTTATGAAATGACCAATAAAGTGTTTTAGAATGTTTATAACCAATTATAAACCACTTTTGTAAATAAAACAAAGTTTGGCATGCTTGCATGCATTGTTTTGTTTCTATTATTTTATGTGATGTTGCTTGAATGGTAGATTGAAATTGTGCCTTGCTTGATTGAATTGTAGTGATTTGAAGAGTGTGATCATTGCAAAGACAAGGAGTGAACTTATATTCTCTACCAAAAAGGCAAGTGATGCTACATACTTTTGTCCCATTATTTTCACTATGCATTAGTGATATTTCTAAGTAGGACTTGCATGGAATTTTGCTAAGTGTAAACTATGCCATGGGAAATCCTAGTAGACGAAACCTTAGTAGAATTTCCTAATTTAAGATTCCTAATACTATCATGCTTACCTTAGCTAGTAGAAAACAAGGGTGGAATATATATTCATGTTATGGAATATTTCTAAGTCTATGGACTTGTGTGTTGTTTAATAAAACAACTAAGTGAATGAATCACCTGGGTGGAATGGAAGGAATGGTTTGTGTTGAGTGGTTCACAAGGCCCATTTCTATGGTTTACCTTGTGTATCTCACTTGTGGATGGCCACCTAGGAACAAAGAGATTTGAGATGTCAAATGTTGAGAAGCTTCAAGTGCAGCCACTTGGCATTATGGGCTCTGCCTGGATCATATAGGTTGCAAGAACTTAGCCAAATGGACAGTTGGTGGTAGGGGTTTGATAGGTTGGAACGCGTCCATTCTGGTCTAATGGAAGGCTTCTGAAAGATCTTGTCTTGGTGAAACCAAGTCTTGTGGGGAAAGTTCACCACCTCTGCAGAGTGTAAAATCTAAGTACTTAGTGTAGGGTTCGCAACATAGAAAACAAAAAATTTCCTACGATGGGAACATCTATGTACCAAGATCTATCTACTAGATACAAGCAACGGGTGGATATAAATCCATAGAATACATACCCTCAAAGACCGAATAGCGTTAACGAGGTTGTACTCGTGGATGATGTAGACGAACGCTTGCCGATCTCAAGATCGTGATGAAGTCCATCTGGTCCAGCCGGTCCAGCACGATCAAGTCTAGCACCTCAAAGCAGTGGTGCATCCGTGATCGCACACACGTACGGGTACCCCGACAACCTCCGCGCCCTCGCTCCATTGAAGCAACGGAAGCAACAAATCCTTCCAGAAAAAGCCACCGGGAACATGTATCTCGCTGATCCGAGACCATGGGGAAATTCTAAAGGGGGGAGAGAGATCCTTCGCGAGGAGGTGTGAGTGAGAGAGAGGGAGGGGGCTCCTTTTATAGGGAGAGGGGGGGCACCCAAGGGGCCATGCGCCCAGCCATGGGGCTGCCCCCACCTCTTCCACATTCATGTGGGTGGACACTCCACTCACTCAAATGCCTTTCAATTCCCTCCACTCAAAAACCCACTCAAATTCCCATTAAATTTCCACCAAATTTAATGCAAGCTCTCATTAAATAAAACTCCTTTTATTTATTCAGAATTTTGACAATTACTTTAATAACAAACATTCACATATAACCCCTTGCTAGTATTTCATTTCACATGCAGAAACACTTTCTGCAATTTCACCTAAAAACCCGTTTCGGTATCTAGTGAAATAAATTCATGCGCTTGTTATTCTTTTCGGCATGAAACTTTTGCTCCAAATGGATGTCGGTGTCTCATAAATGTGTCACCCTACGGTTCGCGAATAATGCGGACATGATCGAGAGCCCTCTCAGATCAATAATCAGAAGCGGGATCTGGAGACCCATACTGACTCCCACACATTCAACGATGACTTTCTTGTGATCGTCGGAACCTTTTACGCTAGTATCTTAATCCCTCTGTTTCACGATATATTACATGTCCGAGATTCGATCATCGGTATCTCCATACCTAGTTTGATCTCGTTACTGACATGCACTCTTTTCTCGTTCCCGTGATATAACATTCTAGTGATCAAATCACTTGCTTGCAAGCTAATCAATGTGATATCACCGAGAGGGCCCAGAGCATATCTCTCCGTCATCGGGATGAACAAATTCCACTCTCGATCCATGGGCCTCAACATAACACTTTATTAGTTCTGAATCCATCTTTATAATCACCCTGTTACGGTGTGACGTTTGATGTTATCAAGAAACTCTTCCGGTGTTAGTGATTGACATGATCTCATGGTCTAAGGATTAGGATCACTTCGTAAGTTGTTATAGCAATATAAACTCAATGACTTTGATCGTAATGCTATACTTCGGATGAATGTTCATCACATCATTACACTAATGTTGTGACCTCGTTATTAACAACATCCAATGTCCATGATCAGGAAACTTTGATCATCTTGTTAATCAACGAGCTAGTTTATAAGATAGGCATAACTAGGAACTTCCTTTTTGTTTATTAAACACACATGTATTAAGTTTCCGTATTAATACAATTATAGCATGCAAAATAAACATTTATCATAAATAAGGAATACGATAATAACCACTTTATTATTGCCTCTCGGGCATATTCCCTTCAGTCTCCCACTTGCACTAGAGACAGTAATCTAGTTTGAAAACTTTGTGTATTGAACACCTATGGCTTTTCGGTGTTCCAAATATGCAATTGCAAGTGGTTAACATAATCTACGGATCTGACACTTTCAGGTCCGTGTGTATTTGCATGTCTTTGCGTCTTCACGCATCACTCATTCTCCAATGAGATGGCATTGTATAAATTTGGTCTTTTGGTGAGACCTTTAGTTCCTTGGGGTTTAAAACACGTCGATACTATTGTCATACAATATATCTTTAGTGTTAGCCCATTGCGAACCACACCTTAGTTTGATAACAAACTACTTGACACAAATTCCCTCCTTTGCTGCTACTATAGCAGTCATATACTTAGCCCTTTTGTTGTAGTATTCGTCACAATGTCTTAACTTTGGAACTCTTCCAAATCCATCATGCAATCTCCTTTCCATTACATTGTGCCACCCATAGTTTAAATTGAGATAAACTTAATTTGTATCTTGTGACAAAACTAGTATCAATGTAACTCTTTACAATGAACTATTTGTAATTGTTTGTCACCTCTACACAAATATATTCTTAGTTCTTCCAAAAGATCATAAGAATATCCTTACTATAGTCCAATGATCATTTTATGATTCATTCTGGTATATGCTCATAACACTTAGAGCATAGGACATATCTGGATGTGTACATACCATGGTATGATTGATCAAAACATTCTCGTGATTTCACTCATCAAGTGTCAAAGCACTTGAATCTTGTTTCACTTATCAAGTGTCGATACACTTGAATCTTGATTCAATTCCTTTCCATGCGACAAGAACTGTTTCTTGTTGTTTCTATATTGAACTCCTTCAATATCTCATATATGTACGTTTGGCACACCCATATTAGCGTCACAGTCTATCCACTATAGACATTCATGCTAAATATTCGGGTTTTGCCTAAGTTTTTCATCGAAATGAAATTCTTAACCTTTGTCAATAGAAGATACATCATTTCTAATCAACAAGATGTCCTCCACAAAATGTATTAGAAATATGTCTTAGCGCTCCCACTTAATTTCTTGCAAATGCAAGAATCTTCATCGTCTCCTGATGAAAACTCTTTTTCATCACGGTGAAGATTCCAACTCCGCGATGCTTACTTCAACCATTGAAGTTTGCATGCCCTTTTTATCATCCTTTAAATTAACAAAACCATTTGGATCGTGTCATGTACACGTCCTAGGTAACCATTCTATTAGAAGAACTTTGTTTTGTTTATTCATCTACCATATACCAAATTATATGTAGTGGTTGCTACTTTAATCTGTCCAGACTAAATATCGCTATGAAAGATCAAATCTTGTCATAGTCAACTCCTTGAACATTGTCGTAAAATACTTTACAACATGTCGAATATTTCATAGATGTGAAACATCCATGTCTATTTCTTTATAGATCCAAATACGACCGATAGGCTTTTACACCTTTCCGGAGGGTCTTCCAAGTTCAAAACCTGATTTATCGTGTATGGACTTATCACGGATTTTATGGCTTCAAGCCATTTGACGGAGTCAGGGCCCATCATCGCTTCTTTGCATGTAGTCGGTTCATCATTGTCAAACAATAATGATTTACTATCAAATCTAAGTATTTGACTGTTTATCCGACCGGCTTGGTTCAATAAGAACTTAGATCTCCGTGACCACAACCTTTGAGGCACATAAACCATGAGCATTATGGCTGCCTCCGGAACGATTTCCGGCGCTGCGCAACTCATCACATATAGCTAAGGTCCGTTAACCTTATCAAAGTTCTATTGTCCTCCCACTTAACATTTATGAAAAATTCCTTCTTCAAGAAACTTCACATTTCAAGCGACAAAACCCTTTTATCCTCGGCGTTATGGAGGAATAACCAATTGTTATTTGAAATAACCTACAAAGACATGCTCATCCGACTTAGGTTATAAACATCTTACTTATGTTTAGCATACCAAAATTTAAGAAATGACAACTTGGGTTTTACCCCAAACCATAACTTCCATGGTGTCATTTCAACGGATCAAGATGGAGCCCTTTTCAGTGTAAAAGCGGTAGTCTCTAAAGCTTTAATCTTTTTAAAACATAACGGCAGTTTTATAAATAACACCTTTGATCCAACCATGTCAAACAAGGTTTCATTACAAATCTCAAACACTCCATACTCCTATGGTGTTTCGGGAGACGTAAATCTAGGTGTTTTGCTAAACTTGAACTCATATAAATCCCTTTATGATAAAATCATAATTCATTTATTTTCTTGTTACACTTGTAACTCAAATAAATCCCTTATGATAAAATCATAAACCATTTATTTTCTTGTTACAATGATTTTCCACTTCATCTTGAAAGTCTTTGAAAACGTTTTTAAAATATTTCATACTTCTTTATCATTAAGTGAATATTCACTCAGATTTCCGGAGAAAGCATATGAAGTTGAAACCCATCGCTTACGACTACACATAATGGAATACATACATCGATATGTATAAATTCCAATAATTTAGTCGTTCGTTCTTCTTTGGCCTTTGAACGAAGTTTTAATTATCACGTGGAAAGTCTCACAAGCGTCACTTGATCAAATCAAAGACTCCAAAAATCCATGAATATGGAGACTCTTCATGTTTTCTTTCCAATATAATTTAAACAGCAATGTCACTTCGTAAGTGATCTTTCAATCATTTGTTTTGCGACATTTTAGCATTAGGTTTTATGGATGTGATTTCTCCAACTAGATTTGTAAATCATCCATCTTATATGGAATACGGTAATTATTTGAACAACCTTTGTTCTCATAATACCAGATTTAAATAACAATTATTAAAACAAATCTTGAAGTCATGCTTTGATGTCAACGAGAAATACAAACAACGGTTTGTTTGTTTTCGATGAACATCATCACATATTCTCTTGCTAGTTACTTAGGCCATTGTGGTTCATGAATTGCGTTGTTCCGTATGAAATTGCATACCAACCAATTCGGTATCCAATACCCAAGAACCACATTGTTTAACAAGCAAAGAATACAACCATAACATGTATATCATATATATACCTAAATTGGATATTTCCAATCTTTTCTTTTCTGCCAAGTATATTTTATAGATTCTCTTTCAGCATTTCCTTTTCCTTTTTAAAAGAATCTACCAACATCAAAAGTAGTGCCATATACATGACACATAGTCCAAAGCGTGTATATTCAAATAATAATACCTTTGGACTTGCACTTTGAAGTAGATCACCATCATCAAAATGATCGGTATTCTTTCAAAATCCATTCTTTAGTAATCTCTTAGTGTAGTAAACACTTTACATACATCTTCTATTCATCCTTATCATGACGACTTTCATGATCAAGCTATTGTAGCTTATAAAGGCGAATCGTGAGTATAACATTACTTTCCAAAACCCTTTTGGATGATTAGGATGTCTAGCATCTCCAACCTTTGTAAATTCTCATCCAATATGAGAACATATATTATACTCTATCATTTTGCAACCAAAACATTGTTTCAGATATCGTTATATCTGCCACACATGATGGTTTCTGAAACAATTCTTTCAGCTCCTAGATAAACTTGATATTAAAACAATCAAGAATCGTGGAGGCAAACATGATACTTAAGATACTAACACTGGAATTGTTACTCTCGATTTAATACCAACTATTAAATTTCACGGAGTGAATAGAGTTTGCTGAAAGTTTGCAATAGGATTTTAAACTTTAGATTGACACTCAACACAATACGATACCAGTTCGTAAAGTATATATCCAGAATTCTATAGTTCTATTATCTCAATTATAACTAAGCATAAGGTGGTGAACGAATGCCAATGACTACAACAAATTATGCAAATTCACTTTGATTTAATTTATGATAAATTGAGTTCTACTAATCCAAATTAGAAATGAACTCCCACTCAAAAATGACATCCCTCGTGTCTTTTTGGTGATTACATGAACCAAATTCACTACACCAAGTCCGATCATCACATGAGTCGGTGTAGCTTCAAAGGCGAGCATCCATATGGTCATCATATCAAAACATATGACTCATGCTTAACCTTTCGGTCCGTGTTCCGAGGCCATGTATGTACATGCTAGGCTCGCCAAGTAAGAACCTTAGTATTCGCGTGTGTAACTGTCTTACACCCGAGATATGCTCGTGGATTCAAGTACACCCGATCATCACGTGATGTCTTGAAGCGACGAAACATTGTCGGTGCATACTTAAGGAAGAACATATTTTTATCTTGATATCTAAATGAGGGATCATCTTATTATGCTAATAAAACGCCAAACAAGCAATATAAGATGCAATCAAAACATCACATGTTTATTAGTGAAATGATATGGTTCCCGCATATGATCTCTATCATGTGCACCGTGGTATGATCACTATCATATCTTTATGTGTAAATCCAAGGTCTATGGAGTTTACACGTTATGTGTGGTATAAGAGTATCATCCCATACTTCTACTTACAACATCACCATATCATAACACTAGCCCAGCAACAATCTAAACTAGACGCCTCTAATTTATCCATTGCAAGTTTTACGTAGCTTAGGGCTTTCGAAGATAGAACCGTTCTTACCTACGAACATGAACCACAACGAGGATAACCAAATTGTTGACAACTCGTTGCAAATTATATATTGACTATAGGAGGAGAGACAGACACCCGCTAGCCACTTATGCAAAACTAGTTGCATGTCAAGCGTGGAACAGGTCTCATGTGCGAGGACATGTAAAGTTTGTCCGGGCCGCTTCATCCCACTATGCCACCAATATCCAAAGTACAACTAAGAAGCAATAAAATGATCGTCATCACCCACATACTCATATGTGTACTACCCATGCAAAGTATCTACGCATAGATCCGGCTCTGATACCACTGTAGGGTTCGTAGCATAGAAAACAAAAAATTTCCTACGATGGGAACATCTATGTACCAAGATCTATCTACTAGATACAAGCAATGGGTGGATATACATCCATAGAATACATACCCTCGAAGACCGAATAGCGTTAACGAGGTTGTCCTCGTGGATGATGTAGACGAACGCTTGCCGATCTCAAGATCGTGATGAAGTCCATCTGGTCCAGCCTGTCCAGCACGATCAAGTCCAGCACCTCAAAGCAGTGGTGCATCCGTGATCGCACACACGTACGGGTACCCCGACAACCTCCACGCCCTCGCTCCAGCGAAGCAGCGGAAGCAACAAATCCTTCCAGAAAAAGCCACCGGGAACATGTATCTCGCTGATCCGAGACCATGGGGAAATTCTAAAGGGGGGAGAGAGATCCTTCGTGAGGAGGTGTGAGTGAGAGAGAGGGAGGGGGCTCCTTTTATAGGGCGAGGGGGGCACCCAAGGGGCCATGCGCCCAGCCATGGGGCTGCCCCCACCTCTTCCACATTCATGTGGGTGGACACTCCACTCACTCAAATGCCTTTCAATTCCCTTCACTCAAAAACCCACTCAAATTCCCATTAAATTTCCACCAAATTTAATGCAAGCTCTCATTAAATAAAACTCCTTTTATTTATTCAGAATTTTGTCAATTACTTTAAAGACAAACATTCACATATAACCCCTTGCTAGTATTTCATTTCACATGCAGAAACACTTTCTGCAATTTCACCCGAAAACCTGTTTCGGTATCTAGTGAAATAAATTCCTGCGCTTGTTATTCTTCGGCATGAAACTTTTGCTCCAAATGGATGTCGGTGTCTCATAAGTGTGTCACCCTACGGTTCGCGAATAATGCGGTTCGAGACCCCTCTCAGATCAATAATCAGAAGCGGCATCTAGAGACCCATACTGACTCCCACACATTCAACGATGACTTTCTTGTGATCGTTGGAACCTTTTACGCTAGTATCTTAATCCCTTTGTTTCACGATATATTACATGTCCGAGATTCTATCATCGGTATCTCCATACCTAGTTTGATCTCGTTACTGACATGCACTCTTTTCTCGTTCCCGTGATATAACATTCTAGTGATCAAATCACTTGCTTGCAAGCTAATCAATGTGATATCACCGAGAGGGCCCAAAGCATATCTATCCGTCATCGGGATGAACAAATTCCACTCTCGATCCATGGGCCTCAACATAACACTTTATTAGTTCTGAATCCATCTTTATAATCACCCTGTTACGGTGTGACGTTTGATGTTATCAAGAAACTCTTCCGGTGTTAGTGATTGACATGATCTCATGGTCTAAGGATTAGGATCACTTCGTAAGTTGTTATAGCAATATAAACTCAATGACTTTGATCGTAATGCTATACTTCGGATGAATGTTCATCACATCATTACACTAATGTTGTGACCTCGTTATTAACAACATCCAATGTCCATGATCAGGAAACTTTGATCATCTTGTTAATCAACGAGCTAGTTTATAAGAGAGGCATAACTAGGAACTTCCTTTTTGTTTATTAAACACACATGTATTAACGTTTCCGTATTAATACAATTATAGCATGCAAAATAAACATTTATCATAAATAAGGAATACGATAATAACCACTTTATTATTGCCTCTCGGGCATATTCCCTTCACTTAGCCATGTCCCTGGCAAAGGAAAATTTGAGCATCAAGACATGGAAGCTATCAAGAATCTCCTCATCCCAATTTCTAAGTAAAACTTGTGGTTGAACAAGGGTTGAAGGATCACTAATTTCTATTGGGAGATGCCTTGGGAAAGATTTTTGTCAAGCAAAACTTAGTGTTTTCAAATGTTAAGGAAAATCTATTTTGAGCAATGCAAGCCTAAGCTCCACTTAGCCAAATGCATATAGATGATAGACTCCACTATACTACCATAGTATCACTTGCCAATACAATTCAAATGTATTGACCCTTGTGGCTGTAACTTATTATGTTGCAGGTTTGTTTGATGTTAGAGAAGTTTATTGATTTAGGATTACAAGTCTACAACCAACATGTCTGCATGTGGCACTTTGAAGATGAAGGACCCCATGCTATTGTTATATTCTGCTGCATTGTAATGAGATAGCCAAATGAGCTATGTAAGATGTAATAAATTATGTTAATCCTGGTTATAAAGTTGTATTATGAACTTTGTTTCTTGATATTACATCTTAACTGTGGATGCTAGCTATTGATCCAGGGACTAGCATTGTAAACACAGGGATCTCTACCTTATTAAAGGTTGGGAACCTTACACCGGACCAATAGCAAAGAGACCTTACAGGATGTCAGTTGATGAGTTGAAGGAACTCAAGAAACAACTTGGAGAATAGTTGCAGAAAGGATTCATTCAACCAAGTTCTTCATCTTGGGGTGCACCAGTTTTGTTTGTAGAGAAGAAAGATAGAAGTCAAAGGTTATGCATAGATTACCGTTCACTCAATGAGGTAACTATCAAGAACAAATACCTTTTGCCAAGAATCAATGATTTGTTTGATCAGTTAGAAGGAGCCCGTGTGTTCTCAAAGATTGATCTCCGATCAGGCTACTTTCAGCTAAAGATAAGGGAACAAGACATACCTAAGACTGCTTTCACCACTAGGTATGGATTGTATGAGTACACCGTGATGCCATTTGCTTTGACAAATGCACCAGCCTACTTCATGAATGTGATGAACAAGGTGTTCATGGATTTTCTTGACAAGTTCGTTGTCGTCTTCATCAATGACATTTTGATCTACTCCAAGAGAAATGAAGAGCATGAAGAGCATTTCTGTTTGATACTTGAGAAGCTTAGAGAGCATAAGATGTATGCCAAATTCAGCAAGTGTGAATTCTGGCTGAATGAAGTCAGATTTCTCGTACATATTGTGTCAGGAGATGGTGTAGCGGTTGATCCTACAAAAGTGTCAGCTGTAACTGAGTGGGAATCTCATAAGTCAGTGAAAGAAGTGCATAGTTTCCTTGGCTTGGCAGGATACTATAGAAGATTCATTGAGAATTTCTCAAAGGTAGCTAAGCTAATGACGGAGTTACTTAAGAAAGACAAGAAATTTGATTGGATTGAAGGATGTGAACTCAGTTTCCAAGAGTTGAAGAAGAGATTAGTGACAGCACCAGTCTTATGTCTGCCAGATTTGGAAAAAGATTTCCAAGTGTATTGTGATGCATCTCACCAAGGATTAGGTGCAGTTTTGATGCAATAAGGGAAAGTTGTGGCTTATGCCTCGAGACAACTGAAAACTCATGAAGTGAATTATCCTACTCATGATTTGGAGTTAGCCTCTGTTGTCCATGCACTCAAAACATGGAGACATTATATTTTGGGAAAGCGTTGTGAAGTGTTCACAGATCACAAAAGTTTGAAGTATATCTTCACTCAGAAGGAAATCAACATGAGACAAAGAAGATGGCTAGAACTCATCAAGGACTACGACTTGAGTTTGCAATACTACCCCGGTAAAGCAAATGTTGTAGCAGATGCATTAAGCCATAAAGTTTATGTGAATGGCCTCACTAAGGGAGAATTGCCAGATGATCTGTGTGCCCAATTCAAAGATCTCAGATTGGAGATAGTGCCCGAGGGACATCTCATGTCATTGGATGTTCAACCCACATTGTTGGACATGATCAGGGAATCCCAAAAGATAGACAAGGAAATTGAAGAGATTAAGGGAAAAATTAGCAAAGGGAAAGCCAAAGGATTCCATGAAGATGAACAAGGTACTTTATGGTATGGAAAACATATCTGCATCCCGCAAGACTCGGAACTTCGGAAACTGATTTTACAAGAAGCACACAACTCACCATATTCCATTCATCCGGGTAACACCAAAATGTACATGGATGTGAAGGAAAGATTTTGGTGGAATAATCTCAAGAAAGACATCGCAGAACATATTGCTTTGTGTGATGTGTGTAGTAGAGTGAAAGCGGAACATCAGAAACCAGCTGGATTGTTACAACCACTACCTATTCCTGATTGGAAGTGGGATAAGATTGGCATGGATTTTATCACTGGACTACCAAGGACTAGATCAGGATATGATTCTATTTGGGTCATGGTAGATCGCCTAATTAAAGTGGCTCATTTCATACCCGTGAAGACAACCTATACAAGTGCTAAGTTAGCCAAGATTTATATGAATAGGATTGTGTGTCTACATGGAGTACCCAAAAGTATTGTGTCTGATAGAGGAACTCAGTTCACTTCACATTTTTGGAGACAACTGCATGAGTCATTGGGAACGAGATTGGAATTCAGCACTGCTTTTCATCCCCGGACTGATGGACAGACAGAAAGGACCAACTAGATTCTAGAGGATATGTTGAGGGCATGTGCCCTAGACTATGGTGCTAGTTGGGATGAAAGTGTACCTTACGCAGAATTCTCTTACAACAACAGCTATCAAGCCAGTATTGAGATGGCACCGTTTGAATTTCTCTATGGAAGAAAATGTACTACACCATTACTATGGAGTGGTGTCGGAGAAAGAAATTTGTTTGGTCCAGAGTTAATCAAGGAAGCTGAAGAGAAAGTCAAGTTGGTAAAGGACAGATTGAAGATAGCACAATACCGACAAAAAAGCTACGCAGATCCAAAGCGTAGTGTCACATCCCAAAATTTGTAATGTGAAAGATAAATAAACAAAATAAATAATTGTTGAAATTTAGGGTGAAATGAAACTTTTTGATTCCAAATGGAAACTTAAAATCCCATCTTGATCAAACTTTGATTAATGTTAGAATCCAACTAAATTCAAATCAAGTGAAATGCATTCTTCAAATGCATCTTGAAATTTAAACACTTGGAAAATAAACCAAAACTCTAAAACCCTAATGGAAGAAAAACATTTCCAAGTTATCTCCAAGGTCATGGATTTGATCCATATAAAATTTGTCACCAAATATTTATAAATGATCAAGAATGACAAATAGAAATATTATAAAACCATAGAAATTAATTTCATTCAATTTGGAACCATAGATAAAATCTTATGAATTTAATAAGTTAAGGAAAAGTAATTTCCAAAGCTAATAAAGCACCTATCTAAAATCCATACCAATATGGTGAGCAAATAATCCTAAAGACATTTAAAAGGATAAACAAATGTTAAATAAGATTTTACAAATTGGAATCACCAAGTTTGGACCTTTAAATAAAAAGGATATGGACTTTATAAGATAAAGAAGGAAATGATAAATAAGGAGTATTTTAAAAGCCAAATTAAACCTTGGCCAAATCCATAAATAAATGGAATGAATGTATTCCAAGTTCAAATGAAATAAATGGATAAATAATTTTGAAATAAAATAATATGGCCTTAACCAAATTCTATTCCATTGAATTAAGATAAATTCCCTAATAAGAATGATTAATTAAATCATGGGAAAAATAGTATTTGGAATTTACCCAAGTGGAATAAAAGTTATTTAATTAACTTAAATGGGATCAAAGAAATCAAATAAATAAAATTTATGGAATTAAACCCATATTTAATTTCATTGGAATAAAGACAAATACCCAAGTTAAATGATTAATAAATCATACTACAAATATTCCAAATAATCCAAAGTGAATTATTTGACACCCTAATAAATAAATAAACCTACTGAAAAGGTTTTATGAAAAATTGGAATTTAAATAAAGGCTTGAAAATATATTCAATCTTATTTGAATAAATGCATATGCTTATTTTAATAAGAAATAAAACATAAGTAAAATAAAAGAACTATTCCTAAAATAGTATTTAAAATACATGTTTAAACAGTATGGTAATATACTGAACTTTTGGAAAAGGTTTGAATTCAAACTAAGTTTGAAATCATTTAATCAAAATTAAAACAGAAAAAGAAATCAGGAAAAAGAAAAATGAAAGAGATAAAAAAGGGGAATAGAACCCAGCCCAACTAACCTAGCCCACTAAGCCCAGCCAGCCCACTCCCTCTCCCCAGCGAACCGTTCCTTTCTCACCGCAGAACAAACCCACCCCCTCATCGACCGCTGGACCCCACTCTTTCTCTCTCACTCGCTGATAGAACGACCCCATTGCCCCGTCATCATATTCCCCACCGCGACGACCTCGCCCCTCACCTCACGGCTGTTTCTGCCATTTGATTCGGGGTTTAAATTCGATTGAATGCAGGAATAATTCTCGCCGATGCCATGCTCGTTAAATGCGCCTTCCTCCCCTCTTTTGTTCCCCTCACTCGCCGCTTCCTCTCTACCCCCAGGCTGCAAGAATCACAAGCCCAAGCACCCACTGCTCCGACGAGCTCATCGGCCGATTCCGGCGACACCCGGCCTCCCCTTGCTCCCTGACACTTACTGGCTTACTTCCCATTGCCCAGCGCACCCTCCAGTACCCTCAACTCGTCTGCGCGCGTTCCACATCGTCGGCAACGACCAAGACCGAGGGCCACCGACAACCGCATCCACTCCGGCGACGTTTCCCCGTAAGCCCCGTCCTCCCCTCTCTCTCCCGATGATGCTCCCATGCTCGCGACTCTCTTACGCAACTAACGGCGCCTTCGGTTTGTCCTAGCACACCCTACATCGTCGCCTCCGTCGTCGAGCAGACGAACCCGACGCCGTCGCTAGCTCCGGTAAGCAATCCACGTTGAACCAGAGCGCCCCTTCGCCAACCAAGGATACGACGAGCATCAGCAAGACCATGCGATTCTGGTGAGCCACTCCACTCCTCTTCTCTCCCCATGTATCGCTGGCAACCTCGCTTGCCGAGCGCGCCACCGCCAGTCGCCACCGCCAGTCGCCGCCGCCAGCGCTGCCAACTGTTGGTCAATCGCTGTGAACCGTAGGATTTTGATCTAAGGGATACGATAGAAGCTTAGTCAAAGAGGTATGTTTTGATCAGAGCCATGCGATGCACATTAGATCTGACGCTCCATGTTAGTCGATCTGTGCGAACCGTTATCGGCCAGTTAAATCACGCCACGTGGCCCAATCTGTTTTAATAAAACCAGAAATGATCTATTAGATGTTCAAGTTTGTAAAATTCATAACTTTTGATCCACACGTCCAAATTTTGCAAATTTTATATCAATGGAATCAGCAGACCAAGTACTATCCAACAATACACTTTGTTTAATAAATTTATTCTGGTAAAATGGTTGTTTTTGCAGAAACTTGTGTAGGCATAATTTGAATATAAAATTCATTCTAAAATTATTTTTATGGTAAAATCTTTGGCAAATAGATTGTTTTTAACCTAATGACCATAGAAACCAACTTGTGGATCCAAAAACATATTTTGTGAAGAAAAAGAATAAATCTTTGATTTAGAACATTTCTAGTCAATTAAAAATGTTGTTTATATGTTAAAAATACTTTTTGGAGAAAATATTTGGGAAATGATTTGGATTAAACTCTCTAACCCTAAAAACAAATATTTATGATTTAAAAATATATTTGGTGAACCCTATATAGATTATTACTTTGCTAAAAAGCATTTTCAACAACATAAAATATTGATTTGGTTTAAAAATGGTTTATAGGTAAATTTTTTTGCAAATAGTTTTGCCACTTTTATAAAATGACCAATAGATATTTTGGAATGTTTATAACCTATTAGAAACCACTTTTGTAAATAAAACAATCTTTGGCATGCTTGCATGCATTGCTTTATTTTTATTATTTTATGTGATGTTTGCTTGAATGGTAGATTGAATATTGCTTGCTTGGTTGAATTGTAGTGGAATTTGAAGAGTGTGAATATTGCAATATCAAGGAGTGAACTTATAATTCTCTACCAAAAAGGCAAGTGATGCTCCATACTTTTGTCCTATTATTTTCACTATGCATTAGTGATATTTCTAAGTAGGACTTGTATGGAATTTTTGCTAAGTGTAAACTATGCCATGGGAAATCATAGTAGATGAAACCTTAGTAGAAATTTCCTAAGTTAAGATTCCTACTACTATCATGCTTAGCTTAGCTAGTAGAAAACAAGGGTGGAATATATTCATACTATGGAATATTTCTAAGTAAAGGACTTGTGTTTTGTTTAATAAAACAACTAAGTGAATGAATCACCTAGGTGGAATGGAAGGAATGGTTTGTGTTGAGTGGTTACACAAGGCCCATTTCTATGGTTTACCTTGTGTATCTCACTTGTGGATGGCCACCCAGGAACAAAGAGATTTGAGATGTCAAATGTTGAGAAGCTTCAAGTGCAGCCACTTGGCATTATGGGCTCTGCCTGGATCATATAGGTTGCAATAACTTAGCCAAATGGACAGTTGGTGGTAGGGGATTGATAGGTTGGAGCGCGTCCATTCTGGTCTAAGGGAAGGCTTCTGAAAGATCTTGTCTTGGTAAAACCAAGTCTTGTGGGGAAAGTGCACCACCTCTGCAGAGTGTAAAATCTAAGTACTTAGCCATGTCCCTAGTAAAGGACAATTTGAGCATCAAGACATGGAAGCTATCAAGAATATCCTCATCCCAATTTCTAAGTTAAAATTTTGTGGTTGAACAAGGGTTGAAGGATCACCAATTTCTATTGGGAGATGCCTTGGGTGATTTTGTCAAGCAAAAACTTAGTGTTTGCAAATGATAAGTAAAATCTATTTTGAGCAAAGCAAGCCTATGCTCCACTTAGCCAAATGCATATAGATGATAGACTCCACTATACTACCATAGTATCACTTGCCAATACAATTCAAATGTATTGACCCTTGTGGCTGTAACCTATTATGTTGCAGGTTTGTTTGATGTTAGTGAAGTGTGTTGATTAGGATTACAAGTCTACAACCAACATGTTTGCCTGTGGCACTTTGAAGATGAAGGACTCCATGCTAAAGTTATTTATGCTGCATTGTAATGAGATAGCCAAATGAGCTATATAAGATGTAATGAATTATTTTATTCCTGGTTATAAAGTTGTATTATGACCTTTGTTCTTGATATTACATCTTAACTGTGGATGCTAGCTATTGATCCAGGGACTAGCATTGCAAACACAGGGATCTCTACCTTATTAAAGGTTGGGACCTCTACACGTAGAGAAGTCACCTATGAGGTGGGTGATAGAGCTTATCTTAGAGTATCACCACTTCATGGAGTGAAGAGGTTTGGAGTCAAAGGAAAATTGGCACCAAGGTACGTTCAACCATTCAAGATTCTGAGTCGTAAAGGAGAAGTGGCCTATGATATTGAATTGCCTGAATCACTATCTGCCGTTCACAATGTGTTTCACCTAAGTCAGTTAAAGAAATGTCATCCGGAGATGGAAGAGACTTCTTTGAAGGATACTATCCCTTTGGAAGAGGTCCAGTTGGAAAGTGATCTCATTTATGAGGAGAAACCTATAAATATTCTTGAGACTGCAGAAAGAGTTACTCGGACTAAGACTATCAAATTCTGCAAAGTTCAGTGGAACCACCATTCCGAAGAGGAAGCCACTTGGGAAAGAGAAGATGACCTTCGGAAAGATCACCCTCACCTATTTGCTAGCCAATCCGAATCTCGAGGGTGAGATTCACCTTAAGGGGATTAGATTTGTAACATCCCAAAAATCATGATTTATAAAGTTGCACATCATGCATGCATTCATAAGCATTTGGCTATTTTCAAACAAGAATTCAAAATCAGAAACCATTTGTATGCCTATTATTTTAAGCTAGAAGGCAATGGTTCTATTTTCCTTTTCGAAGTATGAGGATGCCTTGGTCTGACCAGTGAAGATTGAAAGTGAATAAAAGCTCACACAAAAAAATTCAAAACAAAGTTCAAGCATAAAACCAATTATATGCATATTATATATATATAAATAAGGCATTGTTTTATTTTATTTTCAATGGGCCAATGTATTTTTTTGAGTAAACAGTAGTGTTTTTAACACAAATATGTGCATGGATCACACTACAAAAATTCAGAGGTGGTTTGAATTCAAACTCATTTGAAATTCATTTGAAATTTGATTCAGAAAATCAAAACAGAAAAAGAAAAGGAGAAAAAATAAACGCATCCAACCTATCTAGCCCAACCCACCCGCGTCCCAGCTACCAGCCCACCCGGGAAAAACCCCCTCTCCTATCTGTTTCTCACCCGCACGCGCACCCTCTCCCTCGCTGTCAAGTGGACCCAACGCCAGGTCAGCGTCGTCGTCCCCAAATTTCCGCGCGACGACCCGCTCCGCCGTTTCTTCCTCGCAGTGACGCTGCGTTTGATTCTCGCTTAATTGACATTGATTCCTCGCGTAATTGCCGCCCTCGCTCTGGCTACTTAACCACCTCGTAGCCCTGTATCTTTCCCCTCACTCACCACTGCCCAAGCGCCACCAGGATGTTCGTATTAGAGCTTGCACCTATGTGGCACCAAACGACTCCGGCGACTGATTCCGATGAGTCTCGAGCGCCCCTATCTCTCATTCACTCGAGCGTGTCCCTCTCTTGTCCTTGCGCACCTTCTGACACCTCTGGTTTGTCCTACATCGCCCCAGGTCGTCGTCCCCGTCCACCCCTGCAAACAACCGAGGCGCTGCCCAACCCCATGAGCAATCACGGTAACTACAGACCGCCCCTTGACCTCTCTTGCATACGACTAGGTTCGTCGTGTCCTTGTGCAGCTACTGATTCCTTGTGTTTGCCATATGGTGACCCAGGTCATCGCCTTTGTCTCCGGCAGTGAGCACCCGACGCTCAGTGCAACTCCGACGAGCCCTAGCCACTGCTACAGCACGCCCCCGCCCCAACCGCGACCATGTTGAGCTTCCTCGTGCACTCGCGAGTTTGGTAAGCAACACCGCAACCCCCATCTCCCTCTATATTCGCTGGATCGTCGTCGCCAATAGCGTCACCGCCGCTGTAGCCACGCGCGCCGCCAGTTCTTGGTCAAGCTGTTGTGAGCTGTTAGATCTAGATCCAGCGCATCAGATTAGATCACTTAACAAAAGGGTATGATTAGATCTGGCCCGTGCATTGCCACTTAAATCCTACGGATCTGGATGATCGATCCAACCGAATCGGTACGGGCCAATCAGATGCGTCCACGTGTCTGGGATTTTGTTTTAAAATCTGTTTTTGAATCTATTAGAGATTTAAACTTGTAAAATTCATAAATTTTGTTCTGTTTATCCAAAAAATGCAAATAATATATCAATGGATTCACAAAATTAAATCCTACACATCTGTAGGCTTGGTTTTGTATTTTGCCTTTGGTAAAGTAGAATTTTATACAGAGACATTTGTAGGCTTATTTTGTGTATAAAAATTATTTAGAAAATGTTTTAAAAGCCAAATTAAGTTTATTTAGTCTCTAAATGTTTATTTTAGTGTTTCAGTATAGTTTTACTTGTCTTGTTTAGTTTAGAAAAATCATCACATGACATTTGCATGCATTAATATTGCTTGATTATTTGAAATATGAATTAATGCTATCATTTTATGTGTAGATTTTGGTGCTAGTGGTGATTGTGATTGTGAGGATTGTTGCTACTCCCCCAACTACCAAGGCAAGTGGTGCTTCATATTTTTGTCCCAATATTTTTACTATGCATTAGTGATATTTTGTATAGGGCTTGCATGATGTTTTTGCTAAGTATCTATATGCTATGCTTGGTAAATCCTAGTAGTTGTAGACTTGTTAGAATTTTCTCTAAGTTAAGATACTTACTATATTACCATGCTTAGCCTAGCTAGTAGCAAACAAGGGTGGATTATATACATGCTATGGAAAATGTTGCTAAGTCTTTGACATGTGTTTTGCTTAATAAAACAACTAAGTAAATGAATCACCTGGGTGGAAAGGTGTGTTTGGGTTATATTGAGTGGTTACACAAGGCCCATATCTATGGTGTACCTGCTGTATCACACTTGTGGAAAGCCACCCAGGAACAAAGGGATTTGAGATGCCAAATGTTAAGAAGCTTCTAGTGCAGCCACATGGCAATATGGGCTCTGCCTGGACCATATAGGTTGCAATAACTTAGCCAAATGGACAATTGGTGGTAGGGGGTGATAGGTTTCGAGCGCATCCATTTTGGTCTAAGGGAAGGCTTCTGAAAGGTCTTGTCTCGATGCATGTCAAGTCTTGTGGGGAAAGTGCACCACCTCTCGAGAAGGAAGAATCTAAGTACTTAGCCGTGTCCCCGGCAATGGACAATTTGAGCATCAAGACATGGAAGCTATCAAGAATCTCCTCATCCCAATTTCTAAGTTAAAAACTTGTGGTTGAACAAGGGTAAAGGTTCACTAATGTCTATTGGTGGTTCCTTGGGGTTTTTTGTCAAACAAAAACTTAGTGTTTTCAACTGATAGGAAAAACCTATTTTGAGCAAAGCAGTCCTAAGCTACACTTATCGAAATTCATGTAGAAGCTAGAAACTATTATTCTACTAAGGTATCACTTGCCAATACTATTCCAATGTATTGACCCACCGTGGTTGTAACTTGTGATGTTGCAGGTTACTCTGATGAGGATTAGGGTTATGAGTCTACACTCAACATGTTTGCCTGTGGCACATGAAGATGAAGACTTTACTTTATTTTGTTAAGTTGAACTCTTGTACTATCCTATGGCTATGGAGTTGTAAAAGACTATGTTATCTCTGGAATGACTATGTAATAATGACCTTTGTTTCTGTGTACTTCATCTTAAACTGTGGTTGCTAGCATTTGATCCAGGGACTAGCATTGCAATCACAAGGACCTTTACCTTTATAAAGCTGGGGTCTTATAGTGAATAACCACATCAATGTCTTCGAGCTCACAAGGACTAATCTCATGCATAATTTCCCTGTAAAGCTCATAAGGAATAGCACTAGAACTAGCACCAATATCACATAAACCATAGTAGCAATGATCACCAATTTTAATAGAGAGCACATGAACACTAGCTTTTCTAAGCCTTACTAGGATGAGAGATAATATTAGAAGCGTCTTCACAGAAGACAATATACTCATCCTCTATATTTCTAGTGACAAGATCTTTCACAATAGCTACTACAGGCTCGATGTCAATAATCTCATCGGAACCTATGGTTTTCTTTGCTCTTTTACTAACCACATTAGCCAAAATAGAGTGCTCCCTTACCTTGGAAGGAAAAGGGATCTTCTCAACATAAGGTTCAGGCAAAATAGGATCAATAGTACAAACCTCTACACTGGCAGGAACGTGGGTAACAATGTCTTTATAAGGAGCATGGTACTTGTCCCACTCTTTCTTGGGAATATCAATATAAGAGGCAAAAGCATTAAAACATTCCGCAAGAACTTGAGGATCAAGGCCAAACTTATTGCTAATATCACGGAAGTTATTAGTTCCCATAAAATATTTAATGCACTCATAATCATAGTTTATACCTGACTTTCTTCCTTTGTCATTCTCCCAAGCCTCGGTATTATCTTGAATACGGTCTAGGAGATCCCATTTAACTTCTTCCTTCATACTTGTGAATGATCTAGCACACGAGGCATCTAGTAAACCTTTATCCTAAAGAGAAAGCCTAGCATAAAAGTTATTGAGAATAATATTGTTAGGGAGTTCATGAATAGGACATTTAAGCATTAGCAGCTTCAATCTCCCCCAAGCTTGAGCTGTACTTTCTGCATCAAGTGGCCAAAAATTATATATAAGACTTCTATCCTTTTGGATTTCACTGGGAGGATAAAACTTAGAGTAAAAGAGAGATGCCATCTCCTCCCATTCCATGGATTGTCCATTCTTCAGCAGCTTATACCATGCCTCAGCTCTCCATTTCAAGGATATGGAGAGTAACTTCCTCTTCACCTGTTCAGTTGTGATACCTGCACACTTAAACAACCCGCATAATTCGTGGATATAAAGCAAGTGATCACCAAGATGGATAGTTCCATCCCCAAAATAATAATTATCCATGACACGATTAACTATACTCGCAGGTATCAAGGATCTATCTCAATAGGTGGTGGTTCATCTACTACCATAGAAGTGGTAGTAGTTTTCCCAAACAGAAAACCAAGTGGGTTATTCATATTGGAAACAAAGTAACAAGCAGTAACAAAATCAATACTCATAGTAAAAGTTTCCCTTAGCAGTTCCACTCTTCAATAACGCTTCACTCCCCGACAACAGTGCTATAAAATAGTCTTGATGACCCACAAGTATAGGGGGTGTATCATAGTACTTTCGATAAATAGGAGTGTCAATCCCAACGAGGAGCAGAAGGTGCTGAACAGTGGTATGGAGCTGGAAATCCCTGTGAATACTTACCAAACAGATTTTTAGTGGTTTTTTGACAAGCAACAAAACAAAGAGAGAGTAACAGAAGTAACGAACAAACGAATCAAGTGGACCAATCCTTTCTTAGCAAAGTACAAGCCGGTGGAAATACTTATAAGGACCAAACGTTCTCGAGGACACATGGTGTCGTGGGAATGGTCACGGCAGATGCTGCAATCGGCAGCGAGTAGTAGAACAAGGGGCAAGGGCGGCCAGCCATCTGCGGTGCGAGATGAGGGCAAAGACACAGGGTTTTACCCAGGTTCGGCCCCCGGAGGGTAAAGACCTACTCCTGCTGGATTGTATTATGGTGGTGGTACAATAGGCGAGCTCGGCGGCTAGGCGGCGAGTCGCTTGGGTGTATGATGGAACGTTTCTCTACTCGCCCTATAGGGAGGTTTATATAGGCTCACCTCCCCTAGGGTTTACATATCTCAACCGATTCTGTTAAAGCTTCGGTACTCGTTTAACCTAATCCGACTGGGCCTATCTACTCGCCTGGGCCTTCAGCTTCCAGTCGCTTGGTTCCTTGCTGGGCTTCAATCCAGTCGCCGTCTTGCAGGCCCACTCACCAGTTCTTGGGCCAGTCGGAAACGTCCTGCTGGGTATACCCCGGTAGGCATATCCCCATCAGTAGTCCCCGAGGCCGCCATCGATTAGGCGTAGGTGGCTGCTGGCAGTCGGAGTATACGGCTTCAGAGTGGACATCCAGTCGAATCGTCGGCGGGCTCCCGTAAAGAGGAGAAACCAATCATCCAGGTCGCAGCTTTTGGCGTGTCGAGTCGGCAAAACACTGTCATAGTGAGAGGGTCGGCGAGTTGAGTGGCCGAAGTTGGACCGTTAACCGTGGTCAAACTAGCCGTTGGGGTAATCCAACGGTAACTTTTGGCGTAATCACCGCGTAGTAACGGCTCCCTGATTTGGCGGGTAACAACCGCTATATAAGAGGAATGGCAGGCGATCAGAGAACCACTTTCTCACCATTTCCTCCGACTGCGCGCACCTTTCGCCTCCCTTCGCATCGCGATCCAGCCGACCTGAAATCCCCCGACCCCCAGCAAATATCTCTGCCATGGCCCTTTCCACCGAGCCGTGGGGTAGATCTAAGTGCACGAGGGCGCAACTGGCTTCCTTCGAGGAGGCCGGGATCTTGCGAGCCGGCTATTGGCGCATTCCCGCAGCCGGAGAGACGACCCCGAATCCGCGAGAGAGGGAGTTCATCTGCTTCACCAACCATCTTGAACGGGGGCTAGGGTTCCCCACGTCTCTGTTCTTCCGGCGCTTCTGCGCCTACTATGTGATCCAGCCTTCGGATCTGGGTCCCCACAGCATCGAGCAGCTCGCCATCTTTGTGGCGTTCTGCGAATGCTACTTGGGCTGCTGGCCCTACTTCCCCTTGTGGCAAGATCTGTTCCACGGACGGATCAGCGTGAGGAAGCGGGCGGCCCAATGCTAGCCGCAGGCGGCCTAACCTTCCAGCTCAAGTCGAAGGCTTCATTCTTCGACCTGATGCTGCCCGCCAAGGCAGCGAGCGACTGGAAGAAGTCGTGGTTTTACGTAGCCGAGGCGACCCCGGAGGGCGAGGCGGCGATCCCGTGGTACTCCGTCAATCGATCCGAGCCGCGCCGTCTCCAAGTCGGCAAGCTCCCCAACGACCAGCGGATGGTCGTCGACGAAATGCTCCAGACCATCCGCGGTCTGAAGAAGAAGGGCCTCCAGACGATAAACCTGTACAACTGCTGGTTTGGGCGGCGGCTCGTCCCGCTCGCTCGGCGCGAGCACTACATGTACCAGTACACGGGCCGGGAAGACTCGACGAAGGCCTGCCTCGATGAGTGGAAACTGGAGGACTACATCCCAGCACTGAAGAAAATCACCCAGGCGGTGTACCTGGACGCACAGGCTGGGGTCGCCCCCTATACCGCAAAGCGTCCAGCCCCAACGGTAATCGCTTCACTTCGCTCGCAGTCGCAGTTCATGCAGTCGCGGTAATTCTAACTTCATCTTGTATTCATTGCAGCTATTCCAAGTGGTGGAAGGATGGCTCCCACCTTCGGACGACGAGAACTCGAGCTCGTCCGTTCAGGACGTGGGCGAGTCACCTCCCGCCAAGGGTGATGCCAGGAGTGACGAGGGCGACAGCGACGACGAATCCGAAGAGGAAGTCGCCCCACTGCTCCGCAAGACCCGTGGGCAGCGCCAACGCGAGCTTGAGGCAAGTAAAAGCCTCGAGCGTCACGAAGATGACGACGAGCTTCCAGAAACCACCTCGCGCCGCCAGGCGACTCCATCGAAAAAGAAGAAGAAGGAAAAGGAGGTGAAGGCGCCTCCGAGGAAGACGAAGACCAAACCGACGAGGCCAGCCTCGCCGCAACATTCAGCGAGCAGTTCTGACGCCCTGTGGCGCCCCGCAAAAACCACTACTAGAAAATCGCTTGGTATTTTGTGTTGTGCATCATCATGACATCATCATGCATCTGTTTGATCAAAACTATTTTTACAAAGGTCTATTTTGTTTTTGCAAACACCCCCGTCTTAATTCAAATCAAACTTCGGTTGTCCCGATATTTTGTTTTGACTAAATGATTTACAAAGGTTCTTTAAAATAAATGTGTAAAGAAAATCCGAACCAAATATCTAGTCCTAAATCCTTTTCCTACCTAACCCTAACCTACCCAGTCCCCAGCCACATCATCCCGGCCAATCAGTTCTTGCCACCTCACCTCTCCCTTTCTCCCCCACCAATCCCCGCCTGCCACCTCACCCACCCTGACCCCACCACCGGGCCCGACCCCCACCGCCACCTGCTCCCGATCCCACCTCCCCCGACCCGGCCCCATCTCCACGTCTCCTCCACGCCAACCACCCCCACCTCCCGTTCGATCCCCTCCCTCGTCTCCTCGCTCGATTCCCCCCCCCCCCCCCGCAAGCGCAAGCCCCGCTCGCCTCTCTCCGGAGCACCTCCGCATGTGCCCGCGTCTCCCTCCTCTCTGGCCGGCCACCGCCGCTCGGACCCGACGCCGCCCCGGCGCCTTGGCCCCGTCCGCCGCCGAGCCTCCCTCTCCCCGCGCTCGCCCGCTTCCTCCTGAAGTCCCGAGCTCTGCTGCCCTCTGCACGGCAGCGCCGTGCGCCCGACCGTCGCCCCTGGCCGCTGCCCCGACGCCGGCCGGAGCCCTCGCTCACTGCTGGTGCTTCCCCGCCTTGCCTGCATCGCCGAGCCGCCAATCGAGCGCTGCTGCCTGCGCCTTCCTCTTACCGTGGCGCCACCGCCTCCTCCTGCGCCCGCCGTCGCCGTGGGACCCCATCATCGGCCACCTCCTCCGCCATGCCGCCGCCTGGACCCGAAGCCCACGAACCTCGCCGCCCTCGCGTTCAAGCGGGCACGCGATCTTGCCCTGAGCCCGAGCCCTTCTCCGGCCGCCCCGGGCCGCGTCGCCTCCCCCGAGCCCGACCGCGACCTGCCGCCCGCGCGCCCCAATGCCAGCCCCGCCAGCAGACCCGCCGCTGGCCTCCCCATCTTCCCCTCCGCCTGGTGGTTTAGGGGATGCGTCGAGTGATGATGCTCCTGTTGTGATGTTTGTGCGGATGATTAAGGTCTCCATGCAGACAAGTACCAGAATCGGGCAATGACTGGGGAGGAACGAATGGCCACTCCAGGAACTTCCACACGCTTTCGAAGACCTCTAACACGGATCCCAATGTTCAGCCCGATCCGAAGACCGATCCCGGTGTTTGAAGACCGAACCCCAAGATCTGCCTCACGGGACCGAACCCCTCGGAACTCCATGTTATCCTACCCGGAGACCCCGATGCCTTCGACACGGAGCACCGAGGATGCCTTCATGGGACGCCAAGACACCCGTCGAACCCCGAAGACCGAACCCCGTGGACCGACATGACCTTCTTCACGGATACGACAAGTACTTCCTCGAGGATGCCAAGTTCTTCACCCCGAATGCCAAGACCGACTTGATGGCGCGGACCCGACAAGATCTTCGCAACGACAAGATCGACACCGACCAGGGCGAGTCCGATGCGCGCCCCGACGCCGAACCAAGTCCTTCTTCACGGAACGCCAATATCTACTCCGTTATCCGAGAACGATCCCGTCGATACCGAACCCCAGATCCGGACCCTGAGACCAACCCCGAACCCCTCGGAGCCCGAGTTCGCCGAACCCAGATGTGCGACCCTTTCTCGAGCCCTATTTTATAAATGTAATATCAAATTGTTGCATATTAAATTGTTCATGCATGCATACTTGTCTGTGGTATGGGGGCATTATGCCAATTCATCTCATGATTAAATATGGAGTCTATATGCGGGATATCTTTGTCTTATTCCGGACTTCATTTAAATTGGCATAGCGAACCGAAGCCATGTTTGGTCTTGCTAATCCAACATTTAATTTGCGGGGTAGATAAATAACTTGAACCGTTTAATTAAATGTCGGGACCCCGGTTCCGCTTAATATGACCTAATTGCATTGCACCTTTGCCATGCCATACATCATACATGCATCATGCTCGATCTTTTGTCGTAGTATTAAATAGTGCATCCGGTGTTTCTTCTAGTGTTTTGCTTCTTCGCGGATAAGGCCGTTGAGTTGATGTGAGCTTCGCCCCGATCTTCGGATGAAACTTCGGCAATGTTTTTCAGGCGAGCATCTCCCCCTTTCTACCTATCTTAATTTTATAGTATTTATTCCCTCTTGTTGATCTATTGCTATCTGTGTTGCGATGCTCTAGCTTTCGTACCCGTGATATCCCTTGCAGCCTTATATTGCCTTGGACACCTCCTATTACCTGTTGTTTGGTAGATAGTTGGACCTGCGCGTCGTAGTCGCTTGCTCAAGTGCTGTTGCGTGTCGTCAAGTACCACAGTTGTTGGAGTATTGCCGTGTGTTTATTGTTGGAGATGATCAAGACTTTAATTACTGTTTAACAACTAAAATTGAAGTAGGTAAATGCAGAGACACAGGTGGGCAATAGATGTTATTTGGTTTTTAACCGTCCACTTGTGTCCCGTAGGACCCCGAGTACTTGATACCTGTTCCTTGAATATTCGCGCTATCCACATCCGGGAGGATTATGGGACCCCCCTGAGCCAGAGCTTGATTCATTCTTATTTCTTGGGGCCACAAACTAGTTTGAGGTTTTATTTACTATCCTGTACTTATGCCATGCTTTACCGCTTTATTTACGATTGTGCGAGGAGCACCTGTACTGTTTAGGTAAGTGGAGTGTTTTCGCGGTATCGACAAGCCCAGTCACATTTTCGGGTTCCCAGTCGTTTACAGCCACTGACGCAAACCTTGAGTCCGTCTCGGAGTCAGCTAACTTCGTTGCGGGTAGCTTAATGGGGTGGCCCCCTGAAATATTTCTGAATCCTGTGATTGCTTTGTCGTGAATGCCTCGTTGGGTTTTGTTTTGGTTTTTCCGAGGTTGATCGAGTGTGTGTTGCTATTTGTGCACCCCTGCAGGGTAAAACTTTCTGAAAGCCGTGTCCGCGGTTATGGACGACTTGGAGCACAGTATCTCGATCATAGACAACTATAACTAAAGTAGTGCTATAAATTTGACTTTATAATGACTAGTAATCAGCTTCACTATAATGGAAGGGCTAAATAAAATTGCCAACAATTGCTTGTTTGGGTTGTCGCTTGCTACCATTGTACCTGACTAGTAAGTATTGCAACTATAACGGAATGGCTAAATAAAAGTACCAACAACTGCTGCGTTTTGGGGATATCTCATGCTAACTGTATCTGACTAGTAAGAGTGCAACTACAACGGAATGGTTAACTAAAATTGCCCACTGCTTATTATATCAGGATGACTATCTATACCTGACTAGTAATTGCTGCAACGATAACTGTATAAATAAAACTGCCAACGGTGTGAGTTCCTCGGTTGACTTCCTCGTTTGGTCTCGAGGGGGAAACACCAGGATGGGTATGTTTGGTGGTAGTATCAGGTTGGTTCCGAATAGATCTTTCTTGCCCCTCTTTGATAGCCGCCAGTTGTATTGAGTCTCTATAGGTTGTTTAGTGCATGCTGCGTTGCCACTTCAGTCCACCATACCTATGTAGGCGAGGACCGCCGAATTATAGCCTCGCCGTGTACTGGCCTCAGTACTGACCGCTCTCTCTTTTTCCTTTGCCCTTTGTCGGCACCCCTTTTGTTTAAGCAGGTTTTGAGATCGACGTCGTTAGCAGGGTTACCCTTCCGGCTTGGCCTGGGCAGGGTTATGGACGCCATTGGTTATTCTTCAGGGCTCTTAGCTCAATTTGCATCTTGTCCGTACTCGGACGCTATATCGTTTTAAAGGTGATTTGGATCTTTGTATCCTATATCTGTATTCTTGACTCTTTGAGTCGCTGTTGTATATATCTGTTCTGTGGGTTCCATCGTGGACTATTGTGTAATGACATTACTTCGTTTTCCACCCGCACGAAAGTGCCTGGTGGGCACCTTTGAATCGTTTCTATGCGGGTTTGGCGGGTTTCGCTAAAACTTGCATAGGGCCGATTCTGAGGGTGTTACAGAGTGGTATCAGAGCTCAGCAGTTGCGATACCCCACAAGTCCAGCCTGTAGGATAACCTAGCTAACGTCCGAAGTAGAGTGTCAAAACTATTTTTGCAAAATCGGTTGGATAGTTCTGATTAGGTCTGATTTTACTCCTTACCCCTCTGCTGCTCTCCTCTCACCTCTGCGTGTTTTGAATCCGCTCTCTTCTCTCTCTTCGAGTCCAGGATTTCTCGTGGTTGGGTTCCATCGTACCTTCAAGGTTTCGCTTCCTCCTTTGGTAACGGTGTTGCTACATCTGGTCTTCTTGCTATCCGAGGAACCCTTCGTCTGGTGGACTTCTCTTTCTTCCTTCTCGTGCCTTCCGGTGTTTTCCGACGCGACGACATCATCTACGCCAGATCCGATGCAGAGTCTGCATCACTCCTTTGTTTCCGAACCTCGCTTGTCGAGATCTACAATCTGAATTCTGAGAGTTGGTTGCATAATTTCCTATTCATGTGCAGTGTAATGCTTTGGGTGCGCGATGGACTGATCACCATCCGACTACTCTTATCATTCGCTCTTGCACCTTGATTGGTGAATCATAGCAGTTATACTCCTTCCGTGGAAGTTAGAGGTGGCTTTACCCTTTTGAGACCTATACCTTCATCTTTGTTTCTCCGGAGTGTTCTCTCGACGAATGGGGAACAATCCTTTGTTGGTGGTGTCGCTGTTTTCAAGCTGAAGAAAGAACCCTTGTTAGTGGTGTCGCGATGATCTACACGAAGCAAGAAGATTCAGACCGTCGGCCTTCTTCCCCTACCATGAGGCGGATCTCGAGGGCGAGATCCATTGTTAGTGGTGTCGAATTGTGGCGCCCCGCAAAAACCACTACTAGAAAATCGCTTGGTATTTTGTGTTGTGCATCATCATGCATCTGTTTGATAAAAACTATTTTTACAAAGGTCTATTTTGTTTTTGCAAACACCCCCGTCTTAATTCAAATCAAACTTCGGTTGTCCCGATATTTTGTTTTGACTAAATGATTTACAAAGGTTCTTTAAAATAAATGTGTAAAGAAAACCCGAACCAAATATCTAGTTCTAAATCCTTTTCCTACCTAACCCTAACCTACCTAGTCCCCAGCCACATCATCCCGGCCAATCAGTTCTTGCCACCTCACCTCTCCCTTTCTCCCCCACCAATCCCCGCCTGCCACCTCACCCACCCTGACCCCACCACCGGGCCCGACCCCCACCGCCACCTGCTCCCGATCCCACCTCCCCCAACCCGGCCCCATCTCCGCGTCTCCTCCACGCCAACCACCCCCACCTCCCGTTCGATCCCCTCCCTCGTCTCCTCGCTCGATTCCCCCCCCCCCCCCCCGCACGCCTCTCTCCGGAGCACCTCCGCATGTGCCCGCGTCTCCCTCCTCTCTGGCCGGCCACCGCCGCTCGGACCCGACGCCGCCCCGGCGCCTTGGCCCCGTCCGCCGCCGAGCCTCCCTCTCCCCGCGCTCGCCCGCTTCCTCCTGAAGTCCCGAGCTCTGCTGCCCTCTGCACGGCAGCGCTGTGCGCCCGACCGTCGCCCCTGGCCGCTGCCCCGACGCCGGCCGGCGCCCTCGCTCACCGCTGGTGCTTCCCCGCCTTGCCTGCATCGCCGAGCCGCCAATCGAGCGCTGTTGCCTGCGCCTTCCTCTGCCCGTGGCACCACCGCCTCCTCCTGCGCCCGCCGTTGCCGTGGGACCCCGTCATCGGCCACCTCCTCCGCCATGCCGCCGCCTGGACCCAAAGCCCACGAACCTCGCCGCCCTCGCGTTCAAGCGGGCACGCGATCTTGCCCCGAGCCCGCGCCCTTCTCCGGCCGCCCCGAGTCGCGTCCCTGCCGCGTCGCCTCCCCCGAGCCCGACCGCGACCTGCCGCCCGCGCGCCCCAACGCCGGCCCCGCCAGCAGACCCGCCGCCGGCCTCCCCGTCTTCCCCTCCGCCTGGTGGTTTAGGGGATGCGTCGAGTGATGATGCTCCTGTTGTGATGTTTGTGCGGATGATTAAGGTCTCCATGCAGACAAGTACCAGAATCGGGCAATGACTGGGGAGGAACGAATGGCCACTCCAAGAACTTCCACACGCTTTCGAAGACCTCTAACACGGATCCCAATGTTCAGCCCGATCCGAAGACCGATCCCGGTGTTTGAAGACGGAACCCCAAGATCTGCCTCACAGGACCGAACCCCTCGGAACTCCATGTTCTCCTACCCGGAGACCCCGATGCCTTCTACACGGAGCACCGAGGATGCCTTCATGGGACGCCAAGACACCCGTCGAACCCCGAAGACCGAACCCCGTGGACCGACATGACCTTCTTCAAGGATACGACAAGTACTTCCTCGAGGATGCCAAGTTCTTCACCCCGAATGCCAAGACCGACTTGATGGCGCGGACCCGACAAGATCTTCGCAACGACAAGATCGACACCGAACAGGGCGAGTCCGATGCGTGCCCCGACGCCGAACCAAGTCCTTCTTCACGGAACGCCAAGATCTACTCCGTTATCCGAGAACGATCCCGTCGATACCGAACCCCAGATCCGGACCCTGAGACCAACCCCGAACCCCTCGGAGCCCGAGTTCGCCGAACCCAGATGTGCGACCCTTTCTCGAGCCCTATTTTATAAATGTAATATCAAATTGTTGCATATTAAATTGTTCATGCATGCATACTTGTCTGTGGTATGGGGGCATTATGCCAATTCATCTCATGATTAAATATGGAGTCTATATGCGGGATATCTTTGTCTTATTCCGGACTTCATTTAAATTGGCATAGCGAACCGAAGCCATGTTTGGTCTTGCTAATCCAACATTTAATTTGCGGGGTAGATAAATAACTTGAACCGTTTAACTAAATGTCGGGACCCCGGTTCCGCTTAATATGACCTAATTGCATTGCACCTTTGCCATGTCATACATCATACATGCATCATGCTCGATCTTTTGCCGTAGTATTAAATAGTGCATCCGGTGTTTCTTCTAGTGTTTTGCTTCTTCGCAGATAAGGCCGTTGAGTTGATGTGAGCTTCGCCCCGATCTTCGGATGAAACTTCGGCAATGTTTTTCAGGCGAGCATCTCCCCCTTTCTACCTATCTTACTTTTATAGTATTTATTCCCTCCTGTTGATCTATTGCTATCTGTGTTGCGATGCTCTAGCTTTCGTACCCGTGATATCCCTTGCAGCCTTATATTGCCTTGGACACCTCCTATTACCTGTTGTTTGGTAGATAGTTGGACCTGCGCGTCGTAGTCGCTTGCTCAAGTGCTGTTGCGTGTCGTCAAGTACCACAGTTGTTGGAGTATTGCCGTGTGTTTATTGTTGGAGATGATCAAGACTTTAATTACTGTTTAACAACTAAAATTGAAGTAGGTAAATGCAGAGGCACAGGTGGGCAATAGATGTTATTTGGTTTTTAACCGTCCACTTGTGTCCCGTAGGACCCCGAGTACTTGATACCTGTTCCTTGAATATTCGCGCTATCCACATCCGGGAGGATTATGGGACCCCCCTGAGCCAGAGCTTGATTCATTCTTATTTCTTGGGGCCACAAACTAGTTTGAGGTTTTATTTACTATCCTGTACTTATGCCATGCTTTACCGCTTTATTTACGATTGTGCGAGGAGCACCTGTACTGTTTAGGTAAGCGGAGTGTTTTCGCGGTATCGACAAGCCCAGTCACATTTTCGGGTTCCCAGTCGTTTACAGCCACTGACGCAAACCTTGAGTCCGTCTCGGAGTCAGCTAACTTCGTTGCGGGTAGCTTAATGGGGTGGCCCCCTGAAATATTTCTGAATCCTGTGATTGCTTTGTCGTGAATGCCTCGTTGGGTTTTGTTTTGGTTTTTCCGAGGTTGATCGAGTGTGTGTTGCTATTTGTGCACCCCTGCAGGGTAAAACTTTCTGAAAGCCGTGTCCGCGGTTATGGACGACTTGGAGCACAGTATCTCGATCATAGACAACTATAACTAAAGTAGTGCTATAAATTTGACTTTATAATGACTAGTAATCAGCTTCACTATAATGGAATGGCTAAATAAAATTGCCAACAATTGCTTGTTTGGGTTGTCGCTTGCTACCATTGTACCTGACTAGTAAGTATTGCAACTATAACGGAATGGCTAAATAAAAGTACCAACAACTGCTGGGTTTTGGGGATATCTCATGCTAACTGTATCTGACTAGTAAGAGTGCAACTACAACGGAATGGTTAACTAAAATTGCCCACTGCTTATTATATCAGGATGACTATCTATACCTGACTAGTAATTGCTGCAACGATAACTGTATAAATAAAACTGCCAACGGTGTGAGTTCCTCGGTTGACTTCCTCGTTTGGTCTCGAGGGGGAAACACCAGGATGGGTATGTTTGGTGGTAGTATCAGGTTGGTTCCGAATAGATCTTTCTTGCCCCTCTTTGATAGCCGCCAGTTGTATTGAGTCTCTATAGGTTGTTTAGTGCATGCTGCGTTGCCGCTTCAGTCCACCATACCTATGTAGGCGAGGACCGCTGAATTCTAGCCTCGCCGTGTACTGGCCTCAGTACTGACCGCTCTCTCTTTTTCCTTTGCCCTTTGTCGGCACCCCTTTTGTTTAAGCAGGTTTTGAGATCGACGTCGTTAGCAGGGTTACCCTTTCGGCTTGGCCTGGGCAGGGTTATGGACGCCATTGGTTATTCTTCAGGGCTCTTAGCTCAATTTGCATCTTGTCCGTACTCGGACGCTATATCGTTTTAAAGGTGATTTGGATCTTTGTATCGTATATCTGTATTCTTGACTCTTTGAGTCGCTGTTGTATATATCTGTTCTGTGGGTTCCATCGTGGACTATTGTGTAATGACATTACTTTGTTTTCCACCTGCACGAAAGTGCCTGGTGGGCACCTTTGAATCGTTTCTATGCGGGTTTGGTGGGTTTCGCTAAAACTTGCATAGGGACGATTCTGAGGGTGTTACACGCCCCCAGCCCGGCCAAGGACGAGGCGCCGCCGATGACAGCCGCGTTGGACACGGCCACCATCGAGGTGCCCCTGGCGTCGATGCCTCCGCCATTCGCCCCAGTCTCTGGGCTGGGGGATGCCTCGGTCGCAGCGGCTTCGCCTCACAAGGAAGCTCCTGTTGAAGACGTTCCGGAGGCTCCGGTTGCGGCCTCAACAACGAAGAAACTGTCCGTGTCTTAGGCACGCGACGTTCTGGAAATGGGGCTCAGCCGCCGACTGGGCCCCGAACTAGAGAAGCCAGCCAGGAACTGAGCGACTAGAAGCTGAAGGCCCAGGCGAGTAGATAGGCCCAGTCGGGTGAGGTTAAACGACTACTGAAGCTTTAACCGAATCGGTTGAGATATGTAAACCCTAGGGGAGGTAAGCCTATATAAACCTCCCTATAGGGTGAGTAGAGACACGTTCCCTCATACACCCAAGCGACTCGCCGCCTAGCCGCCGAGCTCGCCCATTGTAACACTTCCATAATACAATCTAGCAGGAGTAGGTCGTTACCCTCCGGGGGGCCGAACCTGGGTAAACCCCTGTGTCTTTGCCCTCATCTCGCACCGCAGATGGCTGGCCGCCCTTGCCCCTCGTTCTACTACTCGCTGCCGATTGCAGCATCTGCCGTGACAATTCCCACGACAGTGGCGCCCACCGTGGGGCCTGGCCGGTCTGGCCGGTGTTCTGCGGCGAGACCCAATCTGCCCATCAACGAGACGGTCGCCACCGGTCGCATGATAGCAATCGGCGAGATGCTCCAGATCTTGCCAAGTAGCTACGTCCCAGCGGCGCGACCCGTCACGCACAGCGTGATCCTGCCTATCGGCACGATCAGCCTCTTCGTCGGCCTCACCGACGTCATCGCCTCGGAGGACTCGGCTCGCATCCGCGAGTCGCCGCCACGCGATCGGCTCTCCGAGAGCCAAATCCGCACGATCCACCGCCTTGCCTCCGAGTACAATTCGGCCCACAGCAACGTGGCCGAGAACTCAGCGGCCGCAGAGGACGCGACCCTCAATGACGACGCCGACTCGGCGACCCCGGTGTCACTCGCCGGATCCATCACCGCGGCCTCATCCGCGGGCTCCATCGTTCAGGTCTCCAACGCGGGAGATTTCGAGAACTCCGCCGATCTCCGCGACGGTACCGGTCGCTACGCCGCAACCTACATGGCGACCGGCACCGACCCGCCAGAGGATCCATTCTCCACCCCGATCCCTCCTAACGCCACGGCCACGGAGGTCGAGGAACTCCGCCTGAAACTGGCGGAGGCGGTACGCAAGGAGCAAGCTGAGCGCGAAAAATTTCGCCTCGAGCAGGTGACGGTGCAGGAATTATCGCGCTACCACCAGCAGCGGATCAGGACGCGCCTTAACCCCACCGTCCAGGGGCGTGCCCTGAACTTTGACGACGAAAACGACCCGGCCCGCGCGACCGAGCGCGCGATCTGCGAGAACGTGCCACCAGGAGGGAGCGCCCGGCCCCCGCCAGGATCAACGGCAATGGGTGCCCCACCTCCACCCAACCGCACCCCCCCAGGGACCAGCCGTGGATAGTAGTCTCCTCACGAGAGCGAGACGCAAACGGCCTTCCACTGTTCTCCACCCCGATGGACAACCTTGTGGCAGGCCGAGCAGCAGTCGACAGCATCACGGCGACCGGCAACGGCGCCCTGCAGATCGAATACGTCAAGGCCCTGCTCGCGAAGGCCGTCGAACAGCAGAGAGCGGGCACCGATTCGCAAGGACGGGTATACTCGCGTTCCTCAGGAAGCAGAGCGGCCTCCAGCGGCTGCCCAGCGGCGGCAAACACCCTCAACTGCCCGCCACCAGAGCCACTGCAGCTCCAACACCGACCTGCTAACGCGGCACTCTCCACCAACGACCCCAGGCCGGCAACCAACCTTGTCGCCGCCAACGGACAACCCATCGACGCCCGCACCCACATCATCAACAACCAAAGCTGGCGCGCACGCCAGCCCGACGACCTGCGACATACCCTAACCAATCGCCGCGACGGCGAGCCCATGGGATCGCTCAGTCGACTCGGGCCAAAGTGCTTCGGACCAATGATACGAGGCGAGAAGTATCCGCCAAACTTCAAGGCGCCAAAAGAAATAGAAAAGTACGATTCCTCGTACGACCCCGCTGTATGGCTCGACACATACCTCATGGCGATGGGGATCGCGGGTCACACTGACCTGCTCGCCGCCTATTACCTCCCCCTGATGATGGAGGGGACGTGCAGGCAGTGGATCAATACTCTTCCCCCGGACAGTATCGACTCCTGGGAGGAAATGCGCGAAGCCTTCGTCAGGCACTTCGAGTGCTCCTACACCCGCGCCACCACCATTGAGGACCTGGAACGGTGCGTCCAGTGACCCCGTGAGTCGACCCACAACTGGGTCCAACGGTGGCAAGAGCTTTGGTACAACGTGGTCGGCATCCACCCGGACACCGCGATCCATTGCTTCAAGACCTCGTGCCGCTACGAGCCCCTAGTCGCCAAGCTCAAGCGACACTCCCGCACACTTGACAACATCCCCGACCTCCTCGAGATCGCCAAACGGTACGCCGAGGAAGATCCAAACCAGGAAACTGACGACGAGTCAGGAGGTCAACGCCGCACGGGCGGCAACGACGGTGGACGCCGAACCGACCTACGCTACAGCGGCACTCGCCTCACTGGCAAGCTCCGCAGCGACGGGCGAGTCGACTTCGTCGCCAACGCCGGGCACGCGCAGCGCGAGCCCAAAAGCTTCCGCCGCGACGGAGGGCAACACCGCGACGGCGGCAACTACAAGAACAAGCCAAGGTTCGATCCCGCGGCCCTCCTTAACCAACCATGTGCGTTCCATAGCAGGGAAGGAAAGCCCGCAACGCACACCACCGCCGACTGCCACACCCTCAGGGAAATCGAGAAGGCACGGCGAGCGCGGGAGGACCCCGACAATGACCCGCCAAACGGCGGAAAATTCGGCAAAGTAGCCGGCTCGCTCCACACCTTCACAGGCTTCAACACGAAGCGCGAGAAGAAGGTCATCGCCCGCGCCGTCGCCGTCAACGCGGTGGCCCAAATAGACGTCCCCCAGTTCCTGAACTGGTCGGAGCATCCCATCACCTGGAGCCGCCAAGACCACTCGCCGCGCATCGAGTACCCAGGACGAGTCGCCTTGGTGGTCAAGCCCAAGGTGGCGACTACTGGCTCCCCAAGACACTGATGGACGGCGGCAGCTCCATCAACATCCTCTACCTCGACACCTTCAGGCGGTTGCGGCTCCCGCAGTCGATGATCGAGACGACCCACACCACATTCCACGGCATCGTCCCCGGTCGGAAGGCGTACCCGATCGGCAAGGTCATGCTGCCAGTCACCTTCGGCACACCGGCAAACTTCCGCACCGAGCGGATCGTCTTCGAGCTGGTGCCCTTCGACAGCCCCTACCACTGCGTCCTGGGGCGCCAGGCGTTCGCTAAATTCATGGCAGCGCCCCACTACGCGTACAACGCGATGAAGCTCCCCGGTCCGTGCGGCGTCATCACCATCCACGGCGACCCCGACATGGCCGCCGAGTGCGAGGCCAAAGGAGCTGAGCTCGCTGACGCAGTCATCGCAGCGGAGACAAACCACGCCGACGAGCTCGCCAAGTACACGAGCGGGGTCAACAATGACGACCCCACCATACTCAAGAAGCCCGAGGGCGCAAACACCTCAACCTTTGAGGCCACGACACACACTCGCACCGTCGAGATGGTCCCAGGCGACTCCAACCAGACGGTGACGATCGGGACGGGCATGAGCCCAGCATAGGAAGGCGCGCTCATCGAGTTCCTCCGTGAGAACAGGGACATCTTCGCATGGAAACCCTCCGACATGCCCGGTGTCCCCAGGGAGCTCGCTGAGCACAAGCTAAACGCCGACCCCAAAGTGCGACCTGTCAAGCAGTCCCTGCGGCCCTTCAATGAAGAACGTCGTCGAGCAATCGCCGAGGAAGTGCAGCGTCTACTCGCTGCCGGCTTCATCCGGCCAATCAAGTACTCCAAGTGGCTGGCAAACCCAGTCCTGGTCGAGAAGAAAAACGGGACCTGGAGAATGTGTATCGACTACACGAACCTGAACAGCGCCTGCCCAAAGGAGCAGTTCGTCCTCCCGCGGATCGACCAGATAATCGATTCGACCGCCGGCTCGGAGGCGCTATGTTTCCTCGACGCCTACTCTGGGTATAACCAGATCAAAATGGCTGTCGAAGACGAGGAGAAGACGGCGTTCATCACGCCATTCGGAGCCTTCTGCTACACCGCCATGACCTTCGGCCTCAAGAACGCCGGGGCGACCTACCAGCGGTGCATGCAAGAATGCCTCGCGAGCCAAATTGGCCGCAACATCCACGTCTACATCGACGACGTGGTCGTGAAGTCCGCTCGCCAAGGCGACCTACTCGCCGACCTGGCGGAAACCTTCACCAACCTGCGAAGATATAAGATAAAGCTCAACCCAGGCAAGTGCACCTTCGGTGTACCCGCCGGACAACTACTGGGGTACGTCGTCTCCAAACGAGGGATCGAGGCGAACCCCACAAAGATCGACACGATCGCCCGGCTCGGCAAACCCGAGTTCCTGCGCGACGTCCAGAAGCTGGCCGGGCGAGTGGCGGCTCTCAGTCGCTTCATCCCCCGCCTGGGCGAAAAGGCGATTCCCCTATACCGCCTGATGCGCAAGAACCCCACCTTCCAGTGGGACAAGGAGGCGGACGACGCGCTCCACGACCTCAAAAAGGTGCTACTTGCCGCACCACTACTCGCCGCCCCCGCCGACAAAGAACCCATGCTGGTTTACGTCGCGGCGTCCGAGCGCGTCGTCAGCGCCGTGATGGTCGTCGAGCGACCAGAGGAAGGAAAGGAGTGCCCGGTTCAGCGGCCGGTGTACTACATCAGCGAGGTCCTCACCGAGTCGCGCCAGCGGTACCCACAGTACCAAAAGCTAGTATACGCGGTCTTCAGGGCTCAGCGGCGCCTGCCGCACTACTTCCAGGAGCACCCGATCACGGTCGTCTCCTCAGCACCACTGCAAGATATCATCCGCAATCGCGAGGCGACCGGGCAGGTCGCCAAGTGGGCCGTCGAGATCGGCGTCCACAACATCAAATACGAGCCACGAAAGGCGATCAAGTCACAGGCACTGGCAGACTTCATCGCCGACTGGGAGGAGGCCCAGCAGCCAGAGAAGCTGTCGTACCTCCACTACTGGAGCTTGCACTTCGACGGCTCCAAGAACGCGGACGGCGCAGGCGCAGGGATAGTGCTGACTTCACCAAAGGGCGACAAGCTCCGCTACATCCTCTGCCTCGACTTCACGCCCTGCACCAACAACATGGCTGAATACGAGGCCCTACTCCACGGCATGCGAGCCGCCAAGGAGATGAACGTCAATCGCCTCCGCTGCTACGGAGATTCCGACCTTGTCGCGGGGCAAGTCGCCGGCACCTGCGACGCCGTCTCCCCTACCATGGCGGCGTATCGCCAAGCGGTGGACAAGTTGGGCGGCCACTTCACCGGCTACTCTGTCGAGTGGATCGACAGGCGAAAGAATGAGGAGGCCGACGCACTCTCCCGCATCGGGTCGGCTCGACTCGCGCCTCCCGCCGGCGTTTTCCTCGACACGATCACCAAGCCATCAGTCTCTCCCCCGAGGGAGATCGACATCGGAGTCCCACTCGAACCAGAGGCAGCCTTGGTCGCACTCGTCAACGAGACAGACGACTGGACCAAGCCCTACATCGCCTACCTGGAAGCCGGCACCCTGCCGGCAGACGAGACAGACGCTCGCATGATCGCTCGTCGATGCAAGTCCTACACCATAATCGACGGCGAGCTCCACAAGCGCAGCGTCACCGGCGTGTTCCAACGCTACGTCCAACCAGCTGAAGGACGCAAAATCCTCCACGACATTCACTCCGGTGACTGCGGCCACCACGCCGCCTCTCGCTCCCTGGTCTCCAAGGCTATGCGACATGGCTTCTACTGGCCCACCGCACACGCCGATGCTGTCGATATCGTCCAGCGATGCGCCGGGTGCCAGAAGTACGCCAACCAGACGCACGTGCCGAGCTCGGCGCTCAAAACAATCCTCATCACCTGGCCATTCGCCGTATGGGGCATGGACATGGTAGGCCCCTTCAAGAAAGCCCCCTCCGGCTACACCCACTTGCTAGTCGCCGTCGACAAGTTCACGAAGTGGGTGGAGGCCAAGCCAGTCCGGAAATGCGACGGGAAGACCGCTACTAAATTCCTACGCGAGCTCATATATCGCTACGGGTTCCCAAACAGTATCATCACGGACAACGGCACCAACTTCGCCAAGGGAGCCATGGCCGAATTCTGCGAAGAGAACCACATCCGGCTCGACCTCGCGTCAGTCGCCCACCCGGAATCCAACGGCCAGGCGGAACGGGCCAACCAGAGCATCCTCCACGGCCTAAAGCCGCGACTCCAAGTACCACTCGAGCGCACCGCCGGGTGCTGGGTCGAGGAGTTGCCCTCTGTCATATGGGGGATCCGCACCTCAGTCAACAAATCGACGGGATTCACTCCCTTCTTCATGGTCTACAGCGCCGAGGCAGTCATGCCCACCGACCTCGAACACGACTCGCCACGGGTCGTCCACTATACGGAGGCTGCAAACGAGCTTGCCCGCCAAGACGGGATCGACCAACTCGATGAAGCACGCGACCTCGCTCGATCACGCAGTGCCATCTACCAGCAAGGACTCCGCCGTTACCACAGCCGGCGGATGAAAACTCGCACCTTCCAGGAGGGCGACCTGGTGTTACGCCTGATCCAGGACAAGAAGGGCATGCACAAGCTCTCCCCCCCGTGGGAAGGGCCATTCGCTATCGGGAGTGTACTCGGCAACGATGCCTACTACATCATCGACGTCCGCGGGGACGGCGAACTCGACGTCAAGCGACCATGGAATGTAAACCTCCTTCGGAAGTTCTACTCCTAGAACCCCACACATGTACTCTCCAGTCGCTATGAAATAAAAACAAACGGTTGCCGCAAATTGCGCCTACTCTCCATGACTTGTGCCACTCGCACTCGTAATAGCAGCGTTACGCTAAATGCAGAAGTCAACCTTTGGTACAGCGATCGGCACGGCTAAGTAGTGCGGTGTAAGAGCACTGAATCACCTCAGGTCTTGCATCGTCCACGAAAAACGCCCACCCGGAGCCCCATTGGAGTCGCCTAGCTCGACTGGTTCTACGAGCCAAGACAACTACCCTCGCTTCTCACAGCGACCTTGGTCCTCCGCATCCTCGGCATAGCGACTCGAACGGCTAAGTACCACGCTCGGGGACTGAAGACCAGTCCGTCGTGAGCGGTCAGGGAAAACGCCAAGTACGAGAGCATACCCAGGACTCGCCACGCGACTGACCCCACGGGCCAGGCAGGAGTGACGCGCTCACACCAACGCGCTAAGTCCTCAACCACCCTCGAGTCGCGCCTCGAACTACCAAGTACCACACTCGGGGACTCGGCCACCCGACCCCGTTCGCGCACGGGAAAATGGTAAAGTACAGAGCACTCAAGGGAGTCGCCTTGCGACTGGCTCTCCGAGCTCGAGCGAGTCGACCAAAACAACAAAACACATGATAACAACACACACATCATATACGAGGTAAACCCCACAAAAGGGCGGACGCGCTCGGGGACTCGTCCAAAATCAGTCAAAAGCACACAAACAAATATCAAAATAGACACGACGTCTCATTCAATCGCATGTTGCATTGTTTCATGTTACAAAATATGCCCGCGTGGCAGAACTGCTGCTAACGCCACAAGGCAAACTACCCTACTCTGCAGGCTTCGACGACGACTCGCCAGCATCCCGGCGATTGCGGATGAACACCATGTACGGGTTTGACGGATACGTCGTCAGTTCACCCGCCATCGCCGCGCGAAAAGGCTGCTCGACCTTGAAGTCACGATGCGGCGGCTCGGGGTCGTTCGGCGCGACAACCGTCTCCTGGTACGGCAGGAGGTCGCCCATTGCCCAGACACGTTCCGAGTACGTGGCAGCACGTTCTTGCAACTTGAGCACCTCGGACAGCTCCACCGCGCCAGTCGACGATGGATACCCACTCGTCACATCGTCAACGTCGAAATCTTCGGGGAAGTGGGCGAGTCCAAGGCTCAGTGCCGTCGACGCTCCACGCCGAAACGCCGACCGCGTCATGAACTCAACAACCGCGGGCGCCTTCTCCAAATACTTCCACACCTCAACAAGGTCGCTGGGAATCACCTCTGTGGGCGATATTTCTTGGAGGTAGGCACGGATGGACGTCGCCGACAACGTCGCCGAATCGACGAGCATGCTCACGCACTGCCTCGCGTCGAGCGAGCTAGCCTCTTCTTCGCTATCAATGATGCGACCTGCGAGTAGAAGACAATGATAAGTACGACAGACACCACGAAAACCACAATTACTAGAAAGAGAAGATGTACTCACCAAGCAACGGGCGGGCGAGTCCCGTGATGAAGCACTGAAGCGACGTGTGGTCGTCCTGAAGCCCAGCAATAAGGACTTCCGACACCTTGCGATCCTCCTCAGCGGCCGCAATGGCGGCCTTAGCTCGCCCGTCCGCTGAGTTCGCTTCTTCTCTCGCCTCCCGCAGTTCGCGCTCGAGGTCGGCGATCCGCTGTTCAGCGGCACCCAGAGCAGATCGCGCCGCCACCAACTCACCAGCGGGAACAAGCCCCTGGCGAGCTTCCTCTGCCTTCACAGCAACAGCCTGAAGCCCTGTGTTCGCCTCCTGGACGATGGCCAGCTCCCTCTCCGCCCGCTGTTTCGCGGCCAATCGGTCCGCTGATTCAAGCTGCAGACCCTGCACACCACCAAAAGGTTAATCAATGAAGAATTCCTAAGTGCCCACCCGCTGCAATTCAGCGCGTGCGCACTCGGGGACTGGCGGTCAAGAAAAATTCCTAAGTACCCACCCGCTGCAATTCAGCGCGTGCGCACTCGGGGACTGGCGGTCAAGAAAAATTCCTAAGTACCCACCCGCTGTAATTCAGCGCGTGCGCACTCGGGGACTGGCGGTCAAAAAATTCCTAAGTGCCCACCCGCTAAAATTTAGCGCGTGCGCACTCGGGGACTGGATGCGACAAACAAAAAAAATGAGAAATTATAAGAATCAGGCCGCTGCGAAGCACCGACCTGATCCTCGGGGACTAGATGTACCTGGATGGCCGCGCCAAGCATGCTGTGGAGTTGTACCGCGTCCACGGACGCGAGAAGTGCCGGCGTGTGCCCGCGACGCTGGTCGACTTCAGCGTCGCCGGTCCCAGGAGCGTGGCTCGAGGGCGCAGGCCCACTCGCCGTGGTCGCCTTGGTCACGAAGCGCGGGAAGGTGGCGATAGAGGCACCCGCTCCGAGAGAGGTCGCCTCTGCCGTTCCAGGCAAGGAAGCACCCTCCTTCATAGACGCGGCTGCCTCCATCACGGGCCCGGCTGGTAGGACCGCTGTATCGTCAGAGATAGTGACGGTGTCGTCGCCCTTGGCCTTCTTACTGCCATCCGCCGAGGCGACGACCTCGTCCGTCTTCCTCTTGCGGGAAGGATCTTCCTCGCTAGCGGCGGAGGGCACCTTGGCCACTGTCGGGTGGCCCATCCTCTTCACCCTGGTCCTGCGCATCAATCGAATCAACAAAGACAATCGAAATAAGTTATGGAAAATAAGGAGGGGTGAGCGCGCTCACTTGGCGACTGGGATGAAACGTAGCCCCGTATGGAGGCCGGCCGGTTTTTCTAGTTCAGGGCCCAGTCGGCGACTGAGCCCCAGTTCTAGGACGTCGCGTGCCCAAGACACGGACGGCTTCTTCGTCGTTGAGGCTGCAGCTGGCGCCTCTGGGATATCCTCGGCGGGAGCTTCCTCGCGAGTTGGAGCCGCTGTAGCCGGAGCTTCCTTGCGAGGCGAAGCCTCCGTAGCTGGAGCCTCCCCCGGCCCAGAGACTGGGGCGAACGGCGGAGGCATTGAGGCCAGCGGCACTTCCACGGTCACCGCGTCCAGCGCGGCTGTCGTTGGCGGCGCGCCGTCACCGACTGGGCTGGGAGCATCGGAGCTGCTCGCCGAGTGCGGCGGTGAGGCCGTCCTCGACGGTTTCGTTTTCTTCTTCGGGGGGGCCTCGCCTCCCTTTCCTTCTTCTTCTTCTTTGACGGAGTGGCTTGACGGCGTGAGGTGGTCTCTGGGAGCTCGTCGTCGTCATCATGACGCTCGAGGCTTCTGCTCGCCTCGATCTCGCGCTGTCGTTGCCCGCGGGTCTTTCGGATCAGCAGGGCGACCTCCTCTTCGGATTCGTCCTCGTCGTCCTCGTTGCCTCTCGCAGGCGGCGATTCGCCTATATCCTGGGCGGATGGGCCCGAGATCTCATCATCTGAAGGTAGGAGCCACCCTTCCACCACTTGGAATAGCTGCAACAAATACAAGACAAAATCAGAATTACCGCGACTGCATATACTGCGACTGCGAGCAAGGTAAAGGAATTACCGTTGGAGCCGGACGCTTCGCGGTGTAGGGGGCGACCCCAGCCTGTGCATCCAGGTATACCGCCTGGGTAATCTTCTTCAACGCTGGGAGATAATCCTCCAGCTTCCACTCGTCGAGGCAGGCCTTCGTCGAGTCTCCCCGGCCTGTGTACTGGTACATGTAGTGGTCGCGCTGGGCGAGTGGAACGAGCCGCCGCCCAAGCCAGCAATTGTACAAGTTTATCGTCTGAAGGCCCTTCTTTTTCAGACCACGGATGGTTTGGAGCATCTCGTCGACAACCATCCGCTGGCCGTCGGGGAGCTTGCCGACTAGGATATGGCGCGGCTCGGAACGACTAGCGGAGTACCGCGGGATCACCACCTCGCCCTCCGGGGTCGCCCCGGCCACGTAGAACCACGACTTCTTCCAGTCGCTCGCTGCCTTGGCGGGTAGCATCAGATCAAAGAAAGAAGCTTTGGACTTGAGCTGAAACGTCAAGCCACCCGCGGCTAGCATTGGGCCGCCTGCCTCCTCGCGGCTGATCCGTCCGTGGAACAGATCTTGCCACAAGGGAAAGTAGGGCCGGCAGCCCAAATAGCATTCGCAGAACGCCACGAAGATGGCGAGCTGCTCGATGTTGTGGGGACCCAGATCTGAAGGCTGGATCCCGTAGTAGGCGCAGAAGCGCCGGAAGAATAGGGACGTAGGAAACCCTAGCCCCCGCTCGAGATGACTGGTGAAACAGACGAATTCCCTCTCTCGCGGGTTTGGGGTTGTTTCTCCGGCTGCGGGGATATGCCAACAGCCGGCTCGCAGGATCCCGGCCTCCTCGAAGGAGGCCAGCTGCGCCCTCGTGCACTTGGACCTACCCCATGGTTCGGTGGAAAGGGCCATGGCCGAGAGATTGGTTGGAGATCGGAGGATTTCGGGTCGACTGGATCGCGGAGCAAAGGAAAATGCGCGCACTCGGAAGAAGTGGTGAGGAGTTGGCTCTACGATTGCCTGCCATTCCTCTTATATAGCGGGAGTTACCCGCCAAATCAGGGAGCCGTTACCACGCGGTGATTACGCCAAAAGTTACCGTTGGATTACCCCAACGGCTAGTTTGACCACGCCTGACGGTCCAACTACGGCCACTCGACTCGCCGACCCAATCACTAAGACAGTGTTTTCGCCGACTCAACTCGCCAAAGCTGCGACCTGGATCATTGGTTGTCTCCTTTATACAGGAGCCCGCCGACGATTCGACTGGGTGCCTACTCTGAAGCCGTATACTCCGACTGCCAGCAGCCACCTACGCCTAATCGACGACGGCCTCGGGGACTACTGATGGGGATATGCCTACCGGGGTATACCCAGCAGGACGTTTCCGACTGGCCCAAGACCCGGTGAGTGGGCCTGCAGAACGGCGAGTGGATCGAAGCCCAGCCAGGAACTGAGCGACTGGAAGCTGAAGGCCCAGGCGAGTAGATAGGCCCAATCGGGTGAGGTTAAACGACTACTGAAGCTTTAACCGAATCGGTTGAGATATGTACACCCTAGGGGAGGTAAGCCTATATAAACCTCCCTATAGGGTGAGTAGAGACACGTTCCCTCATACACCCAAGCGACTCGCCGCCTAGCCGCCGAGCTCGCCCATTGTAACACTTCCATAATACAATCTAGCAGGAGTAGGTCTTTACCCTCCGGGGGGCGAACCTGGGTAAACCCCTGTGTCTTTGCCCTCATCTCGCACCGCAGATGGCTGGCCGCCCTTGCCCCTCGTTCTACTACTCGCTGCCGATTGCAGCATCTGCCGTGACAATTCCCACGACAGCCTCCGTACGGGACTGCGCTTCATTCCAGTCGCCAAGTGAGTACATTTTCCCTCCTTTGTCTTCCGTAGCAGCTCGAATTATATTGCTTACATGATTGTTGAACAGGACCGGGGTGAAGAGGATGGTCCACCCAACCGTGGCTAAGGTGCCACCCATCGTTAGCGAGGAGGATCCTTCCCGCAAGAGGAAGGCGGACGAGGTCGTCGTCTCTGCGGATGGCAGCAAGAAAGCCAAGGGTGACGACGTCGTCACGATTTCTGACAACACGGCGGTCGCACCAGCCGGACCTGTAACGGAGGCAGCCGCGTCTACGAAGGAGGGCGCTCCCTTGCCTGGAACGGCCGAGCCGACCTCCTTTGGAGCGGGTGCCTCTATCGCCACCTTCCCGCGCTTCATGACCAAGGCGGCCGCGGCGAGTGGAACTTCGCCCTCGAGCCACGCTCCTGGGACCGCCGATGCTGAAGTCGACCAACGTCGTGGGCACACGCCGGCTCTCCTCGCGTCCGTGGACGCGATACAACTCCACGGCATGCTTAGCGCAGCCATCCAGGTACCTCCAGTCCCCGAGGATCAGTTCGGTGCTTTGCAGCGGCCTGATTCTTTTAATGTCTTATTTTTATTTTTCGCATCCAGTCCCCGAGTGCGCACGCGCTGAATTTTAGCGGGTGGGCACTTAGGAATTTCTTTGAGTACCAGTCCCCGAGTGCGCACTCACTGAATTTCAGCGGGTGGGCACTTAGGAATTTTTTGGTTGCCAGTCCCCGAGTGCGCACTCGCTGAATTTCAGCCGGTGGGCACTTAGGAATTTTTTGATTGCCAGTTCCCGAGTGTGCATTCGCTAAATTTCAGCGGGTGGGCACTTAGGAATTTTGCTTTGATTAACCTTTTTGGTGATGTGCAGGGTCTGCAGCTTGAGTCTGCTGACCGATTGGCCGCGAAGCAGCGCGCGGAGAAGGAGCTGGCCATCGTCCAGGAGGCGAACAAAGGGCTTCAGGCTGTTGCCGCGAAGGCAGAGGAAGCTCGCCAGGGGCTTGTCCCCGCTGGTGAATTGGCGGCGGCGCAATCGGCTTTGAGTGCGGCTGAACAGCGGATCGCCAACCTCGAGCGCGAGCTGCGGGAGGCAAAGGAAGAAGCGAGCTCGGCTGACGGGCGAGCCAAGGCCGCCATTGCAGCCGCCGAAGAGGATCGCAAAGTGTCGGATGCCCTTGTTGCTGGGCTTCAGGACGACCATACGTCGCTTCAAAGCTTCATCACGGAACTCGCCCGCCCGTTGATTGGTAAGTGCGTCTGCCCCTTCTAGTGGTTGTGCCTTTTGTGGTGTCCGTCGTATTCATTATTGTCTTCTACTCGTAGGTCGCATCATTGATAGCACGGAAGAGGCGAGCTCGTTCGACGCGCGGCAGTGTGTAAGCATGCTTGTCGACTCGGCAACGTTGTCGGCGACGTGCATCCGTGCCTATCTCCAAGAGATATTGCCCACGGAAGTGATTCCCAGCGACCTCGTTGAGGTGTGGAGGTATTTGGAGAAGGCGCCCACGGTCGTTGAGTTCATGACGCGGTCGGCGTTTCGGTGCGGAGCAGCGACGACACTTAGTCTTGGACTTGCCCACTTCCCCGAGGACTTCGACATCGACGATGTGACGAGTGGCTACCCATCGTCTACTGGCGCGGTGGAGCTTTCCGAGGTCCTCAAGTTGCAAGATCGTGCCGCCGCGTACTCGGAGCGTGTTTGGACAATGGGCTACCTCCTTCCGTACCAGGAGACGGTCGTCGTGCCGAACGACCCCGAGCCGCCGCATCGTGATTTCAAGGTCGAGCAACCCTTTCGCACGGCGATGGCGGGTGAACTGACGATGTATCCGTCGAACCCGTACACGCCGTTCATCCGCAATCGCCGGGGTGTTGGCGAGTCATCATCAAAGCCTGCAGAGTAGGATAGGTTGCCTTGTGGCGTTAGCAGCAGGTCTGCCATGCGGGCATATTTTGTAACATGAGACAATGCGACATGCAATCGAATGAGACATCGTGTCTATTTTGGTATTTGTCATGTGTTTGTGATTGATGTTTGAACGAGTCCCCGAGCGCGTCCGCCCTTTTGTGGGGTTTACCTCGTATGTGATATGTTTGTTGTTTTTATGTGTTTTGTCATTGTGGTCGACTCGCCCGGGCTCGGAGAGCCAGTCGCTAGGCGACTCCCTTGAGTGCTCTGTACTTTGCCGTTTTCCCTTGCGCGAACGAGGTCGGGTGGCCGAGTCCCCGAGCGTGGTACTTGGTTGTTCTAGGCGCGACTCGAGGGTGGTTGAGGACTTAGCGCGTTAGTTTGAGCGCGTCACTCCTGCCTGGCCCGTGGGGTCAGTCGCGTGGCGAGTTCTGGGCATGCTATCCTACTTGGCATTTTCCCGGACCGCTCGCGATGAACTGGTCTTCAGTCCCCGAGCGTGGTACTTAGCCGTTCGAGTCGCTATGCCAAGGATGCGGAGGACCATGGTCGCTGTAGGAAGCGAAGGCAGTTGTCTTGGTTCGTAGAACCAGTCGAGCTAGGCGACTCCAATGGGGCTCCGGGTAGGCGTTTTTCATGGACGATGCAAGACCTGAGGTGACTCAGTGATCTTGCACCGCACTACTTAGCCGTGCCGATCGCTGTACCAAAGGTTGACTTCTGCGGTTAGCATAACGCTATTATTACGAGTGCGAGTGGCACAAGACATGGAGAGTAGGCGCAATTTTGCGGTAACCGTTTCTTTTTATTTCATAGCGACTGGAGAGTACATGTGTGGGGTTCTAGGAGTAGAACTTCCGTAGGAGGTTTACATTCCATGGTCGCTTGACGTCGAGTTCGCCGTCCCCGCGGACGTCGATGAGGTAGTAGGCGTCGTTGCCGAGTACGCGCCCGATGGAGAATGGCCCTTCCCACGGAGGGGAGAGCTTGTGCATGCCCTTCTTGTCCTGGATGAGGCGTAACATCATGTCGCCTTCTTGGAAGGTGCGAGTTTTCACCCGCCGGCTGTGATAGCGGCGGAGTCCCTGCTGGTAGATGGCGGTGCGTGACCGAGCGAGGTCACGTGCTTTGTCGAGTTGGTCGACCCCGTCTTGGCGGGCGAGCTCGTTTGCAGCCTCCGTGTAGTGGACGACCCGCGGCGAGTCGTGCTCGAGGTCGGTGGGCATGACTGCCTCGGCGCCGTAGACCATGAAGAAGGGGGTGAACCCTGTCGACCTATTGACTGAGGTGCGGATCCCCCAGATGACAGAGGGCAACTCCTCGACCCAGCACCCGACGGTGCGCTCGAGTGGTACTTGGAGTCGCGGCTTCAGGCCGTGGAGGATGCTTTGGTTGGCCTGTTCTGCCTGGCCGTTGGATTCCGGGTGGGCGACTAACGCGAGGTCGAGTCGAATGTGATGCTCTTCGCAGAATTCGGCCATGGCTCCTTTGGCGAAGTTAGTGCCGTTGTCCGTGATGATGCTGTTTGGGAACCCGTAGCGATATATGAGCTCGCATAGGAATTTGGTGGCGGTCTTCCCGTCGCATTTCCGAACTGGCTTGGCTTCCACCCACTTTGTGAATTTGTCGACCGCGACTAGCAGGTGGGTGTAGCCGGAGGGGGCCTTCTTGAAGGGGCCTACCATGTCCATGCCCCACACAGCGAACGGCCAGGTGATGGGGATTGTTTTGAGCGCTGAGCTCAGCACGTGCGTCTGGTTGGCGTACTTCTGGCACCCGGCGCACCGCTGGACAATGTCCACAGCATCGGCGTGTGCGGTGGGACAGTAGAAGCCATGTCGCATAGCCTTGGCGACCAGAGAGCGGGCGCCGGCGTGGTGGCCGCAGTCGCCGGAGTGGATATCGTGGAGGATCTTGCGTCCTTCGGCGGGTTGGACGCAGCGTTGGAACACGCCGGTGACACTGCGCTTGTGGAGCTCGCCGTCGATGATGGTGTAGGACTTGCATCGACGAGCGATCATCCGGGCTTCCGTCTCGTCTGCCGGCAAGGTGACGGCTTCCAGGTAGGCGATGTAAGGCTTGGTCCAGTCGTCTGGCTCGTTGACGAGTGCGACCAGGGCTGCCTCTGGTTGGAGCGGGACTCCGATGTCGATCTCCCTCGGGGGAGAAACTGATGGCTTGGTGATCGTGTCGAGGAAGACACCGGCGGGTGGTGCGAGTCGAGCCGACCCGATGCGAGAGAGTGCGTCGGCCTCCTCGTTCTTCCGCCTGTCGATCCACTCGACGGAGTAGCCGGTGAAGTGTCCGCCCAGCTTGTCCACTGCCTGGCGGTACGCCGCCATGGTAGGGGAGACGGCGTCGCAGGTTCCGGTGACTTGCCCAGCGACGAGGTCGGAGTCTCCGTAGCAACGTAGGCGGTTGACATTCATCTCCTTGGCAGCTCGCATGCCGTGGAGGAGGGCCTCGTACTCGGCCGTGTTGTTGGTGCAGGGCGTGAAGTCGAGGCAGAGGATGTAGCAGAGCTTGTCGCCCTTTGGTGAAGTTAGCACGATCCCTGCGCCTGCGCCGTCCGCGTTCTTGGAGCCGTCGAAGTGCAGGCTTCAGTAATGGAGGTATGGCAGCTTCTCTGGCTGCTGGGCCTCTTCCCAGTCGGCGATGAAGTCCGCTAGGGCCTGCGACTTGATCGCTTTCCGAGGCTCGTATTTGATGTTGTGGACGCCGATCTCGACAGCCCACTTGGCGACCCGCCCGGTCGCCTCACGGTTGCGGATGATGTCTTGCAGTGGTGCCGAGGAAACGACCGTGATCGGGTGCTCTTGGAAGTAGTGCGGCAGGCGCCGCTGAGCTCTGAAGACCGCGTATACCAGTTTTTGGTACTGGGGGTACCGCTGGCGTGACTCGGTGAGGACCTCGCTGATGTAGTACACTGGCCGCTGTACTGGGCGCTCCTTTCCTTCCTCCGGTCGCTCAACGACCATCACGGCGCTGACGACGCGCTCGGAAGCCGCGACGTAAACCAGCATCGGTTCTTTGTCGGCGGGGGCGGCGAGTAGCACCTTTTTGAGATCGCGGAGCGTGTCATCCGCCTCCTTGTCCCACTGGAAGGTGGGGTTCTTGCGCATCAGGCGGTATAGGGGCATCGCCTTTTCGCCCAGGCGGGGGATGAAGCGATTGAGAGCTGCTACTCGCCCGGCCAGTTTCTGGACGTCGCACAGGCACTCGGGTTTGCCGAGCCGGGCGATCGTGTCGATCTTCGTGGGGTTCGCCTCGATCCCTCGTTTGGAGACGACGTACCCCAGTAGTTGTCCTACAGGTACACCAAAGGTGCATTTGCCTGGGTTGAGTTTTATCTTGTATTTTCGCAGGTTGGCGAATGTTTCCGCCAGGTCGGCGAGTAGGTCGCCCTGGCAAGCGGACTTTACGACCACGTCATCGATGTAGACGTGGATGTTGCGGCCAATTTGGCTCGCAAGGCATTCTTGCATGCACCGCTGGTAGGTCGCCCCGGCGTTCTTGAGGCCGAAGGTCATGGCGGTGTAGCAGAAGGCTCCGAATGGCGTGATGAACGCCGTCTTCTCCTCGTCTTCGACAGCCATTTTGATCTGGTTGTACCCAGAGTAGGCGTCGAGGAAACATAGCGACTCCGAGCCCGCGGTTGAATCGATTATCTGGTCGATCCGCGGGAGGACGAACTGCTCCTTTGGGCAGGCGCTATTCAGGTTTGTGTAGTCGATACACATCCTCCAGGTCCCGTTCTTCTTCTTGACCAGGACTAGGTTTGCCAGCCACTTGGAGTATTTTATTGGCCGAATGAAGCCTGCAGCGAGTAGACGCTGCACCTCCTCGGCGATTGCTCGGCGGCGCTCTTCATTGAAGGGCCGCAGCGACTGCTTGACAGGTCGCACTTTGGGGTCGGCGTTTAGCTTGTGCTCAGCGAGCTCCCTAGGGACACCGGGCATGTCAGAGGGCTTCCATGCGAAGATGTCCCTGTTCTCACAGAGGAACTCGATGAGCGCGCCTTCCTATGCTGGGCTCATGCCCGTCCCGATCGTCACCGTCTGGCTGGAGTCGCCTGGGACAAGCTCGATGGTGCGGGTGTGCGTCGTGGCCTCAAAGGTTGAGGTGTTTGCGCCCTCTGAGTTGGGCTTCTTGAGTATGGTGGGGTCGTCGTTTTTGACCCCGCTCGCGTACTTGGCGAGCTCATCAGCGTGGTTGGTCTCCGCCGCGATGACGGCGTCAGCGAGCTCGGCTCCTTTGGCCTCGCACTCGGCGGCCATGTCGGGATCGCCGTTGATGGTGATGACGCCGCACGGCCCGGGGAGCTTCATCGCGTTGTACGCGTAGTGGGGCGCTGCCATGAACTTGGCGAACGCCTGGCGCCCCAGGACGCAATGGTAGGGGTTGTCGAAGGGCACCAGCTCGAAGACGATCCGCTCGGTGCGGAAGTTTGCGGGTGTGCCGAAGGTGACCGGCAGCATGACCTTGCCGATCGGGTACGCCTTCCGACCGGGGACGATGCCGTGGAACGTGGTGTGGGTCGTCTCGATCATCGACTGCGGGAGCCGCAGCCGCCTGAAGGTGTCCAAGTACAGGATGTTGATGGAGCTGCCGCCGTCCATCAATGTCTTGGGGAGCCAGTAGTCGCCGACCTTGGGCTTGACCACCAGGGCGACTCGACCTGGGTACTCGATGCGTGGCGAGTGGTCTTGACGACTCCAGGTGATGGGCTGCTCCGACCAGTTGAGGAACTGGGGAACGTCCATCTGGGCCACCGCGTTGACGGCGACGGCGCGGGCGATGACCTTCTTCTCGCGCTTCGTGTTGAAGCCTGTGAAGGTATGGAGCGAGCCGGCCACTTTGCCGAATTTTCCACCGTTTGGCGGGTCGTTGTCAGGGTCCTCCCGCGCTCGCCGTGCCTTCTCGATCTCCCTGAGGGTGTGGTAGTCGGCGGTGGTGTGCGTTGCGGGCTTTCCTTCCCTGCTATGAAACGCACATGGTTGGTTAAGGAGAGCCGCGGGGTCGAACCTTGGCTTGGCCTTGTAGTTGCCGCCGTCGCGGCGTTGTCCTCCGTCGCGGCAAAAGCTTTTGGGCTCGCGTTGCGCGTGCCCGGCGTTGGCGACGAAGTCGACTCGCCCGTCACTGTGGCGCTTGCCGGTGAGGCGAGTGTTGCTGTAGCGTAGGTCGGACCGTCGTCCGCTGTCGTTGCCGCTCGTGCGGCGTTGACCTCCTGACTCGTCGTCAGTTTCCTGGTTTGGATCTTCCTCCGCGTACCGTTTGGCGATCTCGAGGAGGTCGGGGATGTTGTCGAGTGTGCGAGAGTGTCGCTTGAGCTTGGCGACCAGGGGCTCGTAGCGGCACGAGGTCTTGAAGCAATGGATCGCGGTGTCCGGGTGGATGCCGACCGCATTATACCAGAGTTCTTACCACCGTTGGACCCAGTTGCGGGTCGACTCGCGGGGTCCCTGGACGCACCGCTCCAGGTCCTCGATAGTGGTGGCGCGGGTGTAGGAGCACTCGAAGTGCCTGACGAAAGCGTCGCGCATCTCCTCCCAGGAGTCTATACTGTCCTGAGGGAGGGTGTTGATCCACTGCCTGCACGTCCCCTCCATCATCAGGGGGAGGTAACGGGCGGCTAGCAGGTCGGTGTGGCCTGCGATCCCCATTGCCATGAGGTATGTGTCGAGCCAGACAGCGGGGTCGTACGAGGGGTCGTACTTTTCTATCTCCTTCGGCGCCTTAAAGTTTGGCGGGTACTTCTCGCCTCGGATCATTGGTCCGAAGCACTTGGGGCCGAGTCGACTGAGCGACCCCATGGGCTCGCCGTCGCGGCGATTGGTTAGGGTGTGTCGCAGGTCGTCGGGCTGGCGTGCGCGCCAGCTTTGGTTGTTGATGATGTGGGTGCGGGCGTCGATGGGTTGACCGTTGGCGGCGACGAGGTTGGTCGCCGGCCTGGGGTCGTTGGTGGAGAGTGCCGCGTTCGCGGGTCGGTGTTGGAGCTGCAGTGGCTCCGGTGGTGGGCAGTTGAGTGTGTTTGCCACCATTGGGCGGCCGCTCGAGGCCGCCCTGCTTCCCGAGGAACGCGAGTATACTCGTCCTTGCGAGTCGGCGCCCGCTCTTTGCTGCTCGACGGCCTTTGCGAGCAGGGCCCTGACGTATTGGATCTGTAGGGCGCCGTCGCTGATGGCCGTGATGCTGTCGGCTGCTGCTCGGCCTGCCACGAGGTTGTCCATCGGGGTGGAGAACAGTGGGAGGTCGTTTGCGTCTCGCTCCCGTGAGGAGACTACTATCCGCGGCTGGTCCCTGGGGGGTGTGCGGTTGGGTGGAGGCGGGGCGCCCATCGCCGTCGACCCTGGCGGGGGTCGGGCGCTTCCTCCTGGTGGCGCGTTCTCGCAGATCGCGTGCTCGGCCACGCGGCCGGGTCGTTTTCGTCGTCGAAGTTCAGGGCGGCCCCTGAACGGTAGGGTTCAGGCGCGACCAGATCCACTGTTGGTGGTAGCGCGATAGCTCCTGTGCCGTCACTTGCTCGAGGCGGAATTTTTTGCGCTCGGCTTGTTCCTTGCACACCGCCTCCGCCAGTTTCAGGCGGAGTTCCTCGACCTTCGTTGCCGTGGCGTTGGGAGGGATTGGGGTGGAGAATGGATCCTCCGGCGGATCGGTGCCGGTCGCCATGTAGTTCGCGGCGTGGCGACCGGTTCCGTCGTGGAGGTCGGCGGAATTCTCCGACCCGGAGTCAAATTCGAAGATCCCAAGGATGGAGGGGTTCTCGAAGTCTCCCACGTTGGAGACCTGAGTGATGGAGCCCGCGGGTGAAGCCGCGGTGATGGACCCGGCGAGTGATGCCGGGGTCGCCGAGTCGGCGTCATCGTCGAGGCGTCTCCTGCGGCCGCTGAGTTTTTGGCCACGTCGCTGTGGGCCGAGTTGTACTCGAAGGCGAGGCGATGGATCGTGCGGATCTGGCTCTCGGAGAGCCGATCGCGTGGCGGCGACTCGCGGATGCGAGACGATGACGTCGGTGAGGCCGACGAAGAGGCTGATCGTGCTGATCGGCAGGATCACGCTGTGCGTGACGGGCCGCGCCGCCGGGACGTAGCTGCTCGGCAAGATTTGGAGCATCTCGCCGATCGCTATCATGCGGCCGGTGGCGACCGTCTCGTTGATGGGCAGATTGGATCTCGCCGCAGAACACCGGCCAGACCGGCCAGGCCCCACGGTGGGCGCCACTGTCGTGGGAATGGTCACGGCAGATGCTGCAATCGGCAGCGAGTAGTAGAACGAGGGGCAAGGGCGGCCAGCCATCTGCGGTGCGAGATGAGGGCAAAGACACAGGGTTTTACCCAGGTTCGGCCCCCTGGAGGGTAAAGACCTACTCCTGCTGGATTGTATTATGGTGGTGGTACAATGGGCGAGCTCGGCGGCTAGGCGGCGAGTCGCTTGGGTGTATGATGGAACGTATCTCTACTCGCCCTATAGGGAGGTTTATATAGGCTCACCTCCCCTAGGGTTTACATATCTCAACCGATTTTGTTAAAGCTTCGGTACTCGTTTAACCTAATCCGACTAGGCCTATCTACTCGCCTGGGCCTTCAGCTTCCAGTCGCTTGGTTCCTTGCTAGGCTTCAATCCAGTCGCCGTCTTGCAGGCCCACTCGCCAGTTCTTGGGCCAGTCGGAAACGTCCTGCTGGGTATACCCCGGTAGGCATATCCCATCACATGGGAATTCTTCCAAGTGCTTTCGCTACAAATAGCTGAGTACTCTTCTTTGGTGTTTGTAAGTGTTGTGTGAATGAACTTGTGCTAACATACCGCCCTTCCTAGGACTAATACATACTTGTGATTAAACCCCCTACAAACATCTGTAACTACATGAAAGTAATTAAGATATAAATATAACCACAGCCTTAAACTCTGAGATCCTACGCTCCCTAGTGCAAAGGTGTCCTAACGGGGGTTCAGGTTTCTATCACTCCGGCAACCCCATAATTAGTAGCCAAATACACAATGCATTCCCCTAGGCCCATAAATGGTGAAGTATCATGTAGTCGACGTTCACATGACACCACTAGAAGAATAGCACCACAACTTAAATACTAAACCATTGAATAATAACTCATTACAGATTCACTACTACCAACATGACTTCTCCCATGTCCTCAAGAACTAAACGAACTACTCACGAGACATCATATGGATCAAGATCAAAGATGATATGATAATGGATAACAATCTAAACATAAACAATAATCCAATGGTTCCACTCACAAGCATCAACTACAATAGTAATTAACACAGGTAAAATTTCCCCTAATGAACTAAGCAATATCCAACACAATTGTTACAGCGGGATGGAGTGATGATGATGGTGTTGGAGGAGATGATGGTGATGATCCCGATGAAGCCTAGATTGATGACGACGTTGATGGCGACGGTCTCCCCTCTTCGGGAAGGAATTCCCCCGGTAGAAATCTGTCTGCCGGAGAGATCTTTTTCTCTCGGTGTTTTTCGCCTCCCAGAGGCGGCGGAAGTCTATCTGTGGTTGACCCCCTGGTGTTAGGGTTCCGTAAGGAAGATATAGGCGAAGGGGCGGAGTCGGAGGCCGAACAGGTGGGCCAATTCCACCCTAGGTGAGGTCAGGTAGGCCCGCGCCTAGGGGGTTGTGGGGCCCCTGAGGCCCCCCTTCGCTCCTCCTTCTAGCTTCCTTCGTCTTTCGGTAAAATAATATGTTTCCATATTTTTCTGGTATTTTTCTGATCTTCGCGAAATTGCACCGAAACGCCGTCTTTTCCATCAGAATCCAGACTCCGACAGTCCATCCTCCAGGAATCATCCAACATGCATAAACAGATGAAAAGCCATAACTGATACCTCATAATAAGACAAATATCAATGAATAGAGGTAAATTATGATATAGAATGGTGATGCAAATTGGGCGTATCAACTCACTGCTTGGATGATTATCCAGACTTTTTATGCAGGTTTGAACTACTCTTCAAGGAACCTGCTAGATTCAGCTGTTGGAGGTACTTTCATGGGCCTCACTTTGGGTGTTGCTACAAGGCTCCTTGATAATATGATGTTTAACTACTCTAAATGGCATGTTGAGAGAGCTCCACATGGTAAGAAGGTAAATTCTATTGAGGAAACTTCCTCTTTGAGTGAAAAGATTGATGTTATTATCGTTATGCTTGTTAATGGGAAAGCTCCTTTAGATACTAATAGTGTTCCCTTAGCCTCTTTGGTTGATCAAGAAGATCAAGTTGATGTGAACTTCATTAGAAGCAACAATTTCAACAACAATGCCTATAGGAACAATTTTGGTAGCAACAACAATTATAGGACTTATCCTCCTAATAATGGCAATTCCTATGGAAGCTCTTACAATAATGCTAGAAGTGCCCCCTATGAACTTGAAGTCATGCTCAAAGACTTTATTAGCAAATAAACCAATTTCAATAAGACCATAGAGGAAAAGCTTTTAACTTTTGAGAAAAATATTTCCTCTTTGTCTGAAGCTCAGTCTTCCTTGATTAATAAAATGGCTGCTAAATCTGAAACTATGGAAAACACCTTTGCTACTGCTAATGCCATACAAGTTACTATTGATGAAAATGTTAAGCTGCTAGCTCAACTCCATGCTAAGTGGGAAAGGGAAGCTGAAATTGATAGAAACAATAGTGTGTGCACCATCACCACTAAAACACTAGTAGTCCCTATTCCTCCTCCTACTATTCCTAAGCCTATTGAGCCTACTACTAGTGATGAGTTTGACTTTGATACTGATGGTTGCAATATTTCTGAAGTGATTATTCTTGCAAAAGCTTGCTAGAAGTCCAGATGCTAGTGATATGCATGCTGCTTTCACCAAACACATTACAGATGCTCTTGTTAAGATTAAGGAAGAGAAGCTAAAACACAAAGCTTCTATTCCTAGGAAAGTAGAAGATAGTTGGGAACCCATTATTAATATGCAAGTGAATGACTTTGATCTCAAAGCTTCATGTGATCTTGGTTCTAGTGTCTCCTAGGAAGATTTATGAAATGCTTGATTTGCCACCATTGGAAGATTGTTATTTATATGTCCCACTCAATGATAATGCTAAGAAGAAACTCATGGGGAGTATTAATGATGTTCTCATTATGGTTAACAATGCTTATGTCCCTGTTGATTTCTATGTTTTGGATGTTGAATACAATGCTCCTTGTACTATTACTTTGGGAAGACCTTTTCTTAGAACAGTTGGTGCCATCATTGATATGAAAGAAGGCACCATTAAATATCATTTTCCATTCAAGAAAGGTATTGAACACTTCCCTATGAGGAGAGAGAAGTTGATTTTTGCTCCTCCTTTGAAAGCAAGATTTGATGTTAATGCTTCCTCATTTGAAAATACTTGATTCTTCTTGCTTCTTGTGCCTAACTTAAAGGCGTTAAAGAAAAGTACTTGTTGGGAGATAACCCAAGAGTTTCCTTGAGACTTGGAAGTTATTACTTCAGTAATGACCTCTCCTTATCCTTTGTGTTTGCTTTTTGTGCCAAGAATGACCTCTGATGAGAGGGAAGTAAGATTTGGGAGTAAATTACATATTCATACCACATTTGGGGCAGCGGTGACGAGTTGGTACAAACTTTGGTAATTTTAACAAGTAAGTGCAATGTTTGGGGCAGCCAACGACAGATCGCTCAAAAACCGGTTTGATAGCGTGTTAACGCCGCGGGCCCGCTGTCAGATGCTGACTAGGCCCAAATGGCCGTTGGCCACCGTTAGAGAGCGCCCCCTTAGCACCTGGTCCGGCCCGACCCCCACCTGGAAACCGCCCCGCACTCCCAGCACCTGTCGCCCCCAAGCTCGTCCGTCGCCGTCGCATCGCCGCGCCGCGCCGCCGCACCCTGCCGTCACCATGCCCTCCAGCAATCATTCCGAGAGCAGCCAGGACAGCCTGCTCTCTGACTTCGCTGAGCAGCACGGCCTCAGTCCCCGCAAGCCGGTAAGTCCATACAGTTAGGGTTAGGGTTTGTCAAATTTGGGAATTTTTCCTCAATTTGGCCTCAAATGTTTGGGTTGGGGTTTAATCTTTGCTCCCTCTGCCTTTGTTTAGATCCCAGAAACCATTTTCGACCAAGAGTACACTGGCTATGATGATTGTGATTTGAGGTGCAAGCATGACATGCCCATGTACCGCTATGTTTGCTTTGATCAGTACAATGACAGAGAGAACACAGGGAGGAGGTTTCTGGCCTGTGGAAACAAGGTATGTGCAATGATCACCATTTTGACCTGACCAATATTTATGTACAGAAACATTTTAATATGACCTGGCCACCATTTGAATAAGACCTGTAAATTAGGTGGAAAGTAGATTATAGTATATGACCAGTAAATTAGATACTAGTATATGATCAGTAAAGAGATAGAAATTAGATACTAATATATGACTAGTATTTTTTTAAAGCTTTCCTTGCCTCTGCCTTTATAATTAAGCTACATAGTAAATTCCATAGCATGGTTGGTTGGTTCTTTGTGTAATTTAGCTCTTGTTTTAGCTACATAGATAATTTAGGTCTTGTTTTTAGCTACATAGATAATTTAGCTCTTGTTTTTAGCTACATATATACTTACCTATAGATAATTTAGTTGTTGTGACCCCAAAATTGTTTTAAGTTATTTTTGGATCTTGTTGATTCTTTGTGTAGGATGAGGCTATGTGTGACAAAGTGGATTGGGTAGATCGGCCGTGGCCAGCTACACTCAAAAATAGTCTGCTCAAGCTATGGGGTATGTATGATTTTGAGAGTGAAAGTAGAATGCATGGTAACGTGGAGTATGCCACTAAGAATTTTCAGCTGGTCTCGGAGAAAAGGGAGTTAGAGAGGAAGAACATGGAGCTGCACAAGCAACTGGGGAAGGCTTTGGAGTATGTTGCGGACTTGTCTAACCATGACTATGAGCTTGAAGTGTCCAAGAGGGAGAAGGCAGAGCAACTGGTTGCCTCACTCGAGGAACAAAACAAGAAGCTGCATACTCAGCTGGCAAAGAGGCCCAAGGCAAATGAAGATTATGCTGCTTTGAAGGAAGAAAAGAATAAGCTGGAGCACTATGTTGCAGATCTTCTCAAGCTCTCCCATGATCAGAAGGACAAGATGAAGAAGATAGTCCAGATTTGTGGTGAATGAGTTGTTTGCATGTTCTTGTAATGAATTAGTAGTTTGTATTGAATGTTGAACATCATGTTATGCAATGGATTATTCCTCTAGTTTCTATCTATGTTGAAGTGGATTCTAAATCATGTTATGTAATGGATTTTTAGTTTGTATCTGATGCATCTATTTGTCTGATGGATTATAAATATTTGCTATGATGAGCACGGTGGCGCCGCCCATTTGTGGTCGCCGGAGTAGTCACTTCTACGGCGGCGCCGCCCACTTGATTCTCATAGCTAAATGGACCAAATGTAGCACTACATAACATGAACCATGTCATGTCCATTACAACATAGATAAATCTCACATCATGTCCAGATTTAGCTCACTGGACCAAATGTAGCACTACATCAAATGGGCATGCATTACATCATGTCCATCTCACAACCAAAAGATTAACTATGGTAAGGCATAAAGTATTGCATGTCATTTACAACATAGTTAACTGATAAAATGAACCAACATGATTCAGTTTGAAGGGCCATCTTCCTGATCTGGTGGAACATAACCACAATTCATGTAAGCCCATGTCCTTGACCTCTTGTATGCTGGATATCCTGCTTCATACTCTGACTCTGTGGCTCTTACAGTAGATCTTGGTGGAGCTAGTCCTTGACCTCTTGTTGCAGCAGTGCTCCAGCTTGTTGAAGAACTTGGACCGGGAGCTCTTGGAGGAGCACTTGGAGGAGCTCTTGGAGGAGCTCTAGGAGGAGCACTTGGAGGAGCAGTTGGAGGAGCTCTTGGAGGAGCTCTAGGAGGAGCTCTAGGAGGAGCACTTGGAGGATCTCTTGGAGGAGCTCTTGGAGGAGCATCTTCATCTATATTCTACTTGTAAGATAAACCAGTCAGTCAGCAACAATGCAAGTTAAAACAATTACCACAAGTTAAAACAAATGACAGCAATGCAGGTTACTAACCACATGTTTGTTCTTTCTAGCAAGTAGATCTGCCCTCAGATCTTTAGTGCAACTTGTGTACCTATGGCCTTGCAAATTGCAGTTTGAGCAGGTAATTGTTCCCATCCTTGAGGTATCTTTAGCTTTGGGCTTCTCAAATTTCCCCTTCCTTCTCTTCTCTTGGTTTCTTCCTTTACTAATCTTGAAGTCAGGAGGTACAATGTCAGGAGTGTTGGTCTTTGTCCAATCATGTTGCCCAGGCACTGGAAAGATCATAGGCTTGAATGCTTCAATGTACATTGTTTTCTTGAAGAAACTGCTCACATAGTCTTCAGGTTTTTGCTTGGCCTTGATTATAGCAGAGCAAGCATGATTGCAAGGAAGACCTGTGACATCCCATCGCTTGCATCCACAAGTTCTAGCCACCAAGTCCACAGCATGTATCTGGTCACCTTTTCCATCTGTCACTTCCCACAGATCAGTGCCTGAAATTCTTGGTGTGCAGGGTCTGGAGTATGTCTTTGCAAGCTCTAACTGCTCAGTGAAGTTAGGTGTGATCTCCCACCTAGCAGATTGGCCACCAACTCTCTTTCCATGATTCCTAACCATTAACTTGTTTTTTATTCCAGTAAGCATTGTTCTTATGGGCTTCTTTCTCACATCCAAGATATATCTGTTGAACACCTCACTGAGGTTGTTAACAACCAGGTCTGTCTTACAATTGGTGTCAAATGCATGCCTTGCCCATGTGTGTGGTGGGATCTTACTCAACCATTTCCATGCATCTTCACTCTCAAGCTTTAAAGTTTCCATTGCAGCCTCAAACTGAGACCTATGGTAGGCATAGCTAGCTCTGTCCATGCATTTCTTCAAGTCTTCTCCTCTGAAACCAGCTATTTGAAAATTTGCATAAATGTGTCTTAAACAATATCTTTGATGGGCAGAAGGAAAGACTTGTGTCACTGCTTTGAGAAGTCCCTGCATTTAAATATGACAAGCATTTATATATCTTTGATGGGAAGACGCATTAAATAAGACAAGCATTTTTATAGGACAAACCTTTTGCCTGTCAGACATAATTGTGTAGGGTCCAAACTCTCCTTGTTCACCACCTAAATCATACTTCAACTGAGTCAAAAACCAACACCAATTGGCTGTGTACTCTTTTGGAACGACTGCAAAGGCTATAGGGAACATGTTGTTATTCCCATCTCGCCCTGTTGCAGCTAAAATTTGAGCACCAGTGCACAGTTTGATGAAGCATCCATCCAAACCTGCATTACAAATCACACTTTAGGGAAATAAACATAAAACAACACCAACATACACAATTAGCAAGTAAATGAAGAGTACCTATGAATGGCCTGCAACCTTTTAGAAATCCCTCTTTGGTTCCATTTAAGCAGAAGAAAAGACCATGAAAAGTGGGACCTGGATGGGGATTTTCTTCAGAAGGAGGAGGGGTAACTGTTTGCACAATTACCCTACTTCTAAGGTTTGTATCAATCACTGTTTGTGCCCAATCTCTAAGTCTGAAGTACTGCTCTCTGTGATCACCCAAAACAGCATCCAGCGCATGATTCTTAGCCCTATATGCCATCATCGTAGGCACCACAGCACCATACTGCAACTTTGCTTTATCAATCAATGTTTGAATGCATGTATTAGGATCTGATCTGAAGAGACCCTATACCTCTTGGCTAGCCATTTTGCACTAACCCTTGAATTTTTCCTTTCACTTGAAGTCTCACATGTATGCACATTATGCATCTTCCTAATAACCATTGTCTTCTCTCCTTTTATCACTGATGCTGTCATGTAGAAAGGACATGGCTTTTTTGGGCAATCCACAATGATACTAACATTGGAGTTTCTGTGATACTCATAATTCCTACTTTGTGCTATATGAAAATTAACCAATGCATCTCTGAGCTGCTTTGCATTTGTAAAACACATGAACACTGCAAGTTGCTCATGTGCTTGTAGTCTTTTGTCATCATACCATACCCTAGGTGGCCTTTTCTTTGCTCTACTCTTTCTACCCTTAGGTGGAACCATTGACAATGGTTCAAACTCATCATCATCATACTCTGGCAGAAAACCAGAGCACTTCTCTTCATCATCAGATGGTATAAAGTCTGGTTCATCAACAATTACCATAGCTGAATGGGACCTTTCAGTGGGTCCTTTCCTCTTAACAGACAACTTCTTTGGCCTCTGAGGTGCAGTGGGTCCTTTCCTCTTAAGAAGCACAGGTTCATCATGTGCTTCACTAGCTGGTTCAGCACCTGTTTGATCTGCACTTACAAACAAATCTTCAATGTCAGTATCACCTTGACAGTGTGTCATTGGATCATCTTTCGGTTGTCTCATCTCCTCCAAGATCTCATCCACTTCAGACTGATCCTTCTTCCTCATTTCTTCAGTATTATCAAAGTCTCCCATGTCAAACTCTGCATCATCTGAGCTCATATCTACATCCTCATCACTGTCCCACAGTGCTATTTCTTTCCCTTCCTGAATATTCACTTGGTTGTCCACTACTAGATTGTTACTAGCTACTTGACTAGGAAACACCTGACCATCATCATCCACGGTAAACACAGACTGTTCACTGAAATAGTAACAATAGTGAGGATCAACTATCATGATCTGCATCAAGGCTTCCCTAAATCTAATCTACTCCTAGGAGACAGAGGAAAAGAACTTACCCAAATCCGCCGGCTTCTGCACTCGCCGCTAGGTTCTGCTGCCACATCTGGGAGCTCTGGGCGAGCATCTGTGTCACCGCAGATGGACGGGACGGCCACAGCTCATCGAGGCCGTCGTCGAAGACACCTCCATCTCCAGCACTCCAGTTGTCGAAGAAACCCTTCCCGCCGCCACCATCGCCGCCACTTCCGCCGCCATCGCCCTCCTCCATCTCAAGCAAGAACTGGGGGAATAGAGTGCCGGCGGTTTCTAGGTGGGGGTCGGGCCGGACCAGGTGCTAAGGGGGCGCTCTCTAACGGTGGCCAACGGCTGTTTGGGCCTAGTCAGCATCTGACAGCGGGCCCGCGGCGTTAACACGCTATCAAACCGTTTTTTGAGAGATCTGTCGTTGGCTGCCCCAAACATTGCACTTACTTGTTAAAATTACCAAAGTTTGTACCAACTCGTCACCGCTGCCCCAAATGTGGTATGAATATGTAATTTACTCAAGATTTGGGGAGTTGTTGTTCCGAAACAGATTTCTGTCCTCCACCATAAAAGTTCGTGAGGATCCTCTGTAACTCGGATTGATCTAAAAATTTACGAATAAATCCCCCAGTATGTTATCTAACTTTTGTTAGTTCAACACTTTTTTATTTGAGCAACAGAAGATGTTCGAAAAAATCGATTTCTACCTGCTGGTTTGTTTTGACAGATTTCTGTCATTATTTGCATTTGCTTCTTATTGATTCCTTTTTGAGTTCTCTTTAGGTGAATTGAGATTTTTTAAGGAGTTAATACATTAGCTTGTGTTTTTAGTGAAAAGCCTTGCTGTTCTAAAACTTTGCCAGGGGTCTAATGTCTTTTGAATAAGCTAATGTTGCTAATGAATATTGTGTGAAGTTTTGTATGAAGGAAAAATTTCAGGTGTAAAGAGAGAATGATGCAATGAGATGAAGAATGGACAAAAGCTCAAGCTTGGGGATGCCACCATGGTGTCACCCCAAGAAATATCCAAGAGGTACAAGCGTCAAAGCTTGGGGATGCCCAAGGCATCCCCTTCTTTATCAATAAAAAGCTCAGGACTGTCTACACACTTCGTTTTTATTGTTTCATGCACAGTTGTGTTGTTCTTGGAGAATCTTAATTTCGTTTTCTTTACTTAGGTTGTTTAGTTTGCTTGAATAAAGAAGTTTGGACCCCCGTTATCGCTGTGTTGTTTTACAGATAAGTTGCTTGGTGTTGGAAAGGCGTAGTAAGTTCTTGCTTGAAGTGCAAGAGGAGCTTGCATTGACTGTGACTTAGACTTTAGCATGACATGCTAGGTGTTGTTTTAGCATTATGCTTAGTGATTATTGTTGTAGCATGTCTTGTTCCAAACAATTGGGATTGCTTAGTGTGCCTTGAAGAAATTATGCGTTGTTTTAGCATGCAAAAGCATAGTATTGTGGTATTCTCCTTTGATGCTTTGCTTGGGTTGACTTGGCACATGCTTACACCATGTTATGACTCTAAAGTCACCATTAGCCTCTATGATCATTTAGTCCTTGACTTGTAGTATAAATCTTTGCTTTGATTAGTATGCTTTGTTGCACTGCATGATTATGGCCATTATTGCTCTCTTAGTTGGTTGCTCCCGGTCTTTTGCTAGCCTCCACTTGTATGAGTAAGTTATACTCATGCTTCCAACTCCCAAGGAACCAAGTTATTCCAAAGTGTCCACTATAAACTCCTATGCATGGTGTGTTACACCATTCCAAGTACATTCTTGTTTTCAGCTATCTTCCAATTAAAAACTATTTTGTTATGTGAAAACTTAGTGATTAAAGCCCTCACGAACTTGATGGCACACTTTATTCTTTTCGCCTAATAAGCTTGAACCATTGTGACAACTTTGTTGTATATGCTTGCACTTATAAGTTGGAATTAGCAGAACCGTGCTATCACGGGGAACATTTTCAACATTGCACTCGTACTTTGTACTTAGTTAATATCATGCTCTTTTGTCTATGGATGTCACCGGTGTGAAATAAAGAGGGAACTTGTAAGTCCATGGAGTTTGTATTCTGTGTTAGAAAAACGTCTGGTCCGCTAGCCTAAGCCATGCCTAATCATGGTGGAAACTTGCAACATCACCATAATGAGCTATCTATGAAGCATCCTCAATAAAAAGCTATGCATATGGTAAATAAAAAGATTGGTGAGATGCTCATTGTCTGCTTGCCTTGTCATTTTGGTTAAGGGAAAGCTCCTGTACCATGTGCAAGGGGTACCCCATTGGCGGTTCTCTATGATATGCAAATACTTACAATGACAAGAACTTACCTGGACCCAAAGTTGAGTATGCATGAGTTGTGGCCCTCGTATTCAAGGGACTTGAGATTGCCAACTTATACTTTGTCAAGCATATACTCCAGCTTTGCCACTTTAACCTTAACCACTTCAATATGCTTATGATAAGGGCAATGAGGGCTGAAAGCTAACAAGTACCATAATTTTTGGAAGCTCTTTTTGAAACTTGTAATCCCTGCTTCCTTTACAAAAAGGCCCTGCTTCCAAAATTATTTGAGTCTCCACATTCTACCTTTAGGCACCATTAAGAGAGCATAGTTGTCATTATGTGTGCAGTGTTCCAAAGTTTATTAATTGATGCATATTGTGTTATTACTTGTTCTTGTGCTATTTGTTTCTAGTCACCCTTATAAACTTTGCAGGTGTCCTATGCATCTATATTGCTACTCTACGATGGACAAACTGATTGCCACTATGCTATGTTTTCTGTATGTGAAACAAACAAATGTTTTTCAATGCATGTTATTCATGATCTTTGTTTGTAGCCTTTCATGTTGCATGCATAGTTACTATGACCTATTGTTAGAACTCCATCTTTCATGCACATGTTTAGAGTTCTTTGATCCCAGCTTTCAATCCTTGCAAATGGTTGGATCTTTATTGTGAGGGTGCATGTCACCTCAAAAATTATTCTGTTTATCACTTACCTACTCGAGGACGAGCAGGAGTTAAGCTTGGGGATGTTGATACGTTAGAAACGTATCTATAATTTTTGATGCTCCATGCTCGTTTAGTATCTACTTTGCTTTGCTTGTCTACACTTTGAGGTGCTTTTTACATGTTTTCTGGTACTAACCTACTAACAAGTTGCAAGAGTGCCAGATGCCTGTTTTCTGTTGTTTTTCGTTTGAGAAAAGTTAGTAAAGAAATATTCTCGGAATTGGACGGGACAAACATCAAAGTCAATTACTTTCTGTGGGGAACAAGAAGTTCAGAGGGGAGCCGGGGAGGCGAGCCAGAGGGGCCACCCCCCCCCCTAGGCGCGGACATAGGTGGGCCCGCGCCTGGCTAGGCTTTAGCCACACCCCCCAGGAGCCGGAGGGGAGATAATCCCGGAGGCCTTCTCTCCAGTATGATGCGTGAGTACTTCCACCTTGGACTATGGGTCCATGTAGTAGATAGATGGTTTTATCTCCTCATTTGTGCTTTCATGTATATATCTTGTGACCTCCGTTCATGATCAAGATCTAATCTATTTGTAATCATGCATGTTGTGTTTGCGGGGATCCGATGGATATTGAGATTATTATGATGGTTTGATTAATGGTTTTGTCTTTATGATTCTATCATGTCTGTGTTGTTTGTGATCTTGCATGCTCTCCGTTGTTAGTAGCTATCTTGGCCAAGTAGTTGCTAGTGACTCCAAGAGGGGGTATTTATGCTCGATAGTGGGTTCATGCCTCTAGTTTCCAAGGGAAGTGGCAATAATCTCTTCAGTTGTAGATGTGTTATTGCCACTAGGGAGAAAACAACGGTCTCTTGTTCATGAAACATGTGGACTGTTTACCTTACACACTTTGCTTAAAGCAGTTGTCTGTTGCTTGCAACTTAATACTGGAGGGGGTTCGGATGATAACCTGAAGGTGGACTTCTAGTCATAAATGCAGTTGGATGGCGGTCTATGTATCTTGTTGTATTGCCCAATCGAATCTCATAGGATCTTTCTGACTAGTAATTGCATTGTTATGCCTTGCTCAGTTCCTGTCAATTGCCCTTTTGTAATTTGTTTATCCTTCATGCCATGTTGTTTATCTAAGGAGAGCACCTCTAGTGAACTATGGACCCTAGTCCAATCTTTACCATTGATACATCTTCCACTGTTACTTGTTTACTTGCTGCAAACCATTACCTACCACACCATACGTTTAATCCTTTGTTACAGCAAACCGATGAGCTTGATAACCTCACTGTTTCGTTGGGGCAAAGTCTTGAGTTTGTGTTGTACAGGTCTCCGCGTTTATTACAACACATGTGTGACGTTTCCTTCCTCCTACTGGTTCGATAACCTCGGTTTCTTACTGAGGGAAACTTGCTGCTTTGATGCTTCATACCTTGCTCTTGGGGTTTCCAACGAAGCGTTCCACGATAAGTGCTGGGTGCCATCAGGGATCTACTCACAAGTATCAAACATGATATGGACCAGTGGTATATGGATTACAACACAATCTAAAAATGTAATCTCTCCACCAAATAAAGACAAGTTTCCCGTCACAATCATGGAAATGACACTTTATATAATATCTAGGGTTCTTAGTCACAAACTATGAGGGAAATGCGATGGATCTTGGAGATGGACATGGACATGGAGATGGTGATGATGATGGTGCTGATGGAGATGTTGATGGCGAGGCCTTCCCCTACGTCAAGGAGGAGTGGTGATGATGATGGCGTCGATTTCCCCCTCACTAGAGGCTCTAGCACAGCAGGATATGCCCTCTCCCGGAGTATGAGAAGACTTTCGCCTCCGCCGCTGCCTCTGTAAATCATGGAAAAAATATGGTGTAGGTTTTCTAGACAAATGGAGGCGTCTGTAAAAAGGGAGAGCCGAGACGATGCTCGAGGGCCAAATGGGCCTAGGTGGCGTGTGCACCATGGTTGGCCGCGCCACCTGGCCTATTTTGGACCTCGTGGATCCCCTCGTGTGCTTCTTTTGCTCCATGGTCCTTCTCTTTATGAAAAACTGATCACGTATTTTTCCTCATATTTATTGATGTCCAAGATCCCTACAATAGCAAAATATTAAAAAAAGAGGAGGTTTTCTGCCTTCCAGAAATTAAATACTAGTGAAGTGGACTTTATAGGAAAGTACCATAAATAATTTTAAAAAGCATAAATAATGATATAAAAATGCAAATAACAATCTAAAATGATCATATATGTTATTATTATGATGATGATGCAAACTACACGTATCAAAGGAAATATAAAGGTCATGTTTGAGAGTCAACTCACATAGTTGAAGCTCTAGTATCATACAACCTCTCGATCTAGTATACTTTCTTATACATGGTAGACTCTCACACTAACACAACGTGTTGCAAAGATTTGTGGTGTTTGCATGATTTTCTAAAAGAAACGCTTCAGAGTGAAAATTTTAGATCAATGGTCACCATTATGATAAGGGGTGCTAACTTGTTGATGGTATATATACTGTGTGAGAAACATTTGTAAAGAGAATCGCTATCCCTAACGAAAAAAACAAGAAAAAATGTGATAAGGAATGTGGAGCAAGCATTTGAAAAGTTCCAGGATCTTACGCAATAATTGTTCACCACTCGGCTAGAACATGTGAGAAAGAACATTTGTCAGAGGTCATGTCTTCATGTGTCATCATTCACATCATGATTAACCCGACAATGTTTAGTTTTATTTCATCGGGCCTCAATTTGACCTAAAACATGCATTGGTCTAAGTTCTAAGATTTTATCGGCAAAAACATGTCCAAGTTGTTCATTAACAACTCTAGAATGATCTAGTTGAGCACATGTGGATCCATTAAGGAAACTTACAGATTCATATGTATTTATAGGATTTTATTTTGAATTTAAATTGTTGTTTGAACTATGTTGAAATATGAATTATTGTTGATATAACATGTTTGTGAAAATCCATCTTCCAACTCATATGTTTCGTCTAGTATGCTGAATAGGAAGAAAAGTGAGAAATCGACAAGAGGGTGGACAAATGGGAGTCCCCTTGCATATCACACTATTTTTTTTGATCATTTATCCAGACAACCCAAAAAGAACAGTTGGGAAGGACAAAGGGAGGCCCCTCTTTAGAGACGACATCAAGAAGTTTTACTTACATTTACTCTCCTAGATGGCGCATTGTACACAAGACGAGTGCGGAGTACCACAACAATATTAATTAAGAATGGAGTATCACCATATGTAGCCGGTACTGTCACAAGCAACCAATGATAATTAAGTAACAAAGTATTTTAGATAGGAATAAACCAACAATTAAAACTACAAGAAAAAACCCTGCGACATCCCATATGCCGGCTATACGTGCTAAGAAAAGAGCATCCGGAGGGAGAGAGTACATAGATATGGGTCAAGTGAATAAAAATATGCATGGTGTATGGTGTACATATAGTGGCTAGTCCAACATAATTAGGTTAGCTTTAACCCATTATATTTTGCAATGTTATTTATAAAATTGCTTCCAAGGTTTTGGCTAACATGTTGAAGAAGATTTTATCGGAGATCATTTCGCATGAGCAATCTGCTTTTGTTCTATGAAGGTTGATCACGGATAATAGCATCGCAGCCTACGAGTGTTTACACTTTATGAATAGAAACAAAGAAAAAAGAAGCATCAACATTGTGCACTGAAGTTGGATATGCAATAGGCATTTGATGGGGTCGAGTGGTCTTATTTCCAAGCTATTATGTTAAAATGGGCTTCAACACCTAGTGGGTAAGCCTTGTGATGAGAAAGATATAATAGGTTACATTTTTAGTTTTTTTAATGTACAGCTAATGAAAGCTTTCAAGCCTACAAGTGGCATCCACCGGAGAGACCCCACTGATATCTTCCAATTTGATCATATTTTACCGAAGTTTTTAACTTTAGTTTATATTTGTTTCCGATGGTTTCCACCTTTCAACTAACATTAATATTTGTGATGGCTTTCAGGTGCTGGACAATTCTTGAAGAATTTAAGGTCATTTATGAGTTTATTGGAGGAAATCAAACAAAACATCAATTGGGAAGATCAATATTAGAGGAGCCAGGTGCGTTAACGACCATTCATACACGGGCACGACCAGCTCGTACCGCGCGCCCGTACCACATGCCTACACCTTCGCCTGGTCAAATAGATCACATTTCGTGAAGGGGCAACGAAGAAAAACACAAGATAGTAGCCGCCATTCATTTAGAAGAGAGGAAGAGGAGATCCAGAGAAGAATAAACTTTTCAATCTGATCTGAGATCTTCAACCTATAAACCATCCACTCCACTATCATTTCCCTTGTGTGAGAGAGATCTTCATACTTGTAAGATTAGGATTTGCAACTCTATTCAAACTTGAATTTTTAATTAATTCCACCTTTCCTTTTAAAGAAGATGAATCCTCTTTATATTATGATTATATCATTGTGTTGTTTTTATCTCATGCGTGAGTAAATCCCCAACGGCGCGAGAGATGTAGGGGATTGGTGAGATGTGATGTGACTATCTATTATTTCATTCATGCATTATTATTGATATTATTACTTTGTGTAGGAATGATTATCTATGTCACGTGTAATACTTGTTATCTAATTTAAGGGCAAAGGTAACATAATCTAGAGAACCACATAGACAATAATTTGTTTGCTAGAGAATCAGCGACCTCCAAGTGAAATGGCTGATATAAAAAATGATCTAGTATAACCCGAGAAGAACGATGAACCACAAAGTATAAATCCTTGATTCGGTCTCACGATTTTAAATATTGTACGGGCTATGGCTGGTGGTAACAAGCAAATAATCATGAGAGTCGGACAAGTCCATCCCAGGGAGTCGTAGCTAACAATAGGTTGCTCGACTACTTGTGCATCTATATAAAGAATTACGATTACGTATTCTATTTACTTTACCTGGCATATTCACTATCATCATGAATTGAATCTCTTCACGCCTAATCTTTCGTATGCAGGAACTTCAATCAATCTTCGTGTATTTCTATTATGTTATTTACTCTCCGTTCAAACTCCTGTTTACATTCAAATCTACTCGCCATCTTTTCACATTCGATACTTATAGTCAATCCACTCAAGACTTGTGACACTGACACCTTGTGAGTACTTTGCAGATTTATCGATATTCATGTATATCTAGACACGTTTTAATTTACATATATAAATCTACTGTGTCTAATTTAGGACATAAGTAGTAATTGTAAATAAAGTGACTAGGCTTTTCACCCGAAAGAAATAGAAGCATGGTGAAACCTACGAATCTATCGCGTCCTAGCGTGTATAAACTAAAACAAGAAGAAAAGCGTTTTGGATGATCAGAGTCAGACAGCCTTTGGAATGGCCAGAGGTCAGTACTGTACAGTTGTGTTTTCTTCCTTCTGAGTTTTGCGAGCCAACAACAACCATCACGTTGCTATAATCTCCACGCCTCACCAATCGCCGTCGCTTCCACCTTCAACTTCGGGTATCTTATCCTCACGTGCACACCACCTGCTCGACGAAATTCCCCACACGCCTGCCCACCAACCTCTCCGATGGCCACCGCCACCGCCGCGGCGTCCCCCTCCACCTCCTCCTCGACCCTCCTCCGCCGGTCCCTCCCTCCAAAATCCTCGGCCGCTCGATGCCCGGCGCAGCCGCGGTGCCTCGCGCGCCTCCGCATAGCGCGCCAGGTCGCCGTCAGCAACGACGTGTCCCCATCCGCCGACGTGGCGGATGAGGAGGCCGCGGCGGTACCCAAGATCGGGAAGCGCGTGCGCGTCACGGCGCCGGTTCGCGTCTACCACGTCTCCAAGGCGCCGGACCTGGACCTCCGCGGCATGGAAGGCGTGGTCAAGAAGTATGTCGGTGTATGGAAGGGCAAGCGCATCACGGCCAATCGCCCTTTCAGGGTGGAGTTCGAGCTCAAGCTGGACGGACAGGACAAGCCGGTGCGGTTCTTCGTCCACCTCCGGGAGGACGAGTTCGAGTTCGTCAGAGACGAATATGATCCCTGTGTGTTGTAGAATAATGTGCCCTTGGGGGCGGATGCAGCACCAATGTATATTAGCAGAGGAGGTTGAAGAGCGAGCGAGGAGATACTAGCAAGTAAGTGGATCTTTGCTTGGTTGTTGTGTGCTCTTTCCTCAATTCTCTGTTCGACATCGAATTTTTCAGATGTGAGTTCGAGATGATGACGATTATGAATGAAAGTATGTATACTTATGACTGTTGCTGACCGTGTTCAATATCTTTTTATGTTGATTTTTATGGTAATGAATAAATTATAGATGTCGATTAATATCCCGGTCCTGAATTATCATATAAGAGGAAGTGTAAGGACTGTGGAACGTTGAGAGTAATTCTATGTACTATCATTAATATCAGTGAGAACTGACGGTATGGTGCGAAGCAGAATATGCTAGTGCCACTAAACAAAACCACTTGATCGCCTACTTGTAGGTTCAAGAGGCTATGATGATATCTTCTCTTGAAGCTTAGTATGTCACCATCCATGGGAAAGACAGTTTTGTCTGGTTCATTGGAAAATATTTTGAGAATTGGAAGGTTTGTCCTTCCTTTGTATATGTTAGTCTTAAGCACATTTTTTCAGACTAGCGCTAAAACCTCTAGAGAAATTAACATTGTCAAATTCACACAAGAAAAGAGTATGTGCTCAATTTAGTGTTTGCATGAATTGAAGGCGGTCTTGTTGGTTACAGTTTTGTCCTTCCATTCAGGGGATTATCGAGTGGAAACCAATATGTTAATGTCAACTCCTCATCTGAGCATGTTATTGTTCACATTTAAAGTATGTGAGCTAGGAGTTGTTCGCAAAATTTAGCTTTTTATGAGTCTCGTATACAAACTTCTCTGAATCCAGTAGACCCAAATCACATCTGCGCACTTGTGAGATTTAAGTTAACACACTGAAAGACGAATTTGCAATACGTACACCTCCTACCTATGCATTTCATCTTGTTCACTTTCCTCTTAAGTAACTCTAGGTTTTCAATTGTTTCTCTTGATATTCTCCCCATTCAAAAAATATTTCTGCTACTCGTATTTTATTTGCTTCCAACACTTGGCTCTGGTTCAAGTTTTCTACTTGTTAATTACTTAATTTTATACTAAACCCAACATACTGGTAGCATAACGATGCTGATGTTTCCCAAAGGGCTACTATGAGTGTTAGCGTTGGCCAAGGTTGTTGCTAACATAAGGTGTGCATGTTTCTTTCTGTTAAACAAACCATACTATTTGAGTATCAAATAATAATGTAGACTTCGGAACCATCAAGTATGGGATAGTTGCCTGGCTGCTCATTTCATGAATAAGCAGTATGTTGTTTAAATCTATGAGTAGGATTAGGAAATCACTTGGTAATTTTATCCTGTAAATAGGGCCATTAAGCAATGAGTGCTGATATTTCAGTTCCTGTCTTGGATTTGAGAGTTCGACCAAGAAAGACTAAAACATATACGCTACATCTTGAACTATTCAAGTTGCCTAATTATAATCCTTAACCCATAAGCTATCTTTGCACCATTGAACTGTCGAAACTGGAGCAATAACCCACAGGCCTGAGTCTGACCTGGTATTGCCCTACATGATAGTCGTTTTGACTTTTGAGGCTAAACTTTCCGCATAGCATCTAATGAATAGATTTCGTGAGACACAGAACATGCTTTGGACAGGACATCTAATTTCTCCGTCTCTCTCTTATCTCCCTTTCTGGTCAACTCCATCTCTTTGCTACTCGGAGAGTTACACCCCCTCTTCTCTATATCCACTCTCATTCAAGTCTACATATAATGTCTTTATTGTTCTCTTTGCGTAGGCATAGCTCCAGACTTCGATGCCAACTGATGTTTCTGCATGATGCATTGGATTTTATAACAGATTAATCAAACCTTGTTTTATTTGTTATGTTGAGCATCGAGATTTATGAAAACCTTGTTTAATTATGATAAATACACTGAAATTTGTCTGGGATTTGCTTGTGCAGCCGTGGTTCAGTTTTTCTTCAAACGAGCAATCAGGCTCCCTCCCCCCTCATGCATACCGAATACAGTGCACTAAGCAAAGTAGCATTGTGAACTGCAAAGTGCTCACATCACTGTTAGTTCAGTACTAAAATGGTTATAGCTTTGGTAATGACAAAGGGTTTTCATAATTTCCTGATTCAGACCAACCAAGAGTTAGGTTGCATTGTGTTTCGTAAATATTGTTTAATACCCATGGGCTCCTCTTTATGATTCACCAATTGATTGGTTCAGGCTTTGTCTGCTGTTGTTCAATGAAACTATGCTTGAATCTGAAAGGTAGATTCTGCTTCCTGAAGCCTTCAATCTGAAAGCTAAATTCAGGCTTTGTCTGCTGTTGTTGGATGAACTATGTTTAAATCTAAAAGCTAAACTTCCTGAAGCCTTCAAGGTAGTGTGCTTCTCAAAAACTGTTTTAAGTATATTTCGACCTGACAACCAAATTCTCTTATTTAAGTGTTTATGGACTTGAAAATCTGTGCTTTATTTTATTCGTCAATCTTGGCTGTTTCTTGAATACTGCTTCTACTTCAATGCATGATGTGTAGATGTTACTGTTAGTTTGTTACTGTGCTAGGGCGTTCAGTAGTATTGCAACTTTTGCTTCGATTGTAGTACAGCTTACTTTTTATAAGGTGAGAATAGTACACATGCTAATATGGCAATTCCACTGTTAGGGTAAAATGTCAGAAGGTGGTAAAGTGTCTTTATTTATTTCATGTCAGGCCGTGGTGAATCGTTATATGAATCTATTATCAATTTTACACTCCAATGCATCTATTTATATGCATATATTTTGCTAGAAAAATCAGCATCACATCTCATATTTGTATTCCATTTCCGCTTGATTCGATTGATTCGTTGACCCAACATACAGACCTTCATGAATCCTAATTGTGCAGGAACTCTGCTCAATCTTATTCTTTAAAAAACGCTCTGCTCAAACTTTGAACTCTTCCTATGCGTATAATTCGGTACAAGGTCTTAACTGTTGTTACTGTTGTTCACATCAGTAGCAACCGGTACTAGCATGCTTCAGTTCTTTTTACTGTAGATTGTATTTTAGTTAGTCAGGTCAACTTACACATGAAATTAATGCCCATTAATTCGTGTTGACAGCCTATTAATAATTACTTCAAGAGTTATCTGACCAAGCGTCTTTGCTATCATCACTTGCTGAATCTACACAATTCTGCCGTAGAAGGTTGCTTTGCACAAGAGCAGTATAACAATGCCATCTGTTTTGGTAATATGGAAAAGAATATGATTGTAGTATCTGTTTTCGGTCAGCTAGTTGTTCTCAAAATCAGCAACACAGGCATACTGAATTGCATATGGTGCTGGGCGATGACGGTGAAACTTGGCTGAATTTTACGTGCATTCGATTGAAAAAAGAATTTGCATAGTTTGACCCCTTTTTTGCGTACCTGTTTCGGTAATTCCACTCCTTGTTTTATCTATCTCTTTCATGATTAACGAAAACAAGATACTAAGAGATACGGTAAAATCATCAAAAGGCTTGGGCGACTCATGATCACGGGTCAGCTTTGTTTCGTTACTCTGATGAGAGATGTGGACAGGCTTTTGTTCTTTGTTTCCACCAGCTTTCCAGCTGTGAGTCTGTGACTATGGTGGCTCCCTCTTTGTAGTAGTACATCAGATCAAATACCTCACTCTTTTAGTACGTGGTGAGCCTGGACGCTGCTGACCGCTGAGAACTTTGGCAACCACGTAGAGTTTTGAATCTCAAAACCGCCTTCTGGCTTCTGGTCGCCATACGAAACCAAGCTCTCGCCAAAGCAAAAGTATCTTTACGGATTGGCAATGGTAGTGTAGCCGTGGAATACGCGAGAGTCAAAATACCGGCAGAAGGTCAACGAATCGAGGGTGACGGATTCATCTTCGTCCTATCCGGACGTGACGCGGAAGAAAAAAAAGGTGACCCGCTGCGATTTTACATGGTGGCACGTGAAGGTGAGATTCTCACCACCATGGAGAGAGGCCAAACTCAATCAGCATGACACGCAACTTTCGTCGAGCTCCCCAGCTCAGTGACGTCCCCCACAACGGTCGATTCTTTGTGCGCAAAAAAAATACGCATATACAAATGGCTCGTGGCTCCAATTTTGAATCGAGCCGGCTACCGCTACTGCTAGCGCTAGCTGTGGACTGGAACCCATTCTCCGTTTCTGTCCACAACGGCTTTCTCCTGTTTCTACTCGTTCCTCTGTGCGCCGCTCGGGCCGCCGCGCACGGCAGAATGGACAAAAATAACCCAAAGTTAAAAAGAATTTTACAAAATGAACTCTCGGTAAAAGAATTTCACAAAAACTAACCCTTTTGGGTAGCGCCTAACACAAAGGCGCTATGCTCAACGGTGTAGCGTCTTTCTGAAAGGCGCTACACTCTTTGCCAGCGTGGCACGTCACTGTACGTAGCATAGCGCCTAACAGTAAGGCGCTACACTAGTCTATATATAAAATGTCCATATCTATTTGGTAGAGAATTGTGGTGGCTGAGTTGGTTGAAGTCTTTGTTATGACCTTAATAGGTCATGAGTTCAACTCCCCTAAACCCCACTTTTTATTTTTATTTTTCAAAGGCTGCAACTTTGGTTGTATTGCCGTACGTTTGAAAATATATTAATTTTAGCATACTTATTTATTTTTTTAAAATAGAAACCGAGTATGCAAGTTCATAATCTATTTAAATTAGAAAAAAATGTTTAAATTTAAAAAGCCTAGCGAGGCATGGATTTTACAGAAAAACAAAGAGGGGGACTTGTGGCAGTGCATCATCGAAAGTGGGTGAAAAATTAGAATGTTGGGATACTAAAGAGGAGAAAGTACTGCAGAACGAATACGCGGAGGTTAATTTTGGGCAGGAATTGGGCGCAAAATCCAAACGTGAGGATAAGGACGTCGAGGAAGAAGATGAGTATGAGTGGGAGGAGGGTTAAGAGGCAACGGCATATGGCAACATGGCAGTTTGCCTAACACCAAGAATAGGATTTAAATATTAGTATTAAGTATTGGATCTCCTTTGTAAAGCAGTTACTTATTAAGCTTTTGTTAATCCTTGTTCGGCTGAAAACTCTCTGAACAATAAAAAACTGAACGCTTTTTGTGACTCTAAAGAACCTGATCACATGGTTTCATGATGAATGGAACCAGGGGCAGATGTCCCTGTTTCTCTACATAAAATGTTAGGAATTCTGTGCATATTCAAGACCAGATATGTAAAAGAAGCAGAATTCTAAGAAGAGTAATACTCCAATACAAGGACCTCTAAAGCAACACCATCTGGGAAAAAATATGGAGTAGTAATAAAGTAGTAATGCAGCAACGTGGAAAATAGGAAAAACAATCGCTAGGCTTTTTAAATTTAAACACTTTTTTGTAATTTAAACAGATTATAAACTTGCATACCCGGTTTCTATTAAATAAGTATGCTAGAATTAATATATTTTCATACGGCAATAAAACCAAAGTTACAGCCTTTGAAAAATAAAAATAACTAATTTAAACAGATTATGAACTTGCATACTCGGTTTCTATTTTAAAAAAATAAATAAGTATGCTAGAATTAATATATTTTCAATCGTATGGCAATACAACCAAAGTTGCAGCCTTTGAAAAATAAAAATAAAAAGTGGGGTTTTGAGGAGTTGAACTCATGACCTATTAAGCTAGCAACAAAGACGTCAACCAACTCAACCACCACAGTTCTCTATCAAAGAGATATGGACATTTTATATATAGACTAGTGTAGCGCCTTACTGTTAGGCGCTATGCTACGTACAGTGACGTGCCACGCTGGCAAAGAGTGTAGCGCCTTTCAGAAAGGCGCTATACAGTTGAGCATAACGCCTTTGCGTTAGGCGCTACCCAAAAGGGTTAGTTCTGTGAAATTCTTTCACCAAGAGTTTATTTTGTGAAATTCTTTTAACTTTGGGTTATTTTTGTCTATTCTACCGCCGCGCACAGTCCCCGATGGCGATGGAATGGAACGAGAGAAAATTTGAAATCCCCATCCCGTTCTCTTCTTTCTCTCCCACCACGCCACGGTACTCCGCCTCGGTTCTCGCGAGCACGCAGTACAAAACACACTGTCCAGTCCAGTGCGCACTTTACTCTAATCTGTCCACGCCTCCCGAAGCTCGGCTTCAAAGTTCAAACGCCAGCCACCACCTCACCTCCTCCGTCCCCCCCCCCCCCCCCCACCACACCCTTCCCGTTCCAAGTTCTGAACTGGACCAATGGGTCTCTGCCTCAGCAAGAAGGAGCAACGGCGGCAGGAAGAGCACCCGCGCAATGCGGCCAAGAAGAGCGGCAACAAGGACGCCGCCACCGCCTCCCTAGTCCCCGAGGCCAAGAAGGCGTCGCAGCCGAAGCCGGCGCCGTCCAGGAAGGCTGCGCCGCCACCCAGGGCGGAGGAGCCGGCGGCGGACAAGCGGACGGTGTTCGTGGTCAAGGCTGCCGCCGCCGCCGCGGTTGCCGAGGTGGCCGCCGCGGAGAGCGACGGGGCGAAGAGGGCGCCGGCGATGGCAACGGCAGAGGAGGCGAAGCCGGTGGCTGTGAGCAGGGTGCCGGTGCGCACCTCCAGCTGCACCAAGGAGGAGGTGGACGCGATACTCATCCAGTGCGGCCGCCTCAGCCGGAGCTCGTCCGCGTCCGGGAAGACCGCGGCGGCGTCGGGCGAGGGCGGGGGGCACCAGAGGAGGTACTCCGGGTCCAAGAGGAGCTACGACTTCGACCGGGAGAGGAGAGCCGGAGGGGACGGCGACGAGCTCGATTGGGACAGGCACGGCGGCGGCGCGTCGAGGCCCTCGCCGCGCCGGAGGACGCCGGAGCGGAAGAGGTCCGCGAGCCACGAGGCGAGGAGCGGTGGCGGGGGCGGGAGTAGGAGGGTGAGCCGGTCGCCGGGTCGGCGAGGAGACGGCGCGGCCGTGGCGGCGAGCTCCGTGGGCGCCGAGCGGGCCGCGCGGCAGCCCGGGAAGATGGTCTCGGTCCCGGCCCGAGAGAAAGGGCGCGCGCCGTCGCCGGTTAAGGCTGCGCCGACTGGGAAGAGGTATGCGTCCCCGACTCTGAGGTCCAACTCCCCGGCGAGGGCGGCGGCCGTCGCGAATGAGAATGCCGGGGCGCACGGGCCGTCGCTGAGCCGGAGCTCCTCCAGGAAGGCCGATCACTCGCCGTACCGACGCAACCCCATGTCCGAGCTCGACGAGAACGCTCTGGTCGGCAACCACAACACCGCCAACTACGCCAAATCCCAAAAGGTACGGATCAACGAAACCTTCGATCTTGGCAGAATTTTAGCCATCATTTTCGCCCACCAAATCGCTCAAATCTTTCGAATATCTTCCTCGCAGAAACCTATTGAGAGTGTCGCCGCCGTGTCGCACAAGTTGGGGATTGCGAAGGACAAGCCGGAGATCGTGGAGGAGGCAGTGGCGTCGGACACCAGCAAGGCCCCGTCGTCAAGGATGAACGCAACGCACACGATGAGCATTGTGGCCGAGGGCGTCGTCAATCCGAGGGACGGCCCGGGTGGGCGGTCGTGGAGGCGGTCCTCGCGCGACTTCGACCTGGAGGGCGCCATGGCGTCAGACAACAGAGCACCGTCTTCCAAGATCAACGCGACGCACTCGGTCAACATCGTGGCCGAGAGCGTCGGCAACCCAAAGGCAGGGCCGGTGGGCCGGTCGTCAAGGCGGTCGTCTCGCGACTTCGACCACAACGGTAGCTCTGTCGCCTTCCTGAATGAGGCCATGGCGTCAGACACCAAGGTGCCGTCGTCCAGGATGAACGCCACGCACACTGTGAGCATCGTGGCCGAGAGCGTCGCCAACCCGAAGGCAGGGCCAGCGGGCCGATCGTCCAGGCGATCCTCTCGCGACTTCGACCACAACGGCAACTCCTACGCCTCCCTGCTCCTTGAAGACATCCAGAGCTATCACCAGCAGAATACAAGCGACACCTCCGCTGCGGTGCCGGCTTTCTCGCTCCCGGCGTGCGTGTCCAAAGCCTGCTCCATTCTTGAAGCGGTCGCGGACCTCAACTCCTCGCCGTCGGAGAACAGGAGCTTCGACCTGGAACGATCGGCCGACGACAAGGGGTCAGTCAACGTGAGCTACGGCGGGAGGACGGCAGCAGCCGACACGCACGTCGTTGAGTCTGAGCTCGTTGTCAAGGACGACCTCATGGAGCCGAGCCTGCACAAGTACGTTTCCGTGCGGGACATCCGTGGCGAGACCGAGCCGCTGGAGTCCGCCGGGAGCAACAGCTTCGCGGGCAACCCGTGGACGAGCTCGTGGGAGCCCAATTCCGTCGATTCCACCGCCAGGACATGGACTTCCTCGCAGACAAACGACGACGATGATGTCGAGCAGCATAGCAGCGGCACGGTCAGTGCACTGGATCAATCTTCGCTGAGCAAGCAGGAGACCGGTGGCCATCCGCAAGTGGGTTCTGCCAGATATGCCCAGGTAGGAGGCGGCGCTCATCGCACTGCACGATCCGATGTTCGTACTGTGTCAGCCTGCTCATCTATCCTTTAGACATTTTACGCATTCTGATCAAGGTGGTAGTGTTAGCTGACTCTGAATCTGAACTTGTAATGGCAAGACGGGTTGCTGTTTTTGCTGTTTCAGAGATGTGTTTTTTCCTCTATATCTGGTTATCGAAAATAATCTCATGACACATTGCAATGTGCTTATTCTCACTAATCTATTTTTGACTAGTTGAATGCCCTTGTGCTGACACGACCTCTTCAAAAGAAATACATATGTATTGTGTAACATATCATAATTTTTTGGAGGCACTTCTTTTTTGATCGCACATGTTTAGATTATGGAGAATTTCACAACTCGAATTCAACATCATATAGATCTGCTGCTACTCACATGATTCTTTTTAAAATCTTTCCCTCGGTGCTACGGTGCCTAGGTGTGACTCTGGCTTAGGATGACGAACATATCGCTCTGACTCTCCCCGCTCTGCTGGAGAAGCACCAAGACTATTACAGTTTGATATTTTACCACTATTTAACACATATACCATTTCGAAAATAATAAATAAAGGATTTCCCTTGAAACAATACTTCTTCAAATCAGATTGTAACTAAAGTATTACTACCTCCGTTTTAAGGCTTAAGGCGCACGCGTTTTCCAAAGCAAGGTTTAACCAAAAGAATTGAGCAACAAAATCTTAATTATATTATATATAATTAGTACCGTTAGATTCGTATTAAAAATACTTTTCAGTGATACTAGTTTTATACCAAAACTTTTTACGTATTTAGAGTAATTCTTGATCAAAGAAAAAACACGCAAAACGAGGACGCCTTAAGCCCTGAAACGGAGGAAGTATGGAGTTAGATCTTAATAGGAACTAAAAAAAATTCCTGGTGAGGAAGTAACTTAGCACATTCAGACATTTGCCGCTTTAGGTGAATGGCAAAAAGGTTAGTTGAAAATGACCAAGGACAGTCTTTTAGCATAATCTGGTATGGGCATGCATCTGAACTCAGTTAAAAGTAACGGCGAATCATCGTCAAAAACTCAGAATACACATCATAGAACTGGATTTATTATCTGAAACACTAAAACTTTTTCGTGTGGTGGCTTAGGTACACAACAAACTCTAAGGAAACTTTCACCAATTTTTGATCACTCACAACATAATCGCTACAATGAATTGAACTTATTAAGTGATCGTCGTATCAGCCTTCTACAACTTGAAGGTCTTGGGGAAGATGTCCGGCGTGAACATATGCGCAAATCTAATGCTGCCCTTTATCTTTAGCTTACCACTGCACATCAATTCAGAAAACAAGCACCATTCATCACAATTTTCGAACATAATCTCTTAATTGGGGAAGGAAAGTTTGTGATTGTTTTGTTCCAGTTCTCACTGTTGCCTTATAAATGCCAACTATGGGTTCAGCTTGCTGGTAAGAATATTTCTTCAGCAACACGAACAAGAATCGAGGATTGGTTAAAAAAATATGGTAGACCGGATGTAATCTTGAGTGAAGTGTGTGATCTGCATTATCAATCAAACCTCACCACCCACAAAGATGAAATAGACTGAAATATCTGTCAAACTTTTTATTAGAATAAAAAATAATAGATTGAACGAACAAGGAATGTTGATGCAGAAACCTGCCCATCTAAATATAACCTTGTAATAATCAACTAAACCTAAGAACAGAACCTGCAGGAAGAAGCATCGAACCGTGTGCCAATTGATACACATTAGCAGAATCAGATGTGAAACAACCCCTAAATTCTCTGTGCAACCCCTAAAATTCTAAACCAATCACAGGAATAGCATCAAGCAGTGCACAAACAAATATACGCTATTGAGAAATAATTACAAGGCATAGACGAAGAAATCTGACACAATAAGGAGAGATCAAACAGGATTCTTCGAAGCTGAGAACACGATCCCAGCTTGGGCCTCTTATTTCTTTCCGCCTGTCAGCACCTCCTTTTAGCTGCATATATAAGCTGGGAGGCAACAAAAAAAAGACCAACCAAACTGGGTGAAAGGGCATGTATGCCCCCACGTGTGGTTTTGGTAATTAATGACAATCTCTATGGACTAATGTGTAAATTGAGTTTCACTTGTAGGTTTGTCCATGGGCATCGCTTGGGCCATGTGTTGGTCTCAAGGTTGGAAGATGAAGAAATGTCCAAGGGCTTTGTGCCCATTGGAATCATGAAGAAAGAAGGAGCTTGAAGGTCGATCAAGGCATGTGCAAAGAGTTGCATCAAGATGGATCAACCTCAAGTAAGGATGAAGAAGGACGAGCTCAAGATGCGCCATCTCTAGAAGATCTCATGCTTGAAGCTTGCCATCCTTGTGCTCATGGAATGATGAAGACAAGTTCAAAGAAGAGGTTTCCCCATGGAATATGGGGGAGCATTTTGCAAGTCTTCATCAAGCAAGAGCGAGCAAGAGCAAACAAGAAAGGTGTTCCCACTATAGAAGAACAAGACGGTCTACATCAAGTTCAAGTGGGACGCTCAAGGCAAAGGTATGTTGATAGGGCTTCTCTTTTGCCGGTCTCGTGTTGTTATTTGGGAGACCGGGTTTAGGATAGATAGCCGTACTATCAAGAGGGGCTCTCAAGCGGGTGTCTCGTTTGCATCGTTCGGAGAGAGCTCAAACCTTTGCATTCATAGCATCATCTTTCTTGGTTGTTAGTTGGTTCTTGTCCATGAGAGGATCTAGAGCTTGTGGTCATCATCATAACAAGCTCTAGCTCATCATCTAAGGATTTCACTTGCATATCTTATTGCGGTTTTTGATCTTGCGAGTTTTCTGGCTCCACACCTTGGGGGATTCTATTCGTCGTTATCTTTCCAACAAAATTGGTTTCATCTCGTTTGGAGTTCGGATGCAAAAGTTATTGCGTTTCTGGTTTCTGGATTTTCCCTGACCGGAAGTTCCGGCTTCCCACCGGAAGTTCCGCTCAAAAATCTTTCTGCGGGTTGTTCTACAGTTTGTTCCGACGCTAGTTCCGCCCACGGTGGCGGTTCAGTAACCTTCTGTTTTGAAGTGTGCCATTTGCCGGAACTTGGCCGGAACTTCGCCGGAACTTGCATCAGAACTTGTCCTGGCAAAAGTTCTTGAGCGGAACTTCCGCCTGAAGGCCGGAACTTCCGGTTAGACTCGCTTTGCGACTCATAAGTTCCGCCCCTTGTTCCGCCCCAAGTTCCAGCGAAGGCTCAGTAACCTTCTGTTTTGAAGCGTTCTATTTGCCGGAACTTGATCGGAACTTGCTCGGAAGTTCACCGGAACTTCCGGTCTGTTTTGACCGGAACTTCCGGTTGCGCTTCTGGAGCAGGCGTCAACGGTCTGATGACCGTTGGAGCCAGGCTGGGCGGAACTTCCGCCCCAGAGCCGGAAGTTCCGGCCATGCTTCGTTTTTTCAGTTTCTCGCTCTGCAGTTTTCGTCCGTTGGCTGGGTGCCACCGGAACTTCCGGCCTCCCACCGGAAGTTCCGGCCAGGTGTCGCGAATGCCCATAACGGGAAGATCTGGGAGCCCTTTAAAATGGGCTCCTCTTCCCCTTCGTGGGTACTAGCTTTTCTTCTTGGTTCTTGGCTTTCTCTCTCTCCTCCATTGTCAACCTTGAAGAAGCTTTCCCTCTCCCTTTCCCCTCCTATGATTCTTGCATCTTTTTGAGGGATTTGAGAGAGGAGATCTAGATCTACAATCCCCCCAAGTCAAATCCCTTCTTTGTGAAGGAATCATTGGGATCTAGATCTTGGAGAGTTTTGTGTTCTCCTCTTGTGTTCTTCCTCCCTTATTCCCCCAATAGCTTTTGTAGCTTTGTTGGAATTTGGGAGAGAAGGACTTGCCCTTGCATTTGGTGCATAGGTTTGAGTTCTACTCTTGTGTTCTTCCTCCCTCATTCCCCCAATAGCTTTTGTAGCTTTGTTGGAATTTGGGGGAGAAGGACTTGCCCTTGCATTTGGTGCATAGGTTTGAGTTCTCCTCGGAGATTCGGCGAGTTCAAGCTTGTGAGCTTGTTTCTCTTGGGTTCCTTGGAACCCTAGATGGTTGTGTGGTTGTATTGTTGACCTTTTGTGGTCTTGTTGACCTTTTGTGGTCTTGTAGCCTTTTGTGGCATTGTTGGCCTTTTGTGGCATTGTTGGCCTTTTGTGGCTTTGTTGTTGGGAGCCTCCAATTGAGTTGTGGAGTTAGCCCCAATCTTGTACGGGTTCGGTGACCGCCCTCAAGCGTCCCATAGTGGAGCAAGTGCCCGCCTTTTGTGGTGCGCACTTGGGAGAATAGGGTGAGCCTTTTGTGGCGTCGGTGAGTTGCGTGCTTCCGCATCCGGGGTGAGGCCTTGTGTGGCGTTGGGTGAGCATCGAGCCACCACACCTCGAGGTGAGCCATTTGTGGCGTTCGGAGAGCATTGCGCCATCGCACCTCTCCAACGAAGACGTAGCTTCTTTGGAAGTGAACTTCGGGAAACAAATCTTCGTCTCCGCGTCCATCGTTATCTCTCAACCGAATCCTTTACTTATGCACTTTACATTGTGATAGCCATCGTGCTTGAAGTATTTATACCTTGCTATCACCTGTTGCTTGTATTGCTTAGCATAGGTTGTTGGTGCACCTAGGTAAACCTAGTGGCTAGGTTTTGTGCTCAATAAATTAAACGTTAGTTTTATTCCGCATTTACTTGAGCATAAACCGTAATATTTTTAAAAGCCTATTCACCCCCCCTCTAGGCGACTTCCTTTATACTTTCACTGGGGATTGTGGATCTTCTCTAGCTTCTCTCTACATCGAATCACCGCCCTAAACTGTTTTGCTTTGTCTCTCATCCTCAATCAAACCATCTTACTCATGTATGAAAAATCTCAAGCACCTCTCCCCATGATCTGTACGTTTCATCGTCTCAATATGGAAACAGAGATGCTCGGACCGACCGGATTAGATGGTCGGACGGCATGCGTTTGTGTCGACTGTGTCGCACGCCGTCACGACCTGTGGAAGTGGGGAGAAGCACGGGCAACAATGGCCGAGATGGCACCGTGGTGGTTTGATTGGAGAAGCACCGGCCGCTCGTGGCTAAACCACGTTGCCGATGTCGTCCGGCTCGGCAGCGGCAGCGCATGGGCTTGCATGCTCTGTTGCAGCCTCTGGCAATGGAGATCAAGAAACTTGCACATGGATGAAGCGCTCGCCGGCGAAGCTCACAGTCGCAGGTATGCCAGCCTAGATCGATCTCGATCGGGTCCTCAACAAACAATCTGATTTGATCGGTCCGCGGCTCGTCAGAGAAGATTTGCCATTGGGCGGTACCGTATGCGTACTTGACCTGGATACCGGACCGGATATGGGATATATATGCGCGCTCGTAAAAGTTTTGGACTCGGAGAACACGATAGGAGCGACGGACGAAAATTTGAGACAACGAAAACCACCTCTAGACAAATTATATAGTAGAGATTATGAGCTTTTGGTCGTCTGATAATAACAATCGCTTACACATTTTTTTTCAGAAATGTAACCTTGTGAACGTAACTTTTTTCCTGTGAATGTATCATTCTTCCAAAATGTAAAATCGTTTTGCAACCTTATTTCTTGAATATGTAAAATATTGAGCAGTGTAGCAAAAAATGTTGTAACATTTTGAAAACATGGCAAAAAAAAAGCAACAGTTAGTGCAATAAATCCACATTTGGTTGCGGCAAACAGTTAAAAAAATGTCACCGTTTATCCATGTTTAATGATGGTATAGTGTCATTGTTTACAACAAAAAAATCCAACATATGATGTCAATATAGACAATATCTTAATACTTCTGCAACATTTTAACAAAATCTGTCTAGCATGCACCCATAAATCATTGCAAGGTTTTACTCCATAGACATTAATAGCATTTCTAAACACCCTTTGCAACATCGAAAAAAATCCTAAAAGTTGACCTCCATCATCAACAATGGAGACACCGATTTGAGTTCTCAACCATGAATCCACCATGCCGGAGGTCCGCTGGAGCCTGATCGGGTGAACTCCAGACCCATCCACTCGCATGAAGTTTGTCTTCTCCAAGTATGGTGAATGGGCAGCTCGTCGTCGATGAATTCACTACAAGCTCTACCATGGCATCCATGGCGACCACGTCAGTGGTGAAGAAGCATCCGACGAGGACAAATGAGGTGGTTTTTCATTGCGGAACAGCTGCTGCAACAATCAAAGGACAACAAAAGACATTGGAGTACAATGTAGTCATAAAAATTCATGGAGAGAGAGGAGAGGACAAGGGAGGAGAGAGGCGTCACGCGAAGTGAACCTGTTGATGGATCAGACGTTCGAAAAAATAGTTGTTTCCCAGTGGAATTCTAATATTGATCCCTTGCAAGTAATGATACATTCATAAAATGGTTAAAACATGTCTCACAAAGTCAAATACAAAGGAGCAATAGAAGCAAAGAAAATAATCGGTTGATGTATCAGCCGTTCGAAATAGTAGTTTCTCAGTGGAATTCTTATATTGATTCCTTGCACATGTAAATGATACAATCATAAAATGGTAAAATCAGGTATCATAGAGTCAAATATAAAGGAGCAATATAAACAAATAAAATAACTCTCAAGAAGTATGGGCATGTGGGTGTCGTGGAGCGAGAAGCTAGGCCGTCAACCATTTCATCACAAAATTTGGTAAAAATACCCCGCCCCCCAATATGTGACACTTTTTGGATGGCACAACCGAAAAGTACCTACGAAAGTTGTTTATCAAGGTTTCAGGACGGATACCAAGGCCTCCCATAGATTTATGTCGTGGTAATACTAACGACGACATAAAACAGTGTTGTGGTAGGAAGAAGGCAAGTGCGACGCTAAGAATTATCATGGTTGATTGGGCGCACATGCATATTAACCGGCACAGTGGATTATACGTAATCTGCATAGTGGGTCTGTCTGGACAGGCATGTTAACCTCGTCCTCCTTTAACGGTAGGCCCACCATGGAAGGTAAGCGTCAGCCGGGAGGTTATAAATATCTCGTTCGTATTTTTCAACATTTCCCCACTTCTTACTTATGTTCGCCCTCTCTATGCATGAAAGCTTCAGTCGATGGAGGCACACTATAGAGATCGATCACGAGATGGAGGTGAGCGTGAATTTGTGGTTTTTAATTTTGATTTAGTCAGATATTTGGGGTTTCTTAATCGAGATCCATCTGGATTTTTCATTTGGGGGGAAATCTTTTTTTTCAAATTTCATTACCCTCTCATAGTTTCCATGTGGATTTTCACATGAAGTTACTGATGACGATCCGCAATGAAATAGTGTCAACATGAACACACATGTTGTTTGAGTGGGGCTCTTGACCGCGTCGTAGAGTTATGCGTGACCCTGAATGGAAAAAATGGTTGGCTGCGACTCTCGATCGTGTCGTAGAGTTATGTGTGACTCTAAATAGAGCAATATCACCGACCACATGCTCCTTGGATGCGGTCAAGAGATTACTAACTGCACTGCCATTTCCTAGGTTGATATGCGGTACAACTCTTGGTACCTTGTGCACGTGTTACTAAAAGGACAAAGGATGTCAAGGATGTCGCCTAGAAGGGGTGATGAATAGACGTTTAAAAATAATTATTATTTAAACTCTAATAAATACGAAATAAAACTAGCATTTAATTTATCAAACACAAAACCTAAATTCAATAGTTTCAACTAAGAGCACCAATAACCTACTCTTAGCAAATGGCGTAATGCTACGTCACAAATGGCTTAACATGAAGTGTGGTGGCTCGATGCTCACCCAATGTCGCATAAGTCCTCACCCCAAAGTTGTAGGGGCACACTACACACTGATGCCACAAAAGGGGACCATATTCTCCCGTGAACTAACCATAAAAGCCTACTCACAATCCACTATGGAACACTTGAGGACGTTTACCGAACCCATACAAGTTTGGGGAAATCTGCACAACTCAATTGGAGGGTCCCAAGAATCACCACAAAAGGCTACTAGCTTGAGGAAGCTCCACAGCTTAACTGGAGGCCCCCAAGTATCACCACTAAGGCCACGACTGTTTAGGTTTTAAGAATCCAAGAGAAACAAGCTCAAGAGATCTCACCAACCGATTCTTCTTAAAGAACTCAGACCGATGCATCAAATGTAATGGCAAGTGTTGTAAGGGTTCATAGCATGGAAAACAAAAAAAATCTATCGCGTGAACACACACAAGCCAAGATCTATTTACTAGATTGTAGCAACAAGTCGATAGAGTACTAACCCTCGAAGATCCAAAGTGGTTAACGAGAGCAGATTCTCGTGGGTGATGTAGTCGTTCACTTGCCGATCTCAAGATCGCGTAGGCGATCCTTCCGGCGCCGCGTTCCGGCAGTGCTCCCGCAGTCGGTCACACGATCGGTATTCGATGAAGACCTTCCTCTCCCTTGTTCTAGCAGGCAACAGAGGTTGTAGCTCTCTCCTCACGATTCCGGCAGCACGACGGCGTGGTGTCAGAAGTAGAGGGGAGATCCCGCAGGACTTCGCCTAAGACGCAGCGAGTATGGTGGACTAGAGGGAGCCCCGATGATCTAGGGTTTAGAGGGCCGAGGTTTAGAGTTAGCTGTAGGGGTTCGTAGCATGGAAAACAAAAAAATTCTACCGCATGCATACAAACAAGCCAAGATATATCTACTAGATTGAAGCAACGAGTCGATTAGAGTACTCACCCCCAAAGATTCCAAAGCGGTTGACGAGAGCAGATTCTCGTGGGTGATGTAGTCGTACACTTGCCGATCTCAAGATCGCGTAGATGATCCTTCCGGCGTTGCGTTCCGGCAGCGCTTCCGCAGTCGGTCACACGTTCGGTACTCGATGAAGACCTTCCTCTCCCTTGTTCTAGCAGGCAGCGAAGGTTGTAGTTCTCCCCTCGTGATTCCGGCAGCACAATGGCGTGGTGTCGGAAGTAGAGGGAAGATCCCGCAGGGCTTCGCCTAAGCCGGTGCGAGTTATGGTGCATCTAGGGTTTCCGGCGATCTAGGTTTAGAAGTCCAGAGAGGAGGAGGAGGTGTCGGCGGCGGCTAGGGCGACGACGACGGGCCAGCGGCGGCGGCGCACGGTAGGGAGGGCTAGGGCTTGTGGTCTTTGGGGCAGCCCTCCCCCTCTATTTATGAGAGGGGCAGCCTTGGGAGGGGAGAGTTTGAATCCAAACTCAAACTCAAGTTGGATAGAAGGAATGACTCTTTCCTTCTTCCACTAGGAAACTATTGTTCCAGTTTGACTTTTCAAACCTCCCTTTTGACTTTCAATTTAGAGCTTTATTTCTCTCTCGCAAATGCCCAAACCAAGTGACCTAGGATATGATACGATCATTCCACTTACCCATGACACATTCATGGACCATTCCCCTTCCGGTCCGGTGAACCTTCTAGACCCTTCTAGAACCTCTCCGATGAAAACATCGAAATCATTCCCGAACTCCGAAATCAGACTTTCCTTATATGAATCTTATTCTCCGGACCATTTCGGATCTCCTCGTGATATATCGGATCCCATCCGAGACTCCGAACAACATTCTGTATCCATACTTACATTACATATCTACTAAACAACATCGAATCCTTAAGTGTGTCTCCCTACGGTTCGTGAATTATGCGGACATGACCGAGACACTTCTGTGATCAATAACCAATACAGGAATCTGGAAATTCATTTGTCTCCCACATATTTCTACGATTACTTTGCGATCGAATGAACCACTTACATACGATACCAATTTCCCTTTGTCTCGCGATAGTTTACTTATCCGAGGTTTGATCGTCGGTATCTCTGCATACCTAGTTCAACCTCGTTACCGATAAGTACTCTTTTCTCGTTCCCGTGATATGTGATCCCTTATAAGCCAGTCACATGCTTGCAATCTAATTGGATGACATTCCACCGGGAGGGCCTAGCGTATATCTATCCGTCATATGGATGGATAAATCCCACTCTTAATCCATGTGCCTCAACACATACTTTCCGAACACTCAATGCCACCTTTATAGCCACCCAGTTACGGTGTGGTGTTTGATGTCATCAAAGCATCCTTCTAGTGATCGTGATTAGCATGATCTCATGGTTGAAGGAATTAGGTTACTATGTATCAGAAAGCTTATAGCAAACGAACTATTGAAATGACTTGATCTTTATGCTACACTTATCTATAGGAGTATGTACATCATACCATTCTACTAATGATATGATCTTGTTGTTAATAACATCTCAATGTTCATGATCGACAAACCACGATCATCTATTAACGAACAAACTAGTATTATAAAGAGGCTTTACCAGGGACTCTAATTTAGTTTACAAATCACACAAGTATTAATGTTTCCGATTAATACTATTATAGCATGAATGTAAACATTTATCATAAACACAAAGATATAATAATAACCTCTTTTATTATTGACTCTAGGGCATATCTCCAACAGTCCCCCACTTGCACTAGAGTCAACTAATCTAGATTACATGGTAATATACCGAACACCCATGGCGGTTTGGTGCTGGTCATGTTTTGCCCTCGGGAGAGGTTTAGTCAACGGATCCGCCACATTTAGATATGTGTGTACTTTGCAAATATTTATGTCACCATCTTGGACATGCTCTCGAATAGCGTGAAAACATAGCTTGATGTGCTTCAGCTTCTTGTGTGACCTTGGTTCTTGCGCATTGGCTATGGCGCCCATGTTATCACAATAGATAGACATTGGGTCCAGCGCACTTGGAACTACACCAAGCTCTGTAATGAACTCCTTCATCCATATCGCCTCTTGTGAAGCCTCTGAAGCAGCTATGTATTCCGATTCAGTTGAAGATCTCGCCACAACGCTTTGCTTTGAACTCCTCAAGCTAACTGCTGCACCATTCAAAGTAAATACGTATCCAGATTGAGATTTATAATCATCCGGATCGGTGTTCCAACTAGCATCGGTGTTCCAACTAGCATCGGTTTAACCATTAACAACGAGCTGTTCATCACCTCCATAAGAAAGAACCATATCCTTAGTTCTTCTCAAGTACTTAAGGATGTTTTTGACCGCTTTCCAATGATCCACTCCTGGATCACTTTGATATCTGCTAGTCAAACTAACAACATATGTAATGTCGGGTCTAGTACATGGCATGGCATACATAAGAGATCCTATGGCCGAGGCATAGGGAGTCTTACTCATCCTTTCTATATCTTCTGCCGTTGCAGGACTTTGAGTTTTACTCAAGGTCGTATTGGGCAACATGGGCAAAAATCCTTTCTTGATATCTTCCGTTCCAAACTTCTTTAGAACTTTGTCCAAATATGTACTCTGTGACAATGATATTAGGCATCTCGATCTATCTCTATAAATCTTTATGCCTAATATGTAAGTTGCTTCGCCAAGATCTTTCATTGAAAAACTATTATTCAAATAATACTTGACACTATTAAGAAGGTCTACATCATTCCCAATCAACAATATGTCATCTACATATAGTATTAAGAATGCTATAGAGCTCCCACTCACTTTCTTGTAAATACAAGCTTCTCCATAAGTTTGTATAAAACCAAAACTTTTGATCACCTTATCAAAATGTTGATTCCAACTCCGGGATGCTTGCTTCAATCCATAAATGGACCGTTGAAGTTTGCATACCTTGTTAGCATCTTTAGGATCGACAAAACCTTTGGATTGTACCATATACAACTCTTCATCAATGTCTCCATTGAGGAACGCCGTTTTGACATCCATCTGCCATATCTCATAATCATAATATGCAGCGATTGCTAATAAAATCCTCACATACTTTATCTTCGCTACCGGTGAGAAAGTCTCATCGTAGTCAACTCCTTGAATTTGTCGAAACCCTTTTGCGACAAGTCGAGCTTTATAGACAGTAATATTACCATCAGCATCTGTTTTCTTCTTGAAAACCCATTTATTCTCGACAGCCTTCCGACCATCCGGTAAGTCCACCAAAGTCCATACTTGGTTTTCGTACATGGATCCAATCTCGGATTTCATGGCTTCTTGCCATTTATTGGAATCTGGGCTCATCATCGCTTCCTCATATGTCGCAGGGTCAACGGTGTTGTCCACCAACATGACACTCATAACGGGATCATACCAATCAGGAGTGGTACGAGTTCTCTTTGACATGCGAGGTTCCGTAGTAACTTCAACCGATGTTTCATGATCAACATCATTAGCTTCCTCTCTCATTGGTGTAGGCGCCACAGGAACTACTTTCGGTGCTGCGCTACTCTCAAGTTCGAGAGAAGGTTCAACAACCTCATCGAGTTCTACTTTCCTTCTAGTCACTTCTTTCAAGAGAAACTCCTTCTCTAGAAATGATCCATTCTTGGCAACGAAGATTTTGCCCTCGGATCTATGATAGAAGGTATACCCAATAGTTTCCTTCAGGTATCCTATGAAGACGCATTTTTCCGCTTTGGGTTCAAGCTTGTCGGGTTGTAACTTCTTTATATAAGCTTCGCAACCCCAAACTTTAAGGAACGACAATTTAGGTTTATTCCCAAACCATAATTCATACGGTGTCATTTCAATGGATTTAGATGGTGCCCTATTTAAAGTGAATGCAGTTGTTTCTAATGCATAACCCCAAAACGACAGCGGTAAATCTGTAAGTGATATCATAGAACGAAATATATCTAAGAGAGTTCGATTACGACGTTCGGACACACCATTACGTTGTGGTGTTCCCGGCGGTGTCAATTGTGAAAGTATCCGCATTTCTTAAAATGCTCGCCAAACTCGTAACTAAGATATTCACCTCCACGATCAGATCGTAGAAATTTAATCTTCTTTTTACGTTGATTCTCTACCTCACTTTGAAATTCCTTAAACTTCTCGAAAGTTTTGGACTTATGTTTCATGAAATAGATATACCCATATCTACTCAAGTCATCCGTGAAAGTAAGAACATAACGATAACCACCGCACGATGCTACACTCATTGGACCACACACATCGGTATGTATGATTTCCAATAAGTCTGTAGCTCGCTCCATCATACCAGAAAATGGAGTCTTAGTCATTTTACCCATCAGACATGCTTCGCATCTTTCAAGTGAATTGAAATCAAGTGATTCAAGAAGTCCATCAGAATGGAGTTTCTTCGTACGCTTCACTCCAATGTGACCAAGACGACAGTGCCACATATAGATCAAGATCGCTTAATTTCAAATTTTTAGCTTCAATATTATTAATGTGTGTATTTCTACAATTGAGATTCAATAAGAATAGACCATCTATCAAAGGTGCATGTGCATAAAACATATTACTCATATAAATCGAACAACCATTATTCTCGGATTTAAACAAGTAACCGTCTCGCAATAAACATGATCCTGATATAATGTTCATGCTCAACACAAGCACCAAATAACAATTATTTAAGTATAAAACTAATCCCGATGGTAGATGAAGAGGTAGCGTGCCGACCGCGATCACATCAACCTTTGATCCATTTTCAACGTGCATCGTCACCTTGTTCTTCGCTAGTTTTCGTCTATTCTACATCACCTGTTTTGAGTTACAAATATGAGCAACCGAACCAGTATCAAATACCCAGGCACTACTACGAGTACTAGTGAGATACACATCAATAACATGTATATCGGATATACCTTGATGTTGCTGTTCTTCAAATCCGCCAAGTACTTAGGTCAATTCCGCTTCCAGTGACCCTCTCCCTTGCAGTAAAAGCACTCAGTATTAGGCTTAGGCCTAGCCTTGGTCTTCTTCGCCGGCGCGGTAACTTTCTTACCGCCCTTCTTGAAGTTTCCCTTTTTCTTAGACTTGCCTTGCCTCTTGAATTTGGTGGTCTTATTGACCATCAACACTTGGTGCTCTTTCTTGATCTCCACTTCCGCAAACTTCATGGAGAAGAGTTCGGGCAACGACGTGTCCATGTTTTGCATATTGTAGTTCATCACAAAGTTCTTGTAACTTGGTGGTAGTGATTGGAGGACACGGTGAATCCCCAAAGCATTAGGAATCACTATACACAAGCTTTGAAGCTTGCTTGCGTGCCTAGACATCTTAAGCACATGCTCACTGATGGAGCTGCTCTCTTCCATCTTGCAGTTAAAGAACTTTTTAGAAGCCTCATAACTCTCAACTGTCGCGTGAGCCTCAAATATCATTTTGAGTTCACGGACAATATCATGTGGGTCATGGTTCTCAAACCTTTTTTGAAGCTCCGATTCCAAACCATACAAGATAGCACACTGAACTATGGAGTAATGATTCTTCCGAGCGAGTAAAACATTCTTTACCTCATCGGTAGCATCAGCTGCAGGTGGGTCACCCAGCGGTGCATCCAGCACATAGGTAAAATTACCAGCATTGAGGACAATCCTCAAATTGCGGAACCAATCCGCGAAGTTGCTTCCATTGTTTTTCAACTTTTCTTTCTCTAGGAACGCATTAAAATTGATGGTAGGGGCCGCCATTGATCTACAACATATTTGCAATAGTTTAGACAAAGTATATGACAAATTGAGTTCTAACTAATAGTTAAATTAATCTAGGTGAACTCCCATTCAAATCAATATCCCTCACATTGTTTTAGTGATCACACGAACCAAATCCATCACATCAAAACCGATCATCACGAGAGTTGATGTAGCTTCAATGGAGAACAATCAACATGTTCATCATATCTACTATATGACTCATGCTTTACCTTTCGGTGATCCGTGTTTCGAGACCATGTCTATACATGCTAGGCTCATCAAGATCAAACCTTAGCTTCTGCATGAGCAAATCTGACTTGCTCCCATTGTATACACTCGCAGAATCTAACACACCCGATCATCACGTGGTGCTTCGAAACAACGAGCTTTAGAAATGGTGCTAACTAAGGATGAACACTTTATAACTTGAAATTTTTGTGCTAGAGGGATCATCTTATAATGCTACCGTCGCGAACTAAGCAATACAAGATGCATAAAAGGATTAACATCACATGAAATTCAAATTATGTGATATGATATGGCCTTTCTTCTTGTGCTTCCGATCTCCATCTTCAAGCACGGACATGATATCCATCATCAGCGTCATGGCGTCAAGGTCAATGGCGTCGCTTCATGGTTGTCGTCCACCAGCATCAACTATTACAACTACTTTGAATAATAGACACGCAGGTCTTAACGGAATTAAAAGACAACCATATGGCTCCTGCCGGTTGCCGACTTACAATAAGGAACATTGCATACATCATATATAATCACAATCATGGCCATATCACATCACAGCACACCCCTGCAAAATAAAGTTAGATGCCTCTAATTTTATTTGCATGTTTTACGTGGTTTGGGGCTTGCAATAAGTGTCATTCTAACTTATGAACAAGAACCACAACGTTGATACTAGTATTGTCAATCACCCGTTGTAAATTGAAACTTAACTATGTTGGGAGAAACAGGCACCTGCAAAGCCACTTATGCAATACAAGTTGCATGTCAAGCGTGGAGCAAGTCTCATGAACGATGTCATGTAAGGTTAGCCCGGGCCTCTTCATCCCACCATCCCGTAAGATGCAAAGTACACAAGAATCAATCGACAACAAAAGCATCGATGCCCACAATGACCATTGTGTTCTACTCGTGCAATATATCTACATATAGACACGGCTCTGATACCACTGTAGGGGTTCGTAGCATGGAAAACAAAAAATTCTACCGCATGCATACAAACAAGCCAAGATCTATCTACTAGATTGAAGCAACGAGTCGATTAGAGTACTCACCCTCGAAGATTCCAAAGCGGTTAATGAGAGCGGATTCTCGTGGGTGATGTAGTCATACACTTGTCGATCTCAAGATCGCGTAGATGATCCTTTCGGCAATGCGTTCCGGTAGCACTTCCGTAGTCGGTCACACGTTCGGTACTCGATGAAGACCTTCCTCTCCCTTGTTCCAGCAGGAAGCAGAGGTTGTAGTTCTCCCCTCGTGATTCCGGCAGCACGACGGCGTGGTGTCGGAAGTAGAGGGAGGATCCCGCAGGGCTTTGCCTAAGCCGGCACGAGTTATGGTGGATCTAGGGTTTCTGGCGATCTAGGTTTAGAAGGCCGGAGAGGAGGAGGAGGTGTCGGCGTCGGTGGCGGCGACGTGCAGTGGCGGCGACGTGGGCGGCGGCCGCGGCGGCGGTGGGAAGGGCTAGGGCTTGTGGTCTTTGGGGCAGCCCTCCCCCTCTATTTATTAGAGAGGGGCAGCCTTGGGAGGGGAGAGTTTGAATCCAAACCCAAACTCAAGTTGGATAGAAGGAATGACTTTTTCCTTCTTCCACTAGGAAACTATTGTTCTAGTTTGACTTTTCAAACCTCCCTTTTGACTTTCAATTTAGAGCTTTAATTCTCTCTCGCAAATGCCCAAACCAAGTGACCTAGGATATGATCCGATCATTCAACTTACCCATGACACATTCATGGACCATTCCCCTTCCGGTCCGATGAACCTTCTAGACCCTTCTAGAACCTCTTCGATGAAAACATCGAAATCATTCCCGGACTCCGGAATCAGACTTTCCTTATATGAATCTTATTCTCCAGACCATTCCGGATATCCTCGTGATATCTCAGATCCCATCCGAGACTCTGAACAACATTCGGTATCCCTACTTACATTCCATATCTACTAAACAACATTGAATCCTTAAGTGTGTCTCCCTACGGTTCGTGAATTATGCGTACATGACCGAGACACTTCTCCGATCAATAACCAATAGGGAATCTAGAAATTCATATGGCTCCCACATATTTCTACGATTACTTTGTGATCGAATGAACCACTTACATACGATACCAATTTCCCTTTATCTCGCGATAGTTTACTTATCCGAGGTTTGATCGTCAGTATCTCTGCATACCTAGTTCAACCTCGTTACCGATAAGTACTCTTTTCTCGTTCTCGTGTTATGTGATCCCTTGTGAGCCAGTCACATGCTTGCAAGCTAATTGGATGACATTCCACCGAGAGGGCCCAGAGTATATCTATCCGTCATATGGATGGACAAATCCCACTCTTGATTCATGTGTCTCAACACATACTTTCCGAACACTCAATGCCACCTTTATGCCACCCAGTTACGGTGTGGTGTTTGATGTCATTAAATCATCCTTCCGGTGATGGTGATTAGCATGATCTCATGGTCGAAGGGATTAGGTTACTATGTATCAGAAAGCTTATAGCAACCAAACTATTGAAATGACTTGATCTTTATGCTACACTTATCTATAGGAGTATGTCCATCATACCATTCTCCTAATGATATGATCTTGTTGTTAATAACATCTCTATGTTCATGATCGAGAAACCACGATCATCTATTAACCAACAAGCTAGAATTATAAAGAGGCTTTACCAGGGACTCTAATTTAGTTTACAAATCACACAAGTATTAATGTTTCCGGTTAATACTATTATAACATGAATGTAAACATTTATCATAAACACAAAGATATAATAATAACCACTTTTATTATTTCCTCTAGGGTATAACAACTAGAGTTTAGCTAGTCGGTAGCGGTTTAGAGGAGATCTAGATTGGTCGCAACTAGAGAGGGGGGCGGCAGCCAACCTAGGGTTTCTTGGGCGCCTAGGGCAAGGGGGATACCTTGGGTGCGCCCCCACCCCTCCTTATATAGGTGGGGCGTCCAAGGGTGTTACCAACCCAGGTGGAAACCCTCCCTAACTTAGAAACCCTCCCTAACTCGGAAACCATGTTGGGATTTCACTTTTTCAAACTTCCTTTTTGACTTTCAAATTATAGTTTGATTTTTCTCTTCCAAGTGTCCAGCCAAGTGACCTAAGACATGATGCAACCATTACACTTTGTCATGACACATCCATATACCCTTCCCCTTCCGGATCGGTGAACCTTCTAGACCCTTCTAGAACATTCCGGTGAAAACATAGGAGTCATTCCCGAACTCTGAAATTGGACTTTCCTTATATGAATCTTATTCTCCGAACCATTCCGGATCTCCTCGTGATATCCCGGATCCCATCTGAGACTCTGAACAACATCCATTCTCTTTACTCACATTCCATATCTACTAAACAACATGGAGTCCTTAAGTGTGTCTCCCTACGGTTCGTGAATTATGCAGACATGATCGAGACTCTTCTCCGATCAATAACCAATAGAGGAATCTGGAAATTCATATGTCTCCCACATATTTCTATGATTACTTTGAGATCGAATGAACCATTTACACACGGAACCAATTTCCCTTTGTCTCGCTATTTATCCGAGGTCTGATCATCGATATCTCTGCACACCTAGTTCAACCTCGTTACCGATAAGTATGCTTTTCTAATTCCCGTGATATGTGATACCTTGTGAGCCATTCAAATGCTTGCAAGATAATTGGATGACATTCCAGCTAGAGGGCCCAGAATATATCTATCCGTCATATGGATGAAAAAATCCCACTCTTGATCCATGTGCCTCAACACATACTTTCTGAACATTCAATGCGAGCTTTATAGCCACCCAATTATGGTGTGGTGTTTGATGTCATCAAAGCATCTTTCCGGTGATGGTGATTACCATGATCTCATGGTCGAAGGAATTAGGTTACTATGTATCAAAAAGCTTATAGCAAGTGAACTATTTGAATGACTTGATCTTATGCTATGCTTAACTATAGGAGTATGTCCATCACATCATTCTCCTAATGATATGACCTTATTGTTAATAACATCTCAATGCTCATGATCGGGAAACCATGATCATATATTAACCAACAAGCTACTTTAACAAGAGGCTTTACTAGGGACTCTTTTATGTTTACAAACCACACAAGTATTAATGTTTCCGGTTAATACAATTATAGCATGGTATGTTAACATTTATCATAAGTACGAAGATATGATAATAACCACTTTATTATTAACTCTTGGGCATATCCCCAACAGTCTCCCACTTGCACTAGAGACAATAATCTTGTTTCAAAACTTTGTGTATTCAACACCTATGGCTTTCTGGTGTTGTATTTACACGATTGCTAGTGGTCAACCGATCTTCGGATCCGACACTTACAGGTCCGTGTGAAATTGCATGTCTTTGCGTCTCTACGCATCACTCATTCTCTATTGAGATGACATTGCATAAATTTGGTCCTTTGGTGGGACCTTTAGTTCCTTGGGGTTAAAACATGTTGATAATATTGTCGTACAATATATGTTCATAGTACTAGACCGTTGTGAACTACACCTAGTTTGATAAAAAACTACTTGACACAAATGCCCTCTTTTGCTTCTATAATAGCAGTCTTATACTTAGCTTTTGTTGTAGTATCTGTCACAATGTCTTAACTTTGGAACTCATCCAAATACATTATGGAACTTGCTTTACATTATATTGTGCCACCCTTAGTTTAGATTGATATAAACTTAATTTGTACTTTGTGACAAAACTAGTATCAATGTAGTACTTTTACAATGAACTAACCCATCTATTTATCACCTCTATGAAAATAATATATTCTTAGTTTTTCCAAAAGATCATAAGAATATCCTCACTATCATCCAATGATTATCTTATGAATCATTCTGGTATATGCTCATAACATTTAGAGCATAGGACATATCTGGATTTGTACATATCACAGTATGATTGATATAAATACTCTTTGTGATTTCATACATCAAGTATCAATCTATACTTGAATCTTTGTTTCACTTACCAAGTGTCAATACACTTGAATTTCGATTCAATCCTTTCTGTGCGACAAGAACCTTTCTTGTAGTTTCTATATTGAAATCATTCAATATATCATCTATGTACTTTCGGCACAACCATATTAGCATCTCAATCTATCTATATAGATATCGATGCCAAATATTCGGGTTTTGCCTAAGTCTTTCATCAAAATGAAATTCTTAACTTGTGTTAACAAAAGATACATCATTTCCAATCAACAATATGTCTTCCACATAATGTATTAGAAATATGTCTTAGCGCTCCCACTTAATTTCTTGCAAATGCAAGCATTTTCATCATCTCCGATGAGATTAAATTCTTTTAATAGTTTCATCATGGTGAAAATTCCAACTTCGCGATGCTTATTTCAACCATTGAAGTTTGCATTCGCTATTAGCATCCTTTGAATTAACAAAACCCTTTGGATCGTGTTATGTACACGTCCTAGGTAACAATTCTATTAAAAGAACTTTGTTTTGTTTGTTCAATCACCATATAACAGAATTATATGTAGTGGTTGCTACATTAATCCGTATAGACTAAATATCGCTATGAAAGACCAAATCTTGTCATAGTCAACCTTTAAACATTGTTGTGAACTCTTTCCCAACATGTCGACTATTTCATAGATGTGAAACATCCATGTCTATTTCTTTATAGATACAAACGCGGCTGTAAGGTCTTACACCTTTTCAGAGGGTCTTTCAAGTTCAAAGCTTGATTTCTCGTGTATGAACTACCACGGATTTTATGGCTTCAAGCCATTTGACGGAGTCAGGGACCATCATCGCTTCTTTGCATGTAGTTCGTTTATTATTGTCAAATAATGATTCAACCCTCAAATCTTGGTATTTGATTGTTTACCCGACCTACTTGGTTCAATAGGAACTTAGACCTCCGTAACCACAACCTTTGAGGCACATGAGTCATGAGCATTGTTGCTGCCTCCGGAACACTTTTTGGTTTTGCGCAACTTTGCACATATAGCTAAGGTTCTTTTAACCTTATCAAAGTTCTATCGTCCTCCCACTTAACGTTTCATGGAAAATTCCTTCTCAAAGAAACTTGACGTTCCAAGCGACAAACATTTTTTGTCTTTGGCGTTATGGAGGAATACTCAACGGTTATTCAAAATAACATACAAAGACATGTTCATCCGACTTTGGTTGTAAACATCTCACTTATTCATAGCATACCAATGTTTAAGAAAGGACAACTTGGGTTTTATCCCAAACCATAACTTTATATGGTGTCATTTCAACGGATCATGATGGAGCTCTTTTTAGTGGAAAAGTAGGTAGTCTCTAAAGCTTTTAATCTTTAAAATATAATGGCAGTTTTATGAATTACACCTTTGATCTTACCATGTCAAACAAGGTTTCATTTCATATCTCGATTATTCCATACTCATATGGTGTTTCAGGAAACGCAAATCTATGGAACGATTCCTCAAATCTTTAGGTGTTATGCTAAACTTGTAACTCAAATATCTTCCTTTATGATCTTATCATAAACTATTTATATTCTTGTTACAATGATTTTCCGCTTCATCTTGAAAGTCTTTGAACATTTCAAATGTTTCACACTTTATCCTTATTAAGTAAATATTCATATATTTACTCAAATTTTCGGAGAAAGCATATGAAGTTGAAATCCATCGCTCTTGACTACACATAATGGACTTCATACAACAATATGTACAAGTTCCAATAAGCTAGTAATTTGTTCCCTTTGGCCTATGAACGGAGTTTTAATTATCTCTAGGAAAGTTTTACAAGCGTCATTTGATCAAAAAATCAAAAGACTCAAAAATTCCATCCACATGGAGTTTCTTCATGTTTTCTTTACAATATAATTTAAATGGCGATGTCACTTCCTAAGTGATATTTCTTATCAATTGTCTTTCGACATTTTTAGCAATAGTTTTATGGATGTGATTTATCCAACGAGATTTCTAAACCATCAATCTTTTATGGATTACGACAATTATTTGAACAACCCTTTTATTCTCATAATACCTAATAAAACAAATCTTGAAGGCAAGCTTTGATGTTAACGAGAAACACAACAACCCTTTACTTGTTCTCAATGAACATCATCAGTATTCTTTTGCTAGTTACTTAGGCCATTGTAGTTCATGAATTGTGTTGTTTCGTATGACGATTCACACCAACAAATTCAGTATCTAATACTTAAGAACCACATTGTTTAACAAGCAAAGAATATAGCCATAACATGAATATCCTCTATATACCTAAGATGAACAATTCTAGTCTTTTCTTTTCTGCCATATATTTATGAGATTCTCTTTCAGTATTTCCTTTTCTGTTTGAAAGAATCTATCAACATCAATAGTGGAGCCATACACATGACACATAGTCCAAAGCATGTATAGTTAAATACCAATGTCTTTGGACTTGCACTTTGAAGTAGATCACCATCATCAAATGTTTGGTGTTCTTTCAAATTCCATCTTTAGTAATCTTTTAGTGTAGTAAACATTTTATCTACATCAAATATTCATCCTTATCATGGAACTATTCATGATCAAGCTACTTTAGCTTATAACGGTGAATCGCAAGTATAATATTGCTCTCTAATACCTTTTGGAGGATTAGGACGACTACTGTCTCCAACCTTTTTAAAATTCCTATCAAATATGAGAACATAAACTTTGTCAAATTATACTTTATCATGTTGTAATCAAAACATCGTTTCAGATATCACAATATCTTCCACATATGATGTTCCTAGATAACCTTGATATTAAAACAATCTTTTGAATATCAAGAATCATGGAGATAAACATGATACTTATATACTAACACTGGAATTGTTACTCTTGATTTAATACTAATTATTAAACTTCACGAAGTAACTAGAACTTATTGAAAGTTTACAATAGGACTTTTAACTTTAGATTAACACTTCAAAACAATACGATACATGTTCGTAAAGTAACTAACCAGAATTCTATAGTTCTATTATCTCAATTATAACTACGCGCAAGGTGGTAAACGGATGCAAATAACTACAACAACTATGCAAATTCAGTTTGATTTAATTTATGATAAATATTGCTCAACTTTTAATCATATTGCCGTTGAACTCCCACTCAAAACAATATCCCTCACATTGTTTTAGTGATTACATGAACCAAATCCACTATACCAAGTCCGATCATCACGTGACATGATGTAGTTTCAAAGGCGAACAATCATCATGTTCCTCATATCATCTATATGACTCATGCTTTACCTTTCGGTATTCTGTGTTCCGAGACCATGTATATACATGCTAGGCTCGTCAAGATCAAACCTTAGCTTCCGCATAAGCAAATATGGATTGCTCCCGTTGTATACACATGCAGAATCTAACACACCCGATCATCACGTGGTGCTTTGAAACAACGAGCTTTGGCAATGGTGCCTACTAAGGACGAACACTCTATAACTTGATATTTTGTGAGAGGGATCATCTTATAATGCTACCGTCGCAATCTAAGCAATACAAGATGCATAAAAGGATTAACATCACATGCAATTCATAATATGTGATATGATATGGCCTTTCTTCTTGTGCTTCCGATCTCCATCTTCAAGCACGAACATGATATCCATCATCACCGGCATGGAGTCAAGGTCAATGGCACCGCTCCATGGTTGTCGTCCACCAACATCAACTATTACAAATACTTTGAATAATAGACACGTAGGTCTTAACGAAATTAAAAGACAACCATAAGGCTCCTGCCGGTTGCCGACTTACAATAAGGATCATTGCATACATCATATATAATCACAATCATGGCCATATCACATCACATCACACCCCTACAAAACAGAGTTAGACGCCTCTAATTTTCTTTGCATATTTTACGTGGTCTGGGGCTTTCTATAAGTATCGTTCTAACTTACGAACAAGAACCACAACGTTGATGCATGAACTATCAAGTGCCCGTTGTAAATTGAATCTTCACTATGATGGGAGAGACAGACACCCGCAAATCCACTTATGCAATACAAGTTGCATGTCAGGCATGGAGCAAGTCTCATGAATGATGTCATGTAAGGTTAGCCTAGGCCGCTTCATCCCACCATCTCGCAAGATGCAAAGTACACAAGAAGCAATTGATAATAAAAGCACCACCGCCCATAATGACCATTGTGTTCTACTCGTGCAACAGATCTCATAGCATGGAAAAAAATTTATATCGCATGAACATACACAAGCCAAGATCTATCTACTAGATTGTAGAAACGATTCGATAGAGTACTAACTCTCGAAGATCCAAAGCGGTTAACGAGAGCAGATTCTCGTGGGTGATGTAGTCGTTCACTTGTCGATCTCAAAATCTTGTAGGCGATCCTTTCGGCGCCGCGTTTCAGTAGTGCTCCCGCAGTCGGTCACACGTTCGGTACTCGATGAAGACCTTCCACTCCCTTGTTCCAGCAGGCAGCGGAGGTTGTAGCTCTCTCCTCGTGATTCCAGCAGCACGACGGCGTGGTGTCGGAAGTAGAGGGGAGATCCCGCAGGGCTTCGCCTAAGCCGGAGAGAGTATGGTGGAGTAGAGGGAGCCTCGGCGATCTAGGGTTTAGAGGTCCGAGGTTTAGAGGTAGCTAGCAACTAGAGTTTAGCTAGTCGGTAGCGGTTTAGAGGAGATCTAGATTGGTCGCAACTAGAGAGGGGGGTGGCGGCCAACCTATGGTTTCTTGGGCGCCTAGGGAAAGGGGGATACCTTGGGTGCGCCCCCACCCCTCCTTATATAGGGGGGGGCGTCCAAGGGTGTTCCCAACCCAGGTGGAAACCCTCCCTAACTTAGAAAGCCTTCCTAACTCGGAAACCATGTTGGGATTTCACTTTTTCAAACTGCCTTCTTGACTTTCAAATTTGTCACATCCCAAATTTTAGATTTGGTTCTGCATATCATTCATGCCATTGCATCATACTCTTCCATGCAAAACCATCGATTGAAAAGATTCGGCAAAACACTATTTTCTAAACCCTACTCTATTTTACTACGAGGCTCCTGCGGGAGTTTTAGTAGGACTTGTGTTGTCCACCCCTGTAGCCTAGTGGTTTCACTCATCCCTTGACCTTAGGTTGTTCCCCTCGATTTTACAAAAATTTAGGAACAAGAATCGCCCGATTCGGAGTTCGTATGAAGAAGTTACGGAGGTTTTATTAGAATGCAAAAAGGAAAAAGAAAAGGATAAAAAAACGGCGCCAGCCTACTGGGCCGCGCCGGCCCAGCCGGCCAGCACCGCGCCGCCCGCGCGGCGGATTGTATCCGCCGCCGCCCCAGGACCGTATCCGGGTAAGACCCCGTGTGGCCCCCCCATATAAGCCGCGGACCCCACCCACGCGCCAACCCCGCCGCCTCCTGCCTCGGACCGCGCGCCGCCGCCGCCTCGGGAGCCGCTTGCCGCCGCCAGGTAAGCCCGCCGCTGCTCGCCGCCGCCCCGCGCCGCCACGCGCCAGCGCCGCCCGCCGCCGCTCGCCGCCCGCGCGCCTCGCCGCCGCGGCACGCGCCCGCGCGCGCACGCCGCCGGACCGCCGCCGCCTCGCGTCGCCGCCGCGCCGACCCGCCTCGATCTGCGCGCTACCTCCTCTCCGCGCAGGACCGCCGCCGCCGGTGAGCACCGCCCCGCCTCATTGCTCCCTGGCCGCCGATCGGCCGTTGACCGGTCAGCCCCAGGCGCTGACTAGTCAAACGCCCAGTCAGCGCCCAGTCAGTAGCCACGTGGGCCAGTCAACAGACACAGTTGACTGGGTATTTCTTTAATCGATTTAATTGGCAGATTTTCGTAGAAACTTGTAAATTGCGTAGAAATTAATCCGCTGGGCCAAAAATTGCAAATAAAATATGTGTAGGTTCAGTAAGTCGTGTAGAATCTTTCTGTACCATTGTTTCACACTTTTACAGCAAGATTTAGTACAGTTTAATCAAATGAGTTAATGGCCTTTTTGGAGTGATTAATTCGTAGAAAAAGATCTGTAACTCCAAAATTTGCGTATAATATGTCCCTGGATTCAGTAGAACGAGAGGAATCTCATCATGAATTAAAAAGATAGGCTTACAGTAAAAACTTCTGCAGAAACTGTCTAGTGGCTTTCTGCAGTGTTTTAATTACCCAGGGAGTTTTATAATTCCTTTTTGAGTAATTCCAATTGGTACTGTTTCTAAATAGCAATGCCCATGCAGTAGAATTTTCCCAAGATTTTACGAACAGTATACTACCGGTAGTGAATTAATTGGGTTCTAGCTCTAGATTTGAGTATTATACTTTGCATATTAGTTTCCCTTGCGCTAAAACTATTTTCCATGCATGCAATCAGTACCTCTACTGATTACTATTATGTGGTGTTGCTGTAGCGTCACCCCACTTGTCATGCATACATTCATGCATCATCTTTGTTGCATATGCTTGTGGATTGTTTGTTTATGATTGCAATTGTCTCGTGTAGATTGTGACGAGTGCAACGTTTGCTCGTGTGTGGATTGTTCTTCCGACCGCTACAACCAAGGCAAGTAGATGCTATTTTGTCCATGATATTGTCCTACTATTTTCTATGCATTGTCGTGTATTTTGTAGACGCATGTGTAGGATGATATTATCGCTATGCTATGTCCTATTATGTGGTAGGGCCTTCCTTGTAGATGAACCATCGTTGGTAGATGTGCTTAGCCATGATATGATGTACGAGGACTGGGTTACATCACTGAGACTTGTTTCTAAAAGTATTGGTTTGTGAAAACTAAAACAACTTAATCAACGAATCTCCTGGGTGTGATGGTATTGATAATTTTTTGTGGTTTCATTGCGGAAAGGCACCCAGGTATCCAGAGAAATTGATTGGATTCTTTATTTGGTAGCTTACGTGTACAACCATGTGCCAATAATGAAATGGGCGGTTGGTTGGACTTAGTAGGTTGTGGTAACCCGAATCCGCGTATCCAGAGATGTAGAATTTTGGTAGGTTGGACCGGTGCGCGTCGGGATTGGGGAGCTACTTACCGAACAGTCTCTTCTTGGACTTCTCCCTATCATCATCCAAAATGAGAGTGATGGTACGAGCTGGGCTGGCCAAGTCACATGGGAAAAGTGTACTAACCCCTGCAGGGTGTATGATCTAATCGATTAGCCGTGTCCCCGGTTATGGACATCTGAGTTGCTTGATATTGATTCCATGACATGTTTCTCGCTCATTCTAATTTCATAATTGTTTTAATATTGTTGGGTTAACTTAATTGGGATCTTTTCAAAGAAAATCAAAAACTGTTTGTGAAAGTAGGACAAAGGTATTTGCAAATGCAAGCCAGACACAGCTCCACTTGCCAAATATGCATGTAGATGTTAGTACTATTGTCTCCTTTACTAGCTCTACTTGCCATACATTCCATGTATTGACCCTTCGGGGCTGTTACGTTTCATGTTGCAGGTTATTCCGATTCTGAGTAATCGATATAGGCCACGGTACTCCACTCGGCATTTGTTCACTTGTGGGCAATTTGAAGAATGGAGGATTTACTTTATTTATGTTGCTACCTGAATAATTTGAGCTAGCCTTGGGCTAAGCTTTTATTGTAATAATGGTACTCTGGATCTTCGTTATTTATGATACACGGATATTTGCTATGTTATTCGTCTTATTCTATTGTGGGCCAATGAACCGATCCAGGTATTGGCATGTCACATAGAAGCCACGGTCTTTTCAGAACCGCAGTGTTACAAGATGGTATCAGAGCCCGTGTGTCGACTGTAGGATCGTGACCTAGGATTGGATTAGGAAGCCATAAGATTTATTAAAACCTATATTAACTCTGTCTTTCGTCTTATGCCTTTCACTCTCGTAAATTCTTATCATATGCTATTGTCACACTTTCCTCTTTAGTTGATAGATGGGAGAAGTCAGGACTGAGTATGCCACCATGGAGTCACCAAGGCCCTTTGCAAGACAGTTAGCACAGCTCTCGCAGACATTGGGATTGCCACTGCCCATGTTCAAGGGAAGAAGACTGTACACCTATGGATATGGTGAGGATGCATGGGAGATCACCACCTTCATCTTCAGGGATGCCACCTTGCCAAATCCTGTGCATCTGATCTACACCAAGACATACTGCAACTGGGGACTTGGAATTAACTTGGCCATACATGAAGCCCTGTCTCGCCAGTGCCATCATGTCCGACACCTACTGCTAGCAGATTCACCCTACCGTGACTATGGGAGGCGTGATGAAGATGGGCACATTGTGGTTACCCCGGGCGACAGGAACAACATGCCGCCCCGTCGGAGGCACATAGAGGACATGGAAAGGGAGAATGGAGCTCTAGCTGAGAAAGTGATGATGATAAAGGAGATTGCAGATTTTGCTAGCAATGGTATGGTGGTCCAAGGACAGGAGATTGACACCTTGCATGAAGCCGTGGGAGTTCTGGAGAATGCCCTGATAGCCAGAGATGCAACCATAGCTCATCTTCATGGTACTGTGCAGGAGAACACCCAGAACATACAACAGTTGTAAGGGACCGTCCAGGAAAGGGATCAAACTATTGAAGCTATGACAACCCAGATTGCCGCTCTCCAAGCACAGCTAAATCCACCCTCTGATAACGACAATGGAGATTATGGCAACAATGGGGATGATGATGACAGTAGGAACGATGATGATGATGAGGACGAAGACGATGATGATGGAGACGATGATGGTGGAGGAGATGAAGATGTTGCAGTCGCAACTGAGAGTGAAAAAGAAGAGGAGGATCCAGAAGAGGTGAAGTTTGAGATCTCAAGTGATGATTCAGGAGAAGTGTACACTCCGCCGCCATGGTTGAACCGTGGACCGAAGCGTCAACGCATGAGTGCAAGGACCTACCGCAACCTCTTCAAGAAGTAGATAGAAGTCCACCAATTAGTCCTCGTTAGGTAAATTCGTTAGGATTAGTCTCGATCGATGTGAAACTTAATTACGGTTAGTTTAAGAGTGTTTAGTTGCTTATTTGTGTACTCCAATATCCCAGGAATTATTTGTGCGAATTTTATGAAAGAGTTATGGCAAGTTTGGTTAACATCTGTGTATTTTCGCTGCAGTTTTCTGCTGATACAGCAGTACTGTACGATTTTTCATATTTTTCTGGTAACTGGGAAAAATCTGAAAAAAATAGGGCTGGTGCGAAACTTTCTGTAATGTATGTGCAAAAATCAGCTAAATTTTCTAACAAGTCTAAGTCAGGTAGAAAAATTCGTAAACGCTGCTGGACTGTTCTGGCAGATTGCTGTTTTTGCTGTTTAGTTGATCAACTGTTTAGTTAACCATTGACAACTCTTGTAAAACTATTTCAGTAGTTATATACTGCTAGGATAAACCCCTGGGATGTTGCTGGATCACTTGTTTGTTGATGTGTTGCTTGCTTGAGATTGTCTGCTATTGATTGTTGTTGTTTGATCATGATGCATGGGTAGAATCCTATTATCGTAGTTGATTCTTTCTAAGCTTACCTGTGCTGAACCGCAGATGCCTCCCCGCCGTCAACCCACTGAGTTGGAGCAGCTCATGGAAGCTTAGGCATAGCTGACCCAAGTTATGACTCAGTTCATGGAAGCTCAGAACAACAACAACAATGGAAACAACCAGCCTCAGGGAGATGCTCTCACCAGATTTCTGAGGCTAAGGCCAACTAAGTTCTCTACTGCAACAGAACCAATGGTTGCTCTCGACTGGTTGCGTTCAGTCAACAAGGATCTGATAACGGTTGGATGCACTGATGCTGAGAAGGTGAGGTTTGCCGCTCACCTACTGGAGGGACCAGCCGCTTCTTGGTGGGACACTTTTCAGATCACCCACCCGCTGGATACTGTGACTTGGGCAATGTTTGAGGAAGGTTTTAGGACCAACCACGTGTCTTCAGGAGTTCTAAGCCTGAAGAGGAAGGAGTTCCGCAACTTGCGCTAAACCAACCGCACTGTGGCTGAGTACATTGAGGAGTTCAACAACCTGTCCCGTTATGCACCTGAGGATGTTGACACTGATGCAAAAAGGAGGGAGAGATTCCTGGATGGCCTCAGTGATGAGCTTTCAGTGCAGCTACTGGTGGTTTATTGCCCCACTTTCCAGGAGCTTATGGACAAGGCCAGGATCTTGGAAGGGAAGCACAAACAGGTGGAGAACCGCAAGAGAAAGAGCAATAATCACCACTCTGGTTCACATCACAAGTCTCGCACTTCATATGATGGTACTCCAAGCATGGAGGAAGTGACCATGGGAGCCATGACCGCCACCACCATGGAGGCGATGGTCATCTTCATGACAACCATAGGAGCACCCACCACAGCCACAAGGGAGGACACTCTCACCACTCTGGAGGACACGGTGGACATGACCGCAACCGTGATCGCAGCTTTGTGAAGAAGGATCTGAGTGAGGTGACATGCTTCAAGTGTAAACAGAAGGGACACTATGCTGACAACTGTCCGGAGAGGAAAGGACTGAAGCCAACCAACAACGAGAAGGCCACAGTGAACCACATGAATGTGGAGGAGATTCCAGATGAGCCTGACCTTGTGATTGGTAAGTTCCCAATCAACACTCACCCAGCTTTCATACTTTTCGATACTGGTGCATCTCATTCATTCATATCAAGGGCATTTGTGGATAAGTATAAGATACCTACTGAGTCTATGAAAGGGTCCATTAGAGTGAGTTCGCCTGGAGGAGATATGATAGCTAGCGCGGGATGCCGCGACTTAACTGTGAGGATTGGAACACACAACTTCAGTGCACATTTGGTAGTGTTGGAATCACAGGGGTTAGACGTTATTCTGGGTATGGATTGGATGTCTATGCATGAGGGACACATAGATTGTGCACAACGAGCTGTTTCACTCAAAACCCCGGATGGTAAGAGAATTAGATTCAAGTCGGCAGTGCGACCGGGAAGGTGTAGGCTGAATTCTCTTAAGGGGGTTAGCATGGATACTGTGCCAGTGATTAGGGATTACCCCGACGTGTTTCCGGAAGAGCTGCCAGGAATGCCACCTGACAGGGAAGTGGAGTTTCTTATCGACCTGATGCCGGGAACAGGACCTATAGCAAAGAGACCATATAAGATGGATGTGGATGAGCTGAAGGAATTGAAGAAGCAGCTGAAGGAGCAGTTGGACAAGGGATTCATTCAGCCTAGTTCGTCGTCATGGGGAGCACATGTTCTATTTGTGGAGAAGAAAGACAGCAGCAAGAGATTAGTGGTGGACTATCACTCGCTGAATGAAGTAACTATCAAGAACAAATACCCCCTGTCGAACATAAATGATTTGTTTGATCAACTGGAAGGAGAAAAGGTGTTCAGCAAGATTGACCTGCGATCAGGCTACTTCCAATTGAAGATCCGGGAGGAGGACATACCAAAAACCGCCTTCACCACTAGGTATGGTTTATATGACTATACAGTTATGTCTTTTGGACTAACGAATGCCCCGGCATACTTCATGACCATGATGAACAAGGTATTTATGGAGTACTTGGACAAGTTCGTGGTGGTGTTTATTGATGACATACTGATATATTCCAAGGATGATGCTGAGCATGAGAAGCATCTGCGACTGATTATGGAGAAGCTGAGGGAACACAAGTTGTATGCCAAATTCAGCAAGTGTGAGTTCTGGCTTAACATTGTTGGATTTCTTGGACACGTGGTGTCAGGAGAAGGAGTCGCTATTGATCCAAGCAAAGTGACTGTAGTGACAGAGTGGGAAGCGCCCAAGAATGCAGGAGAGATACGAAGCTTTTTGGGACTTGCCGGATATTACAGGAGATTCATTGAAAACTTTTCCAAGATTGCTAAGCCGATGACTGAACTTCTGAAGAAGGAGAGGAAGTTTGAATGGTCAGACGTATGTGAAGCCAGCTTTCAGGAACTGAAGCGTCGACTAGTGACCGCGCCTGTTCTGTGTTTACCAGACCTTCAGAAGGATTTCCAAGTGTACTGCGATGCTTCTCGACAGGGACTTGGGAGTGTGCTGATGCAAGATGGGAGAGTAGTGTCATATGCCTCGCGACAACTTAAACACCATGAGCGGAATTACCCCACGCACGACTTGGAGTTAGCGTTAGTGGTTCATGCGCTCAAGGTATGGAGGCATTACTTAATGGGAAAACACTATGATGTATACACCGACCACAAGAGCCTGAAGTACATATTCACGCAGAAGGAACTGAACATGAGGCAAAGGAGATGGTTAGAGCTTATCAAGGACTATGATATGAATCTGCAATACCACCCAGGAAAGGCCAATGTAGTAGCAGACGCTCTGAGCCGGAAGGTCTATGCCAACGGATTGACAATTGGGAAATTGCCCGAGGATTTGTGCAAGCAATTCAAGGACCTTAGACTGGAGGTAGTGTCTGAAGGATACTTGGCAGCAATGGAAGTCCAACCAACGCTACAGGACAGAATCAGGAAGGCTCAAGTGGGAGACAAAGAGATAGATGAAATAAGGAAAAAGATGAAGGAGGATCGAGCCAGGGAATTCCGCGAGGATGAGCAAGGAACCTTGTGGTATGGAGATCGTTTGTGCGCTCCCAATGATCCGGAGATAAGGAAATTGATTCTACAAGAAGCTCATGACTCGCCGTATTCCATACATCCGGGCAATACGAAGATGTATATGGACCTAAAGGACAGATTCTGGTGGAACAATATGAAAGGAGACATCGCAGAGCATATTGCCTTATGTGATGTATGTAGCCGAGTGAAAGCGGAACACCAGAAACCAGCAGGATTGCTACAGCCATTACCCGTGCCGTATTGGAAGTGGGATAGAGTGGGAATGGATTTTATCACAGGATTGCCCAGGACCAGGTCAGGATATGACTCCATTTGGGTAGTGGTCGACCATTTGACCAAGGTAGCCCACTTTATACCGGTGAAGACGACCTATACGAGTGCAAAGTTGGCCAAGATCTATATGGACAGAATTGTGTGCCTACATGGAGTTCCCAAGAGTATAGTATCTGATAGAGGCACCCAATTTACCTCACACTTCTGGCGCCAATTGCACGAGTCACTTGGGACTAGATTGGAGTTTAGCACAGCGTTTCACCCACAGACTGATGGACAGACCGAAAGGGTGAATCAGATTCTGGAGGACATGCTGAGAGCTTGCGCTTTGGCTCATGGTTCTAGTTGGGATGAGAATTTTCCACATGCTGAGTTTTCCTACAACAACAGCTATCAAACCAGCATCAAGACGTCACCATTCGATGTGCTATATGGGAAACGGTGCCGGACACCATTGCTGTGGGATGGAGTAGGAGAACGTCAGTTGTTTGGGCCTGATTTGATCAAGGATGCTGAGGAGAAGGTCGCCTTGATTAGGGACAGGCTGAAGGTAGCACAATCAAGACAGAAGAGCTACGCTGACGCCAAGCGCAAGGAAGTGGTGTATGAGATAGGTGATAGAGCATACCTCAGAGTGTCGCCACTTCGTGGAATTAAGAGATTTGGGATTAAGGGTAAGCTGGCACCTCGGTTTATTAGACCGTATTGGGTCTTAGCACGCAAAGGAGAAGTTGCTTATCAGTTGGAGTTGCCAGAGGCTCTGACCGCTGTTCATAATGTGTTCCACGTATCCCAGCTGAAGAAGTGCCATCCCGAGATGGTAGATACACCATTGAGAGACACTGTGCCACTAGAGGAGGTTCAGCTTGAGAATGACTTAACCTATGAGGAGAAGCCGGTCAAGATTCTGGAGACGGCGGAGAGGATTACCCGTACCAAGACAATCAGGTTTTGCAAGGTGCAGTGGAGCCACCACACCGAAGAGGAAGCCACTTGGGAGCGTGAGGATGACATCCGAGAGGACTACCCACACCTATTTGCTAGCCGCGCCGAATCTCGGGGACGAGATTCATCTTAAGGGGGTTAGTATTGTCACATCCCAAATTTTAGATTTGGTTCTGCATATCATTCATGCCATTGCATCATACTCTTCCATGCAAAACCATCGATTGAAAAGATTCGGCAAAACACTATTTTCTAAACCCTACTCTATTTTACTACGAGGCTCCTACGGGAGGTTTTAGTAGGACTTGTGTTGTCCACCCCTGTATCCTAGTGGTTTCACTCATCCCTTGACCCTAGGTTGTTCCCCTCGATTTTACAAAAATTTAGGAACAAGAATCGCCCGATTCGGAGTTCGTATGAAGAAGTTACGGAGGTTTTATTAGAATGCAAAAAGGAAAAAGAAAAGGATCAAAAAAAAAACGGCGCCAGCCTACTGGGCCGCGCCGGCCCAGCCGGCCAGCACCGCGCCGCCCGCGCGGCGGATACAATCCGCCGCCGCCCCAGGACCGTATCCGGGTAGGACCCCGCGTGGCCCCCCCATATAAGCCGCGGACCCCACCCACGCGCCAACCCCGCCGCCTCCTGCCTCGGACCGCGCGCCGCCGCCGCCTCGGGAGCCGCTCGCCGCCGCCAGGTAAGCCCGCCGCCGCGCCGCCACGCGCCAGCGCCGCCCGTCGCCGCTCGCCGCCCGCGCGCCTCGCCGCCGCCGCACGCGCCCGCGCGCAGCCACGCGCGCACACCGCCGGACCGCCGCCGCCTCGCGTCGCCGCCGCGCCGACCCGCCTCGATCTGCGCGTTGACCGCCTCCTCTCCGCGCAGGACCGCCGCCGCCGCCGGAGGACCTCGCCGCCGCCGCCGGTGAGCACCGCCCCGCCTCATTGCTCCCTGGCCGCCGATCGGCCGTTGACCGGTCAGCCCCAGGCGCTGACTAGTCAAACACCCAGTCAGTAGCCGATTTAATTGGCAGATTTTCGTAGAAACTTGTAAATTGCGTAGAAATTAATCTGTTGGGCCAAAAATTGCAAATAAAATATGTGTAGGTTCAGTAAGTCGTGTAGAATCTTACTGTACCATTGTTTCACACTTTTACAGCAAGATTTAGTACAGTTTAATCAAATGAGTTAATGGCCTTTTTGGAGTGATTAATTCGTAGAAAAAGATCTGTAACTCCAAAATTTGCGTATAATATGTCCCTGGATTCAGTAGAACGAGGGGAATCTCATCGTGAATTAAAAGGATAGGCTTACAGTAAAAACTTCTGCAGAAACTGTCTAGTGGCTTTCTGCAGTGTTTTAATTACTCAGGGAGTTTTATAATTCCTTTTTGAGTAATTCCAATTGGTACTGTTTCTAAATAGCAATGCCCATGCAGTAGAATTTTCCCAAGATTTTACGAACAGTATAATACCTGTAGTAAATTAATTGGGTTCTAGCTCTAGATTTGAGTATTATACTTTGCATATTAGTTTCCCTTGCGCTAAAACTATTTTCCATGCATGAAATCAGTACCTCTACTGATTACTATTATGTGGTGTTGCTGTAGCGTCACCCCACTTTTCATGCATACATTCATGCATCATCTTTGTTGCATATGCTTGTGGATTGTTTGTTTATGATTGCAATTGTATCGTGTAGATTGTGACGAGTGCAACGTTTGCTCGTGTGTGGATTGTTCTTCCGACCGCTACAACCAAGGCAAGTAGATGCTATTTTGTCCATGATATTGTCCTACTATTTTCTACGCATTGTCGTGTATTTTGTAGACGCATGTGTAGGATGATATTATCGCTATGCTATGTCCTATTATGTGGTAGGGCCTTCCTTGTAGATGAACCACCATTGGTAGATGTGCTTAGCCATGATATGATGTACGAGGGCTGGGTTACATCACTGAGACTTGTTTCTAAAAGTATTGGTTTGTGAAAACTAAAACAACTTAATCAACGAATCTCCTGGGTGTGATGGTATTGATAATTTTTTGTGGTTTCATTGCGGAAAGGCACCCAAGTATCCAGAGAAATTGATTGGATTCTTTATTTGGTAGCTTACGTGTACAACCATGTGCCAATAATGAAATGGGCGGTTGGTTGGACTTAGTAGGTTGTGGTAACCCGAACCCGCGTATCCAGAGATGTAGAATTTTGGTAGGTTGGACCGGTGCGCGTCGGGATTGGGGAGCTACTTCCCGAACAGTCTCTTCTTGGACTTCTCCTTATCATCACCCAAAATGAGAGTGATGGTACGAGCTGGGCTGGCCAAGTCACATGGGAAAAGTGTACTAACCCCTGCAGGGTGTATGATCTAATCGATTAGCCGTGTCCCCGGTTATGGACATCTGAGTTGCTTGATATTGATTCCATGACATGTTTCTCGCTCATTCTAATTTCATAATTGTTTTAATATTGTTGGGTTAACTTAATTGGGATCTTTTCAAAGAAAATCAAAAACTGTTTGTGAAAGTAGGACAAAGGTATTTGCAAATGCAAGCTAGACACAGCTCCACTTGCCAAATATGCATGTAGATGTTAGTACTATTGTCTCCTTTACTAGCTCTACTTGCCATACATTCCATGTATTGACCCTTCGGGGCTGCTATGTTTCATGTTGCAGGTTATTCCGATTCGGAGTAATCGATATAGGCCACGGTACTCCACTCGGCACTTGTTCACTTGTGGGCAATTTGAAGAATGGAGGATTTACTTTATTTATGTTGCTACCTGAATAATTTGAGCTAACCTTGGGCTAAGCTTTTATTGTAATAATGGTACTCTGGATCTTCGTTATTTATGATACACGGATATTTGCTATGTTATTCGTCTTATTCTATTGTGGGCCAATGAACCGATCCAGGGATTGGCATGTCACATAGAAGCCACGGTCTTTTCAGAACCGCAGTGTTACAAAATTAGAGTTTGATTTATCTCTTCCAAGTGTCCAGCCAAGTGACTTAGGACATGATGCAACCATTACACTTTGTCATGACACATCCATGTACCCTTCCCCTTCCGGATCGGTGAACCTTCTAGACCCTTCTAGAACATTCCGGTGAAAACACAGGAGTCATTCCTGAACTCTGAAATTGGACTTTCCTTATATGAATCTTATTCTCCGGACCATTTCGGATCTACTTGTGATATCCCGGATCCCATCCGAGACTCCGAACAACATTCGGTCTCTTAACTCACATTCCATATCTACTAAACAACATCGAATCCTTAAGTGTGTCTCCCAACGGTTCGTGAATTATGCAGACATGATTGATACTCTTATCTGATAAATAACCAATAGAGGAATATGGAAATTCATATGGATCCCACATATTTCTACGATTACTTTGAGATCGAATGAAACATTTACATACGGAACCAATTTCCCTTTGTCACGCGATATTTTACTTATCCGAGGTCTGATCGTCGGTATCTCTGCATACCTAGTTCAACCTCGTTAACGATAAGTATTGTTTTCTAGTTCCCGTGATATGTGATCCCTTGTGAGCCATTCACATGCTTGCAAGCTAATTGGATGACATTCCACCGAGAGGGCCCATAATATATCTATCCGTCATATGGATGGAAAAATCCCACTCTTGATCCATGTGCCTCAACACATACTTTCCGAACACTCAATGCCACCTTTATAGCCACCCAGTTATGGTGTGGTGTTTGATGTCATCAAAGCATCCTTCCGGTTATGGTGATTACCATGATCTCATGGTCGAAGGAATTAGGTTACTATGTATCAAAAAGCTTATAGCAAGTGAACTATTTGAATGACTTGATCTTATGCTACGCTTAACTACAGGAGTATGTCCATCACATCATTCTCCTAATGATATGACCTTATTGTTAATAACATCTCAATGTTCATGATCAGGAAACCATGATCATATATTAACCAACAAGCTAGTTTAATAAGAGGCTTTACTAGGGACTCTTTTATGTTTACAAACCACACAAGTATTAATGTTTCCGGTTAATACAATTTTAGCATGGTGTGTAAACATTTATCATAAGTACGAAGATATGATAATAACCACTTTATTATTAACTCTTGGGCATATCTCCAACAAGTTCCTCACTCTCAAATTCCACCTAAGCTATAAAAATTTACTGGGGGAATAAGAGAGGAAGAACACAAGAAGAGAACACCAAATTCTCCAAGATCAATGAAAGAGCATGTGGGGCCCCATGTGTGGTTTTGTTAATTATGACAGTCTTTATGGCTAATGTATGTATTAAGTTGCACTTGTAGGAATTGTCCATTGGCATCGCTTGGAGCATGTGTTGGCTTCAAGGTAGATGATATGAAGAAAAAGAAGTGTTTTGCAAGCTCAGAATGCGCCATCTCTAGAAGATCTCATGTTTGATGCTTGCCATCCTCGGTGGTCATGGATCGATGAAGATGAATCAAGAAAGGAGTTCCATCTTGAGTAGGGCAAGATCGTCTACATCGAGCTCAAGTGGAATTCTCAAGGCAAAGGTATAATCTTGATAGGTTTTCCCTTTTGTCGGTCTCATGTTGTTAGTTGGAAGACCGGGTTTAGGATAGATAGCCGTACTATCAAGAGGGGCTCGCAAGTGAGTATCTCAATCATATCGTTCGGAGAGAGATCAAAACTTTGCATACTTGCATCATCGTATTTGGTTGTTATTTGGATCTTATCCTTGTGAGGCTCTAGAGCTTGTGGTAATATTCATGACAAACTCTAGTTCATCAAAGATGGATTTTCCATTTATATCTTATTGCGTTTTTTATCTTGGCGTTTTCCTGTTTCTCACCAAAGGAGGTATCTCACATTATAATACGATGATGCAAAAATGCAAAGGTTTGAACTCTCTCTCTCTCTCTCTCTCTCTCTCTCTCTCTCTCTCTCTCTCTCTCCGAAAGATGCGATTGAGTCACTCACTCAAGAGCCCTTGTTGATAGTACGACTATCTATCCTAAACCCGGTTTCCCAACTAACAAAATGAGACCAGCAAAAGATAAAACCTATCAAGATCATACCTTTTCCTTGAGAGTTCCACTTGAGCTTGATATAGACTGTCTTGTGCTCCTCAAGATGGAACACCTTTTTTGATTGCTCTTACTCGCTCTTGCTTGACGAAGACTTGCGAATTTCTCCCCTATACACCATAGAGAGACCTCTTCCTTGAACTTGTCTTCATCAATCCATGATCACTGAGGATGGAAATCTTCAAGCATGTGATCTTCTAGAGATGGCGCTTCTTGATCTTGCACTTTATTTCTTCTAACTTCATAAGGATGATTTCTTGAAGATACACATGTGGAACTCCTTCTTCTTCTTCTTCTTCTTCTTATTATTATTATTATTATTATTATTATTATTCTTCAAGACACTCTTGATATTCTTTTCTTTATTATTCTTCAACATGATTCCAATAGGCCCAAAGCCCTTGGACAACATGATTCCAATAGGCTCAAAGCCCCTGGACATTGTTTTTTCTTCTTCATTTCTTCTACCTTAAAACAACACATGGTCCAAGCGATGCCAATAGACAAATCCTACAAGTGAAACTCAATTCAAGCATTAGTCCATAGAGATTGTTATTAATCACTAAAATCACACATGGGGCATACATGCCATTTCAGTTACGTTGTCTTTGGAATCGAGTTAAACTTAAGGAATCATTGCGCAAGCAAGCGAAGACACGTCGTATTGAGAAAATCAACGACAAAGCTCAAGATAAGGCGAACTAGTTTGTAAGCATAAGGCAGAATACCAGCAGATCTCCTTCGAGATGATGGACGTGATTAATAGAATGCGTCAATTAGTTCATTATGATGTGGATAAACTGCTGGATGACGATGAACAATCTATTACCTCCACTAAGTCAGTTGAGGAGGATTAATGGTATAACGAGTAATAGCATGTGTGTTTTTATCTAGTTTGAACATGCATTGTATAGTTATTATCTGAGTATTTTATTGTCTTCCTTTAGTTGTTTGAGAATTATTATTTTCCTATCTATTTTTATTTTTATAATTCATTATTTTCTTACTTGTTTACCCTTTCTTCAAACTTGTTTAATGGGTCAGAGCATTGTTTAATGGGCTAGACCAACCAAGCTCACCTAGCTTTAGATCTCAACTTTATGTGAAAGAAATCCGCACCTCTAGATCTCACTTTCACTATCCATCTCTAGATCTCAGTTACTCCCTCTACCTCTCCACACAACTGCTCCCGCGGTGGTGTGCAAACTCTTCGGCACCCTCAACCATGACTACGTGAATTTACCCGGTGCCCTCGACCACGACTGCACGCACCCCTTTGGCACCCTCGACCGCGGTTGCACGCACCTCTCTGACGCCCTTGACCGCCGGACAACACAGTCCTTCCTTGTACCTAGTTCTTGTACCTTGTTAGACGGTGATTAAATCTTGTTGACCTGAATGTGATATGTATGTTAGAAACTTCTATTTTAGGAGCATAAGAAAACTTTGTTGGACTCTCTATGTTTGGAATGTCTATTACGGAGAAAAACCTTGACAAGGTACCTTGTTCTTGTCTACACGTCCTCTCTACCATGAGAGGTAAAGTGGTAAGACTTCATCATGTTTTGAATAACATGCGTGTATGTGTGTTAAATTATATAAATTCATTTCAGGATCAGATGTCCCATCTGTACTGTAGACAAGTATGACCTTTACTATAAGGTTTGATGATTGCGTTAACTTGACTAGACCAAGAAGGGGAAACCGAGGAGAATAGTCTGTTATAAGCCAACGACCCCATACAATATTTGCGCCATGAATAAGAAGAACATTTTCAAAGGAAATATGGTAGCTTTCTTTAAATTTCAATCATGCAGCTCCATACACACTATTGATGTTCATACTGACCACAACCAGTATTGTTTTTTCTATGTAGTACTTTTCATGCCATTATATCTACATGTTTCTCGTTCCTCACATTCAAGAAGACGGAGACACGATCGAATATCCCAGTGTCAATGAGACCATCAAACAAGTTCGCGTGAAGCATGGAAATGATGACACTGTCATTTTGACATCGAATTGGTCAGAATGTGTTGCGCAGAAGAAGCTGCAAGCAAAAGATGTGTGTGTGTGTGTGCATTTGAGTTTGAAGCAAAGGAGGACCATGTGGCTGTGAAATTGTATAAAATCTAAGTCGATTATTATGAATTAATTAATTAGTTTTTTCAAGATGTATGTGAACTAAATCAGGGTAAGGTACGTGCATCAGAACTATGTTTATTACTATCGTGTGCTATGAGTTTTTGTGTATTGTGATTTTTCTATTATTTTTTATATGTATCTTATATTATATAAATAGTGATGGTTAATTATTCCATTAATTATATTTCTATGAACCAAAGCATCCGCTAACATGTACCATATCGAGCAGTGATTTTGTGTCATCGTCTCACTTATTGTTCGGCACCTAGACTGTGCAGTCCTCCAATGGGCAGCGGCGTTAACGCTTAGCTGCCGTGCTAGCGCTAGGTCGGCGAATGACGATGTGCCGAGGCGAGAAAATCGGTAGCTATGCACTTTCCCCAACGCAGTAATCCCTCACGATTTTTTTGTCACCAGTGTGAGCACACATTTAAGTAATTTGGTGTTTATAACTAGGGATGAAAACAGAGCGAAAACGGATAAAACTAAGTGGTGCCACATTTGTTTTCATATTTTTTTTGTGGAAACCCATCCTCCGTATTGTAGTGAAACCTTTGGCTGGAAGATTACTATTTTTAGTCTTCAAAGTTTTCTATTTTGAAAGGGCACGCTCAATTAAGCTATCGCCACATATGTTGATTGGACAAAATATTGATAATTAAATCTACAATAGGCATACTAGTCGATTAATTAAACATCGGTGCACCTAGAATGAAGATAGTTCTATGCCCCCCAATTTTTGACAAGTTAAATCCCTCCACAAGGATATGTTATGTAGCTCTGTTTGTAAGATTACAGTGAGAGATGTAGGTGGAAAGACTGATATGAGTGGTGGGTGTGTGTAAATAACTGCTACTCAATTTTTATTTCCTTTTCAAATTAAGGCTTGACACAAAGTTAAATTATCTAGATATCCAACTATGTGAATTTTCCTATATGGAAGTAAGCATAAGCAAGTAAATAAAGATACATGTAAGTAAGGATAGAGATAAACGCAATGGTATGCATTCTTTTAAGGGGGGGGGGGGGTACATATTCGTTGGAGAAGGTGTGGAAACACACGAAGCCCACAACACCACAAAGGCTCACATGTCCGCATTACAAAGGCTGACACCTTTTCTTTAAGTCACTGACCAAAACCTTTACAAACAAGGTTGGACAAATTTTCATAACTCAATCGGAGGCTCCCAACATGACCACAAATCTTCACAACGCCAATACCGAGCTTCGTGGGCTAGCTCTTCCATCTAGGGTTTCAAGAACCCAAAAGTAGCAATTTTCTCAATGAATGAGTGAGAAATCAAATTCCTTTGGTGGAAATATAGATCTGGATCTTCTACATCGGTTTCCAAAGGATATCAATATTGGTTGGCTTGAGATATAGAGATAGATAGATAGATAGATAGATATATAGAGAGAGGATGGACAATGAAACTCTAAAATAATGGAGGAGCGAGTGGAAGTCGCAACCTCCTCTTGGGAAAGAATGGTGCCCTTTTGTAGGTCCCCTCAAATTCTGGTCGTTACAGGAACCTTACCACGAAGACGCCGCATGCAGTTTAAGCAACGACTAAACTTTGAGGGTGGTCTCTCAAGCGAACATGGGAAGGTTTAGTTATTTTAGAAGACTAATTGCCACAATCCATCAAACACAATATGTTCCACTTGAAAAGATACACTCAGCTATGTGCATTGAAAAATTCTAGGTCCTCATGTGACTCTCTTCATATAAGCACATGCTATATATGGCAACATTATCCGTGAATATGGTTCTTGAATCAAGCATCCCCACTTAAACTTCCCCGATGAGGTTATGGGCCTACATTTGTCGATGATGATCTCCTCACTGCCGAATTGTGCTGCAAATTTTTCGCACCCGAGCACGCTAAAAAACATAGAAGAATAAGTACATGTAACATAAATATTTTCATATAGATACTAGAGTGAACAAAAATACTAGAGTGAATTTTGTATCTTCATATTTTCATGAAAAAAGTTGATCTCTAGTGTGTGGGCACAAATAAAAAAATGGAGGAGAATTTTTTCTATTGCTTTAAACTTGAGTTTTATGCATAAGCCACAGAAATATAAAACTACACACAAAAGTAACATATGGATATGATAACTCAACCACCAATAGCGCGATGTTTTCGATTTTTCTGGAGGAATGTATATATATTTGTTCTAAAAAGGTGCAGTGTTCTCCTTGTCTCCTTTTGACTTCACCGTGTTGGAGATTTTCTAATTTGTTAAAGCAGGTCATATAATCCATTCAACTTCTGTTGAGCACTACGAATTTAGACAACAATAGCCAAAAAGACTGAACTCGAATTATAAGGACGTCAATTGAAAATGCCATCGAAATGCTTTCATAGCTCAGTTGGTTAGAGCACCCGTTTAGTAAGCGGGAGGTCTTGAGTTCAACTCTCAATGAAAGCATCATTTTTATACCTCCTTACCTATAAAGGTAGCTCATTTCTCGTAATTATTTTTTAACATGGTAATGTTTCCTCGATCCTTTTTTTAAAAGCTCAGAAGCTGCATACCTTTTTATATATATTTTGCTAAAGTTAGCTCATCTCTCGTACATCACTAATTATCAAATGTTTCTTGATGTTTTTTTTATAAAAGCTCCAAAGCTGTAGACCTTTTTATATATTTTTTGCTAAAGTTAGCTCATCTCTCGTACAGCACTTTTTTTTAACATGGTAATGTTCCTCGATGTTTTATTTTTTGAAAGAGTTCAGAAGCTGCAGCTGCAGTCTTATTAGCTTGAAATTTGAGTCCATTTATGAATGCCATAACCCAAAAGTCCATCGTATTTTACAGAAGACCCGAGCCCAAAAGTAAAAGGCCCGTAAGGCTCACCCGGGCCAAGGATTGAAGCTCTCACTACAACCTCCTAGGCGCGAATCCTCCCAAAGTAGCGCCAAAACCCAAAATAGTCGGAACACGGCCACCAGAGACTCGCCGCCTGAGGAGGAGGCGAAGCCGGAATCCACCGCCGGAGCCATCGACGAGCGCAAGCCATGAAGTTCAAGGCATCCTTCACCGACGACGGCATCTCCCTCCTCGACAAGCGTAAGCCCCCAAGCGCAGCACACGCCCAAATTCCCCTCCCTCCCTCTGTCGCAATCCGCCGAGCACCTCACGCGCGCCTTCCATTTCGACGCAGGATTCCTGCCGGCGATGGACAAGGTGGGCCGCGTCTGCCACGTATATCTCACGCCCACGCACGCCATGCTCCTCCACAACCTCCTCGGCTCCACGGGGCCCGACGGCGACGGGCCGCAGTGCGTCGCGCAGTTCGCCAAGGACCTCCTCTTCCGCGAGTACAGCGTCTCGTCGCGGGACGCCAACCGCGTCGCCTTCTCCGTCGACGTCGCGCTGCTCCAGCGCGCTCTCCGTAGCGCGCTCGCCGTCCACACGCAGTGGCCGGCTGCCGGGGACGCGCCCGCGGCGATTCAGGTGAAGCTCGTCAACAAGCAGACTGCCGGGTCCCGGTCTGCTGCTCCGTTCCTCACTTTCGAGACCAAGGGCGCTCGCTCCGCCGTTGTGCAGGATGTTCCCATCTCGAAGCCACTGTCACGCTCCGATGTTGCACGCTTGCAGGCTGCCCTTGACGCCGCCCAAGAGCTTCCTGAGGTTTGGAGTTTTCACATGGCATTCTGCAGTTTCTCATCATTTGCAATAAAAAAAACTTCCTGTTGTTTGTCTGATCTAGTTTCTCAACAGTACAATCTGTCCGTCCAATTGCGAATAGGATTAGTCAAATTTTCTCTAAAAAAAGGATTAGTCAAATTGAAGTAGGCTGCGACTGTGCAACTTTTGGTGGCATTATTGTTGTGTTGGACCATCCCCAAACCCACAGTTTTTTGTTGATGCCGTGGACAAGGTATTCACATAATTTGCCGGTAGTAAAGATAATTTAATTTAATATCATGAAGTTTGGATCACTTACTCGTGTCTCATTATCTGAACCACTGGTTCAGACATCTAGTCGATTTAAATCTGATGCGCATATAGCTGTCTTATATTATTATTGTAGTACCTTGGAAAATGTAGAAATAGCAAAAATGTGAATCGTTTTTTATAACCAATCATATTAACCAGCACTCTTACAATCATTGTAGATGAACTCCGACACACGGGATGTATATTTATCAAATAACACACCCAAACACCTCTTCTAATTACAGAATTTGGAAATAGCATGCGCAACCATATTCGCATCCTTTCTAATCTTAACTAGCTGAACGGCCTGGAGGCATTGCATCATACCAAACGCCTCTCCCTTCAAATCGGAAGCAAAACATGAATCTGTGAATGGCATATTCACAAATTTGCTGGTAGTTAGATATTTATTAGTAGTTTTTATGCGGTGAATTTTAATTGCATCCCATGATTTGAAGCACCGATCTAGATTTCCAGCCGATTGTAATTGATGTGGATATACCTGTCTTGTATTGTTATACCTTGGGGAAATTACTAAAATAATCATCTTCCAGCAGGATACAACACAAGATGCGATTCACACCATCCTATTAATAATTACAAAAGTAAAATGTAAAGCAAAGATGCCTATTGAATAGTTCTTATTAGCACCTACAGTTTAAGTGCTCTATTTGGTGCTAAAGTCTTTATCTTGCTTTTCATGTACTCCCTCCGCCGGACAATAAGACGTTTTGGCCTGCTAGCCAAAGCTTCTTATATTGGGGGATGGATGGAGTACCATGTTATACAGAGTAATATAGACTCCGCTACTAAGCTTTCTTTGACTTTTTATTTATTTAGTATTTACTCACAGGTCTGTGTTGGTTTTGATCCTAAAGCTATTGTCAACTTGGATGATTATGCTTGTCAGAAAAAAATTATCTTACTATTGTTAGATATTAGTGGTCTTTATATATTTTTCTACTTGGTTAGTGTTATCTTTCTATTGTTTATTGGAAGCAATTGCTCTGCAGACTCTAGTCCAGGTTCCTGATCTGCCGCAGTTACAGAACTTGGTAGATCGTCTGAAAAATATTGGCGATTTGCTGACCGTAACTGTTACCCAGTATGGTGATCTCCATCTACAAGTTTCCACTTCTCTTGTTACCGTCGGTTCAGAATTCAAAAGGCTTCGGATCCTTGGTGTTCGTGGTAACTATGACTGCTGGGATTTGTAATTCGCATTCACTGCCTTAAATTCCAAAGTAGGTTCCATTACTGTTCAAATCATTTGTTTACATTTTTATACCAATGTTTTGTGTTTCAGCAAATGCACCTGCTGTCGATCAAAATGTGAGTGCTACCACTCGTATGGAAATGGCTGTCGAGAGAGGGGAAGCACTCTCAGTGGTATTGTTCCTAAGCTCTATTTATTTATTTGCCATATTTTCATTTCAGCTGTTCACAGGTATCTGACATTCAGTTTTCTTGCAGCAAGTGAGTATGAAGCACCTAGTTAAGAGCCTACAATGTCATTTGGCCAAACCAGATTGCACCTTTTACGGTTTGTTTTTCAGCTGTTTCTTTAATCTCGTTGAGAAATAATCTAAAGCTTGTCTTAAACGTTGCCTTATTTTTTGTGTGTAGGTATTGCTCCTAACGGTGCTTGCTTGACAGTGATATTTCAGTATTTCATTCCGGGAACACGGTTGACAGACAAATCCATTAGCTTTTACTGTAGGCTTCCAGTCCTTGACCCTGGCACCAGTTAAAGTAAATTATATATTTTGATATCAGTAAGCAAGGTTAGGTCATATTATCGGCATAGCTGATGTACCTTTATGCCCCTATCTTATGACTTGTTTGTGGCTTTAATTTATATTAACTGCATGGTTTGCAATGATCTACTAAGTTCATATGAAAAGCATTGGATGCATACTGTGAACGCCTGTCCTTGGTGCGGGCACCTTAATATCAGGACTGAAAATACACATAAAATATGTTCTGCTAGTTTCTTCATTCCAGATTATCACTTCCATGCACCCCTTTTCCACTTCAACATAAATATGTTCTTTCTGCTTTCAAATCAGTACATTGTAGTTCTGTTTGGTGCTGCTCTGTTGGATTATCCCTAGGCAATAGCTAAGGATAGTTGACTGTTGTAACAGAAGCGTGTGAAGCAATTCTCACTAAATTTAGCTATTGCTTCCAATAAAAATTCAGCTGACCTGCAATTAGGCAGTGCCTTGTATATGGATTCAAACTTTTGGAATAGCCCCTATGCAAGATCTCTGAATCCGTATGTTCAAATGCATGGGATCTCTTTGGATATTTATCCGTTCGTCGAAACTCCATAACTCTCAAACAAAACCACCAGTTTCATCTTAATGTTTATATCTTCCTGGGCAGTTTTTTTTGTGAGCTGCTGAGCACATGCATGTCTCACCCACCCTTTGCTCTGGCGTCTCCCTACATCACATATGGCATATGTACATACATCTTCTCTATTTCTATGTACGTACTATTCTCTCGTTGCTTCTACCACCATTGGCATTTTCATTTTGGAATGGGTAGAGAAGGCTCGCTCATTCATTTTAAGAATGGATAAAATTAGAAGTTACAACACCGGTTCCAGATAGACCGAGTCAGGGTAAACACTGTAAACAGAACAGTTCAAGCCACCATAATCACAACACTCATGGCATCTGACTGACACTTCCATTCCAGGTTCAGTAAATGCTTTGTCAGCTACTGCCCACATTTGACTGCCTGGAAATGCAAATGTGCATTCGAAATCTTTGATGTTATGTTCATTCCAAGAGGGGTCTGGGACAGATTTTAGAGGAAACGAACAGAACGTCTATTGTTAGCAATTACAGTAGGGACATATAAGCTTCCTTAGCCTGGTATTAGGGGACCGGCCTAAATCGCTAGGTATTAGGGGACCGGCCTAAATCGCTAGGCTAGTACAAGCAGTTCAGCACCAGTCTTCTTGTACACTGTACACGCGTCCACGGGGCTGGCATCAAATCTTTAGTTCGTGCTGCTACTCACCCTACTGCATTAACTGTTATTGATGGTCAGCAGTGACTTATATCACTCCCAGTACTATTATAGTCTTGCGAAAAGGCCAGATGTTACAAACACAACTTGAATGATCCCATGTGGAATGCTTGAAAAACCTGTCAATCCATGTGGTGTGTTTGTGAAAACCTGTCAATCCATGTGGAATGTTTGTGAAAACCTGTCAATCTATCTAACCACTATTATGGCATTGATCTGCTTTCCAGTACATATGGATCTTTACTATAATTTCAACGCTCTCGTTTCAGCAATCTGCAAAGCCAGTAAAATCAATGTGCTGATACAGTGTGGCCATGTGTGCTCTGCCTTTTTTTCTTAATAAAGGCTGTGTGCATCAAGCAATGCAGAGGCCAGTTTTTTCCCCTTCTCGAAAAAAAAGGTGTGCTATGCCTTTCGGCCTTCAGTGCCGACAACTATTTCTGCCAATCCTACAGCCTTTCAAGTCAACAGTAATAATTTGTGAACCAATTATGTGTCACTCCGCATCGCTGATGCCATTTTTGCACGCATTACATGTATGTATGTACCTCTACTCAAATGAAGCTTCACTTCCAAAACGTATAAAATTACCAGTTTCTCTGATCTTAGATACATATTACGCCAAGAACCGGTAGGAAATATGCCTATTTGTGCTACCCAGCAAACAGCTTATCTCTAGCCTTCGTTAGGACCCAGCTCCGGATCCACAACATAGCCTCTTAGGGAAGGTGTCTTGCCGATGGCAGGCACCTTCTTCTGAAGCCGTTTCCTCGCTATGTAACCCCTGATCCAGGGCGTCACGTCCTCGTTTACCTTGATCATGGCGAAGAACAGCATGCGGTAGATGAAGATCATGCTGAAGATGACCGATAGGTCGATCCACTTTGACCGCTTCACGTTGATCTCAAAGATGTACTTCAGTATGAACTCCCCAGGGATCTTTGGTTGGTCGGGGTATTGGTTGTCGAATAGGAGACCATCCATGTCATTCTGGCATTGGCCCTGTAGACGGGTAGAAGTTCTTGGTCAAATTTCATATTGGAATCACCACTATAATGCTGCCATAATCTATAGCGAGATCCAATTTACCTGCAGCGCCCAGTAATGGAAGCTGATGTACTGCATGGGGTATCTCCAGAAAACCTTGGGGATGTCGTACGGAAGTCTGAAGTATCCAGATACAAGCATAAATATTCCCTGTCCAAGAAAAAATGTGAGCCAATTTCTTCATGTGGAGCTCTTGGGAAGAAAAACTTCTAGGGAACTACATTTACGTTTCTTTCTTCACTAACACAACATGATAACTGGATAATAGGGAAGTCAATGTCTGCAGTATCTATAGCCTGGACCAAAATAAGATCGTCGAAAGATCTGATTCTGTCTATATAGTATATATGTTCTGAAGTTTAGACTGCTATTGTTGTCATTTTATAGCAAGAATACTGTTTAGTAATGATTTATTTGGCAAGCTTGATGGTTTACTGAAGCAGTACATCTTATCGAAGCCTTGATGCATTCTGGTTCCAGAGAACATTTTAAAGGGTTGGAGTTCTCTCATTTGATTACATCAAGTGCCATAAAAAATTTATGTTCAGGTTCCCTTTTATTTTTCTCATTTAATTTAGCCAAGTGCTTTAATCCCTAGTTCCCTACATGTAATGAGAACTCCACTAGATTTGAAGCGATTATGTTGTAATTATCATACCCATTTGCTGAACTGTAAGGTGCAAGCACATGATTCGAATAAATGCTGGTAGTAAAGGACATCTAGACAGTCATAACTACAGTTCATAGGAGTATATATGCTGCCAAATGAAAATTTTGGGACAAAATGTACCTGAATTCCAGCTCCTATGATGATGCCCATGAGGAAATTGGGTATGACACTTGCAATGGCCATCATTAAGCTCTCAACCACAGTGACACTGGCGTAGAGGTTCAAGACGAAGAAGATGTAGTGCGAGAAACCAGGATGAAGGCGCACCATGAAGTAGCATACTGTTCCTGACATGAAGCATATCAGGATCAGGAATGGCATCGCCGAGAGGGTGTTGGCAATAACAAATGCCGCAACGCCGTAGTGCCCATTCAGCCGCTCCCGCTGGAAAACCTGTGACAAAGTTCAGAAGCAGGTGAGCAAATTTTTACGTAGCAGTTCCAACTTCCCGTATGAAATGATGCAGTCTGAAATTTCACCTTCATTTCTTCCACGAATGAAGGGAATCCTCCAATGGACATGAAGGTGACGAATCCAAATACGAATGCAGCGCATGCTGCCCTGGCCTGTGAAGAAGAGGGATGTAAATAATGCATTAAAAATGATCCTCGGTCATTGCTGATGAAGGAAAAAAATTGTACTATTTTAAGGAACATTTCATAGCTCATGGAACTAGTGTTATAAAAAATTTGTAGCATTCTGATCCAGATAATGACTGATCAATTTTTTTTCTGACTTACCAGGATGGATGTGTATTTGGTGCCGACATCCAGGTAGATTGTGCCAATGCAGACGGTGACGAGGAGATAAATGAGGAGCCTGAGCCAGTAATACCCAAAGTCCCGCGACATGTTGATGAATGAGCGCCTGGTAAGGGTACATGCCTGCATCAGGAAGCTGGCCTGGCTGCCGCTTGAATCCAGCACTGTTCCTTTCTGCAGCAAATAACACAGGCATTACTTCCGAGTCATTTCCTGTCCCGTATGCTGTCATAATTATAACGACGACAAAAAAGAAGACAGAACCATGTATGTTGCATTTAGGTCGTAGTGTACGAGAGAGAGAGAGAACGTACAATTCTTGCAATGTCATTAACTTTCTCCCTAGCAGCGTAGTAGTACTGCGACCTGTTGAAGGAGGAAACCAATTTCCTGATGGCCTCTGACGTGGTTATCTTGTCTAGAGGGTCATCAGACCTTTCGATCTGCAAAGTTTATGAATGGATTAATGGGTGCGAGAAGATTAGGCCACTTTTGCCAGAAAATAACAAGGTCTTGTTTCTTTCTTACCCTTGCTTTCATTGATCCTTTCAGGGTGGCCTTCACCTTGTCGAAGTCCGAGTTGACGCAGCGCAGGAAGTGATCCGACGGGTTTCTCAGCGGCGGGCATGGGAAGCCAACTTCGGCGAAGAACTGCGATGATGAGCAAGGAAGGTAAGCGGTCAGTACTTGTTGCAAGGACCGTATGTATTTTTTTGCAGAAGCACTGTTACTAGTACTGTTCACTGTTTATTACTGAATCATATATCTACCTGGATCATCACTCAGTAGTAGTAGTACTCCGGCAGGAATTCATTAAGGGAGGAGGTCTGGCGAAGGAATTAAATTACCTCACATGCTTGGGAGGCCTGTCCGAAGTAGACGTTTTTGCCCCCGGAGAGGAGGAAGAGCATGTCGAAGAGCTCGAAGACCTCGCTGCTGGGCTGGTGGATGGACGCAATCACTGTCCTGCCGTCCCTGGCCAGGCCCCGCAGCGTCTGCGTCACGAAGAAGGCCGAAGAGCTGCGCGGCGCAACCACACACACAGAGACAGCAGCAAACAGCAGGAGGCAGCGCATCAGATCGCCGTCCGTCCATTAATTTTTCCAACTACACGGCGTCGACGCGTCGTCGTATGGTACTGCTTTGCTTCCACGTACCTGTCGAGGCCGCTGGTGGGCTCGTCGAGGAAGAGGAGTCGTGGCCGCATGAGGAGCTCGAGGGCGATGCTGACCCGGCGCTTCTCGCCGCCGCTGACGCCGCGGAGGTGCCAGTTGCCGACGACCGTGTCGGCGCAGTCCTGCAGCCCCATCTCCACGATGGTGCCCTCCACCAGCGCGCGCTTGTCCTCCCGGGGCATCTTGTCCGGCAGCCGCAGCAGCGCCGAGTACCCGATCGTCTCCCGCACCGTCAGCGTCCCGATCAGGTTGTCGTCCTGCGTCACGTAGGCCTGCATAGTAGTGCATATGCATTCGTGTCACCAACAGATCAAATCAACACCGCGCGGTGCAAAATCACACCCTGCGTATCAAGACGGTCGATCCATGCTAGTAGCAAAACTGCAAGTGTAGGCTAGCATCATAAATTCAGGAACAGTGTCACCATGGCAAACACTACTACACAGCTGTCTGTATTAATGCTACTAGCGCGAGTAGGTCGCAGCGGCGAGGACCTCTCCGATTTTTCTTTGGAAAAATAGACAGGCCGGAGCGACGGTTTTGCCCTTGATGAAAAGAGAGAAATGAAACGTCGCGTGCGTGCGTGCGTACGAGATCTGTGTATATGAACGGTATCGAATTGAAAGCGGCAAGCAAAGGGGATCAGAAACCAGAGCGTATTAATTGCTCCATCTTCACCCAACCACACTCGACACGCTATCCCTATGCCCGTAGGGAGCATTAGTAGGGGCCAGCTCGGGACAGATGCGAAATAAACGAGCGGAATCAAGAGCCGGTCGCGCGGGTACCCCGTGGATTTTGATGGCGCCGGCCGGCCGGTAACCAACTCCGCCGTCCGCCCAGGGGAGCGCATCTATCGATCGGTGTAAAATTAATTAGCCGGTGCGTGTGCGACCGGAAGGCGCCGGTAACCACTGCCGAAACGTATTGTGCATGAGAGAGAGAGCATCTAACGTCTGGAAGGAAGCTAAGCTTACGCATGTTCGGAAATGGCATGAACACTACCTGTGGATCGCTGGGCTTAGCTAATGGATGAAAGTAACAGCCTTATGCCCAAAAATGGTGATTTTTTGCTGTCGGATGGATCGAACAAGTGAAGCAATAAAAGATGAAACAAGTGAGGCAAGGAAGTGAGACATACCGCGGCGCCGAAGGAGAGCTTGGCCTTGCGTCCGTTGAGAAGGACGCTGCCGGAGAGGAAGGCGTTGGTGGCGAGGCGGCCGGCGAGGGAGTCCAGGAGGGTGGACTTGCCGGAGCCCGACGGGCCCATGAGCGCGGTCAGCGAGCCTGGCTCGGCGAAGCCCGTGAGCTCGTCCAGCACCGTCTGCGTCTTGCCGGGGCCCAGCGCCACGGTCACCGTCAGGTCCTTCCACGTGAGCCGCGCCGACACCTCGCCGATGAGCGCCGCGGCCCCGGCCCCAGGCAGCGACTTGCTGTCCCGCCACAGCGTCTCGCTCAGCGGGCTCAGCCCCACCACCATCGCGCCGCTCGCCGACGTCGCCGTGGCAGTGGCGCCGTTGGCCTGCAGCTCCTGCATCGCGTGCCCGGCCGCCGTCCGCCGCGGCGTCTCCTCGCCTCGTCCTCCTCCTCCGCCTCTCATGGCTCCGCTGGAGCTCTCCTACAAGGAGGGAGAGGCCGGCCGGGGAGATCGGTCGGCGCGGTGCGATGGGAAGAGAGCCTTGTGTTCACTTCAGCTAGCTGTTGCTGCTATAGGAATAGGAGGGAGGGGCAGCAAGCAAGGCGAGTGTTATAAAGGAGGAAAACATGCATGCATAATGAAGAAGGGGTTAATGGATAGATGGAGCAATCACAGAGCAAGCGACGGGAGGCCACCTTGTTGACAAACTCACAGCCAGACATTGTCTTCTTCGGGCTTTAGCTGACAGCCCATGGCCCACTCGATCACCACTCCTGCTACTATGCACACTGCTGACTTGACCTTTTTATTTTTGCGGATTTGTTTGGAACCAAGTGAATTCGGATAAAATGTGTGTAACGATGGGAATCTTTCATGTACGGGATTCGGACTACACCAAGAAATGCCTACGGGGGGCTTTTACTTTTTTCCGATTGAAGGGAAGATGAGATAAAATCTCACACGTTTAAATTCTTTCAAGAAGACTGAATAAAAAATCACCCTTACCGTTTTCCTAACTATTCTACCTAGCCATTTTTCTAGAATTTAGCATGGTGGCCCTGGTAAATACCCGATGGCACCATATTTGTTTGTTTTTTGACGCGACTACCCGGCGAACGCCCTGAGAATACGCGTTTCTGGCGGGCGTTCCGACCGCGATCCCGCGTCGCCCCGCGCCCGCCCCCTTCCACCCCGGTCGTATGACCAGGTCCAAAAAGGGAAGGACAGCTGGCTGCGGTCTGGACCATCTTCCTCTCCAAGCAAAACCCCAAACCAGAACAGAAACGAAATCCCCCTAGATCTAGCGCTATCCCCCTCTCCCGATTACTCACCTGTCCATATCGCCTTCATCCTCTAGCCAAAAACTCCATTGCAGCTCCACCTTAACACCTTGATGCTCAGCGCCTGCTACTGAAAAGCAAAAAAAAGGAACACATAGGGAAAAACAGCAGGTACTTCTCAAAATCAAACCTACAATTCACCATGATTTTGGTAGCAACGTCTCTATATGGTTCTCAATATTGCAATATACTACTGCACAACATGGATCTAAACGAAAAACAGGTCATCTATAACTACTCTTCAGTTTTGCATCTGATATATGTCCAATCTTGTTCAAACTATAAGAAACCAATCATTCTAAGCTTCATTGATAGTATATGTTGATTCCTGCATTAAAAACATCTAATTTAGGACAACTAACAACTAAATAGACATGATTTCCTATTAATTGCTTCGTCCTAACAACTAAATCTTATAACATCATGAATATTTTGGTTGAACAGATCGGAAACCATGGATATCGACCTAAATGCAGAACCAGATCAAGAAATAGAAGAAGACAATGCTGATGGTTCACACACAAATGCTATCGTGCAAGTTGTAAATGAAGGTATGATGATTATATGTAACCCAGCAGTATTTTTACATAAGTTATCCATGCTTGCATGCAGAGGTTATCAACAAGCTAGAACATAAGTTATCCATGCTTGCATGCAGAAGTTATCCATGCTTACACACATATGTTATCAACTAGCTAGAACAGAAGTTATCCATGTTTACATCCATATGGATCAACTAGCTAAAACAGAAGTTATACATGCTATAAATGAAAGTATGATGATTATATGCAATACAGCAGTATTTTTACATAAGTTATCCATGCTTACACACATATGTTATCAACTAGCTAGAACAGAAGTTATCCATACTTACACACATATGTTATCAACTAGCTAGAACAGAAGTTATCCATGCTTACACACATATGTTATCAACTAGCTAAACCATGGATATTGACCTAAATGCAGAACCAGATCAACTAGCTAAATCAACTTATCCAACAGTATTTTAACATAAGTTATCCATGCTTGCATGCACGGGTTATCAACAAGATAGAACATAAGTTATCCATGCGTAGATGCATAAGTTACCCACCATATAGAACATAAGTTATCCACTATTTAAAACTGCAGTTATACATGCATATGAGCAGAAGTTATCCATGCTTACAGTTATACATACATATGAGCAGTACATGCTTAAATGCACAAATTATTAACTAGCTAAAACAGAACTTATCCATGCTTATATAAAGAAGTTATCCACTATATTATACTACAGTTAAACATGCTTACATACTAGAATAGTTATCCAGCAACATGAGTAGAAGTTATCACTAGCTAAAAATATAGTTATCCAACAACATAAGTACACGTTATCCACTAGTTAAAGCTACAGTTATCCATGCCTATATGCAGAAGTTATCCATAACTATGAGTACAACTTATCGATGTAGACCATTGCAAATAACAGATGACATGTTCATAGAATACTTGCTACTATAAAAAATTACCCACCTATTAAAACTGGTGTTATCCATGACTTCTCATTATATATACCCATTCCTGCAAAAAAATAGAAATGATAAATCGTGTTTATTTGCATAACAGGTGATGTCCAAATTGAAGAACATACTGACAACGACTGCATGTATACTATAGTTAAACAAGCTGCACAAGAAACAACAACGTATGTGACAATCGAAGAAACAACGGTACACACAGCAGATTCAAATGAGGACGGGGAGAATAATGCAGAAAATAATGATGCAAGAGATGAAGTACATTCCACACCGCAACCACCATCAAATGGAATGCGCTTTGACAGTTTTGAATCAGCTAGAGAACACTACAGGGCGTATTCATAGCGGAAGAGTTTCGGAATAAGGATAGATTGGTCAAGAAAAGACGCAAGAAATGAGCTAAACAAGGCATGTCTTGTGTGCACAAAAGCTGGTAAACCTCACGAAGAAAAGGAAGACACCCAGAACCCAAAATCATGTGTCAAGAAGAGGAAAAAAATACACATCCAAGGATTGGGTGTATAGCACACTTGTATGTAAAGAGAAAGAATGCATGGTGGTATGTTCAGCATTCATCGGATGATCATAACCATCCCCTGATAATAAGGTGTGCCAGAATCATCAGGAAAAAGAGCAGGGGCAAGAGCACCCTGAATTTCTGCATCAGTATAATAAGGAACCGGCTCTTCACCAAGCGGCAAACCCAAACATCTGAATACACTATCCTCGTTCAGGGGTATCCTTCCTCGACCGGGCACAACAAATTCACGTGTATGCTTGTCATATAAACTAGCAAACCAAGTCATAACTGCGTCGTGCAGTGATGAACATTTGATATCTAACAAACTATCAAACTCCATTGATTCAATTGCTGCCTTCTGATCATTCGATAGAAAATCCAGTAAACCGGTCATGACAGAAGGAGATGCCCTGTTACGGTTACGGGCAGGTTGTTTTTCACCCTCAACAACATTATCAGCAGCCTTCCGTTTCCTCGGCATCCTGGCAACTACAAACAAATTAAAATGAAAAAATAAATACAAAACTAAACCATAATGATACACAATAATTCATAGAAAAAAATAAAACAATACCATCAGTACATAAGTTATCAATCATAATAACCTAATGTTATCACGCAAACAGAACACAAATTACCCATGATAATAAGCTAATGTTATCATACCAACATAACACTAGTTATCCATGTCAATACACAAACATTATCATGCATTTTGCTCAAAAATAGACATGAATAACAAAATTACCACATAACAGTTTACAACTGCTGTTATCAACATATCCTGTCCAATGTTAGCCATGCACATTTTTTATGTTATCAAGGGATCATATACCACTGTTAACCATAGATACATCAGTTGTTACTCATGGCTATATCGGTTGTTATCAAGCAATAATGTTTAGAATCCCCATTAGACCATGATGTTATCATACCAACATAACACTAGTTATCCATGTCAATACACAAACATTATCATGCATTTTGCTCAAAAATAGACATGAATATTTTTTTTACCACATAACAGTTTACAAACTGCTGTTATCAACAGATCCTGTCCAATGTTACCCATGCACATTTTTTATGTTATCAAAGGGATCATATACCACTGTTAACCATAGATACATCAGTTGTTACCCATGGCTATATCTGTTGTTATCAAGCAATAATGTTTAGAATCCCCATTAGACCATGATGTTATCATACCAACATAACACTAGTTATCCATGTCAATACACAAACATTATCATGTGACATGGTTATACCCTACGGGTACGTGACTTCAGCATACCTGGTCTAGCCCAAGGAAGGCCCATAGTAGATATACACTGGCCCATGAAGATTTTCGGGTGGCCAAGGCCCATGACGCCTTCGGATCCTTGGAGAACAAGACTAGCGGAGATAGGAAATTCAAAGGGGTAAAACCCTAGAACTTGTAACCGACTAGGACTATGCCCGGGACCTGCCTAAGTCTATATAAAGGCCAGGAGGGCACGTCCTAGGGCAACTCGACTCATACTTTCGCACACGCATCCACGCCAGATCGAATCTGCGCATCCTGTAACCTTTGGTTCCGCCGTAATCAAAGAGCAGACAAGCAGGAGTAGGGTTTTCCCTCCGGGGGCCTGAACCTGGGTAAATCTCGTGTCCCCTGGTTACTTGTCTGTTAACCGTGCCACGATCTCCAGCATCCCCATCTTCTCCAAAACCCAAGTCCATAACAATGGGCATTGACGAGATTAAACCTCGTCAATTGGCGCCGTCTGTGGGAATTGGGGCTGCTGATTGTGCGGTCGTGACGGTTCCGACCCGATCGATCTACAATTCCGCGGCGACGGAGAATCACCTCCTCTTCGGTGCTTTCGACTTCACCGCCCACTCGCCGGATACCATGAAGGATTTCGAGCCCGTAGGTGACGGACTCGAAATCTTGTTCGGGAGCTTCTGCTTCCAGGTGGGACAAACTGGCACCCTCCGCCTCCCTGAGCGGGTGCCCGTGCTGTCAATCAGGCCCGCTTCGTGGGCTCCACACCCCGTGCTACGCACGTCACCATCAACAGATGAGTTCTACAGCAGCAGCTGCTGCAACTCCGATCTGTGCGATCCACCTTCGGATGAAGGGACCTACGGTTCCGGATCCGAAAGCTGCGGCAACAGCCAACCAATCTGCAGGCGCTATCTGTGCGCCGCGGTCATCCAAACCGACGAGGAAACGCCTAACCCGCCGCCCAACCCCAACCCACAGGACAGAAACGGCGAAAACGGTGGAAACGGCGAAAACGGGGAAAACCGTGGCCACCTCATCCAACTTAGCAAAGAAGGATGGGTCGAAGCACGCCGCGTCGTCGCAGGCGAAATAGTCCTACCTCTGGACTCCCCACGTGATCTGCTGAGGGCATACCACTACCTCCTCATCGAGGAGCACAAGAAGCAAGTCAAGATGCAGGAGACGCTCGACAAGCGCAAGCAAGCAGCCTCCGAGTCCAGCGCGCGACGAGCTGCGCTCTCCGCCATGGCACCCGGCTCTAGCACAAACGTAAACCAGGGAAATAAGCACCGCTCTCGGGTGGAAAACATGGATCCCAAGGAGCGGCGTGACGTGACCCGAACTCTCCATACATCGTTCATGGATATGAACGCTGACGACAACATCATCCCGAAGACGCCACAAGCTGCGATCATGGCAGCCATTGCGTATCTTGTGGCTCACCCACCTCCGGAAGGGGACCCGAAAAGGGCCATGCATAGGTCCGCACTTACCGGAGTAGGACTAATCGGAGCTGCGCTCCACGAAGACGCTCCTGCGGAGCCGAAGAAGAAAGCTCCGGCCAGGCGCGACCGGAGCCCCACCCCCTCATCCGAAGAGGAAGAGGAGCACGATCTCCCTCGAAGAAAGAAGAGCTCACACCGCCATAAACGCGACTATGACGCCAGAGACAAGCTTACACAGCGCAAGATCGACAAAGCACGCGCCAAACGCGCATGCTCGTCCGAATCTGAGATGGATGAAGACGAAGGAGAACTCTGCGGGGCTCGATGCTTCAGCAGATCTGTTCGGCGAACGCAGATGCCACGCAACTTCAAGCTTCCTTCGGATACTCCGAAGTTCAACGGCACGCAAGATCCAAAGTCCTGGCTCAGTGACCATCTGTCATCCGTCAAGCTTCACGGAGGCAACAAAGAAACCGCCATGCAATGCCTTCAGCTGCAGCTAACAGGCGCAGCGCGGGTCTGGCTTAGCAGCCTATCATCAGGATCCATCCGAAGCTGGGAGGAGCTCGCTTACAGCTTCATCCGAAACTTCAAAGGCACCAGCAAGAGGCCCGCCTCAATCGAAGAGTTGCGAGCCTGCACCCAGAGAACGGGTGAATCTATTCGCTCATACATACTACGCTGGTCTACAACCAAGAACTCCGCAGCACACATCTCCGAAGAGCGGGCGACGCCTTCAGGGACGGCGTCAAACGCCCAGACTTCAAGGAGGAACTTGGGCGTGTAAATCCCAAGACACTCGACCACCTCATGGAAATTGCCAACAGTTGGGCAGACGGCGAAGATTGCATCGAGCGGGCGCAATCAGATGAAGAGGACGACTACGACCGAAGACGCGAACGCCGCAGCAAGAGGAGATCGCGCGTCTACGAGGACCGCGACGGACCCGACATGGTCGCAGCCGGCTACGCCGACCGCCGCAACGACAACAGCCGCACAGCGGAGGATACCGCAGCGGAAACTTCCGCGACAACGGACGATCAACGCAGTCATGGCAACGCCGCGACCGCGACAACGGACCCTCAGCATTCGACAAACTTTCGGGTCCATGCACCATCCACTTCTACATCGACAAACAAGATGGCAAAAAGAAAGCTAGCCACATGCTCAAGGACTGCCGCGAGTTCCAGAAACTTAGCGAAGGCATGATGCAGATGAGGCAACAAGCTCCAATCCCTGCGTTCGGAAACACACCTGCGCCAGGTGAAACAGCACACGGGGCTCCTCCACCGCCGCCTATTGGAGGCCCAAATCAACCAGTCGCACCAGCGCAAAACAACGCCAGGGTCCCATACCCCCCACCAAAGGGAGCACTCAATATGATCCAGAAGGGACGCCCCACAAATAGGGTGCAGAAGAAAATCACCCGACAAATCAACTTGGCCGTGGCAACTCCGCCTGCAATCCCTGAGTACCTCAGCGGATTGAAGTCCTGCATCACATTCACTCGCGCGGATCACACTTGCCAGATCCCTCGCCCAGGTCATGCTGCCCTGGTGCTGGAGGCGCAGATCGGAGGCTTCGAGATGAGTCGCGTCTTCATGGACGGCGGCAGCGGCATCAACCTAATGTTTGCAAGCACTCTAGCAGCTATGCGGATCCCGCAATGCAGCCTGGAACAATCAGACACAACGTTCCACGGCATTGTCCCAGGGAAGGGCATCTTCCCCCTGGGCAAAATAGGGCTCGACGTCATCTTCGGGAAGCCGGACAACTTTCGGCAGGAGCGCCTAGAATTCGAAGTGGTGGACTGGCCTTCGCAATACCATGCCATCCTGGGACGTGTAGCATTCGCAAGGTTCCTGGCCGTCCCACACTACGCATACCTACTACTCAAGATGCCAGGACCAAGGGGCGTCATCACAGTCCACGGGAGCTTCACTCGATCGGACCAATGCGACAGGGATTTCAACAAAATCTCCCAGTCCTTCGGCATGCAAGACGAGCTCGTAAGGCTTCGCGAGGTGACGGACAACGGACTACCCCCAGTCACAAGGCAGAACGCACCTGACATGTCCTTCGACTCCACCGTCAACACCAAGAAAGTGCAGGTCCATCCGACAGACGCCTCCAAGACGGCGCTGATCGCCAACGACCTCAGCACCGCATAGGAAGGCGCGCTCGTCGAATTCCTCCGTGAGCGCTGGGAAATCTTCGCCTGGTGTCCTGCGGACATGCCAGGAGTTCCCAGGGAATTCGCCGAGCACGCACTCAATGTCTTCCCAGACACCAAGCCAGTCAAGCAGTCTATCCGAAGACTGTCGGAGCCACGAGCCGAAGCTATCGGCAAGGAGATCAACAGATTACTCGCAGCAGACTTCATCCGGGAAATCAAGGAAAGCGAGTGGCTGGCAAATACGGTGATGGTCCCGAAGAAGGACACGGACATCCTGCGGATGTGCGTGGACTTCACGTCACTAAATAAACACTGCCCAAAGGACCACTTCCCTCTACCTCGGATTGACCAGATCATCGATTCGACTGCAGGTTGTGAGAAGCTCTCCTTCCTCGACGCCTACTCAGGCTATAACCAGATTCGACTCAAGGTCGAAGATCAAGAGAAAACAGCGTTCATCACACCGTTCGGAGTATTCTGCTACAACACAATGCCCTTCGGGCTAAAGAACGCGGGTGCCACGTACCAGCGATGCATGCAGGCCTGCCTCAAGGACCAGATCGGTCGCAACGTCCAAGTCTATGTCGACGACATAGTAATAAAAACCAAGGAGGCAAGAACACTTATCGACGATCTCCGCGAGACGTTTGACAACCTTGATCGCTACAGGATCAAGCTCAATCCAGAAAAGTGCGCCTTCGGCGTCCCCTCGGGTCAGCTGCTCGGGTACTTCATCTCTCAACAAGGGATCGAAGCGAACCCGAAGAAAATCAAAGCTATCACGACAATGGAGAAGCCGAAAAACCTCAAGGGCGTTCAGCAGCTCGCAGGGCGAGTAGCGGCACTAAGCAGGTTCATCAGCCGCATGGGCGAGAAGGCCCTACCATTTTACCAGCTGCTACGCAAGCAGACAAGTTCGAGTGGACACCAGAAGCCAACGACGCATTCAAAAGCCTCAAGCGGCTCCTCTCCACCTAAATACACATGAATAATTTTTTTACCACATAACAGTTTACAACTGCTGTTATCAACAGATCCTGTCCAATGTTACCCATGCACATTTTTTATGTTATCAAGGGATCATATACCACTGTTAACCATAGATACATCAGTTGTTACCCATGGCTATATATGTTGTTATCAAGCAATAATGTTTAGAATCCCCATTAGACCATGATGTTATCATACCAACATAACACTAGTTATCCATGTCAATACACAAACATTATCATGCATTTTGCTCAAAATACACATGATTCAAAAATTTAGCTAATTACACTTTAGTACTTCTGTTATCAACAGATCCTGTCCAATGTTACCCATGCATATTTTTGAGGTTATCAAGGGATCATATCCCACTGTTACCCATACATACAACAGTTGTTACCCATGCATAGATCTATTGTTATCAGCCAAAATGTTCAAAATCCCCATTAGACAATGGGGGGACAACACACATGATCACATCATCTGAACATCAAAACTACAGCAAAACACAATAGATCTGACAAGGCAACATTACTCAAAAAGGGGATCAGAGGCAGCATTTCAAACCCTATGCATGCAGGACCCAGACAAAATTACAGGGCAAAAAACGCACGCAATAGAACTTACACACGACCTTAATCTGCAGGACCTGCAAGAATCAACCCTAGCCACAAACCCGACGAAATGGAACCGCCGGAAAACAGAGAATGACAGAGGAAAAGGGTGGGAGCAGCGGAGGAGAGAAACTGGAGGAGGAGGAGGAGGAGAGAACTTGCGAGCACACCTGGAGGGAGTAGACGCGTCGGCGACGACAATGGCGAGAAGAATCGATGAGCAACCGACTGTAACTGCAGTATCCGCCTTCAAATCGCCGGAGGAGAAGAAGAGGAGAGAGGGCACCGCGATTCCCGAAACGGTCGGGAGAAGTGGGAGGGGGAAGTGGGAGGGGTGGAGAGGATGACGAGTGGGGCCCCAGGTGAATAGGGAAAAGGGCCCCAGGTGTGCCGCATTGATAGAGGGAAACCAACCACGCGGCCGCGCAACGTTGTTCAAAACCGTTGGATGCGGAATCAAGGGCTCCTGTGAGCCCGCCGGTTTTTGCCAATCTCAGACTGGTCTGAGTCTAGAAAAACCGATTTTTATCCCATGGAAAAATTCCCTCCTTTTTGTTCCATTCGACGCTAAATAGTACTACATAAACTTTTATACGTGGATACACTCTTACATGGTGTAAGTTTGACATTTTTTTTTTATATGATGATGTTGCCGAGAAATAAGGAAAAAATTATGGAACATATTTTTTTGGGAAATTGATTGATTTTCTCCTCCATGTCCTCTTTTATACTTTCGGGTGTGGAGTTGACGGGACATCAAATGAGGACATAAAGAAAACTAACCCACAATGTATTTAGGTCATTTTGTTACATGTTATACATGTCAACAACAAACTAATCTGCATTGTCTCTCTGTTGTGTTGTGATTGTGCGGTGGGGCTAAGCCTCCACCCCAACTCATGGAGACTACACTCGGTCCATCAAAGATATGACAATCAAACAATTCATAACAATGTTCAGTTCAAGATGGATGATAAAATACAATCTAGACAACAACAACCATTTTGAATGGAGGGACACAAAGTTATGGCTATGATGATGGCGGTGGCAATGGTAGTGACTCACTATGATGATGTAATGGATGTATATGTGGTGAGCGGAGAAGCGCTCTCTACCAACCTATATATGCATAATTGTATCATGGACAGTAAACACTTATTATGGACATGAAATATGATAATAACAACTTTATTATTAACTCTCAGGCTTATTTCCAACAGGAATAGCTAGCCAGAGGCGGCGAAGGAGAGGTGCTGTAGTAGCTGTAGGTTGTAGTAGTAGTTATAGTTGGATTTATGTTGTAGGTTGGCACGCTGGGAGGTGGCGGCTGGGTCTCATGGTAGACATCTGGAGTTAGCTGGTGATGCTCATCCTTGATGTGCTGCTTCGATGGACGAAGTCGGAGGCGCTAAGGAGGAGGACGGCTAGGCCTTGTGCAAATAAAGGGTCATTTTCCTCTGCCGTCTGCGGCGGTCCTCACCTTCTTGTTCTTCCTCTGGCAAGCTGAGGTGGAGAGGGGAGGAAGAGGAGAGGTGGAGGTTCTAGGGGACGACGCGGAATTCTGGGGTCTTCTGTTTGTCGCACTGACACAAAGGCGAGTGGTCGTTGACAAAGAGCTTCACAGTGCTTCCATGGTGGAAGACGGTGAAGCTACTTTTTGATACAAGCCCATGTATTCATAAGCACAACCAACTATGTGGATGTGGTCATCTGGCTCGATTTCTGCTCTTGGCCAATCAAGGTGGTGAGGGAGAGGGAGAAGAAGCTTCTGCGGTGGCGTCTGTGGTGAGCTAGGGTATTCAGAAAATGCGACATTTGTAGCGAATCCCAAGAATCAGTGAGAGGCCACCGCTATCTTCGGCCACATGCTTGGCCCATATGTGCTCGAGCACGAGTTTGACTCGAGTTTGTTCATTCTCAAGGCGAGTATTCTTTAGCGTTGGTGCAACAAAGTCCGTTATCTCTAGCATCCTAAGTGGTCTTGTCCCTAGCAGCGTCTAGAGCAGTTGTAACAGGCTACAAAGCAGCGAAGCCCAAGGACTAGATCATGTTTCATGGGCTAGCGATTTATTCTGGGGTGTGATTCGTAAAAATCAGGGTCTCGAGTGTACATTATTGGCTCCGCTCGAGGCCTTTCTGTAATTGTATCCTCAACTATTTAATACAGTTTTCATCCTTCAGGGCCTTTTTCTGTTCAAAAAATAAGGGCCTAGTTGTTAAAGTTTCTACCATTGGTTGCCAGTTTCTCTTTCTCTATAAACATATTGAAATTGAAATTAGTTGGTGCCATGATCTAAAACATATTTGTAAAGACTATTTATACTAAGTTTTTGAAAGATTATGTTTAAGCTAATTCAAAATTACTACGAGAACTCCCACTAAAAATAACATCCCTCTAGTTGTTTCGGTGATTACACAAACCAAATTCACTATACCAAAAACAATCATCACGTGAGTTGCAGTAGCTGCAAAGGTGAACACCGAAATGTTCATCATATCATCCATATGAATCATGCTTTACCTTTCGGTTACTTGTTCTGAGGCCATATCTGTACACGCTAGGCTCGCTAAATAGAACACTAGTATTTGCATGTATAAACCTGGCTTATATCCCTTGTGTACAAACGTTGAGTCAATCACAACCGATCATCACGTGAAGCTTCGAAACGATGAACTTTCTTAATGATGTATATTAAGGAAGAACATATTATTATCTTGATATTAAGTGTGAGGGATCATCTTATAATGATGTTGTCGTGATCTAAGCAAGATCTAAGTAAAATAAGTTGTATAAAAAGGACTAACATCACATGCATGGATAATGTGATATGATATGGTTCTTCTTGCACTTGATCTCCATCTTGTGCATTATTTAGATACCCTAGAATGCACACACGCTAAGTTTCATAATTGTTTTGGTCATTTTTTTATATATTATAAAAATGTAGAGTTGCTGTGCAGTTGCCTTATATGTAGGTCCAGACTTGCTTAAGCAGTCTAATCATTTTTAAATATAAATTGACGATGTGATATTATTTGTTTACTCAAATACGAATTTTCTATCCATTTAATACTTTTTAATGTATGCTTAGTTTAAATTTCAACTAAATTCGCTAAATAGCCAAATACTCATTTAATTGTAGGGGTTCGTAGCATGGAAAACAAAAAATTCTACCGCATGAACACACACAAGTCAAGATCTATCTACTAGGTTGCAGCAACAAGTCGATTAGAGTACTCACCCTCGAAGATTCCAAAGCGGTCGACGAGAGCAGATTCTCGTGGGTGATGTAGTCGTTCACTTCCCGATCTCAAGATCGCGAAGATGATCCTTCCGGCGCCGCGTTCCAGCAGCACTCACGCAGTCGATAACACGTTCGGTACTCGATGAATACCTTCCTCTCCCTTGTTCCAGCAGGAAGCAGAGGTTGTAGTTCTCTCCTCGCGATTCCGACAGCACGACGACGTGGTGTTAGAGTTAGAGGGGACATCCCGCAGGGCTTCGCCTTAAGCCGGAGCAGGTTATGGTGGAGTAGTAGGGTTTCCCTGGCATATAGGGTTTAGAAGCCGGAGAGGAGGAGGTGGGCCGGCGGCGGCTAGGGCGGCGACGACGGTGTGGCGGCGACAGCTAGGTGGGGTAGGGCTTGTTGTGTTCTTTGGGAGCACCCTTCCCCTGTATTTATGAGCGGGAGGGGCAGCTAGGAAGATGGGAGTTTGAATCCTTCCTCAACTCCCTCTCCTACTAGGCGCGTGGTGGAGGGATAGAAGAATTCTCTCCTTCCTCCACCAGGAAACATTGTCCCAGTTTGACTTTTCAAACTTGCCTTTTGACTTTTAATTTTGGAGTTTAATTTCTTTCTTTTAAACGCTCAGCCAAGTGACCTAGGACATGATGTAATCATTCCACTTAGTCATGACACATTCATGTACCATTCCCCTTCCGGTTCGGTGAACCTTCTAGACCCTTCTAGATCATTCCGGTGAAAATACCGGAATCATTCCCGAACTCCGGAATTGGACTTTCCTTATATGAATCTTATTCTTCGGACCATTCCGGATCTGCACGTGATATCCTGGATCCCATCCGAGTCTCTGAACAACATTCGGTCTTCCTACTTACATTCCATATCTACTAAAGAACATTGAATCCTTAAGTGTGTCTCCCTACGGTTCGTGAATTATGCAAACATGACCGAGACTCTTCTCCGATCAATAACCAATATAGGAATCTAGAAATTCATATGGCTCATCGAATGAACTAATTTATATACTATACCAATTTCCCTTTGTATCGCGATATTTTACTTATCTGAGGTTTGATCGTCGGTATCTCTGCATACCTAGTTCTTCAACCTCGTTACCGATAAGTATTATTTACTCGTTCCTGTGATATGTGATCCCTTGTGAGCCAGTCACATGCTTGCAAGCTAATTGGATGACATTCCACCGAGAGGGCCCAGAGTATATCTATCCGTCATATGGATGGACAAATCCCACTCTTGATCCATGTGCCTTAACACATACTTTCCGAATACTCAATGCCACCTTTATAGCCATCCAGTTATGGCGTGGTGTTTGATGTCATCAAAGTATCCATCTGGTGATGGTAATTAGCATGATCTCATGGTCGAAGGAATTAGGTTACTATGTATCAGAAAGCTTATAGCAACTGGACTAATAAAATGACTTGATCTTTATGCTACGCTTATCTATAGGAGTATGTCCATCACACCATTCTCCTAATGATATGATCTTGTTGTTAACAACTTCTCAATGTTCGTGATCCGGAAACCACGATCATCTATTAACCAATAAGCTAGTATTACAAATAGTCTTTACTAGGGACTCTAATAAGTTTATAAATCACACACAAGTATCAATGTTTCCGGTTAATACTATTATAGCATGAATGTAAACATTTATCATAAACACAAAGATATAATAATAACTACTTTTATTATTGCCTGTAGGGCATATCTCCAACATTAATTCATAAGAAATAGCAAACAAGTTTTATAATACTGTAAAAATCACATTACCAACATTTTATGGTATGTTAAGTTGTAAGAATAAAATTACATCGTATAGATAAGTATTCCCTGAAGGAAGGCTTGTTGGGATAACTAAATTTGCTAAATAGCCAAACACTCATTTAATTTATAAGAAATAGAAAACTAATTTTATATATTGCAAACAAATTCAGAAGAAATAGCAAACAAAAGAATGCACACCACAAATTTTTACCACACCAAATGTAATAACAAATAGCAAACAGATTCATAAGAAATAGCAAACAAATATTTTTACCACACCATCTAGGTACCCTAGAATGCACACATGCCAAACTTGAGAACACCATACTGAATATTACACCAACAATTTACATGACATAGATTCAAAGTATAGTACAAACATAGTTCTTGACAACATACTAGATATTCCAAAGATAGTTCTTCACAACATTTAAAATGCATGATCCTAAGTTAGGTCGACCTAAGAGAGACAAAAGAAGCATTTTCCTTCATAACTCTTGGAGGGTTCAACGGATTCTTGTCACGAACAAGACAGTACAATATTCCCTCATTTTCACCCTCACAACAAGTGAACCAACTTTAAGCTGGTTAATCAGACAGAAGATTTTCCAGCCATTTCTAAACACTATCATGTTAATGTTGCGACGAACAAACGATAGTTTACTCCCCAGGATTGGCTCATCCATGTCATAGCTCAAAAAATGGAGCTATGCCATTGCTTGGGATCTTGTAACCACACGCAAAGCTTGATGACATGAACTAAAATAAAAAAAATAAAAACACATTAGTAATTAGTAATTAGTAAATATACAAGTAACTCTGAGAAAATAATTGAGCTAGAATAACACATAGAGGAGTTGTTAGCTACATCAATTGTACTGAGCCTTGCAATAAAGTATTGCAGTTCAGACAGATGAATAAAATCATCGCCATGAAGCAACCTCTGTCTAATTATTTTTTCCATCAACTCAAAAGTTATGGCATACATGTACGGCACAGTAATGAGATGCATATATTTAAAAACATTCATATAAAAATATCTCTAATGTAGGGATCCAAATTTGGCACCCTAACTCCTGTAGAATTCAATTACTATATATTACAAGGAATTCCAAAGATGACAGGCAATACACACATTTGATTGAAAAAAAGACATACCGGCTCTGGTAGGGTCATTTTTAGAGCATGCTATTGTTTGAAACCGTCTCTGAAGTTTTTCAAGGCAGTCTCTAAATAAAAATCGGCTAAGGGTCATAAACAGAGGCAGGTTTTTCTAGAACTTGGCACAAACCGTTTGAGGGCACCATCTCGAAGTACCGACTTTGTATTAATGTTATTTACTGCATGTTGCCATAGAGGTGGATTTGGTTCCGACCAAGCTCTCTAACAATCGAAAAATGGTATCAAGCCTTTGGCAATCTTGTAACTGTATTTTCTTGTTCGCTCTTCCACACTTCTCCCTTTGCTATAACTCTTTATTATATGAAGGTAACATAACTTCGCCAGGTTCAACAATGTCACACAAGATATCATCTCCCCTTTATCTCTAAAGGCTTCACCCATGTTCCTTCTCATCTTGTTAACCGCGACAAATCTCCTTGAGTATCACATGCACCATACCTTGTGACTTCTCTTCCTTCTCTTGGTATGTAACAATGAGTCGGCTGTTTGGAGCACAAGCTCTAGGTAGACCAAAATTTCAAACTTTGAAATTTTAATGTTTTAAAAAATCAAACATATGCAGAGTTATAGTGACTATCGGTGTGTAAATTTTCAGTATGAAATATCTTGTATTCTATGATCTGAAAAATTACAAATCGAGACTTTGTCATTGGTGAACAGTGCACCAAACTGGAGATTTAGTGAGATTTTATAGTTTTGTGAGATTTCGTCATTTTTGCTGAACCCAAAGATACAGAGAATTTAGAGCTATAGGTTTACTCGTTGGCCGAATAGATAGTTGACTATATGCAGTTATTTTTTCGGTTATGTTATCTGAAACTTTGAAAGCAAAGTTTTCAAATTTCGTTTTTTCTAAAAAAAGGCTTCATGTCGGACGTGCTCCAAAGTGAATTTCTGTGTGTTAACCAGTACTACACCCCACAACTTGACAATAGTTATCCTCCACATGTGGCTCCTCATCGTTGGGATATGTTGGTCACCTCCATATTCAAATGCTAGAAACTCACCAATTTTATCTTGATTGGCCACCTTTGTGGTGAATTCACCTTGTGTCTAGATTTGGCATTCTGATTCAATGAAAGTGGCTTTAGAATGATGCTGCAGTAGAAAAAAAAGGAATATTCCATTTGTTTTGGAAATTTTGGTGATTTGAAAATGTAAAAATGGAAAGTAAAATATTTTTTTATTTAGTTGATGCCATGTTTCCTTGGATATTTCCGTATTATGCTTTCCAAAATTCATAGAAACATATTTAGATTTAATGCATGGAATATTTAGGATTTCCCTGAATTTAAATTGTCTTCATTTAACCCCATTTTGTTTGGAAAGTTCATACATTCTTTTCGTGATGGCTAGCTTGTCAAGTGTGGTTGAATCTAGACAAAAATCTAAAATGCTTTAACATCTAAGGTTCCGGAGTTAAGGGCTCGAACTTATATTCCGGAAATTAGTTGGTTGACAAAAAAAATGTGCTTTTTCACTTGCAACAAACAAAAAGTTAGTATTGTAATCTCTTGCAAAGTATTTATCATATGTACCAATTGGATCCCAGATCTTACACGAGTCTCTTTGATCCTCTTCGGGGAGACTAGAAAATAGGAATCAAGAAATGTTAAAATAGAAAAACAGACATTGTTATCTATTACTCATTTTGTTCCAAAATAATTGAAGTTCCCGATGTGACTATTAAGTAAAAAAAATAAAGTTCTCAATTTGCCTTTAGGTAAATACTCCCCGAAGACAGAGCTAGAACTAGTACGTACAGTATATTGTATGATACTACGACTAGCTAATTTGGTGATGTTGAGTTGTTTTTGTGCAAACTACAGTCGAACTTAAAGTAATTTTGGCTTAATTAAGACAGAGGTAGAAGGATCCCGGACCAGGACATATGCATGCATGCTGCATGTTGGCGGGTGGGACTCGAACCTCATTTCGGCCAACTCAAACCATGTGATGATTTTAGTCATTACAAGCGCCGTGACCAAACCAATTCCGGTATTCCGGACGCGCGCGCAGTGGTCGCCGTGGACGCAATGCATGCCAGATCACGAGGTACATGCATGGCTGGTGTAGAGTACAGTACGTGGTACGTTGACGCGGGGCAAGAGCAGAGTCGCCCCGAGCAAAAGAAGACGGCACGTACGGCTCGATACAGCGCGAAACACCATGAAGATGGAGAGAGAGAGAGAGAGAGAGAGAGAGAGAGAGAGAGAGAGAGAGAGAGAGAGAGAGAGCCGTAGAGAGAGAGAGAGAGAGGCGTAGACGGGTTTTATGCAGGCGCATTTAAGTTGCATGGTACGTACGTACTGGTAGACGTTGGTGCTCCAGCTTTATTGTTGCCTGCCCCCGCCCGTCCATCGCCGCCCATTATCTCCATAATTCTTGGTACTTTAATTGTTCACCCCGGCCAGTCTTTAAATTACTCCTCCCTGGACCAAGTGGGAGGCGATGCACCGAGCCGGACGTACGTAGATTTTTACGAACTCAGGCAGGAGTATGCTTGAATACTACTCCGCGGCTCAATAATACTGCGCCCTGCCAACATTTTCTTTTGTTCCGTTCTGAGAAATCCGTGGCAACGTTTTCCTGAGCTGAGAAATGGACAGGGCCGGGCGCACAGCGGCTATAGCTGGAATTAAACTCCGGGACGGTGCTCCAGCTACGTGCCCACCGGCATGAGTGGCAGGTTGACTCGAGGATCTCCTCGAAGTTTGCCTCCGACGACTCGTGCCCCGTGCGTGCATCGGTAACCGGCGGCTAGCTATAGGCGCCAGCTACCGATCGACAGATACAGTGGCCGCGCGCTTGACTCTTTCCCCCGTTGTTTGTTCCTACTCCTCGCCAACGGCTTGAATGCCAAAGCGTCACCCGCCGGCGCCAGTGGCTGCCGCCGAGACCCCGTTCAAATTTAGCCGCCGGTTCCGAGATCCCCCTGTCGCGACAACGGAACGCGGGCGCGCGTGCGTGGCCGGTCGGCCGTACCATGCCGTCGTGGCGCCGAGCCCATCTTCTAGTAGTATGGTGTCGAGTACTCCATCCGTATGTTCCAAAAACGATCTCTGTTCAGCCTCCCTGCTTGTTGTTCCAGAAACCTCATCATTCTAGGCTAGCCACCATCCTCCCAACAAGACGGGTCAAAAGTTTGACCTGAGCGCTCGTACGTATCGAACCTGGCTAGCTAGCTTGGTGCCGCAGGCAAGACGGGAATATCTATCGTCGTGCCAACAACGCACGCAGCTGCGCGGTGCCGTTGGACGTCAAATCCGGCTCGTACTAATGAGGTCCGTCCCGGTGCAGTTCCAACCGCGAGCGCACCCATCGTTTTATTTGGCCGTAATGAGAGCCCCCGTCCCCCGGCGCAAGCCCCAACTGCGCGCACCCATCCTGACCATGATGCGCCATCGATCGATCAGCCCTGCCTGAATTAAGCATACACCCGCCCGGCCCGGTATCCGCTCCGAGACGATGCAGCTCCAACCGCGCGACGGCGACGGCGACGGCGACGACTGCGATCGCGAGCAAAACGAGCGCTCTTCTGCAGTGTCTGATGCCCGTCCGTTCCGTCCACGCCGGGATTCTATTTCTTCTCGCCCCGCTGCATGCACTGATGCACCGCACCGCACTGCTCCTGTTCTGTTATGTGGCTGTAGGCTTGTGGGTTCCTGTCTCCCTGAGTCTCTGACACTTGACTGACTGACGGACTGACCACCCATAACTGCAACACTAGCCACACACGTGATTTGACTAAATAACTACCTACACAGTGCCTTCACCAAAAGAGAAAAACACAAATAAATTATTGGACGATGAATCAAACGCGACGACCTTGCTCTCTGTAACAGTTACGGCCGATAGAGGACGGAAGGGCGTGTGCAGCGTGGCTATGGCATGGCTAAAAAGTTTGTTAGAGCTGGGTATAAGGAAATGGAATATGCTCCACCGATTAGCACAAGCAAAGACACATCAATCAAAATGAGAAAATGACAAAAAATCATCACATTTTAGGTTGCAGTGTCGCTTAACCACCACCTTAGACCTTTACTAATGGGATGTATCTTAGCACGTTTTCATAGATGCTATTAAAACTTAAGAAACAACTATCACAATAGGGTGTATCTTAGATAATGTTTCTTAGAGATGTTGTATTTAATGATTTTGTGCTTATACATGTGTGTGATTGGACTAGCCAAGTTTTTTGCTTATGATAGCGTGCAAGTGGTGTATCTTCCTCCCTCTGTTAGGGATTATAAGGCCCGAGAGCTTTTTAAAAATGTTAGAAATTATAAGTCCTCTCTCATTTATTAGACTCCCTCTTCCAATGCACGTTCTCCTTTTTCTCTATCTTCTCTCATGCATGTGTAACTATTGGTGTATGTAGTAATCAAGACGGTGAACTATTGATTTTCTTAATCCTATCAAAGTGGTTCATATGACTTATAATCCCTAACAGAGGGAGTAGCTAAGATACAACACCCTTCTCTTTCATCATTAAATAGGGTGCCACATAAGCAATTTACCTAGGATAGAGCGCTAAGAGACTCCCATTGTGAAAGGCAAAGTCAATTTAAAGATTGCACGTCAAAAAATACCGCACATTCGGGCAGGTCATTTAAAGATTGCACTGATTTGCCACATTAGACACGTTAAACGGTTTTCAGACAATTTGAACCACTATTAGGGCCATGTGGCAAAGGGGAAACAACGGGGGTGCTCACGACCGTTAGGTTTCCGCAAGGTGGGCGATGAATCCATCGTTTCAGACAGTAACGGTCTCCCTGCATCTCCTCCACCACTCGGTCTCTCCCGACGCCAGCTTTCCATCGTCGTCGATGCCGGAGTTCTTCGTCGCTGCTTTACATGGTACCACATGGAGATGGCGAGGAATCGTCTCAGGAAAACAGCTCGCGTGGCAGGGAGGTGAGTAAGCAAGTGATACTTCGGAAACGTATCTATAGTTTTTGATGTTCCATGCTTGTTTAGTATCTACTTTGCTTTGCTTTGTCTACACTTTGAGATGTTTTTATATGTTTTTCTGGACTAACCTATTAACAAGATGTCACAGCGTCAGTTGCATGTTTTCTTCTGTTTTTGGTTCCAGAAAAGGCAGAAAATTAATATTCTCGGAATTGGACGGGACAAAAGCCAAAGTCAATTTTTTACCGTGGGGAACACGAATCCTCAATACGAGACAGATGAGAGCTAACAGGGGGCCACAACCCCTGGCCGCGCGGCTGGGCCAACCCGCGCCTGGGGGGGGGGGGGGTGCGGCCGCCCTGGCTGCCCCATGCCTCGCCTCTTCGCCTATAAAGACCCCTCATACCAAAACCCTAAGTACCCGATCAATATTCCACGAAATCGTCTGTAGCCGCCGCCATCGTTCCTAGATCGGGGGGGGGGGGGTCTGAAGCTCTTCCCAGCACCCTGCCGGAGGGGAGATCATCCCGGAGGCCTTCTTCTTCATCATGCCAGCCTCCGGTATGAAGTGTGAGATGAAGGGAATATGCCCCGAGAGGCAATAATAAATGGTTATTATGTATATTCCAAGTATATGATAGATGTTTATTTTGCATGCTATAATTGTATTAATACAGAAATGTTAATACATGTGTGTTTAATAAACAAACATAAAGTTCCTAGTTATGCCTCTCTCATAAACTAGCTCGTTGATTAACAAGATGATCAAGGTTTCCTGATCATGGACATTGGATGTTGTTAATAACGAGGTCACAACATTATTGGAATGGTGTGATGAACATTTATCCGAAGTATAGCATTATGATCAAAGTCATTGAGTTTATATTGCTATAACAACATACAAAGTGATCTTAATCCTTAGACCATGAGATCATGTCAATCACTGACACTGGAAGAGTATATTGATAACATCAAACGTCACACCGTAACAGGGTGATTATAAAAATGGGTTCGATACTACTAAAGTGTTATGTTGACGCCCATGGATCAATAATGGAATTTGTTCATCCCGATGATAGATAGTTATGCTCCGGGCCCTCTCGGTGATATCACATTGATTAGCTTGAAGCAAGTGATTTGATCACTAGAATATTATATCACGGGAACGAGAAAAAAGTACATGTCAGTAAAGATATCAAACTAGGTATGGAGATACCGATGATCGAATCTCGGACATGTAACATATCGCGAAACAAAATGATTAAGATACTAGCATAAAAGGTTCTCGCGATCACAAGAAAGTCATCGCTGAATGTGTGGGAGTCAGTATGGATCTTCAGATCCCGCTTCTGATTATTGATCGGAGAGGGGTCTCGATCATATCCGCATTATTTGCGAACCGTAGGGTGACACACTTAAGAGATACCGACACCATTTGGAGAAAATAGTTTCATACTGAAAAGAATAACAAGCACAAGAATTTATTTCACTAGATATCGAAACTGGTTTTCGGGTGAAATTGCAGAAATTGTTTCTACATGTGAAATGAAATACTAGCAAGGGGTTATATGTGAATGTTTGTCATTAAAATAATTGACAAAATTCTGAATAAATAAAAGGAGTTTTATTTAATGAGAGTTTGCATTAATTTTGGTGGAAATTTAATGGGAATTTGAGTGGGTTTTTTAGTGGAGAAAATTGAAGGGGCATTTTGTGAGTGGAGCTTCCACCCACATGAATGGAGGGAGGGCAAGGGGGCAGTACCCATGCGCCGGCCATCCCCTTGGGGTTCCCCCTCATCCTATAGAAGGAGCCCCCCTCCTCACTTCTCACTCACACCTCCTCGTGAAGGATCTCTCTCCCCTCTAGTATTTATGCCCCATGGTGTCGGACTAGCGAGATACATGTTCCCGGTGGCTATTCGGCAAGAAAGAGTTGTGCTTCCGCTGCATCGCTGGAGCGAGGAGGCGGAGGTTGCTCGGTGCCTCGGACGTGTGTGCGAGCACGGATGCACCGCTGATTTGCGGCGCTAGGACTTCCTCTCGATCTTGAGATCGGCAAGAGATCGTCTACATCAACCACGAGTTCAACCTCATTAAGCTTTGTCGGTCTTTAAGGGTATGTTTTCTATGGATGTATATCCGCTTGTTGCTTGTATCTAGTAGATATATCTTGGTACATAGTTGTTCCCATCGTAGGAAATTTTTGTTTTCTATGCTGCGAACCCTACAGGGGTATCAGAGCCGAATCTATGCGTAGATGCTTTGCACGGGTAGTACACATATGAGTATGTGGGCGATGATGATCATCTTAATGCTTCTTAGTTGTAATTTGGATATTGGTGGCATAGTGGGATGAAGCGGCCTAGACAAACTTTACATGTCCTCGCAGATGAGACTTGTTCCACGCTTGAAATGAAACTAGTTTTGCATAAGTGGCTAGCGGGTGTCTGTCTCTCCTACTATAGTAAATATGTAAGCAACGAGTTGTCAACAATTTGGTTATACTCGTTGTGGTTCATGTTCGTAGGTAAGAACGGTTCTATCTTTAAAAGCCCTAAGCCACGTAAAACTTGCAATGGATAAATTAGAGGCATCTAGTTTAGATTGTTGTTGGGCTAGTGTCATGATATGGTGATGTTATAAGTAAAAGTATAAGTCGATACTCTTACAACACACATAATGTGTAAGTTCCATAGACCTTGGCCTTACACATAAAGGTATGATGAGGATCATACCACGATGCACATGATGGAGATCAAGTGCAAGAACCATATCATTCCACTTATTAACATATGATGTTTGTTGCATCTTATATTGCTTTTTTGGTGTTTTATTAGCACAATAAGATGATCCCTCATTTAGATATCAAGATAAAAGTGTGTTCTCCCTTTTAGTATGCACCGATTATGTTTCGTCGCTCCAAGACATCACGTGATGATCGGGTGTTCTTGGATCCACGATCATATTTCGGGTGTAAGACAGTTAAACACGCGAATACTAAGGTTCTTACTTGGCGAGCCTAGCATGTAAAGACATGGCCTCGGAACATGGACCGAAAGGTTAAGCATGAGTCATATGGAAGATATGATGCTTGCGGTGACCCAGCATACCACTGCATGTGTAGTACACTATAGTCGTTGACATGACATCCATAGAACACCGTTCCGTAAATATCACATCCCTTAGAGTGGTACAACCGAAATATTGCGGGTCCATATTACAAAAGTACACACATTATTATTATTACAATACCGAAAGTTCAAGACTTCCAAAAGATCCAACTTACAAACCAAAATATAAAGTGTTCAACGGAAATTTAAAAGTAACAACTCCGACTAGGAGTGGGGCTCAACAGCTTATTCTATAGAGTTCATGATGCTCGGCTCCGTGAGTTACTACTAACTAGACACTTAAGAGGACTCATTCTCATCGACACCGTAGCGGATCTCGTAATCCACTCCTTCAACTCCTCCGGAAAGATCAGGTTCCTCATAGAACACATCTTCTTGGCATTCAGCTGCATACATTGGCACGTCTTTGGGATCATCAGAGTCTAAGCAAGGGATCAAAGGAAAGAATGAGTAATAGCGTTACCCAACAAGTTCATTATATGCAAGGTGGGAAGTTTGATGCTCTATTTACCACCTCGGATTATAAATCCTTGGCACTATGCAATTTTTGTAAATCTTTCTTCAAAGATTGATTTTATTTTGAAAAACTATGACAATCAGCCTTCACAGGTTGACCAGAACTTTCATGGAGTTCCTTTCCTGCCGCGTTCGTAGCTCCTTCCCGGAACAGGGAGTAACAAGTTACAGTTCTTACACTCTGCAAAGGTGCGTTACTTTACCCATGAGAGATCAACTCCTTATTGCACAACCGGGCGTACTTTCCCGTCCACAATTCCATGATGTGGGGCCCAGTAGTTGGTCCAAGCCAATCACTGCCCCCTTAGCGACCCCGCATGCCTCCTTGGTGTACACCATGCCCACATAATGAATTACGGCAATGGTTTGTACAAATCGTTAGATGCCAGAACTATCGTGGGACGATGAGGGTTCCCACCCATATGCTGCATATCCTCTACGAATTACCAATTAATATGCATGCTACGAGGATAATAGCCACAACATGCACATCCGGCTTCATGCGAGAGGAAGTGATACAGCTGACTTCTCTGTCCCATTCCAAATATCATGGCTAACGCGTAATATACGACGCTAGAATCACTAATGTCAGTGGTTATTAAGTCCCTACTTGATCATAATTGTTTGCAACTAGAACCTTAAGTTCTACTGCTCCATTATATCATCACTTAGGATGATATCTATGATTTCTTTATTTGTGAAAATAATATTTTCTTTTTTAATAGCATATATGATAACACACAATTTGTAAATACTTTGATAAAGACTCTTCAAAGGACATGAGCAAGTGATGAACTTGCCTTGTGATGGCAAGGTATTGAAGTCTGATACTTGCACTATACCTTGAGCACCTATGTCTACAAAAACATCGTTATTGCCCGGTAAGGACAATATTTAAAGAAGCAAAATGATTATGCAAGTAATGTAATGCATTTTTTAATTCTATATGCATTTTCACTATATAAGGTGCCTTTTAATAAAGCATTTATAAATATTATTTGTTTATATTTATTGCATATATTGAATTATTTTATTTTATTTCCCTATTTATTTGACTTTTATTGATTTAATAATTCTTTTAGGAATTATTAATTATACATTAAAATTTATAATTAAATATTTATTTAGTATTTTTCAAAAATACTATAATATTAATATATAATGAAAGTGATTTTTATTTATTTTTATCATATTTCAATAATTTTGTAAAATTCCATAAGTAATATATAAATTACAAAATTCTTATAAAAATTTAAATGTCCAAAATTTTATATCTTATTTTATTTGGATAGGGTGGATTATTGTGAATCCAAAAATATTTTATTTATAATTTTTGGACTTTTATTTTATTTTCTAGAATTTTATTAAGGTCAAGGGCATTTTAGTCTTTTCTAATTGATTAAAACAGTTTTTTAAACAACTTGGGCTGGCCCCTTGGGCTTATTGGGCCAGTGTGGCCCAATAGGGCAGGGTCAAAATCCTCACCCCGAGGGGTTTTTGAAGGGTTTCGTAGCATAGTAAATCAAAAAAATTCTACGGATGCGAACGAGAAAGCCAAGATCTAATCTAGGAGATGCAATCAACGAGAGGGATAGATGAGATCTTCATACCCTTGAAGAAATCGCACAGCGGAAACGTTCAACATGACGTGGGTGATGTAGTCGAACTAGCCTCTCCTTCTCGCGATCTGATCCGATCCAACGCCGCAAGTGGCGACGCCTCCGAGAGATGCACACGTATGGTGCCGCGACGTCTCCTCCTTCCTCGGTCCAGCAAGTGGGGTGGAGAGATAGATTGGATCTAGAGCACGACGGCGTGGTGCAATGGTGGAGAGTTTCTGCAGCAGGGCTTCGCCTACGCGCAATTGGGAGAGAGAAAGAGAGGTGGAGGGCAGCAGGACGACTAGGGTTTGGGGTGAGGGGAGGGTGCGCCCCCTGCCCAACTTATATAGGTGGCTTGGACGGCCCCCTTGCCCCCTCCTCCAAGCCCTAGGGCGGCGGCCCCAAGGGTGGAGTGGGGGGCAAGTCTCCCCCTTCTAGAAGGTCCCCTAGGGTTTTGGCCGGCTGGGCCTATGGGGCCTTGTGCCCCTGGACCAATGCGGCCAGGGCACTCCCTCGTAGGCCCACGCCCCCTCCGACAAGTGGGGCCACGTTGGTCCCACTCCGGAAGCTTCTAGAACCTTCCGGTACAATACCGAACATTCTGAAACAATTCCTAAATCCAAAAACTGTTTCCTTTATATGAATCTTATTCTCCGGACCATTCCGGAAACTCTCGTGATGTCCTGGATCTCATCCGAGACTCCGAACAAAAACTCATAAACCAATTATCTATTCTATCCTAGCATCGAGACACGTTAAGTGTGTGACCCTACGGGTTCGAGAATATGCAGACATGATCTTCTATCAATAATCAACAACGGGATCTGGAAACCCATATTGACTCCCACATATTCATCGATGATCATATCAGATGAACCACGATGCCAGGATTCAATTAATCCCATATATATTCCCTTCGTCACGCGATATTTTACTTGCCCGAGATTCGATCGTTGGTATCGGCATACCTAGTTCAATCTCGTTCACAGCAAGTACTTTACTCGTTCCGTAATCCGATATCACTTTGTGATTAACTCCTTAACCACGTGCTTGCAAGTGGTGTTGATATCGATTACCGAGTAGGCTCGAAGTATATCTCTCCAACTCGGGAGGGACAAATCCCATCTCGATACATACAACCCAACAAGTACTTTTAGATCACCTGAGAGACACCTTTATGATCACCCTCTCATAGGATGATGTTTGATGACCTCAAAGCTTTCTTCCGATACTAGGGAGTGGCATTATCTCATGGTCTAAGGAATACAATATTTGACATAAGAAAAAGCTTCGCAAAGATGAACACGATGACACGATCTAATTGCTCTGCTTAATTTGGGTCTGTCCATCATATCATTCTCCTAATGACATGATCTCATCATTAATTGACAACTCATGTCTATGGTTAGGAAACCTTAACCATCATTAATCAATGAGCTAGTCCATATAGGCGTACTAGGGACACGATGTTGTTCATAAACCACACAAGTATCAAAGTTTCCGCTTAATACAATTCTAGCATGGAATATAAACTTTATCATGAACAAGAATTATAATAATAACATCTTTATTATTGCCTCTAGGGCATAATTCCAACAGTCTCCCACTTGCACTAGAGTCAATAATCTAGTTTACATCTGGCAACAATCTAACACCCATGGCACTAAGGTGCTGATCATGTTTTGCTCGTAGAAGAGGTTTAGTCAACGGATCTGTGACATTCAGATCCGTATGTACTTAGCTAATCTTCAGATCTCTATCTGTTATATAATCTCGAATTATATGAAACTTGCGGTTGATGTGCTTGGTCTTTGGATGATATCTTGGTTCCTTAGCCAGTGCTATGGCGCCAGTGTTGTCACACAATATCTCTAGTGGGTCCAAGGCACTTGGAACTACACCAAGCTCAGTGATGAAGTTCCTGATCCAAACTCCTTCACTTGACGCTTCTGCAGCAGCCATGTATTTCGCTTCTACTGTAGATCCCGCGATCACGCTTTGCTTGCAGCTTCTCCAGCTCATAGCTCCTCCATTCAAAATATAAACTTATCCTGTCTGAGATTTAGTATCATCCTTGTCGGTGTCGAAACTAGCGTCGATGTAACCTTTTACGACGAGCTGCTCATCACCTCCATAGACCAAGAACATTTCTTTAGTCCTATTTAAATACTTTAGGATGTTCTTTACGGTTGTCCAGTGTTTCACTCCTGGATCACTTTGGTATCTGCTCGTCAAACTAAGAGCATTGGACACATCCGGTCTAGTACACAACATGACATACATGATAGAACCTATGTCCGAGGCATAAGGAACTTTGCTCATAGTTTCTCTATCGTTTACCGTAGCTGGACACTGAGCCTTGCTCAATATCTTACCTAACAACATGGGCACTGAACCTTTCTTTGCCTTATCCATTCTGAACCTTTTCAGAACTTTGTCTAGGTATGTACTTTGGCTTAAAGCTATTAGGCGTCTTTGTCTATCTCTATAGATTTTGATGCCTAATATATAAGCAGCTTCTCCTAGGTCTTTCATTTAAAAACATTTGTTCAAATAACTCTTCACATCGTTAAGCATATCAATGTCATTTCCAATAATCAATATGTCATCCACATATAGTACTAAAAATGTCACTGAGCTCCCACTCACTTTCTTGTAGATACAAGCTTCGTAGCAATTTGGAACAAATCCAAAGCTGTTGATCACTTGATCAAAACGAAGGTTTCAACTCCGAGATGCTTGCTTCAGTCCATAAATGGAACGCTGAAGTTTGCACACCTTATCAGCATCCTTAGGATCGACAAAACCTTTGGGCTGCATCATATACAACTCTTCATCAATGTTGCCATTGAGGAACGCAGTCTTGACATCCATTTGCCATATTTCATAATCATGAAACGCAACAGTTGCTAATAAAATCTGAATGGACTTAAACATCGCTACCGGAGATAAAGTCTCATTGTAGTCAACACCTTGAACTTGTCGAAAACCTTTCGCGACAAGCCGTGCTTTATAGACAGTAACATTACCATCCGTGTCCGTTTTCTTCTTGAAAATCCATTTGCACTCAATGGCCTTTCGGTCGCTAGGAGGGTCCACCAAAGTCCATACTTGGTTTTCGCTCATGGATCCCAATTCGGATTTCATGGCCTCTAGCCATTTCTCAGAGTCTGGGCTCATCATTGCTTCCTCATAGTTCGCAGGGTTACTGTTGTCTACTAACAAGACAGTTAAGACAGGGTTGTCGTACCACTCAGGAGGGGCACGTGACCTTGTCGACCTGCGACGTTCAGTAGTAGCATCGTCCGAAGCTTCATGATCCTCGTCATTAGCTTCCTCTATTGTTGGTGCAGACGACACTGAAACAATTTTAGGTGCTGCGCTACTCTCCAACTCAAGAGAAGGTTCAATAACCTCGTCTAGCTCTACTTTCCTCCCACTCACTTCTTTCGAGAGAAACTCCTTCTCAAGAAATGATCCGTTCTTTGTGACAAACACTTTGCCTTTGGATCTGTGATAGAAGGTATACCCAATCGTTTCCTTAGGGTATCCTATGAAGACGCATTTCTCCGCTTTGGGTTCGAGCTTGTCCGGCATCAACTTCTTGACTTAAGCTTCGCATCCCCAAACTTTAAGAAATGACAACTTAGGTTTAGCACCAAACCACAGTTCATACAGTGTCGTCTCAACGGATTTAGATGGTGCCCTATTTAAAGTGAATGCAGCGGTTTCTAATGCATAACCCCAAAATGATAACGGCCAGTCTGTAAGAGACATCATCGATCGCACCATATCTAATAGAGTTCGATTCCGGCATTCAGACACACCATTGCGCTGTGGTGTTCCGGGTGGCGTGAGTTGCGAAATGATTCCGCTTGCTTTAAGATGCGTGAGAAAATCATAACTCAAATATTCACCTCCACGATCGGATCGTAGAAATTTAATTTTCCTGTTACGATGGTTTTCCACTTCGTTCTGAAATTCTTTGAACTTTTCAAACGTTTCAGATTTATGTTTCATTAAATAGATATACCCATATCTACTTAAGTCATCAGTAAAAGTGAGAAAATAACGATATCCACTGCGCGTCGAAACACTCATTGGTCCGCATACATCGGTATGTATGATTTCCAACAAGTCCGTTGCTCGCTCCATTATTCCGGAGACCTTGGTTTTGATCATCTTGCCCATGAGGCACGGCTCGCACGTGTCAAATGATTCAAAATCAAGAGACTCCAAAAGTCCATCAGAATGGAGTTTCTTCATGCGTTTTACACCAATATGACCTAGACGGCAGTGCCACAAATAAGTTGAATTATCACTATCTACTTTGCATCTCTTAGCCCCAATGTTATGGATGTGTGTTTCATTGCTTTCGAGATTCAGAAGAAATAAACCATTCATAGCAGGTGCATGACCATAAAAGATGTTATTCATATAAATAGAACAACCATTATTCTCCGATTTAAATGAATAACCGTCTTGCAATAAACGCGATCCAGATATAATGTTCATGCTCAACGCAGGCACATAATAACATTTATTAAGGTTTAAAACTAATCCCGAAGGTAAAACTAAGGAGAGCGTGCCGACGGCCATCACATCAACTCTTGATCCGTTGCCAACGCGCATCGTCACCTCATCCCTTGCTAGCCGCCGTCTATTCCGTAGCTCCTGTTTCGAGTTACAAATATTAGCAACTGAACCAGTATCAAATACCCAGGCACTACAACGAGCGCTAGTAAGGTAAACATCAATAACATGTATATCAAATATACCTTTAATGGTGCCAGCCTTCTTGTCCGCTAAGTACTTCGGACAGTTGCGCTTCCAGTGACCCTTGTCCTTGCAATAGAAGCACTCAGTGTACGACTTAGGTTCAGACTTGAGCTTCTTCTCAGCAGGGGCAACGCGCTTGCCGCTGCCTTTCTTGAAGGACTTCTTTGCACCCTTACCTTTCTTAAAGCTAGGGGGCTTGTTGACCATCAACACATGATTATCTTTCTTGATATCCACCTCTGCAACTTTCAGCTTAGCGAAGAGCTCAGTGATCGTATCAGTGGAACCAATCTAATTGTGAGTAACTACAAAACCTTTGTAGCTAGGAGGGAGTGATTGCAGAACTCTGTCAATCTTGAGCTCTTCTGGAATCTTGCAGTCCAGTTGCTCAAGACGTTGAGTGTAGCCCGACATCTTAATGGCATGCTCACTAACGGAACTCCCTTCCTCCATCTTGCAGTTAAAGAATTTCTCAGAGATCTCATATCTCTCAGAACGGGCTTGAGTCTGAAACATGGTTTTCAGTTCCTCAAGTATCTCAAAAGGCCCGGCGAACTCCTCAAAACGATTTTGAAGGTCCGATTCAATAGCAAACAACATGGTACTCTTAATCACTCCATAATCATCTTTGCACGACTGATAAACAGCTTTTTCATCAGCCGGCGCATCTATAGCAGGGGCGTCACCTAGCGCTTTGTCAAGGACATAGTCCTTTTGTCCGCTAGCGAGAATGATTCTCAGATTGCAGAACCAGTTGGTCAAGTTAGACCCATTATTCTTAAGCTTTTCTTTCTCAGCAAAAACGTTGAAGTTTAAGTTGGACTTAGCCATTTGATCTACAAAATTTGCAAGTACAATTTAGACTATGTTCATGATAACTAGTTCAACTTAATCAAATTACTAGATGAACTCCCACTAAATTCAACATCCCTCAAGTTGTTTAGTGAACATGATCCAAATTCACCACACCTAATCCGATCTTCACGAGAAGAGATGTGGTTTCAATGGTGGACAAGAAAGTGTCGATCATATCATTCATATGACTCATGCTTAACCTTTCGGTTTGTGTGTTCCGAGGCCATGTCTGTACATGCTAGGCTCGTCAAGTCAAACCCAAGTATTTCCGCGTGTGCAAAAACTAGCTTGCACCCGTTGTATGTGAACGTAGAGTTTATAGCACCCGATCATCACGTGGTGCTTGAACACGACGAACTTTCGCAACGGTGCATACATGGGGAGAACACATTTTTATCTTGATCTTTAAGTGAGGAACATCTTATAATGCTACCGTCGCGATCTAAGCAAAATAAGATACATAAAAGGATAAACATCACATGCATATAATTTTATGTGACATGGTATAGCCAATCTCCGCGCAATGATCTCCATCTTGTGCGTGCCAGCATGATCTCCATCACTCCACCATGATTGCCTCCACCATGAATAGCAACTACAACTATTGCTAACTACTTAGCGATAAAGTAAAGCTATTACATGGCGTATAAGAAGTTGACACACAGGTCATACACAATTATAAAGACAACCATATGGCTCCTGCCGGTTGTGTACTCATCGACATGCAAGTCGTGAAATATTACAAAACATGATCATTGCATACAACATACACATCATATCTTGGGCCATACCATATCACAAAACACTCCCTGCAAAAACAAGTTAGACGCCTCTGCTTTGTTGTTGCATGTTTTACGTGGCTTATGGGAGTAACAAGCTAAGAACGATTCTTACCTACGAAAAGCCACAACGCTAATATTATGGTTGCCAACATCCGGTGTAAATCCCATGACAACTATAGTGAGAGAAACTAGCATCCACCAGTCGCATGTGTGGAACAAGCCACACGTCAAGTGCGGAGCCGGTCTCGCGAACGAGGTCGCGTAAAGTTGGCCTGGACCGCTTCGATCTCACTATCCCGCGTCATAAGAAGTACACAACAAGAGAATTGCAATAGAAAACATCAACGCCCGCAATAAGCATGTTGCGTTCTACTCGTGAAACACATCTACGCATAGATCTAGCTCTGATACCACTGAAGGGTTTCGCAACATAGTAAATCAAAAAAATTCTACAGATGCGAACGAGAAAGTCAAGATCTAATCTAGGAGATGCAATCAACGAGAGGGATAGATGATATCTTCATCCCCTCTAAGAAATCACACAGCGGAAACGTTCAACAGAACGTGGGTGATGTAGTCAAACTAGCCTTCTCCTCCTCGCGATCCGATCCGATCCAACGCCGCAAGTGGCGACGCCTCCGAGAGATGCACACGTACGGTGCCGCGACGTCTCCTCCTTCCTCGGTCCAGCAAGTGGGGTGGAGATATAGATTGGATCTACAGCACGATGGCGTGGTGCAATTGTGGAGAGTTTCTGCAGCAGGGCTTCACCTACGCGCAGTTGGGAGAGAGAGAGAGGTGGAGGGCAGCAGGACGGCTAGGGTTTGGGGTGAGGGGAGGGTGTGCCCCCTGCCCACCTTATATAGGTGGCTGGCCGCCCCCCTTTCCCCCTCCTCCAAGCCCTAGGGCGGCGGCCCCAAGGGTGGAGTGGGGGGCAAGTCTCCCCCCTTCTAGAAGGTCCCCTGGGGTTTCCCCTAGGGTTTTGGCCGGCTGGGCCTATGGGGCCTTGTGCCCCTGGCCCAATGCGGCCAGGGCACACCCTCGTAGTCCCACGCCCCCTACGACAAGTGGGGCCACGTTAGTCCCACTCTAGAAGCTTCTAGAACCTTCCGGTACAATACCGAACATTCCGAAATCCAAAAACTGCTTTCCTTTATATGAATCTTATTCTACAGACCATTCCGGAACCTCTCGTGATGTCCTGTATCTCATCCGAGACTCCGAACAAAAAACTCATAAACCAATTATCCATTCTATCCTAGCGTCGAGACACGTTAAGTGTGTGACCCTACGGGTTCGGGAATATGCAGACATGATCTTCTATCAATAATCAACAGCGGGATCTAGAAACCCATATTGACTCCCACATATTCATCGATGATCATATTGGATGAACCACGATGCCAGTGTCGTGGTGGTGGCACGGCAGATGCCATGGGTAGGCTAAAGAATGGGGCCAATGGATGCTAGAGGGATCCGGGGAGGGAAAATGTAGTTATTCCTACACTCAAATGGCTAACATGCAGATATTTATTTCTCTTCTTGTTGGGCTATAAGTGCTCCTCGAGCTGTATCCAGGAAGAAGAAAGCAAATACACGAGCCTAACGGCCTTGAATGAATCGATCCCCCCTCAAGATCCCACGTCTTCCCTTATAAAGGAGTGCCTTGGCTCCTCTAGGGCTGACGTGGCAAGCATATTTGAGGAATATGCTTGTCCCAAGATAGTAACTCGGTGACCTCCTTTCCATGTCCCCCTTATAACGACGGCAAGGTTCCAGAGAACCCCACCTGCGCGCCTCGGGCTCCATGACTGTCAACTCTGTGACCCCCTTCTGCCCTTCTGCTGCTCTGCTCCTTGTCCTTTGTCCTTGGCTCTGTTCAGATTCTTCCTAGCCTGTGACTTGGGTTTGACTATAGGCACCTCCTTCTCCTGCAAGCTTCATGTTATTCGGCCCTGCCTCGCGTAACTCGGCTCGGCCTTCACCTGCATTCAAGTTATTCGGGCTTACTCGGCCGACTTAACTCGTATGTCGGCCGGGTAAGGTATTTCTTCTTCCATAGGTGTCGCGGCCGTGCTTATCTCGGCCGACCTTTACATGATTCGGCCGATATAAACAGTAACTCGGCATGTGACAAGGGAGATTCCTTTATCTTCCCCTGTCTTGACCCTATCCGGGGTCACCTCCCCAACATTAGTCCCCGAAGCTGGTGTGGTCCTGCTCGTAACCTCGGCCGGGCCACATCAGTTTCCCAATATTCATTTCTCCTCACTTCCGAGTTACTTTTTTCTGTCCGAGGTATCTGCGCAGCTTCTCGTGCACGCCTCGTCCTACGTGTAGCACTCATCATTATTTCCCTAGTTTTTTGTTCCTCTATAGTGCCCACTGACAAGCTACAGTGATTATTGCGCCTATCGCGTCGGCGCTGCGACGCCTCGCGTACCGCATCGGTCACGGGCCTGATCTTCTCCTGCGTCGTGTGGTCTTCGGTGTGGCTCCACTCTGCCGCGAGCGGTTCCGCCGCACGCACGATCTACACGGTTAGCGCTCGCACGCACGATCCCACTACCGCCAGGGTTGTGCGGTTATAAAGAGGGATACTTGGCTAGGGGATTCACTTTCCCCCTTCGCTCACCGTTCCTCTTCTTCCTCCTCGCGCCCGCGTGTCTGTTCATGCGCCTGCGGTTGCGCCATTGTTGATATCCTCGACGGCGAGGCCGCAGTCCCTTCGCTCCGTCGACCTCATCGCCGTGCACTTGATCCGGCGCCATCGCCGGTGAGTTTTCCTACGGTCTCTTCGCTAGGCTCATTCCCTAGGCGCATCTGTTGTTTCTCTAGATTTCCTGCGGCGGTTCTTTTCCGCTCCGCCGGCGTGCTCGCTTAGGACCACGACGGGGCCCTCCGCCTCTAAGCCTTGCTCCGTCGTTAGTTCTTCTTCCGTTGATTCCTCCGGCGACACTATGTCTAGTTCAGTTAGTGGCGCGCTCGTCGAAGACGACGTCATAGCGTCTGGTCCAGAGCAGGGCTCTTGGCAGGGCTCCTCCGTCACTCGTCGTGAGATTGAGTGGCTGATTAGGACTCACCGAATTCCTGCCGAGGTACGCTGTCGCTTACCCGACAACGAATCTTCTCCTGTACTCAACGAAGGTGAGTACGTTGTTTTCATGTCCCACTTTGCTCGTGGGTTCGGCCTTCCCCTTAGCGATTTTGCTAGGGAATTCCTCGATTACTTCGGCCTTTAGCCGCATCACCTTCCGGGTAATGCCATCGCCTCCCTATCCGCTTATATCTCGGCCTCGGAGGGATACTTCGGCCTCTGGCCGTCTGTGTCCATTTGGTCCAGTTTTTTCCAGATCCGATCTAACGTCATTCCAGACAAATCCCTTCACCCCTCCGAGAAGTTGCTTACCCAGTGTGGAGCCGCGTCCATCACACCTTGGAGAAAATCCGAGTTCCCTCGTGTCGCTGGCCTCGAGTCTTGCAAGAAGTGGCATAGATCGTTTTTCTATGTCAAAAACACTGGAAAGGAAGATAAGATTCGGCTTCCTGCTTTCTCTATCGGCCCCCCATCCAAGAAGAACTGGAACTACAACCCAGGAAGAGTCATGCTTTGGCCGAGCCTTCGACATTCGGCTGAAGGAGTTGATCCGCGCCGGGCTCTGTGGTGAAGATCTGATGACCACCTTCGTCTACAGCCAAATCTGCCCTTTCCAGCTTCGCACGCACAAGCTCTGTTACATGAGCGGTCCCCTCGATCCCAACCGAGTTTCAACGGTTGAGCTCGACGACTATCTCATTTACAAACATGTTCGAGCTATCTTCAAAACTGATATGCCGGAGGACTGGACCTGGGGGCTGAAGCCGTTCACACGCACGAATCCCCCTCCCGAGGTAAGTTTACACATTCGTGTTTGCTTCCTAATCGCGTTTGTGACTTATTTTGCTAACTCCACTTTGTCTCTTTTCTTGCAGACATTTGCGGAGCATAAGACCGAGGATGCCGAGGTTCTGGCCCTTCCGTGGACCGCCGATCGGAATACCCCGGACAGTGGGGAACCTGACTTAGAGGAGTTTGTTCCTAAGTCGGACGTCGCTCCGGCTCGCGCCCGTGGCAAGACCTCGGCCCATGGGGAGGAAGGTGATTCGGACGACGTCCAAATTCTTGAGGTAGTCGCCGCGATGCCTATCTCTTATGCATTTCCGGCTTCTACTTTCCCAGCTAATCCGGCCGGTCAGGTGCACGACGCCGAGCCTCGGCCTCTCAAGCTCCTGCTACCTCGCAGAAGCGCACTGCTCCGGCAGGTCCTTTCGAAACTGCTCCCAAGAAGCGAACCAAGAAATCAGCCCAGCACCTTCCAAAGCGTAAAACCATGCCCGGGGTTACTGGGTGAGTTTTATTTTCATTTGTATTTCTTGATTCTCTCTTTCTATATTTTAATTCGACTTCTGGTGCTTTTGCAGCGCTCCTCTCTCTGCCAAGCCAAGCGGTCCGAGTATGATGAGTCATACAACTCGGCTGCCTTATCCTCCGCCCCCTGAAGATACTCGGGCCCCTAGTCCTGCTCGCGTTGACTCTCCTCCTGCGCCGACTCAGACATCACCTCGGCAAGATGTGCCCACAGCCTCCACTGCTGACGCCGACATAACTCCGTCGGTAGATCGTCCTAGTGAACCTGTTGCCTCCGTTACGAACCCCGAAGTTTCCCCCGAAATTCCTTTGACCCCCACAATCCCAACTGCGATTCCAATTCCAGCCGAGGATATCACCATCTCGGCCCCCTCGGAAACCATAGTTCCTCCTGCCTCCCAGGGTGCCGCTTCTAGTGCCGAGGTTGCTGCCCCTGCCGACACCTCTTCTAAGGCTAAGAAGGTCGTTGTCACCAAACCTTCGGCATCTCAGAAGGGGCCGGCAAGCTCTTCTCAACCCACCATCGTTGATGTACTTCGTAAGGGGGCTTCCTCTGCTAAACCAGTTGTCACCCCGGCCGCTGATACTCAGCTTACTCTCCACAAGAGTCATGCGGCGGCGGTGGTTACACAACGGGTCCGAGGAAAAGTGCTGACCCGTACTGAGAGTGGGAACAACCTCGGCTCTCTGGTGGAATATGCCAACAACTAGAATGCCGCCGATCAGCTTGAGGGCAATCCGAGTAATCAGCCGTTTCAGCTCTCCGACATCAGCAGTCGTTTGCATATGGCTGCTAATATTGTTCTTGAAAGTGATAAGATGAACGAGGTAAGCGTTTCTATTGATATTTTGTCTTTCATTCAAATGATAGTATATATAAACTAGTCCCCGAAGCTTGCCACCGAATAACTTGTTGTACGTTTGGAAGCTTTGTTAGGCTTCAAATGCATTATTTGCTAAGTTTATTTCTTGTATACCTTGGATTGATTGTTGTTCATCCATATTTTGAATTAAGCGTTGCTTTTATCCAGACCTATTTCTGCTTCGATTATCCAGCCACCTAGATCCGAGTCAAGTTTTGCTTGATTCGGATCTGTCTTAGCTTTGAATATCCAGCCACCTAGATTCGAGTAAAGTGTTACTTGATTCAGATCTGTCCTAGCTTTGAATATCCAACCACCTAAATCTGAGTTAAGTTTTACTTGATTCGGATCTGTTCTAGCTTTAAATATCCAACCACCTAGATCCGAGTTAAGTTTTACTTGATTCGGATCTATTCTAGCTTTGAATATCCAGCTGTGTAATTCATTTTGATACTTAGGTTTCCCATGATCGGCGGACAGCCGAATTTCAAAGGTTGCTCTTTGCACACAAGAAGTTGGAGGAAAAAAATGAGAAAGTTCTCCCTGTGGTGAAGAAAACTGGTAATTTAATAAACCCCTGTATTGTTCCTTAAGCTCTTAATATTTTCGACTTGGTGTGCTAATTCATTCCTTGCTGGTGTGCAGCTAGCATCAATAATCTTAATATCCGCCTTACCAAGAAGGTCAAAGCTCTAGAAGGTTAGTTACTCTTTTCCTCTATTGATTTTTTGTTCGAGACTTATCCTGGGTTTCTTATAACCTCCTGGCTTTGGTATAGCCGAATTACAAACACTTGCAGCATCGCATCAAGAATGCATACCCATGCCTGATATGATGCTGCATTGTTTAGAGCAAGCCGCCACTCATTCGGTGCAACTGGAAGAGAAAGATGACGAGATAACTCGGCTACGTGCCAAGGTTGAGTCTCTCAAACTTTCTCAGAAATCCGAGTTGGAGAAAGTTGATCAGGAGTTCTGTGAAGAAAAGAATCGGCTGAGTCTGCAACTGCAGAAAGATAAAGATCTCCTCGAGGCTGCCGAGCTGAAGAATCGGACGATGAGCGAGGAAATCACTCGCTTTGAGAAGACTAAGGCTGACTGGACCCAGGATCTCCAGAAAATGTTGAGTTATATTCATCGTAAGTTTCTGACCGTGGCCGAGTTATCTTCTTATCTTTCTTACTTTTAGCCGATATTCTTTTATTTCACGTAGATCATTTTCCGGAAGCTAGACCCATGAGCTCTAAAGCAGTGATTTCTGCTCGTCAGCGCTGAGGTGTCCCCGCAAATTCTAGTCCAGAATATTCAATGGAAGACTACTTGGTTGCCGTTGGAGCTGCTATTGGGCCAATGAAGATTATGGGCAGGGATTTGGTGCAAGCAGCCATTCAGGCCTACCATGTTCTCTGGCCGAATACTTCTGGAACTCCTGATATTGACGAGATCAAGATACTTGTGGAGAGATTAATGGCATCCCAGACCCAGTTTAATCTCTGGAGGGAATCCGCTGGAAGGGCTGGTGCTGACATGGCACTTACAGCTGTTCTGTCTTGGTACGAGGACATTTCACTCGATACCTTGATAAACGTGCGCACTGGCTCTCGTTGGGTTGAGAATCCAGAATTCGTTGCCCGCTGCCAAGCTCGTGCCTTCCAGCTGGTTAAGTACGCTGATGTGCATAATTGGATTGAAGGGCCAAGTTTTCTTTCTAATCCAGCGGATGACGTCGAGATTGAGGACGCCTCTGATGATGATTCGGCCAGCCAGGATGAAGCGTAGGGTGACTCGGACAACTCTCGTGATTCCAACGCGAGCTCAGACGAGGACGATGGTGTGGGATCATCTTCCAAAGGGACTGAACACTCTCAAGCTCAAACTAATGTTTCTCAGCAGCCTAGGATTTCCCCCGAGGTTACTGTCGCTTCTGTTGAGGGCAAAGTAACTTCGACCGAGGCGCCGTCTACCTCAGAGCGCCCCGTTCCTGAAGATGCCCCTGCACAGGAGACCGAGGTCGCGCCGCCATCATCCGAGATAGCCGCTCCTGATGCCCCTGATCAAGTTGTTTCCCCTTAAGGGTGCTCTGGCCCTTTTCACCGTTTATGTTCAAAAAACCTCTTAAGTTATTTCTAGTCCCCGGTATGCCGGGCGTATGATGTCTATGGAACAATTGTCTGGCTTGTGATACGAACCTTTTTTTCCTTTTGCCGCTAAGGCATGGATGATGGTAATCATTATTACTTTGCATTATCCTTAGAGGTCTTCATTTGCTGTGCTATGGAGCTTTTTATGTGTCTCGCGACAAATAGTCGATTATACCAACGAGTCCCCGAGTTATCACTTGGGTTTCCGATTTCTTGCGCGTGATCAAAGAATTACCTTGAACCATGTGGTCGTCTCCGAGTTACAAACCGAGTTACCGAAATATATTTCATGGGTTAATGCGGAGAGTACTACGGGGTAATCCCTGAGTCATTGCTCAAGGTATCGAGGTTTTAATGCACGATCCGAGATAAGAGATAATACGGCACAGTCCCCGAGTCCCTGCTCGAGATCTTGAAACTTAACACATAATTCAGGAATAAGAAATAACACGGTATAGTTCCCGAGTCACTGCTCGAGGTGCCGAGGTTTAACACAACTCAGAATAAGAAATAACATAAGGCAGTCCCCGAGTCACTGCTTGAGGTGCCGAGGTTTAATACATAGCTCAGAACAAGAAATAACATAGGGCAGTCCCCGAGTCACTGCTCAAGGTGCCGAGGTTTACTACACAGTACTAAAGAATAAAGATAACATTGTGCAATCCTCGAGTCGCTGCTCGAGGTGCCGAGGTTCAATACACGCTTGATATTCCGACTTGAAGAGTCATATTACAACATACCATATATGGCTCCTAAGAGTAGAATGGGCGAAATAAAGCTATGTTCCATGGTCTTTTCGATCCTTCGCCGGCTTTGTTTGCCTTGTTCCTTTCTGGTGACTGAGCATTGATTAGGTAATATGCATCATTGTGCAATGCTTTACTCATGATGAATGGTCCTTCCGATGGGGGTGATAGCTTGTGCATGCCGGCTGTGCGCTGCACTAGCCGAAGAACCAAATCCCCTTCTTTAAAGACTCTTGGATTGACTTTCTTGCTGTGATACCGTCGTAGGTCTTGCTGATAAATAGCTGATCTTGATAGTGCCAATTCCGTTGCCTCCTCTAGTAAATCGACGTCGTCTTGCCGAGCTACCTCATTTACTTCGGCAGTCGTGTACTGGGTCACTTGTGGTGAATCATGCATTATGTCGGCTGGAAGCACAGCTTCTGCCCCATAGACCAGAAATAATGGGGTATACCCGGTCGACCTGTTCGGTGTAGTCCTGAGGCTCCACAATACTGCTGGCAGTTCCTCGATCCAACATCCTGCCGACCTTTGCAAAGGTTCAACGAGCCAGTGTTTTATTCCGGCTAATACAAGTCCATTTGATCTTTCTACTTGCCCGTTTGACGCCGGGTGAGTCACCGAGGCAACATCTAGTCTTATGTGCTTCTCTTGGCAGAACCTAGCAAAGGCTCCTTCAGCAAAATTTGTGCCGTTGTCCGTAATAACACCATGTGGATAACCATATCTCAAGATGATATATTTGAGGAATTTCACTGTTGTTTGTCCATCACATTTTCTTATAGGTTTTACCTCGATCCACTTTGTGAATTTATCCACCATGACTAGAATGTGAGTCATTCCGCCTCGGGCTGACTTGAACGGGCCTACCATATCTAAGCACCATACAGAGAACGGCCAAGTGATTGGTATGGTCTTTAATTCGGATGATGGCATATATATCTTGCTGGCGTATCTTTGGCAACCGTTACATTTTTCTACTAGCTCTTTTGCCTCCTTTAACGCCGTCGGCCAATAAAATCCATGCCTAAATGCCTTGGCTACTAATGCTCTAGATGATGCGTGATGCCCGCATTCTCCCTGGTGTATATCCAGGAGTATTTCCTGGCCTTCTGCTGAGTCAACACATCTCTGCAGTACGCTTGTGATGCTTCGCTTGTACAACTCATTGTTTATGATTGTGTAAGCTTTTGCTCTTCTTACTATCTGTCTAGCCAGTATCTCATTACTCGGCAAGATTGCATCCTTGAGGAAGGAGAATATGGGTTGCGCCCATGTCGGTATGGTTTTCTCTTAGACAATTTCACTGTCGATTTCCATGTTTTCTGCCGACATAACAGCTTTGAATCATTCTGTATTTATTCGTGCGATGGCCATGTTCACTTTCAGAGAGCCTGGGTTGCACTCTTTATCAATTTCCATTGGCACACTTCCTTCTTTTAATTCTGCCGAGATATGAATGGATTCGAACTCTAGTGACGGTATAATCGATGGTTTTCTTAGGTGTTCTAGGGCGATTCCTGGGGGAATTGACTGCCTAGTTGATCCGAGTTTTGACAATGTGTCTGCAGCGTCATTTTCCGCCCGAGGTATATGATGAAACTCGCATCCATCAAAGTATCCACTTATTTTTTGGACATGGAATCTATATAGGGCCATATTCGCATCTAGTGCGTCCCAATGGCCTGATACTTGCTGTACTACCAAATTGGAATCCCCGTAGCATAGGATCCGACGTATACCAATTTCTTTTGCCACCTTTAATCCATGCACAAGTGCTTCATATTCGGCTACATTGTTTGATGCAACGAAATGTATTTGCAGTACATATTTCAGCTGATCTTTTTTCGGTGAGGTCAACACTACCCCTGCTCCCAAGCCATTTCTCAGCTTGGATCCATCAAAATGCATTATCCAATAATTCGGATCTGGTAACGGTGGTTCATATTGTACCTCGGCCCAATCCACAAAGAAGTCGGCCACTGCCTGAGATTTGATTGCATCTCGCCTATCGAATTGCGGAGCATAAGGTGATAATTCGATTGCCCATTTTGCTATTCGGCCGCTTGCGTCCTTGTTGCTCAATATCTCGGCTATGGGTGCTCCACAGATCACTTTGATCGGATGTTCTTCGAAGTAATGTTTAAGTTTTTTCGCCGACATGTATACTGCATAGGCCATTTTCTGGTAGTGTTGGTAGTTTTGGAGGCTGATAGTACCTCGCTCAGGTAATATATCGGCCTTTGTATTAATTTATCATCTTCATTCTGTTCCACAACAACCACCGCACTTACCACTCTGTTTGTGGCAGCTACATAAAGTAACATAGGCTCTTTTGACAATGGTGAGGCCAGGATTGATGCTGGACCAACATCTTTTTCAGTTCATGAAATGCATTATCTGCTTGCGGTGTCCAAATGAACTTATCGGACTTTTTCATCAGTTGGTATAGAGGTAATGCTTTTTCCCCCACCCGACATACAAACCGACTCAGTGAAGCTAGACAGCCCGTGAATTTTTGTACATCACTTAAACACCTCGGCAATTCCATTCTTTCAACTGCTCGTATTTTAGTTGGATTTGCCTCTATACCTCGGCTGGATACAAGAAAACCGAGTAACTTCCCATCCAGTACGCCAAAGGTACAATTTTCCGGGTTAAGCTTCATTCGGAACCTTCTCAGGTTTGCGAACGTCCGCCGAATATCGTCCAGTAGTGTTTTGCTCTCTTTGGTTTTTATAACTACGTCGTCTACATATACTTGTACATTTTTTCCTATCTGGTCATGTAGACACTTTTGCATGCATCTCTGATAAGTTGCTCCTGCATTGCGTTGGCCGACTGGCATGGTGCGATAGCAATAAGCCCCGTATGGGGTAATAAACGCAGTCTTTATTTGATCGGCCGGATTTAACGGTATCTGGTGGAAACCAGAATACGCGTCTACAAATGACAACAGCTCACAACCCGTGGTCGAATCAATGACTTGGTCTATCCTAGGTAAAGGAAAAGTATCTTTGGGACACACCTTGTTTAGGTTCGTGTAATCAATACACATTCGCCATACGACGGCTACATTTCGGTCATCCTTTTTCTTTTCTACTAACACCGGATTTGATAGCCAATCCGGATGAAGCACTTCCATGATGAACCCGGTTGCAAGGAGCCGAGCTATTTCATCCCCTATTATTTTTCTCCTACCTTCGGCAAAGCGGCGGAGAGGTTGCTTAACCGGCCTTGCTCCTAGCCTTACATGCAAAGAGTGCTCAGCCAACTCCCTCGGCACACCTTGCAGGTCTTGAGTTGACCAAGCAAAGATATCCCGATTCTCACGGAGGAAGTTGGTGAGCTCGCCTTCCTATTTGGCATCTAGGTCGGCACTAATCGTGATGGTGCGCTCTGAGAACTTCTCATCTATCTGGACCTTATTTGTCTCCTTAGTCGGCTGGAAAGAAACACTTCCATGTGGGTTGGCTAATGCTGGCATATTTAGCTGTGCTGATTGAGCGAGAGCCGCTACCTCCTGAATCCTTCTTTTTTTCTCTTGCAATCACCAACGACTCGGCCAGGTTTGATCCGGCCGAGGCACATTTCATCGACTTCCTGTAATCTCCTGCTACTGTTATCACCCCTTGTGGTCCGGGTAACTTCATTTTCAAGTAAGTGATGTGGCAGCTGCTCATGAATTTGGCTAATGCCGGCCATATGAGTAAATCATGATAGCAACTTTTTAGGTCCACCACTTCAAACTCCAAATTTTCCGCTCTGCAATTCTCCCTTGTGCCGAATAATACATCTACTCGGACTTTCCCAATGGGTTCACATGAAAGTCCCGGCACTATTCCATGGAATGTGGTTCTTGTGGACTTCAGCATATTTTGCGCTATTCCGAGTTTATGCATCGTATATTTGTACATGATATTGATACTGCTTCCATTGTCAATGAGTACTTTTGAAAATTTCACATTAATGCTAGGCCCTAAAAATGTCGGATCTAGTATGAGTGCGTATGACCCTGGATTCGGCATTATTTTCGGGTGATCCTTTATGCTCCAGGTTATTTCCTGATCTGACCAAGGCACATATCTTGGTACTGCCGGCATAACTGCATTCACTTCCATATGCCGACGCTGTACACTTTGCCTGTCTTGCTGTTCAGTTGTGAACACACAATATGACTAATGATGTTCCCTGTAATCATTACGTCCATTATTTCCGGGGTTTGTCCTTCCATCCTGACCTTGATTCATTACTTGATGCACTACATCTCTCTGCTCCGAGTTATCATACCTCAGGGGAGGAGGGGGTAACATTAACTGCCGTGCATTCGCCCCAGTCAACTGTGGCTGTTGCTGCTGATGCGCTTGATGAGAAGGTGCTTGCATGCCCGCCGGGTTCCCCATTGCATTTTTCATCCAGGCGCATTGCCGAGTTGTATGATTAGTCGGCTTGGTTTGGAGTGTGAAATTTACACGGTTGATCCAACATGGATTCAAACTTGTACTTCGGCCTTTCCTGCCACTGCTTCTTCTATTCTGGTGTCCACTGTCTTTTCCCTTCATTCCTTGGTGTCCATTGCTGAGGACCATTTTTCTGCCGCTGACTGTTTCCGTGACTCGGCTGATCTTGCACTACCGCTGCCACCTGATTGGAGGTATATCTGTAATCCGGTCTTTTGTCTCTTCTTCTACCTCTGAACTCATTGCGTCTCGATGATCCGGCTGCATCTCTTGTATATTGATCCTGATGCTCTCGATGTTCTGCCGACATCAGTTCTGGTTGTGTCGGATCCCCCAAAGCATATGAGTCTGCTATCCTGATGGTTTCTGCCAAGGTAGTCGGCATATCTCTTTGCAACCTCTGCCACAAAACACTGGCGTACCGGCAGCCTTGAGCGAACCAGGCTATCGCTTGAGATTCTATAACTCCCTCACATGAGTTCCTAAGGTTACACCACTGAGTCAAGAATTCCCTATCTGTCTCGTTCGGCCTCTGCTTGCACATAGCAAGCTGCTGTGGCCTGTTTGGTCTTTTGTAAGTACTGGTGAAGTTGCTGACAAACATCTCTTCAAAATCTAGCCAACAGTTGATACTGCCCGCTGGCAGATTATTCAGCCATACTCTGGCTGGTCCTTCCAGCATTTGCGGGACGTATCTTACTGCCCATCGCAAGTTCCCACCAGCTATCTTTACTGCAGTAGCATAGTCAATCAACCAATCATGTGGTTTGGTGCTCCCATTGTATGTTTTCGTGCCCTTTGCCAGCTGAAAGTTCGACACTGGTGGCTCACCCATGATCCGAGGTCCAAAACACGCCGGACCAGGCGGACCCTGCTCCTCTAACAACTCAGACCGATACAACCTGTCTAGTTTTAATCTTGCATCATTTGACGGCAAGTCTCTGTACATGATTCTCTCCTGCATTCCATAATGGTTATTTCCACCATGCCCTGCATACTCCATATCTGAGTAACCATCATTGTACCTCTCATTTGCGTGATTATGGTGAGCTGGTCTCACTTCTCGTTCTTGCCGAGGTTCATACCTCGGCTGAGGATTGGGCGGTGGGTCCCTTCTTCCTTCCGCCGGGATATCGTTCTCATGATTTCTTCTTCCGAGGTCTCCATTACCTCGGCTTCTGTTGCCTTTATTGGCACGGCCGGGGTTTCTTTCGCCACCGTTACCTCGGCTTCCATTGCCTCTGTTCTCATTGACCTTTTCGGCTATCGCTGGATCATACGGTACAATTTGCTTATTTCTTTTTCCTGAAGTTACTGCTCTATCTTTTCACGCGTTGTTTCCGGGTGAGGATGCTGCTGCCACTGATAGGGCAGGTGCTGCTCCAGCCGAATGAACCATGCGCGAGGCTCTCGGTCTCGCCGCGTCAGCCCTAAGCATCTCTTCATTCTGCTGGTTCGCAATGCGTACCAGCTCATTCACTCTTTCTTGTTGTTTTTGCCGGGCTTCGCCGGTTAATACTTCTAACTCCAATGCAGCGGCATTTGCCGCCCTTAGGTTCTTTGCCGGGGTGCTATACCTCGGCAAGCCTAGGTCAACTGAGTCTGCCTTGTGAGTCTCATGTTCTTTGTTGATATCATTCATGAGATTTTTTCCTCTCAGTCTTAACTCATCTACCCGCTCGGGGGCAACATCTAGTTTATTTGCCTTGGCATATTCTCGCAGGGTCTCGTTCAGGGACTCCCGCAAGGCCGACACCTTTTTTGCCTCTACTAGTACTTTTTGCCTAGTCTCTTCTAACTTAGCCTGAGCATTAGCCGGATCAAGTATCGGCGCTACAGCGTGGTCAGATTATCTATGGTTGCCTGGAGAATATTTTCTGGTCTTTCCAGAGGTGGCCATCTTACCCTTGGTGCCTTCGGGGTTGTCTCCTGCACCTCGGCTGACTTGGACGTTGACGGATCTACCTCGGTGGGCTGTGGAGCTACTTGCTTTGTGGTCACCTGTCCTCCCGCCACCGGTTCCTTGCTTGATCCGGCACCTGTTGCTGCCGACTGTACTCCGGCTGTGACCATCACCTCGACGCTGCTGACGGTGCGTTCTCCACGCGGACCGTTTGCGGCGCTGAGGGGAGGTTCTCCTGCATCAATAACTTGGTGAGGATAAACACAGGAGGTGTCGACGCCGACGTAGATCTGGTGCGCGCCCAAGTTGATGAAGATCCCGTTGCGCGGAGGAGTCTTCCTCCTGAATCTGCCTGCGTTATCGCTGACATAGTCACAGAGATCAAATCTCTGGACTAAGCCAGAGACAACGCGCTCGCCGGTGTGGATGAAGTTTCCCGTCCGGATCTTGACTCCAGCTAGCACCGCTGCTGGCCCCACAGTGGGCGCCAACTATCGTGGTGGTGGCACGGCAGATGCCATGGGTAGGCTAAAGAATGGGGCCAATGGATGCTAGAGGGGTCCGGGGAGGGAAAATGTTGTTATTCCTACACTCAAATGGCTAACATGCAGATCTTTATTTCTCTTCTTGTTGGGATACAAGTGCTCCTCGAGCTGTATCCAGGAAGAAGAAAGCAAATACACGAGCCTAACGGCCTTGAATGAATCGATCCCCCCTCAGGATCCCGCGTCTTCCCTTATAAAGGGGTGCCTTGGCTCCTCTAGGGCTGACGTGGCAAGCATATTCGAGGAATATGCTTGTCCCAAGATAGTAACTCGGCAACCTCCTTTCCGTGTACCCCTTCTAACGACGGCAAGGTTCCAGAGAACCCCACCTGCGCGCCTCGGGTTTCATGACTGTCACCTCCGTGACCCCCTTCTGCCCTTCTGCTGCTCTGCTCCTTGTCCTTTGTGCTTGGCTCTGTTCAGATTCTTCCTAGCCCGTGACTTGGGTTTGACTATAGGCACCTCCTTCTCCTGCAAGCTTCATGTTATTCGGCCCTGCCTCGCGTAACTCGGCTCGGCCTTCACCTGCATTCAAGTTATTCTGGCTTACTCGGCCGACTTAACTCGTATGTCGGCCGGGTAAGGTATTGCTTCTTCCGTAGGTGTCGTGGCCATGCTTATCTCGGCCGACCTTTACATGATTCGGCCGATATAAACAATAACTCGGCATGTGACAAGGGAGACTCCTTTATCTTCCCCTGTCTTGACCCTATCCGGGGTCACCTCCCCAACAACCAGGATTCAATTAATCCCATATATATATTCCTTTCGTCACGCGATATTTTACTTGCCCGAGATTCGATCGTTGGTATCGGCATACCTAGTTCAATCTCGTTCACAGCAAGTACTTTACTCGTTCCGTAATCCGATATCACTTTGTGATTAACTCCTTAATCACGTGCTTGCAAGCGGTGTTGATATCGATTACCGAGTGGGCCCGAAGTATATCTCTCCGACTTGGGAGGGACAAATCCCATCTCGATACATACAACCCAACAAGTACTTTCCGATCACCTGAGAGACACCTTTATGATCACCCTCTCATAGGATGACGTTTGATGACCTCAAAGCTTTCTTCCGATACCAGGGAGTTGCATTATCTCATGGTCTAAGGAATACAATATTTGACATAAGAAAAAGCTTCGCAAAGATGAACACGATGACACGATCTAATTGCTCTGCTTAATTTGGGTCTGTCCATCATATCATTCTCCTAATGACATGATCTCATCATTAATCGACAACTCATGTCTATGGTTAGGAAACCTTAACCATCATTAATCAATGAGCTAGTCCATAGAGGCGTACTAGGGACACGGTGTTGTTCATAAACCATACAAGTATCAAAGTTTCCGCTTAATACAATTCTAGCATGGAATATAAACTTTATCATGAATAAGAATTATAATAATAACATCTTTATTATTGCCTCTAGGGCATAATTCCAATAGTTTTGGCCCACCTAGCCCATTCTTTCTACCTCCTCCTCGTACTCACCTTCTCCTCCTCCCCGACCCCGCGGCTCTGGTGCCGCCGCTGGCGATGGCCTCTGTTGTGGCTTCCCCTCGCCGCTGCCGTGGTGCAGGGCGAGGTTTGCGACGCCGCTGGTTCGTCTAGTCCAACTCGATTCGGCTCCAGGGCTTCCCTGTGGTCAGGTTTACCCAGTTCCTGAACCCTAGGGTTAGGAAAAGGTGATGTCGCCGCCTCCGCGGTCCCGCCTGCGGTGGTGTGCTGGGCTCGTGTGCTGCTGTGGCCATCGTCGTGGCTGGTGCAGGTTGTAGTGCCCCCCTGGGTGCTCCCTGTGCCACCGCGGTTCGTCGGCCAATCTGCTTCCTCTTCGATTCGTCAGCGAGGACCTCGGGTAAGTTGCTTCTGTGGTTCTTGTTCCTGCTACTACCATGAATCTCTCTGTGCGTGTCTAGTGGCTTATCATGCCTAGTGACTATGTGCTGATTGGGTTCATCTCTGGATTAGGGTTCTTGCTCTGATTAGGGTTCATAACCCCATGTTGATCATATCCTTGATGCTTTAGATTTAGTGGTGATCATACTTGAGCATGAAGAATGATTGTTTGCTGTGGATCATGATTGGTAGTGGCTTTCATGTTGCTAGTGGCTTGTCAGATTTATTTTAGTGGTGATTCACTATGATCCCATGCTAGTGTTTCTATGGAATCCCTGATTGGATTATGTTGTTGATCTGAGAATTTACTCTACTGTCATAATTCTCATTCTGACAGTAGTTTTCTCTCAGTAGCTGCTTATTGCAATTATAATGGTAGGCTTGTATGAGATTATACATGCTGAATATAATCATTTCATGTAATGATTTCCTGTGGATGTATAGATAAATTTGATGTTGATTCCTGGCACTTGGCTTTAGGAAAATGATATGTATTGGTTTGTCCCTTTTATCTGTGGCAACTAAGCAAAGATTGGTTTTAGCTCCTGTAAAACTTGTCCTTGTGATACCACTATGATCTGGCACACAAGTGATTGGGTTTTTATTTCTGGGCTTAGCTTTGTCCATACTGGCAAGATAGAATAAGAGCTTTTCTTAACCCTCCTGCCTATGATGTTGGTCTGAGGCTCTAGGATTTAATTCCTAGTTAACTTAGCAAATATTTTGTTTGAAACTTGTAGGATTAGAGGTGCTACTCTCTCTGAGAGATGTGCCCTGATCTGATAAGATCAAATGAAAAATGATCTAAGTTCCAAAAATTAACACTAAACTCTGTGATGCTGGTCTGAGAGATTAGTGCTTGTGGCTGAGCTTGCTTTCTTATCTTTATACTTGAAATCTCTAGGATAGATTCACCTCTTTTGGGTGATTATTGAGAGATCATTTCATAAAGCAACACATGCTTTGGTTTAGATAATATGATGAAATCATGTGATGGTTTTATGAGGCTCACCACAAAATCTGATGTTGGTGTAGTAGATTGATGATGATCTTTATCTTTATCTTTATCTTGATCTTGATATTGATCTTCTTTTGCTGAGCTCCTGAGCTTTCTCTTGAGCTTGCCTGCTCCTCCTAGCTTCTGGGCTTGACCTTGTTGTCCACCAGATTCATTCCCCTCCTTATGTCACCATCCTGGTGATGTTTGGGTTGATCTGGGTGGTTTGGTTTGGCTGCTGTTCTTGGTTTGGCTGCTATCTACACTGTCTGTTCTTGTGTGATGTGTAGTGGAGTGATGCACTAGTGCTCCCCCACGGCTGTGTTGTGGTTTTGTGTGATTTGGCTGTGCTTGTGAGGTCGACAGCACACCATTTGCATGCTGGTGTGTGTCCAGCTTGTGTGCCTGCTATACACTTGTGGATAGGTTCAGAAATTTTGAACTTACTATTACCAGCTTACTTTCACCTGGCTAGTGAATTGATCCCTCTTGGCTGTCATTTGCATTCTGGCTTTGAATTTATGAAAGATGAAATCTTTCATATTGGTGAAACTTGCCCCTTTTTATAACATTTCTCAATGATGAGTTTGTCAAGTGCACTTCACTCACATATCTGAGAGAAATATACTAACACTAATCTTATTTTGTTTCTATTTAGTCTTTGTTTTGTAGGTACAAAGATAAAGATGAAGATTTAGTGTAGATTTAGTATAGGATAGTTAGTAGATTTTCAAATGTATTTTTCTTATTCTTTTGTAATGTTTCTTTTATTATTCTTGTAATCTTTATTTTATTTAATTGTAATAAAGATTATATTATTGTTAATAAAGAATATTCTTATTCTTTATTCTTTTGTAAATTTTGAAGTTTTGGAATTACTTCAGTAGTTACATTCTTTGTAACTTGTTTATGTGCTAATAATATGGAATGAATTTCATATTCAATATTGTTTTTGGATAAGATTTAAGTTATAATACTTATATCTTAATTAATTTAAGATTCAAATCTTATAACTAAATTATTTAAATTATTATTCAAACACTCAAGTTTAAAATTCAAATTCATTTTAAACACATAACTCCTTAAGATAATCTCAAAGTTTATAACAATCACCCCTTAAGACTAAACCTAATCTCAAAGTATGAAAGAAACATTGATCACTTAGTTTTTTTTATTTGGCGATTTTTTCCCCACATTTTCACAAATGAATGCATGCAACAATTCATATTCCTAAATCTACCCTTCGTTAGGTCATCAATATTGGGATGTTACAATGCTCGCCTTTGAAGCTACACCGACTCACGTGATGATCAGACTTGGTGTAGTGGATTTGGTTCATGTAATCACCAAAAAGGCACGAGGGATGTCGTTTTTGAGTGGGATTTCATTCTTAATTTGGATTAGTTGAACTCAATCTATCATAAACTTAGTCTAAACTTTACAAATTCCGTTGTAGATGGCACCACGTGCTTTTAATTTCAATGTGTTCATGGAGAAAGAGAAACTTGCAACGAACGGTATCAACTTTACCGACTGGGCCATGAATTTGAGGATTCTCCTCACTGCTGCACAAAAGCAATATGTGCTAGAAGCGCCAGTAGGCCCCCCACCACTTGATGATGCCCCTGACGAGGAAAATAACATCTTTTGGACTCGTCAGAAGGACCACAACTTAGTTCATTGCGAAATATTGTATGGGCTGGAGCCAAAACTTCGAAAGCGTTTCGAAAATGGCAATGCTTTTGATATAATGGGTGAGTTTGAAATGATTTTCGACACCCATGCTGCTGTAGAGAGTTATAATGCTTCAGAAAAGTTCTTTAGCTGCATGATGGAAGAGAACAGCTCCGTAAATGAGCATGTACTCAAGATGTCGGGTTACACCGACAAGCTTGTGTCCTTGAGAATAACGATTCCCATTGACTTAGGCATCCATCATGTTCTCCAGTCTCTGCCACATAGCTATAAGAGATTCGTGATGAACTATAATATGCAAGGCACGAAGAAGTCTCTCCCGATCATCTATCAATGCTTAAAACTGCAGAAGTGAAGATCAAGAAAGAACATCAAGTGTTGATGATCAATAATACCACTGGTTTCAAGAAAGACAAGAAGGGTAAATAGAAGGGAAGGAAGGGCAGCAAGCCGGTTGCTGTGCCTGAAAAGAAACCCCGAGTTGGCCCTAAGTCTGATACCGAGTGCTATTATTGTAAGGGGACTGGCCACTGGAAGCGCAACTGCCCCAAGTATTTGACAGACAAGAAGGCCGACAAGGCAAATAAAGGTATATATGATATACATGTTATTGATGTGTACTTGACTAGTACTAGCAGTAGCACCTGGGTATTTGATACCGGTTTAGTTGCTAATATTTGTAACTCGAATCAGGGGCCGCGGAACAAGCGACCGCTAGCAAGGGGTGAGGTCAAGATACGTGTCGGCAATGGATCAAGCGTTGATGTGATCGCCGTCGGAACGCTACCTCTCCACTTACCATCGGGATTAGTTATAAACTTGAATAATTGCTATCTGGTGCCAGCACTGAGCATGAACATTGGATCATGTTTGATGTGCAGTGGTTATTCGTTTAAATCTGTGAACAATGGTCATGCACCGATGATGAATGGTTTATTTCTGTTGGATCTCGATAATAGTGTTACACACATTCATAATGTCGATGCTAAAAGGATTAAACTTAATGATGATATATACGCATATATGTGGCACTGCCGTCTAGGTCATATTGGCATTAAACGCATGAAGAAGCTCCATTCGGATGGACTTTTGGAATCACTTGATTTTGAATCATTTGATACATGCGAGCCATGCTTTATGAGCAAGATGACTAGAACGTCGTTTTCCGGTTCAATGGAATGAGCGACAGATTTATTGGAAATCATACATTCTGATGTATGTGGTCCAATGAGTGTGTCGGCGCGAGGTGGATATTGTTATTTTATTACTTTCACGGATGATTTGAGTAGATACGGTTATATCTACTTGATGAAACACAAGTCTCAAACCTTTGAAAAGTTCAAGGAATTTCAGAGTGAAGTGTAAAATCATCGTAATAGAAAAATCAAATTTCTACGGTCCGACCGTGGAGGTGAGTATCTAAGTTACGAGTTTAGCACTCATATGAAAGAGTGTGGAATAGTTTCACAACTTACACCTGCCGGAACACCACAACGAAATGGTGTGTCGGAACATCGTAATTGTACTTTATTAGATATGGTTCAATCTATGATGTCTCTGACGGACTTGCCACTGTCATTTTGGGGTCATGCACTAGAAACCGCTGCATTCACTTTAAATCAGGCACCATATAATTCCGTTGAAAAGACACCGTATGAATTATGGTTTGGAAACAAACCTAAGCTGTCATTTCTTAAAGTTTCGGGATGCGATGTTTATGTGAAGAAACTTCAACCGTATAAACTCGAACCCAAAGCGGAAAAATGCGTCTTCATAGGATACCCTAAGGAAACTATTGGGTATTCCTTCTATCACAGATCAGAGGGCAAGGTTTTTGTTGCCAATAATGGATCCTTTCTAGAGAAAGAGTTTCTCATGAAAGGCGTGAGTAGTCGGAAGGTAGAACTTGAAGATATTGTAGAACCTTCTCTTCATAGTATGGCGAGTAGCGCAGCGCCGGAAGTCGTTCCGGAGTTGGCTTCACCAAATGAAGAGGAAACTAATGATAACGATCATGAAGCTCCGAAAGAGGATACTACCGAACCTCGCAGGTCTAGCAGGACGCTTGCAGCTCCCGAACTGTACGGAAATCCTGTTATGAATTTCATGGTTGATGAAACTGATGACCTTGCGACATATGAAGAAACGATGATGAGCCTAGATTGCAACAAATGGTTATAAGCCATGAAATCCGAGATGGAATACATGTACGAAAACCAGGTTTGGACCTTGGTGGACTTACCTCACGACCAAAAGGCCGTGGAGAATAAATGGATTTTCAAAAGGAAAACTGATGCTGATGGTAATGTAACCGTCTATAAAGCTCGACTTGTCGCAAAGGGGTTTTGACAAATTCAAGGAGTTGACTACGATGAGACATTCTCTCACCTAGCGATGCTAAAGTCAGTTAGGATTATGTTAGCAATTGCTGCATATTTCGACTATGAGATATGGCAGATGGATGTCAAAACTGCGTTCCTCAATGGAAATATTGAAGAAGAGTTCTATATGATACAATCAAAGGGTTTTGTCGATCCTAAGGATGCTAACAAGGTATGCAAGCTTCAGCAATCCATCTATGGACTGAAGCAAGCATCCCGGAGTTGGAATCTCTGCTTTGATGAGGTGATCAAAGAGTTTGGATTTGTCCAAACTTATGGAGAGGCTTGTATTTACAAGAAAGTGAGTGGGAGCAATGTGGCATTTATGATATTATATGTGGATGACATATTATTGATCGGAAATGATATAGATCTTTTAAACAGTGTTAAAAGTTATTTAAACAACAAATTTTCAATGAAGGACCTAGGTGAAGCGTCATACATATTAGGCATAAAGATCTATAGGGATAGATCTAGGCGCCTAATAGGGCTATCCAAAGTACATACCTTGATAAGATTTTAAAAAAGTTTAAAATGGACGGAAGTAAGAAGGGGTTCTTACCTATGTTGCAAGGCAAGACATTGAGTAAGACTCAAAGTCCGGCTACGACGGAAGAAAGAGAGATGATGGACAAAGTCCCCTATGATTCAGCCATAGGCTCTATAATGTACGCCACTAGTAGAGAAAAGGCTATAGGAGACATGTTTATAGGAGGCACATTTAGACCATATGTGCCTCCTATAAAATAGGCGAGGCACACTCCTTCTCCATGCGCCTCTAGTATAAAAATAGGCGAGGCGCATATGATAAAAATGCGCCTCCTATAATCCTTGTACGGGCGAAATCAAGCATCCCCAGATTATGCGAGGCACATTCTAGCATATGCGCCTCCTATATATCAGATAGGCGAGGCGCATATGGGCAGAATGCGCCTCGCATAATCTGTGTGGGCCCGCGTGTTGGTAGGTGCTCGAATATGCGAGGCACATATGGTCATATGCGCCTCCTATATTTGATAATATGCGAGGCGCATATGGTCATATGTGCCTCAAGTAACTCCTGTGGGCCCGGTGGAGGTAGGTGGCCGCATAGGCGAGGCGCATATTGCTATATGCGCCTCCTATAGTTTGGATTATAGGAGGCACATATTGTGCAATATGCGCCTCCTATAACCTGGCACCACCTTTTTCCACCTTTTTGCACATGGAGCCAACTACCACCCCACTCACTTGTCTCACTTCTTCCTCCTCCACCAAGACAAATCTGGTCGCCCCCTCCTCCTCCCCACCTCATTTCCCCCATTGATTCACCATAGTAGCTCGCTCAACCTCCATTGGTTGACACTCATATGTAAGTGAAGTCTCTTGCTCTTCTAGAGTGCGCCTCAAGTAACTCATGCAAGCCCGGGTGGAGGTAGGTGGCCGCATAGGCGAGGCGCATATATGCGCCTCCTATAGTTCGAAGTATAGGAGGCAATATGTGCCTCCTATAGTTTGAAGTATAGGAGGCACATATGGAGCAATATGAGCCTCCTATAACCTGGCCAGATTCAAATTCGAAACAGCCATCTACCACACCTATATAACACCTACCACCTCTCCCTCTTCTACTTGTCCTTCTCCTGCACCTCTCCTCCTTCTCCTCCACCTCTCCTCCTCCATCTATCCTTCTCCTCCATCTCTCCTTCTTCTCCCCTTCTCCTCCTCCTTCTCCACTCTCCTCCTCCTTCTCCTTCACTCTCCTCCTCCTATTCCTCCGGCGACCTTCTCCTCCTCCGGCAACCACTCCGACCATGGCCTCCACAACCACACCTACCATCTCCTCCTCCACCTCCGGTGGCCTCATCCTCCTCCACCATCTTCGGTGATCCCCATGGACATGGCCTCCCGCACATGCTTGCGGTGGTAGGTTGTGGCCACAAGCATGGTCTCCCACGAGCTCCGACGAAATTCTAGCCAGATCTAGATCTAGATCTGGCCACCTTTTTTTTGAAATTCAAAAATAATATACGAGGCGCATTTGAATCAATATGTGCCTCGCATATGCACAATATAGGAGGCGCATATGCAAAGTATAGGAGGCACATATCAATATGCGCCTCGCATATGCAGAATATAGGAGGCGCATATCGATATGCGCCTCGCATATGTGAAGTATAGGAGGCGCATATCATATGTGCCTCGCATAAAAAATAGGCGAGGCTCAAAGTTAGAGGCGCATACGATATGCGCCTCGCATATGCTTTTAGGTGCGCCTCGCATAAGGTTTTATCTAGTAGTGCGCCATGCTATGTACAAGACCGGATGTGGCAAATGCTCTTAGTTTGACTAGTAGGTACCAATCTGATCCAGGATCGAAACACAGGATATTGGTCAAGAATATCCTTAAGTACTTGTGAAGAACTAAGGATATGTTTCTTATGTACGGAGGTGAAGAAGAGCTCGTCGCTAAGTGTTATGTTGATGCTAGCTTTGACACCGATCCGGATGACTCTAAGTCTCAATTCGGATACGTATTTCTCACGAATGATGGAGCGGTTAGTTGGAGGAGTTCCAAACAACCTGTGGTGGCGGGATCAACAACGGAGGCCAAATATGTTGCTGCTTCGGAAGCGGCTCAGGAAGCAGTTTGGATGAAGGAGTTCATAACCGAACTAGGTGTGGTTGCGAGCGCGTTGGACCCAATGGTGATCTATTGTGACAACAATGGTGCCATATCCAATACCAAAGAACGAAGGTCTCACAAGAATTCCAAGCATATTAAGCGCCGGTTTCACTCCATCCGCGAGCATGTAAAGGATGGAGATATAAAGATTTATAAAGTACACACGGATCTCAATGTAGCAGATCCGTTGACTAAAACTCTCCCTAGAGCAAAACATGATCAATACCAGAACTCCATGGGTGTTAGATTTATCACTATGTAACTAGATTATTGTCTCTAGTGCAAGTGGGAGACTGAAGGGAATATGCCCCGAGAGACAATAATAAAGTGGTTATTATGTATATTCCAAGTATACGATAGATGTTTATTTTGCATGCTATAATTGTATTAATATGGAAACGTTAATACATGTGTGTTTAATAAACAAACAGAAAGTTCCTAGTTATGCCTCTCTCATAAACTAGCTCGTTGATTAACAAGATGATCAAGGTTTCCTGATCATGGAAATTGGATGTTGTTAATAACAAGGTCACAACATTATTGGAATAGTGTGATGAACATTCATCCGAAGTATAGCATTACAATCAAAGTCATCGAGTTTATATTGCTATAACAACATACGAAGTGATCCTAATCCTTAGACCATGAGATCATGTCAATCACTGACACTGCAAGAGTATCTTGATAACATCAAACGTCACACCATAACAGGGTGATTATAAAGATGGGTTCAGTACTACAAAAGTGTTATGTTGACACCCATGGATCAAGAATGGAATTTGTTCATCCCGATGACAGATAGATATGCTCTGGTCCCTCTCGGTGATATCACATTTGTAGAGGTCCCAACCCAATAAAGTAGGGTCCTCCTGTGTTTTACAATGCTAGTCCCTGGATCAATAGCTAGCATCCACAGTTAAGATGTAATATCAAGATACAAAGGTCATAATATAAATTTATAACCAGGAATAACATAAGTTTATTACATCAAACATAGCTCATTTGGCTATTACATTACATTTGCAGCAGAATAACTATAAGTATGGGTCCATCATCTTCAAAGTGCCACAGGCAGATGTTGGTTGTAGATTTTGTAGTCCTAGTCAATCAAACAATCTTCATTTTAAAACAATCAACCTGCAACATTACAAGTTACAGCCACAAGGGTCAATACATTTTGAATTGTATTGGCAAGCTTCACTTTTATGTATAATAAGAGTGGTTCCTATCATCATATGCATATTTGGCTAAGTAGAGTTTAAGGCTTATTTGCATAAAGCAATATTTTATCCTATCTTTTCAAAAGGGTTTTAAAGTCTTTTGTCAAATTTCTTTTTCAAGTTCCTTGAACTCCTTGGTAGAAACTCAAGTGTTCAAATCCTTGTCAAAATCTCTTGAGCACCTTGGTAACCCCAAGTGCAACAAGTTTTATCAAAATCCATGAGTTCCTTGGTAAAACCCCAAGTACATCAAGCTTTACAAAATCTCTTTGAATTCCTTGGTAGACACACAAGGGCATCAAGTTTTTATATTAGAAGTTGGAATGTCGAGATCTCCCATAGTTCAAACTTTAGTTGCTCAGTATTGTCCATAACCGGGGACACGGCTAAGTACTTAGATTTTATTAACTTCTGCAGAAGGAGTACACTTTACCCACATGTCACAATCCCATCCTTTTGCCACCAGTGGCCTACTGGATTAGTGCTCACCAAGATGGAGTACTGGCAGATTGAGAATGTGACGAAGTCTTTCCAAAAGGTCCTCCCATACATCATTGCTAGCTTTGTCTTCAGCCCCCATGAAGCATTCCAGATCCCCATGTCCAGTAACTAAAGACAATGTATGGGTCTTCCTAATGTAATTGACTAAGCCAGAGCCATAATAGCATGTGGTTGTACACGAAAGCCACAATTGGAGAAACATGTTTGATCTCTAAGTTTCCTAGGTGGTTTTCTTTTGGAGCACAACACAAAGTGATTGCCATAGACATGGTTCCTTTTTGTTGCCACCTTCTCCAAAACTTAAAGTATCCTCCACCTAGGTGGTTCATTGAGTCCTTGTTTTATTATGTAAAATACAAGTTCTTTTCTCAATCTTTGTATAATCTCAACATGTATCTCTTTTCAAAACATAGCATATAGCATGGCTAAGCATGTACAACTTCAATATTTTCACTGAGGAGTGTTTAGGGAATCCTATTAGGATTTAGCATAGCATAAGTATAAAATATCTTTTCATGCATGTTTTCAAAATCCACTAAGTATAATAAAAATAGTAGGACTTTTGTATGATAGTGTAACTTGCCTTTTTGGTAGGGAATGAGGGTTCACTTCCTTGATCTTGCTAGTTTCACACTTTGCTAATTTCACTACAAGTCAATCAAGCAAATCACCAAATCAACTAACATTCCAAACCAAGGTTTAAACAAACAATTTCACACACATAGCAATGGAGTCTAAGTCATGCAAAGGGGGTTCTTTTTGCAAGGTTGGTCTCTACTAGGTTTATAAACTTTGTATGGTCCAAATTGGTCCTTTATCAAAATGGCAAAGTCATTTGCAATTGGGTTTTATCTTAAGACCATTTTAAAATTCATTCATCATTTTATGTGGTGAAAATTATTTTTATCAAAGCAAAACTTTAGGTTTTTCACCAAGTGAGTTGCCTTTGGCAAGGTTTGATGTTTTGGGTCAGTAAGGTTTGGTCTAAAACATTTTCCCAAAGTTTTCCTTGCAAAAACATTTCCATGATAAAATCAAGGGGTTTATTTGGTTAGAAAATGGCTAAGTTAAATAATTCAACTTATATTTTACCAAAATCATTTTTAACACCAAGGGTTGGTTCCTAGGGTCAGTAAGGTCACACAATTCTATTTTGCAAAAGATTTAATCCTAAAATCAATTTTAAACAATTTTTATACCCTAAACAAGTACACAAATGTTTCTGTAATTTCAAACAAGCTAACAGATACTGTTTTCAAAACTAAGGCCATGGTTAGCTAGGGTTTGTTCTCCTGATTTCATTGATATAAAATTTGTAATTTTTGGACGTGTGGTTTGAAAGTTGCAAGGGTTTGAAGTTTGCAAATAAATCTGTTTCAAAAATCTGTTTTAAACTAGAGCTGGCCACGCGTCAAGTTTTAATTGGCCGAAAACGGTTCGCACGGATCGCGCACTGCAGGCCGTTAGATCTAAGTCATATCGCACGGTTCAGAGCTAGTGTACCCTTTCAGTTAAATGAATCTATTGCCTTCGTTGGATTTAAATCGAACGGCTACGGTGCGACTGACCAGAGGAGGGCGACGCTAGCGGCGACAGACGGCGGCGCGGGCTCTGGCGGTGAAGTTCTGGCTAACACAGGAAGCGAGAGAGAGGGAGGAGTGGCTCACAGTGATCGCAAGGTCGTGGGGAAGCTCGACGTGGTTTCGAGGAGGCGAGGGGCGCACTGGGGCGGTACCAATCGCTCGCCGGAGTTCCTGCTTCCGTCAGGCACGCTCGGTTGTTGTCGGGTACGAGGCTACAAGGCACGCCGGTGCATAACAGAGGGAGCGTTAGATGCGTACGAGGAAGGGGAGTATGATAGTGTCAACTAGAGAGGAGGGGGCGGTCAGGGATTACCAGAGGAGCTCGTCGGAGTTGACCTAACCGTCGGTGGCGCTCAGACGAAGACAAAGGCGAGGCTGTGGGGCATGCGTGGGTGAACGGAGGCCATGGGCAGGTGCGTGAGATGATGGGGATCAAGCTGGTGTGAGCTAGGAGGTAGGAGAGGGTCGGGGCTCGCCGGAATTTGACAGGGAACTCGTCGGTGGCAGTGAGGCTTCGAGCAAAATTGTGGACACCCTGGGGCTCTGGTGGTGTGATGACTGGAAGGAGAGGGAGAGGGGAGGGAGGCGAGTTTACGAGCATCATCACTGGGCGGAGTTAGTGCGTCATTTAGGTGAATTGAACACGAGCAATCGTCGCTGGAAACGGCCGGAGTGAGGGGAAGAATTGGTCGTGCGGGTGAGGAGGATAAACAGTGGAGCGGGGTCCATTCGTCAGTGGGAAAAGGAGGGAGAGGGAGGGTCCACCTGTCATCTGCTCAGCGGGCTCTTTCTGCGGTGAAGAAAACGGTTCGGGGGGAAAGGGACAGATGGGCTAGGTGGGCTGTTGGGCTGGAGTTGGGCCAGATGGTTGGGCTGCTCCATTTTTTTTCTGTCTAAATCTTTTTCCTTTTCTATTTCTATTTCTGTTTTGTTATTTCAAACAATTATTCAAGCATTCCAATATTTCAAACAATTCAAACAATCCTTAAACTTTGCATTGTGTTTTTGGTTCTGTTTAACATCATAACTCACGTAAAATATTATTTTAAATCTTTTTAGGTTCCATTTATTAATTAAATAAATGGATCATTAGTTATTTAATAAAATAGGGTTTGTTTTATTTAATAAAATCTTCATTTAAATCCAAATGTTTTCCAAAACCAAATCAGTGGGTTTTATTTGGGAAATATAGAATACTTGGAGACTTGTTTTAAAATAAAAATACTTTTTATTTTAGGGTCTATTATTAATTAAATATAATAGACTTTCATTATTATTTCAAATAGGTTTTATTTTATTGAGATATTTATTTTGAAATCTAAAATAAAGACAAAACACTTTAATAGGTTTTATTTGTGAATATCAAATATTTGGAAAACTTATTTTAAATAATTTAATAAGTTTTGATGCTTTATTTAAAATGGTAAAATCTTTTATTAAATAAAGTTGGATATTAAATCCTTATTATTTTATTTAGATAAACCTTTACTATTTTTATTCAAAACAAAATGTTTTTAATTCAAAAGTTTGGACAAGGTTTAATTGGTTTTATAAAATAATCTTTATTTATAAATCCATCTTTTCTTTTGAATACCAAATCTTTTATTAAGAGATCCAAAATAGTATTTTAAATATTTTTTTTATTTTCCTTTAATAAAAGTTTATCTTTTTAAATCTCTTTAGGATTTATTTGATTCAAATTGGTTTGAGGTTCCATTTGAATTCAAAAAGTTTCTTCTGGCTCTGAAAATCAACAAAGTTTTATTTTATTAATTTATTTTCACATTACAAGATTTGGAAAATCTTGGGATGTGACAACATTGATTAGCTTGAAGCAAGTGATTTGATCACTAGAATGTTATATCACGAGACCGAGAAAAGAGTACATGTCAGTAATGAGATCAAACTAGGTATGGAGATACTGATGATCGAATCTCGGACATGTAATATATCGCGAAACAAAAGGATTAAGATACTAGCATAAAAGGTTCTCACGATCACAAGAAAGTCATCGCTGAATGTGTGGGAGTCAGTATGGATCTCCAGATCCCGCTTTTGATTATTGATCGGAGAGGGGTCTCTATCATGTCCGCATTATTTGCGAACCGTAGGGTTACACACTTAAGATACACTGACACCATTTGGAGCAAATAGTTTCATGCTGAAAAGAATAACAAGCACAGGAATTTATTTCACTAGATACCGAAACTGGTTTTCGGGTGAAATTGCAGAAATAGTTTCTGCATGTGAAATGAAATACTAGCAAGGGGTTATATGTGAATGTTTGTCATTAAAGTAATTGACAAAATTCTGAATAACTAAAAGGAGTTTTATTTAATGAGAGTTTGCATTAAATTTGGTGGAAATTTAATGGGAATTTGAGTGAGTTTTTTAGTGGAGAAAATTGAAGGGGCATTTTGTGAGTGGAGCTTCCACCCACATGAATGGAGGGAGGCCAAGGGGCAGCCCCCATGCGCCGGACATCCCCTTGGGGTTCCCCCCTCATCCTATAGAAGGAGCCCCCCTCCTCACTTCTCACTCACACCTCCTCGTGAAGGATCTCTCTCCCCTCTAGTATTTATACCCCATGGTCTCGGAGTAGCGAGATACATGTTTCTGGTGGCTATTCGGAAAGAAAGAGTTGTGCTTCCACTGCATCGCTGGAGCAAGGAGGCGGAGGTTGCTTGGTGCCTCGGACGTGTGTGCGAGCACGGATGCGCCACTGATTTGCGGCGCTAGGACTTCCTCTCTATCTTGAGATCGGCAAGAGATCGTCTACATCAACCATGAGCTCAACCTCGTTAAGCTTTGTCGGTATTCAAGGGTATGTTCTCTACAGATGTATATTCGCCCGTTGCTTGTATCTAGTAGATATATCTTGGTACATAGTTGTTCCCATCGTAGGAATTTTTTTGTTTTCTATGCTGCGAACCCTACATGAGTAGTTCCACCTTGTACTACGGGTCCATGTAGTAGCTAGATGGTTGTATCTCCTCCTTTGTGCTACCATGTTTAGATCTTGTGAGCTCTGCTCATGATCAAGATCATCTATTTGTAATCATGCATGTTGTGTTTGCGGGGATCTGATGGTTATTGAGATTACTATGTTAGATTGATTAATGGTTTTGTCTTATTGATTCTATCATGTCTGTGTTGTTTGAGATCTTGCATGCTCTCCGGTTCTAGTAGCTATCTTGGCCAAGTAGATGCTAGTGACTCCAAGAGGGGGTATTTATGCTCGATAGTGGGTTCATGCCTCTATTTAATCTAGGGGAAGTGACAAAAATCTCTAAGGTTGTAGATGTATTATTGCCACTAGGGAGAAAACAACGGTCTCTTGTTCATGGAACAAGTGGATTGTTTACCTTACACACTTTTCTTAAAGCAGTTATCCGTTTCTTGCAACTTAATACTGGAGGGGGTTCGGATGATAACCTGAAGGTGGATTACTAGTCATAGATGCAGTTGGATGGCGGTCTATGTATCTTGTTGTATTTCCCAATCGAATCTCATAGGATCATGAATGTCTAGTATCGCATTGTTATGCCTTGCTCAGTCCTGTCAATTGCCCTTCTGTAATTTGTTTACCCAGCATGCCATGTTTGTTTATCTTAAGGAGAACACCTCTAGTGAACTATGGACCCCGGTCCAATCTTTACCATTGATACATCTTCCACTGTTACTGTTTACTTTCTGCAAACCACTATTACCTTCCACACCATACGGTTAATCCTTTGTTTTCAGCAAACCGGTGAGATTGACAACCTCGCTGTTCGTTGGGGGGAAAGTCTTGAGTTTGTGTTGTGCAGGTTTAAAAGTTGCTAGCAACACCTTTGAGTCTTTTCCTTCCTCCTACTAGTTCGATAACCTTGGTTTCTTTCTGAGGGAAGACTTGCTGCTGTGCTCATCATACCTTCCTCTTGGGGTCTCCTAACGAAGCTCTACATTGATCTGAGCGCATCAGCAAGTTTATGAAATTTAGGGTTAGGGTTTCTCGGTTTAGGGATTTAGGATTTGGGGATTTATGATTTCAGCTAGATCCTCTCTTATTTATGATGTACATTTTATTTCTTAGGGCCTAAATACCTTTCGGAGTGGGAAGGATTAGCTGATGGATCATTACATCCGCGTTGTAAATGTCGAGCGATTGCCGCAAAATTTGTAGCTTGGGAAGGATGGGTGAAGGGAAGGAGGTTTTTGGGATGCGCAGGATATTTTGTGCTAATTGTTCGGCCAATTTAGCTCCAGTCCATGTGAATTATAGCAATTAAGAATTAATGCATTGTCCATTGTTCATTGTTTCTCTAGTATAGTGAACTTGTGACTATGTTGAACTGGTAGATGTAGTATGGCATCAGCACTATAGAAAGCAGTTTGGAAATTGTGAGAGGTGTATTGAGAAGTCAAGCAAGGAAGAGTTAGTGATGCTCTAAATTATATGTAGCAAAAGTTCAAGTATCAGTATGAAATAACCAAGCTCCATCGTGATCTAAAGATTTTCAAAGAAGAAGTGAACAACACTATGAATGAGAAGCAGGTCCTACTTGCTCTGAAGGCAAAGGCTAAACAAGCACTCATTGATGCAAGGGAAGAACCAGAGGAGAAGAAAAAGCTAGATGCGACAGCTAGTAACATGCAGAAGATGTTGAAGATCAAGGCAGAGAGGAACATGGATAAATTCAAGGAAGAGACGGAGAAAACCGGAGTTCATGATTGCAGATTTACTCAAACAGAAAGAAGGCACCAGGGCAAAGATGAGGAAGATCAAAGAATTATGTGATGGGAGTAATATTTGTTGAGCAAGTTTTATTTGTATTTGTTGGACATGTAATTGTTATGAACTTTAGTTTCTATTAGTCGGACAAGTATTTTTTATTTGAATTATGTAATCTATTGATGAGTTAATCGATGAGTTGTTTGTGAGCTATTTTGGTGAATTATTATGTGCGCACATGTGTGTTAGTATTTATTGAACTAGATCAGGAGTGAATTTGAGCAGAACCTTCCCTACATCTTGTTCATTTTCATTCAAAATTTGACAGAAAACAAGATCATACACATAGTAGATGCAAATGATAAGTAATTGGTGACAAAAAACAAGTAATTGTTGCTCATACTCATACATCGTTCACACTCATACATATTTCACAAGTAATTTTTTATCACACTCATACATGGTTCACACAAATAGTTAACAATACAACGGTACAAAATAACTCATTGTTCAACCACAAATAATTCACACTTAGTACCACATACACTTGGATGAACTAGGGCCTATCATAAGAATATGATCCATCAACTGGACCAACATTTGCATCCCTATTTGCACCAACATTTTCCTCAGCTGATAACTATGACATAAATCCTATTGGCATAACAGATCTTATTGCGGCTGTAGGAGGCACTGAAGGTGTAGCATATCCTATTGGTATAGTAGATCTTGGTGTAGTTGTATGAGGAACTAGAGGTGTAGAAGATCTTCTTGGTATATCAGGAGAAGGCATTGGACCTCCATTTACAGATGAACTTGGCTCTGCTCCATCAGGCATTGATCTGCTACCCTAAGGAAAATACAAATAAAAGGAAGTTCAGCTAAATGTCTTAACTATATTTAAATAAAAGGAAATGTATTTTGTGGGGAGCAATTCAATTACCTTGTGATTATTTTTTCTAATTGCAAGGTCTGATCTCAAAGGCACTCAACAACTTTTGTACTCGTGGCCTTGCAATTTGCAGTTGCTAAAGTTACAGTTCCCATCATTGAATTGTCGCTTGGACACCTCAAATTTCCCTTTCTTTTTTTCACTTGTCTTCTTCTCTTTTGGTGATCTTTGAAAAATGGTGGCATGATATCTTCAGTGTTTGTCTTGGTCCAACCATGCTCCTGTGGCATAGGGCTAAACACTGCCATGTAGCTTTGCATGGAGATTTTTTTATAGAAATCAGAGACTAAATCTTCGGGGTGCAACTTTCGCTTATATATTGCAGCAACGACATGATTGCAAGGCAACCCTGACATGTTCCATTTCCTACATGAGCAGTTCCTTGTAGCCAAGTTAACCTCATATGTAACTTCACCACTCTTTACCTGCAACAATCCAACATCTGCTCTCTTTGGAACACAACCTCTTGAAAATTTCTTCATCAGTTCAAGCTTCTCTGTATAATATGGTGTACCATCCCATCTTGATGTTAGTGCTCCATCCCTATTTCCATCAAATCTCGCCATTGGCTTGTCATAAATTCCAACCAACATAGTAACAACAGGTTTTCTCCTCACATCCAAGATACCTATTCAACACTTCACTAAGATTATTGACTACCAAGTATATCTTGCAATTTGTGTCCATTGCCCACCTTGCCCATGTGTGTACAAGATTTTTTTTCAACCAAACCCATGCTGGTTCACGGTGTTTATTTAGCTCCTCCATTGCAAGATCATATCCATGCCTTGTGGATGAATATGATGCATTGTACATGCACTTGTTTAGATCTTCCCTTCTAAAACCAGTAGTCTGAAAATTAGCATGTATATGCGTAAGGCATAATCTCTGAAGTCAATTTGGAAATACAATGTTGACATCCTTTTGCAGGCCCTTCCGCTTGTATGTCATTATGGTGTAGTACCAAAACTTTCCTTGTTCCCCACCTAGAGCAAATTTAAACTATTCTAGAAACCAGAGGCAATTTTATGTAACTTCCTTAGCAACAATGTCCCAATAAGTCGGATAGATGTTATTGCCATCTCTACTTGTGGCTACAATAATTTGAGCACATGTTGTCAGCTTAATGAAGCAACCATATCCAACCCTAGGAAGGGTCTGCATCCATCGAAAAAACTCTGTCTTGTAGCATTCACATAGAAAAAATCCTATGGAATCTTAGCCTATAGCCGATGTCAATATGTTCTCCTCTCTTCATTGCTTCCAGTTGTTCCTCACTAGGGCCATTAACTGTGGTGACAATACATATGGATCATAGATTATTATCTATGACTATTTGTAGGTAATCTCTAATCCTGTAATATTGCTTTTTGTGATCACCAAGAACCATGTTCCTAGCTTTTGTTTTTGCCCTATAGGCCACTCTCTTAGGCACTTCCACCCCAAAATCCTATTTGGCTTGGTCAACAATAGTAGAAATCCCAAAATTGGGGTCTAACCTGAAATTGTCCACATAAGTGTTGCTAAGCCACTTAGAATATACTCTGATTTAGATGCATCTTCTTTATGCAAAATGTTTTCTCATTCTGTATCAGAGATGCTGACATGTAGATGCTACAATTGTGTTTCCCCTATCTTTCTCCTTGCACCACACAATAATCATGTCTTTATATTTCCTATGGTAGTGGAAATTCTTGACATGCACAATGTGTAGTCTAGATAGTGCTTGTCTGAATTGATAGACATATCTGAAACAAATTTTTAGGCGGAATTGTTGATCTGCATTCTCTCTGGTCTCATCATACCACTGTCTTGGTTTATGCGTCTTTGCTCTGGATTTTCTTCCTTTGGTTTGTACAAATTACAATGACTCAACTCCATCTTATTCGTCCATTTTAAGATCCCCTAGTTCTTATTCCTCATCGTAAGGATCCCAATCTAGAATCATAGGTATATATACCTATGAGTGAGATCTCAATGTGGGTCCCTGCTTCTTCACTTTTTTCTTCATAGGTTCAACAGCAGTAATATGTTCTGAATTTTCAAATTGTCTTTCGTATTGTGTGTCAAATATGTCCTCCACATATGTATCACCTTCATAATGCAAAAATGGGTCATCTCTCTTCCTCTTCATCTTTGCATGTGTTTTCTTCAACTCTTATTCCTCTTTTCTTCTCATCTCATCTGCATACACTGTATCATATGTCCTTCATTCCACCAGCTATAACTATGACCTGATGCCTCTCCATCATCATCTTCTTCTGCCAAATAATTTTCTTCAACCCGTGTTTGCAAATTCTTAAAGTACATACTGTTCTATCTCTAAAGATGATAAGGAATGTGCTCATCCTCATTTGTCTCTAGATCTATGTGATTTGGATTTAGCTAGATATTTTACAGGATTCTTCCTTTTCCTCAAAGGGAACAATACAATGGCTTGTTTACTCTTGTACCTCATCACTGTCAATACCAATTTTTTTGTTTGATTCATACTTCCTAATCATGGCATCCACCTTGACTTGATTGTCCACTAAATTCAGCTCATGTAGTCCCTCTCCTTCAACTTTTACATAGTACATTGAGTCACACGGTCCATATCCCATCATTCTTCATTACCGATAGAAAATTCACATATCTAATTTCTGGCCGAGGCATTAATTTTTGAACAAATCTTGCACCATCAAACTGAATGTACAGATCCCACATCTCACTATGTTGCCTGCATTTAAATAAATAGATCAATTATTTTACAATTACTAAATCTAATGAACACTAGGTCAAAAATCCCCAATTCAGAATTACGCAAGTGGAGGGGAGTGAGATTTCTTACCCCGCTATCCGAGAAGTGGTGGCTCAACGGGTCCTCGCTCGATTTGGTGCCTTTCCACTGCCATGCATTCTGACTTACGACTCGATCGACCATCGCCGCCGGCAGCGCAAATGCGTCTCTACATCGGAGTCCAGCAGTACGACGCCGTCACGCTGCTCCTCGTCGTTGCCAAGGACACACAAGGGCTGACGTACATATCGCCTAACACCACCACTGGTGCACCTTTTGCCGCCGCTGCCAGGTACGCGGTGGCCGCCACTGCCTCCAGTCGCGATGTTTCCAAATAGGCGCTGGACAGGGAGTATAACCAGTGGCGGAGCTTCAGCCCGGCAACCCCGGGCAGCTGCCCGGGCTCTATCAGCGAATGCTTCATTAATTTCGCTACATAAGTATGGTTTTATCATTAGCTTTTGTGGGCATTTGACTGCTGACTCTAGAGCCAGCTGACCTTGTCCAGGCTACATGGACGCGCTGGCTCCGCCACTGAGTATAACCACTCAGAAGGATTCTGATACAGGAACGCAACAAGGACCAAATGGTCGTGAGCACCCCCACCCTTTCCCCTTTGTCATGTGGTCGTGACAGTGGGACCAGGTTGTCTAAAAACCGTTTAACGCGTCTAATGTGGCAAATCAGTGCAATCTGTCTAAGACCTGCCCCAATGTGCGGTGTTTTTTTACCCAACCCCAAGGTGTTGGTTAAATGACACCGCAACCTAAAAATGTTGTGGTTTTTTTTTGTCATTTTCTCAATCAAAATAGAAAGAAACAATAAAAAATATCTACTCTACACTTAAATGTAAGCCTCTCTTGATCTTTTAGACATATATATCTAGTAATAGACACGAGTCTAAAGAAATACTCCCTCAATCCCAAGGCTTAAGGCATATAATTTTTTTAAAAAGTTAAGTCATGTAAAGTTTGACCAAACTTAAAAAAAAACTATCAAGAACTATTATATCATATAGATACCATGTGAAAATATATTTCATGATGTATAAAAAGGTATGAATTACGTATTGTAAATATTAATATTCTTTTCTAAAAACTTGGTCAAATTTTAGTTAATTTGACTTTTAAAAAAATTGTATGCCTTTAAACCTTAAAACGAAGGTAGTAGATCTTTTAGCCTCTCTAGCCTTAAAACGAAGGTAGTAGATTTTTAGCCTCTCTCGACTAGTAGAGAGTGGGTGAATAAATGCTCCATAGTGACCGTAGCCAGGCCGGACGTGAGCGCCAGCGATCGATGATGTCCGTCCGTGTGCTTCAAACCCTCCACCGCGATACCATTGTGGATGTTCGATCTAGAGACTCCCACCACGTGGAGAGGATCTGATCGTGGACGATCAAGCCGGGATTCCGCGTCCAAAGAGAAAAATCTCATCGTCTCTCATGGCAGTAGTACGGCCGAGTATTGTACTCCTACGTAAGTAGCCATATCGATCGGTTCAGACTGTCTACCGCCTGCCTTCACGCCACCTGGAAACGGAATGGCTTTCAAGGCCCAAACCCTCAACCACAAACAGATGCCCAGAGTTATTGTGGTACAGCGACGGTAACGGCAAAAGGCCCTCGCTCTGTCTTGGCACCAGCAGCGTTTACATGTTCATGAGTCATGAAGGGTACACGCACAGGCTAGCTACAGCTACAGTAGCATCCAGCGAGGAGAACGGTGCCAAAATGGCAACATCTCGGTCAAACTGGAATGAAATCATAGCACGTACTCCATGACACGTGACGATTCCTAAAACAGTTTGTTCGTGACGAAGCGGAAAGTTGCATGAGCGCATGACTTTTCGGAAAGCCGAAGGGAACATTTTTAGTTGACAGTTTCATTTCTCTATGTGAAATTGCCATTGTCACCTGCAGGGAACATAAATAGAAGAACTAGTATACGAGGGCAGGAGGCTTGCCTGCTTATTCAGCTGATGCATGCATGAACCCTACTACACGTACGGAGAATAAAGGAAGCAACTAACATGGATCGAGCACGACGACACGACGCGACACGCGAAACCCCAATCGAACATGAAGTGAAAGAGCTAGCAGCCATGAACCGTGCACGCATCCATGACTGGAACTGGAACGCACGGCCTTGGACGCCTAGCAGGTGGGCACACACTTCTTGCACCTGACGACGCACCGGTTGGAGGGGATGTGGCTGACGCCGGCCCCGGCCCCGTCCCCGGCGTGCGACGTCCTGTAGCACCGCTTGCCGCACAGCACCTTCTTCCTCCGGCACATGTCCGCGGGGATGCAGTTCACGGACGCCTTCTTCAGCCGCTTCTGCGGACCCTTCTTCCTGCCGCCGCCGTGGCCGTGCCTCATCATCAGGGACGTCGCCGACGACGCGTCCACCTCGGTGGCAGCCGCGGCGGAGTGCCACCCGTCCGCGCCCGCGCGGCCCGCCGAGGTGAGGAAGTTGCCGGCCTTGGCGAAGAACTCGCCCAGCTCGCGGCCCAGGCTGCTGCCACCGCCACCGCTGGTCTCGCGGGCAGCCAGCGAGAGTCTGCTCCCCGTGGCCACGGCGAGCAGGAGCACCACCAGGAAGCAGGACGCCTTCATGCTGGCTGGCTGGCTGTCGCGGCGCGCGTGGGTGCGCGACACTGTCCTGTCACGTACTCTGTGATGCTACAGTGTTATTACTGGTAGTTACCTGCGCAGATGAGGTCATGGTAACACTGTTGTCTTAAATAGGCGATTAACTCGTCGGTAAGGCTGGCACGTAAACCATCCGCGTGAGCTACCTAACGCCAGTGGTGAACATCAAAAGCATGGCCGATGGCACATGTGGCATGATCCTTGGACGGAACAGCGAAGGGTTTCATGATGGATCCTTGCAAGTTTTCTGGGATGCCTGACGGCGCTTCAGTTGATCACGACAAGGGTGCATCGCGGCCGGAAGATAGGTCAGGTCACTCGCATGATTCTAGCGAAACTCTTTCTTCGCAGGGCGATCGATCGAGAAGGCAGGCCAGGTGTGCTGACCGTGGCGTCTCGGTATGCGCCTCTCACAGTCCACTGTCAGGTTTCTCTGTCATATGGTAGGGTACAGGATGCTCGGCTCGACCGCAGGCAGACGAGACTAGCACTAATTAAGCACGAGAGAAACTGGTCTACGAAAATGACAAATAACTTCTCCGATCGCGGCATCGAGCGACAACGATGCGTGCACCGTGCGTGCACTGCGTGTTCACCTGCACGACATATATAGTACCCGTACATCTGCAACGTTTCAGTCCACATAATAATAATCCTCCAAATTCACTTCCGCCACTAACCGGAGCTCCCATTCGCATCTCTATTCCGAGGAAAATTCCCCCTCGGATTGATGATGTGAGTTCACAGCGTTTCTCGGTCAGCATTCAAAGGCGATCCTTTTCCAACTAGTACTACTAGAAGCACAGCAAGCCAGGGTGGAGACGAAGTCATCGTCAGGTAGTTAGGGAGTTGCGATGATTTATCGCTTGGGTTCACGTCACTGGCTGCTCGAGGCTCAAATCAACAATAACGGCTTCTGGTTCTGGACTGCCAACCATTCCAGGCCATGGCTACAGAGCAAGTCGCGGCCGCCGGAAACTTACGGGCGAAGGATATCCTTCAAAGCCAACCGATCCTGATAGTAGATCATTGTCCACCATTAGATTGATTAGTTGGAAAGACAGCCTGCTTAACCACGAGGGAAGAAACAAACTGCTAAAATGGAATGATCGGCCAGAAACGCTCACAGGTCACACCGGGTTCAGATCACGTCAAAAGTCAGATTCAGAAAAGTTTAGATTCCCCAAAATACGGAAAAAAGAAGTCCAAAATACAAAAGCACCGGCACGACAGCCCGCTTAACCCTGCAAAGTCGAGAAGAAAGAAACCAAACTGAATGATCAGCCAGAAACACTAGTAAAAAAACAGGGTTCAGATTACGATCAAAGTCAAACTGAGAAAAATGTGCACTCCAGATACGAAAGAGAAGTATATATTGGCTAATTAAATAGATATTGGAGTATAAATAGAGTCTCATGCGGGTCATCCATATATTAAAAGCAACCAGCCTAACCTATCACCAGACAAGGCATGTTGCATTTAATTAGATGCCAAAAATCGTCCGCCAAAAATCTCCCAACAAACACAGAACAAACTCCACAGGACCAAGCCTGATGAGTATTAGTCAATGCATAACGGCACAGCAGTGTTCCTGTACAAGTGGCACAACTAGTGACGAGAATAGACAAACAGCATGATAAAGAGGCAAACATGATCATCATCCACCTTCCAGTCCAGATGTACAGACAATAGGAAGGAGATAAACCCAGGACTACTTGAAATATGAATGTCAGAACCTTGTATGGAATGACACATCTGTTGCTCCAAAGAGATGAGAAGCAAAGAACCGTTTTCGACATGTTTTCGTAATTGATAGACTTCTTGCTGAATGCCGAAGAAAATGAGAAAGGCTGTCTCCTAACCCAGAAATCACCAATATTTGGTGCATTGACGTTAGTGTTAGGGTCACTTGAGCACTGCATAACTGCATGATTTGTTTTGGGTAGCCTTAGCAATTGAACCAACTGAGAAATTTGAACTGAACCGCTGAAAGCAGGTACAATGGTGAAGAAACATGAATTGTTAAGACCTGTAAATAGGACAGTTATTATGTGTACTATCATGTTAAACTGGAATGTATATGTTCCTCCTAGTTTGAAAATATCGGTGGCGGAGACTCTTTGTGTTGGTTGTCCTAGAAAAATACAAGTGTGAATAAGTTTCTTCTTATAATAATATTCCATGGAACTAAGAAAACCAGACCAACTCGGCTAAGGCTTCAACACTTCAAGCATAAGGATAAATGAGAACTATTGATCATTGGAGGAAATACTGTTGAACCATAAATTGCACCATCCCAGATTAAACAGAAAGTATAGGCCCACAACAGCAACCTACTAGTAAATAGTTACTATCCTTAAAAAAACAGCTATGTACTTCCTTGCCAAAAAAAAGTTGTATTCAAAGTAGCAATTAGCACATCACACATTCAACATACTACTGAAGTAAAAATATCTCGACAAGGACCTGCCTAAGAACCACTGATGGACCAGTACCGTCATTGGAAACGTTAGTTCGTTTGGTTGAACTAGAGAGGGTCACAGGGTACCCTAATGGTCCAGAACTTGCATCCTTTGATTATCATTTTAAATGAAGAGATGGTGGTATCAAGACTAAAGACCTTCATATCAGCCAACTTACAAGATCAGAAATGAACTTATAGAAATCTTACTTTCTTAAATGAAATGATTCTTCAAAACATATATGTCAGGAATCAATGCCCTCATTAGTAACTATTTCTATTAAGTCATGCACAATGCAAAAAATTAAACTCTGAACAAAACCATGTCCAGCAGCGATGCTCCTCAAGAGCAGTTTGAAATGATTCTTCAAAACATATATGTCACAAATCAATGCTCCAACTAGTAAATACTATTTCTATTAAGTCATGCACAATTCAATAAAATTAAACACTGAAGTGTTTATCAAAATCACATCCAAGTTAAACCCGATACAGATACTTATCTCAAGCCAATTGATGGTTAGAGAAGAAGGAAGAAAGAAAGCGCGGCCACTACAACCAGCTTAACTTGCAAAATCGAGAAGGAAAGGAAGAAACTAAATGGAATGCACAGCCAGAAACAATCACATCACAGGGTTCAGATTGCGTCAAAGTCAAATTAAGAAAAGTTTGGACCTGAACAGAGACCCCCAAATATGTAAGAGAAGTCTAATGGCTAATTAAATAGACATTGCATAAGAGTGTTTTACATTAAAGGCACCCAACCTAATCCTCATATTGAGTGTCACCAGATCACAAGGCATGGCGCATTTTATTAGAAGCCAAAAATCTCCCAACAGACACAGAACAAACTCAACCGTACCAGACTGGTTAGTACTACTAGTCAATGCACAATGGTGCAAATACATCAGTGCTCCTGCACAAGTGACAAATCCCTGACGAGAACTAACCAGACAGCATGTTATAGAGGCAAATATGACCACTTAGTTTCCAGTCCAGATATATACAAAAAATATAAAGGAGATAAATCCAGTACCAGAAAATATGAGTGGCAGAGCTTATATAGAATGGCATATTTGTTGCTCCAAAGAGATGTGAAGCAAAGAGAACAGTTTTGAACAGGTTTTCGTAATTGGTAAACTTCTTGTTCAATGCCCATGAAAACAAATGGGTTGTCCAAACCAAGAAATCCCCAATGTTCGTTTTTTTTTCGAAGTGGGGAGCTAAGCCCCGGCCTCTGCATCAATTGATGCACACAGCATTTTTATTGCATCGTTCGAGAAGTATCACGGTCTTACAATCATGGATCTGATAAGGTCGATACATGTATCAACCATCTAAAAATGAAAAGCAACAAAAGGCTATCCATTTTGAAGTCTACTAGTGTGACGCCACCCAGTGTCCCGGAAAAAGAAGTCCCGAGCAACCGTCAGCAGCTGGTTGCATCCAGTAACCATCGTCTCCCGCTGATCCACCAGGAGTAAGACCATAGTTGGATCCAATGTTTGGTACAATAGCATTATGTTAGTTTCACTTGAGCACCACATAAATGCAAGTGTTTTGAGTAGACTTAGCAACTGAACCATCTGAGAAATTTGACTGGAACACTCAAAGCAGGTACACTGCCAAATACGACATCATTGTGTGCATTATCATGGTAAGATTGGTATTATGTATATTTCTCCTAGTTAGAAAATATTGGTGGCAAGACTCCATTGTTTGTTGCCCAAGCAAAATAGAAGTGCACATGAGTTTCTTCTTGTAACAATATTTCATAGAACTAAGAAGAAACAGACCAACTCAGCTAAGGCTTCACAAATTCATGCGCATGTTGTCTTGGAATGGATAAATGAGAACTATTGATCATTAGAGAAATCAATGTTGAAGGATACAAGTTATTTGCATAAATAGTACCATCCTACATTAATTCTTTTTTGCAATGAAAAGAAACCCAATGTCATTGCGTTTTCCCGAAAAAAAATAGTACCATCCTTAGCATCCTACATTAAACCAAGAGCATAGGCCCGCAACAGCTCAGTAGATAGTTGCTATCATTCAAAACATAGTTTTGTTGTTCTTTGCAAAGCAAAAAAAAAAGAACAGTAACATTTGAAATAGCAATTAGATAATACATCAGTGCTCATGTACAAGTGACAGAAATAATGACGAGAATAGCCAAACAACATGTTAAAGAAACAAGTATGATCACCTACTTTCCAGTTCAGATACACATACAATAAAAAGGAGATAAACCCAGTACTAGAAATATAAATGTCAAGACCTTATATGACACATTTGTTGCTCCTAAGAGATGAGAAGCAAAAAGAACCGTTTTGAACAGGTTTTTGTAATTGGTAAACTTCCTGTTCCATGCCCAAGAAACTGAAGAGGTCGTCCCCAAACCGAGAAATCCCCAATATTTGGTGCATTAACATTAGTGTTAGGGCCACTTGAACACTACATAACTCCATGAGTGTTTTGGGTAAACAACTGAACCAACTGAGAAATTGGAACCGAACACTGAAAGCAGGTATAATACAATGCTGGAGAAACCTGAATTATCAAGGCTTGTAAATAGGACACCATCGTGTGCATTATCATGTTAAGACAAATATTTCTATTTATCCTAGTTTGAAAATATCGGGGCAACACCCCAGTGCCTGTTACCCTAGCAAAATAGAAGTGCGCATAAGTTTCTTCTTGTAACAATATTCCATGGAACTAAGAAAATCAAGACCAATTCATCTAAGGCTTCACAAATTCAAGCATATATTATTTTGGAACGGATAATGAGAAATATCAATCACTGGAGGAATCAAGGTTAAAGCATAAAGTTATTTACATAAATAACACCTTCCTGGAATAAACCAGCAGTATAGGTCCACCATCAACAGCAACCTAGTAAATAGTTGCTACTGTTCAAAAAACAGTAATATTCTTCCTTGCAAAAATAAAACCAAGTTATATTCGATATAGCAAATGGCACATCAAACATACAACGAAAGTAAAATGGAATTATTTCGATAAGAATCTGGCCACTGGTGGACCGATGTCCACAGATATCATCCAAATGATGAATTGGTGGTATCAAGACTTTTATCTCAGTCGACTTAAAAAATCAAAATAAACTTGTACACGTCATAATTTGTTAAATGCGCAGCAAAAATGCCCAGCAGTGATGCTCCTTAAGATTTGTTTGGTGGGTTATATGACTGTGACAGACTACTATATCTTAATATACAGTTTGGAACAACCTCCCAAACTCATATAAGTCTTCACAAATAGAAGCATATATTATTTTGGAACGGTTAAATGAGAAATATCGATCGCTGTAGGAATCAATGTTGAAACATAAAGTTATTTAAATAAATAGCACCATCCTGGACGAGTATAGGCCCACTGTCCATAACAACCTAGTAAATGGTTACTACCGTTCAAAAAACAGTTATATTCTTCCTTGCAAAAATAAAACCAAGTTATATTCGATATAGCAAATGGCACATCAAACATACAACCAAAGTAAAATAGAATTGTCTCGACAAGAATCTGGCCGCTGGTGGACCGATGTCCACAAACATCATCCAAATGAAGAACCGGTGGTATAAAGACCTTTACCTCAGTTAACTTTGAAAATCAAAATAAGATTCTATATATCATAATTTGTTCAACACGCAGCAAAACCATGTCCAGCAGTGATGCTCCTTAAGATCTATTTGCTGGGTTATGTGACTGTGACAGACTACTATATCCTAATATACAGTTTGGAACCAGAATACTTATCCCATGTCAATCGATGATTATAGACTCAACTAAACAATTCTTGAAAACATATATGTCATGAATCCATGCACTGATCATATCCAAGTGAAACCAGAATACCTATCTGATGCCAATCGATGATTGAAACTCAATTTAACAATTATCTGGAAGCCACATGATGCATGAATGCATGATCCAACAATATATCATGAAGGCCAATAATATACTTATGTCACATTAGACATAGATCACAAAGGACAGCACAAGGTGATGAGAAACACACTATTGATAGTCACGCTCACAAGCTCACCTTTTGAAACTTCTAAAAAATTATCATAATATTTAATCAATGCAAGAAAATTTTAACAGGGAAATGTCTACACACTGAAAGGCCACAGCTATGTTTTGTCATCTAGTTATCCATCAATCACTGTTATGCATTCTCTCCTCTCTTTTTGCTGGAGAACTAAATGTTCCATTTTGTGGGTATGAAAATTGTTAAGTTTCATGCACCAACCAGTCGAACCAAAAGTCCCTAACTGATGGAAGAAGGTGGGCAATCCACATAACTATAACACCCCCTCTCACGTGTGACTAGATGAGACCTACACGTGAATAGAATCTCACATATGACTCGATAAGGCAAGAGCAATTTGTTTTAAAATTGCAAAAGCCGAGACTTGAACCCAAGACATCTGCTCTAATACCATGTTAAGTTTCATGCACCAACTAGTAGAGCCAAAAGTTCGAACTGATGGAAGAATGTGTGCAATCCACATATACTGTAACAAAAATGACAGCAGTTGGACAAATAACATAAAAGCAGGACCAGAATTACTGCATGTACTGGAAAAACAAGACAGTCCATGCACATGAAGCTATCTCATTAAATTGTTAAGACATACAACTGTCCTCGACCCCATTACTGATAATATTACGAAGCAAACTTTATTAAAAAATGTATTACAAAAGTAAACTCAAAATGGCTACCTCAAAAAGAAGGATGGTAAAGTCTCAACAAAAGGCTGTGAAGCATAACTTTTCTTTACTCGGCATTTGAGCAGAGCAGAATGTCATGTTTCTTTTGGAGATTCCAGTTTAGCATCCTCATTTCTATGAATAAAAGACCGGAAACCAGAAGGACTGTACAGCTGACCTGAGCCGCTGCTGCTCACTGACCTCTCAATGTCAGCTAGGTTTGCAACAACAGGGAGCGGACGGTCAGGAATTATTAGAGGTCCTGGTGTTGAATCGGACTCTAGTATCTTCACCACTTGCTCCATTGTTGGCCTGGCATGTAGTTGTGGATGTGTGCAGAGTGCTGCGACAAGTACATACTTCTCCATGACCTTAGTAGGACCAGGTTCAGCCATTCCTTCTTGGACCACATCCATTGTCTTCCCCGTCCGCACCAATGACCAAGCCCAATCAGCGAGCACAAAGCTCTGTCCCTCACTAAGAGAGATGAAGGCTCTCTTCCCACTAATAAGCTCAAGAAGCACGACCCCAAAACTGTAGACATCACTCTTCTCAGTTAACTGGCCATAGAGGGCATATTCTGGAGCGACATAACCCATTGTCCCAGCAACCCGTGTGCTTACATGTGTCATCCCCTCTGGCGCAAACTTGGCCAATCCAAAATCAGCCACCTTTGCCTCAAAGTCGTCATCAAGCAAAATGTTGCTTGCCTTGATATCCCTGTGAATGATCGCTGGCTGCGTGTCACGGTGCAGGTAAGCCAGCCCCCGTGCCATGCCAATGGCAATCCTCTGCCTGACCGGCCATGCCATCAGGCACTCCCCAGTGCCAAACAGATGATCGTGGAGGCTGCCATTATGCATGAGGTCGCACACAATCATCCGCTGATGCCCCTCCCTCTGCGTGGTGGCGATGGAGTATCCACGGAGTGAGACAAGATTGACATGGCGTACGCTGGCCACCACCTCCACCTCATGTGCGAACGCGGCATCCCCGGCTGCCGAGCAGTTCTTGAAGCGTTTCACCGCCACCTCTGTTCCATCTGGAAGCACCCCCTTGTACACATTTCCGAACCCTCCACGGCCGACGATGCTATCTCTGCTGAAGCCCCCCGTGGCCAACTTGATCTCGTCGTAGGTGAATTTGAGCAGCGTCGTGCTGGCGCTGATGGACTCCATAGCCTGAGAGCGCTTGTTCCTGCTGTCTGCTCTGGCCGCAGCTATTGCGGCTGCGGCAACCCGCTTCCGGTGTCGCCGCACCAAGAACCACGAACCAGCAGCGGCGGCAACCACCAGTACAAAGCCAACACATCCAAAGACAACGCCGTAGAGCCAAGCAGGGGCGCCGGATCCACTGGACTGTCCAGAGCTCGTCTTGAGGAGGTAGAGGCAGAAGGCCGTGTCCGGGTCGTCAGGGCCGTGTGGGCTGGCTGCAGCACCGGCGTAGATGAAGGGATACTGGACACAGCCGGTGATGTTGTTTCCACCGTCAGAGGATCCCGGTAGGAGGTAGGCCGCGGCCGCCTTGCTGAGAGAGGTGGTGCAGGCGGTGCAGACAGGGACGGGGCCAAGCTCGCGGTCGCAGCTGGCATTCATGTCCCCGCGGGTGGAGGCAGGCACGAGGGCGTCAAAGTCCCCAAGCGTGGAGATGTTGCCGCATCCAGGAGTAGCGAGGAGAGTGTCGATGCCCGCGAGGCCACAGGCGTCTGGCTGAGGGAGCTGGAAGGGGAGCGAGGCGCGGAGTGGCGGGAGGCATGAGGAGGAGGTGGAGGTGTTAGCGGGGACGATGAAGGAACCAGTGGCGGCGAGGTGGAGGGCAAGGAGGAGGCGGACAGACTGAAGCGCGAAGTCGCAGCGGGAGGTGTCGTCAGAGGGGACCGGCGTAGCGAGGAATGGGCGCAACGCTGTGAAGTTTAGCGGGCATTGCGGCGGCGCCGGTGGTGGGGCGGTGGCAGTGGGTTGGGAGTGGATGGAGGTGGGGAAGAAGCAGAAGGGGAGGAGGAACATGAAGGGTAGAAGGTGGAACATGGGAGAAGAGGGGCGGGGGAAGGATATGGTGGTTTTGGTGGTCGATCAGGGGAAGGCAGAGGAGCAAAGAAGGAAGAGACCGGCTGACGAATTGGGAAGGAGATTCAACAGAAGACTAAAATCTGACTTTCTGACGAGTGGGTACACCTGGTCAGTGTCTCGCTCCCCTTTTTTCTTCCTCCCGTCCAACCCCGTGTCCAGCAGCCGCAGCCACGACCGAGAGCGGGGGTGGGCGGAGGAGCTCGTCGCGGCCGGGGTGCGGGATGCCGTGGCCGGGGTGAGGAAGATCGAACTCACCGCCGGAGCAGGGGCAGCATGGAGCAGGGACGGCACGGAGCAGGGGCGGCCAGAGCAGGTCGAGCGGGCGTCCCGGAGCTCCTCCCGAGTCCGGGGCCGACGGAACGGAGCCGGGTGGAGGAGAGGGAGCACGCGGTCAAGCGGCTCGATCTGAGGCGAGCGAGCGCGCGGCGAGGAAGAGCAGCGGGCGCGGAGGAGGAGCAGCGAGCTCGGGAGGGAGCTGCTGGTGAGAGGGAAATATTGGCACGATTCCCTTTTGCGGTGGCTTGGGGATAGAAAAAACAGGACAGGGAGCACACCTAAATTTTGCTGGAATACGAGACAGTCTGGGTACTAAAAAAATTAAGGACCCATGTTCTCCGTCCAAAAACCTAAATATTGTTATTCGTACCCCAAAAGTGTCTTTTGGTTCCCGAGCTCTTCATTTTATAAGTCTCAAAAATTCTAAAAATAATTCTACACCTAGTCAATGTTGTATCCTACAAGTATGCAAAATCCCAATGAGAAGTTCTTTGTATCGTGGGCTACACAAAAATGTCAAAATATGATAAAAAATAGGGTATAAAAATATGCAAGCAGGGATCTACACTTTTATCATTTTTGTGTAGTTCAAGATATAAGATATTTTAAATTGATATTTTTACATGTCTGTGGGATACATAATTGGCACCCCAATATGATTTTCGATTTTTTAAAGTAAAAGGAGCACAGGAGCTCAGGAGCCAAAAGTATCCACTCTATTCACACCCAAATACCTATAAAACATAAAGAAGGAAAACATACTGTTGTTTTTATTTCCCCACCCAATCCTCTTGTACCTGCGGCAACATCTTCGGTGAGTTCGCCACCGCCCCTAATCCCTGCAGCGACCTACTCAGCCGACAATATGAACGAGTGCATTTCCGTCAAGAGCAAGATCATCTGATGTGTGATGTACATGAGGCAAGGCACCATATTTCCGAGGAGCAGGGTGCGTTGGAACGCCGCCTCCCACGCTAGGAAGGAGGATACTCGGTACAATTTCGCACCACGATACCTTTGTAAAGTGGGCGAATAACAAAAATAAGTAGTTCGTTGATGAATGACCTTCATAAAGTGGGCGAATAACAAAAATAAGTAGTTCAATGAATGACTAGTTTGGACTTCGTAGTTTCAATGTCAATTTAGAATTATGTTGTTTTAGAACTTTGTAGTAGCTTAAATTATGTTGCTTTAGAACTTTGTCCTTTAAATTATGTCTTGAACTATGTTGTTTAATCAAAGTTACATTTGTTTAATCTGTTGGTGATGTTGAATTTGGTGTTTGGATTCATATGCCAATTATAGATTTTCAAATTGGGTATGTTGCAGAAGTTGGGAAAGTTGTGGCTACCCAAACCTTCCCTTTTCTCTAACTAAAATTGGTTTGGCTAGCCATTGGGTATTCCGTTAGAGATGCTCTCAAAGCACTTCCATCCCCAAAAAACCTGGAAAACTGAGGGTACGGCAGATCTGCTAGAGAAGCTCTTCGAACTTCAACATTTACCACAACAAAAATAGACGTATACCTTTACATGTTAAGTCTTCTTTTTTCCTTACCGAATTCTGCTCAATTTGTTCTGCACACAATAACTTCTTATTTGTGTTACACCCACTAAGAATCTGGTACAGTTTGCAGACAAGGAAGATGTGCTAATGTTTTTACTTAAAGCTGCACATTAAAATTGGAGCAAGCATTTTATTACTCAGATATTACAGATATTCTGGACGAGTTACAGGGTATAAAGGAGGCAAAAGGTAACTAATGCACCTCACTCGATCTCGATTTGTTGGGGTCCGTCGTCTTGAGCTCCCTCATTTGATTCCTCACTACTGCTCTCCTCAGAAATTCCAGAAGTCTCTACCGTTCGAGTTACCCACTCCTTGAGAGGATCCTCATTCAGGTCAAGCCTCAAGAGACCAGCAAACACGCCACCCAGGAATGCAACTGGCTCCTGCACGCAAGACATGAGAAATATCAACATATGATGTTGCTACGAACAACATTACAGTTAATTCCAATTCCTGAGTATTGTCATTTTGATAATCTCTAAATCCTAGCCATGATTCTCTATTTATTTTTTTAGCATTTCGTACTAATCGTGTATCCCATTTTATGTAGATTGAAGATTCTATGAGAACACGCAAGATTGCAAGAATAGTGACAACCCCACGTTTAGTTGAAGAAGAAAAGGAAAACTAATGGCCACTCAGCTATATTTGAAATTAAATTTATCCATGTTGTATCCCTCCCCTGTACAGGTGACAGTTTGTGGCAATTAACAAATTGTTCTGAGCTCCTCCACTGAACATCAAATAGTATGAACATTTGCATAAATAAACTACTACATGCACGCCGAGAAAGACAGCTCTCCGAGGACAAGAAATTTGAGAATTCTGCAACTACGAGAGTGTACCTAAGCATACATGATTGAATCAAACCCAATTGCCAATTAACAATCCCAAAGAGCAAACATGCACATCAAGGAACCGCTACATCAACCTCAACCTGACGGACCAACTCGTATCCTACGTCAACCTGAACCTGACGAACCAACTCATATACCCAAACACTAGGTCGACAAGTTTAAAAAAAAAAACAAGAGCTCTCGGACAGAGTTTACCTTCAAGGCCTCCCGGAGGATGCGCTCGTCCCCGAGAGGATTGAAGCATGCTCGCACGGCAACCACCGCTCCCCTTCTCCTCCTCTCCCGCCGAACCGCTGCGCAGGGAGAGCTCCTCCTGGAACTGAAAGACGGGCCGGGACACCTCTGCAGAAACTACCAAAACCAGATCAGTACGGCGCTGCTAATCTGTGTCCTGAGAAATCGAGGGGTTTCTGTGCTAGGCGTTGGAATTTACGGTGCCGGAAGTCCGGGGGCCGGGGAGGAGGAGAGCGGAAGCACCGGAAGGACTATAGGTGGCCATGGATAACGCGCCTCCCTCGAGCGAGCGGCGAAATGCGAGCTGCCTTGTTGCCTCGAGCCCTCGAGAGGAGGCGGAGGGGATTTTTTCCTGGAGCAGCAGGCCAACGTAGTCCGTATAGGTGATCAAGTGGAAGGGTTGCCCAAGGCCCGGCCTAGTCTGCGGTAGCAGCGACCGTAGAGAGATTTGTTTGCGTACGCCGTCAGGCCTGGGTCTTGGCCCATACTACTATATAGGCGAATGAGCTTGTATGGAAGTCCTTTTTTTTCCGGCAAATCTATCTTTAGAACGGTTGCCAGATGGTAAAACTCGGCGGGCTTCCGTATATCGTCTGGTCAATCGTGGCCCTGTGCGCACTGTTAGATCAACCTCCTGATGATGACAGGTTTCATCCACAAACTCGCGTTGACCCCGTGTCTCTACTCCCACCCGTCGCCGCCCACAAACCACAACTACATCGATATCCTTCCTCCTCTCCCTGCTCGCTGCTGGCACCTCCGCGTTTCTCGCCGCCGTGAGCTCTTCTCCCCGGCCACGCTCTTCTGTTCCTCCTAAATAGAAGGTTAGGGGTAATAGTAGAAATTTTGCAAATTCAGGGTGGGCCAGGGGCCAGGGCCCACCCCATCCACCCCTTGCATACGCCACTGGATGTATGTATCAACATGGTATCTAGTTTCGAAAACCTTGTCGTGACTAATGAAAAGTGAAAATAAATCTTAAACCGGATCGATGGCATGAGCTACAAAGCTTTTAAATCTTAGATTTCACATTTAGGGTGGTTATCATTATCATTTTGCATTTTCTACATGCATGCAAAATAGACTCCACATAGTTCATTCATACGGTGGGTATACTATAGATCGGATAACTCATATGTTACGGGTGGATAACTTTTGGATTAGATTTTTTTGTCAAAACATATCAATATGAGACATAGTTCAAAGATCTTGTCGCGATTAGCCTAACGGTGAAAATGTATCATAAGTTCGATAAACGATTTAACCTACAAAATATTTTAAAATTTCAGATTCTCTAAACTCCATGACGTCAGCAGTTTTTGTCCTTATGTGTTTAATGACTAATTGTATCCTAATTACTCCTAGGATGCCACCGATACACACGTGAGAAGCTTTGCTTTGGCGCAAGGACCTCTCGCTCTGTCGGATGAACCGTTGTCTGAACTCTGAAGCCGTCCGCCAGGATCTAAGATCGGCAGAACGCCCGCTCCGGAGACGCGTTCTTTTTTTTTACAACAGCTTGTGTGTAAAAAAGTCTAATTTACGCTGACAGTTATAGTATTTTAAGCAACTGTTTGTGTTACTGGTCCGAGTTCCTATTTATAGTGTGCTAGGAGTCATGTGGTTGTGACACCTCAAATGCATGCAATGGTTACTGAGTTGTTTATATCGTCTCTAGCTTTGTGTTTAGTATATATTTATGCATCAGTATGAGCTTAGAGTCTGCTTATGTCATTCTCCTAATCATGCATGTCAGTTAAGAATTAAATTGTTAATTTGTTTGCTTATTTTGTATTCTAACACGTGTAATTTTCTTAATATTATTCTTGTGAGCTTGCTTAGTTAAGTAAACCTTCATTATGTTACTTGTGAGCTTGATTTAGCATGATTTTGTGAACTATTAGTGTTCACTTGATCATAGAATTTGGTTACTTAAAAGAATTCAAAGGTTTGAGGTTGTTTTGATCCGCTATTGTTTTCTTACTTGTCTTATTTACTTGTGTTGGTCTATTCTAACTAGGTTTTGGGTTTAGCTCCGGCTATTCTTAGTAACTGGTGCTGCTGTCACTTTCTAGTGATCAACTAGTCATGATCCATTGTACTTCTAGTTGTCCTTGTTTTTTCAATACACTAATCCTCTGTTGTTATTGATGTTTCCATTAGTTTTGATCACTGTTGAGGTTTTGGACAAGTTCCTAGGCTTCTTATTTGGATTCTAAACCAAATGGTTTCACCTCAGGTGGAACCAACATTCTAACCATATAACAATTGATTTTCCTATGTTTATGTGTTGGAGGTCAAGATAGTCAAGAAGGTCAAGAAGAGAAAGAAAATGGATAATAATATTAGATAGGTTTTAGTTAGGAATTTTCCTTTTTATTTTGTAGTTTGTAATTGGATCCGATTCACTTTTATATTTTTTCTTGAATTTTGTTTGTAAGAAACCTTATACTCATTTTATTGTGAATAAAGATTTCATTCTATTAATTATCATGTTTTTCTGAATTTTATTTATTTTATTATGTAACTTTGAATTTGAACTTAAGTTTGAATAATTCAAACCTCAATTTTGTATTCAAATAATATCTTATATATTATATATTGTGTATGTTGTATTGTATATTAATATATTATGAGTATTAGACTGACTTAATTGTGTTAAGTCAATTTGGAACCCAAATTTGAAATATACAAAAGGATCTTTTTGAATTTGAATTCAAATCCTACTGTTGGCCTAAGTAAAACTCAATATAGAGTTCATTTTCATTCCTTTTGTAATCTTAAATAAAAAACTAAAAAATTTACCTCAATTTTAGACGCATGCAATGTAAATGCACAATTCTAACATCTACCTTTTCCCGGTACCTATTCTTCGGGTTATTATAGCAGCACCTGGATGACTTAACGGGTAGGGTATGGTATTAACCATGGGTATAAAAATGTGTCCATACCCTACCCATGCGGGTACGATACCCGCGGATACCCGTACCCATGGGTAAAATTGCCATCCTTATGCGAGCCGACGAAGTCCCGTCCGGAGCCCTATATAAGGATGTCGACTCGGGACAGGGTCAGCTCACCAGTGTCCCTGTCCTCGCCGATGGAAATGGAGAGGAGGCGGCCATGGTTGTCGTGGAGGGCGTATAGCCTTCCTCGAAACCAGATCATGTCTTTAGTGTGGAAAATAGTAGAACCCTAATATTTTGTTGTGTATTGATTTGACCCTCACGGGAAGTATATATAGACGTACAAGAGGATACGTGGAGACTTAGAGTACAAGATGATGTAAAGTATTAATCTATCTCTACACGTATACATGCATATCCTAACATACCCTCAGTCGTAGCGGGAGTGAAGCGGATGACTGCAACTGGATTTGAAGTCTGCCGTCTTCTCCTCCTTGTCATTATCAATTGCGTCGCTTATGATCATGGCCAAAACCTAGGGACGATGACTGCGTCCCCTTCTGGTGCCTATCTTCCCTTCCGCAGTCACAACGGGAGTGTCGTGGACGCAGATGATGAAGCGGACGCTGTTGACTGGAGTTGTTGCCAATGTGTAGCTGTAGACATTGTTGTTGATGTTGATGTCGAGGTAGCCTATCATGATGTAGCCGTCGTCGAGGTGGGTATGGTCGATGTCGTAGTCATCGTAGTGGTGTGGCCGCCAGTGTCGGAGGCAAAAAAATTACATGTTTTTTGTTATTATTGTTGTTAACGGAGCTGCAGTTATGGACATTTTGCACCTTGTAGAGGTACCGTCAGGACGTCTCTTGGACGCGGTCATAAGTGAGACCACCAGTTTTGTCACAACTGGAGGAACCTTCCAAGCACACAGGTTTTGCCAGAACTGTATGTGCGGCCGTAGGGGCATCACAATTGTGATGAGGTTTGTTGATGCATCGGTGTCGTAGACGCGGCAATATCGTCGTCGGGGTCGTGGACACGACCATGTCATCGTCGTGCCTTGCAGTTGTACTGTCAAAGGGCGTCGTAGTTATATGTATATCATGTGGACGGGCATAGCGATGGCGGCGATGTGTCGATGAAGATGTTGACCACGTTGATGTAGACTTTGGTGATGATGTTGACGGTGTTGTCGCAGTAGGAGTGACGTAGTGCGCTGCTTAAAGGCATCCCTCGCGGCGACGTTTGTCGTTGCCATGCTGCCAGAAAAGTTGACTAACTTGTGTCCCACACCGGTCCGGCGTGTGGATGATATTGATATCGCTTTTTTGTGAATATGCTCGACGAAGATCTTGGCTAGTAGGCTGACGTAGTCGTACAACTCGTATTGTTGATCTGCTCGATGATGTCCGGTGCAAGTTGGTGTCGGTGCAGTCGTAGAATCAACGTAGATAAAGTATGTCGGTGAAGTTCTTGGTTCCAGGTCGTAGCCGAAAATCTGGAGTGTAAGCCTTCATGTTGATATTGATAACTCGCATTGTGGCATAAACATAGCTAAAAGAATTAGTTCACACAAAAACAAAATTCTTTGGCCTGAAGGGGAGTGGGCCACGTGATGATGTTGATCTGGCATGCAGCTGTGCCTTCTTGTCATGTGCGGCAGGACCTGGTGTTGGAGTCCTCGTGTGCGTGCACCAGGTTGACCATGTCCCAAGTACGAGTCGATCAGTGGAACCGTGGAATCAGTAGCCTAGGGTGTAGATTCCTTCGATCTAGAGTCTAGGCGCGCATGTGACTCGCATTAGACCGCCAGATCGGACCGCCTCTAGAGATGCGTCGTCGGTCGTGTGGATTTGCTGACGTAGATGGGATGCCCACATTCGAGATTTGATAGAGTGCCGCCTTTGAGCACCGATTTTGCACCAAATTTCACTGGAGTAGGGTCGTTGACTTCTTGAGAATCTAGGGATTTTATTTTGTGGCTAATTGGATCTAATCTATAGAATTACAGAATATCGAAATTTGGATCTAATCTAATTTAAGACTTTGATCGAGACCAGGTGCCGCACCCCTAAGGAGTAATCTCCTCGGGGAAGCGTGTTGCGGAACTGGTGAAAGAACCTAGGATCGGTGCCGTGAGGCAAACCGCTCTGATATCTTAAATAATTTATACACTAGTTAATTATCCTAAAAGACCGATTTGATAGAAAGAAGCTAGGCATTATATTTATATTTATCACTCTCCTCACGTCTAGTCTATTTTAGTCCTTAGCGTGAGATGGGAATATGTCACAGAATTCTTTTTAATTCAGCGTGAGCATGGTCTTGAACTCAAGACCTCTTGGCTTTGATACCATAAAGAATATATGCACTAGCCAATTACCCCATGTAAAAATAGTAGAACCTAATATTTTGTTCTGTATTGATTTGATCCTCACGGGGAGTATATATAGACGTACACGGGAGTAGGTGAAGACTTGAAATACAAGATGATGTAAAGTCCTAGTCTATCTCTATACGTATACGTACATATCCTAACATTCAAGTGACTTCAGTTGGTCGTGGGCGACCACCACCCACGAAGCTGCCCCTGGCCGGCACACGACCAGCTTGTGAGTCCATCCTGCCCCAACGACCGCGACCACAAGGTTGGGCGAGCATACGACTAACTTCCTGATGTTTACACACTTCTATTCTTATAGACAGTTGTTGGGCCTACAAGTGCAGAGGTTTATAGAATAGCAACAAGTTTCCCTTAAATAGATTACCCAAGGTTTATCGAACTCAAGAAGGAAGTGGTCAAAGATATCCCTCTCAAGCAACCCTGCAATCAAGATACAAGAAGTCTCTTATGTCCCCAACACACCCAATACACTTGTCAGGTGTATAGGTGCACTAGTTCGGCGAAAAGATAGTGAAATACAAGTAGTATGAATGATTATAAGTGCTAACGATGCTAGAAAAGAGCTTCTGACGGGGAGGAAAAGACTAAAGCCAAAAAAATGGAAGCAAGCAAACATGCAATAGATCTAATCGAAAATGGTGTTTCAATGCTTAGAAACAAAGCCTAGGGATCATACTTTCATTAGTGAACACTCTCAATAAATATATTCTCTTTATGATTCTACCCTGAACTACTCTTCGGTTGGACACTCCAATCCATGGTAGGGCTATAACATCACTCCTCAAAGTCCGCCTTCCCCATCTAGATAACCCCACACTGTCACCTTGAGCGCTAGATGGTTCCAACAAACACCACAATTTTATAGAGACAACCAACTCAAAATGTACTCATGATAAATATTTATGAACTCTAGCCTAAGTGCCACCACGGTGTGCACGCTGTCACTTTCACACACGTGGGGAGAGCAGAGATCTATTGAAGCACTTGAGTATTTATGTAAACTCTAGCCTAAGTACCACCACGATACGCATGCTGTCACTTTTACACATATGGGGAGAGCTAGAGATCTATTAAAGCACTTGAGTAGCAGAGTAGATCTACTTGATTACAAAGCTCATGACCACAATATGATCACGCATAGAGAGAGATGAACACATAGCTACTGGTAGAGCCCTTAGCCTCGAGGAAGAACTACTCCCTCCTTATCATGGGAATCAGCAACGACGATGGAGATGGTGGTGGAGATCGATGGAGATGGCTCCGGGGGCACTTACCCATCTTGTCAGGGTGCCGGAACAGAGACTTCATGTCCCCCGAATCTCCCCTTCGGTGGCAGCGGCGCTGCGGAACTTTTTCTGGATTTTCCTCTGCTAGGGTTTACGTCCCGAGGAGACGTGTATATAGGCGAAAGGGGAGACCGAGGGGGGTGCCCGAGGTCCTCACCCCCTAGGCGTGGCCAGGACTGGCCCGCGGGCCCTCCTCTGTCTCGTCTTCTGACTCCGTTTACTCCTCGGTGAAATATTGACTTTGGCTTTTGTCCCGTCCAATTCCGAGAATATTTATTTTCTGTCTTTTCTGGTACCAAAAAACAGAAGAAAACAGGAAACTAACACTGTGGCATCTTGTTAATAGGTTAGTTCTGGAAAACGTATAAGAATACCTCAAAGTGTAGACAAAGCAAAGCAAAGTTGATACAAAACAATCATGGAGCATCAAAAATTATAGATACGTTTACGACGTATCAAGCATCCCCAAGCTTAACTCCTGCTCGTCCTCGAGTAGGTAAGTGATAAAAAAGAATATTTTTTTAAGTGACATGCACCATCACAATCATGATCAAGGTATTTGTAAAGCATTGATAGCTAGGATCAAAGTACTCTAAACATGAGCATGAAAGATGTAGTTCTAACAATAAGATAAAGTTACTATGCTGCAACATGAAAGGATACAAATAAAGATTCATGAATAACAATGCATTGAAAGACGTTTGTTTGTTTCACATAAAGAAAACATAGCATAGTGGCATTTAGCTTGTCCCTCATGGAGTAGCAAAACATAAATGCATAGGACACCTTCAAAGTTTATAAGGTGACTAGATACAAATAGTTTAAGAACAAGCAATATAAACATTATGAATCAATCAATAAGTTTTGGGACAATGCACATAGAACTAAGAATGGCAACTATGCTCTCTTAATTGGTGCCTAAGGATAGAAGGTGGAGACTCAATATAAAAGTGGAAGAAAGACCCTTCAAAGGGAAGTAGGGATTTAAAGTTTCATAAAGAGCTTCCAAAAATTATGGTACTTTTTAGCTTTCAGCTCTCATTGCCCCTATCATAAGCATCTTGAAGTGATTAAGGTTAAAGTGAACAAATTATGGAGTATATGCTTGACAAAGTATAAGTTGGCAATCTCATGTCCCTTGAGTACGAGGGCCACTCTTCATGCTACTCAACTTTAGTTACCTGTAAGTTCTTGTCATAGTAAGTACATGTGTACCATAGAGAACCGTCAACAGGTACCCCTTGCACATGACATAGGATCCATCCCATATAAAAATGACAAGGCAAGCATACAATGAGCATCTCAGCAATCTTATTATTTACCATGGGGAAATGGTGATTTTTTGTCTCTTTCCTCTTTTCAATATGTCTCTTTTTTTATAAGAAGAAAGCTTCATAGATTGCTCACTATGGTGATGCTGCAAGTTTCCACCATGATTAGGCATGGCTTAGGCTAGCGGCCTAGGAATTTCTCTAACACACATACATAACTCCATGGACTTACAAGCTTCCCTTTTATTTCACACCGACGACATCCATAAACAAAACAGCATGATATCAACTGGGTAGATATTTACAGGTGTTGAAAGCGTTCCTCGTGACAGCACAGTTCTGCTAATTCTTAACGTATAAGTGCAAGCATATACAACATAGATGATACAATGGTTCAAGTTTATTAGGGGCAAGAAAATAAAGTGTGCCATCAAGTTTGTGATAGCTTTAATCACTATTTTTTCACATAACAAAATGACTTTTTAATTGGATGGTAAATAAAACAAGAATATACTTGGAATGGTGTAACACACCATGCATATGAATTTATAGTGGACACTTTGGAATAACTTGGTTTCTTGGGAGTTGTATGCATGGGTAGAGCTTACTCAATACAAGTGGAGGCTAGCAAAAGACTGGGAGCGACCAACTAAGAGAGCAATAATGGCCATAATCATGAAGAACAACAAAACATTATCAATCAAAGCATAAAGTGGTATCACAAGTCAAAAACTAAATGATCATAGAGGCTAAGGTGACTGGTTCATAGTCATAACATGGTGTGAGCATGTGCCAAGTCAACCCAAATAAAGCATCAAAGGAGAATACCACCATACTATGCTTTTGTATGCTAAAACAACGCATGATTCTTTCAAGGCACATTAAGCAATCTTAATTGTTTGAAACAAGTCATGCTACAACAATAATCACTAAGCATAAGTTCAAAACAACATCTAGCATGACAAAATAAATTCTAAGTCATAGTCAAAGCAAGCTCCTTCTTGTACCACTATAAGCATGAAACTTTCTACTCCTTTCCAACACCAATCAACTTATTTGAAACAACTCACAAAGATAATAATCAACAAAGATCAGTGAGCTTGTCTCACAAATCCACAAAGAAGAACTAAGAAGTTCTAAGCTGAAAGCACAAGAAAACTAAGGCTAAACACAGTGCTATCAAAAGAGAACACTCACATAACAATAAGAGTGAAAACTAGAGTGTTCTAAACAATGAAAACGGAGCGTGTCTCTCTCCAAAAGAAGTGTGCTGGGATCCAACTAACTTATTGCAGCAAACCAAGCAAAAGAAAACAAAAAACAAAAAAAATACACTCCAAGAACAACACAATAGTGCATGAAGCAATAAAAACAAAGTGTCTAGAAAGAGACCTAGAATTTTTATTGATGAAGAAGGGGATGCCTTGGGCATTCCCAAGCTTTGACGCTTGTACTTCTTGAATATTTCTTGGGGTGACACGGGGTGGCATCCCCAAGCTTGACCTTTTGTACATTCTTCATCTCATTACATCATTCTTTTCTTACACTTGAAAATTTTCATTCATACAAAACTTCACACAATCTTCAGTAGCAACATTAGTGCATTCAAAAGATAATAGACCTTTGGGGTTTAGTTTTAAAACAGCAAAACTTTCATTAAAAACACAATCTACTGTAGCAATTCCCTCAAAAAGCTCAATTTCCCAAAAAGAACCCAAAAGAAATCGATAGGAGACAAATGCAAATAATGGCAGAAATCTGTCAAAACAGTCCAGCAGGTGAAAACTGATTTTTTCGAAGACCTTATGTTGCTCAAATCAAAAAGAGTTGAACTAACGAAAGTTATCTAACAACCTGTGGGATTTATTCATAAAACTACAGCTCAATCTGACATACAAAGATGTTTCACGAATTTTTACAGTGAATGACAAAAATCTGTTTCGGGATAACAACTTCCCCAAATCTTACTTCTCTCTCATTAGAGGTTATTCTTGGCACAAAAATCAAACAAAAAGGATAAGGAGAGGTTATTAAAAAAGTAATAACTTCCAAGACTCAATAAAACTTTTGGGTTATCTCCCAAAAAGTACTTTTCTTTAACGCCTTTAAGTTAGGCATTGATATTTTGAGAAGATGCTCACATCAGAAATATGAATTTAAAGTAAAAGAGAGCATCAAAAAGCAAATATAAAACAAATTTAAGTCTAACCCACTTCCTATGAAAAATAATCTTGTAAAGAAATAAGTCATGAAAGCACAAAGCAACAAACATAGGAAAGCAAAACAAGTGCAACTTCAAAAATTTCAACATAAAGAGAGGAAACTTAATATAGTTGAGATACATAAAACCATGTTTCCCTTTTCTCATAATAACTTTTAGTAGCATCATGAATAAAATTAACAATATAACTATCACATAAAACATTCTTATCATGAGCCACATGCAAAAAAATGATTATTACTCTCCACATAAGCATAGTCATTCTTATTAATTGTAGTGGGAGCAAATTCAAAAAAATAGCTATCATTATTATTCTCATCACCATAATCATCAAATATAGGAGGCATATTGTAATCACAATAAATTTTCTCCTCAATAGTAGATAGACTGAAAATATCATATTCATTATTGTAATCATCATATATTGGAGGTATAGTATCATCATAGAATTTTTTCCTCAATAGTAGGTGGACTGAAAATAGCATATTCATCATTGTAATCATCATATATTAGAGGTATAGTATCATCATAACAAATTTTCTCCTCTAAAGCTGGGGAACTAAAAAGATCATTTTCATAAAAACTAGCTTCCCCAAGCTTAGACGTTTCCATAGCATTAGCAATAATGGTGTTCAAAGAATTCATACTAATAACATTGCTATTAGCATGCATATAAAGTTCCATAGGTTTTTTAATTTTATCTTCAAACACTTCATGTCCTAACTCAAGATAAATGCTATAAAGATCTCTAATTTTTGTTGTTGTTTTCCATTAAGCCTAACTAGTGAAAACAAGAAACAAAAAGACAAAATTGCAGAATCTAAAGGAAATAACTTCGAGCATTAACACACCAAGAGGATGTGAGTACATTTTATCTTACCTCCCCGGCAACGACGCTAGTAAAGAGCTTTCTAGCTTGCTGTTGACATGGGAGAGAGTGTGTGAGTGCCTTTTACCTTACCTCCCCGGCAACGGCGCCAGAAAAGAGTTTCTGGCTTGCTGTTGATGTGGGATAGAGTGTGTGAGTTCCTTTTACCTTACCTCCCTGGCAACGGCGTCAGAAAAGAGCTTGATGTCTACACACTTCTATTCTTGTAGACAGTTGGGCCTCCAAGTGCAGAGGTTTGTAGAACAGCAACAAGTTTCCCTTAAGTGGATTACCCAAGGTTTATCGAACTCAGGGAGGAAGTGGTCAAAGGTATCCCTCTCAAGCAACCCTGCAATCAAGATACAAGAAGTCTCTTGTGTCCCCAATACAACCAATATACTTGTCAGGTGTATAGGTGCACTAGTTCGGCGAAGAGATAGTGAAATACAAGTAGTATGGATGATTATAAGTGGTAACGATGATAGAAAAGAGCTTCTGACGGGGAGGAAAAGACTAAAGGCAAAAAGATAGAAGCAAGCAAACATGCAGCAGATCTAGTCGTAAACGGTGTTTCAATGCTTAGAAATAAGGCCTAGGGATCATACTTTCACTAGCGAACACTCTCAATAAATATATTCTCTTTATGATTCTGCCCCGAACTACTCTCCGGTTGGACACTCCAATCCATGGTAGGGCTATAACGACACTCCTCAAAGTCCGCCTTCCCCATCTAGATAACCCCACACTGTTACCTTGAGTGCTAGATGGTTCCAACAAACACCACAATTTCATAGAGACAACCAACTCAAAATATACTCATAATAAATATTTATGAACTCTAGCCTAAGTGCCACCACGGCATGCACGCTGTCACTTTCACACACGCGGGGAGAGCAGAGATCTATTGGAGCACTTGAGTATTTATGTAAACTCTAGCCTAAGTGCCACCATGGTACACACATTGTCACTTTCACACACGTGGGGAGAGCTAGAGATCTATTAAAGCACTTGAGTAGTAGAGTAGATCTACTTGATTATAAAGCTATAACCACAATATGATCACGCATAGATAGAGAGATGAACACTTAGCTACCGGTAGAGCCCTTAGCCTCGAGGAAGAACTACTCCCTCCTCATCATGGGAATCAGCAACGACGATGGAGATGGTGGTGGAGATCGATGGAGATGGCTCCGGGGGCACTTTCCCGTCCTGGCAGGGTGCCGAAACAGAGACTTTTTATCCTCCGAATCTCTCCTTCGGTGGTGGCGGCGCTGTGGAACTTTTTCTGGATTTTTGCCCCTGCTAGGGTTTACGTCCCGAGGAGACGTATATATAGGCGAAAGGGGAGACTCGAGGGGGTGCCTGAGGTGACCTCATCCTACCAGGCCGGCCAGGCCTAGCCCGCGCAGCCGGGTGTGTGGGCCCCTCGAGCCCCTCCTCCGTCTCGTCTTTTGGCTCCGTGTACTCGTTAGTGAAATATTGACTTTGGCTTTTGTCCCGTCCAATTCCGAGAATATTCATTTTCTGGCTTTTATAGAACCAAAAATAGAAGAAAACAGGAAATTGACACCGTGGCATCTTGTTAATAGGTTAGTTCCGGAAAACATATAGGAATACCTCAAAGTGTATACAAAGCAAAGCAAAATTGATACAAAACAAGCATGGAGCATCAAAAATTATAGAAAGTCTCAACAGTGAACAACCGAGGGAGCACCATGGTTGTGGACATGGAGAAGGGGGTTTATAAGCGTGCACACGCCATCCATGCATTCAAAGATGAGCCACTGGCTGCAGGAGCTTTGAGCGTGTGGCAGCTGGCATTGTCGCTCGAGATGGAGGGGCAAAGGCTAGAAGGAAGAGTCGGGCAGGCCGTAGAAGGTCCGGTTGGGAAATGCGAACCACGGGAACTGCAATTGCGGGGCGTTCCGCCGTGCGCAGGAGTGCCACTCGCGACAGACGGTCTCGTAGCGGACGCGGTCAGCATGGTGCTGGAGGCGGCAAAGGATAGTGTCGCCAAGATCCGTCGGGAGTGCAGACCATGATCTCGGCGCATGCTGCGTTAGCTCCATTGGGTTAGGCACGTTGCGACGATCGATGTAGTGAGAGACGGTTTATACCACGGTAGATTAAATCAGCGCGGACAAGAACTTGGTGATAAAATATATGGAGCTAGATGTGATTTTCTCTTGTTTAGGTCCTTGATGTAAAACCACCATCGAGAGTTTTGACTGTTCATCTCGACAATTGATAACAGCTTGTCGCATTCCGAGCCACGCTGGGCCATATCACTGTCTTACGGACATGGAATCGAGCTAGGTTTTTTGTCACGATTGCAAGGCCGCTAGGACATATGCGTTGTTGCAGAGTCTGTGCTAGGGTTTCTCCATCTCCCCAAGAACAAAGTTAACTACTCACACATGGACCTCGATGTGATTTTCGCATAGTTGATTACACATTGCCTAATCACATTAAGATCTATGATGGTTTGATGTATGAAATCCTGTAGTTCTCTTTAGTGAAGAACTTGGTTTACCACACATTTATAACATCGGAAGGAGATTTGGATAGCTTCGAACCATGTTTTCATGTTTTTTCCCTTGAAGTTGAGATATTTTCCACGTAAATCCGGTGTATATGTGGTGATGCTTGTTTTGTTACCTCTTTTGGGTTGAGATCTCCTAGTAGATGTGCTACCTTCCTATTAATTTTAGCCAGTACTTGGCTGTTGTTTGCACCTAGGACTTGTCCTACATTTAGGTTGAACATAGTTTCTTCCATATATGTTTGAAGCATATGTTTCTTACCCTGATAGAGCAATGATCCATTGAGTTATTACATAAGTGGTTCTAAAGTTATACTTTGATTCGGCTGCAAATTTTTAATATCATTTTTGAGCATGCTAATTGCCCCAACAATGGATGCACATGTCGATGGCCACAGTGATGGTGTTCCTTGTTGAGTGCATTCTATGGAGTTCGAGCCACGAGGTGGAAAATATATGATATGACCTTCTTTAGTTGGATCAAGGCAACCATAGTGCGTGAATTTGTCCTTTCCTTGTTGAATACATTATACTTGTGGTCCAAGTATTGTTTTAGTGTTCGAGTAATACGAAGTTATTGTTGCGGTATTCCTCATTGTCACGGCAACACGATTGTTGTCATGTTTTTATTTTTTAGGTTTTGTCTATCTTAGCCATGAAGATCTTAGGAGTGGTCATTGTTCGATTGTATCATCTTGATATAATATACTCCCTCCGTTCCAAAATATAATATGTTTTAGCTTTGTGAAGCAAATATATCTAGACTATTTTTAGTGTGCAGGTTTTTTTGGAACCTAAGTGAACCTATACACTAAAAGAAGTCTAGATACATTTGCTTTACAAAACTAAAATATCTTATATTTTGAAATGGAGGGAGTATTGTGTAAGATCAATACAATTTCATTTATCTAAAAAAGGGAGCATTCATTTAAGTACAATTTAATCAAGTTGTGCTGATGGGTTGAGGTCTATGAACTCACATGGCAAGAAGGTTGACCTGTTTTTGGGTCCGTTGTCTTATAGCGATACTTTGGATATTATTGCTTCTAGAGAGCATTCTAATGTCTCTTCAGGTAATTCCCTATTTCTCTTATTTCTCTTATGTACCATATGTCCTCTTGTTTTATATAGATAGATAACGTGAGAGCAAATTGGCTCAACTAGTTTTAACTAAATCCATCAGGTTCTTTATGACTTTGAGGACACATGGAGGAGGTAGTATGATGGTTCTAGTAGATTTCACATTATTATAACATACCTCGTGTACTGGCGCTTGTGAATTTCAATAATAAGTTCAGCAAGAGAATGCAACAAAAACATCAAAACCATGTAAAAATAAACGAAGAATTGACTTTGGATTCAAGTTTTAACTACCCATCTCTCAACCGGGTTGAGGTACTAGTAGGATGAAATATTCAATTTGACAATTGAGGTACTTATTTTATTTTTTCAACCTGGTTTCACCCCTCTCCATTAAGCGAATGAAATATTCAGTTTGACATATTTACAACAGAAAGGACAGTTGGGGGTAGTATAGCGGGTTGAGGTACTAGTAGGAAACGCACAGTGAGACATTAGATGGCCCCTATGAAACAAAAACCTACTACCATCGCAACGAGAATATAACCTAAAAAGAGTATAGTACAGTCCAACAACATAGTAAAGAACTAAAGATGTCTCAAAACGAACTAACATCAATATGACATCCAGGCACACCAGGACATAAGCATCCACAGAAACATCAAGCACGAGATATCATCACAAACTCTCACATTTATTCCTCTTCCAGTATCATGAGTCTATCTTAGTAGTACATCCCATCACTATAAACTGAGGTTAATCCTCATAGCAAATCTTGCAATTGCAAACACCATCCAAAGACCCATCACACCAGGAGTACCAGCTTTTGGCATGATCTTCCTCAAAGATACGCTTGCAAGGTTTCTCACATGTTGGCTTAAAGCATAAGTAGAGCCATTGACTTTCTGTATTGCAGTGCTCTATGCCCATAAAACATGTGTATATGTGATTAGACAAAGAGCATGAATAAAATATCATATCACGTACTAAATTTTTTGGAAACATAGGAATGAACTGTTAAAGAACTCAAACATTACTAAAATATAGCATGTGTTGTGCACCACACATGCCAAAGAGCATAAACATATGAAAAAAGAGTAATCTGGAAAGAAATGGCGAAGGCATTCTCCATGCAAAAACTTTACAAATTTGTCATACTCGTTTTGTGAAGAAAATTGTATAGAACTTGAGACTTCAATAGCAGTGTCGTAGTGAGAGAGAAAAAGAGCCTACCTGCACAAACAGGACTTCCAAACAAAAGTAGCGCTAAGAGGAAACAAACACCAGCAGACCTTTCGTCCATTTTTCAATGCCACGTTCCAATGGTAGAATCTGACCCCCCTTTGTGGTACTAAAATACTAATATATTATATGAACTATGTCAAGGTAGAACATAGTACGACCCCTTTTATAGACTTTTGAATATAGAGATATCTTCTAGAATTGAAGACAATAACATTTGATTTACATATGGATACATAATTAATAACGTACCATTATGGAGTAGATATGTTCTGGTAGACATCCGAGAACCATATCAACCCTGCAGGTTTGCCTTTGAAATCTACTTATTCTTTCTCAAAATATATGTCATGGAATTGTCTAAATTTAGATATATATATATTAAATAGTGTCTATATAGATCCAAATTTAAATAAATATGTGACATTTATTTTGATACGGAGGAAGTATAATTAATATAGTAATTTATAGTATACTGTGTATTATCAGGATGATAATTAAGGGATACAAGAGTAAATATACAATAGGGTGGTCCATGATATTTCTAGCTAAAAATGCAGGCCAGCATCTTGTTGATATCTTGGGATGATCTTGTACACCTAATCTTGGTCAGGTACATTGCAATTAATCTGATACATGTAGCAAATCCTGGCCAGGTACAATCGCAAATCTTGGCCATGATTCTAGTATTAATTATGTTGTCTAACCACATCGTTATGGTACGTTGTGACCGCGACACAGGGCAGATTCCACAACAAATTTAAAACGTTGAGAACTTTGTCTTACGAAGATGCAATTGAGCTAGTTTTTTTTTGTCACAGATACAGAATCATAGGATTCACCCTATAGAACCTGGATTGGAAAAATTATTTCTCCGGAGAAATTTATTAAAATATTGTATCATAGGCCACAAAACATCGCATATTACAGTGAAATGTTGCAATTCCGTCAAAGATCGCTGGGTCCGGCCTTGCTCCAATACGAGGTGGTCAAGACAGGAATGTCATGTTGGAAGTTAGAGTGGATAGTTTAGAAGATTCTAGTATCAGTTATGTTGTCTAACCACATTGTTATGGTACTTTGTGGCCGCGACATAAGGGGACTGTCCAAGCAGATTTCACGGCAAGTTTAAAACATTGAGAGAAATTTGTCTTACAAACATGGAATCGAGCGGATTCCATGTCCAAGCGGTTTTTTGTCAGAGATGTATAATCATAGGACCCACCCTAAAGAAAACTGGATTGAAAAAGTAGTCCTCTTGAGAAATTTATTAAAATATTTTATCATAGACCACAAAACAGCGCATGTTACGGTGAAGTGTTGCAATTCTGTCGAAGATCTCTAAGTCCAGCCTTGTTCCAATACGAGGTGGTCATGATAGAAATGGCATGCTGGAAATTGGGGTGGATAGTTTAGAGGATTCTAGTATCAATTATTTTTCCTAACCACATCGTTATGGTATGTTGTGTCGCGGTATGTTGTGGCCGCGACACGAGGGGACTGCCGACGCAGAGTTCACGACAAATTTAAAATGTTGAGAACTTTGTCTTACAGACATAAAATCGAGCTAGTTTTTTTTTGTCACGGATGCAGAATCATAGGACTCACCCTATAGAACCTGGATTGGCAAAAGTGGTCCTCTAGAGAAATTTATTAAATATTTTATCATAGGCCACAAAACATCACATGTTACGGTGAAATTTTGCTTCCGTCGAAGATCCGAAGAATGTAGCACTACTATATTGGCTATTAGCACAATGAACGCTAGATGCATGGTATCACTTCTGTTAGGGAGGGGGTGAGGGCATGAACAACAAGCACCCCCATGAGGGCAGGGTTCTCGGGAAGGAAAACTATCGCAACCGTCATTGATTTCTTTTGCCTCTTTCTGAGGAGGTGTGCTTCAGTGCAGTGGCGAACCTGTCGTGGTATTGCCGACGAGTACACCATGGAGGGGTCCTCACAGTGCGTGTTTAGAGACGTGGGGTAAGGCGGAAGGTTGGCGGGTATGAGGTAACACAGCTTACTCAGGTTCAGATCCCACAACGGTGGCAGAATCCTATTCCTGCTATAAATCACTATAATGACAATACGTCGAGTTACTGGGATTGGTTCGCTGTGCGAGGTATGAGTTGTATCGTTTGATTGTTGCCCTAAAGGCTCCCGTAGGTCCTCTTATATAGTCGCCAGATCCTATGGTTACAGACAAAGTCCTAGACATACAGGTTACAAAGTCTTACACGGTACATAACTATTCTAACGTGTCTTGCACTCCAAGGCTCCGGGTACGCTGGTGACTCCTCCGTAGCCTTTCTTTATCCGGCATGAGCCTCACTTCTGGATCCGTCTAACTGGGCTGCCCAGCAGGCCATAGGCCTTGCTACCAACTGTGGGTCATTCGGGTTATCCGGATTAGAGACATGCAATGGTGATACCCATTTAACATATCCCCAACAGTAGCCCCGGAGAACTCCGAGATCTTGCGCCGTCTTGCCTCTTCAGGTTGAATGCTCTATCTAGATGAATTGGCAGAGGACGTACTTCTACGGCCCAGATATCTCTCTGGATGGCCGAGAAGGAACGTACCCAGACTTTGTCGATGGAGCCGCTGTTGAAGCCCTGGCATGGAGATCCCAAGCCCTCCTTCCCTTCGACGACGAAGCCTCCCGCGCTGTAAGGCGGATCAAGTGGCTCGTAGACACGGGTATGACCAGGTTAGACCTAGCCATGTGCTGGTTCATCAGGCGAATTCAGCCTCTGCAGCACCGCATGAAGTTGATGCATGAATACTCCAAGGATAGGAAGGATAGCCTCCGCATCTCCGAGGACAACTTCTCGAGTGACTCCATCAAGCTTCGCCTCAAGGACATCGTCAAGGTGAAGGACAGGAAGCGTGGCTTCACCATCACCTACGACATGTTCGAGGGCGACACGTGCCTAGAGGTACTTGTTTATTTTCTGTGTACGACATATACTCTAGTTCTTCCGTCTGGCCTTAACCATTGCGTCTAACACTTTGGGATTCACTTAACAGCTGAAGGAACTAGACGAGGGTAGCCTGGCTGCCTAAGTCTATGACCCTAAGATGAAGGAAGTCACCGTCGTGTCTGACGACGATGTTCCATGGGCGCGAAAGAGAAAGAGCTCAACCTCTGACGCTGCCGACGGAGGCAAGAAGAAGAAGACAGAGGGTGGAGCCTCCAAGAGATCCACCGCCTCCCTAGAGGCAGAGAAAATAAGAAAGATTGGTATTCTGTTTACCAAGGCACCAACCATTGTGTAAGCTTCTTAACATCCGACACTGTCTCTTGCTTGTCTTGTTCCTGTACTTATACTTTTTGCACGTTTCGGGAAGAAGGATAGTATGAGTTTGAAGAAGACCTCCAAAACATCGGGGGCTTCTAAACACATCAAGGAAATATTTAGTCAGTCCTCTCCTGCCATCGCCCCTCCTACTCCAAGCATCCAGCCTGCTACCGCACCGACAAGCTCTCCAGCAAAAGTAACGTCTAGACCTTCCGCTATGGATGTGGACCCAGGCATTGCCACGAAACTTGTTGTTGTCGGCGAGTAGGCGACACAAGAAAGCATATCATCTAAAGTGGCTGAAGCTCCAGCTAAGGATGCCACTGGTAGCAGTAAGGCGATGGTGGAAGGCGGAACTTCTGCCGCAGGCGGAGCCATTGCACCCAAGACGCTAGCAGAGCCTCCAAAGATCGTCTACCCGGTTCTTACACCGAGTTGCTCAGCTCTGGATCCTGGTGCAGTGCCGACTTCTTCGACATGTGGTCTTGAGGAGCTGCTCAAGCAGGCGGATATCCTGCGCGGAAACAGCCTTGCCTTCAGCAATATATTTGCCGAGAGCGCCACCAACCTCAAGATCATTGCACTTGTAAGTTTTATATGCCTTTTGCATTTCATATGTAGTATCCCACTATAGCCCGCGAGGATTTAGACGGAAAATCATAGGTCTTTGTGTCTAAATGCTCTAAGAGTGACTAAGCTAGAAACTTCGCACTGTAGCCGCCAAGTATGTAGTTTGAATGAATTATTCTGACTAGATACTTTTAGAGTAGCATACGCAGTGTTTGTAAATTTCAATACTGTATCCCCCAAGCCTCTAGTTGAAACAGAGTTAGTTCTGACTAGATGCTTTAAACAAAGACTAAGCATATTGCCGAGTTAAAACTCTCATTGTAGCCCCCAAGCCTCTAGGTGGATATTTATCCGGCTAGATGCTCCAAGTAGACTAAGTAATATTGATCTTTTTCGCAGAATGAGAATGCCGACAGAGGTGTCGCCAATGAGAAGTTCCACAAGATGCATGCTGACCTTGAAGCTAAAAAGGGTAAAACTACCTTCTTGAAGGATCAAATCACCAAGAGCAAGAGTCTGTTTTTCTTTTCAATTTCGCACTCAATCTTGGTCTTGCGCCATTAACTTCTGACTACTCATCGTGCGCTATCATTTATCTAATATGCAGAAGATATTGCCAAGGCGAAGGATATCGTCGAGCAATCCAAGCACATACAGCTGCTGGATAGCGAGAAAAAAAAATCCTTAAGCAGGAAAGGGCTGACTCGCTGAAGATGCATGAAGCTTCTATGAAGGCCGTGCAAGAATCCGCTAACACGAAGCTCAACCGGCTGAAAGAGGAAATTGCGATCCTCAAGGAGCAGAACAAAGCTGCCGCCGAGCAGAATACGCGCAACCTTGAGGCTTACAAGGTCCTCCGACAAGAACGGGACTCCATGGCGGAGACGCTTCAACAGGCCGAGGCTAGCATCTTTGGTAAGCGATCTTTGTCTGGTACTTCTGTAAGCCAGGTACTCTGAACTTTTGTTTTGCTGAACTCATGTACTCCATTGCTTGGCCGGAAATGCAGCTTCTATTGGCTTGACTAATATGAAGGGTTTTGCAGCATAGTAAATCAAAAAAATTCTACAGATGCGAACAAGAAAGCCAAGATCTAATCTAGGAGATGCAATCAACGAGAGGGATAGATGAGATCTTCATACCCTTGAAAAAATCGCACAGCGGAAACATTCAAAAGAATGTGGTTGGTGTAGTCGTACTCGCCGTCTCCTCCTCGCGATCCGATCCGATCCTACGCCGCAAGTGGCGGCGCCTCCGAGAGATGCACACATACGATGCCGCGACGTCTCCTCCTTCCTTGGTCCAACAAGTGGGGTGGAGAGATAGATTGGATCTGCAGCACGATGGCGTGGTGCTAATGGTGGAGAAGGGCTTCGCCTACATGCAGTCGGGAGAGAGAGAGGAGGAGGGCAGCAGTTGGCGGTGATGGGGATGAGCCTACCGGGGTATACCCAGCAGGACGTTTCCGACTGGCCCAAGAACTGGCGAGTGGGCCTGCAAGGCGGCGACTGGATCAAGGCCCGGCGTGGATCCAAGTGACTGGAAGCTGAAGGCCCAGGCGAGTAGATAGGCCCAGTCGAGTTAGGTTAAACGAGTACCGAAGCCTTAACTGATTCGGTTGAGATATGTAAACCCTAGGGGAGGTGAGCTTATATAAACCTCCCTGCAGGGCGTGTAGAGATACGTTCCATCATACACCCAAGCGACTCGCCGCCTAGTTGCCGAGCTCGCCCCTTGTACCACCATCATAATACAATCTAGCATGAGTAGGTCTTTACCCTCCGGGGGGCCGAACCTGGGTAAACCCCTGTGTCTCCGCCCTCATCTCGCACCGCATATGGCTGGCCGCCCTTGTCCTTCGTTCTACTACTCGCTGCCGATTGCAGCATCTGCCGTGACCATTCCCACGACAGTGGCGCCCACCGTGGGGCCTGGCCGGTCTGGCCGGTGTTCTGCGGCGAGATCCAATCTGCCCATCAACGAGACGGTCGCCACCGGCCGCATGATAGCGATCGGCAAGATGCTCCAAATCTTGCCGAGCAGCTACGTCCCGGCGGCGCGACCCGTCACGCATAGCGTGATCCTGCTGGTCGGAACGATCAGCCTCTTCGTCGGCCTCACCGATGTCATCATCTTGGAGGACTCGGCTCGCATCCGCGAGTCGCCACCACGTGATCGGCTCTCCGAGAGCCAGGTCCGCACGATCCATCGCCTCGCCTCTGAGTAAAACTCGGCCCACAGTAACGTGGCCGAAAACTCAGCGGCCGTAGAAGACGCGGCCCTCAACGACGATGCCGACTCGGCGACCCCGGCGTCACTCGCCGGATCCATCACCGCGGCCTCAGCCGCGGGCTCCATCACCCAGGTTTCCAACATGGGAGACTTCGAGGACCCCTCCATCCTCGGGATCTTCGACTTCGACTCCGGGTCGGAAAATTCCGCCGACCTCCGCGACGGAACCGGTCGCCACGCCGCGACCTACATGGCAACCGGCACCGAACCGCCGGAGGATCCCTTCTCCACCCCGATCCCTCCCAACGCCACGACAACGGAGGTCGAGGAACTCCGCCTGAAACTGGCGGAAGCAGTGCGCAAGGAGCAAGCCGAGCGCGAAAATTTTCGCCTCGAGCAGGTGACGGCGCAGGAGCTATCGCGCTACCACCAGCAGCGAATCAGGTCGCGCCTGAACCCCACCGTCCAGGGGCGTGCCCTGAACTTCGACGATGAAAACGACCTAGCCCGCGTGGCCGAGCACGCGATCTGCGAGAACGCGCCACCAGGAGGAAGAGCCCGGCCCCCGCCAGGGTCGACGGCAATGGGCGCCCCACCTCCACCCAACCGCACACCTCCCAGGGACCAGCCGCAGATAGTAGTCTCCTCACGGGAGCGAGACGCAAACGGCCTCCCACTGTTCTCCACCCCGATGGACAACCTCGTGGCGGGCCGAGCAGCAGCCGACAACATCACGGCCACCGGCGACGGCGCCCTATAGATCCAGTACGTCAGGGCCCTGCTCGCAAAGGCCGTCGAGCAGCAAAACGCAGGCGCCGACTCGCAGGGTCGAGTGTACTCGCGTTCTTCGGGAAGCAGAGCGGCCTCAAGCGGCCGCCCAATGGCGGCAAACACCCTCAACTGCCCGCCACCAGAGCCACTGCAGCTCCAACACTGAACCGCGAACGCGGCACTCTCCACCAACGACCCCAGGCCAGCGACCAACTTCGTCGCCGCTGACGGTCAACCTATCGACGCCTGCACCCACATCATCAACAACCAAAGCTGGCGCGCACGCCAGCCCGACGACCTGCGACACACCCTAACCAATCGCCGCGACGGCGAGCCCATGGGGTTGCCCAGTCGATTCGGCCCCAAGTGCTTCGGACCAATGATCCGAGGCGAGAAGTACCCGCCAAACTTCAAGACGCAGAAGGAGATAGAAAAGTACGACCCCTCGTACGACCCCGCCGTCTGGCTCGATACATACCTCATGGCGATGGGGATCGCAAGCCACACCGACCTGCTAGCCGCCCGTTACCTCCCCCTAATGATGGAGGGGACATGCAGGCAGTGGATCAACACCCTCCCCCAGGATAGCATCGACTCCTGGGAGGAGATGCGCGACTCCTTCGTCAGGCACTTCGAGTGCTCCTACAGCCGCGCCACCACCATCGAGGACCTGGAGCGATGCGTCCAGGGACCCCGCGAGTCGACCCGCAACTGGGTCCAGCGGTGGCAAGAACTCTGGTACAACGCGGTCGGCATCCACCCGGACACCACGATCCATTGCTTCAAGACCTCGTGCCGCTACGAGCCTTTGGTGGCCAAGCTCAAGCGACATTCTCGCACACTCGACAACATACCGGACCTCCTCGAGATCGCCAAATGGTACGCGGAGGAAGATCCAAACCAGGAAACCGATGACGAGTCGGGAGGTCAACGCCGCACGAGCGGCAACGACAGCGGACGACGGTCCGACCTACGCTACAGCAACACTCGCCTCACCGGCAAGCGCCACAGTGACGGGCGAGTCGACTTCGTCGCCAACACCGGGCACGCACAACGCGAGCCCAAGAGCTTCCGCCGCGACGGAGGACAACGCCGCGACGGCGGCAACTACAAGGCCAAGCCAAGGTTCGACCCTGCGGCCCTCCTTAACCAACCTTGCGCGTTTCATAGCAGGGAAGGGAAGCCCGCAACGCACACAACCGCCGACTGCCACACCCTCAGGGAGATCGAGAAGGCATGGCGAGCACGGGAGGACCCCGACAACGACCCGCCAAACGGCGGAAAATTCGGCAAAGTGGCCGGCTCGCTCCATACCTTCATAGGTTTCAACATGAAGCGCGATAAGAAGGTCATCACCCGCGCCGTCGCCGTCAACGCGGTGGCTCAGGTGGACGTTCCCCAGTTCCTCAACTGGTCGGAGCAGCCCATCACCTGGAGACGCCAGGACCACTCGCCACGCATCGAGTACCCAGGCCGAGTCGCCCTGGTGGTCAAGCCCAAGGTCGGCGACTACTGGCTCCCCAAGACATTGATGGATGGTGGCAGCTCCATCAACATCCTGTACCTGGACACCTTCAGGCGGCTGCGGCTTCCGCAGTCGATGGTCGAGACAACTCACACCACGTTCCACAGCATCGTCCCCGGTCGGAAGGCGTACCCGATCGGCAAGGTCACGCTGCCAGTCACCTTCGGCATACCAGCAAACTTCCGCACCGAGCGGATCGTCTTCGAGCTGGTGCCCTTCGACAGCCCCTACCACTGCGTCCTGGGGCGCCAGGCGTTCGCCAAGTTCATGGCATCACCACATTACGCGTACAACGCGATGAAGCTCCCTGGGCCGTGCGGCGTCATCACCATCAACGGCGACCCAGACATGGCCGCCGAGTGCGAGGCCAAAGGAGCAGAGCTCGCCGACGCCGTCATCGCGGCAGAAACCAACCACGCCGATGAGCTCGCCAAGTACGCGAGCGGGGTCAACAACGACGACCCCACCATACTCAAGAAGCCCAACTTGGAGGGCGCAAACACCTCAACCTTCGAGGCAACGACGCACACTCGCACCGTCGAGCTAGTCCCAGGCGAATCCAGCCAGACGGTGACGATCGGGACGGGCATGAGCCTAGCTTAGGAAGGCGCGCTCATCGAGTTCCTCCGTGAGAACAGGGACATCTTCGCATGGAAGCCCTCTGACATGCCTGGTGTCCCTAGGGAGCTCGCTGAGCACAAGCTAAACGCCGACCCCAAAGTGTGACCCGTCAAACAGTCACTGCGGCCCTTCAATGAAGAGCACCGCCGAGCCATCGCCGAGGAGGTGCAGCGTCTACTCGCTGCAGGCTTCATCCGGCCAATCAAGTACTCCAAGTGGCTGGCAAACCCAGTCCTGGTCGAGAAGAAGAATGGGACCTGGAGGATGTGTATTGACTACACAAACTTGAACAACGCCTGCCCAAAGGAGCAGTTCGTCCTCCCGCGGATCGACCAAATAATCGATTCCACCGCGGGCTCGGAGTCGCTATGTTTCCTCGACGCCTACTCTGGGTACAACCAGATCAAAATGGCTGTCGAGGACGTGGAGAAGACGGCGTTCATCACGCCATTCGGAGCCTTCTGCTACACCGCCATGACCTTCGGCCTCAAGAACGCCGGGGCAACCTACCAGCGGTGCATGCAAGAGTGCCTCGCGAGCCAAATTGGCCGCAACATCCACGTCTACATCGATGACGTGGTCGTAAAGTCCGCTCGCTAGGGTGACCTACTGGCCGACCTGGCGGAAACGTTCGCCAACTTGCGAAAATACAAGATAAAGCTTAACCCAGGCAAATGCACCTTCGGTGTACCAGCAGGACAACTATTGGGGTACGTCGTCTCCAAGCGAGGGATCGAGGCAAACCCCACCAAGATCGACACGATCGCCCGACTCGGCAAACCCGAGTGCCTGCGCGACGTCCAGAAGCTGGCCGGGCGAGTAGCGGCTCTTAGTCGCTTCATCCCCCGCCTGGGCGAAAAGGCGATGCCCCTATACCGCCTGATGCGCAAGAACCCCACCTTCCAGTGGGACAAGGAGGCGGATGACGCGCTTCGTGACCTCAAGAAGGTGCTACTCGCCGCACCGCTACTCGCTGCCCCCACTAACAAAGAACCCATGCTGGTTTACGTCGCGGCTTCCGAGCGCGTCGTCAGCGCCGTCATGGTCGTCGAGCGACCGGAAGAAGGAAAGGAGCGCCCAGTACAGTGACCGGTGTACTACATCAGCGAGGTCCTCACCGAGTCGCGCCAGCGATACCCGCAGTACCAGAAGCTGGTGTACGCGGTCTTCAGAGCACAGCGGCGCCTGCCGCACTACTTCCAGGAGCACCCGATCACGGTCGTCTCCTCAGCACCGTTGCAAGACATCATCCGCAACCGCGAGGCGACCGGGCGGGTCGCCAAGTGGGCTGTCAAGATCGGCGTCCACAACATCAAATACGAGCCACGAAAAGCGATCAAGTTGCAGGCCCTAGCGGACTTCATCGCCGACTGGGAAGAGGCCCAGCAGCCGGAGAAGCTGCCATACCTCCATTACTGGAGCCTGCACTTCGATGGCTCCAAGAACGCGGACGGCGCAGGAGCAGGGATCGTGCTAACTTCACCGAAGGGCGACAAGCTACGCTACGTCCTCTGCCTCGACTTCACCCCCTGCACCAACAACATGGCCGAGTACGAGGCCTTACTCCACGGCATGCGAGCTGCCAGGGAGATGAATGTCAACTGCCTACGCTGCTACGGAGACTCCGACCTCGTCGCTGGGCAAGTCGCTGGCACATGCGACGCCGTCTCCCCCACCATGGCGGCGTACCGCCAAGCAGTGGACAAGCTGGGCGGACACTTCGCAGGCTACTCCGTCGAGTGGATTGACAGGCGGAAGAACGAGGAGGCCGACGCACTCTCTCGCATCGGGTCGGCTCGACTCGCACCACCCGCCGGCGTATTCCTCGACACGATCACCAAGCCATCAGTCTCTCCCCCGAGGGAGATCGACATCGGAGTCCCGTTACAACCGGAGACAGCCCTGGTCGCACTCGTCACCGAGCCAGACGACTGGACCAAGCCCTACGTCGCCTACCTGGAGGCCGGCACCTTGCCGGCAGACGAGACGGACGCTCGGATGATCGCACGCCGATGCAAGTCCTACACCATCATCGACGGCAAGCTCCACAAACGCAGCGTCACCGGCGTGTTCCAACGCTGCGTCCAACCCGCCGAAGGACGCAAGATCCTCCACGACATCCACTCCGGCGACTGTGGCCACCACGCCGGAGCCCGCTCTCTGGTCGCCAAGGCTATGCGGCATGGCTTTTACTGGCCCACCGCACACGCCGATGCCGTCGACATTGTCCAGCGGTGCGCCGGGTGCCAGAAGTACGCAAACCAGACGCACGTGCCAAGCTCAGCGCTCAAGACAATCCCCATCACCTGGCCATTCACCGTGTGGGGCATGGACATGGTAGGCCCCTTCAAAAAGGCTCCCTCCGGCTACACCCACCTCCTGGTCGCGGTCGACAAATTCACAAAGTGGGTGGAGGCCAAGCCAGTCCGGAAATGCGACGGGAAGACCGCTACTAAATTCCTACGCGAGCTCATATATCGCTACGGGTTCCCAAACAGCATCATCACGGACAACGGCACCAACTTCACCAAAGGAGCCATGGCCGAATTCTGCGAAGAACACCACATCCGGCTCGACCTCGCATCAGTCGCCCACCCGGAATCCAACGACCAGGCGGAACGGGCCAATCAAAGCATCCTCCACGGCCTGAAGCCGCGACTCCAAGTACCACTCGAGCGCACCGCCGGGTGCTGGGTCGAGGAGCTACCCTCCGTCATCTGGGGCATCCGCACCTCGGTCAACAGGTCAACAGGATTCACCCCCTTCTTCATGGTGTACAGCGCCGAGGCAGTCATGCCCACCGACCTTGAGCACGACTCGCCAAGGGTCGTCCAGTACACGGAGGCTGCAAACGAACTCGCCCGCCAGGATGGAATCGATCAACTCGACGAGGCACGTGACCTCGCTCGGCCGCGCACCGCCATCTACCAGCAGGGACTCCGCCGTTACCACAGCCGGCGGGTGAAAACTCGCACCTTCCAAGAAGGCGACCTGGTGTTGCGCCTCATCCAGGACAAGAAGGGCATGCACAAGCTTTCCCCTCCGTGGGAGGGACCATTCGCCATCGGGCGAGTACTCGGCAACGACGCCTACTACCTCATCGACGTCTGCGGGGACGGCAAACTCGACGTCAAGCGACCATGGAATGTAAACCTCCTACGGAAGTTCTATTCCTAGAACTCCACATATGTACTCTCGCTATGAAATAAAAAGAATTGGTTACTGCAAATTGCGCCTACTCTCCGTGTCTTGTGCCACTCGCACTCGTAATAACAGCGTCAAGCTAACCGTAGAAGTCAACCTTTGGTACAACGATCAACACGGCCAAGTAGTGCGGTGCAAGAGCACTGGTCACCCCAGGTCTTGCATCGTCCACAAAAAACGCCTACCCGGAGCCCCATTGGAGTCGCCCAGCCCGACTGGCTCTACGAGCCAAGACAACTGCCTTCGCTTCTCACAGCGACCATGATCCTCCGCATCCTCGACATAGCGACTCGAACGGCCAAGTACCACGCTCGGGGACTGACGACCAGTTCATCGCGAGTGGCTCGGGAAAATGCCAAGTATGAGAGCATGCCCAGGACTCGCCACGCGACTTACCCAACGGGCCAGGCAGGAGTGATGCGCTCAAACCAACGCGCTAAGTCCTCACCCACCCTCGAGTCGCGCCTAGAACAACCAAGTACCACGCTCGGGGACTCGGCCACCCGACCTCGTTCGTGCAAGGGAAAATGGTGAAGTACAGAGCGCTCAAGGCAGGCGCCTTGCGACTGGCTCTCCGAGTCCGGGCGAGTCAACCACAATACCAAAACATTCAAAAACCACAAACACATCACACACGACGTAAACCCCATAAAAAGGGCGGACGCGCTCGGGGACTCGTTCTACCCTTAATAGGAAAACACATGACAAGTCACAAAGCAAACACGATATCTCATTAATAGCATGTCGCAATCATCCCAGAATACAAAATATGCCCAAACGGCAGATCTGCTACTAACGCCCCAAGGGAAACTACTCTATTCCGCAGGCTTCGACGATGACTCGCCAGCACCCTTGTGATTGCGGATGAATGACGTGTACGGGTTTGACGGGTACGTCATCAGCTCACCCACCATCGCCGCGCGGAAGGGCTGCTCGACCTTGAAGTCCCGGTGCTGCAGCTCGGGGTCGTTGGGCGCGACGACCGTTTCCTGGTAAGGAAGGAGGTCACTCATCGCCCAGACGCGCTCGGAGTACACCGCGGCACGACCCGTCAACTTGAGCACCTCGGAGATCTCCACCTCGCCAGTCGACGACGGGTAGCCACTCGTCACATCGTCCAGATCGAAGTCTTCTGGAAAATGAGCAAGCCCAAGGCTAAGCGCCGTCGCCGCTCCACGCCGGAACGCTGATCGCGTCATGAACTCAATGACCGACGGCGCCTTCTCCAAGTACCTCCACACCTCGACGAGGTCGCTGGGAATTACTTCGGTGGGCGATATCTCCTGGAGGTAGGCTCGGAGGCATGTCACCGACAACATCGCCGAGTCGACGAGCGTGGCCACACATTGCCGCGCGTCGAACAAGCTCGCCTCTTCCGCGCTATCAAGGATGCGACCTGCGGATAGAAGATAACAGTGAGTACATCGGATATTACGAAAAGACACATGCAATAGGCAAGGGCAGACAAACTCACCAATCAAGGGACGGGAGAGATCCGTGATGAAGCTCTGAAGAGAAGTATAGTCGTCCTGAAGCCCAGCAACAAGGGCGTCAGAAACTTTACGCTCTTCCGCGGCGGCCGTAACGGCGGCCTTGGCTCGACCATCCGCCGAACTCGCCTCCTCTTTCGCCTCCCTCAGCTCGCGCTCGAGCTCGGCGATCCGCTTCTCAGCCGAGCTCAACGCCGATTGAGCCGTTGCCAACTCACCCGCGGGGACAAGTCCCTGGCGAGCCTCCTCTGCCTTCGCGGCAAACGCCTGAAGCCCCTTATTCCCCTCTTGGACGGTGGCCAGTTCCTTCTCCGCGCGGTGTTTCGCCGCCAATCGGTCAGCTGACTCACGTTGCAGACCCTGCACACAATCCAAACAGTTAACCAAAGTGAAATCCTAAGTGCCCACCCGCTGAAATTCAGCGAGTACGCACTCGGGGACTGGCAATCAAGAAATCCTAAGTGCCCACCCGCTGAAATTCAGCGAGTGCGCACTCGGGGACTGGCAATCGAGAAATCCTAAGTGCCCAACCGCTGAAATTCAGCGAGTGCGCACTCGGGGACCGGACGCGAAAAATAACAACAAGACACTAAAAGAATCAGACCGCTGCAACTCACCGGCCTAACCCTCGGGGACTGGACATACCTGGATGGCTGCGCCAAGCATGCCGTGAAGTTGTATCGCATCCACGGACGCGAGGAGAGCCGGCGTGTGCCCACGACGCTGCTCGACCTCCGCGTCGGCGACCCCAGGTGCACGGCTCGAGGGCGAGGTCCCACTCGCTGTAGCCGACCTGGCCATGAAGCGCGGGAACGTGGCGATGGAGGCACCGACACCAAAGGAGACCAGCTTGGTCACCCCAGGCGAGGGAGCACCCTCCTTCATGGGTACGGCCGCCTCCATTGCGGGTTCATTCGGCGCGACCGCCGTGTCGTCGGAGATCGTGACGACATTGTCGCCCTTGGCCTTCTTGGCGCCATCTGCAGGGACGACGACTTCGTCCGCCTTCCTGTTGCGGGAAGGATCCTCCTCGCTGACGACAGGTGGCACCTTAGACACGGTCGGGTGGCCTATCTTCTTCGCTCCGGTCCTGTAAATCGATCGTGTGAGCGAGATAATTCAAGCTGCTATGAAAGACAAAAGTAGGTGAGCGAACTCACTTGGCGACCGGAATGAAGCGTAGCCCCGTGTGGATGCCGGCCGGCTTCTCCAGTTTGGGGCCCAGTCGGCGGCTGAGGCCCATCTCCAGGACGTCGTGTGCCTAAGACACGGACAGCTTCTTCGTCGTCGAGGCTGCAACGGGAGTTTCTGGGACATCTTCGGCAGGAGCTTCCCTACGAGGTGAAGTCGCCGCGGCCGGGGCGGTCCCTAGCCCAGAGACTGCAGCGAATGGCAGAGGCATCAAGGCCAGTGGCACCTCGACAGCAGCCGTGTCCAGCGCGGCTGCCGTCGGTGGCGCCTCGTCCTTAGCCGGGCTGGGGGCGTCGGAGCTGCTCGCCGAGTGCGGTGGCGAGGCCGGCCTCATCGGCTTCGTTTTCTTCTTCGGAGGAGACTTTGCCTCCTCCTTCTCCTTCTTCTTCTTCTTCTTCTTCTTCGACGGAGTGGCCTGGCGGCGCGAGGTGGTCTCCGAAAGTTCGTCATCGTCATCATGACGCTCGAGGCTTTTACTCGCCTCAAGCTCACGCTGACACTGCCCGCGGGTCTTGCGGACCAGCGGGGCGACCTCCTCCTCGGACTCGTCGTCGCTGTTGCTCTCGTCGCTCCTGGTGTCGCCCTTGGCGGGAGGCGATTCGCCCATGTCCTAGACGGACGAGCTCGAATTCTCGTCGTCTGAAGGCGGGAGCCATCCTTCCACCACTTGGAATAGCTGCAATGAACACAAAATGAAATTAGAACGACCGCGACTGCAAAAACTGCGACTGCGAATGATGCGAGGTGACTTACCGTTGGGGCTGGATGCTTTGCGGTGTAGGGGGCGACCCCAGCCTTTGCGTCTAGGTACACCGCCTGGGTGATCTTCTTCAGTGCTGGGGTGTAGTCCTCGAGCTTCCACTCGGGGAGGCAGGACTTCGTCGAGTCCTCCCGGCCCGTGTATTGGTACATGTAGTGGTCGCGCCGAGCCAGAGGGACGAGCCGCCGCTCGAGCCAGCAGTTGTATAGGTTGATCGTCTGGAGGCCCTTCTTCTTCAGACCGCGGATGGTTTGAAGCATTTCATCCACGGCCATCCGCTGGTCGCTGGGGAGCTTGCCGACTTGAAGTTGGCGCGGTTCGGACCGGTTGGCGGAGTATCGTGGGATCGCCGTCTCGCCCTCCGGGGTCGCCTCGGCAACGTAGAACCAAGACTTCTTCCAGTCACTCGCCGCCTTGGCGGGCAGCATCAAGTCAAAGAACGAAGCCTTCGACTTCAGCTAGAATGTTAGGCCGCCCGCGGCAAGCATTGGGCCGCCCGCTTCCTCGCTGCTAATCCGTCCGTGGAACAGATCTTGCCATAGAGGGAAGTAGGGCCGGCAGCCCAAGTAGCACTCGCAGAACTCCACGAAGATGGCGAGATGCTCGATGCTGTGTGGACCCAGGTCTGACGGTTGGATCCCGTAGTAGGCGCAGAAGCGCCGGGAGAACAGGGACGTGGGGAATCCTAGCCCCCGTTCTAGGTGGCTGGTGAAGCAGATGAACTCCCCCTCGCGCGGGTTCGGGGTCACCTCTCCGGCCGCGGGGATGCGCCAGCAGCCGGCGCGCAGGATCCCGGCCTCCTCAAAGGAAGCCAGTTGCACCCTCGTACACTTAGATCTACCCCAAGGTTCGGTGGAGAGGGCCATGGCGGAAGGATTTGTGTGGGGGGGGGGGGGGGGTCGGAGGATTTTGGGTCGGCTGGATCGCGATGCGAAGGAAGGTGATAATGCGTGCAATCGGAGGAAATGGCGAGAAGATGGTTCTCTGATCACCTGCCATTCCCCTTATATAGCGGTTGTTACCCGCCAAGTCAGGGAGCCGTTACTACGCGGTGATTACGCCAAAATTTACCGTTGGATTACCCCAACGGCTAGTTTGACCATGATTTAACGGTCCAACTTCAGCCACTCGGCTCGCCGATCCGATCACTATGACACTGTTTCGCCGACTCGATTCGCCGAAGCTGCGATCAGGATGACTAGTTTTCTCCTTTATACAGGAGCCCGCCGACGATTCGACTGGATGTCTACTCTGAAGCCGCATACTCCGACTGCCAGCAGCCACCTACGCCTAATCGACGACGGCCTCGGGGACTACTGATGGGGATGAGCCTACCGGGGTATACCCAGCAGGACGTTTCCGACTGGCCCAGGAACTGGCGAGTGGGCCTGCAAGGCGGCGACTGGATCAAGGCCCGGCGTGGATCCAAGCGACTAGAAGCTGAAGGCCCAGGCGAGTAGATAGGCCCAGTCGAGTTAGGTTAAACGAGTACCGAAGCCTTAACTGATTCGGTTGAGATATGTAAACCCTAGGGGAGGTGAGCTTATATAAACCTCCCTGTAGGGCGTGTAGAGATACGTTCCATCATACACCCAAGCGACTCGCCGCCTAGCCGCCGATCTCGCCCCTTGTACCACCATCATAATACAATCTAGCAGGAGTAGGTCTTTACCCTCCGGGAGGCCGAACGTGGGTAAACCCCTGTGTCTCCGCCCTCATCTCGCACCACAGATGGCTGGCCGCCCTTGACCCTCGTTCTACTACTCGCTGCCGATTGCAGCATCTGCCGTGACCATTCCCACGACAGGCGTCTAGGGTTGAAGGAGTGGGGGGGGGGGAGGGGTGCGCCCCTGCCCACCTTATATAGGGGGCTGGCCGGCCCCCTTGGCCCCTCCTCCAAGCCCTAGGGCGGCGGCCCCAAGGGTTGGAGTGGGGGGCAAGTATCCTCCCTCCTTCTAGAAGGGTTCCCTAGGGTTTACCCTAGGGTTTGGCCGGCTGGGACTATGGGGCCTTGTGCCCCTGGCCCAAAGCGGCCAGGGCACTCCCTCTTAGGCCCATGCAGACCTCCAACAAGTGGGTCCACGTTGGTCCCACTCCGGAAGCTTCTAGAACCTCTCGGTACAATACCGAATACTCCGAAACAATTCCGAAATCCAAAAACTGCTTTCCTTTATATGAATCTTATTCTCCGGACCATTCCGGAACCTCCCGTGATGTCCTGGATCTCATCCGAGACTCCGAACAAAAAAACATAAACCAATTATCCATTCTATCCTAGCGTCGAGGCACGTTAAGGGTGTGACCCTACGGGTTCGAGAATATGCAAACATGATCTTTTATCAATAATCAACAGCGGGATCTGGAAACCCATATTGACTCCCACATATTCATCGATGATCATATCGGATGAACCACGATGCCAGGATTCAATTAATCCCATATATATATTCCCTTCGTCACACGATATTTTACTTGCCCGAGATTCGATCGTTGGTATCGACATACCTTGTTCAATCTTGTTCGCAGCAAGTACTTTAATCATTCCGTAATCCGATATCACTTTGTGATTAACTCCTTAATCACGTGCTTGCAAGCGGTGTTGATATCGATTACCGGGTGGGCCTGAAGTATATCTCTCTGACTCGGGAGGGACAAATTCCATCTCGATACATACAACCCAACAGGTACTTTCCGATCACCTGAGAGACACCTTTATGATCACCCTCACATAGGATGATGTTTGATGACCTCAAAGCTTTCTTCCGATACCAGGGAGTTGCATTATCTCATGGTCTAAGGAATACAATATTTGACATAGGAAAAAGCTTCACAAAGATGAACACGATGACACGATCTAATTGCTCTGCTTGATTTGGGTCTGTCCATCATATCATTCTCCTAATGACATGATCTCAACTCATGTCTATGGTTAGGAAACCTTAACCATCATTAATCAATGAGCTAGTCCATAGAGGCGTACTAGGGACACGGTGTTTGTTCATAAACCACACAAGTATCAAAGTTTCAGCTTAATACAATTCTAGCATGGAATATAAACTTTTATCATGAACAAGAATTATAATAATAACATCTTTATTATTGCCTCTAGGGCATAATTCCAACAGTCTCCCACTTGCACTAGAGTCAATAATCTAGTTTACATCTGGAAACAATCTAACACCCATGGCATTAAGGTGCTGATCATGTTTTGCTCATGGAAGAGGTTTAGCCAACGGATCTGCGACATTCAGATCTGTATGTACTTTGCTAATCTTCAGATCTCCATCTGTTATATAATCTCGAATTATATGAAAATGGTGGTTGATGTGCTTGGTCTTTGGATGATATCTTGGTTCCTTAGCCAGTGCTATGGCGCCAGTGTTGTCGCACAATATCTCTAGTGGGTCCAAGGCACTTGGAACCACACCAAGCTCAGTGATGAAGTTCCTGATCCAAACTCCTTCACTTGACTCTTCTACAGCAGCCATGTATTCCGCTTCTACTGTAGATCCCGCGATCACGCTTTGCTTGCAGCTTCTCCAGCTCACAGCTCCTCCATTCAAAATATAAATGTATCCTGTCTGAGATTTAGAATCATCCTTGTCGGTGTCGAAACTAGCATCGGCGTAACCTTTTACGACGAGCTGCTCATCACCTCCATAGACCAAGAACATTTCTTTAGACCTATTTAAATACTTTAGGATTTTCTTTACGGCTGTCCAGTGTTCCACTACTGGATCACTTTGGTATCTGCTCGTCAAACTAAGAGCATTGGACACATCCGGTCTAGTACACAGCATGGCATACATGATAGAACCTATGGCCGAGGCATAAGGCACTTTGCTCATAGTTTCTCTATCGTTTACCGTAGCCAGACACTGAGCCTTGCTCAATATCTTACCTGACAACATGGGAAATGAACCTTTCTTTGCTTTATCCATTCTGAACCTTTTCAGAACTTTGTCCAGATATGTACTTTGGCTTAAAGCTATTAGGCGTCTTTGTCTATCTCTATAGATTTTGATGCCTAATATATAAGCAGCTTCTCCTATGTCTTTCATTGAAAAACATTTATTCAAATAACTCTTCACATCGTTAAGCATACCAATGTCATTTCCAATAATCAATATGTCATCCACATATAGTACTAAAAATGTCACTGAGCTCCCACTCACTTTCTTGTAGATACAAGCTTCATAGCAATTTGGAAAAAATCCAAAGCTCTTGATCACTTGATCAAAACGAAGGTTCCAACTCCGAGATGCTTGCTTCAGTCCATAAATGGAACGCTGAAGTTTGCACACCTTATCAGCATCCTTAGGATCGACAAAACCTTCGGGTTGCATCATATACAACTCTTCATCAATGTTGCCATTGAGGAACGCAGTCTTGACATCCATCTGCCATATTTCATAATCATGAAACGCAGCAATTGCTAATAAAATCCGAATGGACTTAAACATCATTACGGGAGAGAAAGTCTCATCATAGTCAACACCTTGAACTTGTCGAAAACCTTTCACGACAATCCGTGCTTTATAACAGTAACATTACCATATGCATCCATTTTCCTTTTGAAAATCCATTTGCACTCAACGGCCTTTCGGTCGCTAGGAGGGCCCACCAAAGTCCATACTTGGTTTTTGCTCATGGATCCCAATTCGGATTTCATGGCCTCTAGCCATTTCTCAGAGTCTAGGCTCATCATTGCTTCCTCATAGTTCGCAGGTTCACTGTTGTCTACTAACAAGACAATTAAGATAGGGTTGCCGTACCACTCAGGAGGGGCACGTGACCTTGTCGACCTGCGACGTTCAGCAGTAGCATCGCCCGAAGTTTCATGATCCTCGTCATTAGCTTCCTCTCTTGTTGGTGCAGGCGGCACTGGAACAATTTTAGGTGCTGCGCTACTCTCCAACTCGAGAGAAGGTTCAATAACCTCGTCTAGCTCTACCTTCCTCCCACTCACTTCTTTCGAGATAAACTCCTTTTCAAGAAAGGATCTGTTCTTTGCAACAAACACTTTGCCTTTGGATCTGTGGTATAAGGTATACCCAATCGTTTCCTTAGGGTATCCTATGAAGACGCATTTCTCCGCTTTGGGTTCGATCTTGTCCGGCATCAACTTCTTGACGTAAGCTTCGCATCCCCAAACTTTAAGAAACGACAACTTAGGTTTAGCACCAAACCATAGTTCATACCGTGTCGTCTCAATGGATTTAGATGGTGCCCTATTTTAAGTGAATGCAGCGGTTTCTAATGCATAACCCCAAAATGATAACAGCAAATCTGTAAGAGACATCATTGATCGCACCATATCTAATAGAGTTTGATTCCGGCGTTTAGACACACCATTGCGCTATGGTGTTCCGGGTGGCGTGAGTCACGAAACGATTCCGCTTGCTTTAAGATGCGTGAGAAAATCATAACTCAAATATTCACCTCCACGATCGGATCGTAGAAATTTAATTTTCCTGTTATGATGGTTTTCCACTTCGTTCTGAAATTCTTTGAACTTTTCAAACATTTCAGATTTATGTTTCATTAAATAGATATACCCATATCTACTTAAGTCATCAGTAAAAGTGAGAAAATAGCGATATCCACCGCGCGTCGAAACACTCATTGGTCCGCATACACCAGTATGTATGATTTCCAACAAGTCCGTTGCTCGCTCCATCATTCCGGAGAACGGGGTTTTGATCATCTTGCCCATGAGGCACGACTCGCACGTGTCAAATGATTCAAAATCAAGAGACTCCAAAAGTCCATTAGAATGGAGTTTCTTCATGCGTTTTACACCAATATGACCTAGAGGGCATTGCCACAAATAAGTTGAATTATCACTATCTACTTTGCATCTCTTAGCCTTAATGTTATGGATGTGTGTTTCATTGCTTTTGAGATTCAGAAGAAATAAACCATTCACAGCAGGTGCATGACCATAAAAGATGCTATTCATATAAATAGAACAACCATTATTCTCCGATTTAAATGAATAACCGTCTTGCAATAAACACGATCCAGATATAATGTTCATGCTCAACGCAGGCACATAATAACATTTATTAAGGTTTAAAACTAATCCCGAAGGTAAAACTAAGGAGAGCGTGCGGGCGGCTATCACATCAACTCTTGATCCATTGCCAACGCGCATCATCACCTCAACCCTTGCTAGCCGCCGTCTATTCCATAGCTCCTGTTTCGAGTTACAAATATTAGCAACTGAACCAGTATCAAATACCCAGGCACTACAACGAGCGCTAGTAAGGTAAACATCAATAACATGTATATCAAACATACCTTTAATGGTGCCAGACTTCTTGTCCGCTAAGTATTTTCGACAGTTGTGCTTCCAATGACCCTTGTCCTTGCAATAGAAGCACTCAGTGTCCGGCTTAGGTCCAGACATGAGCTTCTTCTCAGCGGGGGCAACGCGCTTGCCGCTGCCTTTCTTGAAGGACTTCTTTGCACCCTTAACTTTCTTAAAGCTAGGCGGCTTGTTGACCATCAACACATGATTATCTTTCTTGATATCCACCTCCGCAGCTTTTAGCTTAGCGAAGAGCTCAATGATCGTATCAGTGGAACCAATCTGATTGTGAGTAACTACAAAACCTTTGTAGCTAGGAGGGAGTGATTGCAGAACTCTGTCAATCTTGAGCTCTTCTGGAATCTTGCAGTACAGTTGCTCAAGACATTGAGTGTAGCTCGACATCTTAATGGTGTGCTCACTAACGGAACTCCCTTCCTCCATCTTGCCGTTAAAGAATTTCTCAGAGATCTCATATCTCTCAGAACGGGCCTGAGTCTGAAACATGGCTTTCAGTTCCTCAAGAATCTCGAAGGGCCCGGCGAACTCCTCAAAACGATTTTGAAGGTCCGATTCCATAGCAAAAAACATGGTTCTCTTAATCACACCATAATCATATTTGCGCGAGGTATAAACAGCTTTTTCATCAGCCGGCGCATCTATAGCAGGGGCGTCACCTAGCGCTTTCTCAAGGACATAGTCCTTTTGTCCGCCAGCGAGAATGATTCTCAGATTGCGGAACCAGTTGGTGAAGGTAGAACCATTGTCCTTAAGCTTTTCTTTCTCAGCAAAAACGTTGAAGTTGAAGTTGGACTTAGCCATTTGATCTATAAAATTTGCAAGTACAATTTAGACTATGTTCATGATAACTAGTTCAACTTAATCAAATTACTAGATGAACTCCCACTAAATTCAACATCCCTCAAGTTGTTTAGTGAACATGATCCAAATTCACCACACCTAATCCGATCTTCACGAGAAGAGATGTGGTTTCAATGGTGGACAACAAGGTGTCGATCATATCATTCATATGACTCATGCTTAACCTTTCGGTTCGTGTGTTCTGAGGCCATGTCTGTACATGCTAGGCTCGTCAAGTCAAACCCAAGTATTTCCGCGTGTGCAAAATTGGCTTGCACCCGTTGTATGCGAACGTAGAGTTTATAGCACCCGATCATCACATGGTGCTTGAACACGACGAACTTTCGCAATGGTGCATACATGGGGAGAACATAGTTTTATCTTGATCTTTAAGTGAGGAACATCTTATAATGCTACCGTCGCGATCTAAGCAAAATAAGATACATAAAAGGATAAACATCACATGCATATAATTTTATGTGACATGGTATAGCCAATCTCCGCGCAATGATCTCCATCTTGTGCGTTCCAGCATGATCTCCATCACTCCACCATGATTGCCTCCACCACGAATAGCAACTACAACTATTGCTAACTACTTAGCGATAAAGTAAAGCTATTACATGGAGTATAAGAAGTTGACACACAGGTCATACACAATTATAAAGACAACCATATGGCTCCTGCCGGTTGTGTACTCATCGACATGCAAGTCGTGAAATATTACAAAACATGATCATTGCATACAACATACACATCATATCTTGGGCCATACCATATCACAAAACACTCCCTGCAAAAACAATTTAGACGCCTCTACTTTGTTGTTGCATGTTTTACGTGGCTTATGGGAGTAACAAGCTAAGAACGATTCTTACCTACGGAAAGCCACAACGGTGATATTATGGTTGCCAACATCCGGTATAAATCCCATGACAACTATAGTGAGAGAAACTGGCATCCACCAGCCGCATGTGTGGAACAAGCCACACGTCAAGTGCGGAGCCGGTCTCGCGAACGAGGTCGCGTAAAGTTGGCCTGGACCGCTTCGATCTCACTATCCCGCGTCATAATAAGTATACAACAAGAGGCTTGCAACAGAAAACATCAACGCCCGCAACAAGCATGTTGCGTTCTACTCGTGAAACACATCTACGCATAGATCTAGCTCTGATACCACTGAAGGGTTTCACAGCATAGTAAATCAAAAAAATTCTACGGATGCAAACGGGAAAGCCAAGATCTAATCTAGGAGATGCAATCAACGAGAGGGATATATGAGATCTTCATATCTTTGAACAAATCGCACAGCGGAAACGTTCAACAAAACATGGGTGATGTAGTCGAACTAGCCTTCTCCTCCTGGCGATCCGATCCGATCCAAAGCCGCAAGTGGCGACGCCTCCGAGGGATGCACACATACGGTGCCACGACGTCTCCTCCTTCCTCGGTCCAGCAAGTGGGGTGGAGAGATAGATTGGATCTACAGCACGACGGCGTGGTGCAATGGTGGAGAGTTTCTGCGGCAGGGCTTCGCCTACGCGCAGTCGGGAGAGAGAGAGATCCGGAGAGCAGCAGGTAGGCGGCTAGGGTTCAAGGAGGGGTGGGAGGAGGGTGCGCCCCTTCCCTCTTTATATAGAGGGCTGTCCGTCCCCCTTGACCCCTCCTCCAAGCCCTAGGGCGACGGCCCCAAGGGTGGAGTAGGGGGCAAGTCTCCCCCCTTTCTAGAAGGTCCCCCTAGGGTTTCCCTAGGGTTTTGGCCGGCTGGGCCTATGGGGCCTTGTGCCCCTGGCCCAATGCGTCCAGGGCACTCCCTCGTAGGCCCACTCCCCCCTCCGACAAGTGGGGCCACGTTGGTCCCACTCCGGAAGCTTCTAGAACCTTCCGGTACAATACTGAACATTCCGAAACAATTTCGAAATCCAAAAACTGCTTTCCTTTATATCAATCTTATTCTCCAGACCATTCCGGAACCTCTCGTGATGTCCTGGATCTCATCCGAGGCTCCGAACAAAAACTCATAAACCAATTATCCATTCTATCCTAGCGTCGAGACACGTTAAGTATGTGACCCTACGGGTTCGAGAATATGCAGATATGATCTTCTATCAATAATCAACAACGGGATCTGTAAACCCATATTGACTCCCACATATTCATCGATGATCATATCGTATGAACCACGATGCCAGGATTCAATTAATCCCATATATATATTCCCTCCGTCACGCGATATTTTACTTGCCTGAGATTCGATCGTTGGTATCGGCATACCTAGTTCAATCTCGTTCACAGCAAGTACTTTACTCATTCCGTAATCCGATATCACTTTGTGATTAACTCCTTAACCACGTGCTTGCAAGAGGTGTTGATATCGATTACCGAGTGGGCCCGAAGTATATCTCTCCGACTCGGGAGGGACAAATCCCATCTCTATACATACAACCCAACAAGTACTTTCCGATCACCTGAGAGACACCTTTATGATCACCCTCTCATAGGATGACGTTTGATGACCTCAAAGCTTTCTTCCGATACCAGGGAGTTGCATTATCTCATGGTCTAAGGAATACAATATTTGACATAAGAAAAAGCTTCACAAAGATGAACACGATGACGCGATCTAATTGCTCTGCTTGATTTGGGTCTGTCCATCATATCATTCTCCTAATGACATGATCACATTATTAATCGACAACTCATGTCTATGGTTAGGAAAGCTTAACCATCATTAATCAATGAGCTAGTCCATAGAGGCATACTAGGGACACGTTGTTGTTCATAAACCACACAAGTATCAAAGTTTCCGCTTAATACAATTCTAGCATGGAATATAAACTTTATCATGAACAAGAATTATAATAATAACATCTTTATTATTGCCTCTAGGGCATAATTCCAACAGTCCAGCTGCACTGCCGAGTGGTGTGCGTAGCCGGCTTGAAGGTGCCGCTGTGGTACTTGGATGGCCCATCAAACATCTGCTCGAAGGTGAATGCGTTCTTCCTCTTGTCGTTTGCAGCCGGTGCGCCTTGCACCGTGTTAACTTGCCTCTGGTGGTAGCGCGGGTTCTGCTGCTCAACCGGATGCTTGCCCTAGTAGCGGTTGTCGCTGCCATGCCGTCTGGACGATCTGACATCTCCTCCTTAGACAGCCTGCTTTTCTATAGTCGGCTTGGTGGGGACTGGCCGTCCTTCCACATTCACCCAGAGGGGCTTCTTCATTGCCGCGTCCGCGGTGGCGTACTGGTCAACGACGGTCATGAGCTCTGTCATGGTCTTGGGATCGTCACATAGCAGCCGGTGGCACAACATCGTGCCTTTGCAACACCCTTCGATGAAGAAACCGATTGCCTGGTTCTCCACCACCCCTTCACAGGAGTTGCGCAGCTAGGTCCAACGGGCGAGATACGCGCGATCCGACTCGCGGTCTCCCTGGACGCACAGAGAGAGATCGCGGGGTTTGCCCGGGCGCTTGTAGGTGTCGCTGAAGTTCCGGATGAAGACCTTCTCGAAGTCAGGCCAGGCGTTGATGATGTTGGGCGCCAGACTGTTGAGACAGGTTCTTGCCGAGCCGGTCAACATGAGGGGGATGTAGTGAACCGCCACGCGCTTGTTGCCATGGGCGATTCCGACTGTTGTGACATAGTTGGCCAGCCAGTCTTCTGGCTTCATGCTGCTATCGTACTTGGGGGTATCTCGTGGCAGGGAGAACTTGTCGGGGAAGGGCTCCTTCCAGATGCGTGGCCCGAAGCACACTGGGCCGGTTGCGTCTTCCTCCTTCGTGAGGCGAGCTTGCGTCAGGAGGTCGATTCGGCCGTGCGCATCCGGCTCAACCGGGTTGGGCGCTCCCACCCGGCCAGTGAGGCGGCATGGGTGAGGGGGTGGAGGGGGGATCTGGCCAACCGGGGGTGGGTGGATTGTGGCACCTTGGTCGCCGCGGGGTTGGCTGCTGCCGGACTGGAGACGCTTGGAGCGTGGGGGTTGCTGGCCTGGAGAGGCGGAGCACTCGGTCTGGCGAGGTCCTCCCCGGCTGCTTCCACCCGGGCGGTTCCCTCTAGAGCTGGCTCCTGCCTCGAACACGATCCGAGCGGCCTCGGCCTGCTCGTCAGCCATGCGCAGTAGGTGCTACACCCACCGGAACTGGCGCAACATGTCCTCTCCCTCCAGGTGAGGTAAATCTTCCACGACAGCTCGTGCCGCCCGGACATTCTTGACTGTGGTGTCATACACGGGTGGTGGGAAGTACATGCGGGAGCCCGGCTTGATGTCTTTCTCGAAACGGGCGCCCAACTCTCCTCCTCGATGCTGCATGAAGCCCAGCCAGCTAGGATCTTGATTAGCCGGGGCGAGGCCATGGGCGCGGTGATACTCGCGGATGTTGCTCTCCATCTGGTACTTGGTGGAGGCCAAGCCATGAGCTTGCTAAATCAAGCGCTCTCGCGCCGCCTCGATCTTGGCCATTGCCTCTTCCGGGTTCTCCCCGAGGCCAACCGACTCGGTGAGTTCCTTGATGACCTCCTAGGTCAGACCTTCCGGGTTATCACGCAGCGGGGTGAACAAGCCGCCTAGGTCGCTGCCACACTCGAGAGGGGGACGACAGCCATGGCTGGAGCTGGCCATCATGACCTCCGCGCTGCGAGGCGCGACGAGCATGCTGCCGGCTGAGGCCAGCGGCTCGGCGAAGGAGACGATATCCTGAGGGAAACCCTACGGCACGGTGGCGACGTAGACGGGCAGGTCACGGAACAGCAGGACGGAGCCGCCTGCCGGGAAACTGGAACCGGCGAAGCAGCGAGTGTTGTCGATGACACATTCGAATTTGCCCAGTGTGAGCACGAGGCCGGAAGCCACGCGCTCGCCGGACGAGGTACGGGGTCCCGTGCGGAACGTCGCTCCGGTCGCTACCATCTTTGCCCCATGGTGGGCGCCAATTGTCATTGTTATGGGAATGGCAGTGCCTAAGCAGGCTAGATAGTGGTATGGGAGCAAGCAGGGAAGCGAGTAACGGCGTGGTAAGGTAACACCCCTCGTGGTGAGGTAACACAAGAAGTACCTAGGTTCAGGGCCCTCGTGGTGAGGTAACACCCCTCCTCCTGCCGATCCAACTAACTGGATGAACACACAAAGGGCTACAAGTGCTCCTTGAGCTGTATCTGTCCTAACTAGTAGAGAATGAGGGTCCAACCCTTGCTACGATGCCCCTGCCGCCTGATGACCCACAAGTATAGGGGCTGTATCGTAGTACTTTCGATAAATAGGAGTGTCGATCCCAACGAGGAGTAGAAGGTGCTGAACAGTGGTATGGAGCAGGAAATCCATGTGAATACTTAGAAAATGGTTTTTTAGTGGTTTTCTGACAAGGCAACAAAACAAAGAGCAAGTAACAAAAGTAAAAAACAAACGGAGCAAGTGGCCCAATCCTTTCTTAGCAAAGGACAAGCCGGTGGAAATACTTATAAGGACCAAACATTCTCGAGGACACATGGGAATTCTGTCAAGTGCTTTCGCTTCAAATAGCTGAGTACTCTTCTCTGGTGTTGTAAGTGTTGTGTGGGTGAACCTGTGCTAATGTACTGACCGTACTTGGACTAATACATACTTGTGATTAAACCCCCTGCAAACATCCGTAACTACAGGAAAGTAATTAAGATATAAATCTAACCACAACCTTAAACTCTAAGATCCTATGCTCCCTTGTGCAAAGGTGTCCTAACGGGGGTTCAGGTTTCTGTCACTCCGACAACCCCACAATTAGTAGCCAGATACACAATGCATTCCCCTAGTCCCATAAATGGTGAAGTATCATGTAGTCGACGTTCACATGACACCACTAGAAGAATAGCACCACAACTTAAATACTAAACCATTGAATAATAACTCATCACAGATTCACTACTAACAACATGACTTCTCCCATGTCCTCAAGAACTAAACGAACTGCTCACAAGACATCATATGGATCAAGATCAAAGATGATATGATAATGGATAACAATCTGAACATAAACAATAATCCAATGGTTCCACTCACAAGCATCAACTACAATAGTAATCAACACCGGGAGAATTTCCCCTAAGAACTAAAGCAATATCCAACACAATTGTTATAGCGGGACAGAGTGGTGATAATGGTGCTGGTGGAGATGATGGTGTGGATGATGATGATGATCCCGATGAAGCCTAGCTTGATGACGGTGTTGATGGCGACGGTCTCCTCTCTCTGGGAAGGAATTCCCCCGGCAGAAATCTGTCTGTCGGAGAGATCTTTCTCTCTCGGTGTTTTCCGCCCCCCAGAGGCAGCGGAAATCTATCTGTGGTCGCTCCCCTGGACTTAGGGTTTCGTAGGGAAGATATAGGCGAAGGGGCAGAGTCGGATGCCGGGCAGGTGGGCCACACCTGCCCTAGGCGCGGGGTCAGGTGGGACCGCGCCTAGGGGGGTGTGGGCCCCCTAAGGCCCTTCTTCGTCCCTCCTTCTGGCTCCCTCATTCTTCTGGAGAAATAATATGTTTCCATATTTTTCTGGTATTTTTCTGATCTTTGCGAAATTGTACCGAAACGCCTTCTTTTCCATCAGAATCCAGACTCCCGCAGTCCATCCTCCAGGAATCATCCAACATGCATAAACAGATGAAAAGCCATAAGTAATACCTCATAATAAGACAAATATCAATGAATAGAAGTAAATTATGATATAGAAAGGTGATGCAAATTGGGCGTATCAACTCCCCCAAGCTTAGACTTCGCTTGTCCCCAAGCGAATACTGAGCTCAGTAAACATGTCCACAGGTTTATGGAGTGATGTGTCGATAAAAGAATACGAACAAGAAGCATCACACTTACCATTGCACAACTCATAGAAGAAAGAAACTCACTATTATATAACTTAGCTTGTAACCAAGTACAACATTCACAATAGAGATGCATAAAGATAAATCAAAATTGGAATTGGCAAACTTGTTCTTGGTCAGAGAACACCTGGCAAACAGTTTCACAAAAGCTTTTTGTAGAAGTTTCAAAATAGGAACACTCTTTGCTCAAAAAGGTTTTTCACAAGTGAAGGCTTTCAAAGTAATACTCAATAGATAAGAGTTTTGTACAAACAAGGAAGATAAATAACATGATTGAATAAATCACCATATGAATGCTTGAAACACAACAACTCAAATGCTTGCTGGAGATAGAGAGGAACTAGGTTTTACTGACTCAAACTGGTAACTAGGAGAAAAGTCCCTTCATAGAGGGTAGCAGAGATTACAAGTCATAAAGAGCTTCCAAAAGATTATGGTACTTACTAGCTTTGAGCCATCATTGCCCCTATCATAAGCATCTTGAGATGATTAAGGTTAAAGTGAACAAAGATGGAGCATATGCTTGACAAAATATAAGTTGGCAATCTCATGTCCCTTGAATACGAGGGCCACTCCTCATGCTACTCAACTTTGGTCACAGGTAAGTTCTTGTCATTGTAAGTATTTGCATATCATTGAGAACCGCCAACGGGGTACCCCTTGCACATAGTACAGGAGCTTTCCCATAACCAAAATGACAAGGCAAGCAGACAATGAGCATCTCGGCAATCTTTTTATTTACTATGTGTATAGATTTTTATTGAGGATTCTTCATAGATGACTCACTATGGTGATGCTGCAAGTTTCCACCATGATTAAGAATGGCTTAGGCTAGCGGCCCAGGCGTTTCTCTAACACAGGATACAAACTCCATGGACTTACAAGTTCCCTATTTATTTCACACCGTTGACATCCATAGACAAAAGAGCACGATATCAACTGTGTACAGAGTACAAGCGCAATGTTGAAAACGTTCCCCGTGTCAGCACGGTTCTGCTAATTCCAACGTATAGATGCAAGCATATACAACTTCGATGTTCACAATGGTTCAAGTTTATTAGGGGCAAGTAAATAAGGTGTGTGATCAAGTTCGTGAGAGATTTACTAACTAGTTTTCACATAACAAAATACTTTTTAATTCTAAAGGTAGATGAAGCTTGAGAATTTTCTTGGAATAGAAAAAGTGCTACTAGGTAGATATGGTGGACACAAGTGGAAAACGTTTTGGTTCAAAGGATTTTGGAAACATGAGAAGTATGCCTTCTCAAAACAGGTTTTTGACTAGCAAGGCTGGGTAGCAAGCAAGAGAGTTGAAAGAAACAAGCAAACATACAAGTAATAAATCCAAACATGCAATCTTCCTTGAAGACACAAAAGAATCTCAAATAAAGAATACTAAGCTTATGATCCAACAAGAAAGAAAACAAATGATACAAAATACCTGTAAGCCTTTTTATTTGTTTCTTTTTCTCTTTCATAGTAATGCTACTGACCAGAACTTGGTTTGACAAAACCAATTTAGATCCACTTGATTATCCCAAAGTGGTGCCAATGCTGATCAACAAGATCCATCATATAATAGAGATTACAAACTAAAATAAGAAGTGCAAAAAGTAAAAGATGAGACTTCTCATTAACATTCCAATAAAGGTACTCACACCAAGGGATACAAAGATAATCAACTAAAGGAGAGATACTTCCACATGCGAACCAAACTATAAAATAACCTCTCTACAATAGATATGAATCCACTAAAAAGGTAAAAGATAAAAGATAATGGTGGTGATACCGCGGCACTCCCCCAAGCTTGGAACAAGCTAAGGGGATTCCAAACCTGATAACGAATTACTCCTTCGGTGGTGGTGGTGTTCTCTTGATAATCTCCTCAATAAGTTTCTTCAAATCCTCCATATCGAAGATCAGAGTACGAATTATGCTCAATGCAGCCCATGATCAACTCGGACTGAGGATCCTAGTCCTTGTTATTCTTTCTCCATTCTTCCAAATTAGAGTGTTTCTTCCCTGCACGGTTAGAACAAGGGGTACTAGGAGGAAGTGTGCGTGGAGAGAGAGTATGACGCGGAGTTTTCCCTGCTTTATACATCTGTGCTATCCTCCTAAGCTGGGTAGGTTGTGCCACCAAACCAATGCTTGCGACGGTAGCGCGGGTGTCCGGATGCTTGTCCTCCTCCATGTCTCCTTCATAACCTACCAAAATCTCCTTCTCCTTGGGGTTCTTCTTCCTCGGGCTTCTTGCCTTTGTCGTTGGCGGAGGCCATGGTGCTCTAAACTTGAGAAAATTTCCTGACAGAAACAGATTGAAACGAAAACACGATGAGAACATGATGCACAAACCTCGGGGGATCCGGGGGGTTATATATTACGAAGTTTCAATGCATAAGGAAGGTTTTGACATGGAAACAAGGCGGAGACGGAGTTCGAGGGGGGGGGACACCCCCCTCAGGCGCGGTCAGGATGGGCCTGCGCCTGGGGTGGGGTTTGTCCACCTCGGGCTCCGTTTCCTCTTTAGTTTCGTCTCATAACTTCCCTTATGTATTAAAAACATCAAAAATATAAAAATATTGGTGTTTCACGAACCTTCTGTTTCACCCCTTTTACCTATTCAAAGACGAACTCTGCAGATTCCTTTTCTCTTTCTCCTGAAAATTTCCCTTAGTCAAAACCCTTTCACAAACTCAATGGCAACATTAGGATAAGAAAAAACAATAAACCTTTGGTAAACACTTCAACTGAAAACCCATGAAAACAAAAGCTTCTGTAAGAGGCAAATGCAAATGATGGCAGAAATCTGTCAAAACAGACCAGCAGGTAAAGATTGATTTTTTCGAAGACCTTCTGTTGCTCAAATCAAAAAGTGCAGAACAGATGAAAGTTGGGTAACAACTTGGAGAACAAGCACATGAAAATGCAACTCCATCCGAAGTACTGAGCTTCCTCACGAATTTTTACAATGTAGCACAAAAAATCTGTCCCAGGACTGCCACTTTTCACAACTCCTCTACTTCACAAAAGTAGTTGAACTTGACACAAAAACCAAAACAAAAAGGATAAGGAGCGGTTATTACTGGAGTAATAACTTCCAAGACTCGACAAAACTCTTGGGTTATCTCCCAACAAGTACTTTTCTTTAATGCCTTTAAGTTAGGCTTGAAACTTCCAAAAATGCTCACAAAGGAGATATATATTTGAAGTGAAAGAGAGCATCAAGAAGAAAATAACCAACACACTTGAGTCTAACCCACTTCCTATGCATGGGGGTATCATGGGAAAACGAATTGTTGAAACAAAATACACAAGCATAGGAAGACAAAATAGATGCAACTTTAAAGCTTTCAACATAAAACGGGGAAACTTAACATCATCGAGATGCATAAAACCATGTTTCCCTCTCTCAAAATAAATTTCAGTAGCACTTTGAATAAAGTTTGACAATGTAACTGTCACTGGAAACAACTTTATCATCAGAATAAGCATACTTACAGTCATCAAAAAGAGGTCCAAGGTCATAAACCGGATCAATAGAAGCAAGTTGTTCCATCCTGAAATCTTTATTAGGCAAGCTATTTTCACAAGGAGCTTTAGCAAATTTGGAAAACTTAAACTCATAAGAATCTCCATCAAACTTAGTTAAAAAAAATTCCTTCTTACAATCAATGATAGGACAAGTTTTGCTAGCTGCTGAATTAAGCACTAGAAAATCAACAGGATATTTAATCTTACCACAAAGAACCTCCACATCTCTTATAATGCTAATGGGGCAAATGGTCTCCTTATTAGCAAGGTGAATAACCACATCAATGTCCTCAAGCTCACATGGACCAATCTCATGCATAATTTCCCTATAAAGCTCATAAGGAATAGCACTAGAACTAGCACCAATATCACATAAACCATAGTAGCAATGATCACCTATTTTAACAGAAAGCACATGAACACTAGATTTTCTAGCGTTACTAGGATGGGAGATAATATTAGAAGCGTCTTCACAGAAGACAATATGCTCATCCTCTATATTTTTAGTGATAGTGTCTTTCACAATAGCTACCACAGGTTCATCACTCACATGCTTACCGGGCTCCACAATTTTCATTGTACCTTTGTTATTTGCACTAATAATCATAGAATACTCCTTTACCTTAGCTGGGAAAGGCATTTTCTCAACATGAGGTTTAGGCACAATATGATTAGTAGTACAAACCCGAGTACTCCTAACTGGAACATGACTATACACCATCTTTATAAGGAGCATGGTACTTATTCCACATCTTCTTGGGAATTTCAATGTAAGAGGCAAAGGCCTTAAAACAGTTGGCAATACTTTGGGAATCAAGACCAAACTCATTGATAATATCACGGAAGTCATCAGTTCCCATAAAAGATTTAATGCATTCATAATCATAGTTTATACCTGACTTTCTTCATTTGTCATTCTCCCAAGCTTCAGTGTTATCTTGAATACAGTCTAAGAGATCCCATTTAGCTTATTACTTCATACGTGTGAATGATCCAACACAAGAAGCATCTAGTAAATCTTTATCATGAAGATAAATCCAAGCATAAAAGTTATTGAGAATAATATTGTTAGGGAGTTCATGAATAAGACATTTAAGCATTAGTAACTTCAATCTCCCCCAAGCTTGAGCTGTGCTCTCTCCATCAAGAGGCCAAAAGTTATATATAAGATTTCTATCCTTATGAATCTCACTAGGAGGATAAAATTTAGAGTAAAAGAGAGATGCCATCTCCTCTCGTTCCATGGATTGTCCATTCTTCAGCAGCTTATACCATTCTTTAGCTCTCCCTTTCAAGGACATGGAAAGTAACTTCTTCTTCACTTATTCAGCTTATACCTGCACACTTAAACAACCCGCATAATTCATGGATAAAAAGCAAGTGATCACCAGGATGGACAGTTCCATGCCCAAAATAATAATTATCCATAACACGATTAACAATACTTGTTGAAGGGAATATGCCCCGAGAGGTAATAATAAAGTGTTTATTATGTGTATTCCAAGTATATGATAAATGTTTATTTTGCATGCTATAATTGTATTAATACGGAAACATTAATACATGTGTGTTTAATAGACAAACATAAAGTTCCTAGTTATGCCTCTCTCATAAACTAGCTCATTGATTAACAAGATGATCAAGGTTTCCTAATCATGGACATTGGATGTTGTTAATAACGGTATCACAACATTAGTGTAATGGTGTGATGAACATTCATCCGAAGTATAGCATTACGATCAAAGTCATTGAGTTTATATTGCTATAACAACTTACGAAGTGATCCTAATCCTTAGACCATGAGATCATGTCAATCACTAACACGGGAAGAGTTTCTTGATAACATCAAACATCACACCGTAACAGGGTGATTATAAAGATGGATTCAGAACTAATAAAGTGTTATCTTGATGCTCATGGATCAAGAGTGGAATTTGTTCATCCCAATGACGGATAGATATACTCTGGGCCCTCTCGGTGATATCACGTTGATTAGCTTGCAAGCAAGTGATTTGATCACTAGAATGTTATATCACGAGAACGAGAAAAGAGTGCATGTCAGTAACGAGATCAAACTAGGTATGGAGATACCGATGATCGAATCTCGGACATTTAATATATCGTGAAACAAAGGGATTAAGATACTAGCATAAAAGGTTCCGACGATCACAAGAAAGTTATCGTTGAATGTGTGGGAGTCAGTATGGGTCTCCAGATCCCGCTTCTGATTATTGATCCGAGAGGGGTCTCGATCATGTCCGCATTATTCACGAACCGTAGGGTGACACACTTAAGGGACACCGACATCCAATTGCCGAAAGAATGAACAAGCGCAGGAATTTATTGCACTAGATACCGAAATAGGTTTTCGGGTGAAATTGCATAAAGTGGTTATGCATGTGAAATCGAATTCTAGCAAGGGGTTATTTGTGAATGTTTGTCATTAAAGTAATTGACAAAAATCTGAATAAAATAAAAGAGTTTTATTTAATGAGAGTTCGCATTAAATTTGGTGGAAATTTAATGGGAATTTGAGTGGGTTTTTTGAGTGGAGAAAATTGAAGGGCCATTTTGTGAGTGGATTGTCCACCCACATGAATGAAGGAGGGGAGGGGGCAGCCCCCATGGCCGGCGGCCAACCCCTTGGGTGCCCCCCTCCTCCTATAAAAGGAGCCCCTCCTCTCACTTCTCACTCACACCTCCTCGTGAAGGATCTCTCTCCCCCTCTAGAATTTATCCCCCATGGTCTCGGACTAGCGAGATACATGTTCCCGGTGGCTATTCGCCAATAAAGAGTTGTGCTTCCGCTGCATCGCTGGAGCGAGGAGGTGCAGGTTGCTCGGTGCCTCGAACGTGTGTGCGAGCACGGATGCGCTGCTGATTTGCGGTGCTAGGACTTCCTCTCGATCTTGAGATCGTCAAGAGATCGTCTACATCAACCACGAGTTGAACCCGTTAAGCTTTGTCGGTCTTCAAGGGTATGTTCTCTACAGATATACATCCGCCCGTTGTTTGTATCTAATAGATAGATCTTGGTACATAGTTCACATCGTAGGAATTTTTTTGTTTTCTATGCTGCGAACCCTACAGTGGTATCAGAGCTGGATCTATGCGTAGATGCTTTACACGGGTAGTACACATATGAGTATGTGGGCGATGATGATCATGTTGTTGCTCCTTAGTTGTAATTTTGGATATTGGTGGCATAGTCGGATGAAGCGGCCCGGATAAACTTTACATGTCCTCGCACATGAGACCTGTTCCACGCTTGACATGCAACTAGTTTGCATAAGTGGCTAGCGGGTGTCTGTCTCTCCTACTATAGTCAATATCTATTTTGCAACGAGTTGTCAACAATTTGGTTATCCTCGTTGTGGTTCATGTTCGTAGGTAAGAACGGTTCTATCTCGAAAGCCCTAAACCACGTAAAACTTGCAATGGATAAATTAGAGGCGTCTAGTTTAGATTGTTGCTGGGCTAGTGTTATGATATGGTGATGTTGTAAGTAGAAGTATGAGATGATACTCTTACAACATACATAACGTGTAATATCCATAGACCTTGGACTTACACATATAGGTATGATAGTGATCATACCACGATGCACATGATAGAGATCATATGCGGGAACCATATCATTTCACTAATAAACATGTGATGTTTGATAGCATCTTATATTGCTTGTTTAGCTCTTTGTTAGCATAATAAGATGATCCCTCATTTAAATATCAAGATAAGAATGTGTTCTTCCTTTAGTATGCACCGATTATGTTTCGTCGCTCCAAGACATCACGTGATGATCGGGTGTTCTTGGATCCACGACCATATTTCGAGTGTAAAACAGTTACACACGCGAATACTAAGGTTCTAACTTGGCGAGCCTAGCATGTACAGAAATGGCCTCGGAACACGGACCGAAAGGTTAAGCATGAGTCATATAGTAGATATGATGCCCATTTGATGCTCGCCTTTGAAGCTATACCGACTCACGTGATGATCGGACTTGGTATAGTGGATTTGGTTCATGTAATCACCAAAAAGGCACGAGGGATGTCGTTTTTGAGTGGGAGTTCATTCGTAATATGGATTAGTTGAACTCAATCTATCATACACTTAGTCTAAACTTTACAAATTCTGTTGTAGATGGCACCACCTGCTTTTAACTTCAATGTGTTCATGGAGAAAGAGAAACTAGCAACAAACGGTAGCAACTTTACCGAATGGGCCATGAATTTGAGGATTCTCCTCTCTGCTGCACAAAAGCAATACGTGCGAGAAGCGCCACTAGGCCCCCCATATTTTGAGGATGCCCCTGACGAGGAGAAGAATGTCTATCAGACTCATTAGGAGGACCACAACTTAGTTCATTGCGGCAATTGTATGGGCTAGAGCCAGAACTTCGAAAGCGTTTCGAAAACGGCAATGCATTTGATACAATGGGTGAGTTGAAAATGATTTTCGACACACATGCTGCTGTAGAGAGCTACAACGCTTCAGAAAAGTTCTTTAGCTGCATGATGGAAGAGCACATCTCCGTTAGTGAGCATGTACTCAAGATGTCGGGTTACACCGATAAGCTTGTGTCCTTGGGAATAACGATTCCCATTGACTTAGGCATCCATCGTGTTCTGTAGTCTCTACCACCTAGCTATAAGAGCTTTGTGATGAACTATAATATGCAAGGCATGAAGAAGTCTCTCCCCGAGCTTCTGTCAATGCTTAAAACTGCAGAAGTGGAGATCAAAAAGGAACATCAAGTGTTGATGATCAATAGGAACACTGGTTTCAAGAAAGACAAGAAGGGAAAACGGAAGGGAAGTAAGGGCAGCAAGCCGGTTGCCGTGCCTGAAAAGAAACCCCGAGTTGGACCTAAGTCTGATACCGAGTGCTACTATTGTAAGGGGACTGGCCACTGGAAGCGCAACTGCCCCAAGTATTTGGCAGACAAGAAGGCCGGCAAGGCAAACAAAGGTATATATGATATACATGTTATTGATGTGTACTTGACTAGTGCTCGCAGTAGCACCTGGGTATTTGATACCGGTTCAGTTGCTAATATTTGTAACTCGAATCAGGGGCTGCGGAACAAGCGACCGCTAGCAAGGGGTGAGGTCAAGATACATGTCGGCTATGGATCAAGCGTTGATGTGATCGCCGTCGGAACGCTGCCTCTCCATTTGCCGTCGGGATTAGTTATAAACTTAAATAATTGTTATCTGGTGCCTGCACTGAGCATGAACATTGTATCTGGATCGTGTTTGATGCGAAGTGGTTATTCATTTAAATCCGAGAACAATGGTTGTTCTATTTATATGAATGAAATATTTTATGGTCATGCACCGATGATGAATGGTTTATTTCTATTAGATCTCGATGATAATGTTACACATATTCATAATGTTTATGCTAAAAGGATTAAACTTAATGATGATATATCCGCATATATGTGGCACTGCCGTCTAGGTCATATTGGCGTTAAACGCATGAAGAAGCTCCATTCAGATGGACTTTTGGAATCACTTGATTTTGAATCATTTGATATATGTGAGCCATGCCTTATGGGCAAGATGACTAGAACGCCGTTTTCTGGTTCAATGGAACAGGCGACAGATTTATTGGAAATCATACATTCTGATGTATGTGGTCCAATGAGTGTGTCGGCGCGAGGTGGATATCGTTATTTTGTTACTTTCACGGATGATTTGAGTAGGTACGGTTATATCTACTTGATGAAACACAAGTCTGAAACCTTTGAAAAGTTCAAGGAATTTTAGAATGAAGTGGAAAATCATCGTAATAGAAAGATCAAATTTCTACGGTCCTACCGTGGAGGTGAGTATTTAAGTTACGATTTTAGCACTCACATGAAAGAGTGTGGAATTGTTTCACAACTCACACCTGCCGGAACACCACAGTGAAATGGTGTGTCGGAACGTCGTAATCATACTTTATTAGATATGGTTCGATCTATGATGTCTCTGACGGACTTGCCGTTGTCATTTTGGGGTTATGCACTAGAAACTGCTGCATTTACTTTAAATCGGGCACCATCTAAATCCGTTGAAAAGACACCGTATGAATTGTGGTTTGGAAACAAACCTAAGCTGTCATTTCTTAAAGTTTGGGGATGCGATGTTTATGTGAAGAAACTTCAACCGGATAAACTCGAACCCAAAGCGGAAAAATGCGTCTTCATAGGATACCCTAAGGAAACTATTGGGTATTCCTTCTATCACAAATCCGAGGGCAAGGTTTTTGTTGCCAAGAATGGATCCTTTCTAGAGAAAGAGTTTCTCGCGAAAGGTGTGAGTAGTCGGAAGGTAGAACTCGAAGAGGTTATTGAACCTTCTCTTCAAAGTATGGCGAGTAGCGCAGCGTCGGAAGTTGTTCCGGAGTTGGCTCCACCTGTTGAAGAGGGAACTAATGATAATGATCATGAAACTCCTAAAGAGAGTACTACAGAACCTCGCAGGTCTAGCAGGACGCGTGCATCTCCCGAGCTGTACGGAAATTCTGTCATGAATTTCATGGTTGATGAAAATGATGACCCTGCGACGTATGAAGAAGCGATGATGAGCCCGAATTCCAACAAATGGTTAGAATCCATGAAATCCGAGATGGAATCCATGTATGAAAATCAAGTTTGGAACTTGGTGGAATTACCTCACGACCGAAAGGCCGTGGAGAACAAATGGATTTTCAAAAGAAAAACTGATGCTGATGGTAATGTGACCGTCTATAAAGCTCGACTTGTCGCAAAGGGGTTTCGACAAATTCAAGGAGTTGACTACGATGAGACATTCTATCCCGTAGCGATGCTAAAGTCAGTTAGGATTATGTTAGCAATTGCTGCATATTTCGATTTTGAGATATGGCAGATGGATGTCAAAACCACATTTCTCAATGGTAATATTGAAGAAGAGTTGTATATGATACAAACAAAGGGTTTTGTCGATCCTAAGGATGCTAACAAGGTGTGCAAGCTTCAGCGATCCATCTATGGATTGAAGCAAGCATCACAAAGTTGGAATCTCCGCTTTGATGAGGTGATCAAAGAGTTTGGATTTGTCCAAACTTATGGAGAAGCTTGTATTTACAAGAAAGTGAGTGGGAGCAATGTGGCATTTCTGATAATATATGTGGATGACATATTATTGATCGGAAATGATATAGATATTTTAAACAGTGTTAAAAGTTATCTAAACAGCAAATTTTCAATGAAGGACCTAGGTGAAGCGTCATACATATTAGGCATAAAGAACTATAGAGATAGATCTAGACGCCTAATAGGGCTATCGCAAATTACATACCTTGATAAGATTTTAAAGAAGTTTAAAATGGACGGAAGTAAGAAGGGGTTCTTACCTATGTTGCAAGGCAAGACATTGAGTAAGACTCAAAGTCCGGCTTCGGCGGAAGAAAGAGAGATAATGGACAAAGTCCCCTATGCTTCATCCATAGGCTCTATAATGTACGCCATGGTATGTACAAGACCGGATGTGGCACATGCTATTAGTTTGACTAGTAGGTACCAATCGGATCCAGGTTCAGAACACTGGATAGAGGTCAAGAATATCCTTAAGTACTTACGAAGAACTAAGGATATGTTTCTTGTATACGGAGGTGAAGAAGAGCTAGTCGCTAAGTGTTATGTTGACGCTAGCTTTGACACCGATCCGGATGACTCTAAGTCTCAATCCGGATACGTATTTCTCATGAATGGCGGAGCGGTTAGTTGGAGGAGCTCCAAACAACCTGTGGTGGCGGGATCAACATTGGAGGCCGAATATGTTGCTGCTTCAGAAGCGGCTCAGGAAGCAGTTTGGATGAAGGAGTTCATATCCGAACTAGGAGTGGTTGCAAACGCGTTGGATCCAATCGTGATATATTGTGACAACAATGGTTCCATTGCCAATGCCAAAGAGCCAAGGTCTCACAAGCATTCCAAGCATATTAAGCGCCGGTTTCACTCCATCTGCGAGCATGTCAAGGATGGAGATATAAAGATTTATAAATTACATACGGATCTCAATGTAGCAGATCCGTTGACTAAAACTCTCCCTAGAGCAAAACATGATCAACACCAGAACTCGATGGGTGTTAGATTTATCACTATGTAACTAGATTATTGTCTCTAGTGCAAGTGGGAAACTGAAGGGAATATGCCCCGAGAGGTAATGTGTATTCCAAGTATATGATAGATGTTTATTTTGCATGCTATAATTGTATTAATACGGAAACATTAATACATGTGTGTTTAATAGACAAACATAAAGTTCCTAGTTATGCCTCTCTCATAAACTAGCTCGTTGATTAACAAGATGATCAAGGTTTCCTGATCATGGACATTGGATGTTGTTAATAACGGGATCACAACATTAGTGTAATGGTGTGATGAACATTCATCCGAAGTATAGCATTACGATCAAAGTCATTGAGTTTATATTGCTATAACAACTTACGAAGTGATCCTAATCCTTAGACCATGAGATCATGTCAATCACTAACACCGGAAGAGTTTCTTGATAACAACAAACGTCACACCGTAACAGGGTGATTATAAAGATGGATTCAGAACTAATAAAGTGTTATGTTGAGGCTCATGGATCAAAAGTGGAATTTGTTCATCCCAATGACGGATAGATATACTCTGGGCCCTCTCGGTGATATCACGTTGATTAGCTTGCAAGCAAGTGATTTGATCACTAGAATGTTATATCACGAGAATGAGAAAAGAGTGCATGTCAGTAACGAGATCAAACTAGGTATGGAGATACCGATGATCGAATCTCGGACATTTAATATATCGTGAAACAAAGGGATTAAGATACTAGCATAAAAGGTTCCGACGATCACAAGAAAGTTATCGTTGAATGTGTGGGAGTCAGTATGGGTCTCCAGATCCCGCTTCTGATTATTGATCCGAGAGGGGTCTCGATCATGTCCGCATTATTCACGAACCTTAGGGTGACACACTTAAGGGACACCGACATCCAATTGGAGCAAAAGTTTCATGCCGAAAGAATGAACAATCGCAGGAATTTATTTCACTAGATACCGAAACAGGTTTTCGGGTGAAATTGCATAAAGTGGTTATGCATGTGAAATAGAATTCTAGCAAGGGGTTATTTGTGAATGTTTGTCATTAAAGTAATTGACAAAAATCTGAATAAAAGAAAAGAGTTTTATTTAATGAGAGTTCGCATTAAATTTGGTGGAAATTTAACGGGAATTTGAGTGGGTTTTTTGAGTGGAGAAAATTGAAGGGCCATTTTGTGAGTGGATTGTCCACCCACATGAATGAAGGAGGGGAGGGGGCAGCCCCCATGTTGTGGGGTAACCCTGGGGTTGGCCCGATCTTTCACGAATTCCACGAGAAACGAGGGGAACGAGGTGGTCGGGGGATGAAATCGAGGAAGGCGATGAAAACCACGAACACACACACACCAAAACACGATACACGCCTACTTCTCACGCCGGTGCAACCGGTCCAACATAATCTCTCGGATCGGTGTTGGGCGAAGCTCGCTCTCCACGCCAACAACGGGGGATGAGGTGCTTGGTGAGACCTTGACGACTTGGGGGCGAGAAACCGAGAACCCAAGGCCTTGTACAACTTGAACGCACTTAAGCAAGATCCAAGAGGTGGGTGGATAATCCGGTGCTCCTTGTTAGGAGCATGAGACCAATAGATATAAGTCCTCAAAGGGTTTCCTTAATATCTATTATTATCCAAGTCTAAGGGTTTACAATAGAGGGTGGGGGCTATATATAGTCCAGCCACAAAACAGGGGTAGTTTCGGAATGAAAAGGTAAAATATAGGTTGGGTTACAGGGCACAGGGCCGAACTGAGGCGATCAGGGTCTGGCAGGACCGGTAGTACCGGTCCGGCAACCGGTAGTACCGGTGGTAACCGGTAGTACCGCTTCCGGAGCGGTAGTACCGCTTGAGGGCCTGGAGCTTCCGTCGGAGGCGCCTGTGGCGAGCGGTAGGAGGGGGTGGTAGTACCGGCCACCGGTAGTACCGGTTGCAGGTCCGGTAGTACCGCTTGCTTCTGGGGCGTGGAGCGGTGCTTCCTGTGGCGAGCGGTAGGAGGAGGCGGTAGGACCGCTTGGAGCGGTAGTACCGGTCGTCCCAACCGGTAGTACCACTTGCGTCTGGCAGCGACTGGTGGCTTCTTCGTACCTGATGATGCACAGAGTTTGCGTGTGAAGTAGCAAGCCATCCAAGGGTGTGTCGAAGTCACACAAGGAGAGGAGCGAGTTCACCTTAGTTTGAAGGAGTTTGGCTCGGGCGCGAGTCATGGGTCCACTTGGGTAGCCCGTGGGAGTAGATGTAGTAGCGGTCGTAGGACGGGCTGCATCAGCTCCCCCCCCTTGGGAAAGAGTCGTCCTCGACTCTTCAACCGTCACAACTTCCTCTTCGCCATGGTAGGGTGAGAGGTCCTTGACATTGAATGTCGAGCTCACAAGATACTTCGATGTTGGTATATCGATCACATAGGCGTTGTTGTTGATCCTCTTTAGCACCTTGAATGGTCCATCGCCTCTTGGCTTTAGCTTGGAGTCGCGTTCCTTGGGGAAGCGGTCTTTACTCAAGTGTATCCACACAAGGTCGCCCTCATCAAAGATCAGCTCTTTCTTGGTCTTGTTTAGTCTTGATGCTTGGCGAAGGACTTGTGTCTCGATAGTAGCTCGTGTGTCTTCATGGAGTTTCATCATTGCTTGGGCACGCTTGACAACGTCCATATTGGCACGTTCATGAAGTGGTAGTGGAAGGATATCGAGCGCGGTGAGAGGCTCGAAGCCGTAGACGATCATGAACGGGCTCCTCATGGTGGTGGAGTGCTTGGCGCGGTTGTAGGAGAACTCGGCGTGTGGAATGCATTCCTCCCAGTCTTTAAGGTTCTTCTTTATCAACACCCGGAGAAGTGTGCCAAGACTTCGATTGACGACCTCGGTTTGTCCATCGGTTTGAGGATGCGAGGCGGACGAGAAGAGGAGCTTGATGCCGAGCTTGGCCATGAGGGTCTTCCAGAAGTAGCTCATGAATTTTACGTCGCGGTCGGAGACGATTGTTCTTGGCACGCCGTGTAGCCGAATTATTTCCCTGAAAAACAAATTTGCTACATGTGAAGCATCATCGGTCTTATGGCACGGAATGAAATGTGCCATTTTTGAAAAGCGATCCACGACTACAAATATGGAATCATGACCATGTTTCGATCTAGGCAAGCCTAACACAAAGTCCATGCTAATGTCCGACCAAGGTGCATGAGGAATAGGCAATGGCATATAAAGACCAAAGGGGTTGGACTTGGACTTAGCTTGGATACACGTAGTGCATCGTTGAACGTGGCGCTCCACGTCGCGCTTCATCTTTGTCCAAAAGTAGTGAGTGGAGAGCATGTCATATGTCTTGTCACGGCCAAAGTGACCCATAAGGCCTCCACCATGGTACTCTTGAAGAAGCAAAAGTTGGAGAGACGATTTCGGAATGCAAAGCTTGTTTTGTTTGAAAAGAAAACCCTTATGCAAATAGAAATCATCAATCCCTTTGTCTATTGAACATTGTGCAAATATTGGTCCAAAGAAAGAGTCGGACGCGTACAAGGATTTGATGTCCTCAAGACCCAAGACATTGACTTCGAGTCGGGTAAGAAGGCTTGTGTTTTTGCGAGACAAGGCGTCCGCCACCACATTTTCCTTGCCCTTCTTGTATTTTACAATGTAAGGAAAAGACTCCATAAACTCAACCCATTTTGCGTGTCTTTTACTCAAGTTGGCTTGGCCCTTAAGATACTTCAACGACTCATGGTCGGAATGGATGATAAATTCTTTGGGCCAAAGGTAGTGTTGCCACACTTGAAGAACACGAACCAAGGCAAAAAGTTCTTTGTCATAAATGGGATAATTGAGGCGTGCGCCATCAAGTTTCTCACTATGGTAAGCAATAGGACGCCCATTTTGCATAAGGACGCCCCCAATGCCAATACCACTAGCGTCACATTCAATCTCAAAGGTTTTTGTGAAATCCGGCAATGCAAGAAGTGGTGCTTCGGTGAGCCTCTTTTTGAGCTCATCAAAAGCCTTTTGTTGTGCTTTTCCCCAAACGAACGTGACATTCTTCTTGGTCAATTCGTTGAGGGGGCAAGCAATTGTAGAAAAATCTTTCACAAAGCGACGGTAAAAGCCAGCCAACCCATGAAAACTACGCAGTTCACTAACATTTGTAGGGGTGGGCCAATCTCGTATGTCCTTGACTTTGGAGACGTCCACTTCTATGCCATTAGAAGACACAACAAAACCAAGGAAAATCAGCTTGTCTCTTGCAAAAGTGCACTTTGGGAGGTTAGCATAAAGCTTTTCATGACGAAGGATTTGGAGGACCTCCTTAACATGAGTAACATGCTCCTCTAGTGACTTGCTATAGACAAGAATGTCATCAAAGTAAACAACTACACTCTTTCCAATGAGAGATCGCAAAATATGGTTCATGAGGCGCATGAAGGTAGATGGGGCATTGGATAAGCCAAAAGGCATAACCAACCATTCATAGAGACCAAGCTTGGTCTTGAAGGCGGTTTTCCACTCATCACCTTCAGCCATCCGAATTTGATGGTAGCCACTACGAAGATCAATTTTCGAAAATATAGTGGCTCCACATAACTCATCAAGCATGTCATCAAGACGTGGTATAGGATGTCGATAACGCACGGTGATAGCATTAATTGGACGGCAGTCCATGCATAACCGCAACGTATCATCCGTTTTCGGGACTAGGATCACGGGAACCGCGCTTGGGCTAGTGCTTACTTGGATCAAACCTTTGGAGACGAGTTGGTTGATTTGACGCTCGATCTCCTTCGTCTCTTCCGGGTTCGTGCGATACGCGGCGCGGTTTGGGAGTGGTGCGCCGGGTATGAGGTCGATGCGGTGCTCGATTCCACGAAGAGGGGGAAGGCCATGAGGAAGCTCTTCGGGAAATACATCTTGGAATTCCTGCAAAACAGCCATCAAAGAAGGAGGAACATTTGTCAAGTCGTTAGTTCCTTGTGCTAGTCCCTTGCATACAAGGACGTAGTGCAAGATGGATGGGTTGTTCCGCACTTCTCTCATCTCACTTTTGGTGGCAAGAAGAACACTCTTAGTTTTTCCACTCGAGTTTGGCTTGTAGCTCTCACTCACTATGGTGTGGTTCTCTCGCTCACCACTCTTCTCACAAGGTGTTTTTGCGTATTGCACCCTCGCTAAAGCCTTTGCATTGTCCGCAATTATTTGGCTAGGAGTCATTGGTTGCAACACACAAGTTTTATCAAGCCATTTGAAGGTGTAAGTGTTTGAGTGACCATTATGCAAAGCACGCTTGTCATATTGCCACGGCCTTCCAAGCAACATGTGACAAACCGTCATTGGAACCACGTCACATTCCACCGTGTCCTTGTAGTGCCCAATTGAGAACGTCACCGAGACGGTGTGCTTGATCTTGACGGATCCTTTGTCACTTAGCCATTGGATATGGTAGGGGTGTCTATGCGGAAGGAGGGTGAGGTTGAGTTTCTCACATAATTCCGTGCTTGCAAGGTTATGGCAACTCCCACCATCGATGACAACTTTGATGGACTTCCCATTGATGCCGGCACGAGTTTGGAAAATGTTCGAGCGTTGGTCTTCACTTTCATTGGCTTGGGTAGTCAAGACCCTTGTGACCACAAGCGATGGACTTGCGTCATGCTCACACACGAGAAGTTCTTGGTCCTCGTCCAAATGTTGCCTTGCCATGGCTTCCTTGACCCTTGCATCAAACTCTTCTTCACTCAAGTATTCTTCGTCGCCGTTGTCATGGATGAACAAAACTTTCTTGTTCCCACATGCATTTGACTTGTGTCCTTTGCCTCCACACTTGTAGCATTCACCGGTGAAAGGTTGATCATCCCTTGTGTTTTTGCCACTTGGGGACTGTTTTCCTTGAGGGAGAGTTGGCTTGAAGGGAAGCTTGGTGGTACTTGAGGAGCTTCCACTTGGAGTTGTTGGAGTAGTGGTTGACGTTTGCTTGAAGGTGAAGTACGTATTTGGCTTGTTGTACTTGATGTCCTCTTGCACTTGACGCTCGGCCTTCGATGCGATGTGCACAAGCTCAACCATGTTGTTGTACCTTTGGAACTCGGTGATGCGCTTGATAGGATGGTTCAAGCCATTGAGGAAGCGTGCCATTGTTTGCTCATCTCGCTCTTCAATGTTGGCACGGATCATGTTGAGCTCCATTTGCTTGAAGTACTCTTCCACGGTCTTTGTCCCTTGACTAAGCGTTTGAAGCTTGTTGAAGAGTTCACGCGTGTAGTGTGAAGGAACAAAGCGGGATCTCATATGAGCCTTCATATCTTGCCAAGTTGCGATTGGAGGCTCTTCTTTTGCTTCGCGAGCGAGTTGGACTTGTTCCCACCAAAGGTTGGCATACTCATCAAACTCGAGGGATGCCATGGCCATAATCTTCTCATTGCTATAATTGTGCATGCGGAAGATCTTGTCGACCTTGAGTTCCCAAGAGAGATATTCCTCGGGCTCATTGGAACCGGTGAACTTTGGCATGGTGAACTTGAGCTTGCCGAAAGTTTCTTCTCCATTGCGGTTCCGGTTGCGTCGGTTGCCCTGAGTTGAGCGGCCATCATCATCATCCGAGCTCTCATGTCTTGCTTGGTGATTGTTGCGTTGCTCTTGTGGTTGTTGAGGTGCCGCGTTTGGTGGTGGAACTTGTTGTTGACGACGAGCTTGGGGAGCTTGCTCGTTTTCTTGTCGCGGATGAGGACGAGGAGGAGGTTGATGGTCCTCACGACGAGCTTGGGGAGCTTGCTCTTGCTCTTGTCGTGGTTGATGGCGAGGAGCATTAGCTTGCGCCATGTGGCGAGGAGGACGTCGAGCCGTATGCGCAATGGGCTGCTCTTCTTCTTGGTGTAGGGGAGGCTCGTCATGACCATCATGTTGCCGACGTGGGCGATCATGTCAATGATGACGCCTTGGAGGGTCTTCGAGAGCTTCACGTCGATGATGATCTTGTTCGTCCGCTTCGGAAGCTTCACTTGTTGTTGAAGGAGCGTGGCGACGTCGATGGCCTTGGTGGTCCATGCGAGGTTTCTCTTGTTGAATCACAAGTGCCCTTGGTTGTGGCCGGTTCGCTTCGCGCCTTGGAGGTCTTGCGGAGAGGTCACCATCGTAGCTTGACGTTGCGGCGTGACGCGGAGATGGTACTGCTTGCGAAGAGCTCATGGATTGAAGAACGGGTCCAACCCGGGGCCTTGAAGCGTGACGGCGGGGTGCACTTGATTCACTTGAGGAGTGCCGAGATGAGCTTGATTCGCGCGAGCGTGTCCTTGCAAGTCCATCAATGATGTGTTGAAGCTTCTCATCTGTTGAGGCGAGTGCACAACCAAGAGCTTCATTTTGATGACCGAGGTTGTGTTGCATGGCATGCATTTGGCCACGGACTTCTTCGAAGCGGTTGTCGATGTTCTTGAATTCCACATGGGCCTCGCTAAATTGTTCATCTTGGCGCCGCTCGAGAGCTTCACAACGATAGTTGAATTCTCCTCGGACCTTCCAATGGTCCCATCTTGTCATGAATTGGTTATCATCCTCCGGAGGTGGTGGTGGTTGAGATGGCTCTCCATGCCTGTCCATAATGCAAAGCCAACAAGGGTTGTATATGGAGAGAAAGGGTGTGGAGAGTTAGCCTTTTACCTCACCTTGGAGATTATATCAAACCAATTGCCACACAAATGAGCGAAAAAGCGTGCAAAGTGAAATGGCAAGAAACTCTCAAAGGCTTTTGGTGGAAGGTTAGGATTGTGGAAAAACCAAACGAAACGATCCAAGCAAAAGGTTATTGTCCTACGTGGTAAAGAACCAAAGATCAAAAGCAAAAGGATACGATCTACAAAAACACGGAAAACACACACGTGGAGAACAAAGGGGTTAGCACGACTATGAAAATGAGCACAAAAGGTCCTAACGAAGACTACGCTCGGTTGTCGTGCCAACACAAGGAGAGACCACAACTCGTTTGCCAAAAGAGGATAAGCAATAGATTTGTGCACTTGCCTCGGTGCGCTCTTTCTTCTCTCTTTCTTGGCTTACAAGCTTGGTATTCTCTATGTATTGGGAGACTATGTATCTTTCTATTCTATCTTTTTCTTTGTTTTTTTTTGATTCTTTTTCTTTTTCTTTTTCTCCCTTGCTATGCTACTATGTTAGCTTTTGTATTTGGCCTCACACTCTCACTTTTCCGAAGGCAAGTGCACAATGCTTAGACAAACACAAAATGAGTTGCTCTCAAAGGATAGATACACACAAAGGAAGATATCGGGCTGTCAAGGTGGTGCAAGTTATACCTTCGGTATTGTTGACGACTTGCAACCGTTGGTGGGGAATGATGTTCGAGTGTCGCGGTGTCGTTGAGCGCGGGATGACGTTGATGCGGAAGCTGTTGTGAAAATGGCGACAAACACGCGAAACACGAACAAGCGAAAGTGGAAAGGTCAGCAAACGAAACTGAGGTGTCAACGGGCGAGGAAAAACGGCCAGGAACGAGCGGTAGTACCGCTTGCCCCAACCGGTAGTACCGGTGAGCGGTAGTACCGCTTGTAATACCGGTAGTACCGGTTACTTGCGGTAGTACCGCTTGCACGGCCGGTAGTACCGCTTGGCACAGAACTGGAACACGATGATCTTTCCAAGAACCTCAAATTCGTGGGAAAACTGACCGAAAGGCTGAGCTAGAAACAACAGGGGCTATAGATCGACTCCCAAAGCAACAGATCTATGGACCAAAACCACGAAAAACTCACCAAATCCAGAGATCGATCAGAAGGCAAATTGGGGCTCTTTTTGGTAGGATTTTCGTTTTTAAGGCGGATAAAAGAAAAATTGGGGGAAATTCGTGATCAACCGTGCTCTTGATACCAATATGTTGTGGGGTAACCCTGGGGTTGGCCCGATCTTTCACGAATTCCACGAGAAACGAGGGGAACGAGGTGGTCGGGGGATGAAATCGAGGAAGGCGATGAAAACCACGAACACACACACACCAAAACACGATACACGCCTACTTCTCACGCCGGTGGCAACTGGTCCAACATAATCTCTAGGATCGGTGTTGGGCGAAGCTCGCTCTCCACGCCAACAACGGGGGATGAGGTGCTTGGTGAGACCTTGACGACTTGGGGGAGAGAAACCGAGAACCCAAGGCCTTGTACAACTTGAACGCACTTAAGCAAGATCCAAGAGGTGGGTGGATAATCCGGTGCTCCTTGTTAGGAGCATGAGACCAATAGATATAAGTCCTCAAAGGGTTTCCTTAATATCTATTATTATCCAAGTCTAAGGGTTTACAATAGAGGGTAGGGGCTATATATAGTCCAGCCACAAAACAGGGGTAGTTTCGGAATGAAAAGGTAAAATATAGGTTGGGTTACAGGGCACAGGGCCGAACTGAGGCGATCAGGGTCTGGCAGGACCGGTAGTACCGGTCCGGCAACCGGTAGTACCGGTGGTAACCGGTAGTACCGCTTCCGGAGCGGTAGTACCGCTTGAGGGCCTGGAGCTTCCGTTGGAGGCGCCTGTGGCGAGTGGTAGGAGGGGGCGGTAGTACCGGCCACCGGTAGTACCGGTTGCAGGTCCGGTAGTACCGCTTGCTTCTGGGGCGTGGAGCGGTGCTTCCTGTGGCGAGCGGTAGGAGGAGGCGGTAGGACCGCTTGGAGCGGTAGTACCGGTCGTCCCAACCGGTAGTACCGCTTGCGTCTGGCAGCGACTGGTGGCTTCTTCGTACCTGATGATGCACAGAGTTTGCGTGTGAAGTAGCAAGCCATCCAAGGGTGTGTCGAAGTCACACAAGGAGAGGAGCGAGTTCACCTTAGTTTGAAGGAGTTTGGCTCGGGCGCGAGTCATGGGTCCACTTGGGTAGCCCGTGGGAGTATATGTAGTAGCGGTCGTAGGACAGGCTGCATCACCCCATGGCCGGCGGCCAACCCCTTGGGTGCCCCCCCTCCTCCTATAAAAGGAGCCCCTCCTCTCACTTCTCACTCACACCTCCTCGTGAAGGATCTCTCTCCCCCTCTAGAATTTATCCCCCATGGTCTCGGACTAGCGAGATACATGTTCCCGGTGGCTATTCGGCGAGAAAGAGTTGTGCTTCCGCTGCATCGCTGGAGCGAGGAGGCGGAGGTTGCTCGGTGCCTCGAACGTGTGTGCGAGCACGGATGCGCTGCTGATTTACGGCGCTAGGACTTCCTCTCGATCTTGAGATCGGCAAGAGATCGTCTACATGAACCACGAGTTGAACTCGTTAAGCTTTGTCGGTCTTCAAGGGTATGTTCTCTACGGATATACATCCGCCCATTGTTTGTATCTAATAGATAGATCTTGTTACATAGTTCACATCGTAGGAAATTTTTTGTTTTCTATGCTGCGAACCCTACACTTGTAGGTTTCTTAAAAGGATCTATCTCAACAGGAGGTGGTTCATCTACTACCCTAGCAGTGGTAGTAGTTTTCCCAAACAGGAAACCAAGTGGGTTATCCATATTGGAAACAAAGCAACAAGCAGTAACAAAAGCAATACTCACAGTAAAAGTTTCCCTTACTAGTTCCACTCTTCAATAACGCTTCACTCCCCGGCAACGGCGCCAGAAAATAGTCTTGATAACCCACAAGTATAGGGGGTGTATCATAGTACTTTCGATAAATAGGAGTGTTGATCCCAACAAGGAGCAGAAGGTGCTGAACAGTGGTATGTAGCAGGAAATCCCTGTGAATACTTAGCAAACAGATTTTTAGTGTTTTTCTGACAAGGCAACAAAACAAAGAGCAAGTAACAAAAGTAACAAACAAACGGAGCAAGTGGCCCAATCCTTTCTTAACAAAGGAAAAGCCGGTGGAAATACTTATAAGGACGAAACGTTCACGAGGACACATGGGAATTCTGTCAAGTGATTTCGCTTCAAATAGCTGAGTACTCTTCTCTGGTGTTGTATGTGTTGTGTGGGTGAACCTGTGCTAATGTACCGACCGTACTTGGACTAATACATACTTGTGATTAAACCCCCTGCAAACATCCGTAACTATAGGAAAGTAATTAAGATATAAATCTAACTATAGCCTTAAACTCTGAGATCCTACGCTCCCTTGTGCAAAGGTTACCTAACGGGGGTTCAGGTTTCTATCACTCCGGCAACCCCACAATTAGTAGCCAGATACACAATGCATTCCCCTAGGTCCATAAATGGTGAAGTATCATGTAGTCTACGTTCACATGACACCACTAGAAGAATAGCACCACAACTTAAATATTAAACCATTGAATAATAACTCATCACAGATTCACTACTAACAACATGACTTCTCCCATGTCCTCAAGAACTAAACAAACTACTCACAAGACATCATATGGATCAAGATCAAAGATGATATGATAATGGATAACAATCTGAACATAAACAATAATCCAATGGTTCCACTCACAAGCATCAACTAAAATAGTAATGAACACCGGGAGAGTTTCCCCTAAGAACTAAAGCAATATCCAATCTGAACATAAATGGCGTGCTGATGATGGTGCTGGTGGAGATGATGGTGTGGATGATGATGATGATCCTGATGAAGCCTAGCTTGATGACGGTGTTAATGGCGACGGTCTCCCCTCTCCAGGAAGGAATTCCCCCGCAGAAATCTGTCTGCCGGAGAGATCTTTCTCTCTCGGTGTTTTCTGCCCCCAGAGGCGACAAAAATCTATCTGTGGTCGCTCCCCTGGCCTTAGGGTTTCATAGGGAAGATATAGGCGAAGGGGCGGAGTCGGAGGCCGGGCAAGTGGGCCACACCTGCCCTAGGCGCAGGGTCAGGTGGGCCCGCGCCTAGGTGTGTGTGGGCCCCCATAAGGCCCCTCTTCGTCCCTCCTTCTGGCTCCCTCATTCTTCTGGAGAAATAGTATGTTTCCATAAGTTTCTGGTATTTTCCTGATCTTTGTGAAATTGCACCTAAACTCCTTCTTTTCTATCAGAATCCAGACTCTGGCAGTCCATCCTCCAGGAATCATCCAACATGCATAAACAGATAAAAAGCCATAAGTAATACCTCATAATAAGACAAATATCAATGAATAGAAGTAAATTACGATATAGAAAGGTGATGCAAATTAGGCGTATCACCGCCCCTTATATAGGCCAAGGCGGCATGGGATGCCGACTGGAGGCTCCCACAGGTGGGCCCGACAAACTATTCTAGTACAGTGTTCTGCTTTCCTGACGTTTGGTATAGTGCCGCGCCCCCCGGCCAGCACGGAAACAGTGGCGCCGCCCCCGGCCGGCACAGAAACAGTGGAGGCCGCTCCGGCCGACACGAGCGGCGGCCCATGTTCCCGCCAGACACGGGTACGGGCTGGCTCCTCCGGCGTTGGTGCCGCTGCATCCTATCCTTCTGCTTGCCAGGGCTGCGTGATACTGTGCCCCACGTCACCTCTGTCTTGAAGGTCCGTCTAGGTCGCCCTAGCCGGCTACTCTGACCTAACCGGATGGTCGGACCCATCCGGCTAAGCGTCCGCTCCTTGCTGTCTTATCCGACTGGCAGCTCTGCCGGCTCGTTCTTGACTTGTCTTGCCCTATCCGGCTGGCATGACCCAGTCGACTAGATGCCTTTGGGAATATTTCTTATCTAGCTGATCGATTTGCTAGCTTGCTCGTCATCTGGTCTTCTTTATGATCTGTCTTTGGGTTTTTACATCCGGCTGGGTCGGCCGGCTAGCAGTTACATTGCCCCTGCATCCTGTCTGGTTAGCATACCCGGGGGTGATCACCCCGACAGATCTGCCCGACGTAGACGATGACAGCCAAAAGATTGATCACAAAGCTATCTGGTCATCGCTCGCCGGCTACGACACCAGAGTTGCCGAGTTGGTAGATCCAAACATCTTTGTGCCTCTTTGAGATTATTGATGCTGACCAGCCCAGCTCCTCCTAGTCCCTCAAGACCACCAACTTTGTTGATGATCAGGATGACTCTCCTACTGCCGACGACGTTACCTCAAAGTCTCCTGCGCCAGAGGAATGAAAAAACACTTTGTAATATTTGTTTCCTTTGATGTATGTATGAGGAAAAACTATGGTTTATCCTTAAGGCGGAAAACAATAGCTATATGTTTCCTGCTACTTAAGTGCTAATTCTAGCATGTTTATATTTTTTAAGCAAGTGTTGGCTTATCCATTACCTTGGTTTTTATGCTTGACTTTTAGTGAGTCGAAAGACTCGTAGTTGGAACTATGCACTCAGGTGATGATACCCAATGGCACCGTCAAAAAACCTAAGCACAAAATCGCCGACTTCGAGTGCCAAAAGTCACTACTCCAGAATCCACATAAAAACGACAAAGAGCGTGTAGACCAGAAAACTTAAGCTGACGTCCATAGGCGAAATTTTCACAAGTGCAAATGCAAAACTTGCGCATAAAGGTTTTATACGATCCAAAAATGAACACTAACGGAGGTAAAAGACTCAAGCATATGAGTGAACCAAAGAGCTTTATTTCATTGATCATATAAGAGGTACACAGTAGATAAAAAATATGCTAAGTATAAAAAGGACACAACTGTGCTATGTTCCATGGCCGATCAAGCTCCGGGTAGTCATCATCTGGGTCACGTCGCTTACACTTATGATCATCATTTGGTCTATCCTCAAGTTCACGATTGTCAACGAGGTAGTAATACCCATTGAGTAGCGCCTTGCTTATGATGAAGGGTCCTTCCCATGGCGGGGATAATTTGTGTGACTTCTTATGCTTAAGTCGGAGCACCAGATCCCTCTCTTTAAACGAGCGATGCCGAACGCGACGACTATGGTAGCTGTGTAGCTTCTGCTGGTAGATGGCAGATCTTTGGCATTCCAATACGCGCTCTTCCTCGAGAAGGTCTACATCTAGGCATCTAGATTCTTCAGCGTCATCTTCGTCGTAAGCGACAACTCTTGGTGAATTATGAAGGATGTCGGAAGGCAGGATGGCTTCTGCTCCATATACCATGAAATAAGGGGTGTAGCCAGTAGACCTGTTTGGTGTAGTTCGTAAACTCCACAGAACAGATGGTAACTCCTCCGCCCAGGCTCTAGCTGCTCTATGTAGCGGTGCCTCTAGACGTGGCTTGATTCCCTACAGAATTAATCCATTGGCTCGCTCAACTTGCCCATTAGACTGTGGATGTGCCATAGATGCTAAGTCAAGTTGGATGCCCTTCTCCCAACAATAGGCTTCCACTTCTCCGAGTGACAATTTGCTGCCGTTGTCGGTGATAATGCTATGTGGGAGACCAAATCTCACCACTAGATCCCGGACAAACCTAAGGGCAGTTGCCCCATCAAGATTTCTAATAGGTTTAGTTTCTATCCATTTGGTGAATTTATCAACTGCTACTAGCAGATGCATAAACCCACATGGTGCCGTCTGTAATGGACCAACCATGTCTAGCCCCCAGACTGCAAACGGCCAAGTTATCGGTATTGTTTGCAATTCTTGAGCTGGAACATGTGGTTGTTGGTCATAGTACTGGTATCCCATGCATGTCTCAACCAGCTTGTCAACGTCCGCCTTCGCGGTCAGCCAGTAGAATCCTTGCCACAAGGCTTTGGAGACCAACGATCGAGGAGTGGCGTGATGCCCGCAATCTCCGAGATGAATCTCATGAAGGATTTCAATACCTTCTTGCTGGGAAACACACTTTAGGTATACGCCAGTGGTACTTCTTTTATAGAGTTGTCCATTGATTATGGTATAGCCCTTCGCTCAATGTACTATTTGCCGACTTTCAACCTCGTCGATGGGCAAAGTTCCGTGTACGAGATACTCCATGAACGGTTTTGTCCAAGACGGAGGGACCTTTTCACTATGTGAACAAAAGAGTCAACTCTATCCGGGTTAGATGGATCCGCTCCCTTCACGGATGGTGTCCATAGATGCTCTAGGAAAACGCCAGGCGGAATTGGTTTGTGCCATGATCCAAGCTTTGACAGCAGATCAACCGCTTCATTTTCCTCCCTCTTGACATATTTGACTTCGTAGCCCTCGAAGAACTTGGCTATCTCGTCTACTTCGTCTCGATATGCCACCATCATAGGGTTCTGCGCATTCTAGGTGTCAGCCACTTGCTGGGCAACCAAGTCGGAATCTCCACAGAAAACTATGCGCTTGATGCCAATATCCTTGGCTACACGAGGTCCGTGAATGAGTTCTTCATATTCCGCCATGTTATTTGTAGCCTCAAAGTGGATCTGTAGAATGTAGTGTAGCTTTTCCCCTGTTGGTGACTATAGCAGTACACCAGCCCCCGAGCCGTTGAGTAGCTTTGATCCGTCAAAGTGCATCACCTAGTATTCTGTCTCTGGTACAGGGGTAGCATCTGGCATCTCCGTCCAATCTGCAATGAAATCCGCCAAGACATGTGATTTGATAGCGTCGCGTCTCTTATAGGTGATTTCGAAGGTGGCAAGCTCAATGCCCCACTTTGCAACCTTCCTGTATCGTCACTGTTATTGATGATGTCAGACAGCAGCGCTTTTCTCACAACTGTGATGGGGGTGCTCCTAGAAATAGTGCCTTAGTTTCCGAGAAGCAAGGAACACTCCATAATCTAGCTTCTGGTAGTGCGGGTAACGCTGCTTGGACTCCGTCAAGACCTCGCTTACATAGTAAACTAGTCGTTGCACTCCATACTCATGCATTGGCTCTTTCCGCTCCACCACGACGACGATGCTGATTACTCGGTTGGTGGCTGCCATGTAGATAAACATAGGCTTGAGTGTTGCGAGTGCGAGTATAGGTGTCGAGGAAAGTATCTCCTTTAGCTTCTTGAATGCAGCATCTGCTTCGTCCGTCCATGTAAATTTTTCCACCTTCTTCAGCAACTTGTACAGCGGTAGAGCCTTCTCTCCAAGTCGGCTGACGAACCGGCTTACCGCTGCAACGCAGCCTGTGAGCCGTTGGATGTCCTTCAGGCATGTAAGACAGTTTATGTTCAGGATTGCTTTGATTTTCTCCGGGTTGACCTCGATTCCACACTGGGCAACGATGAAGCCCAACAATTTGCCAACTAGGACCCCAAAGACGCACTTCTTAGGGTTAAGTATCATGTTGTATTTCCGGAGATTATCAAAGGTTTCTTTTAAGTTAGAGATTAAGTCGTTTGACTTTTTAGACATCACCGCTATATTGTCCACATTGGCATGAACATTTTGACCAATTTGATCGTGTAGGCAATGCTGCATAGTCCGCTGGTATGTAGCACCTGTGTTTTTCAGCCCAAAGGGCATCGTGACATAGCAAAACATGCCGTAGGGTGTGGTGAACGAAGTGGACAATTGGTCTGACTTCCTCATCTTTATCTGGTGGTATCCTGAGTATGCATCGATAAAACACAGAAGTTCTGAGCCAGCCGTCGAGTCAATGACTTGGTCAATGCGAGGCAAAGCAAACAGATCTTCCCGGCATGCTTTGTTCAAGCCGGTGTAATCAACGCACATTCTTAATTCTTTGGTTCCCTTTTTGGGGACAAGTACAGGATTGGCCACCCATCGGGTGTGAAGGACTTCTCGGATAAAACTAGCCTTAAGTAACCTAGCTATCTCTTTGCCTATGGCGCGTCTCTTCTCGTCTCTGAAGCGTCGTAGAGGTTGTTTCACCGGTTTGCATTTTGGATAAATATTCAAGCTGTGCTCAGCAAGTTCCCTAGGTACACCTTTCATGTTGGCGGGTTGCCAGGCAAAGATGTCCCTATTCTCACGGAGGAACTCAACGAGCGCGCTTTCCTATTTACGGTCCAGGTTCGTCCCAATGGCGGTGGTATTGGAGGCATCGCCTACCACAATTTCCACCGGCTTGGTCTCGATGGCGGCCTTGAAGGCGGGATTGGAGTCAGAAATATGCTTCTTCGATACCGGCATCTCTATGGCATCGACCTTGCTTTGGATCTCCTTGAATTCTTTGCTGTAGAGGACAGCTTCTCCAAAGGCTGCTTCTCCAATCTCGCAGTCTCTTGCCTTTGTAAAGCTTCCGGATACGGTGATGATGCCGTTTGATCCGGGTATCTTGAGTTTGTTGTAGACGAAGCATGGCTTGGGCATGAAGGCATGGAAGATGTCGCGTCCGAATATGACATGGTACACGCTCTTGAAGGGGACCACTTCAAAGGTCATGCGTTCTTGGCGGTTATTATTAACATCGCCAAAAGCAACCTGAAGGGTGATGCACCCAAGGGACCGAGCCTCCTGGCCAGGAACTACGACGTGGAACATGGTGTTGGTCCATCTTAGGTCGCTCTCCATAAAGTTCATCTTGTGCAGTGTATCCAGGTACATGATGTTGATGCTGCTTCCACTGTCCACCATGCATTTGGTGAAGTCGATGCCGTCAATCAAAGGGTTGATGACCATGGCGTACTGGTTCTCCGTACGGATGAGGTCCAGGTGATCCTTCCTGTCCCAAGTGATTGGAATTTCCGACCAGCACAGGTATTGGGGAACTGGGGGTAGGGTGGCCATCAGTATCCTCATGGAGGTTTTCTGTGCCCAGACAGTAGGGGTACCAAGGAAAGTGTGGTAGACGGCGGCCTTCTTCTCAAAGGGGTTCTTGCCTTTGCCATCGCCCTTGTTGACGTGCTTGGGGTCAACATCCTCGTCCATGTCACTTGAATCCTTGGACTCCTCTTCCTTCTTCTTCCCTTTTCCCTTGCCTCGCGGTCTGTTCTTCCGGCTTTGCTTGTAGTCAGACTCCGGGTCTTCATTGAGGTTGTTGACGAACTTGAAATGGCGATTGGTGTGAGTGGCTTTGCCGTTGGCGTCGAGGTGTACAAGGCACGACATATCATGATACTCCTCGTACGTTTGGGGAACGCGGAGCGCCACCGGGGTAGTTTCACTACCTTGCTACTGCCCACGACTAGCCCCCCTTCCTCGGCCACACTGTTCGCCATCACCTCTTCCCGCAAACGTCATGGCGACCATGTAGGAGGTTTGCTATTCTTCTGGCCGGCTCTTTCGCTTGGTGCTGTTGTTCCTCTTAGCTTGGGTTGGGATAGCTAGTACCGGTAAAGAGCCGCGAGCATCATCGTCGGCAGCCACGAACTCACTGGCCAACTGGATCATCTGGCTGATATCGAGCCTATGATTGTCCTACAGGCGTTTCAACTTATGCCGGAGTAACGTACCTTTTTCGAACCCATCGATGAAGGCATCCATGGCGGTCTGATCATGCACTCCTGTGCAAGAATTCTTTGTGTCCATCCAACGGGAGAGGTAGGCTCGAGATGTCTCGTCTTTATCTTCACGCACCGCTGTAGATCGCCAACAGTGCAGGGACGCTTATACGTACCCTCGAAGTTTTTGGTGAACGCTTCTTGCATGTCCTACCAGTTGTAGATGGACTTCTCCAGCAAGTCATCAATCCATTGGCGAGCCGTGCCCGTCAACATCAGTGGGAGGTACTTGACGACAACGTTGGGGTTACCCCCGGTGATCTCCACCGCATTGCCGTAATCCTATAACCACATATCTGGTTTGGCGGTGCAGTCATAGGGCTTGATCGTCTTGTCAATCCGGAAACCCTTGGGGTAAGTTGCGGTTCATATTACATGTCCAAAGCAACGTGGTCCCAGGTACTGTCCTTCCCGGGCCTCGTGAATCTTGTCCAGGCATGAACATGCATCGTATGGATCCGGACTTGCTCTTTTGTTCTTGCCACCAGGGGATGGGCTGCATGAACGATGTAGGCCCCCTCTACCTTGGTGGCTGCTAGGTGGCGGTGGGTTAACCTTCTTGCTATTAACCTCCTGAGACACCTCGCATTTGTCGTGATTACTTGTTGGACGTGGAGGGTCATGGCGTGACCTTCTTGCTCCACGATGGCCTGCGCTTCCTCCAGCAACTGCTGGCGCTTCTCGTCAAGCTGGACTACGTTCCGTATATGAGCCACAGTCATGGGCTCGACGATCAAATTGTCGTACATCACTCTATCAGCTGGAGTGATTTGGACAGCCGTAGACATATATGTCGGAGGCGGCGGGTTTGCAGTGTTGTTGTTACTCGGACCGACATTGAGTTCCTGTGGCTGCTGTACTGGGTTAGGCGGAGGGGGGCATGGCCTTTGCGTGATCATTGCCAGCAGCAACAAGTGGTCCCTTCCCCTTGTCCAGACCTTTAGGCGGAGCTTGTCCGGGTTGATCTTCTTCCATCACGCTCCCAATGGCGACGAACACCTCTCGGGATGTGATGGCCTTGTCGTCCTACTCCTCGCGGTTGATGTCCTCCTCCATCTCCTGCATAGCAGAGTCGAGTTCCTCCGGGTTGATGTCCATCTCCTCCGAGTCCACGCTGATGTCGGCGTAGAGTGCGTCCAGAACGGAGTCGGAGGGTGCGGGGGCTTCCTCGACGACAGAAGAAGAAGCTGAGGCTGCAGGAACGTTGTCTGGAGGCGGTGGTGGCGGTGGCTGATGAGGCGGGGTGCCGGGTGCGACCACGAGCGCTGCTTGAGCTTCTTCATCAGCGGCCGCGAAGTTATTGACGGTGTGCACCATGCCTTCGAAAGTGCGGCGTCCCGAGGCCTGTAGCCGCCTTAGCGTATGCCGAAGAAGTGTACTGCGGTCCAGCCCTTACACAAAATGATAAATAGCATCATCACTAGGGTAATGTTCCAGATCGACACGTATACGGAGCCACCTGGCTAGGTAATCGCGGGGTTTTTCACCCTCTCTCTAAACGCAACGCCCCAGATCGAAGATAGTCACCACGCCGACGAACTTGGATCTCTGCTTTCCGGATGCACGGTCGAAGCCGGCAGACTTGCAGCGATCTTCCACCATTATATCCTGCACAGGGGCGGTTTGGGTGGGCCTTGAATTTTTCCGATCTAGGTCGGCAAAATCCAAAGAGAGATCTGACTTCGATCCTTCCGCGAACGTATCCTTCCCGTAAGCGGTCCGTGCGGGTCTTGACGATCCTCTAACTTCCAGAGAACTAGTGCCCGAGTCGGTTTCGCCGATGAAGAGGTGTATGTCCCCGATTGGGATAATCGAGTATCGGGTGGGGTTCGTCTTTGCCAGGATCCAGAATTCGTCGGGAGGGATGATCAGAACGTTGCCGGAGAAGAGAACACGGCCGATGGATATGGTTTCTCCGGTTCCCACGAAGATCTTGGACCTCGCCCGTTGTAGAGCCTAAAGCGCCTCTTGCCCCACGGTGGGCGCCAACGGTCCTGGTATTGCTAATGAGTACGCCATGAAGGGGTCCTCACAGTGCGTGTTTAGAGACGTGGGGTAAGACGGAAGGTTGGCGGGTATGAGGTAACACAGCTTACCTAGGTTCAGATCACACAACCGGTGGCAGAATCCTACTCCTGCTATAAATCACTATAATGGCACGAGTTACAGGGATTGGTTCACGGTGCGAGGTATGAGTTGTATCGTTTGATTGTTGCCCTAAAGGCTCCCATAGGTCTGGCTTATATAGCCGCCAGATCCTAGGGTTACAGGCAAAGTCCTAGCCGGACAGGTTATAGAGTCCTACACGGTACACAACTAGTCTAACGTGTCTTGCATTCCAAGGCTCCAGGTACGCTGGTGACTTCTCCGTAGCTTTCCTTTATCCGGCATGGGCCTCCCTTCTGGATCCGTCTAACTGGGACGCCCAGTAGGCCATAGGACTTGCTACCAACTGTGGGCCAGCCGGGTTATCCGGATTAGAGACATGCAATGGTGATACCCATTTAGCATATCCCCAATAGAACCCAGGAAAAAATAGAGGGTATGCACACTCCTAATTTTTTCGCGCACTAGCATACGTGCGATACAAATATGCCAAATAAGTAATATACATAGCTAATTGAATAATGTCCACGGCTAGAATTTGCATAGTTGTCATCACCAAGTTCTTCAATGATTAGTCTAATAGTTTGTTTTGCACAACATTTAAGGATGTTTTGTTGTATCTTAGGACTATTCAAGATGCAATTTCCAGGAGCATTTTTTAAAACAACCTTATTAACTTCTTCATCATTTGCGGCAACCCATTTAGAATCTCAATAAAGTTTCCATATTGCTTGATTCTCCACTCTCATCATGTCCATGAAATGCCAATCCTTGATTCAAAAGAAAACTCAAGCATCTAAGAGAATAAGTCAGCCTAGTTCTATACAGAAGTTGATCCTTTTTAGGAACTTTCACAATGACAAATATAGGGATAAATTTGAGAGAATTTCGCATCAAGGAGGCTGAAGAAGATGCAATCTTTGCTTCATGATTCTAGAAAAGAGACACAATGTAAATAACACTTTTTCTCGTCATAATCAACCTTGTCCATACAATTACAAAAAAAATAGGGATAGTTTTGAGGGAATTTCACAAATATACAGAGGGCTGTACGCTACATCCAGCCACAACAAGCGGGCAGGGCGTCAAGTGGCCAAGGCACAATTTGGGGAGGATTTCGTGGGCACCCTCACTCTTATCTAGCTCAAATTCATGGGAATAATTAGATATAGGTTGGGGATTTTTACCTGCTCCGACTGGCTGTTCCTATTCAATCAAGTTTGATTTGGCCGAGCAACGAGCAGATCGACGGGTGAGCACCGAGCGACCGACGACGGGATGTCGGAGAGGGAAGACATGACTGCAGCCTGTAGGGGGAGGCAGGCGAGGAAATGCCGGGACAGTGTGTGCGGGTGGTACCGATGGGTGCTGAAGCTGGAGGCGAGAGTGATGAATTGGGGATCGATCGATAGATGAACTTCCTTGTTTGCTCGCTCGAGTCGTTGTTTTCCTCGCTACATCTTTTCTTGATTGGGTAGTAGTATTGGGCCTATATTTTGGAGACGTGCTAGTAGTAGGTAAAAAATAATCTTTAAAATTTCTGGGTGGGCCACGACACACCCGGCACACCCGCTGGGTCCGCCCATGCTTCGGTGTCCCTCCCTACAAATTAATTTTGCATGGGCCAATTTCTATTAAATCCATCGAAACCTATATCCAGGCCATGTAACTTTGTATATGTGTAGTTAGTCGAGCAGGGTATACTCCACGTTCCAACCGGTTGATCTCACATTGCCTTATCGCGATCCATGTCTTTGCATGCCATATTTTAAATTTTTATTCTCACTGTTATATACCTCATGATTTCCGCCTCCCACGAGTATACGTGTACCAGGAGCGTAGCCATGCCCCAGGCAACAGGGGCCTTGGCCTAGGGCGTGTTGGCAAAATTCTTCATTAACTATAGCCATATTTATACTATTTGACATTTTTAGAACTGTAGCGGTATAGTTGGCTCGGGGCATGACTCGTGGCTGGCTACGCCTTTACGTGTACGGTGAGTATATGTTTAAGAGGACCGAACTTTCGGTGGATTCATACGGTCTTAAAAACGAATCAGTATCAAGTTTTATTTATCAAAATTAGAAAATGAGGAGGAATACCGAAGCAAAAGTGCTTTCTGAGTTGATTCAGTTTGCTGAAGTGTTTCTTTCTTCCCACTTGCTCGCGGCCACAACATACCTTAATAGTGATATGGCCACATCATTCTGACCTAAATCGGCGCGAATAAGAAATGACATTGTTTTTGAAGAACTTTTAAGTGGTGGTTAGAGTGTTGTTTCGGAGTGATTGATCACGTGGCAGGGTCTTTTTTTTATCTTTTTTGGTTTTGTGTATCATAATGTCTTCAAGCATCTTGATAGTACAGATACTGGGTTAGTATAGAGAGACCAAGTGTAATTGTTATCTCCCCGATATTAATATAGTTTATAAAAAAATAAAGATCACTTGTGTTTGTAAATTTTCATAACCTTAGAGTCTAGCTGCTCATGCACCCAGGCTCTGATCCACGAAACAACCATGCGACAGGAAATCCTTTAAGTGGCCGTACCTTAGTCCCCAGATACATGTGAGACCGCCGTTTCCTCATGTCGTAGTCGCTGCAATAGAACGGCACATTCTTCCTATAATAGGGGCAGTTGTAGCCACGGGCGAAAGCATCATTCACGAAGAAGATACGGTCCCCCGGAACGTAGTTCTTGCACCGGTCGGGGACACAAACAGCTCGGGAGCACCATGCCTAGACGAACAGCACCCGGTCTTCCCCAACGCTGCTCAGCTCCGTCCACCCGTGACCACACCATGTCGGCCTGGAACACCTTGAACCCGGTCGCCCTCTCCAAGCCCACGCCTACATAACCCCCAAAATCGTCGCCGATGAACAGATCTTGTATGTTAGGATCTTCTTTGGGGACCATCATCAGACTCGAGTAGCACTAGTAGAAAACAGACATCTAGTCCCGATTTATAAGGGCCTTTAGTTCTGGATATGCATCAAGGACTACGGAACCGGGACTATGTTACAAACCAAAACTAGAGAGTCTTCACGTGACCCCCGTACAATGCGCTCTGGAAGACATTTAGTCCTGGTTCGTAACATGAACCGGGACTATAGTTATTCTGCCGCGGCAGCGTTTTAGGGCAATCGGCTGTCGTGACAGGAGATGGGGTTTTAGGATTTTTTTTTCTTTTTTGTGTTTAATTATTTTTCATTTTGTGTTTTATTACAAACAAGTTTTTGTATACATATATATTATTCTACGCTATTACATGTTGTACACGTTGATGCATATATAATATAATTTCTCTCGCGAGCATACAGATATATATACAACTTATACGAGTGCCAACTGGGACTGGAGCTCGTCTATTTGATTACACGAAGATCATTACATTACATGGATACTTTAAGTTCTATCCATGTTGTATTGTTCTTTTAGATTTAGACGTCCTTGAGCAAAAGTCCAGACAATTCCTCTTGAATTGCTAGTAGGCGTTGGTGTGGTAGGAGCTTATCCTGTATCGCATCCAACTATATATAAAGAAGTAGATCATTATGAATAGAACTCAACAAAAATTATGATATACAATAAATTATGAATATATTGTTTATGTACTTAAAGAAAGTATGTGCCCTGCTCCATACATCCACGAATGAATTCGCATACGTAATATCCACATAAATTAGTCCCCTATGACTACCTCGCACACTTTTCGAGAATATAATTCAATCAAATAATATTTAAGCATGATAATTGTATGGAAACAGCTCCTTACGCCATTCACCCTTAACCTCCTTCATGAAACTTTTCCAAACTTTTTCCGGCAAAAAAGAAATAAATGAATAAGTTATTAATTACTTGACGTCTCAGAGAGTGAACGAAAGAGACAAATATAGTGTGATAATGATTGAAATTACTTTTAGAGCATATTAAGTATGCTGCGGTAGTCTTCCATCGGCTTATTTAACGAGTCCGAGATTTTAAATTTTGCACGATAGACGTCAATATTTAGAAGAATTCAGTGAAAGTTGTGCACGTTTATATACTCATCAATTACACTTAATATCGAGTAAACAAAAAGTGAATATGTACAAGACAGTAAGACTCTCACCCGTAGTTGTAAGGAAATAGTATTTGCGTCTTGTAATGCTGCTCCATTAAAAACATCAGCAAGTTATCCTCCGTTTCCTCGGGCTTTGAACTTAGCGTATGTCCATTAACTATGTTTGGGTCAACGAACCCAATGCCATAGATTGCCTTTATTCTACATTTCTAAATCTTTATTCTGCATATAATAGCATACAGAAGGAGATATGGCGAGGATAACTACATCCAATGAATTGAACGAGCTGAGCTAGAGACTTAGTTAGTTACAGACAATAGCAGCTGATGAGGGACTTGTCGAGGACTTCTAGGTTGAATAACTGAAATAATTCACAAAGTTCAATAGAGATCATGTCTGGACGGAAGTACTCATCTCCAACTTTCACTAGGATAAATTATCGCTCTTCCTTTGTGACTTTCAAGTACTAGGCATGCAAAAGTCGCATATGTGTTGGCAGCTCATCAAATACCTCATTGCTGACCAGAGGCTCCCCGTAGACATATTTCCGTGCTATTGGTGCCTTGGCGATTTCTCCGCCGCCTAGAATATCTTTGATAGTCATTTGACACTCCTTGGCTAATTTAATAGCCTCTTCCATATTTATTGCATCTTGAGAGGGCTGGGGTAACACCTTGAGCGGGGGATCGATTGTTTTGCCTGTTTGCCGAACTGGGGAACTTATCTTAAGCTTCTCCCGCTTGCACTACTGCTTGATGTCTTCTCTTTCACTGTCTTCGTAAGACAACGTGTATAATCATCTTTCCTATGTAACACATGTTGGGGTGGTTGTGCAAGGAATTCCTGAAAGTGCTGCTTGACTTTAGGATCAACTTTCAAATTTTGCTCGGGTTGTTTTGGTGCAAAATGGGCCTTCACTTCGGCTTGGGAGATCATCATGCTTTACTCAACAGTCTGGTGGTAAGCTAACTTGGGAAGAGGCTGTTGTACTCTTGGTTGGGTCTCTTGTCGTTTGCGCATCGGTTATCCCTCGATGAAGCGGTGCTATTCTTCCGCTTTTGGCCCTTTGAGTTAGTGGGCGCCGGAGGCGGAGGTGGAGGCGCTAGAGATGGAGATGGAATCACGTTGAGGTCCCTCTCGAGGAGGGGTGGACTATTGCTTCTCGGAGGAGACGGTGGCGTCGGAGGTGATGGATTGCTTCTCGTAGGTGATGGTGGCCTCGGAGGTGATGGATTGCTTCTAGGAGGAGAACATGGCCTTGGCGCCCAGCCTGGAAACACGATGTGCTCCTTTTTCCAAAGAATGATACCACCCTCCACTTCTCCCAGTGTTTTCTCCCCTTCTCCTGCAGGGATGTCAAGCTCCAGTGATCGAGATGTCGGTTCAAATTCATCCACACCGACACGAGCATAGCCAGCTGGAATCTGATGTCCATGGTAGGTCGCTTCCGGTGGACAAGGTAAAGCAAAGCCGAGCGCCACCTTCATGGAAATGTTCTTGAGTGTCACATGTAGCTCATAAGCTGTCCTTGCATCGACTTCATCCACGGGGTAGCGAACCATTGTTGCACCGGACATATCGTCTGTCACCGGTGCATTATTCTCGATCAGCAGTACATTATTAGCTTGTACCTCCGTGGAAGCCACACTGCTTCTCCGCTTAGATGGTTCCACCGTAATGTCGAATGCAGGATCTTGCTGTCGGGCCAGTACTCTAAGTTCATTAATCTGCTCCTGCTGCAGCTTGAACATGGCTTGAAATTCCTCGTTCCTTTTTTCAACCGCCTCCAACTGTGCTGCCTCCTCTGCCTTCTGCCGGTTCGTTTTTATCGATCGTCTTCTATAAGTGTCAATGTCCTGGGGAAACCCAGTCTTCCATGGAACAGATGGTCCAAAGCCTCGTGTTCGTCCGACTTTTCTAGGATTCCAAGAGGGCCTTTGTTAGCTCATCGTTCTCTCTGTGGGGAACGAATTTTCTCTCTTGAGCCTCTTTTATCACTTTAATAAGTGCATCTTGATACGTCGTAAATGTATCTATAATTTTTGATGTTCCATGCTTGTTTAGTATCCACTTTGCTATGCTTTGTCTACACTTTGAGGTATTTTTATACATTTTCTGGTACTAACCTATTAACAAGTTGCGACAGTGTCAGTTGCCTATTTTCTGCTGTTTTTGGTTTCAGAAAAGCTAGTAAAGAAATATTCTAGGAATTGGACGGGACAAAATCCAAAGTCAATATTTCATCGAGGAGAACACAGAGACCGAAGGGCGACCGGAGGGGAGCCATAAGGTGGTCACCCCCCCATGCATGGGCCCACCCTGGGCCGTGCCTAGGCAGGGTGTGGCCACCCTGGACGCCCTCCTGCATCACCTCTTCGCCTATATAATCCCCCCGATGCCAAAACCCTAAGTACCCGATCTCCACGAAACAGTCCGTAGCCTCCTCCACCATCGTCCCTAGATTGGGGGGGGGGATCTGAAGCTCTTCCCGGCACCCTGTCAGAGGGGAGAGATCATCCCGGATGCCTTCTTCATCACCATGCCAGCCTCCGGTATGATGTGTGAGTAGTTCCACCATGGACTGTGGATCCATATAGTAGCTAGATGGTTGTTTATCCTCCTTTGTGCTACCATGTTTAGATCTTGTGAGCTCCGTTCATGATCAAGATCATCTATTTGTAATCATGCATGTTGTGTTTGCGGGGATCCGATGGATATTGAGATTACTATGTCAGATTGATTAATGATTCTATCTTATTGATTCTATCATGTCTGGGTTGTTTGAGATCTTGCATGCTCTTCGTTTCTAGTAGATATCTTGGCCAAGTAGATGCTAGTGACTCCAAGAGGGAGTATTTATGCTCGATAGTGGGTTCATGCCTCTATTGAATCTGGGGAAGTGACAGAAATCTATAAGATTGTAGATGTGCTGTTGCTACTAGGGACAAAACAACAATCTCTTGTTCATGGAATAATTGTATTGTTTACTTTACACACATTGCTTAAAGTAGTTATCCGTTGCGTGCAACTTAATACTGGACGGAGTTCGGATGATAACCTGAAGGTGGATTACTAGTCATAGATGTAGTTGGATGGAGGTCTATGTATATTGTTGTAACGCCCAATCAAATCTCATAGGATCATGAATGTCTAGTATTGCATTGTTATGCCTTGCTCTGTCCTGTCAATTGCCCCGCTGTAATTTGTTTACCCAGCATGTTATGTTATCTATCTTAAGGAGAACACCTCTAGTGAACTATAGACCCCGGTCCAATATTTACCATTGATACATCTTCCACTGTTACTGTTTACTTTCTGAAATCTACCATTACCTTCCACACCATACGTTTAATCCTTTGTTTTTTCAGCAAACCGGTGAGATTGAAAACCTCATTGTTCGTTGGGGAAAATTCTTGAGTTTTTGTTGTGCAGGTTCCAAGTTGTTAGCAACACCTTGGGGTCGTTTCCTTCCTCCTACTGTGTCAACACCCGGATTTTTAATCCCAGATGCCTGTTATGCCATACATCGCAATCCTAGGATTACCATTTTTGCGAGACATAACAGATTTGGATACCACAGTACATCGTCCATTACAAACGATACATAAGGTCTTACACAAATAAGGATCTCATGATCCAGTTCTTAATACAACTCAAGCAGCGGAAATACGTAATAATAAAGGTAGCGTAGGCGAAGCTCCATCTTCGGGGTCACAGGCAATGCTGACGATGGGAGATGATCCTAGTTGTCGTAACCTTCCTGGGGTCCATCCTCCTGGTACTCCTCTTCATAGTCTGGCCACGGGAATAGCCAGGGACAAAGCCATGAGTACTCTTCAAGTACTCGCAAACTAATACTAACAAGTGAAGGGGGTTTTTGTAGTAGGACACTAAGCTCTAGGGTTGTTTTGCAAAAAGCCAGATTTACCTCTACTAAGTTCAAAAGCAAAGAAAAACTAGTTGAAGTTTTGTAACACCTAAGTGGGAACTTGAATTTCATATCACAACTCTGTTGTGGTCAAGTCAAAGTCTCAATTCATTTCACAATTCATTTTGAAAACATCTGACGGGGGAACAGTATGGCCACTCCAACTGTCCATAACCGCGGACGCGGCTATTCGAATAGTTTGACACTCTGCAGAGATTGTACACTTTCATCACAACATTCGATACATCCGTCAGGAACAAATCCTGAATTCACCATACTCAGTATGCGGATAATCAATCCTAACCTTTCAATTACACGCCCTAGTATAGGCACCTCTCCTGTGAGTTTGGCCTCCCAACCATGACCAACTGTCATATTGGGTACTGCACAGGTGGACAATCTTCACAAGGTAGCCTCAGCTCAGACCTTGGCTGTGAGGGAACCCACACTAATGTATATAAGTTTCCAGTCAAGCCCTACCCAATTCTCGGGTATTGTGGTTGTACGGTAAAATTGGAATGGTATCGCATCCAGACAACCATCATTTTTATAAAGGGCTAAGGCTCATGCCTCGACATTTTCATCATCAAAATCATCTGGTGTTCGGAAACACATGTCAAAACATCTCAGTAGAATGATCCATCATTCCAAGGTTTTCATAACCATTTTCACCAAGTATTCCCATCTAAAGTTGATCAAGTTTTATGCTTAGCACTAGCATATACAAATGGGAGTGAGTACTAATGAGGGGCGGCAAACTAGTGGAGTTTAACTAAGTTCAATCTCATGCCTTAGGATGACATAAATATTATCTAGCTTAGGCCAAATTTTATGATCTTTATGCAACCTTCAATTATCTTCCTAGAATCTACAAGTCACTTAAGTAAACTCTAAGAGAAAGCTTTGATAAAGAAATAAAGTATAAAGCTTGCAAGTAAAACTAGGATTGGGTATCATCAAAGGTGTCCAACCAGGCATGCTTAGTGCATGGCATAGGTTATCTAACTTTCATAATTGCAAGTGCTAGCTTGCAAGGTTAATAGCTTGCTAAAGTAGAGTATCTTGCAAGTGTTAGCTTGCTCAATCACTAGTAGTATTAGGCTTGCCTTGTGTAGAGCAGTGGTTGAAGTTCTCCTCGGCTTCTTCTTCGTAGTATCCTCCTTCCTCCTCGTATCCTTGGTCGGTACTAGCGTCTATAAATAAGTACGAGGTACACAATCACCAAAACAATACTTAACTATTTTTAATCATCACACAAAATTGTTCTATAGATGATCTAGCATCATCACTAATATCACAAGAATGCATTTGTCTTAGTTATTCATTTATTTAGAAAAGTAATTTCTACTCATTGAAAAACTACTTAAGATTTAATATTCTCCAACTCAAACATGGGAGCATGTTGACACATGTCATCACCACATATTTCAGTCCATGGGAATGTGATTTAAAGTGGTGTCACAATTTAATAAGATTTAACCTTTTATTTCAAATAAAAATAAATGACTAGAAATGCCTATGTGGCATTCTTTTATTACTTGGACATTATTTCTGTAAGTAAACCCATATGTTTTTATATATTCTGAAAGGTATGATCAAATGTGATTTTTGAGAGTTGGAATCAACTCAAAAGCTATTATGGTTTAAATTTGAAAAATGTTTGAATGCAGAAAAGCTTCTGCCTTGTTATTTTTACCAAGGTTGATCTATAGATTCAAATGATTTGAATCCAACGGGCTTGGATTAAGAATTTCAGTACCTATCTAACAAAATTGGTTTCAGGTAATTTGGTTCACTGAATCGAGCAGGGTTGATTTTTGAAACTAGGTACAGAACTATATTTGAATTAAAATGGAAAAAGCTAAATTCAAATGACTGGGCTGCACGGGAAAGGTTAACGGGCCGGCCCAGTGTCACTCCGCAGCGCGGGGCGCAGCTGACAGGGGGGGTCTACTGGTCAGTGGCTCTTTAAACGCGAAGCGGTATGGGGCGATGTGGTGCGTTGGATTAGAATGAAGATCGACGGCTGAGGGTCGTCGTCGACGATGAACAAGTCACCGACGAGCTCGAAACCTAGCGGCTCAGTGGGGGTCGTGGGAGGCTCACCGGGGCTCAGGCGAGGGTCGGTGATGCGGGCGAATGACGAAGTCGACGACGGCGATCCTCCTGGTACCGGCAACTCATCCTGGGGCAGCTCCAATCGATGGCTTCCTTCTTCTCCAGCAGCGGCGGACTCCGGTGAAATTCCGCGATGCGCTGCTCGCCTTGCTCTGGGAATGAGGTGGGGTGGTTCTGGGTGAGAGGGGAGTATAATGGTGTGAAGAATTCAAGCGTGGGATGCCTCTATTTATAGTGGAGAGAGGGGACCGACGGGCGCAAGCTGAGCTCGTCGTGGTCGACGGCACAGAGGGCTATCGGCGTGGGCAACGGTAGGGGGCGGTGCTGTGCTCCATGGCGAAGCTCAACGGCATGGTGGCGAGGCGTGGGGCGGTGCTGATCGATCAGAACGCTGCGGTGCTCTGCGCTGGTTCGATGGAAGTTTTGATGGCGCACAGCGCGCGTGGTCCGCACGGTGGCGGACGGGCGTGTCTACGGGGTTGCTGGTGTGTTGGTGATCACGCGTGCATGCGGCGAGGGCGGCGCGCGGTTTGTGGGCGTGTGTCGAGGGTGACTCTCTGGCGCGCTCTCGGCATGGTCTCAGAGAAGGTTGGCATGGCCTGGGCGTGTGGTCCAGTGGCTGGCATTGCTCGCGGCTAGGACAGGGAGTGGCGGTGAGGTTGTAGCTTGCTCCTAGACAAGGTTGGTGAGGCTAGTGTTGCTCGTAGCTTGCTGTCCACATTGGGGTGACATGGGTGCTCTCGGCCTGTTCACCATTGATGACATTGGCGAGCTTACAATGGTGCTAGTGATTAGTTAAGGTTGTTAGATGATCTACTAAGTCTAGTGGTGTCCAGAGAGGGAACAAGTTAGGCCCAAAACACTGCTCAGCATAGTGTTTTGATTTTGTTTGATTTGCATCTGCAACCTGTTTGATGAAATGGCCGCATGAACTTAAGTTTTGAATTTTGAAAAGATTTTTGGTGGGTGTGCTAGGCATGTACCGTGGAGTCTGTGGATGCTTGGGTTTTGAAAATTGAGTTGGTTTGAGTGGTTTTTGAAATATTGGGATCTTCCCATATGAAATAGATTCAATTTTAAACTGTCATTTAAACTAAGCATTTGAATGTTTCTGGATGATCACAAAGTGGTCCTTGGTACCTTGTTATGAGTACTATCAAGGGGTGCAAAGATCCATACATGTTTCTGTTAAGTTCTGAAAGTTAGAGATAGCCAAAGTAGGCATGGGAGTTAATTTGGCCAAAGTGACCATTCACTTAATTTGATTGTTTTGATTTGTTTGTCTTTGGGAAAATCTTGGGGATTGTTTAGATGATGTTTATTTCACCTAAGAATCATTTTACAAGCAAAGAAACACAGAATTATGGCAATTCAAAAGAATCCAAATTTTAATACACACACATATGGATGCTTTCATATTTTTAATTAGAAAAGTTTTTGTTAATCCTAAATTTGATGATCATAGTTTGATGATTCTAGTTTAATATTTTTGGAATGTTACATACTGGTTAGATAACCTTGGTTTCATATTGAGGGAAAACTTACTGCTGTGCTCATCATACCTTCCTCTTGGGGTTTCCCAACGAAGCTCTATAGTGATCTGAGCCGCATCAAGACGTTTTCTGGCGCCGTTGCCGGGGAGTTAAGGACGGCTTCACAAGGGGAGTCCTTCACAACCATTCTCTTTACTTTGTTTTTGTTTTGCTTAGTTTCTTTTGCTTTGTTTTTTTCTTCTTTTTATCAAAAATTCCAAAAAAAATAGTTTCGTTTGGTTTGCCTTTTCTTATAAAAAACACAAAAAATTAGTTCTTCCTCTAGTTGTTACCTTGCTCCATCTCACCATGTTGATCCCTAAGTTCACCCTAAAAGACCTTTCAATAGGTGGTGGCTCTATAATTGGGAAATGAAACATTGAAGAATTCTTTAATCATATTAGCAAACATGAGGATATTAAGGTTAGATCCTTAGCAGAACTTGCTCCTAATTATGAAATTGCTGCAGCTTCTTTAGTTCATATGTTGGAGGCTAGGTTTGTTAACCTTAACCCCGTGATGCAAATAATGTTTCTTAAACTAAAAGAAATTGAGGATGCTGAAAAGAGAGATTTTATCCTAGAAACTTTGCTAAAAGAGTTCAATGATGTTGCTAAGGAAGCCAAAAAGGTCTTTGATCATTTTAATATGCTAGGATAATGTGTAGATGTTATGGGTACATTAGAAAATTTGGATAAAACCAAAACCAATGGAGAGGAAATTAAAATAACCATACCTTTTAAACTTGTAGGAATGCATTAAGCCCTAGAAAAGAATTTTTATTGGATTGTTTCTAAAAACCCGTTTGATGAAATTAGTGAACCCAATAGTGTTGAGAGTGGATCCTCTACAACTCATTTGGATGAGATACCTTTCCTAGTTGAAGAAATTTCGAGTATTGATCTTAATGCTTCTTCATTTGAAAATACTTGATTCTTGCTTCTTTTTCCTAACTTAAAGACTTTAAAAAAGTACTTCTTGGGAGAAAACCCAATAGTTTTGTTGAGTCTTGGAACTTATTACTTCTGTAATAACCTCTTCTTATCCTTTTTATTTGATTTTTGTGCCAAGAATAACCTCTAATGAGCGAGAAGTAAGATTTGGGGAGTTGCTATCCCGAAACAGATTTTTGTGCTCCACTACAAAAATTCATGAAAAATCTCTGTAAGTCGAATTGAGCTGTAATTTTCTAAATAAATCCCCTAGGTTGTTAGCTAACTTTCGTTAGTTCAATACTTTTTGATTTGAGCAACAGAAGGTCTTCCGGTTTTCACTTGCTGGTCTGTTTTGACAGATTTCTACCATGCCTCTTTATTGATTTCCTTTTGAGTTCTCTTGGGCAAATTGAGCTTTTTGAGGGAATTGCTACAGTAGATTGTGTTTTTATTGAAAGTTTTTCTGTTTTCAAACTAAACCCCAAAGGTTTATTATCTTTTGAATGCACTAATGTTGCTAATGAAGATTGTGTGAAGTTTTGTATGAAGGAAAATTTTCAGGTGTAAGGGAAGAATGATATAATGAGATGAAGAATGGACAAAATCTCAAGCTTGGGGATGCCACCCCGTGTCACCCCAATAAATATTCAAGAGGTACAAGTGTTAAATCTTGGGGATGCCCGAGGCATCCCCTTCTTCATCAATAAAAATCTCAGGTCTTTCTAGACACTTTGTTTTTATTGTTTCATGCATAGTTGTGTTGTTCTTGGAGTGTCTTAGTTTTCATTTTTGGTTTTTGTTTGCTTAGTTTGCTTGAATAAAGTAGTTGGACCCCCTATTTCGCCATGTTGTTTCAAATAAGTTGATTGGTGTTGGAAAGGAGTGGGAAGTTCTTGCTTTAATAGTACAAAAGGGAGCTTGCTTTGACTGTGACTTAGACTTTATCATGTCATGCTAGATGTTGTTTTGATCTTATGCTTAGTGATTATTGCTGTAGCATGACTTGTTCCAAACAATTGAGATTGCTTAATGTTCCTTGAAAGAATCATGCGTTGTTTTAGCATACAAAATCATAGTATTGCGGTATTCTCCTTTGATGCTTTGTTTGGGTTGACTTGGCACATGCTCATACCATGTTATGACTATGAACCAGTCACCTTAGCCTCTATCATCATTTAGTTTTTGACTTGTGATACCAATTTATGCTTTGATTAGTAATTTTTTTGCCGCTTTGCATGATTATGTGCATTATTGCTCTCTTAGTTGGTCACTCCCAGTCTTTTGCTAGACTCTACTTGTATTGAGAAAGCTCTACTCATGCATCCAACTCCCAAGAAACCAAGTTATTCCAAAAGTGTCCACTATAAATTCCTATGCATGGCGTGTTACACCATTCTAAGTATATTCTTATTTTATCTATCTTCCAAATTAAACTTGTTATGTGAAAGTTAGTGATTAAAGCTCTCACAAACTTGATGGCACACTTTATTTTTCTTGCCCCTAATAAACTTGAACCATTGTGTCATCTATGTTGTATATTCTTGCACTTATAAGTTGGGCATTAGCAGAACCGTGCTGTCACGGGGAACGCTTTCAACACCTGTAAATATCTACCGAGTTTATATCATGCTCTTTTGTTTATGGATGTCATCGGTGTGAAATAAAAGGGGAGCTTGTAAGTCCATGGAGTTATGTATATGTGTTTGTCACATCCCAAAATTTTCCAAATTTTGAAATGTGAAAAATAAATAAACAAAAGAAAAAAATGTTGAAATTTATGGTGAAAAGAAACTTTTTGCTTCTAAATGGAAACATCAAAACCCTACTTGAACAAATTTGAATGAAAAGGGAATCCAACAAAATTTCAACCAAGTGAAATGCATTCATCAATGAATGTATCTTGAAATTTAAACATTTGGAAAAGTTAAATCAAAAACCCTAAAACCCTAATGGAAGAAAATCATTTCCAAGATCTCTCTAAGACTATGGATTTGATCCATATAAAAATTTGTCAACAAACAATTATAAGTGATAAAAAATGATAAACAAAAATATTATAAAACCATGGAAACTGGTTTCATTTAATTTGGAGCCATTGATAAAAACTTATGAATTTAATAAGATAAACGAAATAATTTCCAAGGCTAATAAAGCTCCTATCTAAAAACCATACCAAATTGTGAGCAAATTAATCCTAAAAGGGATTTAAAAAGATAAACAAATATTAAATAAAATTATACAAATTGGAATCACCAAATTTGGATCTATAAATAAAAAGATATAGATTTTATAAGGCAAAGAAAGAAAGAAAGAAATAAATAAGGAATAGTTAAAAGCCAAATTAAATCTTGGCCAAATCCATAAGCAAATAGAATCAAGATAATCCAAATAAAATAAAGGGATAAAGAATAGTCAAATAAAATTATATGTCATTGACCAAATTCAATTCTATTTGAACGAAGACAAAAATCCTAATATAAATGATTAATTAAATCATGGGAAAATAATGGAAATTGCCAAGTGGATTAAAAGTTATCGAATTGACTTAAAAAGAATAAAATAATTATTTGAATAAATAATATGGATTGGAACCATATCTAAATCTTATTTAAAATAAGACAAAAGTCTATTTTAAATAAATAATAAACCATAAAAGAATAAAAGAAATTATTCTAAAATGGATTTTAAATACATTGTTAAAACAATATAAAAACTTACTGAAAGTTTGGAAAAGTTTTGATTTAAAAAGAGGCTTTGAAATCATTTGAATAAAACCAAAACAGAAAATCAGAAAATAAAAAGATTTAGAAAGAAAAAAAATGAAAAGGACAAACCCACTAACCTAACCCAGCCCAGCTAGCCCAACAGGGCCAACACCGCCCCACCCGGGAAATACCTCTCTCTCTGGTTGTTCCTTTTCTCACGTGCGAACCAGCCCACTCATCTCGCTGACACCCCAGTCCCGCGCCACGCTGGCATCGTCTTCCTCGCACGCTGACCCGCGCGACCAATTCCTCCCCTCACCCCGGCCGTTTCTGCCGCTGATTTCTTCCCTTAAATTTTCATCAATGCCGCATTAATCTCGCCCTGTGACCACGCGTACATAATCGCCTTGCCCTCCTCTTTCTTTCCCCTCAAACCCTACTTCCTCTCTGCCCCAGGGCAGCTCGAATTGCTCGCTGCAAACCCCCTGACTCCGACGAGGTCCAGTGCGAATTCCGGCGAAGCCAGACCCTCCCTAGCCCCCTAGTGCTTACTGGTTTGCTCGCCAGCATCTCCCGCACCTGCCAGTACCCCTAACTCGCCTGCGCATGCCCCACAACCTCGACAACGATGACGACAGAGCACCGCCGCTGTCTACCACGACTTCGGCGAGCTTCCCTAGTAAACTCCGACCGCACCTCTCTCCCTCGTTGACACTCGTGTAATCAGCATCATCATGCGCGTCTAACGAGCCATCTGCCTTGATTTTCCGAGCCGTGTAGCCTCACCTTCGACCACAACAGAACGTGCCCGATGGAGGCAGGAACTCTGGCGAGCAATTGTCGTCATCCTCGTGCACCCCTTGGTCTACGCCGACCACCTCGAGCTTCAGCACGTCATAGCGAATCTGGTAATGCCCTCCTCCATCTCTCTCGCTTCCTAGATTGGCCGAAGCGCCGCTGGCAGAGCCGCGCCGCCCAAGTCAGTCTGAGCCGTTAGATTTTGATCTTGTGTATGCGATAGATTCACTTAACGAAGAGGTATGCATCGATATGATCCGTGCAATCTCAGTTAGATCCAACGATCCACAAAGCGCGATCCACCCGAACCGGTATGCTCCAATAGAAACAAGACACGTGGCCTAAATCTGTCCAGAAAATGTATTAGATTGATTAAACTTGTAGTATCTATAACTTTTGTTCTGCTTGGCCAAATTTTGCAAATTTTATATCAATGGATTCACAAAAATGTGAACTTTGCAACCATGCCCTTAGTTTACTATTTTGCCTCTGGAAAATTGAGTGTTTTTGCAGAAAAATTATTAGGGCTATTTTGGTTATAAAAGTTATTCTAAAAATGATTTTTGGGTAAAATCTTTTGCAAATGAATTGTTTTGAACCTACTAACCATAAAAACCAACTTTTGGATTTAAAAGTATATTTGGTGACACTAAGGAATTATTCCTTGAATAAAAGCATTTCTAGTAAATCAAAAATGTTGATTATGTTTTAAAAATGCTTTTTGAGTAAAAACTTTTGCAAATGGTTTTATTTAAACTCTCTGACCCTAAACACTAAGTTTTGGATTTATAAGTGTATTTGAATTACCCTAGAAAATGATTACTTTGATTAAAGGCATTTCTAGTAAAATAAAATGTTGCTTTGATTTAAATATGATTTTGGGTGAAACCTTTTGTAAATGGATTTGTTTTAAACACTTTGAACCTAAACACTAACATTGTGTTTAAAAACATTTTTGGAAAACACTAGAATTTATTACTTTGATTTAAATCATTTCTAGCAAAACAAAAATGATTTAAATGGCCTATTTTCACTAACTTGGTTTCAAATGGTTTTGCCACTTTTATGAATGACCAATAGGTGTTTTAAAATGTTTATAGCCTATTAGAAACCAATTTTACAATAAAAAAAATCTTTTGCATGCTTGCATGCATTGTTTTGTTTTCTTTATTTTATGTGGTGAATTGTTTGAATGCTAGTTGAATTTGTGCCTTGATTTAATTGTACTGAACTTTGAAGAGTGTGACCATTGCAAGATCAAGGAGTGAACCTATATTCTCTACTAAAAAGGCAAGTGGTGCTTCATACATTTTGTCCTAATATTTTCACTATGCATTAGTGATGTTTTGAGTAGGACTTGCACGGAATTTTTTACTAAGTATGCTATGCCTTGGGAAATCCTATTAGATGATGCCTTAGTAGATTTTCCCTAAGTTAAGATTCTTGCTACTATCATGCTTAGCCTAGATAGTAGAAAACAAGGGTGGATTATATTCATGCTATGAAATATTTCTAAGTCTATGACTTGTGTTTTGTTTAATAAAACAACTATGTGAATGAATCACCTGGGTGGAATGGAAGGAAAGTTTTGTGTTGAGTGGTTACACAAGTACAGTATACTAGGGAAAACTTGTGTATCACAAGTCCAGTATACTGGGGAAAACTTGTGTATCTCACTTGTGGAAAGCCACCTAGGAAACAAAGAGATTTGAGATGTCAAATGTTGAGAAGCTTCAAGTGCAGCCACATGGAATTATGGGTTCTGCCTGGATCATATAGGTTGCAATAACTTAGCCAGATGGACAGAAGGTGGTAGGGGGTGATAGGTTTGGGAACGCGTCCATTTGGTGTAAGGGAAGGCTTTTGAAAGATCTTGTCTCGATGCATGTCGAGTCTTGTGGGGAAAGTGCACCACCTCTCGAGAGAGTAAAACCTAAGTAATTAGTTGTGTCCCCGGCAATGGACAATTTGAGCATCAAGACATGGAAGCTATCAAGAATCTCCTCATCCTAATTTCCAAGTTACAAAGTTGTGGTTGAACAAGGGTTAAAGGATCACCAATTTTATTGGTAGATGCCTTGAGTGATTTGACAAACAAAAACTTAGTGTTTTCAACTTATAAGGAAAACCTTATTTTGAGCAAAGCAAGCCTAAACTCCACTTAGCCAAATGCATATAGGTGATAGATACCACTGTTCTACCATAGTATCACTTTCCAATACAATTCAAATGTATTGACCCTTGTGGCTGTAACTTATTATGTTGCAGGTTTGTTTGATGTTAGTGAAGCGTGTTGAATAGGATTACAAGTCTACAACCAACATGATTGTCTGTGGAACTTTGAAGATGAAGGACTCAATGCTATATAGTTATTTCTGCTGCATTGTAATGAGATAGCCAAATGAGCTATGTAAGATGTAAGTAATTTTTTTACTCCTGGTTATAAATTTGTATTATGACCTTTGTTTCTTGATATTACATCTTAAACTGTGGATGCTAGATATTGATCCAGGGAGTAGCATTGTAAACACAGGGATCTCTACCTTATCAGGTTGGGACCTCTATAGTGTTAGAGAAACGCCTGGGCCGCTAGCCTAGGCCATGCCTAATCATGGTGGAAACTTGCAGCATCACCATAGTGAGCAATCTATAAAGCATTCTTCTTAGAAAAAAAGAGAGATAGAAAAAAGTGATTGATAAAAATAAAAAAGAGATGAGGAAAGAGGAAAGATAGAAAAAAGCACCATTTTCCCATGGTAAATAAGAAGATTGCTGAGATGCTCATTGTCTGCTTGTGATACGTCGGAAACGTATCTATAATTTTTGATGCTCCATGCTCGTTTTGTATCTATTTTGCTTTGCTTTGTCTATACTTTGAGGTGTTTTTATATCTTTTCTGGAACTAACCTATTGACAAGTTGCCACAGTGCCAGTTGCATGTTTTCTTCTGTTTTTGGTTCCAGAAATGCAGAAAATCAATATTCTCAAAATTGGACGGGACAAAAGCCAAAGATATTATTTTTCCCGGAGTAACACGAAACCATGAAGTAGAGTCGGAGAGGGGCCACAGGGTGGCCAAACCCCCTAGGTGCAGGCAAGCAATGGAGGCGCCTGGAGGGGTGTGGGCCCCCTGGACGCCCACCGACCTTGATTCATCTGCCTATAATAAGCCTCCGATGGGAAAACCCTAAAGAATCTAGAAGAAATCCACGAAAACCTCCATAGCGCCGCCGCCACCGAAGGGGAGATTCGGAGGACAGAAAGTCTCTGTTCCGGCACCCTGTTGGGACGGGTAAGTGCCCCCGGAGCCATCTCCATCGATCTCCATCGCCATATTCATCACCATTGCTGATTCCCATGATGAGGAGGGAATAGTTCTTCCTCAGGGCTAAGGGCTCTACCGGTAGCTCTGTGTTCATCTCTCTCTCTCTATGAATGATCTTTTTATGGTCATGAGCTTTGTAATCAAGTAGATCTACCTTGCTACTCAAGTGATTTAATAGATCTCCGCTCTCCCCATGTGTGTGAAAGTGACAGCATGCACGCCATGGTGGCACTTAGGTTTGAGTCTACATAAATACTCTTTGTGCTTTAATAGATCTATGCTTTTACCCACGTGTGTGAAAGTGACAGCGTGCATACCGTGTGTGGCACTTTGGCTAGATTGAATATTAGTTATGAGTTATATTTGGAGTTGGATGTCTCTATGAAATTGTGCTGTTTGTTGGAACCATCTAGCGCTCAAGGTGACAGTGTGGGGTTATCTAGATTTGGGAAGGCCCTACTGTGGATTAGAGTGTCCAACCGGAGTGTAGTTAAGAGTAGTATCATGAAGAGAGGATATTTATACGAGATAGTGTTCACTAGTGAAAGTATGATTCCTAGGCCTTTTTTCTATACATTGAAACACCGTTTGCATCTAGATCTGTTGCATGTTGCTTGCTCCCTTCAATTTTCCTTTAGTCTGTTCCTCCATCCCATCAGCTCTTTTCTGGCACCGTTACCACTTGTATTTCACTATTCTACAAACCTCTGCACTTGGAGGCCCAACAACTGTCTACAAGAATTGAAGTGCGTAGACATCAAGCTCTTTTCTGGCGCCGTTGCCGGGGAGGTAAGGTAAAAGGTACTCACATCCTCCGGTGTGAGTGCTCGAAGTTATTTCCTTTAGATTCTGCAGTTTTGTCTTTTTGTTTCTTGTTTTCACTAGTTAGGCTTAATGGAAAACAACAAAACAATTAGATAGCTTTAGAGTGTTTATCTTGAGTTAGGACATGAAGTGTTTGAAGAGAAAATTAAAAAACCTATGGAACTTTATTTGCATGCTAATAGCGATGTTATTAGTATGAATTCTTTGGACACCATTGTTGCTAATTCTATGGAAAAGTCTAAGCTTGGGGAAGCAGGTTTTAATGAGCATGATATTTTTAGTCCCCCAAGCATAGAGGAGAAAATTTTCTTTGATGATAGTTTACCTCCAATATATGATGATTACAATGATGAGTATGATATTTTCAGTCCACTTACTATTGAGGATAAAATTGATTGTGATTACAATATGCCTCCTAGATGATTATGGTGATGAGAATAGTAATGATAGTTATTTTGTTGAATTTGCTCCCACTACGATTAATAAGAATGACTATGCTTATGTGGAGAGTAATAATCATTATATGCATGTGGCTCATGATAAGAATGTTTTATGTGATAGTTATGTTCTTAATTTTATTAATGATTCTACTGAAATTTATTATGAGAGAGGGAAACATGGTTTTATGCATCTCAACAATATTAAGTTTCCCCTCTTTATGTTGAAATCTTTGAAGTTGCACTTGTTTTGCTTTCCTATGCTTGTTGCTTTGTGATTTCAAGACTTGTTTCTTCACAAAATTCCTATGCATAGGAAGTGGGTTAGACTTAAATGTGTTTTGAATTTGGTTCTTGATGCTCTCTTTTAAATCAATTCATATTTCTTATGTGAGCATCTTCTCAAACTATCAAGCCTAACTTAAAGGCATTAAATAAAAGTACTTGTTGGGAGATAACCCAAGAGTTTCCTTGAGTCTTGGAAGTTATTACTTCTGTAATAACCTCTCCTTATCCTTTTTGTTTGCTTTTTGTGCCAAGAATGACCTCTAATGAGAGGGAAGTAAGATTTGGGGAGTTGCTGTCCTGAAACAGATTTATGTCCTCCACCATAAATATTCGTGAGGAGTCTCTGTAACTATGATTGAGCTCAAAATTTACGAATAAATCCCCCAATATGTTAGGTAACTTTCGTTAGTTCGACACTTTTTGATTTGAGCAACATAAGGTCTTCGAAAAAATCGGTTTCTACCTGCTGGTATGTTTTGTCAGATTTCTGCCATTATTTGCATTTGCTTCTTATTGATTCCTTTTTGGGTTCTTTTTGGGAAATTGAGCTTTTTAAAGAAGTTGCTACAGTAAATTGTGTTTTTAGTGAATTTTTTTGTTGTTCCAAAGCTTTTCCAGAGGTCTAATATCTTTTGAATACACTAATGTTGCTAATGAAGATTGTGTGAAGTTTTGTATGAAGGAAAATTTGCAGGTGTAGAGAAAGAATGATGTAATGAGATGAAGAATGGACAAAAGTTCAATTTTGGGGATTTCCACCCCGGTTTCACCCCAAGAAATATCCAAGAGGTACAAGCGTCAAAGATTGGGGATGCCCAAGGCATCCCCTTCTTCATCAAATAAAAAGCTCAGGTCTGTCTAGACACTTCGTTTTTATTTTTGCATGCATTGTTGTGTTCTTCTTGGAGCGTCTTAGTTTTAGTTTTTGGTTTTTGTTTTCTTAGTTTGCTTGAGTAAGTTGGTTGGTTACACCACACTTCTTTTGGAGAGAGACACACTCTGTTTTCATTGTTTAGAACACTCTAGTTTTCACTCTTATTGCTTTATGAGTGTTCACTTTTGCTAGCACTGCATTCAGCCTTAGTTTTCTTGTGCTTTCAGCTTAGAACTTTTTAGTTCTTATTTGTGGATTTGTGAGACAAGCTCACTGATATTTATTGATTATTATTTTTGTGAGTTGTTTCAAATAAGTTGCTTGGTGTTGGAAAAGAGTAGAAAGTTTCATGCTTAAGTGGTACAAAAGGGAGCTTGTTTTAACTGTGGCTTAGACTTTATCATGTCATGCTGAATCTTGTTTTGAACTTATGCTTAGTATTTTTTCTGTAGCATGACTTATTCCAAACAATTAGGATTGCTTAATGTGCTTTGAAAGAATCATGCGTTGTTTTAGCATACAAAAGCATAGTATTGTGGTATTCTCCTTTGATGCTTTGTTTGTGTTGACTTGGCACATTCTCACACCATGTTATGACTATGAACAAGTCACCATAGCCTCTATGATCATTTAGTCCTTGACCTATAGTGTCACTCTATGCTTTGATTAGTAATGCTTTGTTGCACTGCATGATTATGGCCATTATTGCTCTCTTAGTTGGTTGCTCCCAGTCTTTTGCTAGCCTCCACTTGTATGAGTAAGTTCTACTCATGCTTCCAACTCCCTTGAAACCAAGTTATTCAAAAGTGTCCACTATAAACTCCTATGCATGGTGTGTCACACCATTCCAAGTATATTCTTGTTTTCAACTATCTTCCAATTAAAAACTATTTTGTTATGTGAAAACTTAGTGATTACAGCCCTCACGAACTTGATGGCACACTTTATATTCTTTGCCCCTAATAAACTTGAACCATTGTGACAACTTTGTTGTATATGCTCGCACTTATACGTTGGAATTAGCAGAACCATGCTGTCACGGGGAACGCTTTCAACATTGCACTTGTACTTTGTACTCAGTTGATATCATGTTCTTTTGTCTATGGATGTCACCGGTGTGAAATAAATAGGGAACTTGTAAGTCCATGGAGTTTGTATCCTGTGTTAGAGAAACGCCTGGGCCACTAGCCTAAGCCATGCCTAATCATGGTGGAAACTTGCAGCATCACCATAGTGACATCTATGAAGCATTCTTCTTATAAAAAAAGAGGCACATTGAGAAAAGAGGAAAGAGAGAAAAAAGCACCATATTCCCATGGTACATAAGAAGATTGCTGAGATGCTCATTGTTTGCTTGCCTTGTCATTTTGGTTATGATAAAGCTCCTGTACCATGTGCAAGGGGTACCCCGTTGGTGGTTCTCAATGATATGCAAATACTTACAATGACAAGAACTTACCTGGGCCCAAAGTTGAGTATGCATGAGGTGTGTCCCTCGTATTCAAGGGGCATGAGATTCCCAACTTATACTTCGTCAAGCATATACTCCTGGTTTGCCACTTTAACCTTAACCACTTCAAGATGCTTATGATAGGGGCAATGAGGGCTAACAGCTAACAAGTACCATAATTTTTGGAAGCTCTTTTGAAACTTGTAATCCCTGCTTCCTTTACAAAAAAGGCATTTCTTCCACCACTATTGAGTTTCCACCTTCTACCTTTAGGCACCATTAAGAGAGCATAGTTGTCATTCTTTGTGCAGTGTTCCAAAGCTTATTAATTGATGCATATTGTGATATTACTTGTTCTTGTGCTATTTGTTTCTAGTCACCCTTGTGAACTTTTAAGGTGTCCTATGAATCTATTTGCTACTCTATGAGGGACAAGCTTATTGCCACTATGCCATGTTTTTGTATGTGAACCAAACAAACGTTTTTTAGTGCATGTTATTCATGATTTTTGTTTGTAGCTTGTCATGTTGCATGCATAGTTACTTTGTCCTATTGTTTGAACTCCATCTTTCATGCACATGTTTAGAGTTCTTTGATCCCAGCTTTCAATGCTTGCAAATGGTTTGATCTTGGTTTTGATGGTGCATGTCACCTCAAAAATTATTCTTTTATCACTTACCTACTCGAGGATGAGCAGGAGTTAAGCTTGGGGATGCTTGATACGTTGGAAACGTATCTATCATTTTTGATGCTCCATGCTTTTTTTGTATCTACTTTTATTTGCTTTGTCTATACTTTGAGGTGTTTTTATATCTTTTCTAGAACTAACATATTGACAAGTTGCCATACTGCCAGTTGCCTGTTTTCTTCTGTTTTTGGTTCCACAAAGGCAGAAAATCAATATTCTCGGAATTGGACGGGACAAAAGCCAAAGTTATTATTTTTCCCGGAGCAACACGAAACCACGAAGTAGAGCTGGAGGGGGGCCACAGGGTGGCCAAACCCCCTAGGAGCGGGCAAGCCCTGGAGGCGCCTGTAGGGGGTGCGGGCCCCCTGGACCCCCACCAACCTTGATTCATGCGCCTATACGAAGCCTCCGATGGGAAAACCCTAAATAATCCAGAAGAAATCCACGAAAACCTCCGTAGCGCCGCCGCCACCGAAGGAGAGATTCGGGGGACAGAAAGTCTCTGTTCCGGCACCCTGCCGGGACGGGGAAGTGCCCCGGAGCCATCTCCATCGATCTCCATCTCCATCTTCATCACCATTGCTGATTTCCATGATGAGGAGAGAGTAGTTCTTCCTCAGGGCTAAGGGCTCTACCGATAGCTCTGTGTTCATCTCTCTCTCTATGCATGATCTTGTTGTGGTCATGAGATTTGTAATCAAGTAGATCTACCTTGCTACTCAAGTGCTTTAATAGATCTCTGCTCTCCCCATGTGTGTGAAAGTGACAGCGTGCACGCCATGGTGGCACTTAGGTTTGAGTCTACATAAATACTCTTTGTGCTTTAATAGATCTATGCTTTTCCCCACGTGTGTGAAAGTGACAGCGTGCATACCGTGTGTGGCACTTTGGCTAGATTGAATATTTGTTATGAGTTATATTTGGAGTTGGATGTCTCTATGAAATTGTGGTGTTTATTGGAACCATCTAGCGCTCAAGGTGACAGTGTGGGGTTATCTAGATTGGGGAAGGCCCTACTGTGGATTAGAGTGTCCAACCGGAGAGTAGTATCATGAAGAGAGGATATTTATATGAGAGAGTGTTCACTAGTGAAAGTATGATCCCTAGGCCTTGTTTCTAAAACATTGAAACACCATTTACATCTAGATCTTTTGCATGTTGCTTGCTTCCTTCAGTTTGCCTTTAGTCTGTTCCTCCACGCCATCAGCTCTTTTCTGGCACTGTTACCACTTGTATTTCACTATATCTTCGCCGAACTAGTGCACCTATACACCTAAAAAAGTGTATTGGGTGTGTTGGGGACACACGATACTTCTTGTATCTTGATTGCAGTATTTCTTGAAAGGGGGTACCTTTGACCACTTCCTCCCTGAGTTCGATAAACCTTGGGTAATCCACTTAAGGGAAACTTGCTGCTGTTCTACAAACCTCTGCACTTGGAGGCCCAACAACTGTCTACAAGAATTGAAGTGTGTAGACATCAGCTTGCCTTGTCATTTTTATATGGGATAGCTCCTATGTCATGGGGAAAGGGGTACCCCTTTGGCGGTTCTCTATGATACACATGTACTTACTATGACAAGAACTTACCGGTAACTAAAGTTGAGTAGCATGAGGAGTGGCCCTCGTACTCCAGGAACGTGAGATTGCCAACTTATACTTTGTCAAGCATATACTACATATTTTGTTCACTTTAACCTTTATCACTTCAAGATGCTTATGATAGGGGCAATGAGAGCTGAAAGCTAGCAAGTACCATAATTTTTGGAAGCTCTTTATGAAACTCGAAATCCCTGCTTCCCTTTGAAGGGACTTTCTTCCACTTTTATATTGAGTCTCCACCTTCTATCCTTAGGCACCAATTAAGAGAGCATAGTTGTCATTCTTAGTTCAATGTACAGTATCCCAAAACTTATTGATTGATTCATATTGTTGATATTGCTTGTTCTTGAACTATTTGTATCTAGTCACCCTTATGAACTTTGAAGTTGTCCTATGCATTTATGTTTTGTTACTCTATGAGGGACAAGCTGAATGCCACTATGTTATGTTTTCTATATGTGAAACAAACAAACGTCTTTCAATGCATTGTTATTCATGAATCTTTGTTTGTATCATTTCATGTTGCAGCATTGTTACTATGTCTTATTGTTATAACTTCATATTTCATGCTCATGTTTAGAGTACTTTGATCCCAGCTTTCAATGCTTGCAAATGGTTTGATCTTGATTGTGATGGTGCATGTCACCTAAAAAATTATTCTTTTTTATCACTTACCTACTCGAGGACGAGCATGAGTTAAGCTTGGGGATGCTTGATATGTCGTAAACGTATCTATAATTTTTGATGTTCCATGCTTGTTTAGTATCCACTTTGCTATGCTTTGTCTACACTTTGAGGTATTTTTATACATTTTCTGGTACTAACCTATTAACAAGTTGCCATAGTTGCAATTGCCTGTTTTCTACTATTTTTGGTTTCAGAAAAGCTAGTAAAGAAATATTCTTGGAATTGGACGGGACAAAAGCCAAAGTCATATTTCACCGAGGAGAACATAGAGACCGAAGGGCGACCGGAGGGGAGCTATAGGGTGGCCACACCCCCACGCGGGGCCCACCCTGGGCCGCGCCTGGGCAGGGTGTGGGCCCCCTGGCCACCCTCCTGCCTCGCCTCTTCGCCTATATAATCGCCCCGATGCCAAAACCCTAAGTACCCGATCAGATCTCCACGAAACAGTCTGTTGCCGCCGCCACCATTGTCCCTAGATCGGGGGGGGGGGATCTGAAGCTCTTCCCAGCACCCTACCGGAGGGGAGAGATCATCCCTGAGGCCTTCTTTATCACCATGCCAGCCTCCGGTATGATGCATGAGTAGTTCCACCTTGGAGTATGGGTCCATACAGTAGCTAGATGGTTGTTTCTCCACCTTTGTGCTACCATGTTTAGATCTTGTGATCTCCGTTCATGATCAAGATCATCTATTTGTAATCATGCATGTTGCGTTTGCGGGGATCCGATGGATATTGAGATTACTATGTTAGATTGATTAATGATTCTATCTTATTGATTCTATCATGTCTGTGTTGTTTGAGATCTTGCATGCTCTCCGTTTGTAGTAGCTATCTTGGCCAAGTAGATGCTAGTGACTCCAAGAGGGAGTATCTATGCTCGATAGTGGGTTCATGCCTCTATTGAATCTGGGGAAGTGACAGAAATCTCTAAGATTGTAGATGTGTTATTACTACTAGGGATAAAACAACAATCTCTTGTTCATGGAACAATTGTATTGTTTACTTTACACACATTGCTTAAAATAGTTATCTGTTGCGTGCAACTTAATACTAGAGGGGGTTCGGATGATAACCTGAAGGTCGATTACTAGTCATAGATGAAGTAGGATGGCAGTCTATGTATATTGTTGTAATGACCAATCAAATCTTATAGGATCATGAATGTCTAGTATTGCATTGTTATGCCTTGCTCTGTCCTGTCAATTGCCCCGCTGTAATTTGTTAACCCAGCATGTTATGTTATCTATCTTAAGGAGAACACCTCTATTGAACTGTGAACCCCCGTCCAATCTTTACCATTGATACATCTTCCACTGTTACTATTTACTTTATGCAAGCTACAATTACTTTCCACACCATACGTTTAATCCTTTGTTTTCAGCAAACCGGTGAGATTGACAACCTCACTGTTCGTTGGGGCAAAGTCTTGATTTTGTGTTGTGCAGGTTCCAAGTTGTTAGCAACACCTTGGGGTCATTTTCTTCCTACTGGTTCGATAACCTTGGTTTCATACTAAGGGAAAACTTATTGATGTGCTCATCATACCTTCCTCTCGGGGTTTCCCAACGAAGCTCTATAGTGATCTGAGCCACATCACATCTTTGGTTTCAACAATGGCCTTATTTGCAACAATAATGTCCTCGGTTATAGGGCCATAGGATCCCCTATGCCCAAGTAACCAATTTTTTGACCTCACGGGCCAGTTATTTGTAGCTCGAATGACCCCTTTAGCATGCATGGCAGCCTTAGGTTTTGCCCACTTAGGCATGGCTGGCTTGTAGCCACCTGTCCCCAGATTATGGTGATATTTCTTTTTGGCCGCATTTTTCTGATTCTTTACCGACCTTGCCTTAGCTTCTTCTGAGTCCTTATACATCACAAATGCGGCCAAGTTATCCCGCTGCTTCTCTAGCACGCTAGTGAATGGCGGAGTCAGCTTCTTCTTGACATAGTTATTGTATAATATTTTATTCCAGTCCTTGAATTGTAAGCCCATCTTCTTAAGGGCCCACCTTTTGATTGTCAACCTCAATGCCGTTGTGAGCTCATTTGTGTCCAATTCTGGTAGAGAGAAGTGTGTCATGAGCTTATTCCAAAGACACTCTTTGGCTCTGTCATCGACAAAACTTGCTCCAACTTGATCGCTTTTATTTCCTAGCTTATTTCACTTCTGAGTGGTGATCGGGATGGTGTCCCTGACTATCACTCCGCATTGATATAAAAATGCATTTGCGGCCTCTGTTGGCTCCATAGGTTCGCCCAGCTTAGAGACTATGTCAATTGTGAAACGCGCACCATCGGCCAACTTTCTGGTCGGGCTTCCTTTCCTTGCAGAAGATTGTTTCGATGAGGTTTAAGAGAAGAAACAGTCGTTAGTATATATATATGAATCAACTAATGCATCTACTAGCTAGTGATCAGCGGAGGCTTTATATACCTTGCCGGACTTTGTTATGGTGTCTCCACCGTTGTCTCCACTGATGTCTCCACCGTCATATCCACCAATGTCTCCACCGTCGTCTCCATCGTCATCTCCACCAAAGTCTTGACCAAAGTCTCTACTGTTGGATCCATCCAAGTTGAGGTATTGGGAGCCATCATCATCTCCACTGCCGGCTGCTCCATCGTAATAGTAACCTCATGTACCCTCATCTATCAAGTTGTACATGCACTCTTCATCGTCTCTACCATCCATACCTTAACTAATATAGAAGAAAGATAAAATCATTTTCCTTAATGCAAGAACGGAAGGAAGATAAAATAATTCAGCTTAACTTAAGAAAGATAAAGTACCAATGAAACAATACTCCCTCCGACCCATATTAGTTGACTTGGATTTGTAAAAAATTGGATGAACCTATATACTAAATAGTGTCTAGATTCATCCAAATCTAGACAAATCAAAGTCAACTAATATGGGTCGGAGGGAGTACTACATCTCGAATCATCCAGTTAATACAACAATAATAAAAGATAATATATCCCTATTACACATCTAGCTCAACCAAGACATCGACCCCCGGCTCCTGAGGCGCGGGAGGTGTACACCCAAAGAGTAGGAACCATCATAGAAGAATATCTCGAGTGACATGGATAAAGAACCTGCCAGGTATCGGAGACCCTGGCGTCCAAAATATACATGTAATGATGGACGTGCTCGTCCTCCTCCCTGAAACGATGCTGTATCACCTTGTCAGAGGCCGACTCCCTCTACACTTCGCCTGGACCACGGGACCGCCACCACAGAAGATCCAGGTTGATGACGACACCCGGATTCCTCACCAAACTACGCCTCCCGGCTAGTAGCACCTACCAGTGTCAGCCCGGTGGAGCCCAGTCCCGTGGATGCCCGGCAATGGAGCCTAGTAGTCCTTCGCCGTTCTCGCCGAGTCGACAATGAGAATGCGGCATAATCCTAAACACTAAATTAAACCTATACACTTAATTAAACATGATGACAGTAAATAGTATCAACTAAAATAAACTAAATTAAACAATAACTAAAATTTATAAACTAAATTAATCTTAAACATAAATAGTAAATACATATATTTTCCATATAGTAAAATATCTAATCTAAATTACACTAACAAAAATCTCCAAACACTAACTAACTAAAATCTCTAATAACTAAATTACACTAACTAATTAACTAAAATCTCTAATGTAATAAACACTAGCTAAATTACAACTAACTAACTAACTAAATTAGACATACTAACCAAAATTACACTAGCTAAATTACAACCCGGATCGGATTATACATACCAACTAAATTACTAATCCTAAACACTAAATTATACATACTAACTAAATTACAACTAAACCAGATCGGATCAGAGAGTAACCTGTGGGGACGGCGTGGTCGGGATGACGACGGGGGAAGGCGGCCGAGGCGACGGTGAGCAGCGGTGGGCGACGGAACGGCGTGGTGCGCGGCCGTTGGGATGGAGTGGGGGCGGTGTAGAGTGCGGCGGGACGGCGCGGGGCGGGGGCGGGGGCGGGGCCGGTGTGGCGGATGGCGGACGGGCACGGGCGGCGGCAACTCATGGGGAAGAAGATGGACTGGTGCTTCGGGTCGTGGCTCAAATCAGGGTGCGGGGCTGGGTATTTATACCCACCCTCCTTTAGCCCTAGTTTGTAATACAAACCAGGACTAAAGGTACCCCTTTAGTCGGGACTAAAAGGTATTTTGGCCACCGCATTTCGCACCTGAGCTGCACCCCTTCAGTCCCGGTTTGTAATACAAACCGAGATTAAATTATATTTTTGGCGCCAATATGAAAAAAATAGTGACAATTAAGAAAATTATGTATTATATATCAAAATTTTCAAAAAAAAAGATCTATAATTTAAAGCTATTATCCTACTTTGTTATACAGATGTAAATAAAATAAATATTCTATTAATCTTGGAAAAAACATATTTTATTAATTAAAAATAAAAAATAGATAGAAGTTACCAAAATATTGACAAAAAATAATCTACCCATTAAAAATATATTTTATTAATTTAAAAAAATCAGAAAAATACATATAATATATCAAAATATTCACAACCCTAAACCCTAAAATCAAAAAAATACATATAATATATCAAAACCATTTTGCCAATTAAAGGAAGAAAATATACTTGGAGTAATATGCAACAAGACCCTTTGTTAGAGCAACTTGATTGGTTTTTCACTTCCATTCACTGGACAACTAGTTTTCCTAACACAGTTGTTTCCACACAAGGCAAACCAACTTCTGATCACACTCCCTGTGTTGTTTCTATTCAGACTAAGATCCCTGGTAGTAGGATTTTTAGATTTGAAAACTTTTGGGTTGCTCATCCTGGATTTCTGGAAGTGGTTGCAAAATGCTGGAGTAAGCTAACTCACAAATCCAACAGTGCTGCAAATATTAATGCAAAGCTGAAAAAGCTGAGATATGATTTGAAATTTTGGAGCAAATCAATCTCAAAAAGTTGTCCACTTGTATTGCAAATACCAATAAAGTCCTCTCTGAACTTGATAAGCTGGAGGACAAAAGGCCTTTATTCTGTCAGGAAACAAATTTCAGGAGAATTTTAAAAGCTCACCTTATAAGACTTTTACAATATCAGAATGCCTATTGGAAGAAAAGATGCACAGTTAGATGGACAAAGTTTGGAGATGAAAACACAAAATTCTTTCATAATTTTGCTACTGAAAGATATAGAAAGAATAATATTGCCTCACTTAAACTCTCAGATGGTTCTTTTGTTACTGAGCATGCTGATAAAGAAAATGCTTTTTATCAAGCCTATAAAGAAAGACTGGGCACATCTACACAGCCTGAGATGCTTTTTAATCTTCAACATCTGATTACTCCTACTGAGGGCCTTGAGGTTTTATCCTTACCATTTACTAGAGAGGAAATTGACAAGGTGGTGAAGGAGATGCCAAGTGATAAAGCCCTAGGTCCAGACGGTTTTAATGGTCTCTTCCTCAAAACATGTTGGCACATCATCAAGGAAGATATCTATTCTTTATGTTTTCAATTCTATGAAGGAGATCTGAATCTAGAAAGTATAAATATGGGTCATATTACACTCATTCCACAGATAGGATCACCTGAATCTATCAATGATTTCAGGCCAATAACCCTGCTTAATTGTATTCTGAAGCTTATAACAAAGATCTTGGCTAATAGGCTACAGAAGGTTATATTGAAGATTATTCATAAAAATCAATATGGGTTTTTAAAAGGCAGAAACATCCAGGATTGCCTTGCTTGGGCATTTGAATTCTTATATCAATGTGAAGCTTCTAAGAAAGAGATTATTTTACTCAAGTTGGACTTTGCCAAAGCTTTTGATACCATTGATCATATGGCTATGATGAAAATTATGAAACAGATGGGTTTTGATGATAAGTGGTTGAAATGGATTGAAACTATTTTTGGTACTGGAATGTCTGCTGTTTTGCTCAATGGAGTACCTGGGAGGCAATTTCATTGCAAAAGAGGAGTTAGACAAGGAGACCCTCTGTCGCCCCTTATTTTTGTGCTTGCTGCTGATTTACTACAATCTTCAATCAATAAGGCATTCAGAGACAACATACTCAGGGCCCCTTTCTCCCCTGATTTTGGACAGGATTTTCCTGTGGTTCAATATGCAGATGACACTTTGATTGTAATGCAAGCAGACAAAGATCAAATACAGATAATGAAAGGGATTCTTCAGAATTATGCTGTTTCTACTGGTTTACAAATTAATTTTCATAAGTCACACCTAATACCAATAAATATGGCTGATAACTTATCTCAGGAAATTGCAGATATATTGGGATGTGCAATTGCCAAAATGCCTTTCACTTATTTGGGGCTTCCTCTTGGCACCACTAAACCCACTGTTTATGATCTTATGCCACTGGTTGACAGAGTTGAAAGAAAGGTCTCTGCCTCATTCATGATGATGTCTTATAGTGGGAGAGTTACTGTGATTAATTCTTTACTGGCCTCAATTGCAACTTTCACAATGTGTGCAATCAAACTGCCAGAGAAGATTGTGGGGCATATAGAAAAAATTCAGAGACATTGTTTATGGAACAAGAAAACTGAAGTGGGGGAAAAATGTAATTCTTTAGCTGCTTGGGATATGATTTGTAGGCCCAAATGTAGAGGAGGTGTTGGCATTCTAAACCTTAAAATTCAGAATGAAGGTCTGTTGCTTAAATTCCTGCATAAGTTCTATAATAAGAATGACACACCTTGGGTCTCCCTCGTATGGAATGCATATTACAACAACATTGTTCCTCATGCTTCTGGACCCTGTGGCTCTTTCTGGTGGAGAGATGTTTCTAGGCTTTCACATTTATTCAGAGGAATAGCTAAAAGCTCTATTGGTAATGGGGCTACCACACTGTTTTGGAAAGATCAATGGTCTACAACCATCCTAGAAGAGAGTCACCCAACCATTTACTCTTATGCTAGGAAGGAAGATATCTCTGCACAGGAGTTTCTTACAGCTGATAGTTTGACACAACTCTTCTATCTCCCTTTATCACCTGAAGCACTAGATGAATTGAGGGACATTCGCTGTAGAGAAATTGAACTAAGAGAACTTTCACAAGACACTTGGAGCTATGTTTGGGGGGACAAAGAATTCACTTCCAGCAAATATTATCAATACAATTTCAGAAATATAAATCCACACATATCCTTTAAATGGCTGTGGAAATCGAAGTGCACTGCAAAAGTGAAGTTCTTTGGATGGTTAATTCTGTCTGACAGATTGAATACAAGAAACATGTTAAGAAGAAGACATTATGCATTGGGGACTAGATATGACTGTTTTATGTGTAATCATAATACTGAGGAAACAATTGAACACTTGTTTTTTCATTGCCCATTTAGCCAAGATTGCTGGAGTTCAATTAACATCTCTTGGGCTATGAATAACTCTAGACTCCAGATCATTGAGCAAGGAAAAAAGAGCTGGAATAAAAAGCTGTTTATGGAAATCACCTTGCTGGGCTCTTGGAACATCTGGAAAGAGAGAAACAATCTCTGGTTTAATAACATAGAACCCTCAATTCAGGCTTGGAAGTCAAGATTTGCTGCTGATCTGTCATTGCTGATTCATAGGACTAAAGAGGAGCTACATCCACTTATCAAGAGCATTATTCATAGTTTGTAAACCTTCTTGTAATCCTAGATTTATCTTTCCTGACTTTTTAGAGTCTCTCCCCCATCCTATGTCTCTGTGTAAATATGTAACCTTACAATTTCTGACCCATTATTAATGAAAATGAGGCAGTAGGAGTCTTTCCTACTGTTATTACCCTAAAAAAACCATTTTGCCATTTAGTCCCGGTTATTTTAGGGCCTTTAGTCCCGGTTGAAACAACTAACTGGGACTAAAGATAACTTTCCCACCATTTCCCTCTGCTTCCCGCCTTTTCCCTCTATATCTTGGCCGACCACCATGGCTATTCACACACCCGCACCTTCCCATCTCGCAACAATGGACAACAAATACTGGGCCATTATGACCCTCAAGGAGACCGAGGCATTGTGCACCTCCAGCTATCGGCTGCCCACCGGCTGGATGCTGAGCGTTGGAAGGGTTCCTGTCCCTCCTGTGCCTCAAGGTTCTGCCCACGAGGCGCCCATCACGAACCACTTCTACCTCAATCTCATGCGAGAGCAGTGGATGGATCCCCAATGGGATCCCGACAACTACGACACCTGGAATGCCTTCTTCGCTAACCGGTGGGAAAGGGATCTCTCTAGTACGAGGGTGACGGCCCATCCTGGTGAACCACAACGAAGCCGGTCGTCGTCTGTGGTGGGAGAACCGTACTATCATTGGCGTGATGCGCAACATCGCCGGAGGAGATCATCCTGGCCTGCGGTGCCCACACTTCCACCCGCCGCAGAGTCACAAGAAGGGTGGTGGGAGTGGCAATGTCATCCAGGAGCCCCTCCCACACTCGTCGTGAATCTGAGGCCGGAGTTGAAGTTGCCCCCAGTATATTCCATGGATGGGTGATGGCTTAGATATGTAGAGCTCGTTGGGAACCCTAGGGGAAGGTATGATGAGCCCAACAACAATTTTCCCTCGGTTATGAAACTAAGGTTATCGAACCAGTAGGAGTAAGGAAACAACTCCAAGGTCTTGCTAACAACTTGGAACCTGCACAACACAAACTCTATACTTTTCCCCACTTATAGTGAGGTTGTCAATCTCACCGATTTGCTAAAAACAAAGGATTAAACGTATAGTGTGGACGGTAGTGATTTTCTTGTAGGTAATTGCAAAAAGTAAAGTAAACAGTGGATGGTAAATCAATGATAAAAGAAATGGACTGGGGTCCATAGTTCACTAGAGGTGTTCTCCATAAGATAGATATCATGTTGGATGAATAAATTACAGCGGGTCAATTGATAGATTGAGAAAGCATAATAATGCATATACTAGACATCTTGACTCCTACGAGATTTGATTGGGAATTACAACATAATACATAGACCGTAATCCAACTGCATCTATGACTAATAATCCACCTTCAGGTTATCATCCGAACCCCTTCCAGTATTAAGTTACAAGCAACAAATTATTGCATTAAGCAAAGTTTATAAAGTAAACAATTCAATTGCCCCATGGACAAAGGATTATTGTTTTCTCCGTAGTAGCAACAACAAATCTACAACCTTAGATATTTCTGTAACTTCCCCAGATTACTAGAGGCCAGATTTCAAAGGGGAGGTCGAAAACCCTAGCCGCCGCCCATAACGAGCAACTATACGTGGGCGGCCCGTATATGTCCCGCCGAATAGTTGTGAACCGACTTAGCTTTTGTTTCTACGACGGTACCAACTATACGACTACAACTATACGGGTGAGAATTTTATTCCTGCCGTATAGTTGCCCGTCAAACTTGCAGTAACCTAGAATAAAAATTCGGAGATAGGGTATAAACTATACGGCTGGAAAAAAGTATTACCTCTATATAGTTTGTCGTTAAACTTACGGTACCTTTCGAAAATAGAAGAGAAGATGTAAAAACATCTATACGACCGGAACTATACGGCCGGAATTTTTATTTCTATCATATAGTTGGTCATTAAACCTTCTAGAGCCGCCAAAATTTACCTGTCTCTCCGAGAATTCTTTATAAATCTAAAATTTAATGAAACACCAGGTTTTGATAGAAAAATGATAGCTTAATTTTTTTGCCAACATTAACATCCATTGAACAGGATTTTAGCATTACCAAACTTATTATACTTCACTGGAGCTTAAAGTGTTCCTTATTCAACACAAACTTAACTAAAACTTAATTGAAAGTATTAAAACTTTACTCAAACCTTTATTTCACATGGGTTGCCTTCCATGAAGCGCTCTTTTATGGTCAATAGCTTGACCATGATGTTGCTCATTTAGGCTCGATTTTATCCTTCTTGCAGTTGCCTTTCATTGTATATTTTTGCTTAATCACCTCTTCTAGGGTAATCACATGTGTTGTGACTGCACTTATATCTTCTTTTTCTCGATAATGTTTCAAGCGTTCTCCATTCACCGCCCATGAAAGAGAGGGTGTTTTTCCCCGGAGCTTCATAGCTCCCGATGAATAGGCTTTTCAACTATATAGGGGCCTTCCCACTTTGATCTGAGCTTTCCTAGAAACAACTTAAGACGAGTATTATAGAGAAACACCTTGTCTCCACTTTTAAAGACCTTATTTTCTATTTTCCTGGCATGTCATATTTTTACTTTTTATTTAAACAATCTAGAATTTTCATAAGCCTCACTCCTAAACTCATCAAAAGCATGAATATCTAATAAACATTTTTCTCCTGCTGCTTTAAAATCATAATTTAAGTTGTTGATTGCCCAAAAGTCTTTGTGTTCCAATTCTAAACGTAAATGGCACGCCTTACCGTAAACCATATTATACGGTGTCATACCCATTGGATTATTAAACATAGTACGGTATGCCCAAAGAGTGCCATTCAACTTGTATGACCAATCTTTTCTTGATTTATCCACCATATTATCGAGTATGGTCTTTAATTCTCTATAGGAGAGTTCCACTTGACCACTTGTTTGAGGATGATATGGCGAAGAAACGCGCTGAGTTACTCCAAATTTGTAAAGGATTTTCCTGGAAGTTCCTTTCATAAAATGAGAACCACCGCCAGTGATTAAAAATCTAGGGACTCCAAACCTAGGAAATATTACATCCTTGATCATCTTCACGGAAGTAGCTGCATCTACATGACTTGTTGGAATAGCTTCAACCCATTTAGTGACATAATCGACAGCAACAAGAATATGAGTGTAACCATTTGATTCTATAAAAGGTCCCATGTAATCTATTCCCCATACATCAAAGGGTTCAATTATAAGACTATAATTCATTGACATCTCTTGTATTTTACCTACATTACCCCTTTTATGGCAAGCATCACAATGTTCTACATACCTATGTGTGTCCTTGAACAAGGTGGGCCAATAGAATCCGGATTGAAGTACCTTTGCTGCAGTTCGCCTGCCTGCATGATGTCCTCCATACGGGTTGTCATGACAAGCTTGCAAAATTGCATTCATTTCATGGTTAGGAACATACTTTCAGATCATTCCATCAGGTCCATGATGATATAAATAAGGATCATCCCAAAAGTAATATTTAAGATCATTAAAGAATTTCATTCTTTGATTTCTTATAGAGACTTCTTGTAGAAATTTTCTTGCAAGATAGTTAGCATAATACTCAAACCAAGGATTAGCGATTTCAACATTCACTAAATATTCTCCTGGAAATGACTCATTTATATGTACAGGGTCAATGATTATTCCCTCCATTCTAGAGAGATGATCTTCTACCAGATTATCCTTATCCCTCCTATCTACTATTTGCAAATCATATTCTTACAGTAATAAGACCCATCTAATCAACCTGGGCTTCGCATCCTTTTTCACAAGGAGGTGACACAAAGCTTGGTGATCAGTATGAACTATTACCTTAGAATTAATGATGTAAGGTCTAAATTTGTCATAAGAAAAAATTATAGCCAGGAACTCTTTTTCTATAGTAGCATAATTTTTCTGAATCTTATTCAGAGTTCTAATAGCGTAATGGATAACATTTAAGTTCTTTCCGTCTCGTTATCCTAACACGGCTCCTAAAGCATAGTCACTAGCATCACACATGATTTCTAAAGGTTCATCCCATTTTGGAGATTGCATGATACGTGCTGAAACTAATATGTTTTTAAGGTTTTCAAAAGATGCAATGTGATGTCTACGCACTTCTATTCTTGTAGACAGCTATTGGGCCTCCAGGTGTAGAGGTTTGTAGAACAGCAACAAGTTTCCCTTAAGTGGATTACCCAAGGTTTATCAAACTCAGGGAGGAAGTGGTCAAAGGTATCCCTCTCAAGCAACCCTGCAATCAAGATACAAGAAGTCTCTTGTGTCCCCAACACACCTAACACACTTGTCAGGTGTATAGGTGCACTAGTTCGGCGAAGAGATAGTGGAATACAAGTGGTAACGGTGCCAAAAAAGAGCTTCTGACTTGTTGTTGACGTGGGAGAGACTAAAGAAAAACTGAAATAAAGATAGAAGCAAGCAAACATGCAACAGATCTAGATGCAAACGGTGTTTCAATGCTTAGAAACAAGGCCTAGGGATCATACTTTCACTAGTGAACACTCTCTCATATAAATATATTATCTTCATGATACTACTCTTAACTACTCTCCGGTTGGACACTCTAATCCATGGTAGGGCTATAACAACACTCCTCAAAGTCCACCTTCCCCATCTAGATAACCCCACACTGTCACCTTGAGCGCTAGATGGTTCCAACAAACACCACAATTTCATAAAGACATCCAACTCAAAATATACTCATGATAATGATATATATAGTCTAGCTTAAGTGCCACACACGTTGTGCATGCTTTCACTTTCACACACGTGGGGAAAAGCATAGATCTATTAAAGTACCATGAGTATTTATGTACACTCTAGCCTAAGTGCCACCATGGCGTTCATGCTATCACTTTCACACACATGGGGAGAGCAAAGATCTATTAAAGCACTTGAGTAGCAGAGTAGATCTACTTGATTACAAATCTCATGATCACAACAAGATCACGCATAGAGAGAGATGAACACATAGCTATAGGTAGAGCCCTTAACCTCGAGGAAGAACTACTCCCTCCTCATCATGGGAATCAGCAACGACGATGGAGATGGTGGTGGAGATCGATGGAGATGGATCCGAGGGAACTTCCCCGTCCCGGCAGGGTGCCGGAATAGAGACTTCTGTCCCTCGAATCTCCCCTTTGGTGGCGGCGGCGCTGCGGAGGTTTTTGTGGCTTTTTGGTTGATGATCTAGGGTTTTTGGTTCGGAGGCTTCTTATAGGAGAAGAAGGCAAGGTCGGTGGAGGGCCAGGGGGCCCACACCCCCTATGGGCGCCACCAGGGTTGTCCCGCGACCACCTAGGGTGTGGCCACCCTGGTGTCCTCCTCCATATCTGCTTCGTGGTTCCGTGTCGTGCCAGGTAAAATAATGACTTTGGCTTTTGTCCCGTCCAATTCCGAGAATATTGATTTTATACCTTTTCTGGAACCAAAAAACAGAAGAAAACAGGCAACTAGCACTGTGGCATCTTGTTAATAGGTTAGTACCTTAAAACATATAAAACACCTCAAAGTGTAGACAAAGCAAAGAAAAGTAGATACTAAACAAGCATGGAACATCAGAAATTATAGATACGTTTTCAATGTATCAAGCATCCCCAAGCTTAACTCCTACTCGTCCTCGAGTAGGTAAGTGATAAAACGAATAATTTTTTAGGTGACATGCACCATCAAAATCAAGATCAAACTATTTGCAAAGCATTGATAGTTGGGATCAAAGTACTCTAAACATGATCATGAAAGAAGAAGTTCTAACAATAAGACAAATTAACTATGCATGCAACATGAAAGGATACAAACAAAGATCATGAATAACAATGCTTTGAAAAACGTTAGTTTGTTTCACATACAGAAAACATAGCATAGTGGCATTCAGCTTGTCCCTTATGGAGTAGAAAAACATAAATGCATAGGACACTTTCAAAGTTCATAAGGGTGACTAGATACAAATAGTTCAAGAACAATAAATATCAACATTATGAATCAATCAATAAGTTTTGGGACAATGCACATAGAACTAAGAATGGCAACTATGCTCTCTCAATTGGTGCATAAAGATAGAAGGTGGAGACTCAATATAAAAGTGGAAGAAAGGCCCTTCATAAAGGGAAGCAGGGATTTAAAGTCTCAAAAAGAGCTTCCAAAAATTATGGTACTTGTTAGCTTTCAGCTCTCATTGCCCCTATCATAAGCATCTTGAAGTGATTAAGGTTAAAGTGAACAAACTATGGAGTATATGCTTGACAAAGTATAAGTTGGCAATATCATGTCCCTTCAATATGAGGGCCGCTCCTCATGCTACTCAACTTTAGTCACCAGTAACTTCTTGTCATAGTAAGTATATGTGTATCATAGAGAACCGCCAACGGGGTACCCCTTGCACATGATACAGGAGCTATCCCATAATCAAAATGACAAGGCAAGCACACAATGATCATCTCAGCAATCTTCTTATTTACCATGGGAAAATGGTGCTTTTTTCTCTCTTTCCTCTTTTCAATATGTCTTTTTTATAAGAAGAAAGCTTCATAGATTGCTCACTATGGTGATGCTACAAGTTTCCACCATGATTAGGCATGGCTTAGGCTAGCAGCCCAGGCGTTTGCCTAACACACATACATAACTCCATGGACTTACAAGCTCCCCTTTTATTTCACACTAACGACATCCGCAAACAAAAGAACATGATATCAACTAGGTACAATGTACAAGTGCAATGTTGAAAGCGTTCCCCATGACATCATGGTTCTGCTAATTCCAATGTATAAGTGCAAGCATATACAAAATAGATGACGCAATGGTTCAAGTTTATTAGGGGCAAGAAAAATAAAGTGTGCCATCAAGTTCGTGAGAGCTTTAATCACTAAGTTTTCACATAACAAAGAGACTTTTAAATTGGAAGATAGATGAAAACAAGAATATACCTGGAATGGTGTAACACACCATGCATAGGAATTTATAGTGGACACTTTGGAATAACTTGTTTTCTTGGGAGTTGTATGCATGAGTAGAGCTTACTCATACAAGTGGAGGCTAGCAAAAGACTGGGAGCGACCAAATAAGAGATCAATAATGGCCATAATCATGCAGAGCGACAAAACATTACTAATCAAAGCATAAAGTGGTACTACAAGTCAAGGACTAAATAATCATAGAGGCTATGGTGACTTGTTTATAGTCATAACATGATGTGAGCATGTGCCAAGTTAACCCAAACAAAGCATCAAAGGATAATACCACAATACTATGCTTTTCTATGCTAAGACAACACATGATTCTTTCAAGGCACATTAACCAATCTTAATTGTTTGGAACAAGTCATTATACAGCAATAATCACTAAGCATAAGGTCAAAACAACATCTAGCATGACATGATAAAGCCTAATCTACAGTCAAGACAAGCTTCCTTTTGTATCACTATAAGCAAGAACTTTCTACTCCTTTCCAACACCAATCAACTTATTTGAAACAACTCACAAAGATAATAATCAATAAAGATCAGTGAGCTTGTCTCACAAATACACAAAGAAGAACTAAAAAGTTCTAAGCAAAAAGCATAAGAAAACTAAGGCTAAACACAGTGCTAGCAAAAGAGAACACTCACAAAACAATAAGAATGAAAACTAGAGTGTTCTAGGCAATGAAAACAGAGTGTGTCTCTCTCCAAAAGAAGTGTGTTGGGGATCCAACCAACTTATTAAAGCAAACCAAACAAAATAAAACCAAAAAAGAAAACTAAGACGCTCCAAGAACAACACAACTGTGCATGAAACAATAAAAACGAAGTGTTTAGAAAAACCTGAGATTTTTATTGATGAAGAAGGGGATGCCTTGGGCATCCCCAAGCTTTGACGCTTGTACCACTTGAATGTTTCTTGGGGTGACGCGGTGTGGCATCCCCAAGCTTGAGCTTTTGTCCTTTCTTCATCTCATTACATCATTCTGTCCTTACACCTGAAATTTTTTCTTCATACAAAACTTCACACAATCTTCATTAGCAAGATTGGTGCATTCAAAAGATAATAAACCTTTGGGGTTTAGTTTTAAAACAGAAATTTTTTCATTAAAAACACAATCTAATTTAGCAATTCCCTCAAAAATCTCAATTTACCAAAGAGAACCCAAAAATAAATCGATAAAGAGGCAAATGTAGTTAAAGGCAGAAATCTGTCAAAACAGATCAGCTGGTAAAAAACCATTTTTTCGAAGACCTTATGTTGCTCAAATAAAAAAGTGTTGAACTAACGAAAGTTAGATAACAACCTGGGGGATTTATTTAGAAAATTAGAGCTCAATCCGACTTACAGAGATCTTTCACGAATTTTTACAGTGAAGCACAAAAATCTGTTTTAGGACAGCAACTTCCCCAAATCTTACTTCTCTCTCATTAGAGGTTATTCTTGGCACACAAGTCAAACAAAAAGGATAAGGAGAGATTATTACAGAAGTAATAACTTCCAAGACTCAAGGAAACTATTGGGTTATCTCCCAAGAAGTACTTTTCTTTAACGCCTTTGAGTTAGGCTTGATAGTTTGAGAAGGTGCTCACATAAAAAATATGAATTGAAGTAAAAAAGAGCATCAAGAAGAAAATTCAAAACACATTTAAGTCTAACACACTTCCTATGCATAGGAATCTTGTAAAGAAACAAGTCATGAAAGCACGAAGCAACAAGCATAGGAAAGCAAAACCGGTGCAACTTCAAGACTTTCAACATAAAGAGGGGAAACTTAATATTGTTGAGATGCATAAAACCATGTTTCCCTCTCTCATAATAACTTTCAGTAGCATCATGAATAAAATTAAGAATATAACCATCACATAAAACATTCTTATCATGAGCCACATGCATGAAATAATTATTACTCTCCACATAAGCATAGTCATTCTTATTAATTGTAGTGGGAGCAAATTCAACAAAATAGCTATCATTATTATTCTCATCACCATAATCATAAAATATAGGAGGCATATTGTAATCACAATCAATTTTCTCCTCAATAGTAGGTGGACTAAAAATATCATACTCATCATTATAGTCATCATATATTGGAGGTTTGGTATCATCATAAGCAATAGAATAGTTATCTTCCCAAGTGTGTTCATTTGTAAACATATCATCATTGGAAGGAACATGGATAGCACTAATAGCACAACAACTATTAATATCATCATTTTTAGAATTGGTACCAAAGATATTTTCAATATCAAAAGTGGTGTGATTTTCCCAATCATGATCACTACTATAGGTAACAAGCATAGGAACATTATCTAGTTCAGACTCATCAGCAAAAACTATGATAGGAGCAACATGCTTAGAGGAAGATATTGTTTCCTCTCTCCTTTTACTCTTCTTCTTATCCTCTTTAGGAGGGAGAGGCTTGAAAGGAAGATTCTCCACATACCCTGGTGTAAGACCCCACCTTTATAAAGTAGAGATCCCTGTGTTTACAATGCTAGTCCCTGGATCAATAGCTAGCATCCACAATTAAGATGTAATATCAAGAAACAAAGGTCATATTACAAATTTATAACCAGGAATATAATTCATTACATATTACATAGCTCATTTGGCTATCTCATTACAATGCACCAGAAATATCTATATAGCATGGAGTCCTTCATCTTCAAAGTGCCACAGGCAATCATGTTGGTTGTAGACTTGTAATCCTATTCAACACACTTCACTAACATCACACAAACCTGCAACATAATAAGTTACAGCCACAAGGGTCAATACATTTGAATTGTATTGGTAAGTGATACTAGGGTAGAATAGTGGTAACTATCATCTATATGCATTTGGCTAAGTGGATCTTGGGCTTGCTTTGCTCAAAATAGATTTTCCTTATCATTTGAAAACACTAAGTTTTTGTTTGTCAAAATCACCCAAGGCATCTACCAATAGACATTGGTGATCCTTTACCCTTGTTCAACCACAAGTTATTAACTTATAAATTGGTATGAGGAGATTCTTTATAGCTTCCATGTCTTGATGCTCAAATTGTCCATTGCCAGGGACATGGCTAAGTACTTAGATTTTACTCTCTCGATAGGTGGTGCACTTTCCCCACAAGACTCGACATGCATCGAGACAAGACCTTTCAGAAGCCTTCCCTTAGACCAAAATGGACGCATTCCAAATCTATCACCCCCTACCACCAACTGTCCATTTGGCTAAGTTATTGCAACCTATATGATCCAGGCAGAGCCCATAATGCCAAGTGGCTGCACTAGAAGGTTCTTAACATATGGCATCTCAAATCCCTTTGTTCCTGGGTGGCAATCCACAAGTGAGATACACTAGGGTAGTCCATAAATATGGGCCCTGTGTAACCACTCAACATAACCCATTCACAACCATTCCGCCCAGGTGATTCATTCACATAGTTGTTTTATTAAACAAAACACAAGTCCTTGACTTAGAAATATTTCATAGCATGAATATAATCCACCCTTCTTTTCTATTAGATAGGCTAAGAATGATAGTAGTAGGGATCTTAACTTAGGGAAAATTCTACTAAGGCATCATCTTCTAGGATTTCCCATGGCATAGTATACTTAATAAAAATCCCATGCAAGTCCTACTTAGAAATATCACTAATGCATAGTGAAAATAATAGAACAAAAGTATGAAGCACCACTTGCCTTTTTAGTAGAGAATATATATTCACTCCTTGATCTTGCAATAGTCACACTCTTCAATTTCCACTACAATTCAATCAAGGCACAAATTTAATCTAGCATTCAAACAATTCACCACATAAAATAAAGAAAACAAAACAATGCATGCAAGCATGCCAAAGATTCTTTTATTTGAAAAAGTAGTTTTCAATAGGTTATAAACATTTTAAAACACCTATTGGTCATTTATAAAAGTGGCAAAACCATTTGATATTAAGTTAGTGAAAATGGCCACTTTAAATCATTTTTGTTTTATTAGAAATAATTTAATCAAAGTAATAATTTCTAGTGTTTGAAAAATATATTTTTAAACACAAATGTTAGTGTTTTAAGGTTAAGTGTTTAATAATAAACCATTTCCAAAAGGTTTTACCTAAAAACCATTTTTAAATCAACGCAATATTTTATTTTGTTGGAAATGCCTTTAAACAAAGTAATAATTTTCTAGGGTTCACCAAATATATATTTAATTCCTAAACATCGGTGTTTAAGGTCAGAGAGTTTAAATCAAACCATTTTCAAAAGGTTTTACTCAAAAAGTTTTTTTTAAAACATAAACAATATTTTTATTTAACTAGAAATGCTTTTATTCAAAGATTTATTCTTTAGCTTCACAAAATATACTTTTAAATCTACAAGTTGGTTTCTATGGTCATTAGGTTCCAAAAAATCCATTTACAAAATATTTTACCTTAAGAATAATTTTAGAATGAATTTTATACACAAAATATGCCTACACATGTTTCTGCAAAAACAACCAATTTTATAGAAGCAATTCATTAAACAAAGGGCATGGTTGGAAAGTAGTCATTTTTCTAAATCCAGTGATATAAAGTTTGCAAAATTTGGACATGTATATTTGAAGTTATGAATTTTGCAAGTTTAAACATCTAATAGAAATGTTTCTGTTTTTCAAACGAGAGCTGGGCTACGTGTCGTGTTTTGATTGATCGGTACTGGTTCACACAGATCGAGCGACACGGTGCGTTGGATCTAACTGAAATCGCACGGCCCTTATCTAGTCATACCGGTTCACTTAAGTCATCTATCGCGTCCATACGATCAGCATCTAACGGCTCGGAGTGTATCGACCTTAGATGGACGGCTCAGCGACGGTGGCTGGGGCGGCGTTTTCAGACGATGACGGTGCCGGCAATACAAGAAGCGAGAGAGCGAGGGGATAAGTGTAGGGTTCGCAGCATAGAAAACAAAAATTTTCCTACGATGTGAACTATATACCAAGATCTATCTACTATATACAAACAACGGGCGGATGTATATCCGTAGAGAATATACCCTTGAAGACCGACAAAGCTTAACGAGTTCAACTCGTGGTTGATGTAGACGATCTCTTGCTGATCTCAAGATCGAGAGGAAGTCCTAGCGCCGCAAATCAGCAGCGCATCCGTGCTCGCACACATGTTCGAGGCACCGAGCAACCTCCGCCTCCTCGCTCCAGCGATGCAGCGGAAGCACAACTCTTTCTTGCCGAATAGCCACCGGGAACATGTATCTCGCTAGTCCGAGACCATGGGGATAAATTCTAGAGGGGGAGAGAGATCCTTCACGAGGAGGTGTGAGAGACAAGTGAGGAGGGGGGCTCCTTTTATAGGAGGAGGGGGGAGCACCCAAGGGGTGGCCGCCGGCCATGGGGGGCAGCCCCCTCCCCTCCTTCATTCATGTGGGTGGACACTCCACTCACAAAATGCCCTTTAAATTTCCTCCACTCAAAAGTCCACTCAAATTCCCATTAAATTTCCACCAAATTTAATGCAAACTCTCATTAAATAAAACTCTTTTATTTTATTCAGAATTTTGTCAATTACTTTAATGACAAACATTCACAAATAACCCCTTGCTAGAATTCTATTTCACATGCATAACCACTTTATGCAATTTCACCCGAAAACCTGTTTCGGTATCTAGTGAAATAAATTCCTGCGCTTGTTCATTCTTTCGGCATGAAACATTTGCTCCAATTGGATGTCGGTGTCTCTTAAGTGTGTCACCCTACGGTTCGTGAATAATGCGGACATGATCGAGACCCCTCTCGGATCAATAATCAGAAGCGGGATCTGGAGACCCATACTGACTCCCACACATTCAACGATGACTTTCTTGTGATCGTCGGAACCTTTTACGCTAGTATATCTTAATCCCTTTGTTTCACGATATATTACATGTCCGAGATTCGATCATCGGTATCTCCATACCTAGTTTGATCTCGTTACCGACATGCACTCTTTTCTCGTTCCTGTGATATAACATTCTAGTGATCAAATCACTTGCTTGCAAGCTAATCAATGTGATATCACCGAGAGGGCCCAGAGTATATCTATCCGTCATCGGGATGAACAAATTCCACTCTCAATCCATGAGCCTCAACATAACACTTTATTAGTTCTGAATCCATCTTTATAATCACCCTGTTACGGTGTGACGTTTGATGTTATCAAGAAACTCTTCCGGTGTTAGTGATTGACATGATCTCATGGTCTAAGGATTAGGATCACTTCGTAAGTTGTTATAGCAATATAAACTCAATGACTTTGATCGTAATGCTATACTTCGGATGAATGTTCATCACACCATTACACTAATGTTGTGATCCCGTTATTAACAACATCCAATGTCCATGATCAGGAAACCTTGATCATCTTGTTAATCAACGAGCTAGTTTATGAGAGAGGCATAACTAGGAACTTTCTGTTTGTTTATTAAACACACATGTATTATCGTTTCCGTATTAATACAATTATAGCATGCAAAATAAACATCTATCATATACTTGGAATACACATAATAAACACTTTATTATTGCCTCTCAGGGCATATTCCCTTCAATAAGCTCACCGATTTAACTGAAGCTTGCTAATGCTCAACGTTGATGTGGTTGTCGAAGGGGCGCTCGAGGACGACGGTAATTCCTCGCCGGAGTTCCTTCCGGCGGCGGGTGCTCTCTGTTGAAGACGGAGGCGACTCTACGGACCGCGCTAAGACAAACAGAGGGTTGCATTATATGCGTACGATGTCGGGGATCACACACGTATCATCAGGAGGAAGAGGGATGGTCAGAATGTTACCAGGGGCGTCGCCGGAGTTGAGGCAGACGGTGGCGTCGCTCTGTCGAGTTCGTTGTCGGCGTTCTGGGGCACGCGCGGCCAAGCGAGTGATACTGGGAGGTGCAGGGGACGATGGGGAGCACGCTTGTTTGCTCCAGTGAGCAAGGGGAGGCGTGGGCTGGCCGGAATCGATCGGTGAACTCGCCGGAGTAGTGGTGCTTGCTGCGAGAAATTCAAGCAGCCTATGGGCAGTGAGTGCGTGGCGTCTTGGGGGAAAGATAGAGGGGAGCGAGGCGAGTTAACGAGCGTAGTTGAAGTGGTGATTTACTCACCGAATTAAGATGAATTTAAGCTGCGGGAATCAAGCAGAACGGGAGAGAGAGGAGAGGAATGAGTCGCAGGGTGAAGGAGACGATGATGGGGCTATGGGGTAACGTCGTAAGTGAGAGAGAGAGAGGGAGACGGTGGGTCCAGGCAATCAGTATCTGCGCGGGTGCGCTGCTGAGTGAAAAATAAAACGGTTCGGGGGAGGAGAGAGGTGGGCTGGTTGGGCTAGATGGGCCAGGTTGGGCTGGGCTGTTTCTATTTCATTTTTTCTTTCCTGTTTTCTTTTTCTTTTTCCATTTTGATTTTCTGTTTTGAATTCAAACTATCATTTTGAATTCAGACTTCTTTTTCAAATCTTTTCTAAACATTAAGTATGTTTCTATACTTGTTTTAAATATGTATTTAAGTCCATTTTAGAATAATTATTTTATTCACATATGGTTTATTATTTATTTAGAATAGGCACTTGCCTTTATTTAAATAGGATTTTAATTATATTTTCAAACTCTTATTGAAATTCAAATTTTCACCACACCTTTTTAGTAGGTTTTATTTATTCATTGGTGCAAGTAATTCACTTTGAATTATTTAAAATATTTTAATGTGATTTATTAATCATTTAAATTGGGCAATTGTCTTTATTCAAATAAAATCAAATATGGTTTTAATTTCATATAAATTTTATTTAAATGATTCTTTTATTTCATTTAAGTTAATTAAATAACTTTTATTCCACTTGGGAAAATTCCATTTATTATTTTCCCATGATTTAATTAATCATTTCTATTAGGTATTTTGTCTTTATTAAATTTAATTAGAATAGGGTTTAATCCCATATATTTTTATTTGTTTATGATTTATCCCTTTATTTCATTTGGATTTGGATTAAGTTTATCTCATTTGCTTATGGATTTGGCCAAGATTTAATTTGGCTTTTAAATATTCCTTATTTATTTATTTATTTATTTCTTTATCTTATAAAATCCATATCTTTTTATTTAGAGATCCAAACTTGGTGATTCCAATTTGTATAATTTTATTTAATATTTTTTATCCTTTTAGGATTAATTGCTCACAATTTGGTATGGATTTTAGATAGGAGCTTTATTATCTTTGGAAATTATTTCCTTTCATCCTATTAAATTCATAAGTTTTTATCTATGGTTCCAAATTAAGTGAAACCAATTTCTACGGTTTTATAATATTTTTATTTGTCATTTTGATCACTTATAAATGTTTGTTGACAAAGTTTTATATGGATCAAAACCATAGGCTTAGAGTAATCTTGGAAATGATTTTCATCCATTAGGGTGTTTTGGTTTATTTTCCCAAGTTTAAATTTCAAGATACATTCTTTGATGAATGCATTCCACTTGATTGAAATTTTTTGGTTTCCCTTTTATTCAAATTTTTTTCAAGATGGGTTTTGATGTTTGCATTTGGAATCAAAAAGTTTCTTTTCACCCTAAATTTCAACAATTATTTATTTTGTTTATTTTTTTTTCACATTACAAAATTTGGAAAATTTTGCGATGTGACACCTGGTTTATTGTTAGAGACAATAGAAGAAACTTTGGAGGATTCCTCATTTTCATTATTAAGGACAAAACTCATATCAGTCCTGCCATATTTTGGTAAAATATCATCTTTTATAAGATTTTGTATATAAATATTCGCGTGGCAATTATCAAGACAATAAAGATGACACCCATGAAGGATGCAATTCATACCAAAAGCACTCATGTCTACCAAAGAAGTTTTTCTAGATAACTCTTCACACCCCCAAAAACAATGTAAGTTCATCATGTTGATTATCAGTGATCGCGTTATCACAATACAAACTTGCAGTACTCATTGGATTAGAAAGGTTATTATTATGGCCTGAGAATTGAAAATTGAAATGACCCACTTCATAGCAGAGTTCACAAATAAAAGGGTATAGGGCACAATTTTTTTACCAAGATCATTTAGAGCCTTATACCATGTTCTGGTTTTTTCATTCCAGTGGGTGATACAATATTCTTCTTCTATTTGATTCTTCTCACAACATCTATACATACCACAAATATTAACATGCTTATAAGAAATAGTACTTTAAGAAGTTTGAGCATGTTTATTGCAATCATTAATAACATTTTCATTTTCCATGCAAGTGTCTTTAAAAGGTTCATGATACATGTCCCATTTTTCTTTAGAAGCATTAATATGGGAAGAAAAGGCTCTATAATATCTAACAAGAATTTGAGGATCAAGACCATATTTAGCACTAAGCTCTTGAAAATTAGCAGTTTCAGCGAAAGACTTAGTGCAATCATACTCATAGTTTATACCTGGTTCTTTACCTTTGTCGTTATCCCAATCTTCGGTATTGCTTTGAATTGTTTCAAGAAGATCCCACTTATATTTGACCTTCTTACTTGTGAAGGATCCCTCTGAACAGGTATCTATATAGTCCGTGTAATGTCCTGAAAGCCTTGCATAAAAATTATTGATAATAATATTACTGGGGAGCTCATGAATGTGACATTTGAGAATTAGTGACTTAAATCTTCCCCATGCTTGGGAAATAATTTCTCCATCATAAGGATGAAAATTATAAATATAATTCCTATCTTTATGAATTTCATGAGGAGGATAAAATTTAGAGTCAAAGAGAGATTCAAGTTCCTTCCACTTCAAATGATGAGGATCATCTAGTAGCTCATACCACTCCCTTGCTTTGTCCTTAAGTAATAAAAGGAATAGCTTCCTCTTAGCTTGGTCCATTGAAATACCTGCACATTTGAACGACTCGCATAATTCATGTATAAAAACAAGTCACCACCAAGATGGACAGTTCCATCCCCAAAATAATAGTTATCCATGACACGATCAACAATTTTTGTAGGTATTTTAAAAGGGACGCTTTCAGTATGTGGCTTTAAAATATCACGAGCATCATTAGAATTACCACATATGGGAGATAAAGTATCATCAGAGCAAATTTTCTTCCCTAAAGCTGGGGAACTAAAAAGATCTTTCTCATGAAAACTAGCTTCCCCGAGCTTTGACGTTTCCATACCATCAGTAACAATGGTATTCAAAAAATTCATATACTAATAACGTTGTTATTAGCATGCAAAGAAAGTTCCATAGGTTTTTTAATTTTCTTTTCAAACCACTCAAGTTATAACTTAGGAAAAATACTAAAAAGGTCTCTAATTTTTTTATTGTTTTCCATTAAGCCTAACTAGTGAAAACAAGAAACAAAAAGACAAAATTGCAGAATCTAAAGGAAATAACTTTGAGCACTCACACCGGAGGATGTGAGTACCTTTTATCTTACCTCCCTGGCAACGGCGCCGGAACAGAGCTTGATGTCTATGCACTTCTATTCTTGTAGACAGTTGTTGGGCCTCCAAGTGTAGAGGTTTGTAGAACAACAAAAAGTTTCCCTTAAGTGGATTACCCAAGGTTTATCAAACTCAGGTAGGAAGTGGTCAAAGGTATCCGTCTCAATCAACCCTGCAATCAAGATACAAGAATTCTCGTGTGTCCCCAACACACCTAATACACTTATCAGGTGTATAGGTGCACTAGTTCAGCGAAGAGATAGTGAAATACAGGTGGTAACGGTGCCAGAAAAGCGCTTCTGACTTGTTGTTGACATGGGAGAGACTAAAGGCAAACTGAAATAAAGATGGAAGCAAGCAAACATGCAATAGATATAGATGCAAACGGTGTTTCAATTCTTAGAAACAAGGCCTAGGGATCATACTTTCACTAGTGAACACTCTCTCATATAAATATATTCTCTTCATGATACTACTCTTAACTACTCTCCGGTTGGACACTCTAATCCATGGTAGGGCTATAACAGCACTCCTCAAAGTCCACCTTCCCCATCTAGATAACCCCACACTGTCACCTTGAGCGCTAGATGGTTCCAACAAACACCACAATTTCATAAAGACATCCAACTCAAAATATACTCATGATAAATATATATGTAATCTAGCCTAAGTGCCACCATGGCGTGCACGCTGTCACTTTCACACACATGGGGAGAGCAGAGATCTATTAAAGCACTTGAGTAGCAGAGTAGATCTACTTGATTACAAAGCTCATGATCACAACAAGATCATGCATAGAGAGATAGAGATGAACACATAGCTATAGGTAGAGCCCTTAGCCTCGAGGAGACCTACTCCCTCCTCATCATGGGAATCAACAACGATGATGGAGATGGTGGTGGAGATTGATGGAGATGGCTCCGGGGGCACTTCCCCGTCCCGGCAAGGTGTCGGAACAGAGACTTCTATCCCTCGAATCTCCCCTTCGGTGGCGGCGGAGCTGTGGAGGTTTTCATGGCTTTTTGGTCGATGATCTAGGGTTTTTGGGTCGGAGGCTTCTTATAGGCGAATGAGGTAAGGTCGATGGAGGGCCAGGGGGCCCACGCCCCCTGTGGGCACCACTAGGGCTGGCCCGAGCCCACCTAGGGTGTGGCCACCCTGGTGTCCTCCTCCATCTCTTCTTCGCGGTTCCGTGTCATGCCGGGTAAAATAATGACCTTGGCTTTTGTCCCATCCAATTCCGAGAATATTGATTTTCTACCTTTTCTGGAACCAAAAACAAAAGAAAACAAGCAACTGACACTGTGGCATCTTGTTAATAGGTTAGTACCAGAAAAACATATAAAACACCTCAAAGTGTAGACAAAGCAAAGCAATGTAGATACTAAACAAGCATGGAACATCAAAAATTATAGATACATTTTGAACGTATCACAATGCAATCATGATCTAAGTATAATGGGGTATCTTTATCAAGAAGGTTAGTGGGAGGCATAGCTATTTTAGCAAAATCTTTTATAAAACGCCTATAAAAACCTACATGTTCCAGAAACATTTTTAAGTTTTTATGTCCTGAGGTACTGGAAGTTTTTCTATAGCATTTATATTAGACTTATCTATTTCTATACCCTCCTTCGAAACCTTATGCACAAAAACTTTACCTTCTCTTACAATGAAACTACATTGCTCCCAATTCAAAACCATGTTTTATTGCCTGCATCTCTGCAAAACTTTGGTTAAATTGTAGAGACAATTATCAAATGTTGTTCAACAAACAACGAAATCATTTGTTAGAACTTCCATAGTATTCTCAACAAAAACATCAAAGATTTTTAAAACACATTCTTGAAAAGTTGCAGCTGCATTACATAAGCCAAACAGAATTAATCTATAAGCATATGTGCCATAAGGATAGGTGAAAGTCGTTTTCTCTTGATATTCTGGTTGTATAGCAATTTGAGAGTAGCCAGAATAACCATCAAGAAAACAGAAATAAGAATTATTACTAAGTCTTTCTAAAATTTTATCCATGAATGGTATAGGTTTATGATTTTTCTGTGTCTCACGGTTTAGTTTCCTAAAATCAATGCACATGCGATATCCAACAATAGGTCTTATAGTAACTAGCTCACCACCCTCATTCATAGCAGCATAAATACCACCTTGTATTGGTATGCAATGAGCTGGGCTAACCCATTTACTGTTATATATTATGCCAACATCTAATAAGCGTATAACTTCTTTTCTTACTACTCCCTTCATTTTAATATTAAACCTTATCTGTGTGTCAACTATAGGTACAACATCATCAAGCATGGTAATCTTATGTTTTACAATAGAGGGGTCTATTCCTTTAATATCACTTAGAGTATATCCAAATGCTTATCGATGCTTGATCAAGACTGAAATGAGTTTATTTGTTTCATTTTATGATAAATTTTTACTTATAATAACAGGACATTTATTTTCATTATCTAAGAACTCATACCTCATATCATCTAGAAGTCATTTCAATTCAATTGACGGAGGTTCTTCATCTCCTTTTATTACCAGTTCTTCATAGTCATGTGGATTATGCGCTTTTCCGAAACGGAACCAAGGTAATCATCCATGTCTTGTCTCATCATCTGGTACCTCCTCCCAATTAATTAGGCTCCACTCTAATTCATCTTGCAGAGTGCTGAAATGAATTGCGGCTAGATCGGCAATCATTTTCCCTTCCTTGATATCTTCCTCTTCATATGGCCTCTTCTTTAGTTTGGCAAAGTGGAATGTCATTTCCTCTTCTCCAAATAGCATTGAAATAATCTCCTTCTTATTATCAATTCGAGCTTTGGTTATGGAGACAAAAGGCCTGCCTAAAAGGATAGGACAAAAAGAGTGTCGAGGCATATCAACAATATGAAAATCAAGGGGATACATAAGTGCTCCAATAAAGACAAAGCTATTTCTAATAACGCCTTCCGGTCTTATATTAATTCTATTTGACAGTTTAATAGTAGTGTCTACCGGTTCCACATCTGGATTATTTAAATTGTAGCGAAGTTCCTCATAAAGTGATGAAGGCATAATATTTATAGTGGAGATCGGTTCACAAATTCCGTATAAGAAAGTTTCCCCACAATATATAGGAGTCATAGGCTTAGAAGTTTCATTACCTCATACCTCACCTTCAATGATTCTTAAGTTTCGAGATCTAGCATAACTACTTCATTGTCCATGGTTCGTGCTTCCATAAGATCCTTCAATATAACAATATTTGCATTGGTAGCATCGGGGTTCTTTTCTAGTTTCTTTAATGTTCTGTTTATGCGTTCTTCCTCTCTTCTCTTTTTCTTGATATTCTCTTGAATAGGTTCAGAGGAAAACTCTACTATTGGTGCACTTTTTCTTGCATGCTTCTTTTCTTCAAGGGGTGGGGGGCTTATAGGATTCCCATTCTGTAGGTCCCTGTAGATGCCCTGCATAATTCTCAATAATTTTCTTTACTAAGTAAGAATTAATATTGAGGATTTTAATCATTGCACAAGTCATTTCATCTGCAATAAAATCGTTAACACAAACATACTCAGAAGAATTGTTTAACATAATGCTCTCCTTATCTTTAAGACTTTCTATTGCGTCCCTCATTTTTATTATTAATATCCAGGATTAATCATTGGTATCGGATAGAAAACTACCATTTAAGCAGTATCTAAACTCATTCTATCTTTATTAATAAGTCCTCCATAAAAAGTGTGAGTGATTAACCAATCAAGCAAACGATGATGGGGGTAATTATCTAGATAACTTTTAAACCTCAGATAGCCTTCATATAAGCTCTCATCATGACTATTTTTGAAACTGATAATAGTACCTCTCATCCTGTGAGCTTTGCTTTCTGAGTAATATTTTGATAGGAAATTGATTATCAATTCCATCCAAGTCCTTGGTACCTCTGCACAAAAAGATCTATACCAGTTGCAGACATTATTTGAGAGTATTTGTCTAAACAACTGGACTTTAACCTTATCAAGATTACATTTATCAAACATAAAGGAACCAAAAACATCTTCAAAGAATTGTAAGTGACCATATGGACTCTCTTCATCGGTTCCTGTAAATGTCTTAGAGTGTAGAGATTCAAGTAATAAAGGATGGATCTAAATACCATCAGAATTTTTGCTTTTGTTAACAGCTATAAAAGCGTCCATGGGCGAACCCATTTTCCTAACTGCCTCAAGATGGACTAAATGCTGAGTATTGTCCATTGTTATGGTCCTGCAACTTAAATCAAAGATTAGTACAATGAAAGTAAATAACTAAAAGTAAAGTAACTTATAACGCTAAGCTCCCCAGCAATGGCGCCAGAAAATAGCTTGATGACTGCAAGTGCACTGATCGTTTGTAGCTAGTTTCGAAATAAAGATATCGATCCCACAGGGTGCAACATGCAAAAGACTAAAATTCTTCTAACTAAAACTAAACGAAGTACTTATGAAATAATTTTAAGATGCAATAAAAATAGAATTGTTTTTGGGTTTTTGATTGAACAAAGAAATTAATTAAATTAAAGTAAAACTTAATGCAGAAAGTAAGAATCGTCTATGTAAGAGAGCTTGGAACTAAAATAGGGAAAAAGGAATTCTCGGAGAGTTGTGGATACACCGCTAGAAATTTAGATAGAGTAATCAAGATTATCATAACAATTCTCATGACATATACGTATGTGGGAGGAGCTCCATATATGGACAAATAGGCAGCAACCACTGCACACATCATCCGTCATTACCACAGCTAACAGGTAAACGACATCAATAATATTTTCCTTGCTATTAAGGGATTTCTCCCATGGCATGGACATGGCTTAATGAGTTCTCCTTTCTTCCCGAAGTTAGTACTTTAAAGAATGACAACAGCTTTATAGTCATTGTAAGTGCTATCATCCCTACGTCTACCAACAGGTATTCCCCTTCATCAAGTACCCATAAGAGGCAAATATTAAGAGGTGCACAACTCTCAACATTAGGATGAAGACAATTAATACATACACATAACGATGTGTAACATGATAATCTCTATCTTATGCCAATCATATGCTAGGGTTTCTCCATCTCCCCAAGAACTAATAATCTACTCAGATATGGAGGCAAACATCATCATGGCAATGATAATAGAAACAATCATAGATGAATAGTTCTTGTATAAATCCACAACTAGTACGGGAATTACAACAAGATCTAGATGGGATGTAGGTGGGATGGATGGAGACGGTGGTGATGCAGCGGTTGATGATGATGAAGATCGATACCTTGGCCTCCCAGATCTACGTAGGGTGAAGATGGATCCCTTGGGCAAGTTCCCCCTCCAGATCCCTTTCGGAGGTGAGGTTTTCTGTGATTTCTGGGTGTTTTGTATGTCGTCTCCCCGATCCAATTGCACGGGGCTAAACTATTTGAAGAGGTGGTGGCGAAAACAACTATACGGCGGGAACTATACGGCCGGAAAGAGTATTCCCGCCATATAGTTGGTCGTTAGACCCACTGCTTCCTGCGATCGCCTCGATTTTTCTTTTGGTGTTATTGATATTTCCTAAACTAGCTATTTACGCTATTTTGACTCCTTTTCTTGCTCCAGTACAACTGGTCCAAGAATTGTGTCCATTGTATCCATCATATGTCTTGATCCTGGTGAAAATAGACATAAAATATGCACGCGAACGCCGTAAAATACCAAGATCCTACCAATACAGTGAAAAATAATAATATAAAACATGATGCAAATATGCACTCATCATGCCATGCGCGAGCCCTTCAACGAAGTGGTAGATTGCATCATTGCCGGGATAGCCCTCCAAGTCGGCTCTCAGCCGGAGCCATCTGGCGAGGTAATCTCGTGGGATCTCACTATTTAGTTGAATGCAACAAGTCAGATCGAAGATGTTCATGATGCCGACAAAGTGTGATCGCTGATTTCTAGACGCACATGATAACACGACGGATTTGCATTGATCTTCCAACATTATATCCTCCACATGGGTGGTTTGGGTGGGCCTTGAATTTTTCTGATCTAAGCCGGCAAACTCTAAAGAGAGATCTGACTTCGATCCTTCCACAAATGTGTCCTTCCCGGAGGCAGTCCGTGCGGGTCTTGACGATCCTCCGACTTCCTGGGAACTAGTGCCCGAGCCGGTTTAGTCGATGAAGAGGTGGATTTCCCTGATTGGAACAATCGAGAAGTAGGTGGGGTTCGTCTTTTCCGGGATCCAGAACTCGTCAGGACGGACGATCAGAACATTGTCGGAGAAGAGAACATCCTCGATGGGTACGGTTTCACCGATTCCCATGAAGATCTTGGACATTTACATGTGTAGAGCTCGAAAATCCTCATGCCCCACGGTGGGCGCCAACTGTCGTGGTTGCGGTGACCTAGCATACCACTACATGATGTAGTTTACTATAGTCATTAACATAACACCAACGAAACACCGTTCACTAGTATTACATCCCTCAGAGTGGTACAACAGAAACACAGCAGGTCCAAGACATTACTATAGGTTACAACTCAACTCTTTACACAAGATCTAGAGAACACTAGGTTAAAGAGATAGAAAGAAACTTCTTACAAAGAAGAATCAGAAATAAACAACTCAAAAAGTATCATACTAATAAGACTAGTATCTAAACTATAGGGCTTGCATTGCTGCTATAGCAATACTCTACAAAAATAGGTTCTATGGCGAGAGATTATATTTCTATCTAATCAGTAACTTCGTCTTCACTTTAATTGATATATATGTTGACTTCCTTGACTTCAATGAAGATCTTGAGTTGTTGATGAAGATTCCCTTGAGCATAAGTTGATGCAGAAATCGTCTGTATTGGCTTTAGAATCTAGCAAGGTTAAGAAGATAGATTGAGTATGATCGTACTCAGCAAGTTCACTAAAAAGGAGTGTTTGATGCACTATATCTATAGCCACAGACCATAGGTCGTAGGCAATGCAAGTTTTCATAAACATTTCTTCAAAGGCTGCTTTTATTCTGAAAAGCTATGTCCGTCGGCCTTCACAGGTTTACCAGAACTTTCATGGAGTTCCTTTCCTGCCGCGTTCGTAGCTCCTTTCCGGAACAGGGAGTAACAAGTTATAGTTCTTACACTCTGCAGAGGTGCGTCACTTTACCCATGAGAGACCTTAGGATTTGTTGCACGGCCGGGAGTATGTTCCCATTCAAACTTCCTTGGTTTGAGGCCCAACCTAGATCCAAGCCAATCATTGCCTTCTCCGCGACCCCGCATGTCTCCTTGGTGTATGTGATGCCCACCTATTGAATTACGGCAATAGGCAATACAGACCGTTCAGATGCCGGAACTATCGTGGTACGTTGAGGCTTCCCACCCATATGTTGCATATCCTCTATGAATTACCAATGAATGCACGCTACGAGTGATAACAGCCACGACCCGCACACCCGGCTCCATGCAAGAGGGAAAAGATATAGTTGACTTCTTCGTCCCATTCCAAATCTCATGGTCAACGCGTAATATATGGCGCAAGAATCACTGGGGACATTGGTTGTTAAGTCCTAGATGATATAGTCCCGTGCAGTGGTATTCCAACTGCAGACTTAATATATTAGCTGATCACCCTGGATCAGTAACCAATAGTTCACATTATCATCAAAAATAGTGTTTTCTAACCTTTTTGAAATGCAGGTGATGACAACACTGGATTTGCAAAATACTTTATAGAAAATAATCAAAGGACATGAGCAAGTGTGAACTTGCCTTTTGTAGTTGCAAGATTATGCACTCACGGTCTTCGAGACAATATAAGATCCAATATCTGAAATCAGCATCATTGGTCCGGTAAGGACTAATGTTTAAATAATCAAGATTCTATTATGCATAAGTAATGTAATGCAATTTGATAAACTCGAATTCCCGGAATAAACGTTGTCCTAGGGTTTGGATACTGGAAATGGTTTCTTTAGAATGTGTTGTACTTTTAGATAAGTTTCACATTTGTGCTCCTTATTAGGACTTGTGAGTGTGTGTGAAAAAACATGTATTTATAATATCATACAACAATAAGATACACAAATGTGGAATGCTACTCACAGACTGCTTATATAGGAGTTGTTTATCTTCAAATTTTACTTTACAAGTAATTGCAATTATAAGGAAATTAGGTGTTAACAATTCTAAATATACAAGTAAAGTTTAAAACAATGTGATTATGATTAATTGTCATCTATTGACTATGATGAAAGTCCTTGAGTTTAGTTTAAGAGTTGGAGATATTATTATAAGATTTGTTGCTTGAAGTGGCAAAACGAATAACATTTGAAGAAAAGATTTCTTTTCTAAGGTTTAAACAATCTTTATTGTTAATAGAATGTGGTTGATGCCTCTTGGTGTTTCCTTGGTTAGTTTGGTCTTGAGATGCATTAGGTCTTGATTGAAACAGACCAAAGTAAACTATAAGATTCATAATAAAGTCTTTATCGTAATGTTTATAGTCTCGTAGACTAAAGTTAACTTTAAGGACATGGATGGACTTAAGATGTAATGCTACTGGTATTGTACTTTGTTCACCTCATAATGTTTTCCTAAGGATACTTTAAGAGTGGTAACATTTTTATTTGACTAGTGGTTTCCTAATCTTATAATTGAATAAAAGGATTTATCTCCTTATAAGGGTGTGGTTATGGTTTGTATCCAAGGAATAATATTACTTAACTAGTCATGAATTCACTATAATGTTTTGGTATGTTTATAAATTTGTGATTGAAGTAATGATAAAAGATTTTATTATGTCAAAATAATAATCTTGAGAATTTAATATTTGCTAACTCCATTTGGAAAATAATATACACTTACTGTTGAATGATAATTTAAATAAAATTGTATTTAAAATGTGTTGATCTTATTTTGACTTCATATTATCAATATTTAAGACTAATATTTTTTGCCTTAAAGGAATAATTGTAGAAATATTAGTAATTTTTACTTATCCTTTTATGAATTTTCAACTAATAAATTAGATTTAAATTCAAGTTATTAGAGTATTAAATTTTTATTTACTTCAAAAGTGGAGTGTTATATTTTTAACATGTAGATATTATTTTTGTGATCATTTTGGTATATTACATTTATTTTTTTGATTTATAAATAATAAAATATGATTTTATAAGATTTGTTACTATATAAACACTTAATAAATAATAAATATTTATTTAAGTGATATAATATTTTATGTTTATAGATTTGCATTGTAGGTATTATTTTTGTAAGAATTTTGGTATATTATTTATATTTTTATCATTTACCATTATTAAAATATGAATTTTCAAAGTTTTATTACTTATAAAATGTTATTAAATAAAAATTAATTAAATGACTAACATAATAATGTTTGACAATCAAATTAAGTTATAGATTTTATTTTTATGCAAATTTCCATATATAAAACATTTTTTCTGTATTATAAAATAGAAGTTATTAATTTATTTATGTTTATTTATTTCCTACTTAAATTCGAAATAACAAAATACTTTTCTCACTCATACTACCCCTACACACAGTCACTGACTGGTGGGCCAGTGACCACAGTACACGCCACACGCGCAAAGACTTGGTCAACTAGGTGGACCGGGTCAAGGCTGGCGCAGGCGTGACGTCATGGTGACAACATCACGGCCTCCACCGCCAGTGAATGGTCGCCGGCGGCGATCCGATGCACGCCTGCGAGCGCGGATGTGTTTGTTCGAACCGCACAAACATGAGGATCCTCTCTGTACTTGCACCGCCACCTAATGGTCATCGGAGGTACACCGACGACGAACCTCTGCGGCGGCACGGTCGGGTTACTCGCGGGCAGGACGCTACGATGATCGGGCGACGAATCTGAGAGGCCCATGAGACTTGGAAGCTCACCAGGAAGCTTATAGAAGCTACGGCGAGGAGAGGCGAGCTCAGACAGCGTCTCCATGGTCGATGGCGAGCGGCGGACCGAAGAGGTCGATGCGCGCGATTTCGGGCTTCCTTTCTTGATTCCTTCACCGTGCAGACGAAGTCCACCACGACGGAGCTTGCGGCACCTCTAGTTGGCCTTGGAGCGGTCTCAAACAGCGACGACAAGCAACTCTGGTGAGTTAGGGTTTCGGTGTTCATGTAGGAGAAGAAGAGAGAGGTTGTGAGGAGATGAGGATGAGAGAGGGCACTCCAGCGGTTCTTATCCTCTATTCTGGAGCTCAGTGGCGGCGTGAATTGCAGCGGGGCGATCGACGGTGGCCAGCACGACAGGCAGCTGCTTCTGCCGGCGAGGAAGACGACAAAGAACAGAGATGAAGAGGTACGGGCTGGAAGTGGGCCACTTGTGGGCCAACACGGGCTGCAGCTAGATGCACCTGGCGGTAGATTGGTAGAGGAGAAACTTTGGGCCGGCCTGCTGCTCAGGCCTGGTTCTTTTTTCGTTCTGTTTCCTTTTTATATTTTCTGTTTTGTTTTCAAATTTGTATTTTCATATTTTCTTTGAATCTTCCTTCAAAGAATTTATTTGTTGAATACTTATAGCATAAATAAAGTATCTTTAGGGTCTTTTTATGAGTTTTTATTATAATATTATTATTTATTTATTTTCTTTAAATAAGTACTTATCCTTCTAATATTTTGTAAGGGCGTTTGTTATGAATTTGATTTACATATACACCATGAATTTAGGGTATAATACTACTCATTCATAAAACTTAGCTCTAATTAACTTATAGTTTTAAAGGAATTTTTATATGGCGATCCTTCATTTTTATATGATACATAAAGTTCTATGGAATTAGTATGGCTAATATTATTCCCATGAATCTAGGAAATACCAATGTATATATTTTATTATTACTAACATAGGAGTTAGGGTTTGAATTGTAAATGCGTACCATAAGTTTTTTAGGAGACTTAATATTCTCATATTCTTTTACAAGCATGGATAAAATTTAATGGTTAAGTCATATTGTCTTTATGCTTGTGTTCATGAATGGTATCATCATCCAAGATAAAATAGTGGGGTTGTTTTTAAGGCTAACTTATGAGAAAGAATTGATAAGTATAATTCCTAGGCACATATTATTTTAATGTTTGTAGTGACAAAGATATGTTTAGTGATTTTCTATAGCAAAATATTCCTATAAGCCATTGTGGAAATAAGATGATTGATCCAACATATGAGATAGGTGTTAATATTTCTTATAGATTTAAGGTTGAGTGTTTACCAAGAATTCCTATCTTTCATACTTCCTAATTCTTGACTTCTAATTAAGGAATTCCTTTCCTAGATATACTACTACTTCACATCTATCATCATATGTTAATCATGATGATCCTTTCTTATTATAATCTTACCAATCCTTCCTCCTTCTAAATCCATTTGTAAATCCAGTGAGCTTGACACTAAACTCCATATGAACTCCTCATAGAGATAATTCTTATCTCTAGAATATTTCTAATGAATCCAATTCCACTTGAATAACTACTCCCTTACTTCACAATTACTTTGTAATCTCACTAATAAATCTTAGAAGCTTGTCACTAAAGCTTTTCATAATCATCTCATATCTAGACTTGGATATATCAACTACTCTAATATTGATAACCTCTAATCTAACGAGTAATTACTTCTAAATTTATTCACTCACTTCCTTCATCATCCATCACTAACATTACTCCAAGATATATATATATATATCAAATCCTACTTCACCTCAAATGTTTAGTATTTCCTAAAAGGAATATTATACTTCCCTAACTTAATGCTTCTTTAATATGAGCTTGGTTATACTATCTTAACTTTAGCTACCTCAGTAATCCATACGCCAACTTCACATTGTAGTGTTGTGACTTGTCATGAATAACCTAGGATAACATAACTATACTAGGGTTTAATCATGTTCTATCCACCAATGTCATTTATACATGATATAATATTTCACTCTTAGTGTCTTGAGCATGATCATTATACTCCTTTGATCATTTATGGCTTAGGTTTCTAGTTCGCTAATCAAGGTTTCATCAATACAACACTATAGTTGTATTATAGTTATCTCCCTAATATTTCCATCTGACTAAGGAATATTATTCATTGACTATTCCTACCTGATCCAATAGAATTACTCCTTGGTAACTTATCTTCAGAATTCATTCTGGTAATCCTCTTTATCACCATATAAATATATTCAGGAGTGAGTTAAGCTCCATCGATTACCATATTGATTTGATTCTCTTCCAATACTCACATCCTATAGATGATATCTAAATCTAGCATTACCACCTACCTCTTCTTACTTCTTTCTCTATAGGCTTAAATTGATTGTTATGGTGAGAACAAGAGTTGATAGATCAAGAATTGATAAGCCAAGAATTGGTGAATCAATAGTTGATTACTCAACTTTGATGAACAACTGATATTAGAAGATTCAATAGAGATGATAAGGATTGATAGGGAAAGAAAGATATGTGATGAATGATCTATAATTAGTTTCCTTCCTACTCCACATAACTAAAGAGTTAAGGTTAAGTATTACCATGATACTCATGGTAGAGGTATATAAGTTTAAGTTAGGTCAAGATTTAGTTATTAGATTCTTGTTACTTGAGTTATATTCATAGCTTGAGATTCATGGGTTGTTGTGATGAATACTATGAGATGATCAATTAAAGATTAACATCAAACATTAAGTAATGTGTTGGTGGTTTAGTTTTATTACATTTGATCTACCCGTAGACCAAATCATGTTTACCCTAAACTAGGTTTTAGCAAAGGTCATATTGAAACTTATCACAGTCAACTTGATGATCTACTTCAATTACATCAAGTTGAGAGAAGCTTCAATCACTTTGAATTTTTTTATTTAAAAGCGCGAAAATTATTCGGATTTTCTATGCATGAATGCAATGCACACATCTGGGTTCAACTTATTTCTAAGCTCTAATGTTGGGATGTTACATACTCTCCCCCTTAAAATAAACTTCTTCCTCGAAGTTCATACACTCTCATGTTTCGGAATAAGGAATTAACTTGTGTTGGTTACGGCTTTCTCAACTCCATGGTAACCTCAAATGGAAATAATTGTAGTATCCCATATCCAAATCTTTTCCTTGAATTCTCATCATACTTGACAATCTCCAAGATATTGTCTCCAATACTCCAAAGTTCCTTTTACTTTAGTCCCTTAAGAATATGTCCTTATTACAAAATACTTTAATTGAGGTCTCTTATTTATTTCATTTCCCTGATTAGGTATCCTAATCCAACTTCTTTACTTGATCATCGAACTTCCTTATTATAATATGTAAGGTCTAGGAAGTCTCACTAAAACAGGGTTTTTAAATTTTTGTTAGACAATAGTTGTGGCTAAAAGACTAACTTTTTGGTTTGTCATGGTATGATTTATACTAATAATCCTTCCGAAGATTGGTGTTGAACACCTTTAGTCCGTACCCATCGGAATTTATTGTTTCTCTAAACATGTCCAATTGGATGTGTTTTATCCCCTCTCAAAGATCACTTAAGATTTGTTTCTTTTAGAATTAGTCTATTATGATTAAGCTATTTTATATCCTTCAAGATTTTACTTAACAAACTTTAGATAATATTTTATTATCACTTAAGTACTTCTTCAACTACCATTTATTAATTACCTTAAGGTTTGAGTACTACTATGTTAAAGTAAACTTCTATCTTTCATCCATACATACTTCTAAGAGTACTTTTATAATGATGACTTCTTTTGACCTTATGAAAATAAGGCTTGTTGTTATTGTAGGTTACTCCTTCATCTCCAACCTTTTCTCAGAAAGTCAGATAATAGTACTTCTGTTTACTGTTTACTCTCCCCTTAGGGTTTACTAATGGTCTCTAAACTACCTATATAGTAACCATTGCTATATAACTAGGATGTTAGTCTTTGTCTAGCTTGTACACTACCTCTTTAAGTTTTAACAAAAGAACTTACGGTATACCCATGCAATTGTGGATCTCCGAAGTAAATCTTCCATCATTATTTGTCTTACTTACTATTTGGACATTCTTTCTTTGGTAGACCTGCTTTTGCGAGGCGTCTCGAAAGGCGGTCGCTTTAATTTTTTTATACTCATTTATGCCTTACTTAACTTAAGGCAAGTTTTATGCTCTTTATGGAATACTAAGATGATCTGGTTAACTACGTCAACCAAATACCCGTTGCGGACAAGATACCAGCTGCAAACCATCCATGGTTTTTCGACGTACTATTGGCATTCTCTCTGAATTGTCAGAGCTTGAATACCATTTTGGTTCCAAAACTTCTTCTTTTCACTTATTCATGATACTTCCATGAACTTGGTATAACTACTTTATATTCTTCTTAGCAACATTACCTATTTTGGGTGACATTAATTTCATCACTTCTTGTTGCTTTATACATTTTCTACACTAATCTTCCTTCTTATTGCTGACTAATGATGATTTGAACTTGATTCATCCCTCATTTTACGTTGATGCTCCTTGTAATTGGCTTTATTCTTCATGTAAGTCTTCATCTTGGTCTTTGGAACTCGTTACTCCCTTACACGAATTTCCGTTTCTATCTAGGTCTATAACATCAAGTAGTAACTGGATGTTGCAACATGCATTTGCATACCAAGTCAAACTTCATGTACAGATCTAGTCAATCAAGAAGATCCAAGAAAAACCAAGAAATTCAAATGTGGTACATATAACACACATTATTCTAAGCCCGAAATATAGTAGTTGAGTATAATATCTCTAGAATTTAGGTTTAGTTGTGTAGTATATGGCACCTCCTCATATAGGTTTACATTGTGATACTTAGCACAGAGGGTCAAACTATTCTTTGCCTCATAATTTACCCAAATTTCTCAATTGAAATAGAATAATTTTAAGCAAAGTGGTCTCAATTTGGTTTTGACTAACCTTTGGTCTCACCTTTGGAATGATTAACTATCACCAACCTATCTTTATTAGTAAACTAACCTCACATGATCACTCCAAATGAATAATCAGATTCTATTTACTAACTTAAACTAAAGATTATGGGAATTTTCTAGCACCTAAGACTTCTATCATGGTTCTAACATATTATTTTCTTACTTCTACTTCAAGATAATTTACTAACTGCTTGTCATATTTATACTCTCATCATGGTTTCGGAGCTAATCTCACCATGATCTTGTTATGTTTTACCTATACGTCATGATTTAAGAGATAATCTCACCATGATTACTAACGTGACATTGAAAAATATGAAAAAGAGTAATCTTGAAAGAAATGGCAAAGGCATTCTCCATGCAAAAACTTTACAAATTTGTTTTACTAGTTTTGTGAAGAAAGTTAAATAGAACTTGAGGCTTCTATAGCAGTGTCGTAGTGAGAGAAAAAGAGCGTACCTGCACAAACGGGACATCCAAAAAAAAAGTAGCGCCAAGAGCAAAACAAACACCGGTAGACCTTTCGTCCATTTTTCAATGCCACGTTTCAATAATAGAATCTGAATTTTTTCCCCTTTGTGATACTAAAATACTAATATATTATATGGAGTATGTCAAGGTAGATACATAGTACAGTCCCTTTTATAGACTTTTGAATAGCTGAAAATGAAAGATAGAGATATCTTTTCAAATTGAACACAATAACATTTGATTTGCATATGGATACATAATTAATAACGTACCATTATGGAGTAGATATGTTCTATAATTGAAGAACTAGGTTGGTAGACATTCGAGAACCATAGCAACCTTATGGGTTTGCCTTTGAAATCTACTTATTCTTTCTTAAAATATATGTCACGGAATTGTCTAAATTTAGATATATATATTAAATAGAGTCTAGATAGATAAAAAATTAAATAAATCTGTGACATTTATTTTGATATGGAGGAAGTATAATTAATATAGCAATTTATAGTTACATGATAGTATACTGTGTATTATCAAGATGATAATTGAGGGATACAAGAGTAAATACACAATACGGTGGTCCATGATATTTCTAGCTAACAAATGTAGCCTAGCATCTTGTTGATATGTCAGGATGATCTGGGATGATCTTGTACACCTACTCTTGGCTAGATACAGTGCAATTAATCTCATACATGTAGCAAATTCTGGCCATGTACGTCGCAAATCTTGGCCAGGATTCTAGTATTAATTATGTTGACTAAGGGAATCTCTACCAGGTCGACCCATTCCGTCCAAATGTGTCCGAAATCATCTGCGCGGACAGGTGGACTGTGCACGGCACCCTAGCGGTATAATCCATCTGGACAAATGCGTCTAGCTCGACCCAATCATGCACCTAATCTGAAAGGGTTGCCTCGGCCCGGACGTGCGCGGACAACACGGGTGTCTGCCCACACGTGACATTGGTCCACCCGTCAGCCACCGCGGCGTTGATTCAAACGCGCGCAACGGCACTGATTTAGACGCAACCGTGGCAGCGATTCAGAGGCGCTGGCGGAAGGCTGACCGGCAACAGCGTGCACCATCAAGGGCAACGAGATGACACACTGACTGTCTGTATGCCACGCCCAATGTCTGTCCTCCTGACTGGATACTTCAATGCCCCTCTGTTCGGCCTCCGCGCTGGCATTCGATGCCGGTCCTTTTTAACTGGCCGCCTATGGCCATCCAATACCGACTCTAAGGCATGGCAACCATGTGCAACCGACTAGGGCCCACGCCTGGTAGGGGCCCATTCTGATCTTGACTTCCCTGGGACTAGCGAAGCAATCGATCCCATCCACCTTTAGACAGTTGGCTCTTCGTCTATCCGCCTTCCTTCTGATTTGTTCACGTTTGTTGGCCGTGGAATAACGATAAGGAAAAGGAGGGAATTGGCAAGGAATATAGTTTTTCCATTGTCCTATCGTAGGGTCATATTTTTCAAGGTTAAATGGTGGTCAGTGGGTGTAAGAGCATCCTTACTCGTTGAGGCATTCCCAGGCCTAAATTTTACTCTCGATGTACTAAATTCATCCGGATGTATGGACATTTTTAGCCTAGGAATGGACATTTCCCAGCGGTGTTACCAGGACAACAACGGTGCGCGCGATGGGCCAGGCATAGGGGACGCCGAGGTTGTCGAGCTCCGCACGCACGAGCACGCACCGCCACCACGCATACAGGCCCAGGTCGCCGCCAACCTCACCCTCATCTCACCTTCCTCTCCCAGCCATGGACGAGCTCCACTCACGCGCCTGCGCTTCCCCGTGCCGAGCCCCAGCAACACCGCCTGCCCGCTGCAGATGGAGACGGGGACGGGGACGGGCTCGTGTGACTCCCCGTGATCCTACATCGTTGGTGACGAGGCCGACCCCCAGGGTTCTACGGAGAGGCGTGTTGCGGCTGGCGGCGGGCAGAGATCAAGAGAAATAGACGCCGCACCATGCCATGCTGGCTGCTGCGCCACGCCGTCTGCCATACTGCGCCTCGCCAGACGCGCCGCGAGCTCCTCTGCCTCTGGCCGCGAGTACCTCCTCTTGGCCTCATCCGGTTCCCTCGCCGCGAGAAGCCACAGGCTTCCCTCACCACTGGCCGCCACGTCATCGGCGTCCTCGACAGTGAGGCTGACCTCCCTGAGGCACCCGGCCTCCTCGAAGCAGGCGAAGGTGGCCTCGAACTTGCACCCGCCGACGGCTGCGAAGGTAACGGGAGCAGCTCGAGAAGTGTCCTGTGACGGGAACGGGAAGGCGTCGACTAAGAGCTAGCGCTGGTCAGTGCACGGGAACAGGAAGGCATCGCTTGCTCTCTCTTCTGTGGTGCCATCGGTGCACGTAGAAGGGAGAGAGATGGGGGAGAGATAGTGGAGAGAGAGGGGAAATGTGTTGGCGAGAGATAGGCGAATCGTTTCATCCAACATTCCCAGCGCGTTCCCAGCTAGCTGGGATCGGCCTGGGAACCCGTATGTATTTGGGACAAAAAGTGGCCTGGGAACGCCTCCTGAGAATGCTACTGGGCCACTTTTTGTAAATCCGGATGAAAAAACATTCTGGAAATGGCCTCCCGAGAATGCTAGTGGAGATGCTCTAATGTCGGTCTCTATAAAGCAAAATGATAAGAAGTGTCATTTCATAATGCCTCGGCCGCCTGCCTTTTGTCGTGATTTGACACCGCTTAAATGCTTAACAACTATTTATAGGCGTATCGGACTAAGAATATGTGGTTGGATGATAACTGTTAATATTTTATAAGTAAATATATATATTTTTAAATATGTGTATATATTAGCCTTAGGGGCCCGTGCCGTCCGTTCACCCTAGGGCCCCGCAAAATATAGAGTCGGCCATGAGGCCATCTTCTCCCACAGAACACCATCCTCTCCTCCTTTCCCTTTGCGTTCTCCACTACATGTAGCTAGCCATGGCCGGCGGAGATGGATCGAGGGGAGGGTGTGCAGGACGCGGACGTTGAGGGAGGCGCGAACGACTGTGACACCCGGGACCAGGGCTAGAAAAATGTCAGACCTCCGTCTGACATAAGCCAAACCTAGAGCTCGAGGATATATCTAGTGAGAGATTCGATAACACAACAATGACCCTATGACACAAAAATTATTACAGCAAGCTCATAACTGAGCAAAGACCCAAAATATTACAAGCAGAGGTCACTAACCACAAAAATCAAACAACAGAAGGCAAATTATGCTATTAAGTATAGCAAACTTAACAAATGGCCTAAGAGGCCTGAAGCATAATGATGACGTCCTAGCCCATAGATTCTAGTTTGTCGGTCGGGAACCCCAAGCTACTTGTCGGTGTCAATGTCGTACGAACTCGTCTTTAGGGGAACACTTACTCTGCTACAAAAGTATCAACAAAGCAAGGGTAAGTACAGGGTGTACTCAGCAAGACTTCTGGCTGGTGAAGCTATTTTTCCTAAAACTATCTTTATTTGTAAAACACCGACACCGACACCATTTGGAACAATATGTTCTAGACGAAAAGAATTGCAAAGCGCATGAATTATTTCACTGGACACCGGAATTATTTTAGGTGAAATTGCTGAAATTGTTTCTACATCTAAAATGTAATATAGTAAGGGGTTTTATGTGAATGTTTGTTAATTAATGTAATTGACAAAATTCTGAATACATAAATGAAAGGAGTTTTATTTAAAGAGCAATTACATTAAATTTGGTGGAAATTTAATGGAATTTTTGAGTGGTATTTTGAGTGGACAAATAAAGAGGAATTTTGTGAGTGGGAGCTCCACCCACATTAATGGAGGAAGGGGTGGGGGCAGCCCCCATGGCTCCGGCCATGCCCCTTGGGGTGCCCCTCCTCCTATAAAAGGCCCCCTCTCCCTCTCTCTCACTCACACCTCCTCGCGAAGGATCTCTCTCCCCTTCTAGTTAATCCCCCATGGTCTCGGACTAGCGAGATACATGTTCATGGTGGCTTTTTGTTTGGAAAGAGTTGTTGCTTCCGCTGCATCACTGGAGCGAGGAGGCGGAGGTTGCTCGGTGTCTTGAACGTGTGTGAGAGCACGGATGCGGCGCTGATTTGCGGCGCTAGGACTTCTCGATCTTGAGATCGACAAGGGGTCGTCTACATCATCCATGAGTACAACCTCGTTAAACATTGTTGTTCTACAAGGGTATGTTCTCTATGGATGTATATCAACCCGTTGCTTGTATCTAGTAGATAGACCTTGGTACTTAGTTGTTCCCATCATAGGAAATTTTTTGTTTTCTATATTGCGAACCCTACACAAACCTAAGATAAGTAAAGTATCGCGAGACAAAGGGAAATTGGTATCGTATGTAAATGGTTCATTCGATCACGAAGTAATCTTAGAAATATGTGGGAGCCATATGAATTTCCAGATTCCTCTATTGGTTATTGACCGAAGAAGAGTCTTGATCATGTCTGCATAATTCACGAACCATAGGGAGACACACTTAAGGATTCAATGCTGTTTAGTTATATGGAATGTGAGTAAAGAGACTGAATGTAGGGAGACACGCTTAAGATTCAATAATTTTCTTTAATGAGTAAGAATTAATACCGAGGATTTTAATCATTGCACAAGTCATTTCATCTGCAATAAAATCATTGACACAAACATACTCGGAAGAACTGTTTAACATAATGCTCTCCTTATCTTTAAGACTTTATATTGCCTCCCTCATTTTCATTATTAATTAACAGGCTTAATCATAGGTATAGTATATAAAACTACCATTATAAGCAGTATCTAAACTCATTCTATCTTTATCATTAAGTCCTCCATAAAAAGTGTGAGTGATTAACCAATCAGGCAAACGATGATGGGGGTAATTATCTAGATAACTTTTAAACCTCAGATAGCCTTCATATAAGCTCTCATCATGACTATTTTTGAAACTGATAATAGTACCTCTCATCCTATGAGTTTTGCTTTCTGGGTAATATTTTGATAGGAAATTGATTATCAATTCCGTCCAAGTCCTTGGTGCCTCCGCACAAAAAGATCTATACGAATTGAAAACATTATTTGAGAGTGTTTGTCTAAACAACTGGACTTTAACCTTGTCAAGATTACATTTATCAAACATAAAGGAACCAAAAACATCTTCAAAGAATTGTAAGTGCCCATATGGACTCTCTTCATCGGTTCCTGTAAATTTCTTAGAGTGTAGAGATTCAAGTAATAAAGGATGGATCTAAATACCATCAGAATTTTTGCTTTTGTTAACAGCTATAAAAGCGTCCATGGGCGAACCCATTTTCCTAACCGCCTCAAGCTAGACTAAATGCTGAGTATTGTCCATTGTTATGGTCCTTCAACTTAAATCAAAGATTAGTACAATGAAAGTAAATAACTAAAAGTAAAGTAACTTATAACGCTAAGCTCCCCGGCAATGGCGCCAGAAAATAGCTTGATGACTGCAAATGCACGGATCGTTTGTAGCTAGTTTCGAAATAAAGATATCGATCCCACAGGGAGCAACATGCAAAAGACTAAAATTCTTTTAACTAAAACTAAACGAAGTACTTAGGAAATAATTTTAAGATGCAATAAAAATAGACATAAAAGATGCGCGCGAACGCCATAAAATACCAAGATCCTACCACTACAGTGCAAAATAATAAAAGATGTCTATTGTATCCATCATGTATCTTGATCCTGGTGAAAATAGACATAAAATATGCGCGCGAACGCCATAAAATACCAAGATCCTACCACTACAGTGCAAAATAATAATATAAAACATGATGCAAATATGCACTCATCATGCCGCGCGTGAGCCCTTCGATGAAGTGGTAGATTGCATCATTGCCGGGATAGCCCTCCAGGTCGGCCCTCAGCCGGAGCCATCTGGCGAGGTAATCTCATGGGATCTCACTATCTCGTTGAACGCAACATGCCAGATCGAATATGTTCACGATGCCAAAAAAGTGTGATCGCTGCTTTCTAGACACACATGATAACACGGCGGATTTGCATTGATCTTCCACCATTATATCCTCCATGGGTGGTTTGGGTGGGCCTTGAATTTTTCTGATCTAAGCTGGCAAACTCTAAAGAGAGATCTGACTTCAATCCTTCCGCAAATGTGTCCTTCCCGGAGGTAGTCCGTGCGGGTCTTGACGATCCTCCGACTTTCTGGGAACTAGTGCCCGAGCCGGTTTAGCCGATGAAGAGGTGGATGTCCCTGATTGAAACAATCAAGAAGTGGGTGGGGTTCGTCTTTGCCGGGATCTAGAACTCGTCGGGAGGGACAATCAGAACATTGTCGGAGAAGAGAACACGCTCGATGGCTACGGTTTCACCGATTCCCGCGAAGATCTTGGACATTCCCAGGTGTAGAGCTCGAAAAGCCTCATGCCCCACGGTGGGCGCCAACTATCGCGGTATTGGCGACGAGTACACCATGGAGAGGTCCTCACAAAGCGTGTTTAAAGATGTGGGGGGAGGCGACGAGTTGGCGGGTATGAGGTAACACAGCTTACCCAGGTTTAGATCCCACAACGGTGGTAGAATCCTACTCCTGCTATAAATCACTACAATGGCAATACGCCAAGTTATAGGGATCGGTTCGCTGTGCGCGATTATATGAGTTGTTCTTCCTAGAGGTCCGGCATATAAATACACCAGAACCTAGGGTTACAGGGAAGAGTCCTAGCCGGACAGGTTACAGATTTCTACACTAGTACTAACTAGTCTTCGTGTCATGTACTCCAAGGCTCCGAGTACGTCGGTGACTGCACCGTAGCCTTCCTTTATGCGGCATGGACCTCCTTTCTGGATCCGTCTAAGTAGGCGGCCTAGCAGGCCATGGGCCTTGATACCAACTATGAGCCACCAGGGTTAGCTGGATTAGAGACATGCAATGGTAATACCCATTTAGCATATCCCAACAATCAGGACATAAGGCACGAGATATCATCACAAACTCTCACATTTATTCCTCTTGTAGTATCATGAGTCTATCTTAGTAGTACATCCCATCACTATAAACTAAGGTTAATCCTCATAGCAAATCTTGCAATTGCAAACACCATCCCAAGACCCAGAACACCAAGAGTACCAGCTTTTGGCACGATATTCCTCAAAGAGACGCTTGCAATGTTTCTCACATGGTCTCTTAAAGCATAAGTAGAACCATGGGCTTTCTGTATTGCAGTGCTCTGTGCCCATAAAACATGTATATATGTGATTAGACAAAGAGCATGAATAAAATATCATCTCACGCACTAAAAAATTTGGAGACATAGGAATGAACTATTAAAGAACTCAAACATTACTAAAATATAGCATGTGTTGTGCATCACAGATGTCAAAGAGCGTAAAAATATGAAAAAAAAGAGTAATCTCGAAAGATATGGCGAAGGCATTCTCCATGTAAAAACTTTACAAAAAAAATTTACTAGTTTTGTGAAGAAAGTTGTATAGAATTTGAGGCTTCTATAGAGTGTCGTAGTGAGAGAAAAAGAGCATACCTGCATAAACAGGACATCCAAACAAAAGTAGCGCCAAGAGGAAACAAACACCGGCAGACCTTTTGTCCATTTTTCAATGCCACGTTTCAATAATAGAATCTGATTTCCCCCTTTGTGGTACTAAGATACTAATATGTTATACGGAGTATGTCAAGGTAGATACATAGTACGGTCCCTTTTATAGACTTTTGAATAGCTGAAAATGAAAGATAGAGATATCTTCTAAAATTGAAGACAATAACATTTGATTTGCATATGGATACATAATTAATAACGTACCATTATGGAGTAGATATGTTCTAGAATTGAAGAACTAGGTTGGTAGAATCCGAGAACCATAACAACCTTATTGGTTTGCCTTTGAGATCTACTTATTTTTAAAAAAAATATATGTCGCGGAATTGTCTAAATTTAGATATATATATATATATATTAAATAGTGTCTAGATAGATTCATATTTAAATAAATCTGTGATATTTATTTTGATAAGGAGGAAGTATAATTAATATAGCAATTTATAGTATTATCAAGATGATAATTGAGGGATACAAGAGTAAATACACAATACGGTGGTCCATGATATTTCTAGCTAACAAATGTAGCCCACACTAGTGGAAACGAGGTCTTTTGTTGATCCCGAAAAGGGGCTTTAACACCGGTTCTTCTACGAACCGGTGTTAAAGGGGGGGCCGTACCAGCGTGCCCCCTGCGGCAAAAAAGGAGCCCCCCCTTTAACACCGGTTCGTGCCACGAACCGGTGTTAAAGGTCCCTGCAGCAGTGGCCCGCGCACCCCCCCCCCTTTAACACCGGTTCGTGGCATGAACCGGTGTTAAAGGGGGGGCTATATAAGACACCACCCCAGCCCACACACACCCCACTCTTCCATTCTTTCACATTTTGGAGCCTAGCAAGAGGGTGTGAAGAGTGCTAGTTTGTGTTTTTTTCATATGCACTAGTTGTGTTCGGTGAAATGCCCGAGAGCTCAAAATAAGCTTTCTTGTTGCTCTTTCCGTCTCGGTCGAGGTCGGCAACTATAGTTTCATGTGTCATTGATGTACTATATATATAAATGGTCATCTCCCTATTATTTTTTGATATATACTACATATTAATGCAGATGAATCGGCAATGGATGTACGGTGACCGCCGCACTTCCGAGTACATTACGGGCCTCCAAAATTTCATCGTTGTGGCTAATGCAAACCGTGGTCACAATGGTTTTATGTGTTGTCCGTGTGTTCACTGTCAGAACAAGAAAGACTACTCAAATACCAGAACCATTCACGCCCACCTGCTTCGATCCGGTTTCATGCCCAGCTATAATTGTTGGACCAAGCACGGAGAAAAAGGGGTTGTGATGGAAGACAACAAATAAGAAGAGGATGATGAAAACTATCATAATATGTATCCTGAATATGATGATAATGCAACGGAGGTAGATAATGAAGATCAAGAGGGAGCAGATGGGCCCGCTGATGACGATCTTGGTCAGGCCATTACTGATGCAAAGGAAGAATGTGAAACTGAAAAGGAGAAGGAGAAGCTGGAGCAGATGTTAAAGGATCACAAAACATTGTTGTATCCAACTTGCGAAGATGGCCACAAAAAGCTAGGTGCCACACTGGATTTGCTGCAATGGAAGGCAGAGAATGGTGTGACTGACAGCGCATTTTCAAAGTTGTTGGTAAAAATGAAGAATCTTCTTCCAAGAAATAATGAGTTGACCGACAGTACATACCAAGCAAAGAAGGTTGTCTGCCCTCTAGGATTAGACGTGCAGAAGAGACATGCCTGCATTAATGACTGCATCCTCTACCGCGGTGAGAAGTACGAGAATTTGGATGCATGCCCGGTATGCACTGCACTGCGGTATAAGATCAGACGAGACGATCCTGGCGATGTTGAGGGCGAGGCCCCTAGGAAGAAGGTTCCCGCCAAGGTTATGTGGTATGCTCCTATAATACCACGGTTAAAACGTCTCTTCAGAAATAAAGAGCATGCCAAGTTGTTGCGATGGCACATGGAAGACCGTAAGAAAGACGCGATGTTGAGACACCCCGCTGATGGGTCACAGTGGAGAAAAGTCGAGCGAGAGTACCCGGACTTCGCACGTGACGCAAGGAACTTAAGGTTTGGTCTAAGTACAGACGGCATGAATCCTTTTGGTGAGCAGAGCTGCAGTCGCAACACCTGGCCTGTGACCCTATGTATCTATAACCTTCCTCCTTGGTTGTGTATGAAGAGGAAGTTCATTATGATGCCAGTGCTCATCCAAGGCCCGAGGCAACCCGGCAACGACATTGATGTGTACCTAAGGCCATTAGTTGAAGAACTTTTACAGCTATGGGCCAAACCAGGTGTACGTATGTGGGATGAGCACAAAGGGGAGCCATTTGACCTACGAGCATTGCTTTTCGTAACCATCAATGATTGGCCTGCTCTTAGTAACATTTCAGGGCAGACAAACAAGGGATACAATGCATGCACACACTGTTTAGATGTTACTGAAAGTGTATATTTGGATAAATGTAAGAAGGTTGTGTACCTAGGGTATCACCGATTTCTTCCGAACCTGCATCCAGTAAGAAAGAAAGGCAAGCATTTCAAACGTCTGGCAGAACCCCGGAGGAAGCCTGTCCTCCGTACCGGTGAGGAGGTATTTGGTATGGTCAAGGACCTAGAAGTAATCTTTGGAAAAGGTCCTGGCAGTCTATCTGTTCCGAATGACGATGTCGGACACGCGCCCATGTGGAAGAAGCAATCTATATTTTGGGACCTACCCTATTGGAAAGTCTTAGAGGTCCGCTCTTCAATCGACGTGATGCACGTGACGAAGAATGTTTGCGTGAACCTGCTAGGCTTTCTAGGAGTGTATGGGAAGACAAAAGATACACCGGAAGCACGACAGGACCAGCAACGTCTGAAGGCCCCTGAAGAGCCTATGCATCTTGAGAACGAGAAGGGTAAACGATGCCACTTAACTCCTGCCAGCTACGCTCTTACCAAAGCAGAGAAGGAAATCTTTTTTGAATGTCTGAGCAGTATCAAGGTCCCGTCTGGATTCTCGTCGAATATAAAGGGAATAATAAATATGGCAGAGAAAAAATTCCAAAACCTGAAGTCTCATGACTGCCACGTGATTATGACACAATTGCTTCCGATTGCATTGAGGGGGCTTCTACCTGAAAATGTTCGAGTACCCATTGTGAAGCTATGTGCATTCCTCAATGCAATATCTCAGAAGGTAATCGATCCAGAAAGCCTACCAGGGTTACAAACATATGTGGCCCAATGTCTTGTCAGTTTTGAGTTGGTGTTCCCACCATCCTTCTTCAATATTATGACGCATCTCCTGGTTCACCTAGTAGAAGATATTGCCATTCTCGGTCCTGTATTTCTACACAATATGTTCCCCTTTGAGAGGTACATGGGAGTCTTAAAGAAATATGTTCATAACCGTGCTAGGCCAGAAGGAAGCATCTCCAAGGGCTATGTAACAGAGGAGGTCATTGAGTTCTGTGTTGATTTTATTCCTGACCTTAAGGCGATTGGTGTTCCAGAATCACGACATGAGGGGAGACTGCATGGAAAAGGCACCCTAGGATGTAAAGCAATGATATGTAGGGACGGGCATTCTCTCAATCAAGCACACTACACGGTTTTACAAAGATCTATCTTGGTTGCCCCGTATATCAATGAACACAAGAATTTAATACGCCTCAAACACCCGGGGCAGTCTGATGAATGGATTATAAGTGAACACATGGCGAGTTTTGGCGGCTGGCTGCAAAGACTTCTCACGAATAACACCACTGTTGGGGATCAACTGTACTTGTTGGCCAGGACACCATCTTCGACTGTATGTACTTTCCAAGGGTACGAGATAAATGGGAATACATTTTACACGATAGGCCAAGATAAAAAGAGCACCAACCAAAACAGTGGTGTCCGCTTCGATGCAGCAGAAGACAATGGGCAAAAGACCACGTATTATGGGTTCATAGAGGAGATATGGGAACTTGACTATGTACCTAATTTTAAGGTCCCCTTGTTTCGATGCAAATGGGTCAAGCTAACAGGAGGAGGGGTTGAGGTAGACAAGAAGTATGGAATGACAACGGTGGATCTCAACAATCTTATGAAGAACTTAGACGAACCATTCGTCCTAGCCAATGATGTGGCTCAGGTTTTCTATGTGAAGGACATGTCCTCCAGACGAAAAAAAAGAAAAAATATGCAAACGAATACATCATATGATGAGCCAAAGCGTCACATAGTTCTTTTAGAGAAAAGAAACATCGTGGGAATCGAGGACAAGACAGACATGTCAGAAGATTATAATAAGTTTGATGAAATTCCGCCCTTCACAGTGAAAACTGACCCAAGCATTCCGTTAAGTAAAGAAGATGCTCCATGGTTACGTCTGAAGCGATCATAAGGAAGGACATATGCCAAGAAGTTCATGCTCATATTATGTAACTCTAGTTCATGTTTTTAATATTAATACATGTCTTGAGTGTTAGTCATGTTTTGTGGATGGACCGGGACTATGAGAAGAAGTTGTCCCGATTCGTACTTACCATTAAGATCTGATCTCCAAACGCGCGCGGTCACATATTAGGGAGTGCCTCTATGACCAGTTTCTTGGAGATGCCGGAGGACTAGGCTCCGTCGGCATCTCCCTGAAACTGGCCGTAGTGGTGTCCCTGCTCTCGAAAACCATCTTGCAGCTTTGTAACTTCTCTAACTAGATCAATACACCTGGGAGCTAACTAATTTCACATATTAGGGAGTGCCTCTATGACCAGTTTCTCGGAGATGCCGGAGGACTGGGCTCCGTCGGCATCTCCCTGAAACTGGCCGTAGTGGTGTCCCTGCCTCAAACTGGCTGGAGGACTGGACTCACAAGGATGCCTATTTATAGTACAAGCAGCTCGACATAGTGTTAACACTTACGAAATAATGTCGACACTCACCCCTATTATTAGTGCTGACTCGTGTTTTGTCCCGGATGGTGTCTCCAACCGGGACTAAAGGTTCATCTTTAGTCCCGGTTGGTGACACCATCCGGGACAAGGTACACGCCGCACGACATAATGTCGACACTCACCACTATTATTAGTGCTGACTCGTGTTTTGTCCCGGTTGGTGTCTCCAACCGGGACTAAAGGTTCATCTTTAGTCCCGGTTGGTGACACCATCCGGGACAAGGTACACGCCGCACGACATAATGTCGACACTCACCCCTATTATTAGTGCTGACTCGTGTTTTGTCCCAGTTGGTGTCTCCAACCGGGACTAAAGGTTCATCTTTAGTCCCGGTTGGTGTCTCCAACCGGGACTAAAGGTTCATCCCGCCATTTTTCTTCCCGCCAGTTCTTCTTCCCGCCATTTTTCTTCCCGCCATTTTTCTTCCCGCCAGTTCTTCCCTCCAGTTCTTCCCACTAGTTCACTATATATATGTAGGGGGTTGGCCTCCATTGTCATTTCACATCTCTAGACTCATATCTGCAACCTCATCACTCTTTCCCAAAGCTTCCACCGTAGCACTAACCCCCAGGGAGGCGGAGGCGCTTTGCGCCTCGAACTACCCCTGCCCGCCGGGCTACAGTGTCCCCGTCGGCTGGATGCTGAGCGTCGGAGGCGTGCCGGTTCCTCCTGTCCCTCTTGGTGTGGCGCGCCGGATGGCCATCACGAACCACTACTACTTCGAGCTCACGCCGGAGCAGCGGAGGAATCCCAGATGGCATCCCGACTATTTCCCTACTTGGGAAGCCTTCTTCGTGGATCGGCATGAGAGGGCGCTCGCCAGGCACGAGGAGGACGGCCCACCTCCTCCTAACTTCAACGAGGCCGGCCGTCGGCTATGGTGGCGCGGTCGGACTCTCCAGAGCGTCATGGCCTATGACACTGCCGCCGACTCTAACCCCCGTTCTACCCTCAAGTCCAGCCCACGCACTACCCTCAAGTCCAGCCCACGCGTACTCTCCAGAGGTTCAATTACGGCGACCCCGACGACGACAGCGATGACGGCGGCGGTGAGTACGACGACTACAGTGGCGAGTATTACAGGTGTAGGCAGGAGCATGACTGAATCACTCCAACATTCCGAAACAAGTTCGGCCAATTGTTACTTAATCTGGCCATGTATCTTAATTTTTAGTTCTTTTATGTATCTTAATTTTCAGTTCCAGTTCGGCCGATTGTTACTTAATCTGGCCATGTATCTTAATTTTCAGTTCTTTTATGTATCTTAATTTTCAGTTCCAGTTCGGCTTTATGTAACTGTCTCAAAATGACCTATCTCATTCGAGGTTTCTTGGCTTTCGGGTCAAATGACCAATGTTATGGCTAGAATCAAGGCATAGTTTGTGATAATATGGCCATATTGTGCATACATGTGCATCATGGCATGGCAAACAATGTTGCAAGAGGAAGTTTTCCTTTTTATCGCACCAAAAAGGCATTTTCCATTTTCCGAGCATAAAAAACGGACGGTTTTGTGAATCAACCACCAAATGGCTAATTCAAAAAACCACCAACACATTTTACAAAAATACTAGACCACCTTATATGCATAATGTACCAACAGGGGGATCTGAAACCTTTCCGTCCACCTCTGGTGAAAAAGACAAATTCCTACCGAAACGGCAGGAAGTGGGTCAGATATGAACTACAAGTACATGATACGATGCTCATGATTTTTTACAAAAATAATTTTTAGGTTCACAATATGCTATTTTATCAAAAAACAATGCAAGTTGAGCGAGGCTTGGTGAGATTCAAGTGTATACAAAAGATGCGACATTTAAATATCCAATCAATTCAAAAATGTTAATACAAAAGATGCGGCATTAAAATATGATTTGATCTAATAAAAATCATTTTTTAGATGCTTAATATTTCTTATGTTCAAAGTTTTAGGATTTAACAATTTATTTTGGTTTGAATTGAATAATCAAAATTTATATGTAAGTGCTTTAATTATTTTGAAAATTTTCATGTAAAGTAAATATAAAATGATTTACATGAATGGATAGAAATTATTTTTATGAAAATTATGATATATTAATCATATTTTTCTGAGTTGAAATGAAAAAGATATGAATTTTCTAAATTCATATCATATTTTTTGAATTAAAAATGCCCCTTTAATGCATGAAATAAATGTCCCCCCTTTAACACCGGTTCCAGACAGGAACCGGTGTTAAAGGGGGGGGGGGCATTTATTTCGTTTCCCGCGCGCACCACCCCCCCTTTAACACCGGTTCCAGCCACGAACCGGTGTTAAAGGGGGGGGGGGGTAATAAATGCGCGCGGGAAACGCCCCCCCCTTTAACACCGGTTCCAGCCACGAACCGGTGTTAAAGGGGGGGGGTAATAAATGCGCGCGGGAAACGCCCCCCCTTTAACACCGGTTCCAGCCACGAACCGGTGTTAAAGGGGGGGTGTATTTATTTCACCTTCCCCTTCCTTTCTTCCCCCCACTGAGCCAGATCGATCGAACACAGAGAGATCGAAGCGCCGCCCCCGACCCGCCGTCTCGCCGCCGCCGCTTCGGAGCTCGAGGTCCGCCGTCTCGCCGCCCCCGACCCGCCGTCTCGCCGCCGCCGCTTCGGAGCTCGAGGTCCGCCGTCTCGCCGCCCCCGACCCGCCGTCTCGCCGCCGCCGCTTCGGAGCTCGAGGTCCGCCGCCCCCGACCCTCTCTTCCCCGCATCCTTCCCCTCCCTCTAACACGGTGGGGCTCCACCGCTCCTTCGACGCCTAGACGCCCGCGCCTAGCCCTCCAACGCCTCCTTTGGCCGCGCCCGGCCCTCCCCCGCTCCTCCCGGACAAGGCCACCCGCGCCTGGCCCTCCTCCTCCTGCTGCTCCCGGCGACGCTGCTGCTGCCGCGGGAGACGATGCGGCACGTCAGCGTCGGCGGCTACGACGTGCCGGCGGGCACGAGGGTGGCCGTGAACGCGTGGGCCATCGGGAGGGACCCGGTAAGCTGGGGCGATGGCGCGGAGGAGTTCGACCCGGACAGGTTCGCGGGCGGCGAGGTGGACCTGCACGGCGCGCATCTGGAGCTGGTGCCGTTCGGCTCCGGGCGGCGGCTGTGCCCGGCAGGTCGATGGCGCTGATGAACGTGGAGTTCGCCCTGGCCAGCATGCTCTGCGGCTTCGATTGGGCGCTGCCGGAGGGGACCAAGGCGGAGGAGCTGTGCATGGAGGAGACCGGCGGACTCACCTTCCACCGCAAGACGCCGCTCCTGCTCGTGCCCACCACATACGTGCCGCCGCGCGCCTAGCTCACCCTTGTTTTACCGCGCGGTGCGACGATCGGCCTGACCATTGTCCACCGTTCCCAAATAAATTAGAGAATTGCTAATTCCCAGTTAGCTGAGATTTAACATTGGGCGTAATCACCTTCTTATCCGTCCGATTAATCTATTAAGATCGAGTTCGCGCGGCCAGCCATCCACGTATCTAGCTCTAGTGTTGTGATGAGTTGGCCCAGCCCATGCGAGTGCTCCCGATCACGTACGGGTCAGCAGACAGCTTCTGGGTTTTGTTTTGTTTATTATTTATTACTAGCAGAGTGTTTGTGCGTTGCCATGGCTTTTTAATTACACATATGAACATATTTGCATAATATATCAACTATATAAACACAGTTCTTTAGGCCTCGTTGGTTTAGGCTCTAGAAGACCGGGATTGACTTGGGTTACGGTCCAATCCACATCATCCTCCCCGCCGAGGCAAAAATTCGAGAAATATGGAGTATTTGTCTATTTCTGCATAGTATTTTTTTGTTTGGCCAATCCATTTCATTTACATAGTCTTGGGATGAAAATAAATAATCGCCAATTGACCCTCGGAACGATTCCAGGGTGCCAAAGATGGGCGAGATGAACGTAGTGACATCGACCCCGACGATCTAGGTTGCTTAAACAAACATGTTTGTTTTGAAGGGGTTAGGAGGGATTAGTGAAACATGGATTTGGTGATGGTGCGGTATCAAATCAATTTAAGCCTAGATCAATTCCATGTCTGGTTTCATTCCCCACAAAACGTACGAGGCCTTAATCCTTGCACATGTGAATTAGAAGCATGTGGAGTAAAAAGAAAATAGCTTATAGCAAAGATATTATAATAGGCCACGCGTAAACCCTAACTGACCACCTCGCTCTCTTCCCCGTGCAGGAGCGTCTCGCCGCCGCCGCTTCGGAGCTCATAGGCCACGCCTAAACGCCGACGCCGCCCGCCGCCCAACGATCCCGCCGCTAGCACCGCCGCCCGACGAGACCGCCGCATCCGTCCGACGAGCACCGCCGCCCGACGAGACCAACGTCACCCCACCGATGAGCGCCACGTGTCTGCCACGTGTATGATTGCTGACTCATCCTGATTAAAACTTGTTTGCTCGATAATTTGTATTACATGCATAGATTAAAACTTGTATACAAATTGGACCTCTGACTCATTTGTGTATTTATTTGTGTATTTTGGTATGAATAATATGTATATTTGTGTATGAATCCAAGTCCACTTGAATGTTTACACTCTTACTCTAGATAATATTATTGTTTTAGAAACTATGGATCCACTTAGTAGAAACCTTGAAGAAGAAGAAATAATGGAGAACATTATTGATGAGGACACCTCACAATATCTAAACTTGGAGGGACATGATGACGACAGCTCAAGTACTAGTCATGGAGAAGATGAAGACTCCGGTGAACGCAATTTAATGGTTACAAAGTCCGGCGAGGTATATGTATTGATTAAGCCTCTGCTGACTTTCGTGTATACAAATTAACGCTTCTTTCTTCTTTTATCCCTCTGGATCGACCAGCCAACAACCATCTTCTTTTACGAAAAAGAGCAAGCGAGGCGCGAGCCAGCGGTTGAAAGATCGTGCAAAGTTCACGATCGAAGCAGTCCGTGTTGATGGCAGGCCGATGGAGCCCAAGAAGGCCGCAGACAAATTTGTACGTCAGGCTGGAGTTCTTGTTAGGGACCAAATCCCAATCATAATTGAAAATTGGAATAAGCCAAAGAAGGGCGACGGTACCTTTGTCGATGACAGATCCAAAGAAACGCTTTGGAATTCGTTGTTGGTAAATTTCACCCTTCCGCCAGAGGAGGATGAAAACAACCCGGTTATAAAGGAAAAGGTCAAAGAGTGGACTCTAAAGAAGATGGCTGACGCTTTCCGCAACTGGAAGACAAAATTGAACAAATTTGTCAAATCTGGCGAGACTCCAAATTTCGAAGACGCATATTATGCGAAGATAAGACCTCACTGGCCCGAATTTGAGACATATAAAAAAAGTGCTATAGCTAAAAAGAGGTCAGAAACCAATACGCTTAATGCCCTGAAGAAGGAATATCACCAGAGGACGGGGTCAGGTGGCTACATATCTCAGAGGCCTAAGTGGGAGGAAGCTGAGAAGGCCCTGCGCGAGAGAGGGATCACACCCGAGACACATGGGTGGGACCTACGTGCAAAGACTTGGTTCTACGGAATCGGGGCAAGGTTGGACCCAGAAACAGGATTGTGTATCTTCCCAACCCTCCTTGCCAAACCCGTCACTGAACTCATCACGGCATACGAGGAAACATCCGCCAGGACCTTCCATCCCAACAGAGAGAATGACCAGCTCACACGCGCCATCGGTAAAAAAGAACACCCTGGACATGCACGAGGCACAGGGGGTATGACGTGGAAGGATGGGTTTGCCGACTGGAGCGACTCTTACAGATGGCGCGACAGAAAAGAAAAAGAGCGTACAGAGCGGATGACACAGATAGAACATGCACTTGCAGCGCTGCAGGTGCAAGTGAATGCACAACAGAGCCATCAAGCTACCGACCCATCTCAGCGGCATGAAGAGCCTGCATTGGAAGCTGCCCGCGGCCCAGACTCTGCGCGGAAAAGCAGTGTGGCTTCCACGGAGAACATGCAGCCCACGCTTGAAATGACGGGTCCTCGATACCCCGTGGATGAGATCACGGAGAGCGAACACGCTGAGCTGCATGTGAGATTAATGGGCTTATCCATTAAGGTGGATGTCGGCTATGCCTTACCTCCTGTAGCTGGTGGAACTTACCACTGCCGACCGATTCCAGATGGCTATGCTATTGTCGGGGTGGATGATGTTGTGAAGGAATATGAGGAAGCACAGCTTGACCATGCTACAGGTGAAGGGGAAACTCAACTCAAATTTGCAGTGAAAACAACCATTCTTTGGAAGAAGGAACACATTGTGCTTCCAAATTGGAGGTCACTGGCACCCCCGCCGTCTCCTCAACGTCAGCAGTCTGAGCCGCTTGAGCTATCTCCTACGCGACAGCCATCTCCGGCGCAGCAGCCATCTCCTGCGCGGCAGCCATCTCCGGCCCGTCAGCCATCTCCTGCGCGGCAGCCATCTCTGGCCCGTCAGCCATCTCCGGTGCTTCAGCCATCTCCTCAACGTAAGCGGAAGAGCACTGCCACGAGGAGCATCAGTAGCACTGCCACAAAGAAATCCGCAGGAAACCGTACGCCAAAGAGTTCAAAAAACTATGTCCCGCAGCCTTCCGCCAAGCCATTGCCGGTTTTACCGTGGAATCGCAGCGACGAGGAGACCAATAGGATCTCGGAAGAACAAGTCAAGAAATTCTTTGCACCTAGACGGGCCGAGCCAAAGGAGAAAATAGATCCGGCGGTGGTGGAGAAGTTTTACAATAATATTTTGAAACCTGAAACCCCACTTGTGCCGGACTACGAGCGCCAGATTTTGAAGGCGGATGCAAGGCGTCGTAGGGAGACTGAAAGTAGCAGTCGTGAGGCACCCCAGAAAACAGTTCCCATGCTCGGAGAGCAGGAAAACCAATCATGTTCCCCGCTCCAAATGTTCGACACACGGGACGCTCCTCCCGTAAATGATTACGAGGCAGAGCTACAAAGAAAGGCCAATGAGATGGGGATGACTTATATTGCATACTTGAACGTCATGGGAGACAACTTGCCCAAATGCGATGCCAACCCCATACAGCCATGGAAGTATGGGAAGAATCTCGTCAAGAAAGAGGAGCTCAAGACTCTACCAACAAAGATGCGAAAATTGCACAAGTGGTACCTTCATTTCTGCAAGACGAGAAAGGTAGAATGGATCACGACGCATATAAGAGATGATATTTTCTTCTGCGGAGATGACGCGATCGACTTTAACATTCAAGACTTGCATTTTCTATTCAATCAGAAGGAACTCGACAAAGCTGCCATCAGCCTTTATTGTGTGTAAGTACTATTTCTATAATTTATATCTCATCTCATTCACTTTATTAATTGCATATATATATATATGCTCACCATATATGTATATACTATTATGCAGGAAAAAGGTTATGGAATGCAGGAAAGGAGGCCCTTTTGACATTGGGTTCGTTGACCCAAATAGAGTTCATGAAGAAGTGGTAGAAACCAAACCCGGGCAAACAGAAGGTTACTTGCTAACGTCTTTACTGAGACAACAAACCAAAAGGGAAATACTATTGCCTTACAACTTCTCGTGAGTACTGTTACCCTCTCTCTTGTACACATTCTATTTCAGCTTACTCGATGTTAAGTGTAACTGATGATGAGTTATGCGTCCGTAGGTTCCACTTTATTCTGCTAGTCATTCAACCCGACTCAGGAAAAGTCCTTGTCATGGACTCGTTACGAAAAGAAAAAGAGATATGGGCAAACTTTAGAGAGATGCTCCAGAGGTAATTTCAATCATATTATCGCACTAGATCGGCAACTTTCATGACAATAAGCAATTAATTACTCCTTTATCCATTTTCTTTGTCGGACAGGGTTTGGAAAAGGTTCACGGGCAGGGCCGTGGGTGAATGGTCAGAAGAACTAAAATTTGTAGACCAAAATGTAAGTAATACTAGCTAGCTTCCAATTCCATTATATCATGCTTTATTGATTATTATTTTGATTGAACTCTCTATTCTCGTAAAGTGCGCGCATCAGGGACACGGCAATAACTTATGTGGGTACTATGTTTGCGAATTCATTCGCAACACGATATGTGCGACGGGCCAAGCCGCACTAGAACAACTTAGAGTAAGTAAACAAAGTCCACAACATTATTTTATTACCATCAGTTGTGTTGAGTTTTATTCTTATATATATATTGACGGCCCATTCTTCATATATATTCAGATCGAACGGATGCGGGACCAACTCCTACCATTTGAACGCATACGAGCCATTCAAGAGGAATTGGCGGGGTTCATACTTGATGAGGTCGTCACGCCTGGCGGAGAACTCTTTAGATATCCACCAAAATGAACGATGACGATGTATGTGCTGATGACGATGTATGTGCCGATGACGATGTTTGTGTATAATAATAGTTGCTTAATTATTCATGTACTCGTATGTACCGATGACAATGTTTGTGTATACCGCTCCCGATCGATTCCCCCTCGCTCCGCCCTCCCGCAGAAATACGCCCAGAACGGGGCAGAGGCAGAAGTCTGCCGCGGCAGAGATTTAGGCCATTTTCCTGCCGCGGCAGGAAAACGGCCTAAATCTCTGTCGCGGCAGAAGAACCTTTAACACCGGTTCCAGATACGAACCGGTGTTAAAGGGGGGGCTGAGGCCTGCGGCAGCCCCACGTGCGCCACCCTTTAACACCGGTTCGTATAAGAACCGGTGTTAAAGGGGCCCCCCCTCTAACACCGAACCCTCAACAGCGGTTGGGGAACCGCTGTTAGAGGGCCCTCCCAACCGGAGTTAAAGGGGGTGGCCTGCACTAGCGTCCAAATCTGGGATGATCTTGTACACCTACTCTTGGCCACATACGGTGCAATTAATCTGATACATGTAGCAAATTCTGGCCATGTACGTCGCAAATCTTGGCCAGGATTCTAGTATTAATTATGTTGACTAAGGACATCTCTATCAGGTCAACCTATTCCGTCCAAGCTGTCCAAAATCATCTGCGTGGACGCGTGGACCGTGCGCGGCACCCAGAGGTACGACCCATCCGGACAAATGCGTCTGGCTCGACCCAATCATGCACCTAATCTAGGCAACGGTTGCCTCGGCCCGGACGTGCGCGGATAACACGGGTGTCCTGCCCACACGTGACACTGGTCCACCCATCAGCCATCACGGCGTTGATTCAGACACACGCAGAGGCACCGATTTGGACGCAACCGCGGCAGCGATTCATAGGCGTTGGCGGAAGGCTGACCGGCAGCAGCGTGCACCATCAAGGGCAACGAGGCGACACACTGACAGACAGGATGCCACACTTCCCAACGCCGCTGCAAGCGCCGCCTGATGTCTGCCCACCTGACTGGATACTTCAATGCCCCTCTGTTCAGCCTCCGCGCCGGCATCCGATGCCGGTCCTTTTTAATTGGCCACCCCTGGACATCCAGTACCGACTCTGGGGCATGGCAACCTTGTGCAACCACCTATGGCCCACGCCCGGTAGGGGCCCATTCTCTATGCTGGTGCATAGTTGTTTGTTGTATTGGGTGGAAAATAAAATAGAGGAAAAGACACATTGGGCCACCGGGGAGAGCAGAAAGCGCACAACAAACTAGCGATGCGATCGATCTTGACTTCCCTAGGGCTAGCAAAGCAATCGATCAGATCCACATGTTGACAGTTGGCTCTTCGTCTATCCGCCTTACTTCTGATTTGTTCATGTTTGTTGGCCGTGGAATAATGATAAGGAAAAGAAGGGCATTGGCAAGGAATCTAGTTTTTCCATTGTCCTATCATAGGGTCATATTTTCCAAGGTTAAATGGTGGTCAGAGGGTGTAAGAGCATCCCTACTCGTTGAGGCATTATCAGGCCTAAATTTTTCTTTGGATGTACTAAATTCATCAGGATGTATGGACTTTTTTAGCCTAGGAATGGACATTTCCCAGCGGTGTTCCCAGGACAACGACGGTGCGCGCGATGGGCCAGGCGTAGGGGACGCCGAGGGCGTCGAGCTCCGCGCGCACGAGCGTGCACCGCCACCACGCCAGCGGGCCCGGGTCACCGTCAACCTCACCCTCGTCTCGCCTTCCTCTCTCGGCCATGGAAGAGCTCCACTCACGTGCATGCACTTCCACGTGCCAAGCCCCAGCGCCACCGCCTGCCCGCTGCAGACAGAGACGGGGATGGGGACGGGCCCGTGTGCCTCCCCGTGCTCCTACATCGTCAGTGGTGAGGCCGACCCCTAGGGTGCTACGGAGAGGCGCATTGCAGCTGGCGGCGGGCAGAGATCAAGAGAGATGGATGTTGCACCATGTCGTGTTGGCTTATGCGCCATGCTGTCTGTCGTACTGCGCCTCGCCAGACGCCCTGCGAGCTCCTCTGCCTCCGGCCGTGAGTACCTCCTCTTGGCCTCCTCCGGTTCCCTCGCCGCGAGAAGCCGCATGCTTCCCTCGCCGCTGGCCGCCGCATCATCGGCGTCTTCGATAGTGAGGATGACCTCCCTGAGGCACCCGGCCTCCTTGGAGCAGGCGACAGTGGCCTCGAACATGCACCCACCAATGTCTACAGAGGAGACGGGAGCATCTGGAGCAGTGTCCTGCGACGGGAAATGGAAGGCATCGACGAAGAGCTAGCACTGGTCAGCGCACAGGAAAAGGAAGGTGTCGCTTTCTCTCTCTGCTACGGTGCCACCGGCGCACGTAGAAGGGGAGAGAGATGGGGGAGAGATAGTGGAGAGAGAGGGGACACATGTTGGCGAGAGATAGGCGAATCATTTCATCCGACATTCCCAGCGCGTTCCCGGCTAGCTGGGATCGGCCTGGAACCCGTATGTATTTGGGACAACTATTGGCCTGGGAACGCCTCCTGAGAATGCTACTGGGCCACTTTTTGTAAATGTGGATGAAAAAACATTCTGGAAATGGCCTCCTGAGAATGCTAGTGGAGATGCTCTAATGTCGGTCTCTATAAAGCAAAATGATAAGAAGTTTCGTTTCATAATGCCTCGGCCGCCTGCCTTTTGTCGTGATTTGACACCGCTTAAATGCTTAACAACTATTTATAGGTGTCTCAGACTAAGAATATGTGGTTGGATGATAACTGTTAATATTTTACAAGTAAATATATATATATATGTATTTCTAAGTATGTGTATATATTATCCTTAGGGGCTCGTGTCGTCCGTTCACCCTAGGGCCCCGCAAAATATAGAGTCGGCCCTGAGGCCATCTTCTCCCACAGAACACCATCCTCTTCTCATTTCCCTTTGCATTCTCCACTACCTGTAGCTAGCCATGGCCGGCGAAGATGGATCGAGGGGAGGGTGTGCAGGACACGGACGTTGAGGGAGGCGTGAACGACCGTGACACCCGTGAAGGGAATATGCCCGAGAGGCAATAATAAAGTGGTTATTATCGTATTCCTTACTTATGATAAATGTTTATTTTACATGCTATAATAGTATTAATACGAAAACGTTAATACATGTGTGTTTAATAAACAAAAAGGAAGTTCCTAGTTATGCCTCTCTTATAAACTAGCTCGTTGATTAACAAGATAATCATAGGTTTCCTAATCATGGATATTGGATGTTGTTAATAACGAGGACACAACATTAGTGTAATGGTCTGATGAACATTCATCCGAAGTATAGCATTACGATCAAATTCATTGAGATTATATTGCTATAACAACTTACGAAGTGATCCTAATCCTTAGACCATGAGATCATGTCAATCACTAACACCGGAAGAGTTTCTTGATAACATCAAACGTCACACCGTAACAGTGTGATTATAAAGATGGATTCAGAACTAATAAAGTGTTATGTTGAGGCCCATGGACCGAGAGTGGAATTTGTTCATCCCGATGAAGGATAGATATACTCTGGGCCCTCTCGGTGATATCACATTGATTAGCTTGCAAGCAAGTGATTTGATCACTAGAATGTTATATCACGGGAACGAGAAAAGAGTGCATGTCAGTAACGAGATCAAACTAGGTATGGAGATACCGATGATCGAATCTCGGACATGTAATATATCGCGAAACAAAGGGATTAAGATACTAGTGTAAAAGGTTCCGACGATCACAAGAAAGTCATCGTTGAATGTGTGGGAGTCAGTATGGGTCTCCAGATCCCGCTTCTGATTATTGATCTGAGAGGGGTCTTGATCATGTCCGCATTATTCACGAACCGTATGGTGACACACTTAAGAGACACCGACATCCAATTGGAGCAAAAGTTTCATGCCGAAAGAATGAACAAGCGCAGGAATTTATTTCACTAGATACCGAAACAGGTTTTCGGGTGAAATTGCATAAAGTGGTTATGCATGTGAAATGAAATACTAGCAAGGGGTTATATGTGAATTTTTGTCATTAAAGTAATTGACAAAATTCTGAATAAATAAAAGGAGTTTTATTTAATGAGAGTTTGCATTAAATTTGGTGGAAATTTAATGGGAATTTGAGTGGGATTTTGAGTGGAGAAAATTGAAGGGGCATTTTGTGAGTGGAGTGTCCACCCACATGAATGAGGGAGAGGTGGGGGCACCCTCTGATGGGGATATGCCTACCGGGGTATACCCAGCAGGACGTTTCCGTCTGGCCCACGACCTAGCGAGTGGGCCTGCAAGACGGCAACTGGATCAAGACCTGGAGTGGATCCAAGCGACTGGAAGCTGAAGGCCCAGGAGAGTAGATAGGCCCAGTCGGATTAGGTTAAATGAGTACCGAAACCTTAACAGATTCGGTTGAGATTTGTAAACCCTAGGGAGGGTGAGTCTATATAAACATCCCTACAGGGCGTGTAAACGTACGTTCCATCATCCACCCAAGCGACTCGCCGCCTAGCCGTCGAGCTCGCCCCATTGTACCTCCATCATAATACAATCTAGCAGGAGTAGGTCTTTACCCTTCGGGGGGGGGCGAACCTGGGTAAACCCTGTGTCTCCGCCCTCATCTCGCACCGCAGATGGCTGGCCGCCCTTGCCCTTCGTTCTACTACTCGCTGCCGATTGCTGCATCTGCCGTGGTCATTCCCACGACAGTGGCGCCCACCGTGGTGCCTGGCCGGTTTGGCCGGTGTTCTGCGGCGAGATCCAATCTGCCCATCAACGAGTCGGTCGCCACCGGCCGCATGATAGCGATCGGCAAGATGCTCCAGATCTTGCCGAACAGCTACGTCCCGGCGACGCGACCCGTCACGCATAGCATGATCTTGCCAGTTGGCACGATCAGCCTCTTCGTCGGCCTCACCGACGTCATCGTCTCGGAGGACTCGGCTCGCATCCGCGAGTCGCCGCCACGCGACCGGCTCTCCGAGAGCCAGGTCCGCACGATCCATCGCCTCGCCTCCGAGTACAACTCGGTGTAGGGTTTCGTAGCATGGAAAACAAAATTTTCTACCGCATACAAACAAACAAGCCAAGATCTATCTACTAGATTGTAGCAACAAGTCGATAGAATAACTCACCCTCGAAGATTCCAAAGTGTTTAACGAGAGCGGATTCTCGTGGGTGATGTAGTCGTACTCTTCCCGATCTCAAGATCGCGTAGACGATCCTTCCGGCGCTGCGTTCCGGCAGCGCTCCCACAATCGGTCACACGTTCGGTACTCGACGAAGACCTTCCTCTCCCTTGTTCCAGCAGGCAGCGGAGGTTGTAGCACTCTCCTCGCGATTTCGGCAGCACAACGGCGTGGTACCGGAAGTAGAGGGGAGATCTCGCAGGGCTTCGCCTTAAGCCGGAGCGAGTATGGTGGATTATGAGAGAGTCCCTCGACGATCTAGGGTTTATACACGCCGAGGAGGGGGCAAGCCGGTGGCTAGGGTTTAGCTAGGCGGCGGCGGTTTGCCCTAGGGCCGGCGGCGTCTTGGTACTAGGGTTTATAGGTAGGAACTTGTGTGTCTAGGAGGGGAGCCCTGCCCCTCCTTATATAGGTGGAGGGGCCGGCCGGCCAAGGGGAGGGGAGTCCCTCCCCAACTCGGCTTGGAGGTGGGCCGGCGGTGGAGGAGGGACTCCTCCCCAACTCGGTTTCCTCCTCCTTCCCCACTTCCCAAAAATAGCCGTTTGACTTTCAAACTTGGCGTTTGACTTTTCAAACTAGGATTTGAATAAACCCTCTATTTTGTTCAGCGATGACACCGAGTACATAATGCAATCATACCAACTTGATATAACACATTCATGTACCCTTCCCCTCCGGAGTGCCGGACATTCCGGAACTTTCTACAACATTCCCGATGAAAACACCGGAACCATTCTCCAACTCCGAAACGAGACTTTCCTTATATGAATCTTATTCTTCAGACCATTCCGGATCTCCTCGTGATATCTCGAATCCCATTCGAGACTCCGAACAACATTCGGTCTCTTTCTCATCATTCCATAACTACTCAAACAACGTCGAATCCTTAAGTGTGTCTCCCTACGGTTCGTGAATTATGCGGACATGATCGAGACACTTCTCCGATCAATAACCAATAGAGGAATCTGGAAATTCATATGGCTCCCACATATTTCTACGATTACTTTGAGATCGAATGAACCACTTACATACGATATCAATTCCCCTTTGTCTCACGATAGTTTACTTATCCGAGGTTATGATCGTCGGTATCTCTGCATACCTAGTTCAACCTCGTTACTGATAAGTACTCTTTTCTCGTTCCCGTGATATGTGATCCCTTGTGATCCAGTCACATGCTTGCAAGCTAATTGGATGACATTTCACCGAGAGGGCCCAGAGTATATCTATCCGTCATATGGATGGACAAATCCCACTCTTGATCCATGTGTCTCAACCAATACTTTCCGAACACTCAATGCCACCTTTATAGCCACCCAGTTACGGTGTGGTGTTTGATGTCATCAAAGCATCCATCCGGTAAAGGTGATATGCATGATCTCATGGTCGACGGAATTAGATTACTATGTATCAGAAAGCATATAGCAATTGAACTATTAAAATGACTTGATCTTTATGCTAGCTTATCTATAGGAGTATGTCCACCATATCATTCTCCTAACGATATGATCTTGTTGTTAATAACATCTCAATGTTCATGATAGGGAAACCACAATCATCTATTAACCAACAAGCTAGTATTATATAGAGGCTTTACTAGGGACTCTTATTTTAGTCTACAAATCACACACGTATTAATGTTTACTTGTTAATACTATTATAGCATGAATGTAAACATTTATCATAAACACAAAGATATAATAATAACTATATTTATTATTGCCTCTAGGGCATATCTCCAACAGTCTCCCACTTGCACTAGATTCATCTAATCTAGATTACATGGTAATATACCGAACACCCATGGCAGTTTGGTGCTGGTCATGTTTTGCCCTCGGGAGAGGTTTAGTCAACGGATCCGCCACATTCAGATCTGTGTGTACTTTGCAAATATTTATATCCCCATCTTGGATATGTTCTCGAATAGCGTGAAAATGTAGCTTGATGTGCTTCAGCTTCTTGTGTGACCTTGGTTCTTGCGCATTGGCTATGGCGCCCATGTTATCACAGTAGATAGACATTGGGTCCAGCGCACTAGGAACCACACCCAGCTCTGTAATGAACTCTTTCATCCATATCTCTTCTTGTGAAGCCTCCGAAGCAGCCATGTATTCTGATTCAGTTGAAGATCTCGCCACAACACTTTGCTTTGCACTCCTCCAGCTAACTGCTGCACCATTCAAAATAAATACGTATCCAGATTGTGATTTAGAATCATCCGGATCGGTGTTCCAAGTAGCATCGGTGTAACCATTAACAACGAGCTGTTCATCACCTCCATAAGAAAGAACCATATCCTTAGTTCTTCTCAAGTACTTAAGGATGTTTTTGACCGCTGTCCAATGATCCACTCCTAGATCACTTTGATATCTGCTAGTTAAACTAACAGCATATGCAATGTCGGGTCTAGTACATAACATGGCATACATTAGAGATCCTATGGCTGAGGCATAGGGAGTCTTACTCATCCTTTCTCTATCTTCTGTCGATGTCGGACTTTGAGTTTTACTCAAGGTCGTATTGGGCAACATGGGCAAGAACCCTTTCTTGCTATCTTCCATTCCAAACCTCTTTAGAACTTTGTCCAAATATGTACTTTGTGACAATGATATTTGGAGTCTCAATCTATCTCTATAAATCTTTATGCCTAATATGTAAGCTGCTTCGCCAAGATCCTTCATTGAAAAACTATTATTCAAATATTCCTTGACACTATTAAGAAGGTCTACATCATTCCCAATCAACAATATGTCATCTACATATAGTATTAAGAATGCTACAGAGCTCCCACTCACTTTCTTGTAAATACAAGCTTCTCCATAAGTTTGTATAAAACCAAAACTTTTGATCACCTTATCAAAACGTTGATTCCAACTTCGGGATGCTTGCTTCAATCCATAGATAGACCGTTGAAGTTTGCATACCTTGTTAGCATCTTTAGGATCGACAAAACCTTTGGGTTGCATCATATACAACTCTTCATCAATGTCTCCATTGAGGAATGCTGTTTTGACATCCATCTGCCATATCTCATAATCATAATATGCAGCGATTGCTAACATAATCCTCACAGACTTTAGCATCGCTACTGGTGAGAAAGTCTCATCGTAGTCAACTCCTTGAATTTGTCGAAACCCCTTTGCGACAAGTCGAGCTTTATAGACAGTAACATTACCATCAGCATTTGTTTTCTTCTTGAAAATCCATTTGTTCTCGATAGCCTTCCGGCCATCCGGTAAGTCCACCAAAGTCCATACTTGGTTTTCGTACATGGATCCAATCTCGGATTTCATGGCTTCTTGCCATTTATTGGAATCTGGGATCATCATTGCTTCCTCATATGTCTCAGGGTCATCGGTGTTGTCCACCAACATGACACTCATAACGGGATCATACCAATCTAGAGTGGTACGAGTTCTCGTTGACCTGCGAGGCTCTGTAGCAACTTCAACCGAAGTTTCATGATCATCATCATTATCTTCCTCTCTAACTGGTGCAGGCACCATAGGAACTTCTTCCAGTGCTGCGCTACTCGCAATTTTGAGAGAAGGTTCGACAACCTCGTCGAGTTCTACTTTCCTTCCAGTCACTTCTTTCGAGAGAAATTCCTTCTCTAGAAAGGATCCATTCTTGGCAACGAAGATTTTGCCTTCGGATCTATGATAGAAGGTATACCCAATAGTTTCCTTCGGGTATCCTATGAAGACGCATTTTTCCGCTTTGGGTTCAAGCTTGTCCGGCTGTAACTTCTTTACATAGGCTTCGCATCCCCAAACTTTAAGGAACGACAATCTAGGTTTCTTCCCAAACCATAATTCATACAGTGTTGTTTCAACGGATTTAGATGGTGCCCTATTTAAAGTGAATGCGGCTGTTTCTAATGCATAACCCCAAAATGATAGAGGTAAATCTGTAAGTGACATCATAGAACGAACCATATCTAAGAGAATTCGATTACGACGTTCGGACACACCATTACGCTGTGGTGTTCCCGGCGGTGTCAATTGTGAAAGTATTCTGCATTTCTTCAAATGCTCGCCAAACTCGTAACTTAGATATTCACCTCCACGATCAGAACGTAGAAATTTAATCTTCTTGTTACGTTGATTCTCAACCTCACTTTGAAATTCCTTAAACTTCTCGAAAGTTTCGGACTTATGTTTCATGAAATAGATATACCCATATCTACTCAAGTCATCCGTGAAGGTAAGAACATAACGATAACCACCGCGCGATGCTACACTCATTGGACCACACACATCGGTATGTATGATTTCCAATAAGTCCATAGCTCGCTCCATCATACCAGAAAATGGAGTCTTAGTCATTTTACCCATCAGACATGCTTCGCATCTATCAAGTGATTCGAAATCAAGTGATTCAAGAAGTCCATCGGAATGGAGTTTCTTCATACGCTTCACTCCAATGTGACCTAGACGACAGTGCCACATATAGGTCGAGTTATCGCTCGATTTCAAACGTTTAGCCTCAATGTTATTAATATGTGTATTTCCACTATCGAGATTCAATAAGAATAGACCATCTATCAAAGTTGCATGTGCATAAAACATATTAATCATATAAATCGAACAACCATTATTCTCGGATTTAAACAAGTAACCGTCTCGCAATAAACAAGATCCCGATATAATGTTCATGCTTAACGCAGGCACCAAATAACAATTATTTAAGTATAAAACTAATCCCGATGGTAGATCAAGGGGTAGCGTGCCGACCGCGATCACATAAACCTTTGATCCGTTTCCCACGCGCATCGTCACCTCGTTCTTCGCTAGCTTCCGTTTATTCTGCAGCACCTGTTTCGAGTTACAAATATGAGCAACCAAACCAGTATCAAATACCCAGGCACTACTACGAGTACTAGTGAGATACACATCAATAACATGTATATCAGATATACCTTTCTTCTTGATGTTGCCGTTCTTCAAATCCGCCAAGTACTTTGGGCAATTCCGCTTCCAGTGACCTTCTCCCTTGCAGTAAAAGCACTCAGTATCAGGCTTAGGTCCAGCCTTGGTCTTCTTCGTTGGCGTGGTAAATTTCTTACCACCCTTCTTGAAGTGTCCCTTCTGCTTAGACTTGCCTTTCTTGAATTTGGTGGTCTTATTGACCAACAACACTTGGTGCTCTTTCTTTATCTCCACTTCTGCAGATTTCAACATGGCGAAGAGTTCTGGCAACGTCTTGTTCATGTTCTGCATGTTGTAGTTCATCACAAAGTTCTTGTAACTTGGTGGTAGTGATTGGAGGACGCGGTAAATCCCCAAAGCATTAGGAATCACTATACCCAAGCTTTGAAGTTTGTTTGCGTGCCCAGACATCTTAAGCACATGCTCACTGACGGAGCTGCCCTCTTCCATCTTGCAGTTAAAGAACTTTTCAGAAGCCTCATAGCTTTCAATTGCCGCATGAGTCTCAAAGATCAATTTGAGATCCTCGACAATATCATATGGGTCTGAATTCTCAAACCTTTTCTGAAGCTCCGATTCTAAACCATACAAGATAGCACACTGAACTGTGGAGTATTGAGTCTTCCGAGTGAGGTAAACATTCTTTACTTCATCGGCAGCATCAGCTGCAGGTGGGTCACCCAGCGGTGCATCCAGCACATAGGTCAAATTACCAGCTGTGAGGACAATCCTCAAATTGCGGAACCAATCCGCGAAGTTGCTTCCATTGTTTTTCAACTTTTCTTTCTCTAGGAACGCATTAAAATTGATGGTAGGGGCTGCCATTGATCTACAACATATTTGCAATAGTTTAGACTAAGTTTATGACAAATTGAGTTTAAATTAATAATAAAACTAATCTAGGTGAACTCCCACTCAAAACAATATCCCTCACATTGTTTTAGTGATCACACGAACCAAATCCACCACATCAACACCAATCATCACGAGAGCTAATATAGTTTCAATGGCGAACAATCGACATGTTCATCATATCTACTATATGATTCATGCTTTACCTTTCGGTGATCCGTGTTCCGAGACCATGTCTGTACATGCTAGGCTCGTCAAGATCAAACCTTAGTTTCCGCATGAGCAAATCTGGCTTGCTCACGTTGTATACACTTGCGGAATCTAACACACCCGATCATCACGTGGTGCTTCGAAACAACAAGCTTTAGCAACGGTGCTAACTAAGGGTGAACACTTTATGACTTGAAATTCATGTGCATGAGGGATCATCTTATAATGCTACCGTCGTCTACTAAGCAATACAAGATGCATACAGGATTAACATCACATGCAATTCATAATATGTGATATGATATGGCCTTTCTTCTTTGTGCTTCCGATCTCCATCTTCTAGCACGAACATGATCTCCATCATCACCGGCATTGCATCAAGGTCAATGACGCTTCTCCATAGTTGTCGTCCACCGGCTTCAACTATTACAACTACTTTGAATAGACACGCGGGTCTTAACATAAATTAAAGACAACCATACGGCTCCTGCCGGTTGCCAACTTACAATAAGGAACATTGCATACATCAAATATAATCACAATCATGGCCATATCACATCACAGCACACCCCTGCAAAACAAAGTTAGATGCCTCTACTTTCTTTGCATGTTTTACGTGGTTTGGGGCTTTCAATAAGTGTCGTTCTAACTTACGAACATGAACCCCAACATTGATACTAGTATTGTTAATCACCCGTTGTAAATTGGATCTTAACTATGCTAGGAGAAACAGGCACCCGCAAAGCCACTTATGAAATACAAGTTGCATGTCAAGTGTGGAGCAAGTCTCATGAACGATGTCATGTAAGGTTAGCCCAGGCCGCTTCATCCCAACATCCCGCAAGATGCAAAGTACACAAGAAGCAATCGACAATAAAAGCATCAACGCCCACAATGACCATTGTGTTCTACTCGTGCAACAGATCTACATATAGACACGGCTCTGATACCACTGTAGGGTTTCGTAGCATGGAAAACAAAATTTTCTACCGCATACAAACAAACAAGCCAAGATCTATCTACTAGATTGTAGCAACGAGTCGATAGAATAACTCACCCTCGAAGATTCCAAAGTGTTTAACGAGAGCGGATTCTCGTGGGTGATGTAGTCGTACTCTTCCCGATCTCAAGATCGCGTAGACGATCCTTCCGGCGCTGCGTTCCGGCAGCGCTCCCACAGTCGGTCACATGTTCGGTACTCGACAAAGACCTTCCTCTTCCTTGTTCCAGCAGGCAGCGGAGGTTGTAGCACTCTCCTCGCGATTCCGGCAGCACAACGGCGTGGTACCAGAAGTAGAGGGGAGATCTCGCAGGGCTTCGCCTTAAGCCGGAGCGAGTATGGTGGAGTATGAGAGAGTCCCTCGACGATCTAGGGTTTAGACACGCCGAGGAGGGGGCAAGCCGGCGGCTAGGGTTTAGCTAGGCGGCGGCGGTTTGCCCTAGGGCCGGCGGCGGCTATGGAGGCGGCGGCGGCGGTTTGGTACTAGGGTTTAGAGGTAGGAACTTGTGTGTCTAGGAGGGGAGCCCTGCCCCTCCTTATATAGGTGGAGGGGCCGGCCGGCCAAGGGGAGGGGAGTCCCTCCCCAACTCGGCTTGGAGGTGGGCCGGCGGTGGAGGAGGGACTCCTCCCCAACTCGGTTTCCTCCTCCTTCCCCACTTCCCAAAAATAGCCGTTTGACTTTCAAACTTGGCGTTTGACTTTCAAACTAGGATTTAAATAAACCCTCTATTTTGTTCAGCGATGACACCGAGTACATAATGCAATCATACCAACTTGATATAACACATTCATGTACCCTTCCCCTCCGGAGTGCCGGACATTCCGGAACTTTCTAGAACATTCCCGATGAAAACACCGGAACCATTCTCCAACTCCGAAACGGGACTTTCCTTATATGAATCTTATTCTCCGGACCATTCCGGATCTCCTCGTGATATCCCGAATCCCATTCGAGACTCCGAACAACATTCGGTCTCTTTCTCATCATTCCATAACTACTCAAACAACGTCGAATCCTTAAGTGTGTCTCCCTACGGTTCGTGAATTATGCGGACATGATCGAGACACTTCTCCGATCAATAACCAATAGAGGAATCTGGAAATTCATATGGCTCCCACATATTTCTACGATTACTTTGCGATCGAATGAACCACTTACATACGATATCAATTTCCCTTTGTCTCACGATAGTTTACTTATCCGAGGTTATGATCGTCGGTATCTCTGCATACCTAGTTCAACCTCGTTACTGATAAGTACTCTTTTCTCGTTCCCGTGATATGTGATCCCTTGTGAGCCAGTCACATGCTTGCAAGCTAATTGGATGACATTTCACCGAGAGGGCCCAGAGTATATCTATCCGGCATATGGATGGACAAATCCCACTCTTGATCCATGTGTCTCAACCAATACTTTCCGAACACTCAACGCCACCTTTATAGCCACCCAGTTACGGTGTGGTGTTTAATTTCATCAAAGCATCCATCCGGTAAAGGTGATATGCATGATCTCATGGTCGAAGGAATTAGATTACTATGTATCAGAAAGCATATAGCAATTGAACTATTAAAATGACTTGATCTTTATGCTACGCTTATCTATAGGAGTATGTCCACCATATCATTCTCCTAACGATATGATCTTGTTGTTAATAACATCTCAATGTTCATGATAGGGAAACCACAATCATCTATTAACCAACAAGCTAGTATTATATAGAGGCTTTACTAGGGACTCTTATTTTAGTCTACAAATCACACAAGTATTAATGTTTCCTTGTTAATACTATTATAGCATGAATGTAAACATTTATCATAAACACAAAGATATAAGAATAACTATATTTATTATTGCCTCTAGGGCATATCTCCAACACTCGGCCCACAGCAACGTGACCGAAAACTCCGAGGCCGCGGAAGACGCGTCCCTCAACGACGACGCCGACTCGGCGACCCCGGCGTCACTCGCCGGATCCATCACCGCGGCTTCGCCCGCGGGCTCCATCATCCAGGTCTCCAACGTGGGAGACTTCGAGGATCCCTCCATCCTTGGGATCTTTGACTTCGACTCCGGGTCGGAAAAATCCGCCGATCTCCGCGACGGGACCGATCGCCACGCCGCGACCTACATGGCGACTGGCACCGATCCGCCGGAGGACCCCTTTTCCACCCCGATCCCTCCTAACGCCACGGCAACGGAGGTCGAGGAACTCCGCCTGAAGCTGGCGGAGGCAGTCCGCAAGGAGCAAGCCGAGCATGAAAAATTTCGCCTCGAGCAGGTGACGGCGCAGGAGCTGTCGCGCTACCACCAGCAGCGAATCAGGTCGCGCTTGAACCCCACAGTCCAGGGGCTCGCCCGGAACTTCGACGACGAGAACGACCCGGCCCGTGTGGCCGAGCGCGCGATCTGCGAAAACGCGCCACCAGGAGGAAGCGCCCGGCCCCCACCAGGGTCGACGGCGAACGGCGCCCCACCTCCACCCAACCGCACACCCCCCAGGGATCAGCCGCGGATAGTGGTCTCCTCACGGGAGCGAGACGCGAACGGCCTACCACTGTTCTCCACCCCGATGGACAACCTCGTGGCAGGTCGAGCAGCGGCCGACAACATCACGGCCACCAGTGACGGCGCCCTAAAGATCCAGTACGTCAGGGCCCTGCTCGCAAAGGCAGTCGAGCAGCAAAATGCAGGCGCCGACTCGCAGGGTCGGGCGTACTCGCGTTCTTCGGACAGCAGAGCGGCCTCAAGCGGCCATCCATCGCCGGCAAACACACTCAATTGCCCGCCTCCCGAACCGCTACAGCTCCAACACCGACCCGCGAACGCGGCACTCTCCACCAACGACCCCAGGCCAGCGACCAACTTTGTCGCCGCCAACGGTCAGCCCGTCGACGCCCGCACCCACATCATCAACAACCAAAGCTGGCAAGCATGCCAGCCCGACGACCTGCGACACACCCTAACCAATCGCCGCGACGGCGAGCCAATGGGGTCGCTAAGCCGACTCGGGCCCCGGTGCTTTGGACCGATGATTCGAGGCGAAAAATATCCTGCGAACTTCAAAGCGCCGAAGGAAATAGAGAAGTACGACCCCTCGTACGACCCCTCTGTGTGGATGGACACCTACCTCATGGCAATGGGGATCGCTGGCCACACCGACCTGCTAGCCGCCCGTTACCTTCCCCTGATGATGGAGGGAACATGCAGGCAGTGGATCAACACCCTTCCCCAGGATAGCATCGACTCCTAAGAAGAGATGTGAGATGCCTTCGTCAGGCACTTCGAGTGCTCCTACACGCGCGCCACCACCATCGAGGACCTGGAACGATGCATCCAGGGACCCCGCGAGTCGACTCGCAACTGGGTCCAGCGGTGGCAAGAACTATGGTACAACGCGGTCGGCATCCACCCGGACACCGCAATCCACTGCTTCAAGACCTCGTGCCGCTACGAGCCCCTGGTCGCCAAGCTCAAACGACACTCCCGCACACTCGACAAAATACCGGATCTCCTCGAGATCGCCAAGAGATACGCGGAGGAAGACCCAAACCAGGAAATCGACGACGAGTCGGGAGGCCAACGCTGCATGAGCTGCAACGACAACGGACAACGTTCCGACCTACGCTACAGCAACACTCGCCTCACCGGCAAGCGCCGCAGTGACGGTCGATTCGACTTTGTCGCCAACGCTGGTCACGCGCAACGCGAGCCCAAGAGCTTCCGCCGCGACGGAGGGCAACGCCGCGACGGCGGCAATTACAAGGCGAAACCAAGGTTCGACCCCGCGGCCCTCCTTAACCAACCTTGTGTGTTTCACAGCAGGGAAGCCCGCCACGCACACGACCGCCGACTGCCACTCTCTCAAGGAGATTTAGAAGGCACGCCGAGCACGGGAGGACGCCGACAACAACCCGCCAAACGGCGAAAAATTCGGCAGTGTGGCCGGCTCGCTCCACACCTTCACAGGCTTCAACACGAAGCGCGAGAAGAAAGTCATCGCCCGCGCCGTCGCTGTCAACGTGGTGGCCCAGGTGGACGTTCCCCAGTTCCTCAACTGGTCGGAGCAGCCCATCACCTGGAGTCGCCAGGACCACTCGCCATGCATCGAGTACCCATGCCGAGTCGCCCTGGTGGTCAAGCCCAAGGTGGGAGACTACTGGCTCCCCAAGACATTGATGGACGGCGGCAACTCCATCAACATCCTGTACCTGGACACCTTCAGGCGACTGCGGCTCCCGCAGTCGATGGTCGAAACGACCTACACCACATTCCATGGCATCGTCCCCGGTCGGAAGGCGTATCCGATCGGCAAGGTCACGCTGCCAGTCACCTTCGGCACACCAGCAAACTTCCGCACCGAGCGGATCGTCTTCGAGCTGGTACCCTTCGACAGCCCCTACCACTGCGTCCTGGGGCGCCAGGCGTTCGCCAAGTTCATGGCAGCGCCCCACGACGCGTACAACGCGATGAAGCTCCCCGGGCCGCGCGGCGTCATCACCGTCAACGACGACCCCGACATGACGGCCGAGTGCGAGGCCAAATGAGCCGAACTCGCCGACGCTGTCATCGCGGAAGAGACCAACCACGCTGACGAGCTCGCCAAATACGCGAGCGGGGTCAACAACGACGACCCCACCATACTCAAGAAGCCCAATTCAGAGGGCGCCAACACCTCAGCCTTCGAGGCAACGACGCACACCGGCACCGTCGAGCTGGTCCCAGGCGACTCCAGCCAGACGATGACGATCGGGACAGGCATGAGCCCAGCATAGGAAGGCGCGCTCATCGAGTTCCTCCATGAGAACAGGGACATTTTCGCATGGAAGCCCTCTGACATGCCTGGTGTCCCTAGGGAACTCGCTGAGCACAAACTTAACGCCGACCCCAAAGTGCGACCTGTCAAGCAGTCGCTGCGGCCCTTCAATGAAGAGCGCCGCCGAGCCATCGCCGAGGAGGTGCAGCGACTACTCGCTGCAGGATTCATTCGGCCAATAAAATACTCCAAGTGGCTGGCAAACCCAGTCCTGGTCGAGAAGAAGAATGGGACCTGGAGGATGTGTATCGACTACACAAACTTAAACAGCGCCTGCCCGAAGGAGCAGTTCGTCCTCCCGCGGATCGACCAAATAATCGACTCCACCGCGGGCTCGGAGTCGCTGTGTTTCCTCGACGCCTACTCTGGGTATAACCAGATCAAGATGGCCATTGAGGACGAGGAAAAGACGGCGTTCATCACGCCATGCGGAGCCTTCTGCTACACCGCCATGACCTTTGGCCTCAAAAACGCCGGGGCGACCTACCAGCGGTGCATGCAGGAATGCCTTGCGAGCCAAATTGGCCGCAATATCCACGTCTACATCGACGAAGTGGTAGTGAAGTCCGCTCGCCAGGGCGAACTACTCGCCGACCTGGCGGAAACATTCGCCAACCTACGGAAATACAAGATAAAGCTAAACCCAGGCAAATGCACCTTCGGTGTACCAGCAGGGCAACAACTGGGGTACGTCGTCTCCAAGCGTGGGATCGAGGCGAACCCCACCAAAATCAACACAATCACTCGACTCGGCAAACCCGAGTGCCTGCGCGACGTCCAGAAGCTGGCCGGGCGAGTCGCGGCTCTCAGCCGCTTCATCCCCCGATTGGGCGAAAAGGCGATGCCCCTATACCGCCTGATGCGGAAGAACCCCACCTTCCAGTAGGACAAGGAGGCGGACGACGCACTCCGCGACCTCAAGAAGGTGCTACTCGCAGCACCACTACTCGCCGCCCCCGTCGACAAAGAACCCATGCTGGTCTACGTCGCGGCTTCCGAGCGCGTCGTCAGCGCCGTCATGGTCGTCGAGCGGCCGGAGGAGGGAAAGGAGCGCCTGATACAACGACCGGTGTACTACATCAGCGAGGTCCTCACCGAGTCGCGCCAGCGATACCCACAATACCAGAAACTGGTATACGCGGTCTTCAGAGCATAGCGGCGACTGCCGCACTACTTCCAGGAGCACCCGATCACGGTCGTCTCCTCAGCACCGCTGCAGGACATCATCCGCAACCGCGAGGCGACCGGGCGAGTCGCCAAGTTGGCCGTCGAAATCGGCGTCCACAACATCAAGTACGAGCCACGAAAAGCTATCAAATCGCAGGCTCTCGCGGACTTCATCGCCGACTGGGAAGAGGCCTAGCAGCCGGAAAAACTGAAATACCTCCACTAATGGAGCCTACACTTTGACGGCTCCAAGAACGCGGACGGCACAGGAGCAGGGATCGTGTTGACTTCACCGAAGGGCGACAAGCTCCGCTACGTCCTCTGCCTCGACTTCACCCCCTGCACCAACAACATGGCTGAGTACAAGGCACTACTCCACGGCATGCGAGCTGCCAAGGAGATGAACGTCAACCGCCTACGTTGCTACGGAGACTCCGACCTCGTCGCTGGGCAAGTCGCTGGTACTTGCGACGCCGTCTCTCCCACCATTGCGGCGTACCGCCAAGCAGTGGACAAGCTGGGCGGACACTTCGCAGGCTACTCCGTCGAATGGATCGACCGGCGGAAGAACGAGGAGGCCTACACACTCTCTCGCATCGGGTCGGCTCGACTCGCACCACCCACCGGCGTCTTCCTCAACACGATCACCAAGCCATCAGTCTCTCCCCCAAGGGAGATCGACATCGGAGTCCCGCTGCAGCCAGAGGCTGAGGCAGCCCTGGTCGCACTCATCGCCGAGCCAGATGACTGGACCAAGCCGTACATCGCCTACCTGGAGGCTGGCACCTTGCCGGCAGACGAGACAGACGCCCGGATGGTTGCACGATGATGCAAATCCTTCACCATCATCGACGGCGAGCTCCACAAGCGCAGCGTGACCGGCGTGTTCCAACGCTGCGTCCAACCCGCCGAAGGACGCAAGATCCTCCACGACATCCACTCCGGCGACTGCGGACACGATGCCGGAGCCCGCTCTCTGGTCGCAAAGGCTATGCTACACGGCTTTTACTGGCCCACCACACACGCCGACGCCGTCGACATCGTCCAGCGGTGCGCCTGGTGCCAGAAGTACGCCAACCAAACACACGTGCCGGGCTCAGCGCTCAAGACCATCCCCATCACCTGGCCATTCGCCGTATGGGGCATGGACATGGTAGGCCCCTTCAAAAAGGCCCCCTCCGGCTTCACCCACCTCCTGGTCGCGGTCGACAAATTCACCAAGTGGGTGGAGGCCAAGCCAGTCCGGAAATGCGATGGGAAGACCGCCACAAAATTCCTATGCGAGCTCACATATCGCTACGGGTTCCCAAACAGCATCATCACGGACAACGGCACCAACTTCGCCAAAGGAGCCATGGCCGAGTTCTGCGAGGAACATCACATCCGACTCGACCTCGCGTCAGTCGCCCACCCGGAGTCCAACGGCCAGGCGGAACGAGCCAACCAGAGCATCCTCCACGGCCTGAAGCCGTGGCTCCAAGTACCACTCGAGCGCACCGCCGGGTGTTGGGTCGAGGAGCTACCCTCCGTCATCTGGGGCATCTGCACCTCGGTCAACAGGTCGACAGGGTTCACCCCCTTCTTCATGGTGTATGGCGCCGAGGCAGTCATGCCCACCGACCTCGAGCACGACTCGCCAAGGGTCGTCCACTACACGGAGGCGGCGAACGAACTCGCACGTCAGGACGGAGTCAATCAACTCGACGAGGCACGTGACCTGGCTCGCTCACGCACTGCCATCTACCAGCAAGGACTCCGCTGCTACCACAGCCGGCGGGTGAAAACTCGCAACTTCCAAGAAGGTGACCTGGTGCTGCGTCTCATCCAGGAAAAGAAGGGCATGCACAAGCTCTCACCCCCATGGGAGGGACCATTCGCCGTCGGGCGAGTACTCGGCAACGACGCCTACTACCTCATCGACGTCCGCGGGGACGGCGAGCTCGACGTCAAGCGACCATGGAATGTAAACCTCCTACGGAAGTTCTACTCCTAGAACTCCACATATGTATCCCCTAGTCGCTATGAAATAAAAATATTGGTTACCGCAAATTGCGTCTACTCTCCGTGTCTTGTGCCACTCGCACTCGTAGCAACAGCACCAAGCTAACTGCAGGAGTCAACCTTTGGTACAGCGATCGGCATGGCCAAGTAGTGCGCTACAAGGACATTGGGTTACCCCAGGTCTTGTAACGTCCACGAAAAACACCTACCCGGAGCCCCATTAGAGTCGCCTAGCTCGACTGGCTTAACGAGCCAAGACAACTGCCTTCGCTCCTCACAGCGACCATGATCCTCCGCATCCTCGACACAGCGACTCGAACGGCCAAGTACCACGCTCGGGGACTGACGACCAGTTCAGCGCGAGCGGCTAGGGAAAGCGCCAAGGATGAGAGCATGTCCAGGACTCGCCACGCGACTGACCCGACGGGCCAGGCAGGAGTGATGCGCTTATTCTGACGCAACCAATCCTCACCCACCCTAGAGTCGTGACTAGAACAACCAAGTACCACACTTGGGGACTCGGATACCCGACCTCGTTCGCGCAAGGGAAAACGGTGAAGTACAGAGCACTCATGGGAGTCGCCATGCGACTGGCTTTCCAAGCTCGGGCGAGTCGACCTCAATAACAAAACGTTCAAAACCGCAGACACATAACAAACGAGGTAAACCCCACAAAAGGGCGGACGCGCTCGGGGACTCGTTCAAACCTCAATCACCAACAAAAGACAATCCAGAAAATAAAACGATATTTCATTATAGCATATCACAAATGTCACAAAATACAAAGTATGCCCAACGGCAGAACTGCTACTAACGCCCCAGGGCACAATATTTTACTCCGCAGGCTTCGACGACGACTCGCTGCCACCTTTGCGGTTGCGAATGAAGGGAGTGTACGGGTTTGACAGGTACGTCGTCAGCTCACCCGCCATCGCCGCACGGAAGGGCTACTCGATCCTGAAGTCCCGGTGCTGCGACTCGGGGTCGTTGGGTGCGATGATCGTCTCCTGATAAGGAAGGAGGTCGCCCATCGCCCAGACGCGCTCGGGTATACCGCGGCGCGGTCCATCAGCTTCAGCACCTTGGAGATCTCCACCGAGCCAGTCGACGATGGGTAGCCACTCGTCACGTCGTCCAGGTCAAAGTCCTCCGGGAAGTGGGCGAGCCCAAGGCTAAGCGCCATCGCCGCTTCACGTCGGAACGCCGATCGCGTCATGAACTTGACGACCGACGGCGCCTTCTCCAAGTATCGCCACACCTCGAAGACGTCGCTAGGAATCACTTCCGTGGGTGACATCTCTTGAAGATACGCCCGAATACAAGTCACGGACAGCGTGGCCGAGTCGACCAGAGTGGCCACACACTGCCGCGCATCGAACGACTGCGCTTCTTCCATGTTGTCAATGATCCTACCTGTGGACAGAGGGAGTAGTGAGTACACCAAAGATCACACAATGAAAGCATTACAGGCAGAGCCAGGCACACTTACCAATCAACGGACGGGAGAGATCCGTGATGAAGCTTTGAAGAGAGGAGTAGTCGTCTTGAAGCCCAGCAACAAGGGCGTCAGAGACCTTACGCTCCTCAGCGGCGGCCGTAACAGCAGCCTTGGCTTGCTCATCCGCCGAGCTCGCCTCCTCCTTCGCGTCCTTAAGCTCACGCTCAAGGTCGGCGATCTGCTTCTCGGCCAAACTCAATGCAGACTGAGCCGCCGTCAGCTCACTCGCTGGGACAAGACCCTGGCGACCTCTTCTGCCTTCGCAGCAATCGCTTGGAGTCCCTTGTTCGCCTCTTGAACGACGACAAGTTCCTTCTCCGCGCGACACTTCGCAGCAAGCCGGTCGGCAGATTCACGCTGCAAACCCTGTGCAAAAGTCAAACAGTTAGCAAAATCAAAAATCCTAAGTGCCCACCCGCTGAAATTCAGCGACTGGACACTCGGGGACTGGCGATCAAAAATCCTAAGTGCCCACCCGCTGAAATTCAGCGACTGGACACTCGGGGACTGGCGATCAAAATCCTAAGTGCCCACCCGCTGAAATTCAGCGAATGCGCACTTGGGAACTGGGCGCAAGAAATAAAAGCAACGCACCAAAAGAATCTGACCACTGCAATTCAGTGGCCCGATCCTCGGGGACTGGACATACCTGGATGGCTGCGCCCAACATGCCATGAAGTTGTAGTTCGTCCACGGATGTGAGAAGAGCCGGAGTGTGCCCGCGACGCTGCTCGACCTCCGTCTCGGCGACCCCAGGTGCACGGCTCGATGGCGTGGTACCACTCGCCGTGGCCGCTCTGGCCATGAAGCGGGGGAAGGTCGCGATGGATGCGCCGGCACCAACAGACGCCGACTCGGCCATCCCAGGCGAGGAAGCACCCTCCTTGATCGCCGAGGCCGCCCCCGCCGTAGGATCACTCGGAGCAATCGCCGTATCGTCAGCCACGGACGGATGGCCTATCTTTTTAACCCCAGTCCTGCAAATCAAGTATGTGAGCAAAGTGGTTCGACTACAAGGAAAAATAAAGCAGGTGAATAAAACTCACTTGGCGACTGGAATGAACCGTAGCCCCGTGCGGATGCCAGCCGGCTTCTCCAGTTCGGGGCCCAGTCGTCGACTGAGGACCATCTCCAGGACATCGTGCGCCCAAGACACGGACGGCTTCTTCGTTGTTGAGGCTGCGACAGGAGCTTCTGAAACGTTTTCGGTGGGAGCTCTCCTGGGAGGCGAAGCTGCCGCGACCGGAACAACCCCCGACCCAGAGACTGGGGCGAACGGGGGAGGCATCGAGGCCAGAGGCACCTCACTCAGGACGGCGGTGATATCCGGCACCGCCATCGTCTGTGGCGCTTCACCCCTGGCCAGGCTGGTGGCGTCGGAGCTGCTTGGCGAATGAGGCGGAGATGCTTGTCTCACTGGCTTCGTCTTCCTCTTTGGAGGGGCCTTCACCTCCTTCTTCTTCTTCTTCTTTGATGGAGTAGCCTCGCGACGCGAGGTGTGTTTGGGGAGCTCATCGTCTTCATCGTCATGATGTTCGAGGCTTTTGCTCGCTTCGAGCTCACGCTGCCGCTGTCCGCGAGTTTTGCAGACCAGCGGGGTGACCACTCGGCGAGGTAATCCTCGAGTTGCCACTCGGCGAGGCAGGATTTCATCGAGTCCTCCCGGCCCGTGTACTCGTACATATAATGGTCACGGCGGGCCAGGGGAACGAGTCGCCGCCCGAGCCAGCAGTTGTACAAGTTGATGGTCTAAAGACCCTTCTTCTTCAGACCGCGGATGGTTTGAAGCATTTCATCCACGACCATCCGCTGGTCCGTTGGAAGCTTGCCGACTTGGAGTCGGCGTGGTTCAGGCCGGTCGGCGGAGTATCTCGGAATCGCCACCTCGCCGTCTGGAGTCGCCTCGGTGACGTAAAACCAAGACTTCTTCCACTCACTCGCCGCCTTGGCGGGTAGCATCAGGTCAAAAAAGGAGGCCTTCGACTTCAACTGAAACGTCAGGCCGCCCGCAGCAAGCATTGGGCCGCCTGTTTCTTCGCGACTAATCCGCCCGTGGAACAGATCTTGCCACAGGGGGAAGTAGGGCCTGTAGCCCAGTTAGCACTCGCAGAACGCCACGAAAATGGCGAGCTGCTCAATGCTGTGCGGGCCCAGGTCTGATGGCTGGATTCCGTAGTAGGCGCAGAAGCGCCGAAAGAAGAGAGATGTGGGGAATCCCAGCCCCCGTTCCAGGTGGCTGGTGAAGTAGACAAATTCTCCCTCGCGCGGGTCCGGAGTCACTTGCCAGCGCGCAAGATCCTGGCCTCCTCGAAAGATGCCAGTAGCACTCTCGTACACTTGGACCTGCCCCATGGTTCGGTGGAGGGGGCCATTGGCGGAAAGGTTCGTGGGGGTCGGAGGATTTTGGATCGGCTGGATCGCGATGCGGAGGAGAGCGGAGGTGTGCGCAATCGGAGGAAATGACGAGGAGATGGTTCTCCGATCGCCTACCATTCCCTTTATATAGCGGTTGTTACCCGCCAAATCAGGGAGCCATTACTACGCGGTGATTGTGCCAAAAGTTACCGTTGGATTATCCCAACGGCTAGTTTTGACTGTGCTTGACGGTCCAACTTCAGCCACTCGGCTCGCCGACCCAATCACTACAACAGTGACTAAATACTTCGCCGACCCGTTCGTCGAGCTGCGACCAGAATGACTAGTTTTTTCCTTTATTCAGGAGCCCGCCACCGATTCGACTGGGTGTCCGCATTGGACCCGTATGCTCCGACTGCCAGCAACCACCTGCGCCCAATTGACGACGGCCTCGGGGACTACTGATGGGGATATGCCTACCGGGGTATACCCAGCAGGACGTTTCCGACTGGCCCATGACCTGGCGAGTGGGCCTGCAAGATGGCGACTGGATCAAGACCTGGCGTGGATCCAAGCGACTAGAAGCTGAAGGCCCAGGAGAGTAGATAGGCCCAATCGAATTAGGTTAAATGAGTACCGAAACCTTAACAGATTCGGTTGAGATTTGTAAACCCTAGGGAGGGTGAGTCTATATAAACCTCCCTACAGGGCGTGTAAACGTACGTTCCATCATCCACCCAAGCGACTCGCCGCCTAGCCGTCGAGCTCGCCCCATTGTACCTCCATCATAATACAATCTAGCAGGAGTAGGTCTTTACCCTCCGGGGGTCCGAACCTGGGTAAAACCTGTGTCTCCGCCCTCATCTCGCACCGCAGATGGCTGGCCGCCCTTGCCCTTCGTTCTACTACTCGCTGCCGATTGCAGCATCTGCCGTGGTCATTCCCACGACACCCTCCATGGCCGGCGGCCATGCCCCCTTGGGCTGCCCTCCTCCCCTATATAAGGAGCCCCTCTCCTCACTTCTCACTCACACCTCCTCGTGAAGGATCTCTCTCCCCCTCTAGAATTTATCCCCCATGGTCTCGGATTAGCGAGATACATGTTCCCAGTGGCTATTCGACAAGAAAGAGTTGTGCTTCCACTGCATCGCTGGAGCGAGGAGGCGGAGGTTGCTCGGTGCCTCGAACGTGTGTGCGAGCACGGATGCGCTGCTGTTTTGCGGCGCTAGGACTTCCTCTAGATCTTGAGATCAGCAAGAGATCGTCTACATCAACCACGAGTTTGGACTCGTTAAGCTTTGTCGGTCTTCAAGGGTATGTTCTCTACGGATATACAGCCGCCCGTTGTTTGTATCTAGTAGATAGATCTTGGTACATAGTTGTTCCCATCGTAGGAATTTTTTTGTTTTCTATGCTATGAACCCTACAACCCGGGACCAGGGCTAGACAAATCCCAGACCTCCATCTGACATAAGCCAAACCTAGAGCTCAAGGATATATCTAGTGAGTGATTCGATAACACAACAGTGACCCTATGAAACAAAAATTATTACAGCAAGTTCATAACTGAGCAAAGAACCAAAATATTACAAGCAGAGGTCACTGACCACAAAAATCAAACAACGGAAGGCAAATTATGCTATTAATTATATTAAACTTAACAAATGTCCTAAGAGGCTTGAAGCATAACGATCACGTCCTAGCCCATAGATTCCAGGCTGCTGGCCGGGAACCCCAAGCTACTCGTTGGTGTCGATGTCGTATGGAACTCGTCTTTAGGGAAACACTTACTCTGCTACAAAAGTATCAACAAAGCAAGGGCGAGTACAGGGTGTACTCAGCAAGACTTCTGGCTGGTGAAGCTGTTTTTCATAAATCTATCTTTATTTGTAAAACAAGAGGGAAAAGAATCTCGTCTAATCGGAATATTTTAAAAGGGGATAAGAGATCGACATCTCCAAAGTATTGATCATCGTCTTTCGATATCCATGAAATCATCATCATTTGAACCTTAACTAAGGTCACCCCCTCTTACCCATGAGGAAGCATCCTTAAGCACACGTTGATCTTCCAAGTTTTACGTTTAGGTTAAAGTTTTATATGATCATCACATCTGTTCCCAAGTCGTCCATAACCGTGGACACAGATTTTCGAAAATATTAATACCCTGCAGGGGTGTACAACTTTACCCACACGTACCAAAGACTCTTAATGCCAGTACATTAGCCCTCTTCCTTGGAAGGCCGACAGAGGGTGGTTGACCACGACCTTTACTTTGCTTTCGCCGGGACCATGAGTAGGCTACACTAACGCACATAAAAATTTTCTACCGCGTAAACCAGGATTACTGTTGTCATAGATCATGGGATTACCACTAGACGCGTAGTTGTGGAACTTGATGAAGCGCGTCGAGGCAGTGCAGATGATCTACGTCTCCTCCTCGTTCTCGTCCCATGAGCAGCTCCCCTTGCGCGGCTCGTCCAAGCGCTACAGATGCAGAGCCTCCGAGGTATCCATACGTACAGGGTGGAAGCGTCAGACGCCGGACTGCTAGGTCCGCGCGTGCAACACAGGCGTGAGGAGTGGCGGCTGGGTGGAATGGTCTAACCCTGGTCAGCTCGCCCCACCCTCTCTTATATAGACGTCCCTAGTGGGTTGCTACATTAGCAGCCCATTAGTAGCCTAAGCCTGGTCTAATTCAGATCCAATCCTCATTAGGCTTCCAGCCCCTTAAGTGTGTGACACTATAGGTTCATATACTTATAGACATGACACGAATACTCTTATTTTGTCAATAGTTGGGAGCAGCCTCTAGCAAGACGTGCCAACTCCTTAACGCATACAAAGATCATATCGGACGAACCATCACAAGGTTTAGTACATGTCTTTCCCTTTGCCTCACGATATTTGGTCTAGCTCCAAGCTGACCTCCCTTTCTCGATACTGTGATTCAGAATCCCTTTACTAGGTTAACTCTTAACCATATGTAGCACGACCATGCATTTCTGGATCCGATCACTCGAGGGGCCCAGAGATATCTCTCTCAAGTAGAGAGGGGCAAATCCCATCTTGATTGACCATGCCTTGCGACATGCTTTAGGACAAACCCGAAAGCTACCTTTATAACTACCCAGTTACGGAGTAGCGTCTGATAGCCCCAAAGTATGTCGATCCACATCTCAAGTACATGTGACAATCTCAGGTCTAAGGAAAAAACGTACACGATGTGTAGAGAGAGAGAGCTGCAACTAATTGCCAGACTCAAGTTGGGTCAGTCCAACCCCATGTTCATAACATGTGTCCACATCATTGGTTTGACATCTCCATGTCTATGACTTGAGAAACATAGTCATCAACCAATCGATGTGCTAGTCTAATATTCACGTGTGTCCTCACATGAACTCCGACTAGGGACAACTCTTAAATAACCATTCAAGTATAGAGTTCCACAAACAATTCACATAATTGCCTATCAATACAAGTTGCCTGATATGGATATTCAAGGAACAATACAATAACTCATGGATACATAAGAAATATAATCATCTCTATGATTGCCTCTAGGGCATATTTCCTTCAGATTTTCGAAAATATTAATACCCTGTAGGGGTGTACAACTTTACCCACACGTACCAAAGACTCTTAATGCCAGTACATTAGCCCTATTCCTTGGAAGGCCGACAGAGTGTGGTTGACCACGACCTTTACTTTTCTTTTGCCGGGACCATGAGTCACGCCCTAAGGACGGTTCCGCCATAACGGGTCAAATCCCAAAGCCGGTACCCAGAGATGGGAGGCGAGGCTGGTTCCACCAGGGGATCCATAGACCGCAAGCAACCCCGGCCACACTTACCTACCTATTATGAATGCATCTCCTTCACCTCCCATACAAGCTCGTCTTGGTTCAAGAGGCAAGAACTCGGGTCCTAGTGGTGGCGAGCATGGGACTACCAAACCACACCGCACCGTGGCCTCCCATACAAGCCTTAGCATGTTTAATCTCATATCATTGATCTCACCTCATCGGTATATCTCGTTCTCCTTTCATACTATATTATCTGCATCTGATACATTGGTTGGATGAACCAGCACTGACAGCTATGCATGGCTAAGCAGGACACAGATATAATCTCTAGCAGTGCACACAATCCAAGCCTAGTTTTGCTAGGAGGAGTGGATCAGGTAATATAATGCCACACCGTAACAGGGTGACTATAAATATGGGTTCAGTACTACAAAGGTGTTATGTAGAGTCTCATGGATCAAGATTAGAATTTTTCCATCCCGATGACAAATAGATATACTCTGGGCCCTCTCTGTGATATCACATTATTTAGCTTGCAAGCAAGTGATGTGATCACTAGAATGTTATATCATGGGAACGATAAAAGAGTACATGTCGGTAATGAGATCAAACTAGGTATGGAGATACTGATGATCGAATCTCGGACATGTAAGATATTGTTAGACAAAGGGATTAAGTTACTAGTTTATAAGTTTCTCACGATCACAAGAAGTCATCATTGAATGTGCGAGAGTCAGTATGGATATCCAGGTCCCGCTTCTGATTATTGATCCGAGAGGTGTCTCGATCATTTCCGCATTATTCGCAAAACATAGGGTGACACACTTAAGAAACACCAACACCGACACCATTTGGAACAAATATGTTCTAGACGAAAATAATTGCAAAGCGCATGAATTATTTCACTAGACACCGGAATTGTTTCAGGTGAAATTGCTGAAATTTTTTATGCATCTGAAATAGAATACTAGTAAGGGGTTTTATGAATGTTTGTTAATTAATGTAATTGAAAAAATTATGAATAAATAAATGAAAGGAGTTTTATTTAAAGAGAAATTAGATTAAATTTGTTGGAAATTTAATGGGAGTTTTGAGTGGGATTTTGAGTGGAGAAATGAAGAGGCATTTTGTGAGTGGGAGTTCCACCCACATGAATGGAGGAAGGGGTGGGGACAGCCCCCATGGCTCCGGCCATGCCCCTTGGGGTGCCCCTGTAGGGGTCCCAACCTTTAATAAGATAGAGCCCCCTGTGTTTACAATGCTAGTCCCTGGATCAATAGCTAGCATCCACAGTTTAGATGTAATATCAAGAAACAAAGGTCATAATATAACTTTATAACCAGGAATAACATAATTTCATTACATCATTACGTAGCTCATTTGGCTATTACATTACATTGCAGCGGAATAACTATAGTCATGGGTCCTTCGTCTTCAAAGTGCCACAGGCAGATGTTGGTTGTAGACTTTGTAATCCTAATCAAACAATATTCACTAAAATCAATCAAACCTGCAACATTACAAGTTACAGCCACAAGGGTCAATACATTTTGAATTGTATTGGCAAGTTTCACTACTTTTATAATATGAGTGGATCCTATCAATACATGCATATTTGGCTACGTAGAGTTTAAGGCTTATTTGCATAAAGCAAAATTTATCCTATCTTTTTCAAATTGGGTTTGGTCCTTTGTCAAATCACTTTTTCCAAGTTCCTTGAAACTCCTTGGTAGAAACTCAAGTGTTCAAGTCCTTGTCAAAATCCCTTGAGCTCCTTGGTAACCCCAAGTGCAACAAGTTTTATCAAAATCTCATGAGTTCCTTGGTAACCCCAAGTACATCATGCTTTAAGCAAAATCTCTTGAGCACCTTGGTAACCCCAAGTGCAACAAGCTTATCAAAATCTCTTTGAATTCCTTGGTACCCCCAAGTGCATCAAGTTTTTATATTAGAAATTGGAATGTCGAGATCTCCCATAGTTCAAACTTTAGTTGCTCAGTATTGTCCATAACCGGGGACACGGCTAAGTACTTAAATTTTATTATCTTCTGCAGAAGGAGTACACTTTACCCACATGTCACAATCCCATCCTTTTGCCACCAGTGGCCTACTGGATTAGTGCTCACCAAGATGGAGTACTGGCAGATTGAGAATGTGACGAAGTCTTTCCAAAGGGTCCTCCCATACACCATTGCTAGCTTGCCTTCAGCACCCATGAAGCATTCCAGATCCCCATGTCCAGTTAACTGATGACAGTGCATGGGTCTCCCCAATGTAGTTGACTAAGCCAGATCCATAATAGCATGTGGTTGCACACGAAAGCCACAATTGGAGAAACATGTTCAATCTCTAAGTTTCCTAGGTGGTTTTCATTTGGAGCACAACACAAAGTGATTGCCATAGACATGGTTCCTTTTGTTGCCACCTTCTCCAAAACTTAAAGTATCCTCCACCTAGGTGGTTCATTGAGTCCTTGTTTTATTATGTAAAACACAAGTCCTTTTCTCAACCTTTGTAAAAATCTCATCATGTATCTCTTTTCAAAATGTAGCATGGCTAAGCATGTAACAACTACAATATTTTCACTAAGGAGTGTATAGGGAATCCTATTAGGATTTTAGCATAGCATAAGTATAAAATTGTTTTCATGCATGTTTTCAAAATCCACTAAGTATAATGAAAATAGTAGGACTTTATATGATAGTGTCACTTGCCTTTTTGGTAGGGAATGGTGGTTCACTCCTTGATCTTGCTAGTCTCACACTTTGCTAAATTCACTACAAGTCAATCAAGCAAACACAAAATCAACTAACATTCCAAACCAAAGTCAAACAAACAATTTCACACTCACAAAGCAATGGAATCTAAGTCATGCATAAGTATGCAAAGGATGGTTCTATTGCAAGGTTGGTCTCCACTAGGTTTCTAAACTTTGTAAGGTCCAAATTGGTCATTTACCAAAATGGCAAAGTCACTAGTTAGAGGGTTTTGCCCAAAACCATTTTTAAAACCATTCATCATTTTATGTGGTGGAAATTAGTTTTATCAATTCTAAAAACCTTTAAGTCTTCACCCAAAGTTTCTAACTCTCAAGACTTGGTGTTTTGGGGTCAGTAGCTTTGAATAAAAATATTTTCCCAAGGTTTTTATTCCAAAATCATTCTCATAATAAAACCATTATTTTCACTTGGCTAGAAATGGACTAATTCATTTAATCCTTCCTAAATTCTTCCAAATCCATTTTTCAAAGCCATGGGTTGGTTCCTAGGGTCAGTAAGGTCACTACAAACCATTCTGCAAAAGATTTAGTCCTAAAATCAATTTTAAACAATTTTTCTACTCTAAACAAGCTCACAAAAGAATCTGCAAAATCAAGCAAACTAACAGATACTATTTTCTAAAATAAGGCCATGGTTGGTTAGGTCTTGCTCTCCTGAATCCAACGACATAAAATTTGTAATTTTTGGACGTGTGGATCCAAAGTTAGAAGGGTTTGAAGTTTGCAAATAAATCTGATTCAAATTTCTTTTAAAACAGATCTAGTGCCACGCGGCAGGGTTTCATTGGATGGTACCGCTTCGTGCGGATTGACAGACGTGGACCGTAGGATCCAACTTGATCGCACGGTTCTGAAAGCATACCCCTTCGGCATTTAAGTGACCTAATCCTGTTCGCCCGATCCAGATCTAACGGACCTAAACAAATGGCCATTAACTGGCGGCGCTGCGCGACTGTGCGCGGCAGCGACGGGTAGACGGCGGCGGTGATGGTGAAATAGGAAACGAGGGAGGAGGGAAAAGTGCTCACCACGTTCGCAAAGGCCTGAGGAAGCTCGACGTGGTCTCCTAGGGTCAAGGGGCGTTGAGGGTCTGCTGCAATTCCTCGCCGGAGCTTGCTACAGCGACAGACGGCTCTGGACGTGGTCGGGGACGGTGCTGGGGTTCACGAGACGACAAACCAGATGTATGGTTAGGCGCAGGAGATCACGGAGATGCTGTGTGCATGAACGAGAAGAAGAGGGGCGGCCGAAAATTACCTGCGGGGCTCGTCGGAGAAGTTGTAGGCGGCGGCGTCGTTCAGAGCTTGTCGTAGCCGACGCTCTGGGGCGCCCGCGGTCAAACTAAAGGTACTGGGAGATGTGTCTGGAAGTGGGGAAGCTGCTAGGTTGCACAGGGAGGCACGGGGCCGGTGTCGAGTCGCCGGAATCGGCACCGGACTTCGTCGGAACAGAGGGTGCTCGGGGAGGAAATTGGGGAGGTCTAGGGCGTGCCAGCGCGGTGTGTCAGAGGGGAAATATAGAGGAGACATGGGCGTTTAAACCTGAGTGATCAAAGCTGGTAACGGTGGTCGAGTTAAAGCGAATTAAGTCTGCGAAATCATCGGCAGGAAACAGCGACGAGGGGGAAGAAGAGGTCGCGAGGGTGCGGACGATGAACAGGGGGAAGTGGGCCTACCGGTCAGTGGAAAAAGAAGCGAGGGAGAGGGTCCACTGGTCATATTCAGTGCGGGTCAGAAACGAGGTGCGAATCGTTTTCTGTTTGGGGAGTGAAAGGCTGGGCTGGTACTGGGCTTAATGGGCTTGGCAAGTTGGGTTGAGTCCGTCTCTATTTTTTTCTTCCTGTAATCTATTTCTATTTCTATTTTTGATTTCTGTTTTGAAATTTCTATCAACAAACATGGTTCAAATCAATTCAAACAACACCCAAACTTTGTAATATTGAAACTAGTTCTGTTCAGTAACATGATCCAAAATCCAAATTCAAATTAATAATTTTAATAATAGGGTCCATTATTAATTAACTAAATATATGTACCAATTATTAAATCCATAGGTTTTGATTTAATTCAAAGCTCCACTTGAGAACTAAATAATTTTAAACAATTCAGTAGGTTGTATTTGAAAATAAAGAGTATTTGGAAAGTTTGGTTTAACATAAAAATAACATTTTTGTTATAGGTTTTTTTTAATAATTAAATAAAATTGGACCTTGGTTATTAAATCAAATAGGATTTGTTTTATTAAAACTTTATTTGAAATTTAAATTAAAGTCAAAACACTTCAGTAAGTTTTATTTATAAAATATTTGGAAAACTTATTTAAAGTAATTGAATAAGTTTTAGTGTTTGTTTAAAATGGGAAAAGCCTTTTAATAAAATTGGATATTAAATCATTTATTGTTTTATTTTAAATAATCATTATTATTTAAAACAAAGTAAAACCTTTTGTTTCACAAACTTGGCCAAGTGTTTATTTGGCTTTATAAAATAATCTTTATTTGAAAACCTTTCCTTTCATTGAGAACCAAAACCTTTTTATAAAAAGATTCAAAATAGCAATTCCAATTATTTTATTTTCCTTTTATAAATGTTTAATCTTTTAAATCCCTTTTAGGATTTTGTTTAATCCACATAGGTTTGAAGTTCCCTTTAAATTCAAAAAGTTTCTTCTGGCCCTGAAAATAAATCAAATTTTTTATTTTATTCATTTATTTTCACATTACAAGATTTGGAGAATCCTGGGATGTGACAGCCCCCTTCTCCTGTAAAAATTCCCCCTCTCCCTCTCTCTCACTCACACCTCCTTGCAAAGGATCTCTCTCCCCTCTAGTTTATCCCCATGGTCTCGGACTAGCGAGATACATGTTCGCGGTGGCTTTTCGTTTGGAAAGATTTGTTGCTTCCGCTGCATCGCTGGAGCGAGGAGACGGAGGTTTCTCGGTGGCTTGAATGTGTGTGCGAGCACGGATGCGCCGCTGATTTGCGGCGCTAGGACTTCTTCTCTATCTTGAGATCGGCAAGTTTTCGTCTACATCATCCATGAGTACAACCTCGTTAAATTTTGTTGGTCTACAAGGGTATGTTCTCTATGGATGTATATCCGCTCATTGCTTGTATCTAGTAGATAGATCTTGGTACTTAGTTGTTCCCATCGTATGAATTTTTTTTGTTTTCTATGTTGCGAACCCTACACAAACCTAAGATAAGTAAAGTATCGCAAGACAAAGGGAAATTTGTATCGTTTGTAAATGTTTCATTCGATCACGAAGTAATCTTAGAAATATGTGGGAGCCATATGAATTTCCAGATTCCTCTATTGGTTATTGATCGGAGAAGAGTCTCGATCATGTCTGCATACTTCACGAACCATAGGGAGACACACTTAAGGATTCAATGTTGTTTAGTAGATATGGAATGTGAGTAAAGATACTGAATGTTGTTCGGAGTCTCGGATAGGATCCAGGACATCACGAGGAGATCCAGAATGGTCCGGAGAATAAGATTGATATAAGGAAAGTCCAATTTCGGGGTTCGGAAATGTTTTCAGTGTTTTCACCGGAAGCTTCTAGAAGGTTCTGGAAGGTCCACCACCCCGGGGGGATGGGTACTTGTAATGTTCCATGACATTGTATTATGGTTGCATCATACCCTAGGTCACTTGGCTGGGAAATGGGAAGAGAGAAATCAAACTCTAGTTTGAATAGTCAAATGCTAGTTTGAAAAAGTCAAATCCCAACATGATTTGCCCAGTGGAGGGAGGAGAGGAAACCTAGTGGAGGAAGGTTTCCCCTCCCTCCCTTGCCGCCAGCCATGAAGAGGAGTTGGGGAAGGACTCACATTCCTTAATCAACTCTCCCACCTATATAAGGAGGGGTAGGGCGCCCCTACCCCTCACACCAAAACCCTAGGTCGGCCGTCGCCCCCTCTCAAGCCGCCGCCGCCCTAGAGCTCCTCTAAACTGCCGCCGTCTAGCTAAACACTAGCCTCCGGCCACCTCCACCCCTCGGCCTCTAAACCCTAGTTTCATAGGCTCTCTCTCTCTACTCCACCATACCCGCTCCGGCTTAGGCGAAGCCCTGCGGGATTTCCCATCTACTTCCACCACTATACCGTCATGATGTTGGAATCGCGAGGAGAGATCTAAAACCTCTGCTGCCCGCTGGAACAAGGGAGGGGAAGGTCTTCATCGAGTACCGAACGTGTGACCGACTACAGGGGCGCTACCGGAACGCGGCGCCGGAAGGATCGTCCACGCGATCTTGAGATCGGAAAATGAACGACTACATCACCCATGATATATTCGTATCTCGTTAAACGCTTTGGATCTTCGAGGGTTAGTACTCTATCAACTTGTTGCACCGATCTAGTAGATTATATCTTGGCTTGTGTGTGTTCATGCGATATAATTTTGTTCCATGCTACGAATCCCTACAGTGGTATCATAGCTGTGTCTATGCGTATATCTATTGCACAAGTTGAACATAATGGTTATTGTGGGCGTTGATGCTTTTGTTGTCGATTGTTTTTTGTGTACTTTGCATTTTGCGGGATGGTGGGATGAAGCGGACCGGGCTAACCTTACATGACATCGTTCATGAGACTTGCTCCACGCTCAACATGTAACTTGTATTGAATAAGTGGCTTTGCAGGTGTCTGTCTCTCCCACCATAGTGAAGATTTAATTTACAACGGGAACTTGACAATACTTGTATCAACGTTGTGGTTCATTTTCGTAAGTTAGAAGGGTTCTTATTCGAAAGCCCCAAACCATGTAAAACATGCAAATATAAATTAGAGGCGTCTAACTTTGTTTTGCAGGGGTGTGATGTGAAGTGATATGGCCATGATTGTGATTATATATGATGTATGCAATGATACTTATTATAAGTTGGCAACCGGCAGGAGCCTTATGGTTGACTTTAAATTTCGTTTAGACCTGCGTGTCTATTATTCAAATGAGTTGTAATAGTTGATGCTGGTGGACGACAACCATGGAGCGGCACCATTTACCTTGACGCCACGCCGGTGATGATGGAGATCATGTTCGTGCTCGGAGATGGAGATCGAAGGCACAAGAATAAAGGCCATATCATATCGCATATTATGAATTGCATGTGATGTTCATCCTTTTATGCATCTTGTATTGCTTAGATCGCGACGGTAGCATTATAAGATGATCCCTCTCACTAAATATCAAGTAATAAAGTGTTCGTCCTTAGTAGGCACCGTTGCTAAGACTCGTCGTTTCGAAGCACCACTTGATGATCGGTTGTCATAGATTCTACGTGTGCATACAACGGGAGTAAGCCATATTTGCTCATGCAAATACTAAGATTAACCTTGACGAGCCTAGCATGTGCAGACATGGTCTCAGAACACAGAATACCGAAAGGTAAAGCATTAGTCATATAGATGATATGATGAACATGTTGATTGTTCTCCCTTGAAACTACATCATCTCTCGTGATGATCAGACTTGATGTAGTGGATTTGGTTCGTATGATCACTAAAACAATGTGAGGGATATTGTTTTTGAGTAGGAGTTCACCTAGTTAATTTAAGTATTAAATATGAACTCAATTTGTCATAAATTTAGTCTAAACTTTTGTAAATATGTTGTAGATCATGGTGGCCCCTACCATCAATTTTAATGCGTTCATAGAGAAAGAAAAGTTGAAAAACAATGGAAGCAACTTTGCAGATTGGTTCCGCAATTTGAGGATTGTCCTCAATGCTGGTCAGTTGACCTATGTGCTGGATGCACCGCTGGGTGACCCGCCTGCAGCTGATGCTACCGATGAGGTGATAAATGTTTACCTTGCTCGGAAGAATCAATACTCCACAGTTCAGTATGATATCTTATATGGTTTGGAATTGGAGCTTCAGAAGAGGTTTGAGAACTTTGACCCACATGATATTGTCCGTGAACTCAAAATGATATTTGAGGTTCACGCGGAAATTGAGAGTTATGAAGCTTCTAAAAAGTTCTTTAACTGCAAGATGGAAGAGAGTAGCTTTGTTAGTGAGCACGTTCTCAAAATGTTTGGGCACGCTAATAAACTCCAAAACTTGGGTATAGTGATTCCTAATGCATTGGGGATTCACCGTGTCCTCCAATCACTACCACCTAGTTACAAGAACTTTGTGATGAACTACAACATGCAGTGCATGGATAAGTCGTTATTAGAACTCTTCGATATGTTAAAGTCTACAGAAGCGGAGATCAATAAAGAGCACCAAGTGTTGATGGTAAATAAGACCACCAATTTCAAGAAGAAAGCTAAGCCTAAGAAGAAGGGTAACCTCAATAAGGGCGGCAATAAAGCTACCACGCCTACAAAGAATACCAAGGTTGGTCCTAAGGTTATACTGAGTGCTTTTACTAGAACAGCGAAGGTCACTAGAAGCAGAATTTCCCCAAGTACCTGGCAGATCTAAAGAACGGACACATCAAGAAGAAAGGTATATTCGATATACATGTTATTGATGTGTATCTTACTAGTAATCATAGTAGTGCCTGGGTATTTGATACTGGTTCGGTTGCTCATATTTGTAACTCGAAACAGGTGCTGTAGAATAAACGAAGACTAGCGAGATACGAGGTGATGATGCGCGTTGGTAATGGTTCCAAGGTTCATGTGATCACTATCGGCATGCTCCCTCTTCATCTACCATCGGGATTAGTTATATACTTAAATAATTTTTATTTTGGTGCATGCGTTGAGCATGAACAATATATCAGGATCTTGTTTATTGCAAGACGGTTACTTGTTTAAGTTCGAGAATAATGGTTGTTCGATTTATATGAGTAATATATTTTATGGTCATGCACTTATGATAGATGGTTTATTATTATTGAATCTCGATAGTAGTGATACACATGTTCATAATATAGATGTTGAACATTTGAAATTGAATGATAATTCTACATACATGTGGCACTATCGTCTTGGTCACATTGGAGTGAAGCGTATGAATAAACTCCATTCCGATGGAATTCTTGAATCACTTGATTTTGATTCACTTGAAAGATGCGAAGCATGTCTGATGGGAAAAAGACTAAGACTCCATTCTCCGGCATAATTGAGCGAGCTACGGACTTATTGGAAATCGTACATACCGATGTGTGTGGCCCAATGAGTGTGGCATCGCGTTGTGGTTATCATTATGTTCTTACTTTCACGGACGACTTGAGTAGATATGGGTATATCTATTTCATGAAACATAAGTCCAAATTTGTTTAGAAGTTTAAGCAATTTCAAAGTGAAGTAGAGAATCAACATAACAAAAAGATTAAATTTCTACGATCTAATTGTGGAGGTGAATATCTAAGTTATGAGTTTGGCGAGCATTTGAAGAAATGCAGAATACTTTCACAATTGACACCGTCGGGAACACCACAACGTAATGGTGTGTCCGAATGTCGTAATCGAACTCTCTTAGATATCACTACTAGGAAAATGACCATTGGTGGCGCACCTGAAAAGAGCATCTGTGGCGCACTAGCAGTGCGCCATGGCCCTTGCGCTACGGCTATCTCCTAGCCGTGGCGCACTGCATAGTGCGCCACGGTTGTGTCGAGATAGGCGTAGCGCATCTGCTAGTGCGCCACGGCTATGTGGGCAGGTGCGCTACGGGTAGGATCTTCTGTGGCGCACTTCCCAGTGCACCACTAAGCTTTTAAAGTGCGCTTTAGGTGTAGTGCGCCACAAAAGGTAGGTCATGTGCGCGACAGGTGTTTTTTTTGTTTTTTTAATTTCCGAGCCAGATTATATACAATACAGATTATATACAATATTATAGCAGATATACACACACAGATACAAGATATACAATTATATATATAAATACACAATTTGAAAAACAAGATAGATACAAATACATATAGATAAGTCTCATACATGAATACATAGTATAAGTTACATTGTTTCGATCAAGTTACAAAGTAGTTGGTGACATGCGAATACATGTGTCGATCGAACAAGTTAGAGCTTGGAAGCTCGCCTAGACATCTAAACTAGCTAGACACAAACGCGGGATAAACAACCAAAGAAGATAAGCATGATCACCGCCGCGACGAAGGTGTAGGTCTTCATCCGGTTCCTTGTCCTAACTCCCGCTAGATAGCGCATGTATCTAGCTTCCGCCTCCGCCATAGTGTTGTACCCTTTGTAGCTATTGCCGCTGAAACGGTGCACCTATCTCCGACAGTCTTCCCAATCATCGTAGACTCCGGGAACCCATCCCTTGTACACGACGTACCACATCATCTATAAGTTGACAATAATAATTAACCGGTGATTGAAAAAAAACATATATAATTAAAGTCGCATATGAAGATACACTTATAGAAAGTAATCCTAAATCAAAAAGACCAAACTCAAAAGGCATGCCTCATATATAACTAGGTTGTTCGACACAGAAATATGCTACGATGGAACTGTCCGCCAAGTAGGATGCACAACACCTGGACCTGTGCATAGCACAAGGCGGACAATCCCATCGCAGCACATTCACATATATAGCGTGCCACGACATTTCAATCATCGGCATTATTCTCGAAAAAGACCAAAGTAACTCAAAAAACATGCCTCATATATAACTAGCTAGGTCGTTGGACACAGGAATATGCTACGATGGAACCGTAAGCCAAGTAGGATGCACAACATCTAGACTTGTGCATAACACAAGGCTTATAGTCCCATCGTAGCACATTCACATATATATTGTGCCACGACATTTCAATCATCGGCATTATTCTCGAAAAAGACCAAAGTAGCTCGAAAAGAATGCCTCATATATAACTAGCTAGGTCGTTGAACACAGGAATATGCTATGACGGAACGGTTAGCCAAGTAGGATGCACAATTCCTGGACTTGTGCATATCACAAGGCTATCCATCCCATCGTAGCACATTCACATATATATTGTGCCACGACATTTCAATCATCGGCATTATTCTCTAAAAAGACAAAAATAACTCAAAAAGAATGCCTCATATATATACATAGGTCTCGTTGGACACAGGAATATGCTATGATGGAACGGTGAGCCAAGTAGGATGCACAAGACCTGAACTTGTGCATATCACAAGGCTCACAATCCCATCGTAGCACATTCACATATATAGTGTGCCACGACATTTCAATCATCGGCATTATTCTCGAAAAAAGAGTAAGGAAAAAAAGAAGGACCAAAGTGAGCAAAGGACCAAAGAGTAAGCAAAAAAACCAAGCATTGATTGATATATAATAATAATAAGCAAAAGAAGTAAGAGATGATTCATAAACCTAATAAGATAAGTATAGTAGCATGTACACTTGTCCACACACACACACACAAAGGTCATCTATAGTTTGTAACTACAACTAGGCCAACATCAAGCCTTCTGGCTCGACTTAGGGAACGGGAGGATGCCTTGTCTCGTCATGAACTTCCTATAGTCACCCTGCATCTCTAGGCGATCTTCTATGTCACGGTTATTCGGGATATTTCCTCCGTAGAAGATCCCCCCCGAAGTCATGACATCACGAAAGATGATTGCCCCAAACTGCTGCTGGATGCGATACATCTCTTGTCTAATATCTGAATCATTGATCTTGGCCTTTGCTTCGGCCCACTGTTTGAGATGATCTGGCAGCGTAGAATTCTGCTGGTCAAGTAGGAACGCCCTCATGTGATGGAGTGCGTAGTAGGCTTCCTTCTTATTGTTTTCCGGCTGCTTCACGCAGGGGAACTCCGTTACGTGGTTGAAGACGTGCCTGCCGAACTTGACCTTCGTACGCATGAAGGTGGTGCCTTCCGTCGAGGCAAAGCCAGTGAGAGCATCATCCAGAACTTCCTTGATCTTGTCGTAGTTTTTCTTCTTTTCTAGACTCTCCGAGTCGAAATACGTGGCGTGGGAATGCTTCGGCGATAAGGAGATGAGCGTGCAGTGTTCATCTCTGCGCAAAAAATTCAAATGGAATGTGTTGGAAAAAGAATGATGATGATCTAATAAAGCCAATCGACGGTGGCGAGTGAATAACGACTTACTCGGGAAAGTAAGGCACGAGAATGTATTCCTTTGTCTTGTTCGCCACGAGGATTTTTTTTAGGTACGAGGCCAAGATACGTCGTTCGGCGGGGGAACCCAAGCAGTCGTCACGCATGTAGTAGGGGTCCACTATAGCGATGCCTGGTGTGTTCTCTCTAATGATCTGCATGGCCAGGCTGAGAGAAAACAGACGGACCATGGTATAGTGTAGCGGGTATAGGTGGAACATATTGGAGATGTCGTCGAACCGCAGGAAGAACAGATCCGCAGGGGAATTGTCGACGAAGCCCAAGCCTAGTGGCACCTTAACCACGAATACCGGGTGCGAGGGATCTTTCTCCGGTAGAAGGCGTCTCTCTATCGTCAGCACGCCGTCATGCACACTCTGCAGTTCCGAGCTGGCGAGCTTCCGCAAATTCTTAGATAGCATGGGCTCACCCGCCACATGAATCTTCCACATAATACCCTCGGGTCTTGGTGGCCCGTCCCGAAACCTGATCGGATTCGCAGTTGTTGACGCCACCGGCTGGCTCGAGCTGCTAGATTTTCTTTTCCTGCCCTTTTTTCCTTTTGGAGAGCGGGCAGGCACCGCAATCTAAGCACCAGCCGCCCTATGTAGTGTGTCAGGGCTTAGAATAAAGGGCCGGTTGGTTGTATCAGCTGGCTCTGTAAAGGCGCAAGCTGGAGGCGTCTCTTGAGAACCAAACAGACGCTTGGTGATAGTGGCTTTCTCTGTGGGGCCACCAGCTAGGTCTTCGTTGCTAAACTGAGTGTTGAAGAAGTGATCATCCCAGTCTACGTCGTCCTCGGCCGGATCCTGCGCCATGTGCATATCATCAACATGATCATCCGACCCCCCGCGTGGAGGTGACGGCGAGGGCGGTAAGGGGGCCTTGCCACCGCTTGTCGCTGGCACGACAGGCGGTGCTATTGTCTGTGGCAGGATGGCCCCGCCGTCCCCAAACGGATCATGCTCTTTGGCCATAGCAAGAATAAGCGGAAGCAAGTTCTGAGGACAGACGACTCTTCTTCATCCGCTCCTAGGGGTTGAATGGGAGGTTCCAGGTCGTCGCAGCCCCTTAGCACCCGACTAATTTTAACCCTGTGCACGCTATCTGGATCGGCCTTGAGTGTAACGTGCACTGCAAGGGTTGAACGATGGTACCCTTGGCAACATCCCTCAGCTCGTTGTTCACGTAGCATAAGAGAGTGCAAGGAACATCCGTCTGCGGAAAACATGTACGGCATCGTCAGAGATGCCATAAGAGTAATAGATGGCATGAAAGGCGGTAATTAAAGCAATTTGTTTACCGTGATGGCGTCGAGATCGTCTAATGTCGACGCACCGCATACGGCGACGGGCGTGCAAGAGACGAAAGGGCTGCTTGATGGCGCGGTGCTGGCCGCCGGTGTATTCTCCCTACCGACGGGTGCTTGGAGCTCCGGTGCCGCCGCGACGATGGCAGGGGGCACCAACATGTACTCCGGCGCCGCGGTGATGGCAGGGGGAGTCACCAACACTTGCGGCGCCGCGGTGCTAGCGGGCGGAGTCACGAACACGTAGTTCGCCTGATTCGTCGGCGCCGCGTTGTTCGAGTGGCTGCTGACCATGCTTGGAATCAGGCACGGCCCTACTCGACCACCCGCACTCCAGTTCGCTATTGACTCCACCAAGGTAGGCAGGAAGGACGTGAGGGTGATTGCCAGGTTGTCTTGGACGATCTGCGGGATCCGCGCCACTTGTGCCTTAAGTTCTTGAACCTCGCGGTTTTCCTCCTCGCTCCTTCCCGACGGCGCCACATGCTTCCTCGGCGGTGGACCAAAATGATCCACCCAATTCTTACCCCCGAGGCCGGCCAGACGGCCAGCCAACGACGGCTTCTTCGTAACCGTCTCTATTTTCTTGGCCCGGTTCATCGCCCTATTAAAAGGGTTATCCCATCGGGTGGCCGCCGTCGACCCCTGGGATGAGGAACCCTGGGATCCATGACTAGCAACAATTTCCTCCTCCCACAGAAGAAGTAAGAGTGAATCGTTTAGATCATCGATTAGATTGCAATCGAGTTGATCCACAGTAATTAGATTTTACTTACCACAATTTCCTCGAATTCCTTCACCGCAGGATCCGCGGTGAGTTGTTTGGTTTTTGGGTCCACATGGTAACGGGCCTTGATGAAGTTTCGGACCTGCCCGGGTTCGAATTTAGCAAAGGGGTTTTCTATCCCCTTGGATCTATACTCTTCGTCCTTCTTATTCCATTTGGCCTCCGTGGTTCTGTATCCACCAGATCCGAGATGGTGATGACCTATATTCATCGCCTGCAGCACCTTTCCCCGATTACTATTGGCCAGGGCTCTTTCGGATTCACACCTCTCCTTGAACTCCCGCAACTGATCTTCGGTGATCTGCGGGTCAATATTCTGGATCTCCTCGAGACTTTTGCCTTCTTTATAGATCTTCTTCTTTATCCGGGTTCTCCAGCTGGCCAGGGCGGTGCTCATATTTGTGAGGGCGGATTTGTTTACTTCGTTCCCATGATAATTTGTGTTCTGATACTTAGCGGGGAACTTGTATCTTGCGTGCAGCTTCTCGAAGAGGAGTGTGCGCAACTGGCCATTATCTTTATGCCGGAGATTCTCGGTGTTGATCGAGATGGTTGTCCGGGTGATCGCCGCCACTTTCCCACCGTACCCTTTGACGACAAGGGCAGGCTCCAAAGGAACCCCTGATGGGCTCACTTCGGTAATTTCCTACCTGACGGTGCCGACCGTGTTCGGGCGCCGGTCCTTCGGCTGCTTCTTCTTCTTAGGAGGTTTGCTACCACTCCCTGTTCCCTCGCCGCCATCAGTTGTTTCATCGTCCGCCGTTCCTTCGGTGTAGAGGTTCCAACCTTAGATAAGATTGATCCCTCATGTGTTTACAATGCTAGTCCCTGGATCAATAGCTAGCATCCACAGTTAAGATGTAATATCAAGATACAAAGGTCATAATATAAATTTATAACCAGGAATAACATAAGTTTATTACATCAAACATAGCTCATTTGGCTATTACAATACATTTGCAGCGGAATAACTATAAGTATGGGTCCATCATCTTCAAAGTGCCACAGGCAGATGTTGGTTGTAGATTTTGTAGTCCTAGTCAATCAAACAATCTTCATTTTTAAAACAATCAACCTGCAACATTACAAGTTACAGCCACAAGGGTCAATACATTTTGAATTGTATTGGCAAGCTTCACTTTTATGTATAATAAGAGTGGATCCTATCATTATATGCATATTTGGATATGTAGAGTTTAAGGCTTATTTGCATAAAGCAATATTTTTTCCTATCTTTCCAAAAAGGGTTTTATAATCCTTTGTCAAATTTCTTTTCCAAGTTCCTTGAACTCCTTGGTAGAAACTCAAGTGTTCAAGTCCTTGTCAAAATCTCTTGAGCACCTTGGTAACCCCAAGTGCAACAAGTTTTATCAAAATCCATGAGTTCCTTGGTAACCCCAAGTACATCATGCTCTTGAGCACCTTGGTAACCCCAAGTGCAACAAGCTTTACAAAATCTCTTTGAATTCCTTGGTAGACACACAAGGGCATCAAGTTTTTATATTAGAAGTTGGAATGTCGAGATCTCCCATAGTTCAAACTTTAGTTGCTCAGTATTGTCCATAACCGGGGACACGGCTAAGTACTTAGATTTTATTTACTTCTGCAGAAGGAGTACACTTTACCCACATGTCACAATCCCATCCTTTTGCCACCAGTGGCCTACTGGATTAGTGCTCACCAAGATGGAGTACTGGCAGATTGAGAGTGTGACGAAGTCTTTCCAAAAGGTCCTCCCATACATCATTGCTAGCTTTGTCTTCAGCCCCCATGAAGCATTCCAGATCCCCATGTCCAGTAACTAAAGACAATGTATGGGTCTTCCTAATGTAATTGACTAAGCCAGAGCCATAATAGCATGTGGTTGTACACGAAAGCCACAATTGGAGAAGCATGTTTGATCTCTAAGTTTCCTAGGTGGTTTTCTTTTGGAGCACAACACAAAGTGATTGCCATAGACATGGTTCCCTTTTGTTGCCACCTTCTCCAAAACTTAAAGTATCCTCCACCTAGGTGGTTCATTGAGTCCTTGTTTTATTATGTAAAACACAAGTCTTTTCTCAACTTTTGTAAAATCTCAACATGTATCTCTTTTCAAAACATAGCATGGCTAAGCATGTACAACTTCAATATTTTCAGTAAGGAGTGTTTAGGGAATCCTATTAGGATTTAGCATAGCATAAGTATAAAATATCTTTTCATGCATATTTTCAAAATCCACTAAGTGTAATGAAAGTAGTAGGACTTTTGTATGATAGTGTAACTTGCCTTTTTGGTAGGGAATGAGGGTTCACTTCCTTGATCTTGCTAGTTTCACACTTTGCTAAGTTCACTACAAGTCAATCAAGCAAATCACCAAATCAACTAACATTCCAAACCAAGGTTAAACAAACAATTTCACACACATAGCAATGAAGTCTAAGCCATGCAAAGGGAGTTATTTTGCAAGGTTGGTCTCTACTAGGTTTGTAAACTATGTATGGTCCAAATTGGTCATTTACCAAAATGGCAAAGTCATTTGCATTTGGGTTTTATCTTAAGACTATTTTAAAATTCATTCATCATTTTATGTGGTGAAAATTATTCTTATCAAAGCAAAACTTTAGGTTTTGCACCAAGTAAGTTGCTCTTGGCAAGGCTTGGTGTTTTTGGGTCAGTAAGTTTGGTCCAAAACATTTTTCCCAAAGTTTTCCTTGTAAAAACATTTCCATTGTAAAATCAATAATTTTATATGGCTAGAAAATGGCTAAGTTAATTAATTCAACTTAAATTTCACAAAAATAATTTTTAACACTATGGGTTGGTTCCTAGGGTCAGTAAGGTCACACAAATCCATTTTGCAAAAGATTTAATCCTTAAATCAATTTTAAACAATTTTTATACTCTAAATAAGTACACAAATGTTTCTACAAATTCAACCAAGCTAACAGATACTATTTTCAAAACTAAGGCCATGGTTAGCTAGGGCTTGCTCTCCTGATTTCATTGATATAAAATTTGTAATTTTTGGACGTGTGGTTTGAAAATTACAAGGGTTAGAAGTTTGCAAAAGTTTCTGTTTTTCAAATCTGTTTTAAACCAAATAACAGACACGTGTCCTAATCCTACTCGCTGATACCGTTTCGGTTGGATCAAGAGTCGAGAGGCGTTGGATCTAACTCAAATCGTGCGGTCCAGAGGACATACCTCTTCGCGTTAAGTGATTCTGTCCAGTGCGTCCAATGTAGATCTAACGGCTGTTGGGTGCTCGACCATAGTCGGGCGGCGCTGCGGCGGCTGCTGGCGGCGGAGCGATCGGTCGATGACGGTGCCGGTGATACAGGAAGCGGGAGAGGAAAAGGGGAGGCTCACCGAGTTCGCAGACGCTTGGGGAAGCTCAACGTGCTGATGGGGAGTCAGGGGGTGCTCGGACGGGTTGGCGATCTCTCGCCGGAGTTGCTGCGGCGGCGGTGCTCTCGGGTTGTCGTCGTTGGCATCGCTCGGAACCGTGCTAAGACAAAGGAGAGGCGCGGTTAGGTGCGCACGAGGGTCGTGAGTAAGGGAGCATCAAAAAGGGGCGAGGGGAAGTCTGTGCTCACCGGGAAGTTTGCCGGAGTCGAGGCCGACGGTGGTGGCGAGTAGAGCTTATCCTGCAGATCGTCCTAGGGCAAAACAGAAGCACATTCAGATGCGCAAGAGCAAGGCGATGCTGTGTGCATGAATGAGAGGGGTCGGGGCGGTCTGGTTCACCTGAAAGTCGTCGCCGGAGTTGAAACGGACGACGACGCTGTCGGAGCTTGTCGAAGCCGACGTTCCGGGGCGCCCGCGGTTGAAGGAAGGGCACGGGGAGAAGCGTCTAGGAGTGGGGAAGCTGCTAGCGTGCTCAGGGAGGCTCGGGAAGGTGTGGCTTGGCCGGAATCGACAGAGGAAGCTCGTCGCTGCGGCGGCGGTGCAGGAGTGATTGGCGACAGCCTAGGGGCAGAGAGAGGGAGTGGCCTAGGGGAAAAGGAGGGGGAAACGTTGGGGTTTTAACGAGCACAGTCAAAGCGAGGTAAAGGCGTGTCATTACGACGAATTGATCGCAGCATTCAAACTCAGCAAACGGCAGCGAGGTTTGGGGAAGAAAGGGTCGCGCGGTGAGGACGATGAACAGTATCGGTGGGTCTACCTGTCAGTGGGAAAACGAAATGAGGAAAGGGTCCACTGGTCATACACTGTATGGGTCAGAAACGAGGTGCGAATCGTTTTCTTTCCGGGTGAGGAGCTGGGCTGGTCTGATGGGCCATAGTGGGTTGCTGGGTTGGGTCGACCCAATTCCATTTTTTTTATTCTGTGTCCTTTTCTTTTCTGTTTCTGAATTTCTGTTTTGAATTTCATTCAACCATTCAAGCATTCAAATAATTCAAACAATTCAAACCATTGTAATGAGTTTTTGGTTCTGTTTATCATCATACCCAAATTCCAGAATAAAATAATAATTCTATATTTAATTTAGGATCCATTTAATAATTAAATAAAATGGATCTTTAGTTATTTATTAAAATAGGGTTTGATTTATTTAAATAAAATTTCCATTTGAAATCCAAATGTTTTCAAAACTAAATCAGTAGGTTTATTTAGAAATAAAGAATATTTGGAAAATTTGTTTAAAACAAAATAATCTCTTACTTTAGGGTCCATTAGTAATTAAAAAAAAATGGGCCTTAGTTATTAAATCAAATAGAGTTTGTTTCTATTAATAAAATCTTTATTTGAAACCTAAATATTTTCAAAACCAAATCAGTAGGTTTTATTTTGAAATATTCAATACTTGGAAACTTTATTAAATTAGACAATAAGTTTTTGATGGTTTATAAATGATAGAACCTTTATTAATAAGACTTGGATATCAAATCCTTATTAATTTATTTTAAATAAACCTTTGCTAATTTTATTTAGAATAAAATGTTTTAATTCCCAAAGCTTGTCCAAGGTTTAATTTAGCTTTATAAAATAATCTTTATTTATAAATCCATCTTTTCTTTTGAATACCAAATCTTTTATTTTAAAAGATCCAAAATATTATTTCCAAAATATTTTGTTTTCCTTTATTTAAAATGTTTATCTTTTTAAATCCCTTTAGGTTTTTATTTAATTCAAATGGGTTTGAAGTTCCAATTTGAATTCAAAAAGTTTCTTCTGGCTCTGAAGACCAAACAAAGTTTTATTTTATTAATTTATTTTCACATTACAAGATTTGGAAAATCTTGGGATGTGACAGGCTACCACCCTTAAAATAAATCTCGTCCCGAGATTTGGGAAGGTAGGGTTACAAGCAAGTTCAAAACAACTAGGGTACTACCACCCTTAAAAAATTTCAAACAAAAATTACATATTGGCCTTCTTGGGTCCTGGAAAACTTCTCTAAGCAAACTTTTGCTTTATTTCTACACTTGACTCATGGGCCAAGGTTGAGTTTCTCCATAGGCTTGTTCAACTTGTTTTTCATCCTTTCTGGACAGTTGCTTGCATAGTGTCCTGGATTCTTGCAGTTGAAACAATTAATGTCCATAAGTTCTTTGCGTTGCTCTTGTGGGCAAGTTGCCACATAGTGGCCTGGTTCTTTGGAGTTGTTGCACCACACTTGGTCAATCTCTTTATTCTTCTTGTTCTCTGGGCATCCACTGGAGTAGTGTCCCATTTCCTTACATTTACGACATTGCACAAGGCTCATGTCTTGCTTGGGCTTCTTGATTTTTCTTGATCCTTTGAATTGAGTTGTCTTGTTTGGATGTAGAAGTGGTCCTTTTCCTTTGGTAGACTTGGATCCTTCTTGTTTCCTTTGTTCCACCATGGCATAGATAGGACATAGATCTGGAGTATGATCACTTCCTTCACACAGGTAGCAAGTAGCTTGAGAGGTAGGACATTGTCCAACAGGATGATCTTCTTCACAATTGGGGCATTGTCCTTCATGCTCCTTGGAAGTATGATCCTTGTCTCCACAAATAATGCAAGCTGGGGCTCCATCTAGAACAATATTCTTTTCATCCTTGTTATCATAAACTCTCTTTGGATAGCTTTCTTCTATGCTAATCATTTGATTAGTCACCTTAAGCATCAGTTGAGACTGCTCTTCCAAAAACCTTTGGAGTGCTGGATCCTTATCACTATTGTTGACTAGGAACTGAGCTGTTAGTTGGTTCAACTGGTGTTGGGTTGCTATGAGCTCTTTCATGCTATCAGCTTGGTTGGTGTTGGTGTCATCAACCTTGGAGTCCTTTGGAGTAGTCATCTGTTTGGGTTTGAAGGGAGTTTAGAATAGGCAAGATATTTCTAAGGAAATATTTCTAATCGCACACATCACAATTCACACAAACAATGTGCATGCAATCACAAACAAACATTTCACTCAAACAACATGGTTCAAGCACATTTTTTAGGCAACCAAATATTTTTGTTACACCACATAAGTTGGTGGTTTTATTTAACTAAAATATGGTGGTCCATCTATATGGTTCACTTGTGATCTTTCTTTCCTTCTTTGTTGATTCTTCTTGCATGAGATCTTGGTTTCCTTGAGAAAACTCTTGGTCACAATTCTTCAAAGTTGTTGATGGTTCCTTCTTATTTTGCATTCCCTCAGTCTCTAAATCTTGAGTAGGATTTCCTTGTTTCACTTATAGTCCTTGGGGGTTTCCAAGTTGGAAGTCCTTGGTGAATATGCTGAAGATGTTGAAGTCATTAGAGTTGAAGATGTTGAAGTCATTAGAGTTTGAAGGAGTTGAAGAAGTCCTTTGCACATGGTGTAGTCTTTGGCCATGGGTAGGTTTTTCCATCAAGTTGAAGTAGAAGAGATGTATAGTTGAAACCAAAATGGTTGAGGAAAGAGTTTACAAGATTTTGTAAATAAGTTTTTGGAACAAGTATAACTCCTATTTTTCTAAGGGTTTTTGTCCAATCCTAGGTTTACAAATCCTACAGGCAACACAATGCTCTAATACCATCTGTAGAGGTTCCAACCTTAGATAAGATTGATCCCTCCTGTGTTTACAATGCTAGTCCCTGGATCAATAGCTAGCATCCACAGTTAAGATGTAATATCAAGATACAAAGGTCATAATATAAATTTATAACCAGGAATAACATAAGTTTATTACATCAAACATAGCTCATTTGGCTATTACAATACATTTGCAGCGGAATAACTATAAGTATGGGTCCATCATCTTCAAAGTGCCACAGGCAGATGTTGGTTGTAGATTTTGTAGTCCTAGTCAATCAAACAATCTTCATTTTTAAAACAATCAACCTGCAACATTACAAGTTACAGCCACAAGGGTCAATACATTTTGAATTGTATTGGCAAGCTTCACTTTTATGTATAATAAGAGTGGATCCTATCATTATATGCATATTTGGCTATGTAGAGTTTAAGGCTTATTTGCATAAAGCAATATTTTTTCCTATCTTTCCAAAAAGGGTTTTATAATCCTTTGTCAAATTTCTTTTCCAAGTTCCTTGAACTCCTTGGTAGAAACTCAAGTGTTCAAGTCCTTGTCAAAATCTCTTGAGCACCTTGGTAACCCCAAGTGCAACAAGTTTTATCAAAATCCATGAGTTCCTTGGTAACCCCAAGTACATCATGCTCTTGAGCACCTTGGTAACCCCAAGTGCAACAAGGTTTACAAAATCTCTTTGAATTCCTTGGTAGACACACAAGGGCATCAAGTTTTTATATTAGAAGTTGGAATGTCGAGATCTCCCATAGTTCAAACTTTAGTTGCTCAGTATTGTCCATAACCGGGGACACGGCTAAGTACTTAGATTTTATTTACTTCTGCAGAAGGAGTACACTTTACCCACATGTCACAATCCCATCCTTTTGCCACCAGTGGCCTACTGGATTAGTGCTCACCAAGAAGGAGTACTGGCAGATTGAGAGTGTGACGAAGTCTTTCCAAAAGGTCCTCCCATACATCATTGCTAGCTTTGTCTTCAGCCCCCATGAAGCATTCCAGATCCCCATGTCCAGTAACTAAAGACAATGTATGGGTCTTCCTAATGTAATTGACTAAGCCAGAGCCATAATAGCATGTGGTTGTACACGAAAGCCACAATTGGAGAAGCATGTTTGATCTCTAAGTTTCCTAGGTGGTTTTCTTTTGGAGCACAACACAAAGTGATTGCCATAGACATGGTTCCCTTTTGTTGCCACCTTCTCCAAAACTTAAAGTATCCTCCACCTAGGTGGTTCATTGAGTCCTTGTTTTATTATGTAAAACACAAGTCTTTTCTCAACTTTTGTAAAATCTCAACATGTATCTCTTTTCAAAACATAGCATGGCTAAGCATGTACAACTTCAATATTTTCAGTAAGGAGTGTTTAGGGAATCCTATTAGGATTTAGCATAGCATAAGTATAAAATATCTTTTCATGCATATTTTCAAAATCCACTAAGTGTAATGAAAGTAGTAGGACTTTTGTATGATAGTGTAACTTGCCTTTTTGGTAGGGAATGAGGGTTCACTTCCTTGATCTTGCTAGTTTCACACTTTGCTAAGTTCACTACAAGTCAATCAAGCAAATCACCAAATCAACTAACATTCCAAACCAAGGTTAAACAAACAATTTCACACACATAGCAATGAAGTCTAAGCCATGCAAAGGGAGTTCTTTTGCAAGGTTGGTCTCTACTAGGTTTGTAAACTTTGTATGGTCCAAATTGGTCATTTACCAAAATGGCAAAGTCATTTGCATTTGGGTTTTATCTTAAGACTATTTTAAAATTCATTCATCATTTTATGTGGTGAAAATTATTCTTATCAAAGCAAAACTTTAGGTTTTGCACCAAGTAAGTTGCTCTTGGCAAGGCTTGGTGTTTTTGGGTCAGTAAGTTTGGTCCAAAACATTTTTCCCAAAGTTTTCCTTGTAAAAACATTTCCATTGTAAAATCAATAATTTTATATGGCTAGAAAATGGCTAAGTTAATTAATTCAACTTAAATTTCACAAAAATCATTTTTAACACTATGGGTAGGTTCCTAGGGTCAGTAAGGTCACACAAATCCATTTTGCAAAAGATTTAATCCTTAAATCAATTTTAAACAATTTTTATACTCTAAATAAGTACACAAATGTTTCTGCAAATTCAACCAAGCTAACAGATACTATTTTCAAAACTAAGGCCATGGTTAGCTAGGGCTTGCTCTCCTGATTTCATTGATATAAAATTTGTAATTTTTGGACGTGTGGTTTGAAAATTACAAGGGTTAGAAGTTTGCAAAAGTTTCTGTTTTTCAAATCTGTTTTAAACCAAATAACAGACACGTGTCCTAATCCTACTCGCTGATACCGTTTCGGTTGGATCAAGCGTCGAGAGGCGTTGGATCTAACTCAAATCGTGCGGTCCAGAGGACATACCTCTTCGCGTTAAGTGATTCTGTCCAGTGCGTCCGATCTAGATCTAACGGCTGTTGGGTGCTCGACCATAGTCGGGCGGCGCTGCGGCGGCTGCTGGCGGCGGAGCGATCGGTCCATGACGGTGCCGGTGATACAGGAAGCGGGAGAGGAAAAGGGGAGGCTCACCGAGTTCGCAGACGCATGGGGAAGCTCAACGTGCTGATGGGGAGTCAGGGGGTGCTCGGACGGGTTGGCGATCTCTCGCCGGAGTTGCTGCGGCGGCGGTGCTCTCGGGTTGTCGTCGTTGGCGTCGCTCGGAACCGTGCTAAGACAAAGGAGAGGCGCGGTTAGGTGCGGACGAGGGTCGTGAGTAAGGGAGCATCAAAAAGGGGCGAGGGGAAGTCTGTGCTCACCGGGAAGTTTGCCGGAGTCGAGGCCGACGGTGGTGGCGAGTAGAGCTTATCCTGCAGATCGTCCTAGGGCAAAACAGGAGCACATTCAGATGCGCAAGAGCAAGGCGATGCTGTGTGCATGAATGAGAGGGGTCGGGGCGGTCTGGTTCACCTGAAAGTCGTCGCCGGAGTTGAAACGGACGGCGACGCTGTCGGAGCTTGTCGAAGCCGACGTTCCGGGGCGCCCGCGGTTGAAGGAAGGGCACGGGGAGAAGCGTCTGGGAGTGGGGAAGCTGCTAGCGTGCTCAGGGAGGCTCGGGAAGGTGTGGCTTGGCCGGAATCGACAGAGGAAGCTCGTCGCTGCGGCGGCGGTGCAGGAGTGATTGGCGACAGCCTAGGGGCAGAGAGAGGGAGTGACCTGGGGGAAAAGGAGGGGGAAACGTTGGGGTTTTAACGAGCACAGTCAAAGCGAGGTAAAGGCGTGTCATTACGACGAATTGCTCGCGGCATTCAAACTCAGCAAACGGCAGCGAGGTTTGGGGAAGAAAGGGTCGCGCGGTGAGGACGATGAACAGTATCGGTGGGTCTACCTGTCAGTGGGAAAACGAAATGAGGAAAGGGTCCACTGGTCATACACTGTATGGGTCAGAAACGAGGTGCGAATCGTTTTCTTTCCGGGTGAGGAGCTGGGCTGGTCTGATGGGCCTTAGTGGGTTGCTGGGTTGGGTCGACCCAATTCCATTTATTTATTTTTATTCTGTGTCCTTTTCTTTTCTGTTTCTGAATTTCTGTTTTGAATTTCATTCAACCATTCAAGCATTCAAATAATTCAAACAATTCAAACCATTGTAATGAGTTTTTGGTTCTGTTTATCATCATACCCAAATTCCAGAATAAAATAATAATTCTATATTTAATTTAGGATCCATTTAATAATTAAATAAAATGGATCTTTAGTTATTTATTAAAATAGGGTTTGATTTATTTAAATAAAATTTCCATTTGAAATCCAAATGTTTTCAAAACTAAATCAGTAGGTTTATTTAGAAATAAAGAATATTTGGAAAATTTGTTTAAAACAAAATAATCTCTTACTTTAGGGTCCATTAGTAATTAAAAAAAATGGGCCTTAGTTATTAAATCAAATAGAGTTTGTTTCTATTAATAAAATCTTTATTTGAAACCTAAATATTTTCAAAACCAAATCAGTAGGTTTTATTTTGAAATATTCAATACTTGGAAACTTTATTAAATTAGACAATAAGTTTTTGATGGTTTATAAATGATAGAACCTTTATTAATAAGACTTGGATATCAAATCCTTATTAATTTATTTTAAATAAACCTTTGCTAATTTTATTTAGAATAAAATGTTTTAATTCCCAAAGCTTGTCCAAGGTTTAATTTAGCTTTATAAAATAATCTTTATTTATAAATCCATCTTTTCTTTTGAATACCAAATCTTTTATTTTAAAAGATCCAAAATATTATTTCCAAAATATTTTGTTTTCCTTTATTTAAAATGTTTATCTTTTTAAATCCCTTTAGGTTTTTATTTAATTCAAATGGGTTTGAAGTTCCAATTTGAATTCAAAAAGTTTCTTCTGGCTCTGAAGACCAAACAAAGTTTTATTTTATTAATTTATTTTCACATTACAAGATTTGGAAAATCTTGGGATGTGACATTCGGCTTCTTCCTCCGGTCTTCCATCTCATCATCCTCGCTCTCCGAAGGATGGTATTCTTCATCGTCTTCTAGCCGCTGGGCCGCCTCCCAGAATGTCAATTGTTTATTCGGAGGTCTGAGTTATCCTTCAGCGCTGATGCGCTTAGAACATCCAGCCTCGTCGTTGTCACACATCTTTGCACTAATAAAAAACAAATAATTGGTTAAATGCACGGAAAAATCCGGCATGACCTTTGCTAATTTTCTTAAACTAGGAGTGCCCAATTTCTGCCGAAATGGAAGTTAATCAACATTCCGGCAAAAATCGGGACTCATTTCATACAAGAAACTGCATACACACATAATAAAGTGCTTCATATACAAGCACAAGCACAATTTCAAGTGCTTCATAACCAATTGCACTTTAATGCTTGCTGTCATTTGCTGCAATCCTACAACATATAACTTAGAAGCACAAATGATAGCAAGCAAGAAAATGACAGCAAGGAACTGATAGCAAGAAAATGACATCAAAGTTCCATTTTACTACAAATAAATAATTGATAGCAGCAAATAAAACCCAAGCAATTGACAGCAGCAACTAAAACCCAAGCATACATGTTTCTGTCAACTGACAGCAGCAATTGACAGCCAGGTTTTCTTTTACTACTTCAGACTAAGCAAATGAGAATACAAATGACCAAGTGACAGCAATCACTTGTTCTTTTTGTTCATACAGGTCATCAGAACAAGGTCAGAAATTAGAAATGTGTAACTGCATATGCATAAAAAATCTCTATCTCAACTGTATCTCAAAATAATTGTAGACTGCAAGCTCAACGAGGAAATTCGGAGGCTGCATATAAAGGAATGTCTGATGTGTTCTGGAGAACCCTAAAGCATGAAGGCATTTCTGGGTTCTACAAAGGAATCCTACCGAACCTCCTTAAGGTGGTGCCTGCTGCAAGTATTACCTATATGGTTTATGAGGCGATGAAAAAAATCTGTCTCTTGATTAAGTTCTGCAATTGTTTTGCAAACCGGCCATTATTATTGACATGGCTGACTGTAGAGATAATGACGACACATGAATTTACTGGTTAAAGAGCTCCTTTTTTTGACGCGAAAGATGGTGCCTTCAGGATAGAACTGAAAGCTATTGCTATCCTACTTGTTAATGAAAACGAAGAGATTATCATGAGATCATCAAGGCTGCAACATTGGCATAGTGGTAACTATTCCTCCTTGTCTAGATTACAGGCTTACAGCAATCAGTTATACTCCATATGCCCCTTTTGTGTTCTTATGGAGCTAACTTTTGTATACGCACAACTACCTACTGCTGCACATGTTTGGCAACTAGAAATAGTACTGAAGTACTCATGTTGTGTTCGGATATGTGGCTCATTTCTTGGCAACTACCGCTACAACGTTCTTTAGGATTAATTCTAATCTGATAATGAGAAAACAGAAAGCTTGTAATGATGATCACTTTCATCTTTAGGATTAAAACATGGTCCATTATTCTGTTGTACTGGCTAAAACATGGTACATTGTGTACTGGCTAAAGCATGAAGCATGAAGGCATCTAACTGAATTTCCTATGGCAAATGAACTTGGGAATCAACATTTGTTTTTTGAACTATATATAGTTCTGATCAAATAGCAGATGTAAAGTTGTATACACTAGAGGCAAACAATGAACTATATGGCCAAATAGGTGCGGTGCATATTACAGATCATCAACATCCCTACTGAAATCTGTGAAGATCTGTGTCTGGAATGTTCCTCAGTTTTTATTATTCAAGCTGCTAGACGCACAATATGAAGGGAGGCAAAGCATTTCTTCTGACCGCTAAACATCTCTAACCATGGCCTGCAGAGAGAGGGAGAGAGAGGGAGAGAGGGAGAGAGAGAGAGAGGGGAGCGAGGGCCGACGCTCACCTCTAAGATGAGGACGACGATGGCGGGCGGGCGGGCAGACGACGATGGCGGGCGGGCGGACGACGATGTCGCTGGCGCGCGGGCCTCCTCCTCGAGCGGCGGCGGGCCTCCTCCTGCTCCTGCTCCACGGCCTCCTCCTGCTCCACGGCCTCCTCCTCGAGCGACGGCGGCTGGCGAGGCGGCGGATCGAGAGCGCGGCGAGAGAGCGAGGCTGTTGATTGAGATCGATGGCGTCTGGGATGGAGGAGGACGTGGCGCAGTTGACCAAGCCATTCCCAGATAGGTGTAGTGCACTTGGGCCTAGTGCGCTACGGATATTTGTAGCGCACTTGGGCATAGTGCGCTACGCCTATCGGCATTTATCGACTGTACAAAGGTGGCTGTAACTCCACTGTGTACAACTACACTAGCCTATCCCACTGGTTCCACCCACTGCTCTAATCTAAACCTGTGAGCACCCAGGTTCGAATCTTGGTGCCCACCTTTTTATTTTTATTTTAAAAATATTTTTAAATGTTCCAAAAAATGCCTAAAAGTGGTGATATATTCCATAAAAGTTTTGTTTTGTTTTTAAAATACTTTTAAATATTCCAAAAATGCCCGAAAGTGATAAGATATGTCATAAAAGTGGTACAAATTAAATATGATTCAAATATGTCATAATAATTTGTCCTTGATACAAATATGTCATAATAATTTGTCCATGAATATTACAATCTTTTTCGACCACGCGTTTTACAATATGATTTGAGCTAGCGTTTTACAATCTTTTTTCCCTTCTTTGTCGCGGTTGAATAATTTAGCCCCGGCACTTTAATGTTTCTTCTTTCGAACGGGCTACCTTTTTTGGGTAGGGTTGTCCTTTTTCTTCTTGTGATGTATGTTGCTGCATCGTAGTCATCGTCATCTTCAATCTTTGGATCACCATACTGGTCGAAGTCTTGCTCGTTGGCGACTCCATCCATTCCGATGATGTTTCTTTTTCCTCTCCTCACGACAACACGGCTAGGCTTTGTCGGGTTGGTAATGAAAAAACATTGGTCCACTTTGGTAGCCATTACCCACGATTCATTTTTCGCGGCCACGTTTGCACCGGCGGCCTTGGATTTGGCTGCTTCGGGTATAACCATGGTTGTGAAATACTGGTCTTCTCTTTCGACGCTCTTTGCCCATCTGACACGGAACATCGGCACCTTTTCTCCATAGTAGTCGAGCTCCCAGATCTCCTCGATTCTTCCGTAAAATCTTTCCTTCATGTTGTCATCGGTGTAGAATTCCGACGTTACGCCTGTGTTCTGATAATCACACTTGTTGTCCTTTTCCTCCGTGTAGAATGTGTAGCCGTTGATATCATACGCCTGATAGGTCACTAGGTTTTGCATCGGTCCCTGCGACAAGGTGAATATGATCTTTTCCATGTTAGAAGAATGCGATCGCGGGGGATTATCAAGGAGCATCTGCCTAAACCAACGCGTGAAATCTGAGTTGTGCTCTTTGATTGTTTCTCCCTGCGTCCTCTGTATGCCCCGGTCACTGTACTTCTTCTTGATTAACCTTTTGTGCTTCTGTACCCTAGGATCGACCAGTTCAAAATGCTATAGCGCGACGAGGTTTGCTCGATCAAAGTCTGCGCGTCGAAAATCGAAGTCTGCATGCAGTATGCGACGACCCTCTCGGTGACCGAATCCGTCGAGCTTGCCAAGGTGCCTGTTGACGGGAAGACCGACAGGGTTCTCGATGTCTAGATAATTCGTGCAGAAAGAGATGCACTATTCGGCCAGAAAGCCCTTGGCTATGCTTCCATCTGGACGGGACCTGTTGCGAACGTATCCTTTGATGTGTCCGTTCATCCTTTCGAACGCCATCATGCTGCGGAGGAACATCGGCCTGAGTTGTACGATGTCCTCCACGACATGGACCAGTAGATGCACCATAATGTCGAAGAATGCGGGTGGGAACTAGACCTCAAGCTCACATAGTATCACCACGATCTCCTCCTGTAGCCTCCCGAGCTGATTCACGCCAATCGACTTCCTAGAGATGACGTCGAAAAACTTGCAGAGGCCAAATAACGTTTCACGGACGTGCTCGTCCATTATCCCTCTTAGTGCGACCGGAAGTACCTGCGTCATTAGCACGGCACAGTCGTGAAACTTCATGCCACTGAACCTCTGCTTCGCCTCGTCTAGGTATCTGCTTATCTTTCCCGCGTAGTCGTAAGGAAATTTGAATCCTAGAAGGCACTTGAAAAACTGTTTGATCTCATCCTGGCTTAGAGTGAAGCAAGAAGGAGGGCAGTAATATTCGTTCTTCTTGAACTTTTTACCCTTCCGATGACCTTGTGTCGTCTCCGACTCATGATCATCGTCATCTTCCTGATCATCAGGAGTAGTGCGTCCTCCGTGAAGCTCCTTCCGGATACCCAAGCATATCAGGTCGTGCCTTGCTTTCGGACCATCTTTCGTCCTATCTGGCATGTTGATTATGGTGGCGACCAGACTCTCGCACACATTTTTCGTGATATGCATGATGTCGAGGCTATGAGGCGTGCGGAGAAACTTCTAGTATGGCAACTCCCAGAAAACAGACCTTGTTTTCCATACCTTCATCAGCGGCTTGTCTTGTTGCTGCCTCTTTCGCTTCTTTCCAGGCTTAGGACAATCTTTCCAGTTTTTCAGCAACTCTTCCACTTCTTCGCTGCTCCTATGCTCTGGGATTCCTCGGGTCTCGGATTTGCCATCGAACAGGTCTCCATGTTTTCTCCATGGATCATTCTTGCCGAGCCACCTCTGGTGCGCCATGAACACGGTTTTCGATGACCCTGGATCTTTCTCTAGTTGGAGATAGCTTGTGTTATCCATGCACCTAACGCATGTGCAGAATCCTTGGATAACCTGCCCCGAGATATACCCGCAACCTAGATAGTCTTGCACAGTAGTGACCAACGCGGCTCTCATAGTGAAATAATCTTGTGCGACGGCGTCTTAAGTATTGGCTCCAGATTCCCATAACGTGGCTAGCTCCTCTTTCAATAGCCCGAGATACAGATTGATGTCGGTACCAGGTTGTTTTGGCCCTTGAATTAGCATACTCATTTGTATGTACTTCTTCTTCATGCACAACCATGGAGGGAGGTTGTACATCCATACAAACACTGGCCAAGTGTTGTGCATGCTGCTCTGGCTACCGAACGGATTGAGTCCATCGGTGCTTGCACCAAGCCTGATGTTCCTCGAATCTCCACCGAATTCTGGGAATTTGAGGTCCAATGCTTTCCACTGGCTAGCATCTGAAGGGTGCGTCAGCAGCTCATCCTTTTCGGGGTCATCATCATCTCCTGGCTTCTTCCTTTCCGCATGCCATCGCATGAGCTTCGCTTCCTTAGGGTCTGCGAAATAGCGCTGCAGACGAGGAGTGGTAGGAAAGTACCATACCACTTTTCGAGGTGCTTTCTTCCCTTTCTTGTATCGACTCACGCCGCACACCGGACATGTGGTTTTCTCCGCGTCCTCGCCACGATAAATGATGCAATCATTGATGCATACGTGATATCTAACATGCGGTAGATCGAGAGGACAGACAATTTTCTTGGCGTCCTCGATACTAGTTGGACATGTGTTCCCCTCCGGGAGACGATCATGCCAGAATGCCATCATATCGTCGAAGCTTGCGTCGCTCAATTTGTGTTTTGCCTTCATCTCCATAGCCTTGAGCGTTACATTCAACTGGGTATCATCGGGCCTGCATCCTTCATACAATGGAGTAATCGCGTCTTTCTCAAGTTGCGCAAGCTTGGGTTTCACTCTAGCGGCAGCCCTGGCGTTACTCGTCTGCTTGAGAAGCAGCTCTTGCACATAAGGGTCCCGCACCCAGCCTGACGTTGTTCCATCATCGTCTGCTCCTCCGGCATCTAGATCATCATCATCCCGGTCTGCTTCCGCACCTTCACCATCTCCAGGAGACTCTTCATCATCTCGCCCGTTCTCGCCATGATGATGATCATCGTCATGTTGGCCACCTTCACCGTATCCATCGTCTTCGTCATCGCTTATCCAACGAGTGTATCCATCCATGAAACCATGGCGGAGCAGGTGCGCCTGCAGATTCCCGGAATCTGGGTCGATCACCCAGTTGAGTTTGCATCTTCTGCACGGACATCTTATATCCGTCTTGTTATTTCGTATCATGTCGGCCGTCGCACATTTCAAAAATCTTGCCACAATGCCTTCGCTCATTATGCGGGCCATTTTTGCCTGCACAGTGTACACGGTACAATTAGAAGTCTATTAGAACCACATAATGAATGCATGCATGCAATGGTCGATAGAAAATTTCGGCATGACCTATCCTAAAATTAGGACCTTTGCGAAATGCCAAAGTCTTGCCAAAATGGAAATGAATCAACATTTTGGCAAAACAAATGGCAACTTGTTCACATACAAACACAAGAGAGAGAGAGACCGATCCATACACACATGAACATATCATTATCCTCTCCATACACACATGCATGAGCATCATCGATACTCTCCATATACACACACATATGACCATCGATCCTCTCCATACACACATCATGAGCATCGATCATCTACATACATATGAGCATATCATCCATATACACATGAACACATCCTTACATGGACAACTTACCGAGATGAGAGACCGATCGCGATAAAGATGGAAAGGAGAGGTGCGCGCGAGACCGGAGAAGGAGATGAGAGACCGGAGACCTTCCTCTATTACTTATGTAACATCCAAGACAAGTTCTACATGCTAAAAATGGTGAATGGGTGGAGAAATTGAGGTGGGAAGGAGAATATCCCGACTAGATCTAAGGAGGAAGAAGAAGGGGAAAGTGAAGTGTGGGGTGGTGGATGTGGTCACACATGTGCACATAAAGTGCTGTAAAAAAAATCGACACATCCGTGGCGCACTCTGCCCTAGTGCGCCACAGGGAGTAGTAACACCCGTGGCGCACATGCCATAGTGCGCCACGGATGTGTCTGGCCGTTTCACAGCAGAGAGGGGCATGCGCTTAGGCGTAGCGCACCCCCTCCATGTGCGCCACGGTTGACTGTAACAACCGTAGTGCACCTACCCTATGTGCGCTACGGATGTTTAGCGTGCGGCCAACAGGGCCCTGGCCCACACATATCTGTGGCGCACTGTTGTCATGTGCGCCACGGTTGTTCTAGTTACTAGTAGGGCACTGCCCATAGGTGAGCCATGCCTGTTTTAGCCGTGGGGCACTTCAACCATGTGATCCACGGATGTGTTGATTACCTATATCCATTTTCCTAGTAGTGTATGGTTCGTTCTATGATGTCTCTTACTAATTTACCGTTATCATTTTGGGGTTATGCATTAGAAACAACCGCATTCACTTTAATTAGGACACCATCTAAATCCGTTGAAATGACACGATATGAATTGTAGTTTGGTAATAAACCTAAATTGTCGTTCCTGAAAATTTGGGGTTGCGAAGCTTATGTAAAGAAGTTACAGCCCGACAAGCTAGAACCCAAAGTGGAAAAATACGTCTTCATTGGATACCCGAAGGAAACTATTGGGTATACCTTCTATCATAGATCCGAAGGAAAAATCTTCGTTGCCAAGCATGGATCCTTTCTCGAGAAGGAGTTTCTCTCGAAAGAAGTGAGTGGAAGGAAAGTAGAACTCGATGAGCTTGTCGATCCTTCTCTCCAATTTGAGAGTAGCGGAGCACCGGAATATGTTCCTATGGCGTTTGCACCAATAAGAGAGGAAGCTAATGATAATGATCATGAAAATTTGAAAAAAAAACTTACTACTAAACCTCCCAGGTAAATGTTGCAAACTTTCTATTCGGACATGTCGAGTCTAAAATATCATTCGACCTAACCAAAGCTGAATCTCAAGCAGGAACGATGGTTGGTGTTTCTAAAGGTTTTGACATAGGTCTCTTCGTAAAACCGGCAAAATTGATGCAATGGTTGACACACTTAGCCGGAAAGACCTCTTCATGAGGCTTCTTCTATGATTTATTATAGAAGTTGTGCTTATGGTTTCCTTTGTATCATAAGTTTGACCGTTACTTGATGTCTGATTTCTCGAACATCAAGGAGAACATTTAAAGTAGTGTTGCTAAATGTCTCTCGGTCGATCCTCCAGACCCTTTTATGTTGGCAATCATTTTGTTGTGCCAAGTACTTGAAGTCTGAGAATGAAGTTTCTTTCTTCTGGTGTCATTAGGAATCTTCTTACTTATTCATCTGGTGGTGTAAAGTGATATTGTGATCTATGGCAAAGATCTTGATAGCCTAGATGAATAAAGAGTTTCCTTCATTTTCTCAATCATGTTTTAAGAGTGACTATGATTTTGGTAATCAGCAGTTTATCTTACTACATGTTCCCTGTGACTCTTATGAGTCCTCTCCACAAAAACACCTTTCTGTATTGGCCTTCTATTGAATGAAAAAGTGACCCTTCTGTTTCGAAAGTAGTTCAACAACTTGGTTTTGTTGATCCTTATCTCTGAAACCCAAAATCTACTTAAGCCGTTTAGTAGAGGTTCATTTCTCAAAGTCTGTGGTCATGTTCTTTCTGCTGGAAGCTTTCCTTTCAGAATATTAAACTCTTCTGAAGCTCCATGGTCTCAATCCTTATGAAGACCATCTATCTAACAATTTGAAACCTTCCCCTCCTATTTCCTCCGTCACCTTGACGTGTTTCATGTTTGTCATCTCAGAGTTGTTTTTGAACACTTCCTTCATGAGTTGACCATGAGATGCTGGGTGTTGATTAGTGTGTATCCCTCTTATATTTAGAGTGACCATGTTTCTTTCTCTCTCTGTCTATTTTCCTATCTATGGAATCTTGGGTCAAGATTCGCATAAGGGGGATAGAGCTGTAACACCCCGGTTTTAGTTAATCTTATATTAGGGTTTTGATTGTGCATTCATGAGCATCATCTTAAAAATGCATGCATTAAGAAATAATGCAAAACCCTAGTTTTTCTCCTCTCTTAAAATCCATTCAAAATGGTTTGAATTTGAAGAGTACAAAACTATTGGAGCCCAAATTGTATATAAGGGCCCCTAAGTATTTTATATACTTTATAAAATCCTCTAGTATTTTTGAATTATTCAAAACAGAATTTGAAATGAAAATACAAAACAGAAATTGAAAACAGAAAAAGAAAAGGTTTTGTATAAAAAAAATAGGCAGGAACAGCCAACAGGCCGGCCCAGCTCCCTTTCCTCCTCTCTCTGCTACTCGCGCGCAGCAGCCGCAGCCCGCAGCCAGCCCACCCGCAGCCCAGGCCCAGTACCCCTTTGGTTGTCGTCTTCCTCGAGTAGACATAGAACTCGGTGTCGCCGGCGCCGCCGTTGATCTCTGCCGCCTTCTCTTGGCCGTCCGTCGAGCTCCAGGGGTGGATAAGACCACCATGGCACGTCTGATGGGGATATGCCTACCGGGGTATACCCAAAAGGATGTTTCCTATTGGCCCAAGCTGCCAGCGAGTGGGCCTGCCAGACGGCTACTGGATCGAGACTTGGCGAGGACTCAGGCGACTGGAAGCTGGAGGCCCAGAAGCGTAGCTAGGCCCAATCGGATTAGGTCAAGAACCCTCCGAATCCTTAACTAATTCGGTTGTAGATCTGTAAACCCTAGCAAGGTGAGCCTATATAAACCTCCCTAGGGTACGCATAGAGGACACATTCCATCATACACCCTAGCGACTCGCCGCCTAGTCGTCGAGCTCACCCTTGTACTCTCTCCACAATACAATCTAGCACGAGTAGGTCTTTACCCTCCGGGGGGGCGAACCTGGGTAAAACGTTGTGTCTCCGCCCTCATCTCGCACCGCAGATGGCTGCCACCCTTGCCCTTCGTTCTACTACTCGCTGCCGATTGCAGCATCTACCGTGGCCATTCCCATGACAGTGGCGCCCACCGTGGGGCCTGGCCGGTCAGGCCGGTGTTCTGCAGCGAGATCTAATCTTCCCATCAACGAGACGATCGCCACCAGCCGCATGATTTCGATCGGCGAGATCCTCTAGATCTTGCCGAGCAGCTACGTCCCGACGGCATGCCCCGTCACACACAGCGTGATAATGCCGGTCGGCACGATCAGCCTCTTCGTCGGCTTCACTGACGTCATCGCCTCGGAGGACTCGGCTCGCATCCGCGAGTCGCCACCATGCGACCGGCTCTCTGAGAGCCAGGTCCGCACCATCTGTAGGGGTTCGTAGCATGGAAAATAAAAAAATTCTACCGCATGAACACACAATCAAAATCTAATCTATGATCAAGCCAAGATCTATCTACTAGATTGTAGCAACGAGTCGATAGAATACTAACCCTCGAAGATCCAAAGCGGTTAACGAGAGCAGATTCTCATGGGTGATGTAGTCGTACACTTGCCGATCTCAAGATCGCGTAGACGATCCTTCCGGCGCAGCGTTCCGGCAGCGCTCCCGCAGTCGGTCACACGTTCGGTACTCGATGAAGACCTTCCTCTCCCTTGTTCCAGCAGGCAGTGGAGGTTGTAGCACTCTCCTCGTGATTCCGGTACAACGACGGCGTGGTACCGGAAGTAGAGGGGAGATCTCGCAGGGCTTCGCCTTAAGCCGGATCGAGTATGGTGGAGCAAGAGAGGTGCCTTGGCGATCTAGGGTTTAGAAGCACCAAGGGGGGTTGATGTAGCCGGCGGCTAGGGCTTGGAGAAGCCCTAACTCAGCGACTTGGGAGGAGAAAACCTAGGCGGCGGCAGCAGGTGGTGGCGCCTGGGGCTAGGGTTTTTGGTGTAGAGAGGTGTAGGGGAGAGGGGCACCCCTGCCCCTCCTTTTATAGGTGGGAGGGCGCCGGCCAAGGGGAGGGAGTCCTCCCCCAAGTCGGCCTCCTTGGCCGGCGGGTGGAGGGAGAGCAACTCCTCCCCAAGTAGGTTTCCTACTCTCCCTCCACCAAGCAAAACTGCCGTTTGATATGACCCTATTGTTAATAACATCATTCTCCTAATGATATGACCCTATTGTTAATAACATCTCTATGTTCATGATCAGGAAACCATGATCATATATTAACCAACAAGCTAGTTTAACAAGAGGCTTTACTAGGGACTCTTTTATGTTTACAAATCACACAAGTATTAATGTTTCATGTTAATACAATTATAGCATGGTATGTAAACATTTATCATAAGTATGAAGATATGATAATAACCACTTTATTATTGCCTCTTGGGAATATCTCCAACAGTCTCCCACTTGCACTAGAGTCAATAATCTAGTTTCAAACCTTTGTGTATTCAACACCTATGGCTTTCCGGTGTTGCATGTACACGATTGCTAGTGGTCAACTGATCTCCGGATCTGACACTTCCAGGTCCGTGTGTAATTGCATGTCTTTGCGTCTCTACGCATCACTCATTCTATAATGAGACGTCTTTGTATAAATTTGGTCCTTTGGTGAGACCTTTAGTTCTTTGGGGTTAAAACATGTTGATAATATTGTCGTACAATATATCTTCATAGTATTATCCCGCTGTGAACTACACCTAGTTTGATAACAAACTACTTGACACAAATGCCCTCTTTAGCTGCTATAATAGCAGTCATATACTTAGCCTTTTGTTGTAGTATCTATCACAATGTCTTAACTTTGGAACTCATCCAAATCCATTTTGGAACTCACTTTCCATCATATTGTGCCACCCTTAGTTTAGATTGAGATAAACTTAATTTGTACTTTGTGACAAAAACTAGTATCAATGTAGTACTTCTAGAATGAACTAACCATCTATTTTCCACTTCTACAAAATAATATACTCTTAGTTCTTCCAAAAGATCATAAGAATATCCTTACTATCGTCCAATGATCATCTTATGAATCATTCTGGTATATGCTCATAACATTTAGAGCATAGGACATATCTGGATTTGTACATATCACAGTATGATTGATATAAATACTCTTTGTGATTTCATGCATCAAGTATCAATCTATACTTGAATCTTTGTTTCACTTACCAAGTGTCAATACACTTGAATATATCATCAATATTGAACTCATTCAATCCTTTCCGTGCGACAAGAATCTTTCTTGTAGTTTCTATATTGAACTCATTCAATATATCATCTATGTACTTTCGGCACAACCATATTAGCGTCTATTGATGCCAAATATTTGGTTTTGCCTAAGTCTTTCATCGGGATGAAATTCTTAATATGTGTTAATAAAAGATACTTCATTTCCAATCAACAATATGTCTTCCACATGATGTATTAGAAACATGTCTTAGCGCTCCCACTTAATTTCTTGCAAATGCAAGCATCTTCATTGTCTCCGATGAATTTAAACTCCTTTAACAATTTCATCATAGTGAATATTCCAACTCCGCAATGCTTACTTCAATAATTTAAGTTTTTTATATGCTTTTAGCATCCTTTGAATTAACAAAACCCTATGGACCATGTTATGCACATGTCCTAGGTAACAATTCTATTAGAAGAACTTGTTTTGCTTATTCAACTACCACATAACAAAATTATATGTAGTGGTTGCTACATTAATCCGTCTAGACTAAATATCGCTATGAAAGATCAAATCTTGTCATAGTCAACCTTTGAACATTGTTGTGAACTCTTTTCCAACATGTCGATAATTTCATAGATGTGAAACATCCATGTCTATTTCTTTATAGATCCAAATACGACTGCAAGGTCCTGTACCTTTCCAGAGGGTCTTTCAAGCTCAAAGCTTGATTTCTTGTATATGGAACTATCACAGATTTTATGGCTTCAAGCCATTTGACGGAGTCAGGGACCATCATCGCTTCTTTGCATGTAGTCGGATCATTATTGTCAAATAATGATTTAACTCTCAAATCTTGGTATTTGATTGTTTACCCGACCTACTTGTTTCAATAGGAACTTAGATCTCCGTGACCACAACCTTTGAGGCATGTGAGCCATGTGCATTGTTGCTGCTTCCGGACACTTTTCGGCGCTGCACAACTTTGCACATATAGCTAAGGTTCTTTTAACCTTATCAAAGTTCTATTGTCCTCCCACTTAACTTTTCATGGAAAATTTCTTTCTAAAAAGAAACTTGACGTTCTAAGAGACAAACACTTTTATCTCCGATGTTATGGAGGAACAGTTATTCGAAATAACATACAAAGATAGGTTCATCCGACTTTGGTTGCAAACATCTTTCTTATGCATAGCATACCAATGTTTAAGAAAGGACAACTTGAGTTTTATCCCAAAACCATAACTTTATATGGTGTCATTTCAACGGATTATGATGGAGCTCTTTTCAGTGGAAAAACGGTAGTGTCTAAAGCTTTTAATCTTTAAAATATAATGGCAGTTTTATGAATTACACCTTTGATCTTACCATGTCAAACAAGGTTTAATTACATATCTCGAACGCTCCATACTCTTATGGTGTTTCGGGAAATGCAAATCCACAGAACGATTCCTTAAATCTTAGGTAGGTATTATGCTAAACTTGTAACTCAAATATCTTCCTTTATGATCTAATCATAAACTAGTTATATTCTTGTTACAATGATTTTGCACTTCATCTTGAAAGTCTTTGAACTTTTCAAATGTTTCATACTTCATACTTATTAAGTAAATATTCATATATTCACTCAAATTTTCGGAGAAAGCTTATGAAGTTGAAATCAACCGCTCTTGACTACACATAATGGACTTTATACAACAATATGTACAAGTTCCAATAAGCTAGTCATTCGTTCCCTTTTGGCCTATGAACGAAGTTTTAATTATCTCTAGGAAAGTTTCACAAGCGTCATTTGATCAAAATTCAAAAGACTCCAAAATTCCATCCACATGGAGTTTCTTCATGTTTTCTTTCCAACATAATTTAAACGGTGATGTCACTTCCTAAGTGATCTTTCAATCAATTTGTCTTTCGACATTTTTAGCACTAGTTTTATGGATGTGATTTCTCCAACGAGATTTGTAAATCATCCATATTTTATGGATTACGGCAATTATTTGAACAACCCTTTTGTACTCATAATACCTGTAAAATAAATCTTGAAGGCAAGCTTTGATGTTAACGAGCAACACAATAACCCTTTATTTGTTCTCGATGAACATCATCACATATTCTTTTGCTAGTTACTTAGCCCATTGTAGTTCATGAATTGTGTTGTTTCGTATGACGATTCACACCAACAAATTCAGTATCAAATACTTAAGAACCACATTTCTTAATAAGCAAAGAATATAGCCATAACATGTATATCCTCTGTATACCTAAGCTGAACAATTCTAGTCTTTTCTTTTCTGCCATATATTTATGAGATTCTCTTCCAGTATTTCTTTTTCTGTTTGGAAGAATCTATCAACATCAATAGTGGAGACATACACATGACACATAGTCCAAAGCGTGTATAGTTAAATACCAATGTCTTTGGACTTGCACTTTGAAGTAGATTACCATCATCAAATGTTTGGTGTTCTTTCAAATTCCTTTCTTTAGTAATCTCTTGGTATAGTAAACATTTTACCTACATCAAATATTCACCCTTCTCATGGAATTATTCATGATCAAGCTACTTTAGCTTATAACGGTGAATCGCGAGTATAATGTTGCTCCCCAAAACCTTTTGGAGAATTAAGACGATCAGCGTCTCCAACCTTTTGCAAATTCTCATCAAATATGAGAACATGACTTTTGCCATATTATACTCTATCATGTTGCAACCAAAACTTCATTTCAGATATCACAATATCTTCCACACATCATGGTTTTTGAAACAACTCTTTCAGATCCTAGATAACCTTGATATTAAGGCAATCCTTTGAATATCAAGAATCATGGAGACAAACATGATACTCATACACTAACACTTGGAATTGTCACACTTGATTTAATACCAATTATTAAACTTCATGGAGTAACCGGAACTTACTGAAAGTTTGCAATAAGACTTTTAAACTTTAGATTAACACTTCAAAACAATACGATACTAGTTCGTAAAGTAACTAACCAGAATTCTATAGTTCTATCATCTCAATTATAACTAAGCGCAAGGTGGTAAACGGATGCCAATGACTACAACAACTATGCAAATTCACTTTGATTTATTTATGATAAATAGTGTTCAACTTTTAATCATATTGCTGTTGAACTCCCACTCAAAACAATACCCCTCACATTGTTTTAGTGATCACACCAACCAAATCTACCACATCAAAACCGATCATCACGAGAGTTGATGTAGCTTCAATGGCGAACAATCAACATGTTCATCATATCTACTATATGACTCATGCTTTACCTTTTGGTGATCCGTGTTCCGAGACCATGTATGTACATGCTAGGCTCGTCAAGATCAAACCTTAGCATCCGCATGAGCAAATATGGCTTGCTTACGTTGTATACACTCGAAGAATCTAACACACCCGATCATCACGTGATGCTTCGAAACAACGAGCTTTAGCAACGGTGCTTACTAAGGATGAACACTTTAAAACTTGAAATTGTGTGCTTTAGGGATCATCTTATAATGTTACCGTCGTGAACTAAGCAATACAAGATGCATAAAAGGATTAACATCACATGCAATTCATAATATGTGATATGATATGGCCTTTCTTCTTGTGCTTCCGATCTCCATCTTCAAGCACGAACATGATCTCCATCATCACCGGCATTGCATCAAGGTCAATGACGTCGTTCCATGGTTGTCGTCCACCAGCTTCAACTATTACAAATACTTTGAATAGACATGCGGGTCTTAACAGAATTTAAAGACAACCATATGGCTCCTGCCGGTTGCCAACTTACAATAAGGGACATTGCATACATCATATATAATCACAATCATGGCCACATCACATCACAGCACACCCCTGCAAAACAAAGTTAGGCGCCTCTAATTTTGTTTGCATGTTTTACGTGGTTTGGGGCTTTCAATAAGTGTCGTTCTAACTTACGAACAAGAACCACAACATTGATACTAGTATTTTCGATCACCCGTTGTAAATTGAATCTTAACTATGTTGGGAGAAACAGGCACCCGCAAAGCCACTTATGCAATACAAGTTGCATGTCAAGCGTGGAGCAAGTCTCATGAACGATGTCATGTAAGGTTAGCCCGGGCCGCTTCATCCCACCATCCCGCAAGATGCAAAGTACACAAGAATCAATCGACAACAAAAGCATCAACACCCACAATTACCATTGTGTTCTACTCGTGCAACAGATCTACATATAGACACGGCTCTGATACCACTGTAGGGGTTCGTAGCATGGAAAACAAAAAAATTCTACCGCATGAACACACAATCAAGATCTAATCTATGATCAAGCCAAGATCTATCTACTAGATTGTAGCAACGAGTTGTTAGAATACTAACCATCGAAGATCCAAAGCAGTTAACGAGAGCAGATTCTCATGGGTGATGTAGTCGTACACTTGCCGATCTCAAGATCGCATAGACAATCCTTCCGGCGCTGCGTTCCGGCAGCGCTCCCGCAGTCGGTCACACGTTCGGTACTCGATGAAGACCTTCCTCTCCCTTGTTCCAGCAGGCAGTGGAGGTTGTAGCACTCTCCTCGTGATTCCGGCAGCACGACGGCGTGGTACCGGAAGTAGAGGGGAGATCTCGCAGGGCTTCGCCTTAAGCCGGAGCGAGTATGGTGGAAAAATAGAGGTGCCTTGGCGATCTAGGGTTTAGAAGCACCAAGGGGGGTTGATGTAGTCGGCGGCTAGGGCTTGGATAAGCCCTAACTCGGTGACTTGGGAGGAGAAACCCTAGGCAGAGGCAGCAGGTGGTGGCGCCTGGGGCTAGGGTTTTTGGTGTAGAGAGGTGTAGGGGAGAGGGGCACCCCTGCCCCTCCTTTTATAGGTGGGAGATCGCCGGCCAAGGGGAGGGAGTCGTCCCCCAAGTCGGCCTCCTTGGCCGGCGGGTGGAGGGAGAGGAACTCCTCCCCAAGTAGGTTTCCTACTCTCCCTCCACCAAGCAAAACTGCCGTTTGACTTTTCAAATTGGCGTTTGACTTTTCAAACTAGGATTTTGATTTATCCCTTTATTTTTCCCAGCCATGATACCTAGTACATGATGCCCTTCCCCTCCGGAGTGCCGATCCTTCCGGACCCTTCTAGAACATTCCCGATGAAAACACCGGAAACATTCCCCAACTCCGAAACAGGACTTTCCTTATATGAATCTTATTCTCCGGACCATTCCGGATCTCCTCGTGATATCCCGGATCCCATCCGAGACTCCTAACAACATTCGGTCTCTTACTCATCACTCCATAACTACTCAACAACATTCAATCCTTAAGTGTGTCTCCCTATGGTTCGTGAATTATGCGGACATGATCGAGACACTTCTCCGATCAATAACCAATAGAGGAATCTGGAAATTCATATGGCTCCCACATATTTCTACGATTACTTTGCGATCTAATGAACCACTTACATACGATACCAATTTCCCTTTGTCTCACGATAGTTTACTTATCCGAGGTTTTGATCGTCGGTACCTCTACATACCTAGTTCAACCTCGTTACTGATAAGTACTCTTTTCTCGTTCCTGTGGTATGTGATCCCTTGTGAGCCAGTCACATGCTTGCAAGCTAATTGGATGACATTTCACCGAGAGGGCCCAGAGTATATCTATCTGTCATATGGATGGACAAATCCCACTCTTGATCCATGTGCCTCAACCCATACTTTCTGAACACTCAATGCCACCTTTATAGCCACCCAGTTATGGTGTGGTGTTTGATGTCATCAAAGCATCCTTCCGGTGATGGTGATTAGCATGATCTCATGGTCGAAGGAATTAGGTTACTATGTATCAGAAAGCTTATAGCAAATGAACTATATTAAATGACTTGATCTTTATGCTACGCTTAACTATAGGAGTATGTCTATCACATCATTCTCCTAATGATATGACCATGTTGTTAATAACATCTCTATGTTCATGATCAGGAAACCATGATCATATATTAACCAACAAGCTAGTTTAACAAGAGGCTTTACTAGGGACTCTTTTATGTTTACAAATCACACAAGTATTAATGTTTCCTGTTAATACAATTATAGCATGGTATGTAAACATTTATCATAAGAATGAAGATATGATAATAACCACTTTATTATTGCCTCTTGGGCATATCTCCAACACCATCCACCACCTCGCCTCCGAGTACGGCTCGGCTAATAGCAACGTGGCCGAAACCGCCACGGCTGCGGACGACGCGTCCCTCAACAACGACGCCGACTCGGCGACCTCGGTATCGGCCACCGAATCTATCGTCACCGCGTCACCCGCGGGATCCATCACCCAGGTCTGCAACGTGGGAGACTTCGAGGATCCCTCCATTCTTGGGATCTTCGACTTCGATTCTGGTCCGGAGAACTTCGGCGATCTCCACGTCGGATCTGGCCGCAACGTCGCGGCCTACATGGCGAATGGCGCGGGCCCCCCGCCAGACCCCTTCTCCACGCCGATCCCGCTGACCGCGACGGCAACAGAGGTCGGGGAACTCCGCGTGTGACTGGAGGAGGCGGTGCGCAAGGAATAAGCCGAGCGCAAAAAATTCCGCATCGAGCAGGTGACAGCGCAGGAGCTTTCGCGCTACCACCAACTTCGCATCGGGTCGCGCCTGAACCCCACCATTCAGGGTTGCGCCCTGAACTTTGACGATGAGAACGACCCGGGTCGCATAGCCGAGCGCGCGATCTGCGAAAACGCGCCGTCAGGAGGAAGTTCCCGGCCACCACCAGGCGCGATAGCTAACGGCGCCCCACCACCACCACCAGGCCGCACGCCTCCTGGGATCAGCCGAGAATCCTGGTCTCCTCGCGGGAGCGAGACGCGAATGGCCTCCCGTTGTTCTCCATCCTGATGGACAACATCGTCGCGAGCCAAGCCGCGGTCGACAACATCACCGTGACCGGGGAAGGCGCCTTGTAGATCCAGTATGCCAAGGCTCTACTCTCCAAGGCAATCGAGCAACAAAACGCGGGCGCCGACTCACAGGGTCGCATGTACTCACGTTCGTCAAGCAGCAGGGCGGCCTCAAGCGGCTGCCCAATGGTGGCAAACACCATCAACTACCCACCACCCGAGCCCCTGCAGCTCTAACATCGACCCGCGCACGCGGCACTCTTCACCAACGACCCGCGACCGGCGAACAACTTCGTTGCCGCCAACGGGCAGCCAGTCGACGCGTGCACCCACATCATCAACAACCAGAGCTGGCGCGCACGCCAGCCTGATGACTTGAGGCACACCCTCACCAATCGCCGTGACGGCGAACCAAGGGGGTCGCTGAGCCAAGTCGGACCCCAGTGCTTCGGATCCATGATCCGAGGCAAACGATACCCGGCGAACTTCAAGGCACTGAAAAAGATCGAGAAGTACGACCCCTCGTACGACCCGTCCATGTGGATAGACACCTACCTCATGGCAATGCGAATCGCCAGCCACACCGACCTGCTTGCCGCTCGCTACCTCCCCCTGATGATGGAGGGAGCGTGCCGGAAATGGATCAACACCCTCCTCGCGGACAACATCGACTCCTGGGAGGAAATGCGTGATGCCTTCGTCAGACCCATAGCTGGGTCCAAAGGTGGCAATACCTGTGGTACAACGCGGACGGAATCCACCCGGACACCACGATCCACTGCTTCAAGACCTCGTGCCGCTACGAGCCCCTGGTCGCCAAACTCAAGTGGGTGTACAAAACACTCGATAACATATCGGACCTCCTCGAGATCGCCAAGCGGTACGCGGAGGAGGACCCAAACCAATAAACCGACGACGAGTCGGGAGGGAATCGCTGCACGAGCGGCCATGACAACGGGAGACGAACCGAGCTACGGTACAACAACACTCGCCTCACCAGCAAGCACTGAGGTGACGGGCGAGTCAACTTCGTCGCCAACGCCGGGTACGCCCCACGCGAGCCCAAAAGCTTTCGCCACGACGGCGGCAACTACAAGGCGAAGCCGCGATTCGACCCCGCAGCTCTCCTTAACCAACCATGTTTGTTTCACAACAGGGAGGGGAAACCTGCCACGCACACTACTGCCGACTGCCACTCCCTAAGGGAGATCGAGAAGGCATGGAGCGCAAGGGAAGACCCCGACAACCACCCGCCAAACGGCGGCCAATTCGGCAATGACGCCGGCTCGCTCCACACCTTCACAGGCTTCAACACGAAGCGCGAGAAGAAGGTCATCGCCTGTGCTGTTGCCGTCAATGCGGTGTCCCAGATCGACATCCCCTAGTTCCTTAACTGGTCCAAGCAACCAATCACCTAGAGCCGCGAGGACCACTCGCCACGGATCGAATATCCGGGCTGAGTTGCCTTGGTCGTCAAGCCCAAGGTGGGAGATTATTGGCTCCCCAAGACGTTGATGGACGGTGGCAGCTCCATCAACATCCTGTACCTGGACACATTCAGGTGACTGCGGCTCCCGCAGTCAATGATCGAGACGACCTACACCACCTTCCATGGCATCCTCCCCGGTTGAAAGGCGTACCCGATCGGCAAGGTGCCGCTGCCAGTCACCTTCGGCACACCAGCGAACTTCCGCACCGAGCGGATCGTCTTCGAGCTGGTGCCATTCAACAGCCCCTACCACTGCGTCCTGGGACGCCAGGCATTCGCCAAATTCATGGCAGCGCCCCACTACGCGTACAAAGCGATGAAGCTCCCCGGGCCGTGCGGCATCATCACCGTCCATGGCGACCCCGACATGTCCGCAGAGTGCGAGGCCAAAGGCGCCGAGCTCACTGACGCTGTCATCGCGACAAAAGCCAACCACGCAGAGGAGCTTTCCAAGTACGCGAGCGGGGTCAATAATGACGACCCCACCATACTCAAGAAGCCCAACTCGGAGGGTGGCAGCTCCACCGCCTTCGAGGCAACGACGCACACTCGCACCGTCGAGCTGGTCCCGGGCGACATCAGCCAGACGGTGACGATTGGGACGAGCATGAGCCTAGCATAGGAAGGCGCGCTCATCGAGTTCCTACGTGAGAATCGTGACATCTTCTCATGGAAGCCATCTGACATGCCTAGTGTCTAGAGGGAACTCGCTGAGCACAAACTCAACGCTATGTCATGGTATTGCCGACGAGTAAGCCATGGAGGGGTCCTCACAGTGCGTGTTTAGAGACGTGGGGGAAGGCGGACGGTTGATGGGTACGAGGTAACATAGCTTACCCAGGTTCAGATCCCATGACGGTGCCGGAATCCTACTCCTGCTATAAATCACTATAAGGGAAATACGCCGAGTTACAGGGATTGGTTCGCTGTGCGAGGTTGTCTGAAGTTGTAAGTTATCGTTCCCTAAAGGATCCCATAGGCCTGACTTATACAGTTGTCAGGTCCTAGGGTTACAGGGAAAAGTCCTAGTCGGACAGGTCACAGAGTCCTACACCATCTATTACTAGTCTTGTGTATCTTGCATTCGAAGGCTCCGAGTACGTCGGTGACTACAACCGTAGCCTTCCTTTATCCGGCATGGGCCTCCCTTATGGATCCATCTAACTGGGCCGCCCAGCAGGCCATAGGCCATGCTACCAACTGTGGGCCACCCGGGTTATCCGGATAGGTGACATGCTATGAGGATACCCATATAGCATATCCCCAACAGTAGCCCCCGGAGAACTCCGAGATCTTGCGCCATCTTGCCTCTTCGTGTGGAATGCTCCGTCTATATGGATGTCGGAAAATCGTCAAGCAATATCTTGTAGTCCTCCCAAAGAACCCTGCAAGGCTTTCTCCGTCTTCAATATGTAAGCCAGAGAAATGCTGAATCTTCCATCGTACTCTTCCGTAGTCGGACTGGATCCGTCCATGTCGAAATCTTCCGATGTGACGACTCATCTGCCTATGCCAGCTCGGACGACGTAGGCTTAGGTCAGCAATGCCTCGTAACTCACACATGCAGAGAACGCAATCATGTCCTATTTTCCCGCGCGAGCGATACGAACCGTTGGCGGCGACGGTTGGTGACGTGGTGAAATTTCGGCGCACGTTCGCGAACACGTCGTCTACGCGGCAACCGTCCGGTCAAGCTGCACGAATCTTGACGCTGGAGATGATAAATAGTAACCGTGGTGGAATTTTCACTTTTTACCTCATTCTCCTTGCATCGTCTTCTTCCTCCAGCGCGCTCCCCCTCGAGCTCTCTGCGCCTAACTCGCGAAAAAACCCTAGACTCCAATCCGCACCAGTCACACCCAACCTCACTCCATGGCGGCGTCAAACGAAGCCGCGGCGAAGCCGGCGAGCTGCATTGTCGTGCCTCCAGAGGGCCTGGTCATCCCTGCATCAGCGATGATCGAGTCCACCGGCGGCGACCTTAATCTGGCGGCGCTGGAGCCGTTGGAGGAGGAGCTAGATTCGCACAAGGGCGACTGGCGTGGTTCAGATATCACAGACCGTGATATCCAAGAGCTGATCGCCGAGGGATACCTCCCTGCGACGGAGGGGCTCGCCTGGCAGGTGGCGCCAGCCGGCGAGGTGACACCTTCTCCCCAAGCCGGAGAAATGGTGTACCTCAAAGCCCAACTGGTACACGGCGTCTCCCTGCCCATCTCCAACTTCTTCCTCTGCGTCTTGAATCACTATAGAGTCCAGCCCCAGAATCTTTCCCCCAATAGTATCTTAGTGCTTAGCAACTACACGGAGTTCTGTGAGGGATACTTAGGGATAAGGCCTAGGTTAGACCTCTTTGTATACTTCTTCACCGTCAAACGTGAAGCCGGACATAGCAAGGAAGAACTCAGGAACTGCGGCACCATAAGCTTCAAGATTCGACCTGGACGATGGTTCCCCGACATCGTCGGCCATGTGTCCTGCAAAAATTGGCAACAGACGTACTTCTACGGCCCAGACATCCCTCTGGCCGGCCGACAAGTAACGTACCTGGACTTCGTTATTAACAACAGGGTTATTAACAACAGGGTCATATCAATAGAGATGTTATTAACAACAGGGTCATATCAATAGATGAATGATGTGATGGACATACTCCTATAGTTAAGCGTAGCATAAAGATCAAGTCATTTAATATAGTTCATTTGCTATAAGCTTTCTGATACATAGTAACCTAATTCCTTCGACCATGAGATCATGCTTATCACCATCACCGGAAGGATGCTTTGATGACATCAAACACCACACCGTAACTGGGTGGCTATAAAGGTGGCATTGAGTGTTCGGAAAGTATGGGTTGAGACACATGGATCAAGAGTGGGATTTGTCCATCCATATGACGGATAGATATACTCTGGGCCCTCTCGGTGGAATGTCATCCAATTAGCTTGCAAGCATGTGACTGGCTCACAAGGGATCACATACCACGGGAACGAGAAAAGAGTACTCATCAGTAACGAGGTTGAACTAGGTATGCAGAGATACCAACGATCAAAACCTCGGATAAGTAAACTATCGTGAGATAAAGGGAAATTGGTATCGTATGTAAGTGGTTCATTCGATCACAAAGTAATCGTAGAAATATGTGGGAGCCATATGAATTTCCAGATTCCTCTATTGGTTATTGTTCGGAGAAGTGAATCGATCATGTCCGCATAATTCACGAACCGTAGGGAGACACACTTAAGGATTCAATGTTGTTGAGTAGTTATGGAATGATGAGTAAGATACCGAATGTTGTTCGGAGTCTCGTATGGGATCCGGGATATCACGAGGAGATCCGGAATGGTCCGGAGAATAAGATTCATATAAGGAAAGTCCTGTTTCGGAGTTGGGGAATGGTTCCGGTGTTTTCATCGGGAATGTTCTAGAAGGTTTCGAAATGTCCGGCACTCCGGAGGGGAAGGGTACATGAATGTGTTATATCAAGTTGGTATGATTGCATCATGTACTAAGTGTCATCGCTGAACAAAATAGAGGGTTTAATCAAATCCTTGTTTGAAAAGTAAAACGCCAATTTGAAAGTCAAACGGCTATTTTTGGGAAGTGGAGAGGGAGGTGGAAACCGAGTTAGGGAGGAGTCCCTCCTCCACCGCCGGCCCACTTGGGATCCGAGTTGGGGAGGGATTCCCCTCCCCTTGGCCGGCGCCTCCCTCCTATAAGAGGAGGGGCAGGGCTCCCCTCCTAGCACACAAGATTGCCCCCTCTAAACCTAACCCTAGCCGCCGCTGCCTAGGGTTTCTCCCCTAGTCGCCGACTTGGGCACCTCCAAGCCCTAGACGCCGGCCCTAGCACCCCCTCCTTGGTGTGTCTAAACCCTAGAACACCGAGGGCTCTCTCATAGTCCACCATACTCGCTCCGGCTTAAGGCGAAGCCCTGCGAGATCTCCCCTCTACTTCCGGTACCACGTCGTCGTGCTGTCGGAATCGCGAGGAGAGTGCTACAACCTCCGCTGCCTGCTGGAACAAGGGAGAGGAAGGTCTTCATCAAGTACCGAACGTGTGACCGACTGCGGAAGTGCTGCCGGAACACAGCGCCGGAAGGATCGTCTACGCGATCTTGAGATCGGCAAGTGTACGACTACATCACCCACGAGAATCTGCTCTCGTTAACCGCTTTAGAATCTTCGAGGGTGAGTTCCTCTATCGATTCGTTGCTACAATCTAGTAGATAGATCTTGGCTTGTTTGTGTGCATGCGGTAGAAATTTTTTGTTTTCCATGCTACGAACCCCTTCAGTGGTATCAGAGCCGTGTCTATATGTAGATCTGTTGCACGAGTAGAACACAATGGTCATTGTGGGCGTTGATGTTTTTTTTTGTCGATTTCTTCTTGTGTACTTTGCATCTTGCGGGATGGTGGGATGAAGCGGCCCGGGCTAACCTTACATGACATCGTTCATGAGACTTGCTCCACGCTTGACATGCAACTTGTATTGCATAAGTGGCTTTGCGGGTGCCTGTTTCTCCCAACATAGTTAAGATTCAATTTACAACGGGTGATTGACAATACTAGTATCAATGTTGTGGTTCTTGTTCGTAAGTTAGAACGACACTTATTGAAAGCCCCAAACCACGTAAAATATGCAAAGAAAATTAGAGGCGTCTAACTTTGTTTTGCAGGGGTGTGCTGTGATGTGATATGGCCATGATTGTGATTATATTTGATGTATGCAATGTTCCTTATTGTAAGTTGGCAACCGGCAGGAGCGAGATGGTTGTCTTTAAATTCTGTTAAGACCCGCGTGTCTATTCAAAGTAGTTGTAATAGTTGATGCTGGTGGAAGACAACCATGAAGCGGCGCCATTGACCTTGACGCCACACCGGTGATGATGGAGATCATGTTCGTGCTTGAAGATGGAGATCGGAAGCACAAAGAAGAAAGGCCATATCATATCACATATTATGAATTGCATGTGATGTTAATCCTTTATGCATCTTGTATTGCTTAGTTAACGACGGTAGCATTATAAGATGATCCCTCAAGCACACAATTTCAAGTTTTAAAGTGTTCATCCTTAGTAAGCACCGTTGCTAAAGCTCGTTGTTTCGAAGCACCACGTGATGATCGGGTGTGTTAGATTCTGCGAGTGTATACAACGTGAGCAAGCCAGATTTGCTCATGCGGAAGCTAGGGTTTGATCTTGGCGAGCCTAGCATGTATAGACATGGTCTCGGAACACGGATCACCGAAAGGTAAAGCATGAGTCATATAGTAGATATGATGAACATGTTGATTGTTCGCCATTGAAGCTACATCAACTCTCGTGATGATCGGTTTTGATGTGGTGGATTTGGTTCGTGTGATCACTAAAACAATGTGAGGGATATTGTTTTGAATGGGAGTTCAACGGCAATATGATTAAAAGTTGAACACTATTTATCATAAATTAAATCAAAGTGAATTTGCATAATTGTTGTAGTCATTGGCATCCGTTTACCACCTTGCGCTTAGTTATAATTGAGATGATAGAACTATAGAATTCTGGTTAGTTACTTTACGAACTGGTATCGTATTGTTTTGAAGTGTTAATCTAAAGTTTAAAAGTCATATTGCAAACTTTCAGTAAGTTCCGGTTACTCCATGAAGTTTAATAACTAGTATGAAATCGAGAGTGAAAATTCCAAGAGTTAGTGTATGAGTATCATGTTTGTCTCCATGATTCTTGATATTCAAAGGATTTTCTTAATATCAAGGTTATCTAGGATCTGAAAGAGTTGTTTCAGAAACCATGATGTGTGGAAGATATTGTGATATCTGAAACAAAATTTTGGTTGCAACATGATAGAGTATAATATAGTCATGTTTTCATATTTGATGATAATTTGCAAAGGGTTGGAGACACTAGTTGTCCTAATCCACCGAAAGGTTTTGTAGAGCAACATTATACTCGCGATTCATCTTTATAAGCTAAAAGTAGCTTGATCATGAATAATTCCATGATAAGGGTGAATATTTGATGTAGGTAAAATATTTACCACACCAAGAGATTACTAAAGAATGGAATTTGAAAGCACACCAAACATTTGATGATGGTGATCTACTTCAAAGTGCAAGTCCAAAGACATTGGTATTTAATTATACACGCTTTGGACTATGTGTCATATGTATGACTCCACTATTGATGTTGATAGATTCTACTGAAAGAGAATCTCATAAATATATGGCAGAAAAGAAAAGACTAGAATTGTTCAGTTTAAGTATATAGATGATATACATGTTATGGCTATATTCTTTGCTTATTAAACAATGTGGTTCTTAAGTATTTGATACGGAATTTGTTGGTGTGAATCGTCATACGAAACAACACAATTCATGAACTACAATGGCCTAAGTAACTAGCAAAAGAATATGTGATGTTGTTCATCCAGAACAAATAAAGGGTTATTGTGTTGCTCGTTAAACATCAAAGCTTGCCTTCAAGATTTGTTTTATCAGGTATTATGAGAACAAAAGGGTTGTTCAAATAATTGTCGTAATCCATAAAAAGTTGGATGATTCACAAATCTCGTTGGAGAAATCACATCCATAAAACTAGTGCTAAAAATGTCGAAAGACAAATTGATTGAAAGATCACTTAGGAAGTGACATCGCCGTTTAAATTATATTGGAAAGAAAACATGAAGAAACTCCATGTGGATGGAATTTTGGAGTCTTTTGATTTTTGATCACATGACGCTTGTGAAACTTTCCTAGAGATAATTAAAACTTCGTTCGTAGGCCAAAAGGGAACGAATGACTAGCTTATTGGAAATTGTACATATTGTTGTACGAAGTCCATTATGTGTAGTCAAGAGCGATGGATTTCAACTTCATATGCTTTCTCCGAAAATTTGAGTGAATATATGAATATTTACTTAATAAGGATGAAGTATGAAACATTTGAAAAGTTCAAGGACTTTCAAGATGAAGTGCAAAATCATTGTAACAAGAATATAAATAGTTTATGATAAGATCATAAAGGAAGATATTTGAGTTACAAGTTTAGCATAATACCTAAGATTTAAGGAATCGTTCCGTGGATTTGCATTTTTCCCGAAACACCATAAGAGTATGGAGCGTTCGAGATATGTAATTAAACCTTGTTTGACATGGTAAGGTCGAAGGTGTAAATCATAAAACTGCCATTATATTTTAAAGATTAAAAGCTATAGAGACTATCGTTTTTCCACTAAAAAGAGCTCCATCATAATCCGTTGAAATGACACCATATAAAGTTATGGTTTGGGATAAAACCCAAGTTGTCCTTTCTTAAACATTGGTATGCTATGCATAAGAAAGATGTTTGCAACCAAAGTCGGATGAACCTATCTTTGTATGATATTTTGAATAGCTGTTCCTCCATAACATTGGAGACAAAAGTGTTTGTCACTTAGAACGTCAAGTTTCTTTGAGAAGGAATTTTTCGTAAAAAGTTAAGTGGGAGGACAATAGAACTTTGACAAGGTTTAAAGAACCTTAGGTATATATGATCAAAGTTGCGCAGCGCCGAAAAGTGTTCCGGAGGCAGCAACAATGCTCATGGCTCACGTGCCTCAAAGGTTGTGGTCACGGAGGTCTAAGTTCCTATTGAAACAAGTAGGTCGGGTAAACAATCAAATACCAAGATTTGAGGGTTGAATCATTATTTGAGAATAATGAACCGACTACATGCAAAGAAGCGATGATGGGCCCTGACTTCGTCAAATGGCTTGAAGCCATAAAATCCGTGATAGTTCCATATACAAGAAATCAAGCTTTGAGATTGAAGGACCCTCGAGAAAGGTGTAAGACCTTATAGTTGTGTTTGGATCTATAAAGAAATAGACATGGATGTTTCGCATCTATGAAATGGTCGACATGTTGGGAAAGGGTTCACAACAATGTTCAAAGGTTGACTATGACAAGATTTGATCTTTCATAGCGATATTTATTCTGGACGGATTAATGTAGCAACCACTACATATAAATTTGTTATGTGGTAGTTGAATAAACAAAACAAGTTCTTCTAATAGAATTGTTACCTAGAACATGTGTGTAACACGGTCCATAGGGTTTTGTTAATTCAAAGGATGCTAAAAGCATATGCAAACTTCAATGGTTGAAGTAAGCATTGCGGAGTTGGAATCTTCACCATGATGAAATTGTTAAAGGAGTTTAAATTTGTCGGAGACGATGAAGATGCTTGCATTTGCAAGAAATTAAGTGGGAGCGCTAAGACATGTTTCTAATACATTATGTGGAAGACATATTGTTTATTGGAAATGATGTATCTTTCATTAACACATATTAAGAATTTCATCCCGATGAAAGACTTAGGCAAAACCCAAATATTTGGCATCAATAGACGCTAATATGGTTGTGCCGAAAGTACATAGATGATGTATTGAATGAGTTCAATATAGAAACTACAAGAAAGGTTCTTGTCACACAGAAAGGATTGAAGGAGTTCAATATTGATGATATATTCAAGTGTATTGACACTGGGTAAGTGAAACAAAGATTCAAGTATAGATTGATACTTGATGTATGAAATCACAAAGAGTATTTATATCAATCATACTGTGATATGTACAAATCCAGATATGTCCTATACTCTAAATGTTATGAGCATATACCAGAATGATTCATAAGTTGATCATTGGACAATAGTAAGGATATTCTTATGATCTTTTGGAAGAACTAAGAGTATATTATTTGTAGAAGTGACAAATAGATGGTTAGTTCATTGTAAAAGTACTACATTGATACTAGTTTTGTCACAAAATACAAATTAAGTTTATCTCAATCTAAACTAAGTGTGGCACAATATAATGGAAAGTAAGTTCCATAATGGATTTGGATGAGTTCCAAAGTTAAGACATTGTGACAGATACTACAACAAAAGGCTAAGTATATGACTGCTATTATAGCAGTTAAAGAGGGCATTTGTGTCAAGTAGTTTTTTATCAAACTAGGTGTAGTTCACAGCGGGATAATACTATGAAGATATATTGTACGACAATATTATCAACATGTTTTAACCCCAAAGAACTAAAGGTCACACCAAAGGACCAAATTTGTACAAAGCCATCTCATTCGAGAATGAGTGATGCGTAGAGACGCAAAGACATGCAATTACACACGGACCTGGAAGTGTCAGATCCGGAGATCAGTTGACCACTAGAAATCGTGTACATACAACACCGGAAAGCCATAGGTGTTGAATACACAAAGGTTTGAAACTAGATTATTGACTCTAGTGCAAGTGGGAGACTGTTGGAGATATGCCCAAGAGGCAATAATAAAGTGGTTATTATCATATCTTCATACTTATGATAAATGTTTACATACCATGCTATAATTGTATTAACAGGAAACATTAATACTTGTGTGATTTGTAAACATAAAAGAGTCCCTAGTAAAGCCTCTTGTTAAACTAGCTTGTTGGTTAATATATGATCATTGTTTCCTGATCATGAACATAGAGATGTTATTAACAACAGGGTCATATCAATAGATGAATGATGTGATGGACATACTCCTATAGTTAAGCAAAGCATAAAGATCAAGTCATTTAATATAGTTCATTTGCTATAAGCTTTCTGATACATAGTAACCTAATTCCTTCGACTATGAGATCATGCTTATCACCATCACCGGAAGGATGCTTTGATGACATCAAACACCACACCGTAACTGGGTGGCTATAAAGGTGGCATTGAGTGTTCGGAAAGTATGGGTTGAGACACATGGATCAAGAGTGGGATTTGTCCATCCATATGACGGATAGATATACTCTGGGCCCTCTCGGTGGAATGTCATCCAATTAGCTTGCAAGCATGTGACTGGCTCACAAGGGATCACATACCACGGGAACGAGAAAAGAGTACTTATCGGTAACGAGATTGAACTAGGTATGCAGAGATACCGACGATCAAAACCTCGGATAAGTAAACTATCGTGAGACAAAGGGAAATTTGTATCGTATGTAAGTGGTTCGTAGAAATATGTGGGAGCCATATGAATTTCCAGATTCCTCTATTGGTTATTGTTCGGAGAAGTGTCTCGATCATGTCCGCATAATTCACGAACCGTAGGGAGACACACTTAAGGATTCGATGTTGTTGAGTAGTTATGGAATGATGAGTAAGAGACCGAATGTTTTTCGGATTCTCGTATGGGATCCGGGATATCACGAGGAGATCCGGAATGGTCCGGAGAATAAGATTCATATAAGGAAAGTCCTGTTTCGGAGTTGGGGAATGGTTCCGGGGTTTTCATCGGGAATGTTCTAGAAGGTTCCGGAATGTCCGACTCTCCGGAGGGGAAGGGTACATGAATGTGTTATATCAAGTTGGTATGATTGCATCATGTACTAAGTGTCATCTCTGAACAAAATAGAGGGTTTAATCAAATCCTTGTTTGAAAAGTCAAACGCCAATTTGAAAGTCAAACGGCTATTTTTGGGAAGTGGAGAGGGAGGTGGAAACCGAGTTGGGGAGGAGTCCCTCCTCCACCGCCGGCCCACTTGGGATCCGAGTTGGGGAGGGATTCCCCTCCCCTTGGCCGGCGCCTCCCTCTTATAAGAGGAGGGGCAGGGCTCCCCTCCTAGCACACAAGATTGCCCCCTCTAAAACTAACCCTAGCGGCCGCCGCCTAGGGTTTCTCCCCTAGTCGCCGACTTGGGCACCTCCAAGCCCTAGACGCCGGCCCTAGCACCCCCTCCTTGGTGTGTCTAAACCCTAGAACACCGAGGGCTCTCTCATAGTCCACCATTCTCGCTCCGGCTTAAGGCGAAGCCCTGCGAGATCTCCCCTCTACTTCCGGTACCACGCCGTCGTGCTGCCGGAATCGTGAGGAGAGTGCTACAACCTCCGCTGCCTGGTGGAACAAGGGAGAGGAAGGTCTTCATCGAGTACCGAACGTGTGACCGACGGTGGAAGCGCTGCCGGAACGCAGCACCAGAAGGATCGTCTACGCGATCTTGAGATCGGCAAGTGTATGACTACATCACCCACGAGAATCTGCTCTCGTTAACCGCTTTGGAATCTTCGAGGGTGAGTTCCTCTATCGACTCGTTGCTACAATCTAGTAGATAGATCTTGGCTTGTTTGTGTGCATGCGGTAGAATTTTTGTTTTCCATGCTACGAACCCCTTCAGAGAGTGCCGCCCATCAAATGGCTGAAGCTCCGGCTAAGGATGCCATCAGTGGCGGTAAGGCGGTGGTAGAAGCAGGTACTTACACCGGGTACCACTGTTTTGGTCCCTGGTGCGGCGCCGGCATCTCTGACGTGCGGTCTAGAGGAGCTCCGCCGGCAAGCAGAAATCTTGCAAGGAAACATCGAATCCTTTGGCAAGCTGCTGGCCGAGAGTGCTGCAAACCTCAAGATCATCGCACTTGTAAGTGTTATTTGCCTTTTGCATTTCATATGAGTATCCCACTGTAGCCCCCGAGGATGTAGATGGAAAAACCATAGGTCTTTGCATCTACATGCTCTAAGAGTGACTAAGTTTAGAAAAACTCTCACTGTAGCCCCCAAGCATGTAGGTGGAATGAAATTTTCCGACTAGATGCTTTAAGAGTAGCATACGCAGTGTTTATAATTTTCTATACTGTAGCCCCCAAGCGTCTATTTGTAACTAAATTAGTTCCGACTAGATGCTTAAAGAAAAGCTAAGCATATATCCGAGTTAAAAACTTTATACTGTAGCCCCCAATCTTCTAATTTAGAACGGAATTAGTTCTGACTAGATGCTTAAAGAAAAGCTAAGCATATTACTAAGTCAAAAATTCTCGCTGTAGCCCCCGAGCGTCTAGGTGGAAAATTTCCAGCTAGATGATCCAAGCAGACCAAACAACGTTTTAACTTTGAACTTTTCTCCACAAAACGAGAGTGCTCGGAGGGGCATGGCCAATGACAAGTACCAAAAGATGCGCGTAGAACTGCAAGCTGAAAAGGGTAAAACTGCCTTCTTGAAGGAACAGATCACCAAGAGCAAGCGTCTGTTTTCTAATGCGCATTCCGACTTGGTTTTGTGCCCATATTCTCCGAGTACTCACTGTGTACTTTTACTTTCTCCGACTTTGCAGAAACCATCGCCAAGGCCAAGAATATTGTCGAGCAATCCAAGCACATTCAAGAGCTGGATAGCGAGAACAAGATTCTTAAGAACGAGAGGAATGATATGCTGAAAATGCATGAGGAATCGATGAAGGCCCTACAGGACTCCGCCACTGAGGAAATCAATCGCTTGAAGGAGGAGATTGTGATCTTAAAAGATCAGAATCAAGCTGCCGATGAGCAAAATCAACGCCATAGCGAGGCGTATAAGCTCCTCCAACAAGAGAAAGAATCCTTGGCGGACACCCTCTGGCAAGCTGAGGCCAGCATCTTCAGTAAGTTTTCTCCGTCTTGGATTTCTGTAGTCTGTGTACTTTGAATTGTTGAACTCATGCGCTCCTTGTCGGAATTTGCAGCTCCTATGGGTTTAACCCGATCACCTCCTCCAGCCAAGGAATGCATGATTCTTGCCGGCAACTTCATCAACACCGCCATCACGCAAGCCAAGGAGATCGCCAAGCCCCTCGAGATAAACATCAAGGCATCAGACTCCGTGGTGAAGTACTCGGATATTCTGCGCCGAGCCCCCGAGCGTATCACAATATGGAAAGCTTCATGTGCACGGGCTAGCGCAAGGATGGCGCTGTCAATGGTGAAGGCACACTATGAAGATGCCGATATCGACACGGTGACCTCTGGCATTCCCGACGTAGATGATGATGGCAAAGAGATTAACCATGAAGCCATCTTGTCGTCACTCGCGAGCTATGACACCAGAGTTGCCGAGTTGGTGGACGTCGACGTCTTCGTGCCCATGCACATCATCGATAGCGGCAACCAAGGTTCCTCTGAGTCCCACCACAACGCCGACTTCGAGGGTGGTTCTCCGGCTGGTAATGATGCTGCTTCCAAGTCACCTGCGCCAAAGGAGTGAAGAACAACTTTGTAATATTTGTTTCACCTTTGGTGCATATCCGGGAAAAAACTTGTTTATGTAACTTAAGGCGGAAAACAATGATTGTTATTTCCTGCTGCTCAAGAACTAGTTTCCAGCATGTATATATTGTTTTAAGCAAGTGCTGGCTTATCCATTACTTTGGTTCTTATGCTTGACTTTTCGTGAGTCGGAAGACTCGTTGTCGGAACCATGCGCTTAGGTGATGATGCCCAATGGCACCATCAATAACCTGAGCACAAAATCGCCGACAATAAGTGCCGAAAGTCACTACTCCAGAATCCACATAAAAACGACAAAGAACATGTAGACCAGAAAACTTAAGCTAACGCCCGTAGGCGGAATTTTCACAAGTGCAATCGCAAAGCTTGTGCATAAAGGTTTTTCATGATCCAAAAATGAACACTAAAGGAGGTAAAAAACTCAGAAATATGAGTGAACCAGAGAGCTTTATTTCATTGATCATATAAGAGGTACACAATTAGATAAAAAATGCTAAGTGTAAAAAGGACGTAGTTGTGCTATGTTCCATGGTCGATCAAGCTCCGGGTAGTCATCATCCGGGTCATGTCGCTTACGCTTATGATCCTCATTGGGTCTATCCTTCAGTTCACGATTGTCAACGAGGTAGTAAGACCCATTGAGTAGCGCCTTGCTTATGATGAACGGTCCTTCCCATGGCGGGGATAATTTGTGTGACTTCTTCTGCTTAAGTCAGAGCGTCAAATCCCCCTCTTTAAACGAGCAATGCCGAACGCGGCGACTATGGTAGCTGCATAGCTTCTGCTGGTAGATGGCGGATCTTTGGCATGCCAAAACGCGCTCCTCCTCGAGAAGGTCCACATCTAGGCGCCTGGATTCTTCAGCGTCATCTTCGTCGTAGGCGACAACTCTTGGTGCATCGTGAAGGATGTCGGAAGGCAGGATGGCTTCTGCTCCATATACCATGACGTAAGGGGTGTAGCCGGTGGATCTGTTGGGTGTAGTTCGTAAACTCCACAGCACAGATGGCAATTCTTCCGCCCAAGATCTAGCTGCTCTATGTAGCTGTGCCTCCAGACGTGGCTTGATTCCCTGCAGAATTAATCCATTGGCTCGCTCAACCTGACCGTTGGATTGTTGGTGTGCCACAGATGCAAGGTCAAGTCGGATGCCTTTTTCCCAACAATAAGCCTCCACTTCTCCGAGTGACAAATTGCTGCCGTTGTCGGTGATAATGTTGTGTGGGAGACCAAATCTCACCACTAGATCCCGGACAAACCTGAGGGCAATTGCCCCATCAAGCTTTCTAATGGGCTTAGCTTCTATCCATTTAGTGAATTTATCAACTGCTACAAGTAGATGCGTAAACCCACAAGGTGCCGTCTGTAATGGTCCCACCATGTCTATCCCCCAGACTGCAAACGTCCAAGTTATTGGTATTATTCGCAATTCTTCAGCAGGAACATGTGGATGTCGGGCATAATACTGGCATCCCATGCACGTCTCAACTAGCTTGTCGGCGTCCTCCTTCGCGGTCATCCAGTAGAATCCTTGCCGGAAGGCTTTCGCGACCAACGATCGAGGAGCGTCGTGATGCCCGCAGTCTCCGAGATGGATTTCACGTAGGATTTCCATACCTTCTAGCTGGGAAACACACTTTAGGTATACACCAGTAGTGATCCTTTTGTAGAGTTGCCCATTGATTATGGTATAACCCTTTGCTCGTCGTACTATTTACCGTCTTTCAACTTCATTGTCGAGCAAAGTTCCGTGTTCGAGATATTCCATGAACGGTTTTGTCCAAGCCGGAGGGACCTTAGTCATCATGTTGACGAAAGAGTCAGCTCTATCCGGGTTGTCGATGTCGGCTCCCTTCACAGATGGCGTGCGCAGGTGCTCTAGGAAAACTCCTGGCGGAATTTGCTTGCGCCCTGATCCAAGCTTAGACAGCAGATCAGCCGCCTAGTTTTGCTCCCTAGGTACATACTTGACTTCGTAGCCCAAGAAGCTCTTGGCTATCTCGTCTACTTCGTCTCGATATGCCGCCATCATAGGGTTCTGCGCATTCCAGGTGCCAGCCACCTGCTGGGCAACCAAGTCGGAATCTCCACAGCAAGCTATGCGCTTGACGCCAATATCCTTGGATACACGTAGTCCGTGAATGAGTGCTTCATACTCCGCCATGTTGTTTGTAGCCTCGAAGTGGATCTGCAGAACGTAGTGTAGCTTGTCTCTTGTTGGTGACTGTAGCAATACACCAGCCCCCGAGCCATTGAGCATCTTTGATCCATCAAAGTGCATCACCCAGTACTCTGGTTCCGGCAACGGAGTAACATCTGGCAACTCCATCCAATCTGCAACAAAATCCGCCAAGGCTTGTGACTTGATAGCGTCGTGTCTCTTGTAAGTGATCTCGAAGGCGGCAAGTTCAATGCCCCACTTCGCGACCCTTCCTATAGCATCGCTGTTGTTGATTATGTCAGACAGTGGAGTCTTGCTCACCACTGTGATTGGGTGCTCCTGAAAGTAATGCCTCAACTTCCGAGAAGCAAGGAATACTCCATAAGCTATCTTATGGTAGTGCGGGTAACGTTGCTTGGACTCCGTCAAGACCTCGCTCACATAATAAACTGGTCGTTGAACTCCGTGCTCATAGCCTGGTTGCTTCCGCTCTACCACGACGACGATGCTGATTACCCGGTTGGTTGCCTCCATGTAGATTAACATGGGCTCTCCAGGCTCGGGCGCTGCAAGGATGGGCGCTAAGGAAAGAATCTCCTTGAGCTGCTTCAATGTTGCATCTGCTTCGTCTGTCCATGTGAATTTATCCGCCTTTTTCAGCAACTTGTACAGCGGCAGAGCCTTCTCTCCAAGTCGGCTGACGAGCCGACTAACTGCTGCAACACAACCTGTTAGTCGTTGAATGTCCTTTAGGCATGTCGGACGGTTTATGTTTAAGATAGCCTTGATTTTCTCCGAGTTGACCTCAATTCTGCGTTGGGAAACGATGAAACCCAACAATTTGCTGGTTGGAACCCCGAAGACGCACTTCTTAGGTTTAAGCATCATGTTGTATTTCCGGAGATTATCAAAGTTTTCTTTTAAGTCGGAGATTAAGTCGATTGACTTTTTAGACATCACCGTGATATCGTCCACATAGGCGTGAACGTTCTGACCAATTTGGTCGTGGAGGCAACATTGCATTGTCCGTTGGTACGTAGCACCTGCATTTTTCAGCCCAAAGGGCATCGTAACATAGCAAAATGTGCCTATGGGTAGTGAACGAAGTGGCCAATTGGTCCGACTTCCTCATCTTGATCTGGTGGTATCCTGAGTATGCATCGAGAAAACACAAAAGCTCCGAGCCATCCGTCGAGTCAATGACTTGGCCAATGCGAGGCAAAGCAAACGGATCTTTGGGACATGCTTTGTTCAAGTCGGTGTAATCAACACACATTCTTAATTCATTGGTTCCCTTTTTGGGGACAAGTACAGGATTGGCCACCCATCGGGTGTGAAGGACTTCTCGGATAAATCTAGCTTTAAGTAACCTAGCTATCTCTTTATCAATGGCGCGTCTCTTCTCATCTCCAAAGAGTCGTAGAGGTTGTTTCACTGGTTTGGGTTTTGGATCAATGTTTAAGCTATGCTCGGCAAGTTCCCTAGGTACACCTTTCATGTCAGCAGGTTGCCAGGCAAAGATGTCCCTATTCTCACGGAGGAACTCGATGAGCACGCTTTCCTATTTGGGATCCAGGTTCGTCCCAATGGAGGTGACCTTGGAGGCATCGCCTACCACAAGTACCACCGGCTTGGTCTCAATGGCGGCCTTGAACGCAGGAACAGAGTCGGAGATCTCCTTCTTCGACGCGGGCATCTCTGAGTCATCAACCTTGCTCTGGATCTCTTTGAATTCTTCGTTGTAGAGGACAGCTTCTGCAACGGCTGCTTCATTGATCTTGCAGTCCCTTGCCTTAGTAAAGCTTCCGGATACGGTGATGACATCGTTTGGTCCGGGTATCTTGAGTTTGTTGTAGACGAAGCATGGCTTGGCCATGAACGTGTGGAATATGTCGCGGTCGATTATGACGTGGTACACGCTCTTGAAGGGGACCACCTCAAAGGTCATGCGCTCTTGGCGGTAATTGTTAACATCGCCAAAGGCAACCTGAAGTGTAATGCACCCAAGGGACCGAGCCTCCCGACCAGGAACTACGCCGTGGAAGATGGTGTTGGTCCGCCTTAGGTTTTCCTCTGTTAAGTTCATCTTCTGAAGTGTATCCAGGTATATGATGTTGATGCTGCTTCCACTATCCACCATACACTTGGTGAATTCCACGCCGTCAATCAAGGGGTTGATGACCATGGCGTACTGGTTCTCCGTAGGTATAAGGTCTGGGTGGTCCGTCCTGTCCCAAGTGATTGGAACCTCCGACCAGCGCAGGTACTGGGGAACTGGGGGGAGAGTAGCCATCAGGATCCTCAGAGAGGTCTTCTGTTGTCGGACAGTGGGGGTGCCAAGGAAAGTGTGGTAGATTGGAGCCTTCTTTGCGAAGAGGTTCTTGCCCTTGTCGTCGCTCTTGGTGGCGTGCTTGGGGTCAACGTCTTCGTCCATGTCACTTTAATCCTTTGACTCCTCCTCCTTCTTCTTCCCCTTGCCCTTGCCTCGTGGTCTGTTCTTCCGACTTTGCTTGTAGTCGGACTCCGGGTCTTCCTTGAGGTCGTTGACGAACTTGCAGTGTCGATTGGTATGGGTGGCTTTGCCGTTGACGTCGAGGTGTACGAGGCATAGCATATCATGGTACTCCTCGTAGGTTTGGGGAACGCGGAGCGGCGCCGAGGTGGTTTCACTTCCTCGTTGCTGCCCACGGCCAGCTCCCCTTCCTCGGCCACGTTGTCCGCCATCACCTCGTCCTGCAAAGTCATAGCGACCATGTCGGTAGATTGCTTTTCTTCTGGAGTGGTTTTCCTCTTTGTACTGCTGTTCCTCCGAGCTTGAGTTGGAACGGCCGTTGCCGGCAAGGAGCCGTGAGCGTCGTCATTGGCAGCTGCGAACTCACTAGCCAACTGAATCATCTGGTTCAAGTCAAGCTGGTGATTGTCCTGCAAACGTTTCCGCTTATGTCGGAGAAACGTGCCCCTTTCCAACCCGTCGATGAAGGCAGCCATGGCGGTCTGAGCATGCACTCCTTCATAGGAATTCTTCATGTCCAGCCAGCGGGAGAGGTAGGCGCGAGATGTCTCGTCTTTCTCTTGCATGCACCGATGTAGATCACCCATAGTGCAGGGATGCTTGTATGTACCCTCAAAGTTGTGTGTGAACGCTTCTTGCATGTCCAACCAGTTGTAGATAGATTTCTCCGGCAAGTCGTCGATCCATTGACGGGCCGTGCCCGCCAACATTAATGGGAGATACTTGACAGCGACGTTGGGGTTGCCTCCGGCAATCTCCACCGCGTTGTCGTAGTCCTGCAACCATGTGGCTGGCTTGGCGGTGCCGTCATAGGGCTTGATGGTCTTGTCAATCCGAAAACCTTTGGGGTAAGTTGCAGACCGTATTGCAGGTCCAAAGCAACGTGGCCCCAGGTATGGTCCTTCCCGGGCCTCGTGGATCTTATCGATCCGCGAGCGTGCATCGTACGGCTCTGGGTTCTTCTTCTTCTTGTCAACAGGGGATGGGCTGCATGAACGACGCGGGCCTCCTCGGCCATGGTGACTGCTTGGTGGTGATGGAGGCGAAGGTGGCGGTGGGTTAGCCTTCTTGTTGTTACCCTCCTGCGACGCCTCGCGCCTGCCACGGTTGCTTGTCGGATGCGGAGGGTCATGGTGTGACCTGCTCCTGTGTCCTTGGTTGCGCTCTCCGTCATGACGGGTCTACTCTGCGTTGTCGCGGATGATGATGCCGCACTACTTTTGTGGGGGCATATCCGTACGATGGTGAGCCTTGTAATCTTCGCGTTGTCGGGGGGAGCGGGGCGGTGGCGATGGGCGACAAGGTCGGGCCTTTTCTCCGTGGTCGGAGGATATGGGGATAGCATCCTTCCTGTTGCGCGCATCCCTCCGTCTTCGTGCTGATGAACCCGTCTGGGACCCGACATTAGGAGAAGAGCTGTTCCTTGGCGGCTTATACTGGCTAGACTGTCAAAGGGCTGGGTCGGACTCAAGCCTCTGAGAGGTGGCCTTTTCCTGCTTCTTCACCCCCTTGGCCACTAGGTCATAGACCTGCTCCACTGCCTCGGGCGATCTATCCTGCTCCAGAAGGGTCTTGGCGACGGCGAGGTTAAGGAGTGGGGTGGGCATCACCTGCTTGCCTTCACTGTCAATATATGGCTTGGCTTGTGCCGGCTTCGAGGGAGCCCATCCTAGGTTGTGCCATACACCAGGATCTTTGATGACGCGAGCCGGAGCTTTCTTGGCCTTCTACTGCTACAATAAAGTCTTGTACTCAGCCTCCATTGCTCTAGCTTTCTCTATGGACTTTTGCGTGTTGACCAGATCTTGATCTAGCTTGGCGCCTTGCTCCACGATGGCCTGCGCTTCCTCCAGCAGCTGCTGGCGCTTCTCATGAAGCTGGGTCACGTTCCGGATATGAGCAACGGTCAGTGGCTCGACGAGGAGATTGCCGTACATCACTCTATCAGCTGGAGTAACTCGGGCTGCTGCAGACGTAGATGCTGGAGGCGGCAAGTTTGCAGTGTTGTTGTTGCTTGGGCCGGTGCCGAGTTCCTGCGGCTGCTGCACTGGGTTAGGCGGAGGAGGCATGACCTTTGCGCGATCATCGTCAGCGGCAATAAGTGGCCCCTTCCCCTTTTCCAGCGTTGTAGGCGGAGCTCGTCCGGGTTGATCTTCATCCATCACCGTAGGCAGAGCTCGTCCGGGCTATAGGCAGGGCTCGTCCTCGATGACGGGCGGTGGAGGTGCAATGGCAGCGACGATGACTAGAGGTCGTGGTGCAGCTGCGACGATGACGGCCGGAGGCGGTGGTGGCGGTGGCTGAATCGGAGGTTCTCTGTCGATGAGCGCAAGTGCTTTCTGGGCTTCTGCGTCAGCCTCCGTGTAGTTGACGGTGCTCACCATCTGTTCAACGGTAAGGCGCCCTGTTGCCTGCTGCCGTCTTAGAGAATGTCGGAGAAGCATGCCACGGTCCAGTCCTTCCACGAAGTGATACAAAGCGTTATCATCGGGGTAGTGGGCCAGATCGGCTCGTATACGGAGCCACCTGGCTAGATAATCGCGAGGGTTTTCGCCCTCTCTCTGGGCCAGATCGAGGATGGTAACCACTCCGACGAACTTGGATCTCTGCTATCCAGACGCGCGGGCGAAGCCGGCGGATTTGCAGTGATCTTCCACCTTTATATCCTGTACAGGGGCGGTTTGCCGGAAAACTCCGAAGAGAGATCCGACATCGATGCTTCCGCGAACTTATCCTGCCCGTAGGCGGTCCATGCGGGCCTTGAGTTTTTCCGATCTTTGCCGGCAAACTTCGAAGAGAGATCCGACATCAATCCTTCCGCGAACGTATCTTGCCCGTAGGCGGTCCGTGCGGGCCTTGAGTTTTTCCGATCTTTGCCGGCAAACTCCGAAGAGAGATCCGACATCGATCCTTCCGCGGACGTATCCTGCCCGTAGGTGTTCCACGCGGGCCTTGATGCTCCTCCGACTCCCAGGGAACTAGTGCCCGAGTCGGTTTCGCCGATGAAGAGGTCGATGTCTCCGATAGGAACGATTGAACACCGCGTACGGTTCGTCTTCGCCGGGATCCAGAACTCGTCAGGAGGGATGATCGGAACGTTGCCGGAGAAGAGAACATGACCGATGGCTACGGTTTTGCCGATTCCCGTGACGATCTTGGTCCTCGACCGCTGAAGAGCCCGAAGTGCCTCTCGTCCCACGGTGGGCGCCAACTGTCGTGGTATTGCCGACGAGTACACCATGGAGGGGTCCTCACAGTGCGTGTTTAGAGACGTGGGGGAAGGCGGAAGGTTGACGGGTACGAGGTAACACAGCTTACCCAGGTTTAGATCCCACGACGATGGCGGAATCCTACTCCTGCTATAAATCACTATAAGGGCAATACGCCGAGTTACAGGGATTGGTTCGCTGTGCGAGGTTGTCTGAAGTTGTAAGTTATCATGCCCTAAAGGCTCCCATAGGCCCGACTTATACAGTCGCCAGGTCCTAGGGTTACAGGGAAAATTCCTAGCCGGACAGGTCACAGAGTCCTACACCGTCTATTACTAGTCTTGTGTATCTTGCACTCCAAGGCTCCGGGTACATCGGTTACTACAATCGTAGCCTTCCTTTATCCGGCATAGGCCTCCCTTCTGGATCCATCTAACTGGGCCGCCCAGCAGGCCATAGGCCATGCTACCAACTGTGGGCGTGTAAGATCCCTCCTTTGTAAAGGAAAGGATCCCTGTGATTGCAATGCTAGTCCCTGGATCAATGCTAGCATCCACAGTTTAAGATGAAGTACACAGAAACAAAGGTCATTATTACAAATCATTATAGAGAAAAACATAGTCTTTTACAACTCCATGGCCACATGCCTAATACAAGAGTTCAAATATATAATAAGATAAATAAGTCTTCATCTTCATGTGCCACAGGCAAGCATGTTGAGTGTAGACTCATGACTCCTAATCATCATCAGAATACCCTGCAACATCACAAGTTACAGCCACAGTGGGTCAACACATTGGAATAGTATTGGCAAGTGATACCTTAGTAGAATATTGGTGGACTAAATACTATATGCATTTTGGCTAAGTGTAGCTTAGGCTTGCTTTGCTCAAAATAGGTTTTTACCTATCAGTTGAAATCCCTAAGTTTTTCTTTGTCAAAAACTTTCCCAAGGAACCACCAATAGACATTGGGGTCCTTCTCCCTTGTTCAACCACAAGTTTTTACTTAGAAATTGGGATGAGGAGATTCTTGATAGCTTCCATGTCTTGATGCTCAAGTTGTCCAATACCAGGGACATGGCTAAGTACTTAGATTCTTCCATCTGCAGAGGTTGTGCACTTTCCCCACAAGACTTGATTTTCACCAAGACAGGACCTTTCAGAAGACTTCCCTTAGACCAAATGGGCGCGTTCCAACCTATCATCCCACTACCACCAACTGTCCAAATGGCTAAGTTATTGCAACCTATGTGATCCAGGCAGAGCCCATATTGCCAAGTGGCTGCACTAGAAGCTTCTTAACATTTGGCCTATCAAATCCCTTTGTTCCTGGGTGGCTTTCCACAAGTGAGATACACAAGGTAAACCATATAAATGGGCCTTGTGTAACCACTCAACATAACCCATTCCTTCCATTCCACCTAGGTGTTTCATTCACTTAGTTGTTTTATTAAACAAAAACATAGTCCAAAGACTTAGAAATATTTATTCATAGCATGAATATAACCACCCTTGGTTGCTACTAGCTAGGCTAAACATGGCATTGATAAAACTTAGAAATACTTCTAGCAATTCTACAACTACTAGGATTTCCCAAGCATAGCATATAGATCAAAAATATCCATGCAAGACTAGCAAAATATTTCTAATGCATAGTTGAAAAACATAGGAACGAAATCATGAAGCACCACTTGCCTTGGTAGTTTGTAGAGTAGCTACAATCCTCACAATCACAATCACTATTTGCACCAAAATCTACTCATCAAATGATAGCACCAAATCACATACAAAATAAATACAAGAAAAAATATATGGATGCATGCAAAATGATATGTGATGATTTTATATACTCACAAGACAAGTGCACAGTACTGATTCATAAACAAGTTCAAAACTTGCCAAACAAACTTTGTTTGAACATTAAATCATTTCTCAAATAATTATTATATCCAAATTATGCCTACACATGTTTCTGCAAACACACCCATTTTAACAGAAGCAAAACATTAAACACATTGCATAAATGGAAAGGGCTTTCTCTCCTGATTCCATTGATATAAAATTTGTCAAATTTGGATGTGGGAATCAAATGTTACAAATTAAACAAGTTTAAACTTTTAATAGATCAAATTTCTGATTTTAAATCTAACTCACTGACACGCGGCGGCATCTGATTGGATGGTACCGCTTCGCGCTGGATCGCGTCTGTGAACCGTCAGATTTAACTAAAATGTGCGGCTCAGATCTAAACTTACCCCTTCGTTAAGTGATCTATCCTATGCGTTAGATCTAGATCCTACGGTGTTCGATCAACCTACCAAAGACTGGCGGCGCGCGGCGACAGTGAGCGGCAGCACGCTCTGTCTACGGCGGCGCGGTGGCTACAGAGGGGGTTGGGGTCGTCGGAGATGCTTACCAGACTCGCGGCGATGTGCTGAAGCTCAACGTGGCAGTGGCTTGACAAGGGGCGCGCGGACACGGCGAGGATTCCTCGTCGGAGTAGAGGCAGACGTCGGGCAAACCTTGGCGTCGTCGGAGGTGAGGTTCTGGTGCGCGCTAAGACGAACCAGTGAGGTTGTTAGATGCGCACAAGCCAGGCGAACATGTACGTATCGAAAAGGAGAGAAGGGGTGGTCGGGAACTATCAGGAGGGGTCGCCGGAGTTGCGCCGAGCTTAGGTTGCTTCCAGTGGGGGATGGTGACGATGTTCTAGGATGATACAGAGAGAAATAAATGCATGAGAAGATGCGCAATGACATGTAGAACATGCTCGCATGAAGCAGAGACAAAGGGGTGAACGAGGCTCTCCGGAATTGGTCGCCGGAGGTCGTCGGTGCTGTGGCGGTGTGGGCACGATTACAGGCAGCCTGGTGGCGTGGAGTCTGTGCTGAGTGAGGGGAAATGAGGTGTGAGGGGAGGGGCTTAAGTAGGCAGCAGCGCGACAGGAAACGTTCGCGGAATCAAGGCTAATTACACCGCGCCATTATCGGCATCAACGGCAGCGGCGACGTGGTCTGCGGGCGGGATTTTGGGGACGACGGAGTGACGTGGCCGCAGGGTCCACTTGTCACCGAGAGGGTATGCGCCAACGCGGTGAGAAACAGAGGGAGAGCGGGAAACCCGGGTGGGCTGGTTGTTGGGCTGGTTTCGCTGTTGGGCCAAAAGCCTGGCGCCGGCCTTTTTCCTTTTCTCTATTCTTTTTCCATTTCTGTTTTAATTTTCTGAATCCATTTTAAAACAAATTCAAATGCCATTTGAATTCAAATTTGTTCTGGATTGTTGTAGAGTGTAACACTCATATTTCTGGGTATAAAAACATGTGGTCTCACTGTATTACATTGGTCCTTTTGTTCAAACAAAATAAGCAGTGACACAACACTTGATTTGAACAAATTTTGAAAATGGTTTTAAATCCATATTTTTTTTGTAATCTTTGGTTTGAGCACTAGCAATTAAGCAAAACATTTTGAAAGCAACAAAGTTTGGTTTTGAAACAAATAATCGCCATTTGAGAGTGGTATTTGATAAATGCTTGATCACATAAAATCATAGCTCCCAAGTTCTGTTTTCTTTCCAAAAAGAGTTTGAAGAGTTTGAATTTGATCCCTAAATGATATACATGCATGCATCATATGAAATCTTTGAAAACATGATTTTTGGGATGTTACAAAGCTAACCCCCTTAAGGTGAATCTCGCCCTCGAGATTCGGGTTGGCTAGCAAATAGGTGAGGGTGGTCTTTTCGAAGATCATCTTCTCTTTCCCATGTTGCTTCTTCTTCGGAATGATGGTTCCATTGAACCTTGCAGAATTTGATAGTCTTAGTCCGTGTAACTCTTTCTGTAGTCTCAAGAATCTTGATAGGTTTCTCCTCATAAGTGAGGTCACTCTCCAATTGAACCTCTTCCAAAGGTATAATATCCTTCAAAGAAGTCTCTTCCATTTCCGGATGGCATTTCTTAAGCTGATTCACATGAAACACATTATGAACAGCTGACAAAGACTCTGGCAATTCAATCTCATAAGCTACTTCTCCTTTGCGACTCAGAATCTTGAATGGTCCAACATATCTTGGGGCCAATTTACCTTTGACACCAAACCTCTTCACTCCACGAAGTGGTGACACTCTAAGATAAGCTCTATCACCCACTTCATAGGTGACTTCTCTACGCTTAGGATCTGCGTAGCTCTTTTGTCGGGACTGTCCTATCTTCAACCTGTACTTAACCAGCTTGACTTTCTCTTCAGCCTCTTTGATGAGTTCTGGTCCGAACAAACTTCTTTATCCCACGCCATTCCATAGCAATGGGGTAGTACACTTTCTCCCATAGAGAAACTCAAATGGTGTCATCTCAATACTGGCTTGATAGCTGTTATTGTAAGAAAATTCTGCGTAAGGCAGACTTTCATCCCAACTGGTTCCATAGTCTAGAGCACATGCTCTCAACATATCTTCAAGAATCTGATTAGTCCTTTCTGTCTGTCCATCAGTTTGAGGATGAAATGCAGTGCTGAATTCCAACCTCGTTCCCAATGACTCATGTAGCTGCCTCCAAAAATGAGAGGTGAATTGGGTTCCCCTATCAGACACAATACTCTTGGGTACTCCATGTAGACATACAATTTTGCTCATGTACCCTCAGGCACAATCTCCAATCTGAGATCTCTAAATTGGGCACACAGATCATCTGGCAGTTCTCCCTTAGTAAGGCCATTCACAAAAAACTTACGGCTTAGAGCATCCGCTACAACATTTGCTTTATAGGGGTGGTATTGCAAACTCAAGTCATAGTCCTTGATGATTTCTAGCCATCTTCTTTGTCTCATGTTAATTTCCTTCTGGGTGAAGATATACTTCAAATTCTTGTGATCTGTGAACACTTCACATCGCTTTCCCAAAAGATAATGTCTCCATGTTTTGAGTGCATGGACAACAGAGGCTAACTCTAAATCATGATTAGGGTAGTTTACTTCATGAGTTTTGAGTTGTCTTGACGCATAAGCCACAACTTTTCCTTCTTGCATAAGTACTGCACCTAATCCATGATGAGATGCATCACAATACACTTGGAAATCTTTCTCCAAATCTGGCAAACATAAGACTGGTGCTGTCAATAGTCTCTTCTTCAATTCTTGGAAACTGAGTTCACAACCTTCAGACCAAGAAAATTTCTTGTCTTTCTTTAGCAATTCTGTCATAGGCTTAGCTACCTTGGAGAAATTCTCAATGAACCTTCTGTAGTAACCTGGTAAGCCAAGGAAACTACGAACCTCTTTCACTGACTTGGGAGATTCCCATTCAGTTACAGCTGAAACTTTAGCAGGATCAACTGCTACACCATCTCCTGACACAACGTGTCCAAGAAATCCAACTTCATTTAACCAAAATTCACACTTGCTGAATTTGGCATACAGCTTATGCTCTCTAAGCTTCTCAAGTATCAATCGTAAATGTCCTTCATGCTCTTCCTTGCTCTTGGAGTAGATCAAAATGTCATCGATGAAAACGACCACAAACTTATCAAGAAATTCCATGAACACCTTGTTCATCATATTCATGAAGTATGCTGGTGCATTGGTGAAACCAAATGGCATCACGGTATACTCATACAATCCATACCTTGTGGTGAAAGCTGTCTTAGGTATGTCTTGTTCTCTTATCTTGAGCTGGAAATAACCTGACCGGAGATCAATCTTTGAGAACACACAAGCTCCTTCTTACTGATCAAACAAGTCATTGATTCTAGGCAAAGGGTATTTGTTCTTGATAGTCACCTCATTGAGTGAACGGTAATCTATGCATAACCTTTGACTTCTATCTTTATTTTCCACAAACAAAACTGGTGCTCCCCAAGATGAAGAACTTGGTTGGATAAAACCTTTCTGCAACTGTTCTCCAAGTTGCTTCTTGAGTTCTTTCAACTCATCAACTGACATCTTGTACGGTCTTTTTTCTATTGGTCCAGATCCTGGTAGCAAATCAATAAGAAATTCCACATATCTATCTGGTGGCATTCCCGGCAATTCTTCCGGAAACACATCTGGATATTCACTCACAATTGGCACACTATCTATGCTAACCCCCTTAAGAGAATTAAGCTTACTCCTTTTTGCTTCAAAGTTGGTCTTGAATCTAATCCTTTTGTTTTCTGGAGTTGTGAGTGAGACAGTATGGTTTGCAAAATCTATCACTCCCTTGTGCTTAGTCATCCAGTACATTCCCAAAATAACATCCAATCCTTGGGAATTTAGGATTATCAGGTTAACAGGAAACTTATACTTCCCAAACTCTATGACTAGATCATGACATCCTGAATTCACTATCATTTCTCCGCCAAGAGAACTTACTTTTATAGGACACCCAATATTTTCTACCGGTAGTTCGTTTCTTTCAACAAATGCTCTTGATATGAATGAATGAGATGCACCAGTATCAAAGCGAACAAATGCTGGAACAAAATTGAGTTTGAACTTACCAGCAACAGCATCAGGTTCCTCATAAATTTCCTCCACATTGATGTGATTCACTTGTCCCTTTTGAAAAGGGTTGGGCTTGTTGGGTCCTTCAACTTTCTTTTCTGGGCATTCATTTGCATAATGTCCCATCTTCTTGCACTTGAAACACTCAACCTGACTAAGATCCTTCTTGACAGGCTGGCTCCCACTACCACTTCCACTGTGGTGGCTCTTATATCCACCCTTGTGATTCTTGTACTTGTCATTGTCATTACTACGGTGACTCTTGTTGTCATGATGACGGTTGTGGTTGTGGTGCTTGTTGAATTTCCCATGCTTGTGGGATCCTGAACTCCCACTATCATCATAATGGGAACGCTTGTGAGACGATCCCGAGTTGTTCTTGTCAGAGTGCTTTCTCTTCCTACTTTCAACTTGCTTAATCTTGTTCTCCAAAATAGCAGCCTTGTCACAGAGAGACTGGTATGTGGGAACATAGGCCATAGCTAACTGCAGGTTCAGTTCATCATTCAACCCTTCAAGGAACTTTTCCTTCCTCTTAGCATCAGTGTCAACTTCGTCCGGTGCATATCGCGCCAGATTGTTGAACTCCTCAATGTATTCAGCCACGCTGCGGTGGCGCTGCTTCAAGTTATGGAACTCTTTCTTCTTCAAACTCATCACTCCGTATGAGATGTGAGCAGTACGGAAACCATCTTCAAAGATAGCCCATGTCACATCTGCAATGGGAGTGGTGATCTGGAAGTTATCCCACCAAGTGGCTGCTGGTCCTTCCAACAAGTGAGCTGCAAATCTGACTTTCTCTTCATCAGTACAGCCAACTGTTACCAAGTCCTTGTTCACAGAGCGTAGCCAATCATTGGCCACCATAGGATCAGTAGTTCCTGAGAACTTTGCTGGCCTTAGTCTCAAGAACCTGGTAAGCATGTCAAACCCGGTGGGTTGTTCTGATTGTTGTTGTTATTGTTGTTATTGTTGTTGTTGTTGTTCTGATTCTGGATGAACGTAGTCATCATTTGCATCAGCTGAGTCTGAGCTGTCATCATTTGCTGCATCTCAGGGGTGATGTTGTTGTTGTTGGGGTTGGGATTGGCACGTCGGGGAGGCATCTGTGGTTTGTCCAATAGAGATAAGAATGAGATACCCATAGATGCTAACATGCACAATACATCACATAAACAATCACCAAACATGCATCATAATAATAATAGTTCAACAACATAAACGACAAGTTTGCAAAGTAAACACACCAATAGCAAGCCATCCACATGTTTGATGGTCATTGCGACTCAATAATCAAAGACAAGATAAATAAATGTAAATGAGTAGTCATCACTACTCCTCGGCATCAACCTCCTCCTCAACAAATGTAAGACCTGCATTCTCCATAGTGGTCTTGTATTCCTCGACATTGGTGGTCAAGGTCTCTACCTTGGCTTTTAGAGCCCTCTTCTATGAACGAAGCCTCTCAATCACAGTCTGCTGATGCTCGAGCTCGAAGTCCTTGGCCTCTAGTTCTGCAGTCATGTCTCGAATCCTCTTGTTCCGATCTTGGACTCGCTTCTCTTGACTCTTGAACTTTCTGTCCTGACTCTCAAACTTGGCCTCCATCTCCTTGACTATTTCATCTTGCTCCGCGAAGAGCTTGTCCTCCTCACGAAGCTGCACCTGGAGTTCATCATTGCTGAGCATGACGTTGGTCCTATCAGTGTCTACGTGCCTAAGAAGAACCTCTAAGTCCTGGAGGTATAGACGAATCGGCTCTGCTGTCTCCCTCAAAGTATCCTCGAAGTCAATGGCCTCACCATCCTCATCTCGTCTACCGAAGGTGTGGAAGTGAGTACCTCTAACCTGTCGAGAGTGTCTCCCTAACAGACGTCCAATCAAGTCCTGCATGACTACCTCTAGGCCTCTCTCCTTGTCATCATGCATGAGCTTGAAGATGATAGCCTCCGTGGTAGGCTCAGTCTGGCATCCGGGCTGATTAACCTTGAAGCCCCAAAGGTCTTTCCTCTCAAACTTGGTGAGGGGAAGCACCATGATGGTAGGAAGAGGGATATTGAGCAAACTAGTGAGCTCAATAATACGAGGGCCAAAACGAGTTCCCTTGAACTCTTCAGCCGTGCTGATGGTAACATTAGGCATCTATTTATAAGATAGAAAAAGTTAGAGTCAATACAAAGAATAATTTTACAACAAAAAGCATCACAAGCATAACATTGACAAACACACAAGTCATAGCATACATAAAATCCATTACAAGCATCCAAGGTTCACTTATTTTAAACAACATTTGGAAAATAAAATGATAAGTGTGGTGGTCCAACTAGCGAAGTACGCTTACAATCCCATCTCACTTGCCAAGTTGGCTAACAAGGCATCCCTAGAGGCAATCTGTTTGTCTAGATCACAAGACTCCATTGCTAAGTCTATGATGTCCTTCCTTAAGCTTTGGTTGGTAGCCTCTAACTCTTGGGTATGTTTCTTTTCTTCCTTAAGATCATTCTGAGTGTTAAGCATTCTGCACTTGATTCTATCACCAAGTTCTTTGATGGCCCTCCAAGCTGCATCCCTTGCTGAATCAAAGAATGTGGTGTGCATCATTGTGTTGATGACCATGCAGAATCCTGAGTCCTTGTGGTTGTCTTCCTTGTTTTTATACAAGTGAAGTTGCACCCACCAGTACTCAACTCCTTCATCCATCACAGGAAAACCTTTGTACACAGCTGCACCATGTATTCCCATGGCAACCATGAGGTCCTTGAGAGCCTTGGGGAACTCTGTCTCACATTCCAAAGTCATAGTCATGAGTGGTCCCTTCTTCATGGCTTCGTAGATGGAGTTCATCTACAAATAGAGATGAGAGAGAAGATTAGAAAAGTTTACGAGAAGAAAAGACAAGTGTCGAAGTTGTTGAAATTTTTTCCTTAGTGGTTTCCAATCCTAGGGTCATAATCCTACAGGCAACACAGTGCTCTGATACCATCTGTAAGATCCCTCCTTTGTAAAGGAAAGGATCCCTGTGATTGCAATGCTAGTCCATGGATCAATGCTAGCATCCACAGTTTAAGATGAAGTACACAGAAACAAAGGTCATTATTACAAATCATTCCAGAGACAAACATAGTCTTTTACAACTCCATGGCCACAGGCCTAATACAAGAGTTCAAATATATAATAAGATAAATAAGTCTTCATCTTCATGTGCCACAGGAAAGCATGTTGAGTGTAGACTCATGACTCCTAATCATCATCAGAATACCCTGCAACATCACAAGTTACAGCCACAGTGGGTCAACACATTGGAATAGTATTGGCAAGTGATACCTTAGTAGAATATTGGTGGACTAATTACTATATGCATTTTGGCTAAGTGTAGCTTAGGCTTGCTTTGCTCAAAATAGGTTTTTACTAATCAGTTGAAATCCCTAAGTTTTTCTTTGTCAAAAACTTTCCCAAGGAACCACCACTAGACATTGGGGTCCTTCTCCCTTGTTCAACCACAAGTTTTTACTTAGAAATTGGGATGAGGAGATTCTTGATAGCTTCCATGTCTTGATGCTCAAGTTGTCCAATACCAGGGACATGGCTAAGTACTTAGATTCTTCCATCTGCAGAGGTTGTGCACTTTCCCCACAAGACTTGATTTCCACTAAGACATGACCTTTCAGAAGCCTTCCCTTAGACCAAATGGACGCGTTCCAACCTATCATCCCACTACCACAAACTGTCCAAATGGCTAAGTTATTGCAACCTATGTGATCCAGGCAGAGCCCATATTGCCAAGTGGCTGCACTAGAAGGTTCTTAACATTTGGCCTATCAAATCCCTTTGTTCCTGGGTGGCTTTCCACAAGTGAGATACACAAGGTAAACCATATAAATGGGCCTTGTGTAACCACTCAACATAACCCATTCCTTCCATTCCACCCAGGTGTTTCATTCACTTAGTTGTTTTATTAAACAAAAACATAGTCCAAAGACTTAGAAATATTTATTCATAGCATGAATATAACCACCCTTGGTTGCTACTAGCTAGGCTAAGCATGGCATTGATAAAACTTAGAAATATTTCTAGCAATTCTACAACTACTAGGATTTCCCAAGCATAGCATATAGATCAAAAATATCCATGCAAGACTAGCAAAATATTTCTAATGCATAGTTGAAAAACATAGGAATGAAATCATGAAGCACCACTTGCCTTGGTAGTTTGGAGAGTAGCTACAATCCTCACAATCACAATCACTATTTGCACCAAAATCTACACATAAAATGATAGCACCAAATCACATACAAAATAAATACAAGCAAAAATATATGGATGCAAGCAAAATTATATGTGATGATTTTCTATACTCACAAGACAAGTGCACAGTACTGATTCATAAACAAGTTAAAAACTTGCCAAACAAACTTTGTTTGAACATTAAATCATTTCTCAAATAATTATTATATCCAAATTATGCCTACACATGTTTCTGCAAAAACACCCATTTTAACAGAAGAAAAACATTAAACACATTGCATAAATGTAAAGGGCTTTCTCTCCTGATTCCATTGATATAAAATTTGTCAAATTTGGACATGGGAATCAAAAGTTATGAATTAAACAAGTTTAAACTTTTAATAGATCAAATTTCTGATTTTAAATCTAACTCACTGACACGCGGCGGCATCTGATTGGCTGGTACCGCTTCGCGCTGGATCGCGTCTGTGAATCGTCAGATCTAACTAAAATGCGCGGCTCAGATATAAACTTACCCCTTCGTTAAGTGATCTATCCTATGCGTCAGATCTAGATCCTACGGTGTTCGATCAAGCTACCAAAGACTGGCGGCGTGCGGCGACGGTGAGCGGCGGCGCGCTCTGTCTACGGCGGCACGGTGGCTACAGAGGGGGTTGGGGTCGTCGGAGATGCTTACCAGACTCGCGGCAATGTGCTGAAGCTCAACGTGGCAGTGGCTTGACAAGGGGCGCGCGGACACGGCGGGGATTCCTCGTCGGAGTAGAGGCAGACGTCGGGCAAACCTTGGCGTTGTCGGAGGTGAGGTTCTGGTGCGCGCTAAGACGAACCAGTGAGGTTGTTAGATGCGCACAAGCCAGGCGGACATGTATGTATCGAAAAGGAGAGAAGGGGTGGTCGGGAACTACCAGGGGGTCGCTGGAGTTGCGCCGAGCTTCGGTTGCTTCCAGTGGGGGACGGTGATGACGTTCTAGGATGATACAGAGAGAAAGAAATGCATGAGAATATGCGCAAGGACATGTAGAACATGCTCGCATGAAGCAGAGACAAAGGGGTGGACGATGCTCACCGGAATTGGTCGCCGGAGGTCGTCGGTGCTGCGGCGGTGTGGGCACGATTACGGGCAGCCTGGTGGCGTGGAGTATGTGCTGAGTAAGGGGAAATGAGCGGCGAGGGGAGGGGTTTAAGTAGGCAGCAGCGCGACAGGAAACGTTCGCGGAATCAAGGCTAATTACGCCGCGCCATTATCGGCATCAACGGCAGCGGCGACGTGGTCTGCGGGCGGGATTTTGGGGACGATGGAGTGACGTGGCCTCAGGGTCCACTTGTCACCGAGAGGGTATGCGCGAACACGGTGAGAAACATGGGGAGAGGGGGAAACCCGGGTGGGCTGGTTGTTGGGCTGGTTTCGCTGTTGGGCCAAAAGCCTGGCACCGGCCTTTTTCCTTTTCTCTATTCTTTTTCCATTTCTGTTTTAATTTTCTGAATCCATTTTCAAACAAATTCAAATGCCATTTGAATTCAAATTTGTTCTAGATTTTTGTAGAGTGTAACACTCATATTTCTGGGTATAAAAACATGTGGTCTCACTGTATTACATTGGTCCTTTTGTTCAAACAAAATAAGCAGTGACACAACACTTGATTTGAAAAAATTTTGAAAATGGTTTTAAATCCATATTTATTTTGTAATCTTTGGTTTGAGCACTAGTAATCAAGCAAAACATTTTGAGAGCAATAAGGTTTGGTTTTGAAACAAATAATCTCCATTTGAGAGTGGTGTTTGATAAACGCTTGATCACATAAAATCATAGCTCCCAAGTTCTGTTTTCTTTCCAAAAAGAGTTTGAAGAGTTTGAATTTGATCCCTAAATGATATGCATGCATGCATGATATGAAATCTTTGAAAACATGATTTTTGGGATGTTACAGGGCCACCCGGGTTATCAGGATAGGTGACATGCTATGAGGATACCCATATAGCATATCCCCAACATGCCGACCCCAAAGCAGGACCCATCAAGCAGTCGTTGCGGACCTTCAATGAAGAGCGCCGCCGAGCAATCGCCGAGGAGGTGTGTAACATCCCAGCATATAGGACCTAACGAAGGGTAGATTTAGGAATATGAATTGTTGCATGCATTCATTTATAAAAATGTGGGTAAAATTTTCGCCAAATAAAACCTTGAGTGATCAATGTTTCTTTCTTACTTTGAGATTAGGATTAGTCTTAAAGGAGGATTGCTATAAACTTTGATATGATCTTAAAGGAATTATGTGTGTTTTAAAAATGAATTTGAATTTGAAACTTGAGTGTTTGAATAATAATTTCAATAATTTAGATATAAGATTTGAATCTTAAATTAATTAAGAGATAAGTATTATAACTTAAACCTTATCCAAAAACAATATTGAATATGAAATTTATTTCATTAGCACATAAACAAGTTGCAAAGAATGTAACTACTGAAGTCATTTCCAAATACACAATTTACAAAGGAATAAAGAATAAGAATATTCTTTATTAACTCATCATTGAGAAATGTTATAAAAAGGGGCAAGTTTCACCAATATGAAAGATTTCATCTTCCATAAATTCAAAGCTAGAATGCAAATGACAGCCAAGAGGGATCAATTCACTAGCCAGGTGAAAGTAAGCTAGTAATAGTAAGTTCAAACTTTCTGAACCTATCGACAAGTATATAGCAGGCACACAAGCTGGACACACAGAAGCATGCAGATGGTGTGCTGTCGACTTCACAAGCACAGCCAAATATCACAAAACCACAGCACAGCCGTGGAGGAGCACATCAGTGCATCTATCCACTACACAACACACCAGCACAACCAGGGTAAACAACAGATAACCTGTCACATCCCAAAATTTTCCAAATTTTGAAATGTGAAAAATTAAATAAACAAAATAAAACTTTGTTGAAATTTAGGGTGAGAAGAAACTTTTTGATTCCAATTGGGAAACATCCAAAACCTATTTTGATAAAATAAAATCCTAAAGGGATTTAAAAAAATAAAATAATAAATAAACAATAAAGTTAAAATATTTGGAATCACTATTTTTGGATCTTTTAATAAAAAGATTTGGTTTCCAAAAGAAAAGGTAGAATTATAAATAAGGATTATTTTATAGAGCCAAATTAAATCTTGGCCAAGCTTTTGAAATAAAATATTCCTATTTGATAGAAAGAGTAAAGGTTTATTTAAATAAAATAATGAGGATTTATTAATACCCAATTTTATTAAAGTAAAGGCTTTTCCATATTAAATTAACACTAAAACTTGTTAATTTGTTTTTAAATAAGTTTTCCAAGTGTTTTATTTATTCAAATAAAACCTACTGAAAAGATTTTGGTATTATTTATATTTCAAATGGAGTTTTTAATAAATCAAATCCTATTTGAATTAATAACTAAGGACTATTTTATTTAATTATTAAATAGATCCTAAAAGAATAAAAGTATTATTTTATTTTGGACTTTGGTTTGTGTTGTTAAACAGAACTAAAAATTATACAAAGTTTGGCAAAGGATTTGAATTTATTTGAGTGTTTGAATTGTTTGAATAAAATCAAAACAGAAAATCAATTGGAAAAGTAAAAAGATTCAGTCAGCCCAACTAAGCAGGCCCAGCTCCAGCCCAACTAAACCCCCACGCGCGAAACGTTTTTCACCCACAACCGCACCCGCAGAGCGACAGACAGGCAGGCCCCACTCCTATTTCCTCCACCTCGCTGACAGCACGGCCCCACACTCCTGTTCATCGTCTCCACCACGACCTCGTTGCCCTGCCGTTGCCGCCGAGGTACTGCCGGCATCAATACGCATAAATGGCCGAATAATTCTCGCTGTGATCACGCGTACTTACTCGCCACTGTCCCCTCTCTCTTTCCCCCCAAACAGCTCCTCCCCTCTGCCCCAGGGCTGCCCCAATTGAGAGCTCGAAACCTTCTGTCTCCGACAGCTTCCCCGACAAATTCCGGCGCCGTCCAGCCTCGCCTCGACCCCCACTGCACACTAGCCTGTTCTCCACCTCCAGGCGCACTTGCCAGTGCCTCCCGTTCGCCCGCGCTTGCCCCAGAGCGTCGGCAAGGACAAGCTCAACGCGCCGCCGCTTCTGTCCCTTCTCCGGCAACCCCCCTGGTAAGCTAAGACCGCCCCAGCACTTCTCAGTGATACTCCCTTACTCGCGACCCCCGTGCGCATCTAACCGTGCCTCTCCTTTGCCTTAGCGCGGTCCCAAACGACGCCAGCGACGACAACCCGAGAGCACCGCCGCCCGCAGCAACTCCGATGAGCGATTACTCCCGTTCCCGTGCGCCCCTTGCCTCCTCGAGACCACCTTGAGCTTCACCTCGATCACACGAACTCAGTGAGCCACTTCCCTGTCTTCTTTGCTTCCTAGAACCACCGCGACGCCACCGCCAGAGCGTGCTCCGCCGCTCGCCGCCGTGCAGCGCCGCCAATCTTTGGCCCAGTGTCTGTGACAGTTAGATGTAAATCTTACGGCTAAGATTAGAACTTAAACGAAGAGGTATGAGTGCATCAGAGCCGAGCGATCTAACTTAAATCCTACGGTTCGCAGAGGCCGATGCGCACGAAACGGTACCGGCCAGTAGAAACACGCCGCGTGGCACTGCTTTGATTTAAAACAGAATTCTGAATCTGATTTGTATGCAAACTTGTAAAATTCATAACTTTAAATCTACACGTCCAAATTTTGCAAATTTTATATCAATGGAATCAGAAGAACATGTAATTTGCAACCATGCACTTTGTTTAATGTTTTGCTTCTGGAAAATTGGTTGAAATTGCAGAAACTTGTGTAGGCTTATTTTGAATATAAAAATTGTTCTAAATAAAATTTTAATGTGAAATCTTTGCTAAATGGTTTGTTGTGAACTTACTGACCCTAGGAACCAACTCATGGATTTAAAAAAATGAATTTTGTGAAGTTTAGGAATAAATACTTGAATTAGCTCATTTCTAATCAAATAAAAATATTGATTTTGATATGGAAATGATTTTTGAGTAAAACCTTTGGGAAATAATTTGATTCAAACTTTCTGACCCTAAAACACCAAGTTTTGTGAATTAACAACTTATTTGATGAACAATATAAAATTATTACTTTTCTAAAAGCATTTTTCAACCACATAAAATAATGAAATGACTTAAAAATGGTTTATAGATAAAACCTTTTGCAAATGGTTTTACCACTTTAGTAAATGACCACTCTGAACCTTATAATGTTTAGAGCTTAGTAGAAAACACCTTTGCAAATAAAACTATCTTTTGCATGCTTGCATGCATGACCTTGTTTGTGTTATTTTATGTGTGACATATTGTTTGAATGTTGTGTTGAATATGTGTTTGCTTGATTGAATTGTAGGGAAGTTAGAAGAGTGTGATATTTGCAAGATCAAGAAGTGAACCAACATTATCTACCAAAAAGGAAAGTGACACTATCATCCAAGTCCTACTATTTTCATTACACTTAGTGGATTTTTGAAACATGCATGATAAGGTTTACTATATTTTTATGATATGCTAAATCCTAATAGGATACCCTTATATATTCCTTAGTGGAAACATTATAGTTGTAGTATGCTTAGCCCAGCTATATATTTGGGAAGGGATACATGTTATGATTATATGAGGTATTGAAAAGACTTATGTTTTATATAATAAAACAAGTACTCAATGAACCACCTGGGTGGACAAGGATACTCAAGGTTGGACAAGGTGGCAACAAAAGGAACCATGTTTATATGGCTATCTCTTTTGTTGTGCACTAGAAGGAAACCACCCGGGACTTAGAGATTGAACATGTTTATCGTACAGTGGCTTCCATGTACAGCCACATGCTAAATGGGCTCTAGCTTAGTCAACTACATAGTGGAAGACCCATGCATTGGCATCTTCAGGTTAACTAGATTTGTGCTAGGGAACTTGGAACCCTACATTGGTGCCTGGATGACAAGCTAGCATTGTGTATTGGGAGGACTCCTATGGAAAGACTTTGTCACATTCTCAATTTGCCAGTACTCCATCTTGGTGAGTACTTATCCAGCGGCCACTGGTGGCATCAAGATGAGATTGTGTCATGTGGGTAAAGTGTACAACTTATGCAGAAGATCAAAATTCTAAGTACTTAGTCGTGTCCCCGGTTACGGAAAACTCTGAGCAACTAAGGCCTGAAGCTATGGAAGATCTCGACATTCAAATTTCTCAAAGTTAAAAACAAAACTTGAGGGTGACAACAAGGGATTAGAAGCACTTGCAGTTTTGCAAGAAGTTCAAAAGATTTGACAAAGATCAAAAAACTATTTTGAAAAGATAGGACAAAACTATATTGCTTTCTGCAAAGAGCTTAAACCCCACTTAGCCAAATATGCATGTAATGATAGGATCCACATATTTCTACATAGTAGTGAAACTTGCCAATACAATTCAAATGTATTGACCCTTGTGGCTGCAACTTATTATGTTGTAGGTTTGTTTGATGTTAGTGAAGTTTATTGATTAGGATTACAAGTCTACAACCAACATGATTGCCTGTGGCACTTTGAAGATGAAGGACCCCATGCTTATAGTATTCTGCTGCAATGTAATGTAATAGCCAAATGAGCTATGTAAGATGTAATGATTTATTTTATTCCTGGTTATAAAGTTGTATTATGACCTTTGTTTCTTGATATTACATCTTAACTGTGGATGCTAGCTATTCATCCAGGGACTAGCATTGTAAACACAGGGATCTCTACCTTGTTAAAGGTTGGGAACCTTACAGATGGTATCAGAGCATTGTGTTGCCTGTAGGATTTGTAAACCTAGGATTGGACAAAACCCCTTAGAAAAATAGGAGTTGTATTTGTTCCAAAACTTATTTACAAACAATCTTGTAAACTCTTTCCTCAAACCATTTTGGTTTTGATTCTACATCTCTTCCTTTTCAACTTGATGGATAAAGCCTACCCCATGGCCAAAGACTTCACCATGAGCTAAGAATATCTTCAACTCTAATGACTTCAACATCTTCAACGCTAATGACTTCAACATCTTCAACATTTTCACCAAGGACTTCAACCTTAGATATCACTAAGGACTACAAGTGAAAACCAAGATACACTAGATTGCCTACCAAAAGACATTGATATCAAGTTAGAGTATGGATCATATTGACCTATGAGGCATGATTATACTAAGTTATTATTTTCAAGAAAACTTGTTGTTTCCTTCAACTCATGAGTTAAGCTCATAAGTTGTTAAGTGGATAGTTTCTTGTTGATTGTTTGATTGTTGAGTGTTTGATTGAACTTGGTTGGTTTTTTGAGTTGTGTGTTAGAACTTCTTAAATCCTATCCATCATACTTATCCCTATCAAACCAACAGATGCCTCCTCGTCGTGCCAACCCCAACCAAAACAACAACATCACCCCTAAGATGCAGCAGATGATGGCAGCTCAGACAGAGTTGATGCAATAGATGACCACATATATACAGAATCAGAACAACAACAACAACAACAACAACAACAACAACAACAACAACAACAACAACAACAACAACAACAACAACAACAACAACAACAACAACAACCACAATCAGAATAACCCTCCAGCACTTGACATGCTCACCAAGTTTCTGAAACTTAGGCCTGCAAGGTTCTCTGGAACAACTGATCCAATGGAAGCTGATGATTGGTTACATTCAGTGAACAAAGACTTAGTGACTGTTGGCTGCACCGATGAAGAAAAAGTTAGGTTTGCAGCATTTCTGCTTGAAGGACCAGCAGCAACATGGTGGGACAACTTTCAGATCACCACTCCCCTTGAAGATGTAACTTGGGCTATTTTTTAGGATGGATTCCGAACAACTCACATTTCACCTGGAGTGATGTACTTGAAGAAAAAGGAGTTTCACAATCTGAAGCAACGTCACCTCAGTGTGGCTGAGTATATTGAAGAATTCAACAATCTGGCACGCTATGCACCGGATGAAGTTGACACAGATGCTAAGAGAAAAGAAAAATTTCTTGAAGGACTTAATGATGAGTTGAACCTGCAGCTAGCTGTTGCCTATGTCCCAACTTATCAATCACTCTATGACAAAGCCACTATATTGGAAAACAAGATGAATCAAGTTGAGAACAGGAAGAGGAAGCATAAACTCAAGAATCACTCAGGATCATCAAAGAAGAAGCATACATGCAAAAAGAGCAATGAAGATTCTGAACCACATCAGTATCACCACTACAACAATGGAAATGAGAATAATGGAAATGATAATGACAATGGAGATGACCTTGATCAGAACCAACATGACACTTTCAAGAAAGACATTAGCCAGTTGTAGTGCTATAACTGCAAGGAACTTGGACACTATGCATCAGACTGTCCTGAGAAGAAAATGAATAAGGATGCTAGAAGAGCCAATGGAAATGACTCCAATGTTACCCAGAAAGGACATGTGAACCACATTGACATGGATGGAAACTTTGAAGAGACAGAAGAAGTGGATGTCAGAAACTAGTTAACTTAGAAGAGTCAAATAAGGATTCCTTGTCTGGATATTGAGTGTTGAACCTATAGTCAAGTGAACCATCAATGTAACCCTATGAGACTTTATTTTTAAGGGTGGTAGTACCCTAGTTGCCTTGAAGCCAACTTGTAACCTCTAGCCTTCCCAAATCTCGGGACGAGATTTATTTTAAGGGTGGTAGCCTGTCACATCCCAAAATTTTCCAAATTTTGAAATGTGAAAAATTAAATAAACAAAATAAAACTTTTTTGAAATTTAGGGTGAGAAGAAACTTTTTGATTCCAATTGGGAAACATCCAAAACCTATTTTGATCAAATAAAATCCTAAAGGGATTTAAAAAAAATAAATAAATAAACAATAAAGTTAAAATATTTGGAATCACTATTTTTGGATCTTTTAATAAAAAGATTTGGTTTCCAAAAGAAAAGGTAGAATTATAAATAAGGATTATTTTATAGAGCCAAATTAAATCTTGGCCAAGCTTTTGAAATAAAATAATGAGGATTTATTAATACCCAATTTTATTAAAGTAAAGGCTTTTCCATATTAAATAAACACTAAAACTTGTTAATTTGTTTTTAAATAAGTTTTCCAAGTGTTTTATTTATTCAAATAAAACCTACTGAAAAGATTTTGGTATTATTTAGATTTCAAATGGAGTTTTTAATAAATCAAATCCTATTTGAATTAATAACTAAGGACTATTTTATTTAATTATTAAATAGATCCTAAAAGAATAAAAGTATTATTTTATTTTGGACTTTGGTTTGTGTTGTTAAACAGAACTAAAAATTATACAAAGTTTGGCAAAGGATTTGAATTCATTTGAGTGTTTGAATTGTTTGAATAAAATCAAAACAGAAAATCAATTGGAAAAGGAAAAAGATTCAGTACAAAAAAATGAAACGGACAGCAGCCCAACTAAGCAGGCCCAGCTCCAGCCCAACTAAACCCCCACGCGCGAAACGTTTTTCACCCACAACCGCACCCGCAGAGCGACAGACAGGCAGGCCCCACTCCTATTTCCTCCACCTCGCTGACAGCACGGCCCCACACTCCTGTTCATCGTCTCCACCATGACCTCGTCGCCCTTCCGTTGCCGCCGAGTTACTGTCGGCATCAATACGCGTAAATGGCCGAATAATTCTTGCTGTGATCACGCGTACTTACTCGCCACTGTCCCCTCTCTCTTTCCCCCAAACAGCTCCTCCCCTCTGCCCCAGGGCTGCCCCAATTGAGAGCTCAAAACCTTCTGTCTCCGACAGCTTCCCCGACCAATTCTGGCGCCGTCCAGCCTCGCCTCGACCCCCACTGCACACTAGCCTGTTCTCCATCTCCAGGCGCACCTGCCAGTGCCTCCCGTTCGCCCGCGCTTGCCCAGAGCGTCGACAAGGACAAGCTCAACATGCCGCCGCGTCTGTCCCTTCTCCGGCGACCCCCCTGGTAAGCTCAGACCGCCCCAGCACTTCTCAGTGATACTCCCTTACTCGCGACCCTCGTGCGCATCTAACCGTGCCTCTCCTTTGCCTTAGTGCGGTCCCAAACGACGCCAGCGACGACAACCCGAGAGCACCGCCGCCCGCAGCAACTCCGACGAGCGATTACTCCCGTTCCCGTGCGCCCCTTGCCTCCTCGAGACCACCTTGAGCTTCACCTCGATCACACGAACTCGGTGAGCCACTTCCCTGTCTTCTTTGCTTCCTGGAACCACCACGACGCCACCGCCAGAGCGTGCTCCGCCGCTCGCCGCCGCGCAGCGCCGCCAATCTTTGGCCCAGTGTCTGTGACCGTTAGATGTAAATCTTGCGGCTAAGATTAGAACTTAAACGAAGAGGTATGAGCGCATCAGAGCCGAGCGATCTAACTTAAATCCTATGGTTTGCAAAGGCCGATCCGCACGAAAAGGTACCGGCCAGTAGAAACACGCCGCGTGGCACTGGTTTGATTTAAAACAGAATTTTGAATCTGATTTGTATGCAAACTTGTAAAATTCATAACTTTAAATCTACACGTCCAAATTTTGCAAATTTTATATCAATGGAATCATAAGAACATGTAATTTGCAACCATGCACTTTGTTTAATGTTTTGCTTCTGGAAAATTGTTTGAAATTGCAGAAACTTGTGTAGGCTTATTTTGAATATAAAAATTGTTCTAGATAAAATTTTAATGTGAAATATTTGCTAAATAGTATGTTGTGAACTTACTGACCCTAGGAACCAACTCATGGATTTAAAAAAATGAATTTTGTGAAGTTTAGGAATAAATACTTGAATTAGCTCATTTCTAGTCAAATAAAAATATTGATTTTGATATGGAAATGATTTTTGAGTAAAACCTTTGGGAAATAATTTTATTCAAACCTTCTGACCCTAAAACACCAAGTTTTGTGAATTAACAACTTATTTGATGAACAATATAAAATTATTACTTTGCTAAAAGCATTTTTCTACCACATAAAATAATGAAATGACTTAAACATGGTTTATAGATAAAACCTTTTGCAAATGGTTTTACCACTTTAGTAAATGACCACTTTGAACCTTATAATATTTAGAGCTTAGTATAAACCACCTTTGCAAATAAAACTATCTTTTGCATGCTTGCATGCATGACCTTGTTTGTGTTATTTTATGTGTGACATATTGTTTGAATGTTGTGTTGAATATGTGTTTGCTTGATTGAATTGTAGTGAAGTTAGAAGAGTGTGATATTTGCAAGATCAAGAAGTGAACCAACATTATCTACCAAAAAGGCAAGTGACACTATCATCCAAGTCCTACTATTTTCATTACACTTAGTGGATTTTTGAAACATGCATGATAAGGTTTACTATATTTTTATTATATGCTAAATCCTAATAGGATACCCTTATATATTCCTTAGTGGAAACATTATAGTTGTAGTATGCTTAGCCCAGCTATATATTTGGGAAGGGATACATGTTATGATTATATGAGGTATTGAAAAGACTTATGTTTTATATAATAAAACAAGTACTCAATGAACCACCTGGGTGGACAAGGATACTCAAGGTTGGACAAGGTGGCAACAAAAGGAACCATGTTTATATGGCTATCTCTTTTGTTGTGCACTAGAAGGAAACCACCCAGGGACTTAGATATTGAACATGTTTCTCGTACAGTGGCTTCCATGTACAGCCACATGCTAAATGGGCTCTAGCTTAGTCAACTACATAGTGGAAGACCCATGCATTGGCATCTTCAGGTTAACTAGATTTGTGCTAGGGAACTTGGAACCCTACATTGGTGCCTGGATGACAAGCTAGCATTGTGTATTGGGAGGACTCCTATGGAAAGACTTTGTCACATTCTCAATCTGCCAGTACTCCATATTGGTGAGTACTTATCCAGCGGCCACTGGTGGCATCAAGATGAGATTGTGTCATGTGGGTAAAGTGTACAACTTCTGCAGAAGATCAAAATTCAAGTACTTAGTCGTGTCCCCGGTTACGGACAACTCTGAGCAACTAAGGCCTGAAGCTATGGAAGATCTCGACCTTCAAATTTCTCAAAGTTAAAAACAAAACTTGAGGGTGACAACAAGGGATTAGAAGCACTTGGAGTTTTCCAAGAAGTTCAAAAGATTTGACAAAGATCAAAAAACTATTTTGAAAAGATAGGACAAAACTATATTGCTTTCTGCAAAGAGCTTAAACCCCACTTAGCCAAATATGCATGTAATGATAGGATCCACATATTTCTACATAGTAGTGAAACTTGCCAATACAATTCAAATGTATTGACCCTTGTGGCTGCAACTTATTATGTTGCAGGTTTGTTTGATGTTAGTGAAGTTTATTGATTAGGATTACAAGTCTACAACCAACATGATTGCCTGTGGCACTTTGAAGATGAAGGACCCCATGCTTATAGTATTCTGCTGCAATGTAATGTAATAGCCAAATGAGCTATGTAAGATGTAATGATTTATTTTATTCCTGGTTATAAAGTTGTATTATGACCTTTGTTTCTTGATATTACATCTTAACTGTGGATGCTAGCTATTGATCCAGGGACTAGCATTGTAAACACAGGGATCTCTACCTTGTTAAAGGTTGGGAACCTTACAGATGGTATCAGAGCATTGTGTTGCCTGTAGGATTTGTAAACCTAGGGTTGGACAAAACCCCTTAGAAAAATAGGAGTTGTATTTGTTCCAAAACTTATTTACAAACAATCGTGTAAACTCTTTCCTCATACCATTTTGGTTTTGATTCTACATCTCTTCCTTTTCAACTTGATGGATAAAGCCTACCCCATGGCCAAAGACTTCACCATGAGCTAAGAATATCTTCAACTCTAATGACTTCAACATCTTCAACGCTAATGACTTCAACATCTTCAACATTTTCACCAAGGACTTCAACCTTAGATATCACTAAGGACTACAAGTGAAAACCAAGATACACTAGATTGCCTACCAAAAGACATTGATATCAAGTTAGAGTATGGATCATATTGACCTATGAGGCATGATTATACTAAGTTATTATTTTCAAGAAAACTTGTTGTTTCCTTCAACTCATGAGTTAAGCTCATAAGTTGTTAAGTGGATAGTTGCTTGTTGATTGTTTGATTGTTGAGTGTTTGATTGAACTTGGTTGGTTTTTTGAGTTGTGTGTTAGAACTTCTTAAAACCTATCCATCATACTTATCCCTATCAAACCAACAGATGCCTCCTCGTCGTGCCAACCCCAACCAAAACAACAACATCACCCCTGAGATGCAGCAGATGATGGTAGCTTAGACACAGTTGATGCAACAGATGACCACATATATACAGAATCAGAACAACAACAACAACAACAACAACAACAACAACAACAACAACAACAACAACAACAACAATCAGAATAACCCTCCAGCACTTGACATGCTCACCAAGTTTCTGAAACTTAGGCCTGCAAGGTTCTCTGGAACAACTGATCCAATGGAAGCTGATGATTGGTTACGTTCAGTGAACAAAGACTTAGTGACTGTTGGCTGCACCGATGAAGAAAAAGTTAGGTTTGCAGCATTTCTGCTTGAAGGACCAGCAGCAACATGGTGGGACAACTTTCAGATCACCACTCCCCTTGAAGATGTAACTTGGGCTATTTTTTAGGATGGATTCCGAACAACTCACATTTCACCTGGAGTGATGTACTTGAAGAAAAAGGAGTTTCACAATCTGAAGCAATGTCACCTCAGTGTGGCTGAGTATATTGAAGAATTCAACAATCTGGCACGCTATGCACCGGATGAAGTTGACACAGATGCTAAGAGAAAAGAAAAATTTCTTGAAGGACTTAATGATGAGTTGAACCTCCAGCTAGCTGTTGCCTATGTCCCAACTTATCAATCACTCTGTGACAAAGCCACTATATTGGAAAACAAGATGAATCAAGTTGAGAACAGGAAGAGGAAGCATAAACTCAAGAATCACTCAGGATCATCAAAGAAGAAGCATACATGCAAAAAGAGCAATGAAGATTCTGAACCACATCAGTATCACCACTACAACAATGGAAATGAGAATAATGGAAATGATAATGACAACGGAGATGACCTTGATCAGAACCAACATGACACTTTCAAGAAAGACATTAGCCAGTTGTAGTGCTATAACTGCAAGGAACTTGGACACTATGCATCAGACTGTCCTGAGAAGAAAAAGAATAAGGATGCTAGAAGAGCCAATGGAAATGACTCCAATGTGACCCAGAAAGGACATGTGAACCACATTGACATGGATGGAAACTTTGAAGAGACAGAAGAAGTGGATGTTAGAAACTAGTTAACGTAGAAGAGTCAAATAAGGATTCCTTGTCTGGATATTGAGTGTTGAACCTATAGTCAAGTGAACCATCAATGTAACCCTATGAGACTTTATTTTTAAGGGTGGTAGTACCCTAGTTGCCTTGAAGCCAACTTGTAACCTCTAGCCTTCCCAAATCTCGGGACGAGATTTATTTTAAGGGTGGTAGCCTGTCACATCCCAAAATTTTCCAAATTTTGAAATGTGAAAAATTAAATAAACAAAATAAAACTTTGTTAAAATTTAGGGTCAGAAGAAACTTTTTGATTCCAATTGGGAAACATCCAAAACCTATTTTGATCAAATAAAATCCTAAAGGGATTTTAAAAATAAAATAATAAATAAACAATAAAGTTAAAATATTTGGAATCACTATTTTTGGATCTTTTAATAAAAAGATTTGGTTTCCAAAAGAAAAGGTAGAATTATAAATAAGTATTATTTTATAGAGCCAAATTAAATCTTGGCCAAGCTTTTGAAATAAAATATTCCTATTTGATAGAAAGAGTAAAGGTTTATTTAAATAAAATAATAAGGATTTATTAATACCCAATTTTATTAAAGTAAAGGTTTTTCCATATTAAATAAACTCTAAAACTTGTTAATTTTTTTTTAAATAAGTTTTCCAAGTGTTTTATTTATTCAAATAAAACCTACTGAAAAGATTTTGGTATTATTTAGATTTCAAATGGAGTTTTTAATAAATCAAATCCTATTTGAATTAATAACTAAGGACTATTTTATTTAATTATTAAATAGATCCTAAAAGAATAGAAGTATTATTTTATTTTGGACTTTGGTTTGTGTTGTTAAACAGAACTAAAAATTATACAAAGTTTGGCAAAGGATTTGAATTCATTTGAGTGTTTGAATTGTTTGAATAAAATCAAAACAGAAAATCAAATGGAAAAGGAAAAAGATTCAGTACAAAAAAAATGAAACAGACAGCAGCCCAACTAAGCAGGCCCAGCAGCCCAGCTCCAGCCCAACTAAACCCCCACGCGCAAAACGTTTTTCACCCACAACCGCACCCGCAGAGCGACAGACAGGCAGGCCCCAATCCTATTTCCTCCACCTCGCTGACAGCACGGCCCCACACTCCTGTTCATCGTCTCCACCACGACCTCGTCGCCCTGCCGTTGCCGCCGAGTTACTGCCGGCATCAATACGCGTAAATGGCCTAATAATTCTTGCTGTGATCACGCGTACTTACTCGCCACTGTCCCCTCTCTCTTTCCCCCCAAACAGCTCCTCCCCTCTGCCCCAGGGCTGCCCCAATTGAGAGCTCGAAACCTTCTGTCTCCGACAGCTTCCCCGACCAATTCCAGCGCCGTCCAGCCTCGCCTCGACCCCCACTGCACACTAGCCTGTTCTCCACCTCTAGGCGCACCTGCCAGTTCCTCCCGTTCGCCCGCGCTTGCCCCAGAGCGTCGGCAAGGACAAGCTCAACGCGCCGCCGCGTTTGTCCCTTCTCCGGCGACCCCCCCTTGTAAGCTCAGACCGCCCCAGCACTTCTCAGTGATACTCCCTTACTCGCGACCCTCATGCGCATCTAACCGTGCCTCTCATTTGCCTTAGCGCGGTCCCAAACGACGCCAGCGACGACAACCCGAGAGCACCGCCACCCGCAGCAACTCCGACGAGCGATTACTCCCGTTCCCGTGCGCCCTTGCCTCCTCGAGACCACCTTGAGCTTCACCTCGATCAGAAGAACTCGGTGAGCCACTTCCCTGTCTTATTTGCTTCCTGGAACCACCGCGACGCCACCGCCAGAGCGTGCTCCGCCGCTCGCCGCCGCGCAGCGCCGCCAATCTTTGGCCCAGTGTCTGTGACCGTTAGATGTAAATCTTGCGGCTAAGATTAGAACTTAAACGAAGAGGTATGAGCGCATCAGAGCCGAGAGATCTAACTTAAATCCTACGGTTCGCAGAGGCTGATCCGCACGAAACGGTACCGGCCAGTAGAAACACGCCGCGTGGCACTGGTTTGATTTAAAACAGAATTCTGAATCTGATTTGTATGCAAACTTGTAAAATTCATAACTTTAAATCTACACGTCCAAATTTTGCACATTTTATATCAATGGAATCAGCAGAACATGTAATTTGCAACCATGCACTTTTTTTAATGTTTTGCTTCTGGAAAATTGGTTGAAATTGTAGAAACCTGTGTAGGATTATTTTGAATATAAAAATTGTTCTAGATAAAATTTTAATGTGAAATCTTTGCAAAATGGTTTGTTGTGAACTTACTGACCCTAGGAACCAACTCATGGATTTAAAAAAATGAATTTTGTGAAGTTTAGGAATAAATACTTGAATTAGCTCATTTCTAGTCAAATAAAAATATTGATTTTGATATGGAAATGATTTTTGAGTAAAACCTTTGGGAAATAATTTGATTCAAACCTTCTGACCCTAAAACAACAAGATTTGTGAATTAACAACTTATTTGATGAACAATATAAAATTATTACTTTGCTAAAAGCATTTTTCAACCACATAAAATAATGAAATGACTTAAAAATGGTTTATAGATAAAACCTTTTGCAAATGGTTTTACCACTTTAGTAAATGACCACTTTGAACCTTATAATGTTTAGAGCTTAGTAGAAACCACCTTTGCAAATAAAACTATATTTTGCATGCTTGCATGCATGACCTTGTTTGTGTTATTTTATGTGTGACATATTGTTTGAATGTTGTGTTGAATATGTGTTTGCTAGATTGAATTGTAGTGAAGTTAGAAGAGTGTGATATTTGCAAGATCAAGAAGTGAACCAACATTCTCTACCAAAAAGTCAAGTGACACTATCATCCAAGTCCTACTATTTTCATTACACTTAGTGGATTTTTGAGACATGCATGATAAGGTTTACTATATTTTTATGCTATGCTAAATCCTAATAGGATACCCTTATATATTCCTTAGTGGAAACATTGTAGTTGTAGTATGCTTAGCCCAGCTATATATTTGGGAAGGGATACATGTTATGATTAGATATGGTATTGAAAAGACTTATGTTTTATATAATAAAACAAGTACTCAATGAACCACCTGGGTGGACAAGGATACTCAAGGTTGGACAAGGTGGCAACAAAAGGAACCATGTTTATATGGCTATCTCTTTTGTTGTGCACTAGAAGAAAACCACCCAAGGACTTAGAGATTGAACATGTTTCTCGTATAGTGGCTTCCATGTACAGCCACATGCTAAATGGGCTCTGGCTTAGTCAACTACATAGTGGAAGACCCATGCATTGGCATCTTCAGGTTAACTAGATTTGTGCTAGGGAACTTGGAACCCTACATTGGTGCCTGGATGACAAGCTAGCATTGTGTATTGGGAGGACTCCTATTGAAAGACTTTGTCACATTCTCAATCTGCCAGTACTCCATCTTGGTGAGTACTTATCCAGCGGCCACTAGTGGCATCAAGATGAGATTGTGTCATGTGGGTAAAGTGTACAACTTCTACAGAAGATCAAAATTCTAAGTACTTAGCCGTGTCCCCGGTTACGGACAACTCTGAGCAACTAAGGCCTGAAGCTATGGAAGATCTCGACATTCCAATTTCTCAAAGTTAAAAAAAAAACTTGAGGGTGACAACAAGGGATTAGAAGCACTTGGAGTTTTCCAAGAAGTTCAAAAGATTTGACAAAGATCAAAAAACTATTGAAAAGATAGGACAAAACTATATTGCTTTCTGCAAAGAGCTTAAACCCCACTTAGCCAAATATGCATGTAATGATTGGATCCATATATTTCTACATAGTAGTGAAACTTGCCAATACAATTCAAATGTATTGACCCTTGTGGCTACAACTTATTATGTTGCAGGTTTGTTTGATGTTAGTGAAGTTTATTGATTAGGATTACAAGTCTACAACCAACATGATTGCCTGTGGCACTTTGAAGGTGAAGGACCACATGCTTATAGATATTCTGCTGCAATGTAATGTAATATCCAAATGAGCTATGTAAGATGTAATGATTTATTTTATTCCTGGTTATAAAGTTGTATTATGACCTTTGTTTCTTGATATTACATCTTAACTGTGGATGCTAGATATTGATCCAGGGACTAGCATTGTAAACATAGGGATCTCTACCTTGTTAAAGGTTGGGAACCTTACAAAACCAAGAACAGCAGCCAAATCAAACCACCCAGATCAACCCAAACATCACCAGGATGGTGACATAAGGAGGGGAATGGATCTGGTGGACAGCAAGGTCAAGCCCAGGAGCTAGGAGGAGCAGGAAAGCTCAAGAGCAAGCTCAGGAGCCCAGCAAAAATAGATCAAGATCAAGATCAAGATCATCATCAATCTACTACACCAACATCAAACTTTGTGGTGAGTCTCATAAAACCATCACATGATTTCATCATATTATCTAAACAAAAGCATGTGTTACTTTTGCAACTTAGATCATTTTTCATTTGATCTTATCAGATCAGGGCACATCTCTCAAAGAGAGTAGCACCTATAATCCTATAAGTTTCAAACAAACTATTGCCCAACTAACTAGGAATTAAATCCTAGAGCCTGAGACCAACATCATAGGCAGGAAAGATAAGAAAAGCTTTTATTTCATCTTGATTGTTTTAATCACAAGCCTTATCAAACTAAGCCTAGAAATAAAAACCCAATCACTTGTGTGCCAGAATACAATGGTATCACAAGGACAAGTTCTTAATGAGCTAAAACCAATCTTGGCCTAGTTCCCACAGAAAAAGGGACAAACCACTACATATCATTTTCCTGAAGCCAAGTGCCAGGAATCAACATTAAATTCATCTATACATCCACAGAAATCATTACATGTAATGATTTGATTCAGTGTGTATAATCTCATACAAGCCAACATTATAATTGCAGTAAGCAACTACTGAGAGAAACTATTGTCAGTATAAGCATTCTGCAGTAGAGTAAACTCTCAGATCAACAACATAATCCAATCCAGGATTCCATTGAAACACTAGCATGGATCATAGTGAATCATCACTAGAATAAAGCTGACAAGCAACTAACATCATCAAAGACACTACAAATCATGATCCACAGCAAACAATCATTCTTCATGCTCAAGTATGATCACCACTAAATCTAAAGCATCAAGGATATGATCAACAGGGGGTTATGAGCCCTAATCAGAGCAAGAACCCTAATCCAGAGATGAATCCAATCAGCACATAGTCACTAGGCATGAGAAGCCACTAGATTCACACAGAGAGAATCATGGCAGTAGCATGGACAAGAACCACAGAGACAACTTACCCAAGGTCCTCGCTGACGAATCGAAGAGGAAGCAGAGTGGCCGACGAACCGCAGCGGCATAGGGAGCACCCAGAGGGGCGCTGCAACCTGCACCTGCCATGACGGTGGCCGCAGCAGCACACGAGCCCAGCACACCACCGCAGACGGGACCGCGGCGGTGGCGACAGCACCTTTCCTCAACCCTAGGGTTCGGGAACGGGGTAGACCTGGTCACGGGGAAGCCCCGGAGTCAAATCCAATTGGATAGAACGAACGAGCGTCGTCGACAACCCCAACTCACACCACGGCGGTGTCCAGAACGGCCGACGGCGACGGGAATTGATGGTAGCGGCATCGCCGGCCGCAGGGTCAGGTTAGAGGAGGAGAGGATAAGGTCGAGGGAGAAAGAGAGGCAGAGTGAATGGGCTGGGTGGGCCAAAACCCTTTGGGGTGATATTTTGACCCTGCCCTATTGGGCCACCCTGGCCCAATAATCCCAAGGGGCTAGACCAAGTTGTTTAATAGATTTTTTTGATCAATTGGAAAAGACCAAAATGCCCCTAGCCTCAATAAAATTATAGAAAATAAAATAAAAGTCCAAAAATTATAAATAAAATATTTTTGGAGTCACAATAATCCACTCTGTCCAAATAAAATAAGATATCAAATTTTGGACATTTAAATTTTTATAAGAATTTTGTAATTTATATATTCTTTATGGAATTTTACAAAATTATTGAAAGATGATAAAAATAAATAAAAATCACTTTCATTATATATTAATATTATAGTATTTATGAAAAATACTAAACAAATATTTAATAATAAATTTTAATGCATATTTAATAATTCCTAAAAGAATTATTAAATCAATAAAAGTAAAAGGGAAATAAAATAAAATAATTCAATATATGCAATAAGTATAAAAGAATAATATTTATAAATACTTTATTAAAGACACCTTATATAGGGAAAATGCATATAGGATTAAATAATGCATTACATTACTTGCATAATCATTTTGCTTCTTTAAATATTGTCCTTACCGGGCAATAATGATGTTTTTGTAGAACTGGAAGTTCAAGGTCAAGTGCAAGCATCAGACTTCACTACCTTGCCATCACAAGGCAAGTTCATCACTTGCTCATGTCCTTTGAAGAGTCTTTATCAAAGTATTTGCAAATTGTGTGTTATCATAGATGCTATAAAAGAAAGAAAATAATATTTTCATAAACAAAGAAATCATAGATATCATCCTAAGTGGTGATATAATGGAGCAATAGAACTTAGGGTTCTACTTGCAACAATAATGATCAAATAGGGACTTAATAACCCCTGAGATCAGTGATTCTAGCGCCGTATATTACGCGTTAGCCATGAGGTTTGGAATGGGACAGAGAAGTCAGTTGTATCTTCTTCCTCTGCATGAAGCTGGATGTGCAGGTCATGGCCGTTATCCTCGTAACGTGCATATTAATTGGTAATTCGTAGAGGATATGCAGCATATGGGTGGGAACCCTCATCGTCCCACGATAGTTCTGGCATCTAACGGTTTGTACAAACCATTGCCGTAATTCATTATGTGGGCACATGGTGTACACCAAGGAGGCATGCGGGGTCGCGAAGGGGGCAGTGATTGGCTTGCACCAACTACTAGGCCCCACATCATGGAATTGTGGACGGGAAAGTACGCTCGATTGTGCAACAAGGAGTTGATCTCTCATCGGTAAAGTAACGCACCTCTGCAGAGTGTAAGAACTGTAACTTGTTACTCCCTGTTCCGGGAAGGAGATAAGAACGCGGCAGGAAAGGAACTCCATGAAAGTTCTGGTCAACCTGTGAAGGCTGATTGTCATAGTTTTTTTGGAATAAAATCAATCTTTGAAGAAAGATTTGCAAAAACTGCATAGTGCCAAGGATTTATAATCTGAGGTGGTAGTTAGAGCATCAAACTTCCCACCTTGCATATAATGAATTTGTTGGGTAACGCTGTTACTCATTATTTCCTTTGATCCCTTGCTTAGACTCTGAGGACCCCGAAGACATGCTAATGTATGCAGCTGAATGCCAAGAAGATGTGTTCTACGAGGAACCTGATCTATCCAGAGGAGTTGAAGGAGTGGATTACGAGATCCGCTACGGTGTCCATGAGAACGAGTCCACTTAAGTATCTAGTTAGTAGTAACTAACGGAGCCGAGCAGCATGAACTCTATAGAATAAGCTGTTGAGCCCCACTCCTAGTCGGAGTTGTTACTTTCAAACTTCCGCTGAACACTTTATATTTTGGTTTGTAAGTTGGATCTTTTGGAAGTCTTGAACTTCCGGTATTGTAATAATAATAATGTGTGTACTTTTGTAATATGGACCCGCAAAGTTTCTGTTGTACCACTCTGAGGGATGTGGTATTTACGGAACGGTGTTCTGTGAATGCCATGTCAACGACTATAGTATACTACACATGCAGTGGTATGCTGGGTCACCGCAGTTGGTATCAGAGCAAATTGCTTTTACCTTAGGTTGGAAACCTAGTAAAGGGTATTACCTGTAGGAAAGCTAGCAACGATAAAGAATTCTCTAAAAGTAATATAATGGGTATTCAAATGAGAATATTCTGTTATATGTTTTAGTGCGATAATTCTTTGTTATGATGCAATATGTCATTGGACACTAACCAAAATTATTTTTCTGATATACAGAGATATGGCATCAAAGTTTCCAAAACAGACTTTGGTAAGGAAAGAGGAGACTCTTGATGATTATCAAGGATCATTTACAGACCAACTTCGTCAACTTTTAAAGCTCTTTAATTGTCCAACTAGAATTCCAGTGAACACTATCACTTACCTTGATGGCCAGATGTTATACAAGTATCGTGTGAGTATCCAACTTCCAGATAAGCTTGGATTATATCACGATGTACCTATAGGAGAAGGCATGAGTCATTTAGCAATCTATCATGTTGTTGTTGTGGAGGCGATAGCTAATATCCGGGAGCAGAAAACCAAGGAGCTAGAAGGTAGCACATTCTCTGTGATACCTCATGATTCTATAGACTCGAAGCCTATACCGGATCATCTTACTTTGGTTAAGAAGCATCCTAAGTTAGCTTCCAAGTTTATGGATAGATACCAAACACTCGTTGCGTCTTTTTATAAGACTCATCAAGTGATTGTCAAAGACAAAAATGATATGCTAGAGGATCTAACTGATCCGGAAAGGAGGAAGCAGTTATCATTCCAGTTAGAGAAGGAAGCAAGTAGTAGTGCAACACCTATCTTTAAGGATATACCTATAGATCCAGAATCTTTTATACCATATCTTTACTCACCAAGACCTGAACCTACACATGATCCTACTATAGATATGTGGTATGCAGTACCACAGGGCTCAGAGGATGGTTCTGACTCAGAACTTCCTATTGAGAATTCGGATGGTTGGAGGATGGGATCATACAATGAATCTCATGAACACGAGATGTCCACAGATGGTTCTGACAGAAATGTTGGACAATCTAGTTGGATGGGTGAAAGTAGGAATCCTAATAACAGAAGTAGAAATACCATGTCAATAGATGATCAGGATGAAGAAGAAGATCCTGAGGAGAGAGTGTTTGAATCATCAACATCTTCTCAAAACCCAAGGAATATACACTACCCAGTGTTCAATTATCTTGCCCACGAGAGCACCTGGGATGCAGCAGGATCTGCGTATTTTGTTGACAACTCAAGGAATGAAGCTCAGGAGATGCAAGATGGAGATAATGTTGAATATGTTTCTGAAGACTTTTCAGCTGAGCTGGAGGGAGTCAATGCGTCAGGTTGAGTAATGACTCAAGTCCTGACACTTCAGATACAGAGTATGTTCCTTCTGGAAGGCCATTTGTTCCACAAACTGTGCGACGGACAACACGTCATCACGGTTGGACATCAGGCATGTATGATGAGCGTAGTTACTACTAGAAGGAGGCAACTAGTTAGTAGTATCAAGTACTGTGTATTGTACTCAAGAAATAAGGTATCTTTGTAATAATACCAATATGGTATATGTTGTAATGACTTTGTATCATTATGATATTATGTATAATATGTGAAATGCATATTTGTATTTTCTTTGGATCTTCATTGTGTGACTAGTTCTGTGCGTAAAGTTGAGCTCAGAACACATGTGAATTATGTAATTATGAGTATTCGCTTTATGATGCAGGACTAGGGGGTCATGGATACCGGTGTAGAAATGGAAACTAAGCAGCAGCGGATGGAGCGTGAGGCCAAGGAAAAGGCCGATGTCGATGCAGAAAATCAAGGAGCATTACCACCACCACCACCAATGAGGCCGTTAATGGAGCAGAACTTTATGCAATGCATGCAAATGATGCAAGAGACCCAGAACAAGTTCATGGAAAAGTTGCTGGGGCGAGCAAATCAGAGGGAACCGGAAGGTGGAGGAGTGAGTTTATCTGATTTCCAGAATGCAAGACCGTTACCTTTTGCATCAGCTCCTGAACCAATGGATGCAGAAGACTGGCTAGCAGATACAGAGAGGAAGCTGAAAACTGTGGGTTGCAATGATGAGGAAAAATTTGAAGGGAATATGCCCGAGAGGCAATAATAAAGTGGTTATTATCGTATTCCTCATTTATGATAAATGTTTATTTTACATGCTTTAATTGTACTAATACGGAAACGTTAATACATGTGTGTTTAATAAACAAAAAGAAAGTTCCTAGTTATGCCTCTCTTATACTATAGCTCGTTGATTAACATGATGATCAAAGTTTCCTGATCATGGACATTGGATGTTGTTAATAACGAGGTCACAACATTAGTGTAATGATGTGATGAACATTCATCCGAAGTATAGCATTACGATCAAAGTCATTGAGTTTATATTGCTATAACAACTTACGAAGTGATCCTAATCCTTAGACCATGAGATCATGTCAATCACTAACACCGGAAGAGTTTCTCGATGACATCAAACGTCACAGCGTAACTAGGTGATTATAAAGATGGCTTCAGAAATACTAAAGTGTTAAGTTGAGACCCATGGATCGAGAGTGGAATTTGTTCATCCCGGTGACGGATAGATATGCCCTGGGCCCTCTCGGTGATATCACATTGATTAGCTTGCAAGCAAGTGATTTGATCACTAGAATGTTATATCACGGGAACGAGAAAAGAGTGCATGTAGGTAACGAGATCAAACTAGGTATGGAGATACCGATGATCGAATCTCGGACATGTAATATATCATGAAACAAAGGGATTAAGATACTAGCGTAAAAGGTTCACACGATCACAGAAGTCATCGTTGAATGTGTGGGAGTCAGTATGGATCTCTAGGTCCCGCTACTGATTATTGATCGGAGAAGGGTCTCGATCATGTCCGCATTATTCGCGAACCGTAGGGTGACACACTTAAGGGATACCGACACCATTCGGAGCAAATGATATGCCAGAAAAAGAAAAGGAAAGCGCAGGAATTTATTTCACTAGACACCGAAACTGTTTCGGTTGAAATTGCTGAAACTGGTTCTGCATGTGAAATTGAAATGTTGTAAGGGGTTTATGTGAATGTTTGTTAATTAAAGTAATTAACAAAATTCTGAATAAATAAATAAAAGAGTTTTATTTAAATGATAGCTTGCATTAAATTTGGTGGAAATTTAATGCATGTGAGTGGATTTTTGAGTGGAGGCTTTTTAATGGGAGTGGAGGCTTTTCATTTTGAGTGGGAGCTCCACCCACATGAATGTGGAAGAGGTGGGGGAAGCCCCCATGGCTGGGCGCCATGCCCCTTGAGTGCCCCCCCTCTCCCCTATAAAAGGCCCCCTCTCCTCCTCTCAAAGCACACCTCCTCGCGAAGGATCTCTCTCCCCCCTTTAGAATTTCCCCATGGTCTCGGATCAGCGAGATACATGTTCCCGGTGGCTTTTTCTGGAAGGATTTGTTGCTTCCGCTGCTTCGCTGGAGTGAGGGCGTGGAGGTTGTCGGGGTACCCGTACGTGTGTGCGATCATGGATGCACCACTGCTTTGAGGTGCTGGACTTGATCGTGCTGGACCGGCTGGACTAGATGGACTTCATCACGATCTTGAGATCGGCAAGCGTTCGTCTACATCATCCACGAGTACAACCTCGTTAACACTATTCGGTCTTCGAGGGTATGTATTCTATGGATGTATATCCACCCGTTGCTTGTATCTAGTAGATAGATCTTGGTACATAGATGTTCCCATCGTAGGAAAAATTTTGTTTTCTATGCTGCGAACCCTACAGTGGTATCAGAGCCGGATCTATGCGTAGATACTTTGCACGGGTAGTACACATATGAGTATGTGGGCGATGATGATCATTTTATTGCTTCTTAGTTGTACTTTGGATATTGGTGGCATAGTGGGATGAAGCGGCCCGAACAAACTTTACATGTCCTCGCACATGAGAGTTGTTCCACGCTTGACATGCAGCTAGTTTTGCATAAGTGGCTAGCGGGTGTCTGTCTCTCCTACTATAGTCAATATCTAATTTGCAACGAGTTGTCAACAATTTGGTTATCCTCGTTGTGGTTCATGTTCGTAGGTAAGAACGGTTCTATCTTCGAAAGCCCTAAGCCACGTAAAACTTGCAATGGATAAATTAGAGGCGTCTAGTTTAGATTGTTGCTAGGCTAGTGTTATGATATGGTGATGTTGTAAGTAGAATTATGAGATGATACTCTTACAACATGAATAACGTGTAGGTTCCATAGACCTTGGCTTTACACATAGAGGTATGATAGTGATCATACCACGGTGCACGTGATGGAGATCATATGCGGGAACCATATCATTCCACTAATAAACATGTGATGTTTGATAGCATCTTATATTGCTTGTTTGGCCTTTTATTAGCATAATAAGATGATCCCTCATTTAGATATCAAGATAAAAATGTGTTCTTCCTTAAGTATGCACCGACAATGTTTCATCGCTTCAAGACATCACGTGATGATCAGGTGTACTTGAATCCACGAGCATATCTCGGGTGTAAGACAGTTACACACGCGAATACTAAGGTTCTTACTTGGCGAGCCTAGCATGTACATACATGGCCTCGGAACACGGACCGAAAGGTTAAGCATGAGTCATATAGTAGATATGATGCCCATTTGATGCTCGCCTTTGAAGCTACACCGACTCACGTGATGATCGGACTTGGTGTAGTGGATTTGGTTCATGTAATCACCAAAAAGACACGAGGGATGTCGTTTTTGAGTGGGAGTTCATTTCTAATTTGGATTAGTAAAACTCAATTTATCATAAATTAAATCAAAGTGAATTTGCATAATTTGTTGTAGTCATTGGCATTCGTTCACCACCTTATGCATAGTTGTAATTGAGATAATAAAACTATAGAATTCTGGATATATACTTTACGAACTGGTATCGTATTGTGTTGAGTGTCAATCTAAAGTTTAAAGAACTATTGCAAACTTTCAGCAAAATTCTATTTACTTCGTGAAATTTAATAATTGGTATTAAATCGAGAGTAACAATTCCAGTGTTAGTATCTTAAGTATCATGTTTGCCTCCATGATTCTTGATTGTTTTAATATCAAGTTTATCTAGGAGCTGAAAGAATTGTTTCAGAAACCATCATGTGTGACAGATATAACGATATCTGAAACAATTTTTTGGTTGCAATATGATAGAGTATAATATGTGTTCTCATATAGGATGAGAATTTACAAAGGTTGGAGATGCTAGACATCCTAATCATCCAAAAGGGTTTTGGAAAGCAACATTATACTCACGATTCTCCTTATAAGCTACATTAGCTTGATCATGAAAGTCGTCATGATAAGGATGAATAGAAGATGTATGTAAAGTGTTTACTACACTAAAAGATTACTAAAGAATGGATTTTAAAAGAATACCCATCATTTTGATGATGGTGATCTACTTCAAAGTGCAAGTCCAAAGGTATTATTATTTGAATATACACGTTTTGGACTATGTGTCATGTATATGGCGCCACTGTTGATGTTGATAAATTCTTTTAAAAAGGAAAAGGAAATGCTGAAAGAGAATCTATAAAATATATTTGGCAGAAAATAAAAGATTGGAAATATCCAATTTAGGTATATGGATGATATACATGTTATGGTTGTATTCTTTGCTTGTTAAACAATGTGGTTCTTGGGTATTGGATACCGAATTGGTTGGTATGAAATTTCATATGGAACAACGCAATTCATGAACCACAATGGCCTAAGTAACTAACAAGAGAATATGTGATGATGTTCATCGAAAACAAACAAACCGTTGTTTGTATTTCTCATTGACATCAAAGCTTGACTTCAAGATTTGTATTAATAATTGTTATTTGAATCAGGTATTATGAGAACAAAGGTTGTTCAAATAATTACCGTATTCCATATAAGATGGATGATTTACAAATCTAGTTGGAGAAATCACATCCATAAAACCTAATGCTAAAATGTCGCAAGATAAATGATTGAAAGATCACTTACGAAGTGACATCGCCGTTTAAATTATATTGGAAAGAAAACATGAAGAATCTCCATATTCATGGATTTTTGGAGTCTTTGATTTGATCAAGTGACGCTTGTGAGACTTTCCTCGGGATAATTAAAACTTCGTTCAAAGGCCAAAGAAGAACGAACGACTAAAATATTGGAATTTATACATATCGATGTATGTAGTCCATTATGTATAGTCGTAAGCGATGGATTTCAACTTCATATGCTTTCTCCAGAAATTTGAGTGAATGTTCACTTAATGAGAAAGAAGTATGAAATATTTGAAAAACGTTTCAATGACTTCCAAGATGAAGTGAAAATCATTGTAACAAGAAAATAAATGGTTTATGATTTTATCATAAGGGATTTATTTGAGTTACAAGTGTAACAAGAAAATAAATGAATTATGATTTTATCATAAAGGGATTTATTTGAGTTGCAAGTTTAGCAAAACACCTAGATTTACATCTCCCGAAACACCATAGGAATATGGAGTGTTTGAGATTTGTAAGGAAACCTTGTTTGACATGGTTGGATCAAAGGTGTTATTTATAAAACTGCCATTATGTTTTAAAAGATTAAAGCTTTAGAGACTTCCGCTTTTACACTGAAAAGAGCTCCATCTTGATCCGTTGAAATGACACCATATGAGTTATGGTTTGGGGTAAAACCCAGTTGTCATTTCTTAAATTTTGGTATGCTAAACATAAGTAAGATGTTTACAACCAAAGTCGGATGAGCATGTCTTTGTAGGTTATTTTGAATAACAATTGGTTATTCCTCCATAACACCGAGGACAAAAGGGTTTGTCGCTTGAAATGTGAAGTTTCTTGAAGAAGGAATTTTTCATAAATGTTAAGTGGGAGGACAATAGAACTTTGATAAGGTTAACGAACCTTAGTTATATGTGCTGAATTGCGCAGCGCCGGAAAATGTTCTGGAGGCAGCCAGAATGCTCATGGATCACGTGTCTCAAAGGTTGCGGTAACGGAGATCTAAGTTCCTATTGAACCAAGTAGGTCGGATAAACAATCAAATACTAAGATTTGAGAGTAAATCATTATTGTTTGACAATGATGAACCGAATACATACAAAGAAGCGATGATGGGCCCTGACTCCGTCAAATGGCTTGAAGCCATAAAATCCGTGATAAGTCCATACACGATAAATCAAGTTTTGAACTTGGAAGACCCTCCGGAAAGGTGTAAAAACCTATCGGTCGTATTTGGATCTATAAAGAAGCAGACATGGATGTTTCAAATGTATGAAATAGTCGACATGTCGTAAAGTATTTTATGACAATGTTCAAGGAGTTGACTATGACAAGATTTGATCTTTCATAGCGATATTTAGTCTGGACGGATTAAAGTAGCAACCACTACATATAATTTGGTATATGGTAGATGAATAAACAAAACAAAGTTCTTCTAATAGAATGGTTACCTAGGACGTGTACATGACACGGTCCAAAGGGTTTTGTTAAATTCAAAGGATGCTAAAAGGGCATGCAAACTTCAATGGTTGAAGTAAGCATCACGGAGTTGGAATCTTCACCGTGATGAAAAGGAGTTTTCATCCGGAGACGATGAAGATGCTTGCATTTGCAAGAAATTAAGTGGGAGCACTGAGACACATTTCTAATACATTATGTGGATGACATCTTGTTGATTAGAAATTATGTATATTTTATTGACAAAGGTTAAGAATTTCATTTCGATGAAATACTTAGGCAAAACCCGAATATTTAGCGTGAATGTCTATAGTGGATAGACTGTGATGCTAATATGGTTGTGCTAAACGTACATATATGAGATATTGAAGGAGTTCTATATAGAAACAACAAGAAACGTTTCTTGTCGCATGGAAAAGAATTGAATCAAGATTCAAGTGTATCGACACTTGATAAGTGAAACAAGATTCAAGTGCTTTGACACTTGATGAGTGAAATCACAGGAATGTTTTGATCAATCATACCATGATATGTACACATCCAGATATGTCCTATGCTCTAAGTGTTATGAGCATATACCAGAATGAATCATAAAATGATCATTGTACGATAGTAAGGATATTCTTATGATCTTTTGGAAGAACTAAGAATATATTTGTGTAGAGGTGACAAACAATTACAAATAGTTCATTGTAAAGAGTTACATTGATACTAGTTTTGTCACAAGATACAAATTAAGTTTATCTCAATTTAAACTATGGGTGGCATAATGTAATGGAAAGGAGATTCCATGATGGATTTGGAAGAGTTCCAAAGTTAATACATTGTGATGAATACTACAACAAAAGGCTAAGTATATGACTGCTATATTAGCGGCAAAGGAGGGAATTTGTGTCAAGTAGTTTGTTATCAAACTAAGGTGTGGTTCGCAACGGGATAACACTAAAGATATATTGTATGACAATAGTATCGACGTGTTTTAAACCCCAAGGAACTAAAGGTCTCACCGAAAGACCAAATTTATACAATGCCATCTCATTGGAGAATGAGTGATGCGTGAAGACGCAAAGACATGACAATACACACGGACCTGAAAGTGTCAGATCCGTAGATTATGTTAACCACTTGCAGTTGCGTATATGGAACACCAGAAAGCAGTAGGTGTTCAATACTCAAAGTTTTCAAACTAGATTATTGTCTCTAGTGCAAGTGGGAGACTGAAGGGAATATGCCCGAGAGGCAATAATAAAGTGGTTATTATCGTATTCCTCATTTATGATAAATTTTTATTTTACATGCTTTAATTGTATTAATACGGAAACGTTAATACATGTGTGTTTAATAAACAAAAAGAAAGTTCCTAGTTATGCCTCTCTTATAAACTAGCTCGTTGATTAACATGATGATCAAAGTTTCCTGATCATGGACATTGGATGTTGTTAATAACGAGTTCACAACATTAGTGTAATGATGTGATGAACATTCATCCGAAGTATAGCATTACGATCAAAGTCATTGAGTTTATATTGCTATAACAACTTACGAAGTGATCCTAATCCTTAGACCATGAGATCATGTCAATCACTAACACCAGAAGAGTTTCTCGATGACATCAAATGTCACACCGTAACTGGGTGATTATAAAGATGGCTTCAGAACTACTAAAGTGTTAAGTTGAGACCCATGGATCGAGAGTGGAATTTGTTCATCCCGATGACGGATAGATATGCTCTGGGCCCTCTCGGTGATATCACATTGATTAGCTTGCAAGCAAGTGATTTGATCACTAGAATGTTATATCACGGGAACAAGAAAAGAGTGCATGTCGGTAACGAGATCAAACTAGGTATGGAGATACCGATGATCGGATCTCGGACATGTAATATATCGTGAAACAAAGGGATTAAGATACTAGTGTAAAAGTGTAAGGTTCCCAACCTTTAATAAGGTAGAGATCCCTGTGTTTACAATGCTAGTCCCTGGATCAATAGCTAGCATCCATAGTTAAGATGTAATATCAAGAAACAAAGGTCATAATACAACTTTATAACCAGGAATAACATAATTTATTACATCTTACATAGCTCATTTGGCTATTACATTACATTGCAGCAGAATATCTATAAGCATGGGGTCCTTCATCTTCAAAGTGCCACAGGCAGACATGTTGGTTGTAGACTTTGTAATCCTAATCAACACACTTCACTAAATCAATCAAACCTGCAACATAACAAGTTACAGCCACAAGGGTCAATACATTTGAATTGTATTGGCAAGTGATACTATGGTAGTATAGTGGAGTATATCATCTATATGCATTTGTCTAAGTGGAGCTTAGGCTTGCTTTGCTCAAAATAGATTTTCCTTATCATTTGAAAACACTAAGTTTTTACTTGACAAAATAATCTTTCCCAAGGCATCTCCCAATCAAAGATTGAAGATCCTTTAACCCTTGTTCAACCACAAGTTTTTAACTTAGAAATTTGGATGATAAGATTCTTGATAGCTTCCATGTCTTGATGCTCAAATTGTCCTTTGCCAGGGACATGGCTAAGTACTTAGATTTTACACTCTGCAGAGGTGGTGCACTTTCCCCACAAGACTTGGTTTCACCAAGACAAGATCTTTCAGAAGACTTTCCTTAGACCAAATGGACGCGTTCCAACCTATCATCCCACTACCACCAACTGTCCAAATGGCTAAGTTCTAGCAACCTATGTGATCCAGGCAGAGCCCATAATCCCAAGTGGTTGCACTTGAAGCTTCTCAACATTTGACATCTCAAATCTCTTTGTTCCTGGGTGGCAATCCACAAGTGTGATACACAAGGTAAACCATAGCCATGGGCCTTGTGTAACCACTCAACCAAAAACCACCAAGCAATTACCATTCCACCCAGGTGATTCATTAACTTAGTTATTTTATTAAACAAAAACACAAGTCCTCAGACTTAGAAATTTTTCCATAGTATGAATGTATGTTCCACCCTTGTTTTCTATTAGCTAAGCTAAGATTGATAGTAGTAGGAATCTTAACTTAGGAAATTTTCTACTAAGGTTTCATCTACTAGGATTTCCCATAGCACGGTTTATACTTAGCAAAAATTCCATGCAAGTTTTACTTAGAAAAAATCACTAATGCATAGTGAAAGTAATGGGACAAAAGTATGAAGCATCACTTGCCTTTTTGGTACATTATAAGTTCAATCCTTGTCCTTGCTACAATCACACTCTTCAAGTCACTACAATTAAATCAAGCAAGGCACAAGTTCAATCTATCATTCAAACAATTCATCACATAAAATCATATAACAAGATAATGCATGCAAGCATGCCAAGGATTGTTTTTATTTGGAAAAGTGGTTCCTAATGGGTCATAAACATTTGAAAACACCTAATGGTCATTTTATAAAGTGGTGAAGTCATTTGCAAAAGATTTCACTTCATAAACCATTTTTGTCACATCCCAAGATTTTCCAAATCTTGTAATGTGAAAATAAATGAATAAAATAAAACTTTGTTTGATTTTCAGGGCCAGAAGAAACTTTTTTTGAATTCAATTGGAACCTCAAACCAATTTGAATCAAATAAATCCTAAAGGGATTTAAAAAGATAAACATTTAATAAAAGGAAAATAAAATATTTTGGAATTACTATTTTGGATCTATTACTAAAAGGTTTTTGTTTTCAAAAGAAAAGGATAGGTTTATAAATAAAGATTATTTTATAAAGCCAAATTAAACCTTGGCCAAGCTTTTGAAATAAAATATTTCTATTTTATAAAAATAGTAAGGTTTATTTAAATAAAATAATAAAGATTTAATATCCAATTTTATTTAAGTAAAGGCTTTTTCCATTTTAATAAACACTAAAACTTATTTATTTATTCTAAATAAGTTTTCCAAGTATTTTATATTCTCAAATAAAACCTACTAAAGTGTTTTGGTTTTATTTTAGATTTTCAAAATAAAGATTTTAATAAAACAAAATCCTATTTGAATTAAATAAATAAGGTCTATTCATTTAATTGGTATTGGACCCTAAAATAAAATGTTATTTTATTTTAAACAAGTATTTCAAGTATCTTATATTTTCAAATAAAAGCCTACTGATTTGGTTTTGGAAAAATATTTGGATTTAAATAAAAGCTTTGAAATAAATCAAATCCTATTTGATTTAATAACCAAGGTCCAATTTTATTTAATTATTAACGGACCCTATAACAAAAATGTTATTTTAAACAAGCTTTCCAAATATTCCTTATTTTCAAATACAACCTACTGAATGGTTTAAAATTATTTAGTTCTCAAGAGGAGCTTTGAATTAAATCAAAACCTATGGATTTAATAATTGGTACATCCATTTAATTAAATAATAATAGCCCCTATTATTAAAATTATTAATTTGAATTTGGATTTTGATTCATGTTACTAAACGGAACTAATTTCAATATTACAAAGTTTGGTGTTGTTTGAATTGTTTTGGTTGATGTTTGAATGTTTGGGAATTCAAAACAGGAAATAGAATTAGAAAAAGGAAAAAGATTCAGAATAAGAAAAAAATAAAGATTAGACCGACCCAACCCAGCAGCCCACTAAGGCCCAGCGCCAGCCCAGCTCCTCTATCCACAGCGAAACGTTTTCCTACCTAAACACTAACCCGAACAGACGCTGACCGGTGGACCCTTCTTCCCTCACTCACTCCGCTGACCAACCGACCCCACGCAGCCAGCTCACCCTTCTTCCTCCTCGCGCTAACGACGCCTGCCGTTGCTGCCTTCAATCCGCACATTCAATTCGCATTGATGCCGCGCCTTAAACCTTGCCGTGACTGCACGCTATTAAGCGCCTGCGTCTTCTCCTCTGTTCCCCTCTGTCTCCTTCCCCAATCCCGCCCCCAGGCCGTCGAATTTTACTCGAACACCGCCTCTGTCCGACGACACTCCGACGCCGATTCCGGCAGCCCCTCGCCGCCCCTCTCCTCCCCGACCAAGCTCACACCTTCCCCACCCCCAGGAGCATCTCCCGGCACTTTCCATTTACCCGCGGGCGCCCCAGAGCGTCGGCAACGACCAGCTTCTAAACGCCGCCGCGACTGGTTCTTCTCCGACGACGACTTCTAGGTGAACCAGACCGCCCCTTCACCTCTCGTTCACACACACAACTTTGCCTTGGTCCTGCGCATCTAACTGCGTTTTTGTTATGCCTTGGGGTGAACCACAACACAGCACACGACGACCACCTGACGCACCCGACGCCGTCCTCCACTCCGGCGAGCAATCCTGCTAAGACCAGAACGCCCCTCGCCCGACCAACACCTCCTCGAGCTTCACCATGACCTCCTGAACCTGGTGAGCATCTTCATTTTCCCCTTTGCTTCCTGTAACCTTCATAGCGCCACCGCCTGGCCGTGCTCCGCCGCTAGCCACCGCCGGCGCCGCTCACGTTTGGTCACCACGATGATAGCCGTAGGATCTGGATCGAACGATTACGATAGATCACTTAAACCGCGAAGAGTTACGCCTTCTGAGCCACACGATTCATTTAGATCTAACGTTCCACAGAGCCGATCCGGCCGAACCGGTATCGACCAATGAAACAGCGACGCGTGGCCAGTATTAAATTTAAAAACAGATTTGAATCAGATTTATTTGCAAACTTCAAAACCTTGTAACTTTGAATCCACACATCCAAAAATTACAAATTTTATGTCGTTGGATTCAGGAGAGCAAGACCTAGCCAACCATGCCTTTGGTTTAGCCAATAGTATCTGTTAGTTTGCTTGTTTTTGTAGATTCTTTTGTGAGCTTGTTTAGAGTAGAAAAATTGTTTAAAATTGAATTTAGGGTTAAAACTTTTGCAAAATGGTTTGTTGTGACCTTACTGACCCTAGGAACCAACCCATGATTTGCAAAACGGATTTGGAAAAGTTTAGAATGGATTTATTGGTTTAGTCCATTTCTAGCTAAATAAAACTATTGATTTGTTTATGAAAATGATTTTGAGTTAAAAACTTTGGAGAAAATGTTTTTGACCAAACCTACTGACCATAAGTACCAAGTTTTGAGAAACAACAACTTATTTAGTGAAACCACTTAAGGTTATGGTATTGAAAATAATAATTCTCACCACATAAAATGATGAAAAGATTTAAAAATGGTTTATAGATAAAACCCATTTACAAATGACTTTGCCACTTTACAAAATGACCATTAGGTGTTTTCAAATGTCCATGACCCATTAGGAACCACTTTTTCAAAACAAAGCTTGGCATGCTTGCATGCATTACTTTGACTTTGTCATTTTATGTGTTGATTTGCTTGATTGGTAGATTGAGTTTTTGCCTTGCTTGATTGAATTGTAGTGACTTGAAGAGTGTGATTGTTGCAAGGACAAGGAGTGAACCTATACCCTCTACCAAAAAGGCAAGTGATGATTCATACTTTTTGTCCCATTACTTTCTCTATGCATTAGTGATTTTGCTAAGTAAAACTTGCATGGATTTTGCTAAGTATAGACCTTGCTATAAGAAAACCTAGTAGATGAATCCTTAGTAGAATTTTCCTAAGTTAAAGATTCCTACTACTATCAAGCTTAGCCTAGCTAATAGAAAACATGGGTGGAAAATATATTCACACTATGGAAAAATCTCTAAGTCTGAGGACTTATGTTTTTGTGTAATAAAACAACTAAGTTAATGAATCACCTGGGTGGAATGGGCTTGCTTGGTGGTTTTTGGTTGAGTGGTTCACAAGGCCATGGACTTGGCTTGTGTATCTCACATGTGGATGGCCACCCAGGCACAAAGAGATTTGAGATGTCAAATGTTGAGAAGCTTCAAGTGCAACCACTTGGCAATATGGGCTCTGCCATGATCATATAGGTTGCAAGAACTTAGCCATATGGACAGTGGGTGGTAGTGTTTGATAGGTTGGAACGCGTCCATTTTGGTCTAAGGGAAGGCTTCTGAAAGATTTTGTCTTGGGAAACCAAGTCTTGTGGGGAAAGTGCACCACCTCTGCAGAGTGTAAAATCTAAGTACTTAGCCATGTCCCTAGTAAAGGAAAATTTGAGCATCAAGACATGGAAGCAATCAAGAATCTCATCATTCAAATTTCTAAGTTAAAACTTGTGGATTGAACAAGGGTTGTTTGAAGACTTCAATCTTTGATTGAGAGATGCCTTGTAAAGGATCTTCAATCTTTGATTGAGAAGAATGATTTTTTATCAAAGCAAAAACTTAGTATTTTCAAATGTTAAGGAAAAATCTATTTTGAGCAATGCAAGCCTCAACTCCACTTAGCCAAATGCATATAGATGATAGACTCCACTATACTACCATAGTATCACTTGCCAATACAATTCAAATGTATTGACCCTTTGTGGCTGTAACTTGTATGTTGTAGGTTTGATTGTATTTAGTGAAGATTGTTTGATTAGGATTACAAAGTCTACAACCAACATCTGCCTGTGGCACTTTGAAGATGAAGGACCCATATTTATAGTTATTCCGCTGCAATGTAATGTAATAGCCAAATGAGCTATGTAATGATGTAATAGAATTATGTTAATCCTGGTTATAAAGTTATATTATGACCTTTGTTTCTTGATATTACATCTAAACTGTGGATGCTAGCTATTGATCCAGGGACTAGCATTGTAAACATAGGGGGCTCTATCTTATTAAAGGTTGGGACCCCTACAATTTTCAAAATAAGGTATCATTTTATGTGGTGTAGAAATGTTTTTACTAAGGAATTAATCTATAGGGTTCACAAAATGCATTTTCAAATCATAAAACTTGGTGTTTAGGGTCATAGAGTTTAAAACAAAACATTTCCCAAAGGTTTTCTTCCAAACCATTTTTAATAAATAAACCATATTTTTATTTGACTAGAATTGGTTTTAAATCCAAGATTCATTCTTTTGTTTCACCAAATACATTTTTGAATCCACAAAATGTTTCCTATGGTCAGTAGGTTCAAATCAATCCAATTGCCAAAGATTTTATCCCCAAAATCATTTCAGAACAATTTTTATGACCTAAACAAGCATACAAATGTTTCTGCAAAAACAAACATTTTACCATAATCTTTTTACTAAACAAAGTGCATGGTTGGCTAGGGCTTGTTTTTCTGAATCCATTGATATAAAATTTGCAAAATTTGGACGTGTGGTTTGAAAGTTATGGAATTTACAAAATTGAATCTCTAATAGAACATAATTTCTGTTTTAAATCAACTCTGGCCACGTGGTGAGTTCTGATTCGTCCATACCGTTTCGCTCGGATCGGCTACGGGGTGCGTTGGATCTAAGTGGGACTGGACGGTGCAGATTAGCTCGTACCTCTTCGCTTAAGTGGTTCTGTCTACGCCACAGGATGAGGATCCAACGGCCCACGTGTGTTTGACCAAAGGCTGGCGGCGCAGCGACGGTGGCTGGCGGCAGCACGGTCAGATGGTGGCGGTGCTGGTGAAACAGGAAGCGAGAGAGGATGGGAAGATGCTCACCGCATTCGCAACGTCATGGGGAAGCTCAAGGAGGTTGTCGTTGCTGAAGGGGCGCACGAAGGTGAGGATAATGGCTCGCCGGAGTTGCGTCTGACGACGGCCACGTTCTGTCGTCGTCGAGGGCGGCGCTACGGGTCACGAGAGAGCAAACGGAGAGCACGGTTAGATGCGCAAGGTCAAGGAGAAGATGCGTGCGTGAAGGAGAAGGAGAGGCGCGGTCGGAAACTACCTGTGGAGCTCGTCAGAGTTGGAGCGGACGGCGGTGGCGTTCAGTCGAAGACGAAGTCGACGCTGCAGAGCATGCGCGAGCGAGGGAAAGGCACTGGCAGGTGTAGGAGATGATGGCGAGCAAGCTAGTGTGCTCTGGAAGCAGTGGGGATGGCGGTGGTGGCCGGAATTTGTCAGGGAGTTCGTCGGAGACAGGGGCAGTTCGGAGATGATTCCGAGCAGCCTGGTGGCTCTCTGGTGGCGTTGGTTGGGGGAAAAGGAAGAGGGGAGCATGGAGATTAAGTACGGCATAGCTGCAGGGAGAATTATGGGCACAGTAACATGAATTGACGCCGAGATTCCGCGGTAGAAACGGCAGCGAGGTGAGGGGGAGGAACGGGTCCGCGGATTGAAGAAGCTGACGGGGCAGGTGGGGTCGTCTGGCAGCGAGAGAGAGGAGGGGTGCGATGGGGTCCATCTGTCAGCGGCCTCGTGGGTTCAAATGCGGGTGTGAATCGTTTTCTGCGGGAGAGGGAGGAGCTGGGCTGCTGGGCTTAGTGGGCCAGGTTGGGTTGGGCCGTCCTTGCTCTTTTTTTTCTGTTCTGAATCTTTTTCTTTTTCCATTTCTTTTTCTGTTTTGAAATTCAATCAACCAATTCAAACATTCAAATCAATCAAATTTCTACCACACTTTGTATTGAGTTTTAGTTCTGTTTAACAACACAAAACTAAAGTCCAAAATAAAATAATAATTTTATTCTTTTTAGGATCTATTTAATAATTAAATAAAATAGACTTTATTTATTAATTCAAATAGGTTTTGATTGATTTATTTAAAATCTCCATTTGAAATCTAAATATTATCAAAACCAAATCAGTAGGTTTTATTTGAAATACAAAATACTTGGAAAACTTGTTTAAATAATTTAACAAGTTTTGATGTTTTAAATAAAATGGTAAAACCTTTATTTTTAATAACATTGGATATTAATAAATCCTCATTATTTTATTTAAATAAATATTTACTCTTTTAATCAAAACAAAATATTTTATTTCAAAAACTTGGCCAAGGTTTACTTTGGCTTTATAAAAATAGTCTTTATTTAAATTTCTACCTTTTCATTTGAAAACCAAATCTTTTTATTAAAAGATCCAAAAATAGTAATTTTAAATATTTTTAAGTTTATTGTTTATTTATCTTTTTAAATCCCTTTAGGATTTTATTTGATCAAATAGGTTTGAAGGTTTCCAATTGGAATCAAAAAGTTTCTTCTCACCCTGAAAATCAACAAAGTTTTATTTTATTCATACATTACAAGATTTGGAAAATCTTGGGATGTGACAGGCTACCACCCTTAAAATAAATCTCGTCCCGAGATTTGGGAAGGCTAGGGGTGACAAATTGGCTCAAAGCATCTAGGGTACTACCACCCTTAAAATTTTCCAACTAATTTACATCTTGGCTTGCTTGGGATCTTGATGTAACTTTCCTGGACAGAAGTTTGCATAGTGGCCTTTGTTTTCACACTTGAAACATGTGACAAGGTTGAGGTCTTGAGGTGGCTTCTCTGGACAATATGATGCATAATGTCCTAACTCTTTGCAGTGGTTGCACATCACTTGGCTAATATCCTTCCTCATCTTGGGTTTCACTAGCTTTTGTTTGTCTTCTTGGCTCTTCTTCTTTTCTGGGCATTCACTGGCACAGTGTCCCATCTCTTTGCAATTGTAACATTGCAATTGGCTTTTTTCCTTTTTTTTCTTTTTGGGTCTCTCCAAAGCTAGGAGTTCTTCTAGTTCATGATCTTCATACCTCACCTCAAAGGTGGAAAATCTTTCTCTCTTCTTGGGGCATTGATCTTCATGCTCCTTGGATGTATGATCCTTGTCTCCACAAATATTGCAAGCTTGGGTTCCTTCTAGAATAACACCTTTGTCATCCTTGTTGTCATTAGCTCTTTGGGAAAAGTTTTCTCCCATGTTGATCATTTGAGTAACCAATCCTTGCAACAATTGGGATTGAAGTTTCAAAATCCTTTGTATGGCTGGGTCTAATCCATTGTTGTTGGCTAAAAGTTGAGTTGTCATTTGGCTCAACTGGTTTTGGGTTGCTATATGTTCTCTCATGTTGTCCTCTTGGTTGTTGTTGGTGTCACCATCCTTGATGTTGGAGTCTCTTAGAGAAGTTATCTGTTTGGGTTGAATTGGGATTAGAATAGGCAAAATTATTTCTAAGGGAATAATTCTAATCACACATCACAATTCACTCAAGCAATGTGCAAGCAATCACAAGCCAAACATTTCACTCAAACAACAAGTTTCAAGCATATTTTTAGGCAACCAAAAATATTTTTGTTACACCACATAAGTTGGTGGGTTTGACTTAAACAAAATATGGTGGTCCATCTATATGGTTCTCTTGAGATCTTTCCATCTTTCTTGGTTGATTCCTTCTTGCATGAGTTCATGGTTTCCTTGGGAAAACTCTTGGCCACAAAACTTCAAAGGTGAGGATGGCTCCTTCTAAGTTGTGTTTCCTTAGTCTCCAAATCCTTGAACAAGATTTCTTGTCTCACTTGTCCTTAGTGGTATCTAAGGTTGAAGTCCTTGGTGAATATGCTGAAGATGTTGAATTCATTATAGTTGAAGATGTTGAAGTCATTAGAGTTGATGAAGTCCTTAGCTCATTGTGAAGTCTTTGGCCATGGGGTAGGTTTTTCCATCAAGTTGAAGTAGATGAGATGTAGAATCAAAACCAAAATGGTTGAGGAAAGAGTTTACAAGATTGTTTGTAAATAAGTTTTGGAACAAATACAACTCCTATTTTTCTAATGGTTTTTGTCCAATCCTAGGGTTACAAATCCTACAGGCAACACAATGCTCTGATACCATCTGTAAGGTTCCCAACCTTTAATAAGGTAGAGATCCCTGTGTTTACAATGCTAGTCCCTGGATCAATAGCTAGCATCCACAGTTAAGATGTAATATCAAGAAACAAAGGTCATAATACAACTTTATAACCAAGAATAACATAATTTATTACATCTTACATAGCTCATTTGGCTATTACATTACATTGCAGCAGAATATCTATAAGCATGGGGTCCTTCATCTTCAAAGTGCCACAGGCAGACATGTTGGTTGTAGACTTTGTAATCCTAATCAACACACTTCACTAAATCAATCAAACCTGCAACATAACAAGTTACAGCCACAAGGGTCAATACATTTGAATTGTATTGGCAAGTGATACTATGGTAGTATAGTGGAGTATATCATCTATATGCATTTGTCTAAGTGGAGCTTAGGCTTGCTTTGCTCAAAATAGATTTTCCTTATAAATTTGAAAACACTAAGTTTTTACTTGACAAAATAATCTTTCCCAAGGCATCTCCCAATCAAAGATTGAAGATCCTTTAACCCTTGTTCAACCACAAGTTTTTAACTTAGAAATTTGGATGGTAAGATTCTTGATAGCTTCCATGTCTTGATGCTCAAATTGTCCTTTGCCAGGGACATGGCTAAGTACTTAGATTTTACACTCTGCAGAGGTGGTGCACTTTCCCCACAAGACTTGGTTTCACCAAGACAAGATCTTTCAGAAGCCTTTCCTTAGACCAAATGGACGCGTTCCAACCTATCATCCCACTACCACCAACTGTCCAAATGGCTAAGTTCTAGCAACCTATGTGATCCAGGCAGAGCCCATAATGCCAAGTGGTTGCACTTGAAGCTTCTCAACATTTGACATCTCAAATATCTTTGTTCCTGGGTGGCAATCCACAAGTGTGATACACAAGGTAAACCATAGACATGGGCCTTGTGTAACCACTCAACCAAAAACCACCAAGCAATTACCATTCCACCCAGGTGATTCATTAACTTAGTTGTTTTATTAAACAAAAACACAAGTCCTCAGACTTAGAAATTTTTCCATAGTATGAATGTATGTTCCACCCTTGTTTTCTATTAGCTAAGCTAAGCTTGATAGTAGTAGGAATCTTAACTTAGGAAATTTTCTACTAAGGTTTCATCTACTAGGATTTCCCATAGCATGGTTTATACTTAGCAAAAATTCCATGCAAGTTTTACTTAGAAAAAATCACTAATGCATAGTGAAAGTAATGGGACAAAAGTATGAAGCATCACTT